>OY292484.1:14336010-15611647 GCA_958496325.1 Nomophila noctuella
ATAACGAACAGAATATATTCGCAGATATCCGGCTTTCCCAACTTAACTATTAGCTATGAAAATTTTACGGGTCGTTAACAGTCATTATGCGTCGAGTTATGTGTCCTTAGTGAAGTGTGTTCCACTCGTGACAGAATTAGTTGGGCACCTATTCTGGTTTATTTTCAGGACAATCGTTTACGTCGAGATTAGTAAGGTCGTTGTTCTGCGCCTATTTTCTTAACAGTTATTTTCCTGTACCTCTACGCCATCTGGGTACAAAATATTTAGAATGAATATTTCACTTTTACCTGCGTACACAATGAGATTTCCGATGAAGTTTTTAAGACGTAAAAAATAACAGAGATTTTGAGAAAATAGTTAAAGGTATCTTATTGCGGCTGGAAACGAATAGTGATTCTATGATATATTTCCCTAATAAAAATACATATAATAAATAGAAGCTGTTAAAAAACAAAAGGACAAAAACCCAGAATATATTGCAGGTGTCAAGAGTGGAACACATTATCACATTTCCTTATCGTCCGATGCGACCTTATCTCCACCGTATTGTATCTTTTACTACATGTTTGACACTTACACTTTCTGTGGTATAAATTGTAGTTTATTTCAGTTTGCACTTTCATACTAGCCACCGTAGTGTTAAATCAAAATGTTGAATACGTCCTACGCTTGCAAGCTACTTCGTAAATAACAACGTTCATTTATAACTAGAAACTATCGATAAAAAACATCTACAGAGCTTTAAAACATGTAACTCTATCGTAAGTGGACAAACACACCAGGCCGAACTTACGCGACCGATGTTCGGATTTTAAATAGAAGATGACACTTGATGCCGAAATTACGTAGTGTAATTTAAACGAATATAATAAAGCTGAAGAGTTTGTTTGCTTGTTTGTTTGAACGCGATAATCTTGGGATCTACTGGTCCGATTTGGAAAAATATTATTGTATTCGATAGGCCTTTTGACGAGGAAGGCTATAGTATGTATACCTATATGTGCGGAAACCGAAACCAACGTGAACGGAGTGGCAGGCGGCTGCTAGTTTTGTATAGCAAAAGGCATTATTTTCATCTAAGACCGGCAACGCACTTGTAACTCCTCTGGTGTTGCAGGTGTCTATGGGCGGCGCCGGCGCTGGTTGCTTACCATAAGGCAATCCGTCTGCTCGTTTGCTGCCTACTTCTATAAAAAATAGCCGCCAAACTACGGTCGCGTTTGCTGCCTAGTGTGTTTCTTCACTAGTAACAAAGATACATGTTATATAAAAAGTGTAAAAAAGAAATAAGCATGTACGCTTTGAAAATCCGCCGAAGGATTAACATAATTTCCAATCGGTAACCCCGTATCATCTCTAATTCACTCGATTCATCGAAACATAATACCGACTAATATTTAGAGACCGTTACATTTGCAAGTCGGATGTTCATAAAGAATCGATATTCAAATCTCCAGAAGCAAGTTGTCGGCCATTAAAATTTGAACGATCATTTCGGCGCAATTTACATTATTAACAAATTATAAATGTTAAATTATAATAACTAATATATTACGTCTAATCCATGTAGTAATATTAACAGTGGGACTGACTTTTAATGCATTTGTGTCAAAGCATACATGAATGAATTAGTAGCAACTCGACCACTACACAGATTTGTTTTTAATTAAATGACGATTTAATGTGGTTGAAAAGTCACCTGTTCGTAAAATGGCGGTGCGATATTCTATTATTCGATTAATGTAATTTATACTACATTGACTAGAGGCCGCCCGCGAATCCGTCCGCGTCTCGGTTCGCGTGATTTTCGGTTTCCGATAAGCCTTCCTCGTCAAATGGACTATCCAACACAAAATGATGTTTTCAAACAGTACCAGTATTTCCTGAGATAAGCGCTTTCAAACAAATAAACAAACAAACCCTTCAGCTTTATTATATTAGTACAGATGTAAGCTCATCAAAGACTTTTCATCTAAGAGTATTTATTTATTTAATTATGCACTTAGTCGGTACTCTTTAAAGTGTACAACAGCCACTATCGACTTTCTAACATTCGCAAATGCAACTGACACCACAACATTTAAAATCTCAAGCAGCGACTATCAACGCTCTATTCAAGAGAAAATTACAAATTACAATATTCTCTATCTTTATTTAATCGACGACTTTCAGCCATATCTTTATTCCGTGGCATCTGAATATCTTAGTACTAGGAGTTTTTCCTACGGCGCACTGTCATTTTCATTTCTGACCTGGTCGTTACTTCTCTAGTTTATGTGCCACCGTCCAAATGCCTTAACGTATCGGATTAAGGTCGAAAATCGATCAGCACGTCAAATCTAATTTTCCCTTAGAAATGCAAGTTATCTTAGCTCCTTTAAAATGCTTTCTACTGTCCATTAATACTTTGCTTCTATAACATCATGATTCCAATTTATTAATATTGCAATGTGCACTAAAACGCAAGTGAAAATGTGCATTAAAGCAACTTGAGCATACTTTGTGTGCGTTCGCGCATAAATACGCTTCTCGTAAAATTTATACGAACGTAATTTCTCAGGCTAGCTTTTTGTAGACTAAGTTTCTTGTAAAGCTTATGTAAAACGCGATTTGTAAAGTTATTGCATTTATATGTATATTATTTATTGAATAGAGTACCGATAAACACAAGTCAATGTAAATGGAGACCAAGATCCTAGAAAATAGCTTAAACTGAGGAAAGCGGCACACCTGTAGAGGTATAAAAGGCTAAAGAAAATTTATGTATAGGTGATCTCACGTTTATACCAAAACTTTTTTCATAGATGTAATTACCTTATTTAATTTTTAAATTATTAGAGCATTTCGTGATATAATGAAAACAGGTGTCTACCGCTACCCATAAATATTTGCAAAAATGCAGTACCTTTCTTTATCTCTCTTCATATTAGACCCTGCAGAAGACGCTTCAACGTCCAACTACCAAGCCACAGCTCGATCGAGGAGTTCCATGGCACAGTGGTTTGCGTGGTCGGCCTGCGATTGCAAAGTTAAGCAATTTTCGCAGAGGTCAGTCATCGGATGGGTCACGGCTTAACAGGCCTGTTAAGCCGTTGATCCTGCGCCTGATCTCTCCACGATCGTGTCAGATCGAAGCTGTCCCATCGAACTATGAAACACCTGTGATTGCGGACTCATTTGTGCACTCACTGCACTGTAATATCCTGCGTGCCTGGCTGATCTTGAAGATCTGCCGCCTTGGTCGAAAAGGGGCTGGTAAGGTATTATTTGCCAAGCCACAGAAGAATGGAGGACATGATGTAACAGATAAGTCGGTATACTGAAAAGCGATCTACTCCAATATAGGAACTCCATTAGTACAAAATAATGTTTATTGCGTGTTAAAGTCGCATTAGCTATCGGTAAAATTAATGTTTCCGCTTTATCTTACACACTGCCGTATTCAATATAGGAAATCTTTTGAGCTGAGACTTTCAAATACTAAAAGTTAGCTGGAAGTTTATCAATTGATGTACATAATAATAGTATAATGAGCAACGGAAATCGAATTAACTAGAATAATACGATATAACAGGATAATGTACGAATACGTACATTTTATTATGATAATCATAGTATTGGAAGACATAATTAGTGTTTTATGTGCACGTATACATTTTATTACTTTATTCTACGTAATCTAGCCTAAAAATTAAATAAAGTTTATACAGTAGCTGAACGTACCTAAAAATACTTTTTTCCTCCTTTTTCATATAAAACAATCAAATCAAAAGGTTTGTGTTTGAGTTTGTTGTCTCTGAAGTCTAAATAAATACAGAAAGTTGTCTTCCTTTCTTTCTTTATGATAGTGATGTCATATGGTTCTGATAAATACCACTAAATCATACTCAAATTCATTCCTATATTTTCTCTTCCACTTAACCTTGACTATTAAATAAATTATGATATAATTTAAGACCACAAACTGCACATAACATACACGAAGTCATTCACATCAAAGCGATTGCTGATATAAGAACTGTGAACGATATACTGTAATATTAAATATACTTCCGAGTATTTTTAAACCTCTATTCGTGAGACAAATTAATGCTGAACATTCAAATTTAGTTGTGAGGAAGTTTGAAGTGCGCATATAGAAATAGGGTTGCTATTTTCTGCGGACGGTATTTAAATTTATCTTTATCCCGAATTGTCTATCTTATTTAAACACTAAGAGTAGAATGAAGAAGTTTTATTTTTATTTTTATAACCGGAGGAGCAAATTATTAATTTACGCTTTATCGCAACAAAAAAGGGGGTAAAAAAGACGAACCTTAACACCTCATGCATGACACCTATCCAACCTTGGAGCCAAATAAATGTAAAAAATTATGAAGAATCGTTTAACTGCTGGTAAGCGCCGTCTGTCCATGCCCATACGAGAAATGGTTCTCGTTTGGTTTGTCATTACAGTCTCGATCAAGACATAACCCAAGTACCAGGCTAACCAATTCAATTGCATCTTTAAGTTTCATTTTACTTGACATTATTCATATGTAAAAAAACTGGATCTTGCCAGCCCTAACTACCCGTATCGTAAATCGCACCACATCAAAGCGCGCGCGCAGCTCCGATGACATCTTGCGTTACGTTTGACGTGTGAATTGTGATGTCACGCGTGGGAACGGCCCGATGTGTCAAAATAGACCATCTACATCGTGAGGTGTGTTTTATGTGACGATGGGTTTATCTGTGGAAGTGAGGTTGGAGGAGTTGTGTGTAGGATTAAAAGTTGAATTGGTGTATCATTTGTAGGTACTGAAATATGACGAATAAATTTTGAGGTTGTTGTTAATTTTTGATGGTTACAATTTGCTAAAGAAAGATATACTTAGGTCATTCGGCTAACACATTTCTTGACTTTGCTTTAACATTCTCTCGCTCCATTTATTTATGTAACAAAATTTTAGGGACGATTTCATAAGGATAATAAATGCACAAATATCAATTCGAGCGGATTATTAAAAAAAAATGTTATTTACTCCACAAATAAATATCAGAAAATAATAAAAATCTATAAAATTCCTCACACAGAAATATAAGAAAAAGAAACTCTTTAAAATAGTACCAACATGCTTCGCAATACTATCAAATCAAACCATGACCACTACGAAGACACTATAAACAACTCCATTTGGAAATTAAACAAGTCTAGAACACTACGCCCATCTAGATCGCGTCCATTTATACGAAGCCATTAGGTATCTACTGTTGGACATTAAATAAACAGATAAGACCCGGCCCAGTACTGCACAGATGAGTAAATGCGATAATCTTCCACCTACTGTTCTCAAAGGGGGCTGAAATGAACCCCAAGATTATTGAGGAAGAGGAGAGAGTAGAGAAGAGAAAGAAAAGTATCTGTGTTAGCTTTTGAGATGAATATTTTGCTTGAAAACTAACGTCTGTTCTTGTCTGACCCTTTTTGGTAATTGGATTGACTTTTATTTCGGCGCAAATTATGTTTAAAAGTGAACTGAGACAATTTCTTGTAATGTGCTCACAGATTTTTTGCATCTGATAAGTTAGCAGGCAATTACCCCATAAAGCAATTGAAGTTTTTTTAATATATTTATTTAGGAATCTTATTTATTTAATTCATACACCAACACAAAAAAATGTACGAGTACAACAGCTTCTCCAATTGAACATTATTTTGCATGCATGCCAAGAAAGGGTATACACAGCTTTGACATCGTTGTGAACTGTCATAGGAATGGAATAATGGAATGCGTTTGGACTTTAATACATTTTGTTTTCGGATATTCTTAGTCTGCAATTGTTGTAGTTAAGCATTTTTTCGAAAGCCGGTCGGATGGGTAAACAACACTGACAAACCCCTAACCCTTCGTTTCTACAGTTTCAGAACCAATGACCTAGACCCATCTAGATACGGACCTAAATGTCACTGGCCGTGAAAGTAACTGCAGAGGCAATTTCACTTGTCATTCCACAAATGAGTTCTGAAAATCATCTAGAGAGCCGATTAGTGCAAATTGAATAAGTGTTCGTGAGATTAGGTTAAGAGAATAATAGCCATAGCCATTTAACACGACAGAAATAGTATCTTTTGGAACGAAGCTCGATATTTTAGAAAATATACCTCTATATCAGCCAATAAATATATTTCACAACATCACATACATTGATCTGACTCCGTGTTAAGTAGCTTAAGCACTTGTGTTACAGATATCAGAATCAACAGTGGTATCACAAATATACATAAATAGATACATATAACACCCAGACCAGGACAAACAGACATGTTCATGCACACAAATGTTTGTCCTGTGCGGGGCCCGATCGAACCCGCGACCTCTTGCGTAATAGGCAACATCTTGACCATTACACCAAGCGGGTCGTCAATAAATGGCCAGAAGGAAAAAGACTTTCATTATTTGTAATAATGTTATTGTTACGTACATAGATGGGAGCTGTGCTCAAAACGTATCCATCTAAATAGTATCTATGTAACAATGTAATGTCGTCTAAATACGTCTTCGGATAGGTGTTACAACGATTTCAAGAGCTCTGACAAACACACTGCTCAATTATGTAGAATATGAAATTCCAAAGAGAAAATTTTATGCCTAAAAATTACTTCATTTTAGAACGTATACATGTGAAATCACGGAAAGTTATTATAGGTAATTAGTATGGATGCAATAAAATGTTTATTGCATTCGTACGTAAGTTGATACTTCATACGAACATATGCAAAGAATCGATAGAAATCATACGAAGAAATAATATTTGCTGTATTATTATTACTTATTATTACGTATATTTTTCACCTAGGGTGACGCAAAAACACTATTATAGTGCACAAGAGAGTGCGCAAGCACAGGTGCATTCCCTATTCCCTCACTCTCATAGTTCGGTGGGACTGCAATCTGCCACGACAAAGATTCGCTTAGTAATAATTCTTCAATTATATAGATCGTTTCTTATGTACAAAAAATTACGTGCTACTATTATGCAAATTCTTATGTATGAAATAAATCGTTAAATTTCTAAGAATGTACGTAGGTAGGTAGAGACTTCCTGGAAGGTGCAATTTGATGCATATCTGATGATTTATCGTTTTTTAAGGAACACGAAACGCTTGAGTAAGATTTACTTACGCAACACTAACTATGATAGATTGGCGGAACGTACCTGAAAAAGAAAGATCACATTAATAATTTTGTTTTAATCAAGATAAAAATCTAAATTATGCCTTTGAAAGGTTTAAGCTACAGTAAATACGAATACGAAAAGTAATTAAATTCCTTCAAATCTTTCATTATTTTAACCAATTTTGTGAAAGAATTTAAACAGCGCCATACCTGGGTTTTCACTGATTTCAGAAAATAATAAAAAATTGGCCAAGTGCGAGTCGGACTCCCGCACTGAGGGTTCCGTACAAATTCTATTTTTGACGTATTAAAAAAACTACTGAATAGATTTCGCTCGAACCAATTTTCGTTGGTAGTTTTTATGGTAATGTACATTATATATTTATTTCAGATCTATCATCCTCTTACTTTAGAAGTTAGAGGGGGGGGGGACACACTTTTTTCCACTTTGGAAGAGTCTGTCACGCAAAGTGTTCACTTAAGAAAAAAATGAGCTTAGAAACCTCAATATAATTTTTAAAGACCTATCCATAGATACCCCACACGTATATGTTCAATGAAAAAAAATATTTTCAGTTTCAGTTCTTACTATGCGGACCCCCCATTTTTTTATTTTTTTTTCTATTTTCGTATGAAAACCTTGTTGCGGTTCACAGAATACATCTACTCACTAAGTTTCAATAGTATAGTACTTATAGTTTCGGAAAAAAGTGGCTGTGACAGACTGGCGGACAGACAGACAGACAGACAGACAGACAGACATGACGAATCTATAAGGGTTCCGTTTTTTTGCCATTTTGGCTACGGAACCCTAAAAAAGGCTTATATTAAAGGCCTTGTGAAAGAAAAATACCAAATAATGGTCACCCATCCCCTTATTGACCCTTCCAAAAGTAGCTTAGCTTGTATAGCGCATAGAATACAAATATCACGATCTCCTCATAAACTTCCTTTGACTCAAAACACACCTCGAATATTGTAAAGGTTACCGTTTTGCTTGCGCTTGCACCGGTCAAACTATAAATAATGGACTTTTCCGGGTTAATCCGTTCTGAACACCTGCAAATGATCACTGCTGTTCTTGTTACGTAACATTATTCTGCTGTTAATATAAACTGGTAACTACATCATTATGGATAGGTTAGGGTCACACTGTATTTATAGACAAATCGAAATAAATATCACGCTTGTATACGTCGTTTCTATTATATAAATGGTCATAGTTAAAAAAAAAATAAGATACTCTTCATCGGGATTCAACAGGGCTCGCAGTAAAATCATAAAATAACTAAGGCTATTTTTATGTTTTAGTTGGGCTGCCATAATCAACGCTAAGGGCCAACACTTTTTGATTTACTCGTTCTATATTTTTAAGTCCAAACAACATGCTACGTGTTCATTTAACAGATAATACTACTTAAAAGACACTTAAAGAGATGCGATATTCAGCCATCGCTATGGGAACAGCAAGCATCGAGGAGGGCGGAGTGAAGGAATTTGTTGAACAACAAAGTTCGCGATTTCTAGTCTCTTCGGAGACGGAGCCAGAAGTGGTCGCATTGGCCGAATCTGGCCGGGATGGCATCATCATCATCAATAATCGCTAAAAAACTTGTTGTGTCTATCACGGTCTTCCATCGAGAAAAAAGTGTATTCCATTTCATACAAAAATCTTAAGCATTGCAGTACACATTTTATTTAAGTAGGTAAGTCCTCTAAAATCTAAAATACCTCAATGTACCAGTCGGAACTTATCAGCGAACCACTTAATCCCAGTTGAAATATCGTTTTCACATCGTATAAATATCGTGGGCACGATTAAAATATCAATGGCTGCTTTCACTATGATTGTATGCAAACAACCGTATCATTTGCACGCCCTGTACGCATTTCCCTGTGGAGGCGTGAAACATTGCATTTAAACGTTTTTGGGGTTTCCCAGGAACAACAAAGATTTCGAAAGTCGGCATTATAATGTTTCAATTGTGCGAGAGAAGTCATAAAAAGTTAAGTTTCGGCCTATGAATGTCCCATTGCAGGGTAAAGGCCTCTATCATTTGAAATCATGTTTTGTGACAAAGTTGGGTTAAGGCTTAATCATCACGCTTACCAAATACGGATTGGTGATCACAAAACCGGACTGTTTTCGGAATAACTGATTCAAATTCGCCCGACCCGGGAACCAGACCCAGGACCTCGATACCACGGCCCGGTATTTAAACCACTACGCCATCTAGTTGAGAAGTCATATCAAAATGAAAATAATCCAATAAGAATCTGCAACCAGCCAGTTATCAAAATTATTTAAAATGAGGCAAATTAAAAAAAAAACATTAAAATCAAGGTTTTATACAATTTTTTTAATGATGAGTCAATGAATGGATTGTAGTAGTAACCATAGCCAACTATTTATTACTAATATAATCATGAATATGAACTAACTTTGATAAGGTCATGGGATATTTAATATTTAATTTAACACTAGATTTAAATGCACTTCATTTCATTCAGAAATAAAATACAAGCCTATTTATAAACCAGCACACACAACGTATGTATTGTAATAAACTCCACCATCACCAACTTCTACGATATGCAAGTAATTGCAATAAGGAAACGTCTCCAACCGAAAAGTAATTTACAACAGCTCGACAACCCTATCTTGAAATACTACGCGACTCCCGCGCATCTTTCTTACCAAGTTGCTTTATCACCACGCTTTGCATATTCAAATTTATTAATCAATTACTTGTTCCGCGTCGTATTGTTTTTTGATGATATTTATTGCGTTGAAATGTAAAGTAACGTTCTTTTGGGAACGTAAATATTGTGGGGTGATGACTTCACTTTGCGCTCACTGATTTACCGGGGACTGTTGAAATCTATTCGATGAGAAGAATTTAGGATGATCTTTCTGAGGATTAGAGCTGGAAGTCACGAGGGTCAACCAAGAGTTGATGGTTAGATGAGGACGGTGGAAAGACTGTGACATATTTATAATTTGATAATGAACATACTTTAGTGGACCCCGCACAGAAACTTGGAATAATAAATATTTTAAATATGACTATTGACGATATTGTGTAAATAGTACTCGTAGATAATAATAATAGCTAAATATCAGTTACATCACATTTGCTCCTAGCGGGATTCGAACCCGCGACTCTTGCTTTTATCGTCAGGGTCTCAAACCACTAGACTAGCGGACCAGTCAGAAGAATAAAAAATATTAGTTGCTTCTAGATGACCTCAAATAAGATTTATCGCCGTCGTTGTTGAAGTTCAAGGCGAAATCTGCCTCTGTTGTTAGTTCTCATCCAAATACTGAATGCGCCAAAGGCTTCTTATCTTTTGTAGTCGACATTTAAAAACAAACAAACAGATGATCAGGTTTTATGACCTGTTTAGAATAGTATTATGTCAAGATTTGATCAATGTTAGCGGAAGAACATTTTCAGTTGGCTTTTAATAATGACTATAAAATCTGTTTATCATCAGGTGATACAAAAATCGCAACCCCTTTCTTTATAAAACTGCTTAAGAAAATGTATGCTTTACTATAGTAACTAGTTGTATATTTATTTTTAAGCATTTTCCATACATTTTATTTAAAGTTTAGAAACAATTTAAACAAAGAAAACATCATCAGATCTTAAGTGGCTCATGCGGGAATCGAGCCTAGCGCTTCTAGCTAAAGAGCGCTTGCCTGGATTGCAAGAGGCATTGGGTCCGATTCCTGCCTAAGCAACCAAGATCTGGTGAATGTTGCTTCCCTTATATTTTAAAAAATTATACCATAGTAGTTTATCAGTGAGTATATCAGTATCTTATACTCCCTCAGTGAACTAAAGCGTAATCAATAACCGTTGGACCACGTGTATAGTATTAAAAAAGTCACCTCCCAAATTAGCATTGACAAATGAAGTTAAGTATATCATCAAATCTAAGCACGATGTCGTGATAGACGATTCGGAAAGGATCTCGCCAGCATTCCTGATCACTTTCACCGTTTCGGAAGGTTGCGCAAGCCGGTCCGGAGTTTCGGCTGTGATTCACAACATAGTTCTCGTGTGTATGTCGCAGATATATTGTAGAATTGAGTTCATATGACCAACTAACTGTCTATTGGCCAAGCTTTTCATGATCTATATATACTAATATATAAAGCTGAAGAGTTTGTTTGTTTTTATGTTTGTTTGTTTGTTTACTGAACGGTTAATGGTTCGATTTGAAAATTTCTTCTTGTATTGGATAGTCCACTTGACGAGGAAGGTTTTAGGCTATTGAAAACCGAAATCCACGCGGACGGAGCCGCGGTCACATGAACTTCAACCATTTCGTAAAATGTCTATTGGCCAAGCTTTTCATGAAGTCGGTCGAAGTTCATGGAATGGCGGACTTTCTAATGGCCACTTCATGATATAGTTTGGGCAGATCGATGACAAAAATCGGTCCTCGATCTGACCAAGCAAACGCATTATCATTTTCTCAAAAAATAAATAGTTTTTGGATGTCGCAACTTGATTGTAGAATCCGCCCGTTTAAAAACAGTCACCGCCAGTTTCCACCCAGAATGCATAAGATAGTAAAAAAATCACAAGTATTTTATACTTAAAATAGGGTTGGAAAACCCTTAGTTTTTTAGTGAAATAGCCGATTCAACGATATGTCTGCGACATGTACACCTATTCATTACGCCGGTAATGCGTGTTTCATAGGTAATTATGGTCAGGCAACGCGAGGTATTTAGACTGGACTAAATGCCGGAGCTGACTGTACTGATGTAACCGAATTACTATTTTGTTTTATTCGCTATTCAGTTACTTACAATATGGTATAATGGGACTGACATGTGGTTAATTTAAATTTCCTAATTTGAAATATCTCACAACATCACATACCTACATTGATCCGGCTCAGTGTTAAGTAGCTTAAGCACTTGTGTTACAGATATCAGAATCAACAGTGGTATACAAATTTACTTAAATAGATACAACAATATAACACCGAAACCTGGTCAAAAAGACATGTTTATGCAAACAAACGTTTGTCCTGTGCGGGGATCGAACCCGCGACCTCTTGGTCTAATAGTCAACTTCTTGACCACAACCTCAAGCGACTCGTCGAATTTTAATAGATCTATGTTAAATCAGATCACTGTAGTTATAATGTTTCCCGATAGAGATAGTTTTTGTTCCAATTCCGCACGTAAACAACCACTATTAACATCGGACAAAAGGTTTTTCTTTTGTTTTTACTAAAGAACATTCCTTTGTTTTGATATTCCAATTGTCTTGCCGGAACAAAAGAAGTAATATTTCGCTCAGTACGCCAGTGAAAGTAGGCCCTTCCGAATAGGGTTAAGGTATTAACCACCCAATTATACTGTCTCAGATCTTGTAATTAATCGTCTTATGATTTTTATTACAGTTACTGTTTGCGTATGGGTTGTCCGACGTCAGGGAGTGAGAGATAGCAGTTAAAGAATATACGATAATCGCAATGGAATAAAACAAAGAAAATTTTAATCGATATGAGTTTTCAGGTCCCTTTCAATTTCTTTAACATTGTTCAACTTCTTGAAGTAGAATGCAGTTTCACTCTCCAGGCAAAAAATCCAAGTCCAAATTAAATTAAAATTAAATCAAATACTTCTCACTGTCTAAATAAAAACAGTATTTGATCTATAAATGATAACGTGAAACTGGGTTTCTCATGTATATTAATTAACACATAAAGTATTTATCTGAAGTGGAGGCAATTAAAACGTTCGTACATATTTATGGTAAAAAAAACAACAATTAATTATAAACACGCAAGACAATCACTTTTGCCTATTTCCGTTTACAAAATTGACGGTTAAGGAAGTGTAATATTTATAAAGATAACTTCATAAAAAATACCGAGAGTCTTATTTTTCGAGCCGTTGAAAAAAATAAATCACCTTGGTGCTATCTGCCCGAGATCTGCGCGGGCGCAGCGAACAATGGCGGTCCTCGAGATAACGTCGGCGGGAAGCGATGGCGACTTTCGCAGGCTTTAATAAATTTTATCGCAAAATTTTTAAAAATATTTGACCTAGTATCAGAACGATATGCCGGAAAAAAGGCAGTGACATCGTTACTCTGTTGGCTTAATTTGGTTATATATTTTTTCAGGTACCGTATGTGCTTTAATATTTATGGAGCGACGTAGTATTAGCATTGCGTCGTCATCAATCATGTTTTTATATATGTATAATTAAATTCAAAGGAATATTTCCTCAATCATGTTTTGCATCACAAGTGCACTTACTTCCGACCTAACATTGGGATGGCAGCAAATGTTTTACATGGATCTATTTCACACTCTTTAATTAGGTTCTGCGAACTCATTTGGCGAACGATTTTGTGGAGTGGTATAAAAATTAAAATAAAATTGTTACGAGTACTTTTAGAAGGAATCAAGAGTCTTAACACAGGGAAAGTTTGGAGATGTTTCAAAACTTCAATAAATATTTTTTTTTTAGGAAATTTCCCTAGGGAGTTACTATCACCAAACAAAATAGTAGATCAACAACGGTCCTGATTTGACGGAGCTGGCAACACCGGGCCCAATTCCTCGATGCAATAGTCACGAGCGCACCAGATGGAGTCCGCCGCCAAAGCGTGCCTGTTATTTCGACGCCATGAATTAAGAGGGCGCATCAATTTCGACACCCATCGGATCGCACCCGCGCGCTTCCTCGGCCCCCTCTCGTCCTATGGCTTCAACGCAATGAGACAGAGGTCGCCACTTCAATTTGTTTCGGGCGATTCCGCACAGTATTCAAAGTAAATCACATAAAAATTGTCAAAGAGAGTATTGGAAGCAGGATGACGTAACTATGCGTTGGAAAGCTAGTAATACATAAATGTTAGTATTATAATGTTTTATTTTGTTTATGCTTTGAGTGACTTGTATTGTACTTTTTTCTGGTAGTTATTAATACGCAAAGGTACGCGCAAGTTATTTACTTAAAATTTGTATAATATGTTTTTAACTACAAAATCTTTGTAAATTTTAATTTAATCTTTAAATTTTAATTTTGTCTTCCAATTTTTGATTTTACTTTAAATGTTTTAAATCTGCATGATTCCTCACACATGGCAGCAAATGGCATCTATGACAGCAACTGTTTTTCGATACGTAATAGAACTGTGACTGACTCGTCTTTCTCGCTCGAGTATTGTTGTGTGTATTAAGACAAATACCCTCATTAAAATTGAGAAAAATGGAAATACTAACATAAATTCAGATCTACTAATAAATGATTCACTTAGTTACTACTAGTGCTTGTGTTAAACGTACAGAATAATTACTAATTGTTATCCAGTGTTTCTCAGTGAAAGTGAATAACATGTATTCTGTAATTGAGAAATAAATGTCTTAAACCGTAAACCGTAATTTTGCACCTTTACATCTAATTAGACTTAAAATAAAGAATTGCTCAAAGAGAAAAGGACATTATAAGATACAAGATTTTTTAAATAACGTCGACAATAATTTGTGAATTTATCAAATTCTTGTCGCTGTGCACATGAATAAGAATGAGAACCATGTCATTCTTATTATTCTGGATTTTTTAATTATTTAACTGACGTAGGTATCTGAAAACCAATGGCAATACAAAAAATCTTTAAAAAAAGATTTATTTGTATTTTCCATTTCCTGAGAACGGCCAGGCCCGTTTAAGTGCTAGTAGGTTTAAAAAAATTGGCCAAGTGCGAGTCGGACTCCCGCACTGAGGGTTCCGTACAAATTCTATTTTTGACGTATTAAAAAAACTACTGAATAGATTTCGTTCGAACCAATTTTCGTTGGTAGTTTTTATGGTAATGTACATTATATATTTATTTCAATTTTATCATCCTCTTATTTTAGAAGTTAGAGGGGGGGGACACACTTTTTTCCACTTTGGAAGGGTCTGTCACGCAAAGTATTCACTTTAGACAAAAGTGATATTAGAAACCTTAACATAATTTTTAAAGACCTATTCATAGATACCCCACACGTATATGTTCAATGAAAAAAAATATTTCG
This sequence comes from Nomophila noctuella, assembly GCA_958496325.1. Taxonomy (NCBI): domain Eukaryota; kingdom Metazoa; phylum Arthropoda; class Insecta; order Lepidoptera; family Crambidae; genus Nomophila; species Nomophila noctuella. Next base: position 14,351,235 of record OY292484.1, read on the forward strand.
AGTTTCAGTTCTGACTATGGGGACCCCCCGCTTTTTTTATTTTTTTTCTATTTTCGTGTGAAAACCTTGTTGCGGTTCACAGAATACATCTACTTACCAAGTTTCAATAGTATAGTACTTATAGTTTCGGAAAAAAGTGGCTGTGACAGACTGGCGGACAGACAGACAGACAGACAGACAGACATGACGAATCTATAAGGGTTCCGTTTTTTTGCCATTTTGGCTACGGAACCCTAAAAAGACGTGTTAAATCGTTGTTAATCAACTTGTAAGAATTAATGAACATTAATTAATTTGCAATGTGCATATGATTGCATAAAAATAATTACGGCCTGGTTAATTTTAATGTGTTTTGAAATAAGGGCCCATCTGCATCGCCACAATATAGAGTTCCGTTACTACACCAACACAGTGTGGTTAGGAGCTCGGTACCCGAGCTGGATCGACTGCTTGGCAGAACTATTTCTTACTTTTAGAGAATGGGTAGTACTCCTAAATTTCTTAATTCTACAAAATTATTATACTAGTTTAAAAAACGTAGGTAAACATATTTGTGAAATACAAAATTTTTGATTTTAAAATACAGTGTAATTTTTTTGCAGTTGCATGTACCGCAATTCGGTGAAATTAACGTCTCCCTTACCTATAATATCATTTACTATGAGTTGCATGGTTCCCACACACACAGACACACTACTGATTCCCGTCAACCAAATCAAAATCGAATTATACTATATTTATGTAGATCTCGGTGTGGCACTTTTAAATCGTCAATAATAATAGCACAATACTGAAAAATTCTACTACCGACTTTAGGAAGCAGTAATCTATAGGCAAGAAAGTTGAAAGTTGCTTTTTTGTTTCAAAAAGCATTTCCATTTTTTTGAACGGGTTTAATTTATCTTGCCTCGTTGTAATATTATTTTTCAATACATTTTCTTTCGTACTCTCACTATGTCATACAGTTACTCTTGCACACTTTAAATATTAAAATATTTTATGTATAGATTGTCACGTTTCAAAGGAGCAAAACAAAAACTTCTAAATCGTAAATCTCTTATCTAGTAACAGTAATACACAAAATAAATTATTTACACATTATATTGCCGCAACACCTAATTTATTCGTCCATTTATTGTACACAGTAAAATACTGATTATGAAAAATAAGTTTTAATAGTTTAGGCTGGAATTGTAAACTTTCAATTTCAAATTGCTACTAAGTCTTCCAACAAGCGACTATTTGAAAGCATCGTTCTTTCTTGCATATACTGTTCTCGGCCGATCCGTCATTCACGTCAATCCTTATAATAATTTTACGAAATATTTTTTCGAGCCGGGAGAGTACTGAATCATAGTCTTCTCGTCTCAACGGAGAGATTGCGACTAACCAATGAAACAAAACATGCCTGTGAGCACGCGCCAGGTGCGACAGACGATAGCTTACTGCGCGGAATATGAACGTAGTAAGCGCCAAACTAGTTTTCTTTGAATTACTCGTAAAATATGATATTTTTTCAAAATGTTCTGTGATAAATATTTAGATAATATAATTTGATATGATATGCCAAAATATTGGTTCACCAAAATGCATCGTCTCGGAAATAAATGTAACCAAAAATCAAGTCAGACGCAACTTCAAGATTTTTTTTATCAATGAAAATTGCAATTTTTTCAATATTTTCTGTGATAACTATTTAGGAACGATGCTTGAATATCTACGATTTTTTTTTCGGGTCATTTGAAGTTCATTTTCAAGGTTTAAAATGTGTTTGAAAATACGCGATATTTTTTACACCCCCTCTTAAACATTTTGCCAAAACCGTCTCCCGCACAGACCGAGCGTTTATCATTTCTCATACATGTGTTGCGATTGGCTTCCGCGTTCTAGGGTTTGCGATGTCCTGCAGTTTGATCTGCTAAAATAACACCGTTTGTAAAGATGGTACGGCCTAGAATAGAACTATCCCATTTCTTCCCGTGGGTCGCGTTAGAAGGGTATGGGCGTTTTCCTATGTTTTATGGTTCATCCCTGAGAACTTGAACCGGCCTACCTTGCATGGTGACTAAGGCCGAAAACCATCTCAGTTATTAACCATAACATGAACCAAGCTCTTGCTTTAGCTAGAATGAATGAATTAGCTTCACGCGGCTCACTCTTTCATTATATCCAAAGAGTTCACTATAGAAAACAGGATATCGCGACTCTACTTAATAATTTCTATATGATTATTTAACATTACAACGGGACTAAACGCGATATTATTTTTATAATACAACGCGAAAGTTTAAAGTTATATCTTACAATTTCTATATGCCCTAGACTGGCAATAAAATACTTCACACATGAGCTCGTTTTAAGAATTTACAACTTATAGTTTGCAAAATTAATTTACGGCTACTATCATAAAATATGATTGATGAACGGGTATCTGTCTCCTTAGTGCCAGGTCACACTTTCAAGCGATGTCTCTGTAGAGGTCCTGGGGTAAAACCCCGTATCTGTCATTTCCCGTTGGGTTTGAAATTCTATTCCAGAAAATGAGTTAGAGTATAATTTTGGTGTACTCGTATAAACACCGAGGCTTCAGGCTTATATGTAGTAATTACAATATGGGGCGGAAACCGAAATTCACGCGGACGGAGTCGCCGGCGGCAGCCAGTTATGAAAATTATTGACACACCCAAGTTAAGATTAAGGAAAATTAAACTGTACATCAGTGTTTGAGCTCTCCATAAAACACTTAATTCTCACGCAGATTTCGACCGTAGTTTGTAAGATAGTAAACGAATTTAGCGATTATTATGAGCCGAATAATATGACCTGATGACTTTTAGAATTCTAGCATTCTAGATTCGATTTAGTGACTTTGTGTGCATGGGAACGCGCATATTTCACATGGCATTTGAAAATGTAACATTACACAGTTTGGACTCAAAATTGTAGGTTTCTTAAAGGGCGAAGAAGTGACGAAATGTTAGCAGGTATTCGTTTCGACGCCGGATTTGTTTATGTATCAGATTTTTGACTCCGAGATCTTAGGTTCTGACTGGCTAACTAGTAACTCCATACAGGAAACTCTAGCTTTGGCTGTTAGGAGTAGTAAGACTCGAAAAAAAATAATATTTCTGTAAGCAGCCTAACGAACCTTTTGTCTTTTAATCGAACAAAGAGTCTCTTCCAGCTGTCATCTCTACTTAAATAAACAATGAGGACGCGACAATAAACAAAACATAACTCCCTGTCATAAGGTCTCAAATGACGTAAAACGTCAAACAGCGGGCGGTCGCTAATTAAAAGAAAATTTCAATCCAATGAATATTCAGAACGGGCGGTCGCCATTTAAAGTGGAGGAATTTCTTAATTCAGCTTAATTTGTGAGTTTTTGCCGCGAAAACCCTTTTACTGCGTAATTGATTTCGCGTGCCGTCGAAATTAGCGCTTGGCAACACTGAAGTAAATAATACTAGGGTTGACGTTAATTAAAGTGATAAAATTTCACCTGTACGTGTGCGATCGATTGACTTCCGCGCTTGCGTGGAAGAATACTCTTTGTATATGGGGGGAAAGTATTTTAACTTTGTAAACAGTAACTATTCGTAAAATATTTGTTAATATTTAATAATAACCATTAAGAGTTAAAACAAGTAACTCTATCTAATGGGTGAACAATAAATAGGACAATCAATCTTATCAAGGAGCCCTTTAAAGCCACCATTTTAAAAATCAGATTCAAACATCGTGTGGACTCAATTGTAAGTCATGGATGACTTATAATATATTAGATATCTTAACAAAATTATTAATTCACACTATTATAAGTTGTCACACAGTAAACACTTAATCCATTTGTATGTTTGTTAGTTTGTACACTGTTCATTCATGTTTTTTGTTAAATAAAATTAAATGAGAATCCTTATTTTAAAACAATTAAACAAACAAACGACAGCCCTAAATCATGAAATCTCAAAAATCGTATTTCATCTTCAAAAGATCGCGTGTTTTAATAACTGATGGTAATTTTATGCGCACTCCAAGTGGCCTGGTGTTGGGTGGTCGAAGCAAGGCCGGTGGTGGGTGGGCGATGGTGGACTAGGCCTGGTCCATTCCGGCCTTATCAGAGAGAGTGGACGGGCGAGTGGCCCACCTGTTGAAATGCAAGATGTGATTGTTTTCATGGAATGATAGCTGGTAATTGTTTTGCGCCTTAAAATGATATAATTAGGCTGTTTTCAATGCATATTCGTAAGTATTTTTTTATCCACAGTACTGATATGCAACTTTCTAGTCTCCGAAGTACAAGGACCTGAGATGAAGATTTTCCAAAAAAAACATATTTAAAACTAGGGGCTGCCCGCGATCGTTTTATACTACGAGTATAGGTCAAAGCCTCCCTCGACTAATGAACTATCTAACGCAAAAATAATATTTTAGTTCGAACTAGAAGTTCCTGAGATTAGCACGTTCAAACAAACAAACAAATTCTTCATCCTTATTATATTAGTACAGATTTCTAGTAGGAACTGCAGTTTTGAATGCATAATCCAAAAGCTGGTGGTAGAAAGATAATCGAATCCTCACCTACCTTTTCAACATTTACATAATTATTTGAATACTAGCGGCCGCCCGCGACTCCGTCCCCGTGGATTTCTTTTTTTCGAAATAAAAAGTAGCCTATGTTCTGTCTCAGGGTCTAAAGATTGTCTGTAGACAGACAGACAGACAGAGTTACTTTCGCATTTATAATATTAGTTGGGATAGTCAATGTGAAATATTAAATTCACGGAACAGAATTGTGTCCTGTAATTAAATAAGTTTTATTCAATGGTTTTTCTTCCATGTTTTGCTGTTACCTGCAGTTGCATACCTAAACATTAATTCAATCGTAAAGAAAATTACATTAACATTTTCCTTCAGTTGGATGCTCGTAATATCTTCCTTCCTCAATCTTGCACAAATGCAGAAAGCGCAATTTAAATACTAAACGGGTGGTTTTAACCTCATTTATGGAGTTACCCATCTAATATGGAAACGAAATGATGTTCCGCATATAGGGTAGCGAAAGTGCGTCGTCAGTGTTACCAAGTTCGTTTATGTTTTTTTATAAAATGATTGTTTCTTTTGCAACGTTTTTAAGACGAGATATGGTTCAATATAATTTTCGATTTTATTAAATGTTAATTTTAAAAGCTAAACAACAACCATTATCAAAACTTTTAAAGGATAACGATTTTTTATTTCGAAACAAACACACAGATTTTAATAACATTTGAGCATTATTTATATGTATTTAGCAATCTCCGCTATCGATCACATGAATTATTCATAGCATTACATTTCTGTTTAAAAAGTTATTTTTCGTTGCATAGTGTTGGCAGCACTGTGCGTCGCTTGCGCAACTCCGCGCTAATTCAGTCTTCCTCAGAGCGCGCTCGACTTATGGCAAGGAGTCTGCCCATTTGCGTCTTATTGGCATATCTAGCCCATCGGGAAGTGCACATATCTAAGAGGTTTGATGTTGCAAACGTACATTTAGGTTCTGGATTGTGGGAGACAAGTTTTGATGTTTTTGAAAAAGGAACGTTTACGGATGAATCAGTGTTAAAAGGTTCGTCTTCATGAGATTTGACAAAATCTGTGAATCTGTGAAACTTCTCATTATATTTCACATTTTTAATTAATTTCATGACACAATTTTGTCATTGATGAGAAATCATGTATTTTTTTCATTTATATTATTTTGGGTCAATTTATTATATGGGCAAGCCCAAAACTTTTACCAATTGTAATGTTAAAATATTGGCCCATATTCAAAGCAAACCAGTTCACCTTTCAACCATAATTTATCGTCAGTACAGTAATTGGAAGCCATTTATCCTGCACATTCGAGTGAAAAAACACACCAACTTCTCAAAATGAGGTCGAATTCACAGGAATAAGACAACAAAATTAAGTTTAACGGTTCCTATCAGCAACAAAAGGTTAAAAATAAAAGGCGGCCGAAAAACATCAAAAGAAACTTGTGTAATAAAGAGATTTGTCACCCTTTCGTGGTCTGATGTGACTCAATAAACAGCCTGGAAAAATATTGTTTTCATTTGTCAAGTAGGTGTTGTTGAGGCGCGTTAATATATTTATTTTAGTATTAATTAGTTCCGCCCGCGACTTTGTCTTATTCCCGTCCCGGAGCGTCGTCCCGTCCCTTCGTCCAGCCGTCAATTTTTCTTGCCCTAAAAAGTATCCATAGACTTAAAAGAACATTATAAAAAGTATTGGCCAAATCAGTCCCGACGTTTTTGAGTTATGCGCTTACCAACACATTTTGCAATTCATTTTTATATGCGAGTATAAGATAATATGAAAAGTCGTAAATAATATTTAAGCTCTTCAATTACATTGACGTCAATATAACTAGAAAAGAGGTTTACAGACGACTTTAGCCAGTCATTATCATATACATAATGAACAGATTTACGAAGCATCAAGTGTAGGTTGAGTAATAAAGATATTTGTCACTCACTCGTAAGGTTATGGGATTCGATAAACGGTCTGACAAAAGGTTATTTCACTTTGCTTAAAGGTCAGCCTGAGCATTGATGTACGATAAAAAAACCATCAAAAACTTGGGTCACTGACGGTTATGGTCATATATTCAGCGTCTTGTGAGCTGTAGGAATAACTCCAAACTTTCAAGACAATTAAATATTGACCAATATATTAGTCGAAAATAGGTACCTAATTATAAACTTCTGTTACGGGATATTAAGTGAGGGCAAAATCCCTTCACTGTACGAGCATTAAAACCTTAGTCTACATAAGAAAAGTATCAGACTATTTATATCACACTGCAGGCAGGGCATAGGCCTCGATCATTGAAATCATGTTTGGTTACAAATGTGGGTTTTGGATTAATCAACACACCATGCTTGCAAATGTGGATTGGTGTTCATAAACCCGGGCTTTGTTGAGAAACGCTTTGTGGCATCAAACCCAGGACCTCGTCCACTAAAGCCTGTTACTTTAAACACTAGACTACCAAGGCGATCGTCTATACAAGAAGTTGTAAACAAAACACCAAACGGAAGATCCAAATTCCATCACAACTGCATTCCACTGCAATAGTTCAACAAAAATGCTATTACTACCATACTCGTCTAAGAGCTCATTGAAACGAACACAGAATCAATCATAAGCCAGGATAGCTCTCTCTGCCGTATAAGGCTGTGCATGGTGTCTCTCCTATTACGGACGGTAATTTGTCCAGTCGCATTATTGTATTAGCTACCGATACTGTTGCTAGAAGGTCCTCACATAATTATTTTTTCTTATTATACTACTAGCGGCCCGCCCCGGCTTCGCCCGTGGTACTTGTCCACTATTTATACATAAAAACCTTCCTCATGAGTTACTCTATCTATTAAAAAAAACCGCATCAAAATCCGTTGCGTAGTTTTAAAGATTTAAGCGTTCATAGGGACAACATGACAGAAAAAGCGACTTTGTTTTATACTATGTAGTGATTAACAGCCGCCCGCGACTTCGTCCCCGTGGATTTCGGTGTCCCCACACATAGTGTTACATTAAACATAGCTTAAAGCCATCGTCGAAAAATAGAAAAATATATTTTATTCAATTCGAACCATTTGTGCCTCAGATTAGCCGGTTTAAACAAACAAATTCTTCAGCTTCATAACATAAGTTCAGATTAATGCCTATAAAGTAATTGAAATAAGAAAGTGACAGTTATCATCTTCAACAACAACAGGATACCGGGACGGCCTACATTTATAGACCAAAATAGGTGATTATTTTTCAATAACTTTAATAGTGTGACGAGCTTACGACTTAAAATAGAACTATGACAAATCAACACTGTTTTTTCTATGATGAATTAACTTTTTCGTAAAATAACCTCCGTGTTTTCAGAATATAGCAATTCAACAACTAATCCATTCACGCTCAAAGGTGTTTACCGACCCTTCCACCATAACCTTCCAATCGCCATTTATGAGCTAACTTTCCGTTTCTCTATCACCTGACCTTTCTAACAACAAAGTATTTCGCAAATGAGCACCTTAGAGAAATACACCAGGCCGAAAACACGCGACCAAAGTTCGGCGGCAATGAATTTTCTTTATCTTTACATTATTATAGTCCAGTAATTTTAGCAATTTTGAACCACGATCTGCGGAATAATTCCTAGTGAGCTGAATTTTTGTATACACCTTCATTATGATATTGTAATGATGATGTGAAAAATCGACATTGATATCGTGCCGGCTAAAAAAGTTATAGGGGTCCAAACGTCACGAAAATCAGTTTTTCGCAAATATCTCGCGATCTATTGCTCAGAGGTCAATAATGGTTTTATAATAGTTGTTCGTCGTAAAGTTGTCTACAAAAAAGGTCTCTTGCATTTTTCTGTACAATTAACCGTTTTTTAAATAGAGACTAAAATACACTCACATATGTCATAGTATACCGTACGGCGCATACCAAGGCATAAACCCTATTGTTTGTTTTTTTCCCTTTTTAGTTTGTTTGTTTTTTGTTAGTATGATGTTCTACATATAGAAATATAAAGGACTTGAAATACTAGTACAGTCAGAAAAATAGCAATATCAACTATAAAAAACTAAGTGGCAATTTTTTTTGTCACTTTATAACTCAAGAACGGGCTCATCGATCCAAACCAAATTTTCAGGGTTTGTACAGACTATTTAGTAGATGTTTTATGTGAAGTTTGAACAAAATCGGTAGCTTCACTTTATACGTAGCGAAGCACGTACCGGGCCGCTAGTAATGATATAGATATGCTATGTCCAGTGACGTTTGAACCCCTATAACTTTTTTAGCCGGCACGATATCAATGTCGATTTTTCACAATTTCATCACAATATCATAATAAAGGCGTATACAAAAATTCAGCCCACTAGGAATTTTTTCGCAGATCGTGGATCAAAATTGCTAAAATTCACATTGCATATCTATATCATTACTAGCGGCCCGGTACGTGCTTCGCTACGTATAAAGTGAAGCTACCGATTTTGTTTAAACTTCACATAAAACATATACTAAATAGTCTGTACAAACCCTGAAAATTTGGTTTGGATCGGTGAGCCCGTTCTTGAGTTATAAAGTGACAAAAAAAATTGCCACTTAGTTTTTTATAGTTGATATTCCTATTTTCCTGACTGTACTAGTATTTCAAGTCTTTTATATTTCTATATGTAGAACATCATACTAACAAAAAACACACAAACAATAAAGGGAAAAAAACAAACAATAGGGTTTATGCCTTGGTATGCGCCGTACGGTATACTATGCCATATGTGAGTGCATTTTAGTCTCTATTTCTAAAACGGTTAATTGTACAGAAAAATGCAAGAGACCTTTTTTGTAGACAATTTTACGACAAACAACTATTATAAAACCATTATTGACCTTTGAGCAATAGATCGCGAGATATTTGCGAAAAACTGATTTTCGTGACGTTTGGACCCCTATAACTTTTTTAGCCGGCACGATATCAATGTCGATTTTTCACATCATCATTACAATATCATAATGAAGGTGTATACAAAAATTCAGCTCACTAGGAATTATTCCGCAGATGAAATCTAAAATTCCTGGACTATTACATAGATAAGCTTTTATAAATCTTGGTCTTCCTTAAATAAATTAATAAATAAATTACGCGACGTCATTTCGGCATGGTGTGTCATACATACTCCATTTAAAGTACATTACCACCCTGGCCACAGCCCACAGCAAAAACAAATAAAGGAAATTGTATGAAGCATGCCACAGCTATCGGCGGCGAGATGCGCGACTATTGCCTGAAATCACGTCGCCGGCCTCATCGCACCACACGTCGCGCCGCTCGTCGCCGTAGCTGTGGCTAGACCCTTAGAGTCTAGCCGCCGTGGGTATGGCCGCCGCGCGTTCGCCCCGCGCATCTCGCCGCCGTAGCTGTGGCATGCTTCATACAGGTGTAGTCGTGTCGAACTTCAATCGCGTTTTTTCGACTAAGTGCGTTTCTACTTACGGCCCAAGATTTATTTCATTGTATATCTGATCGATTTTGAAATTGGGAAATGATTGCTATTTAACAGAGAGAGGTAGTAAAGTTCTATTGTGTTTTGTTTTGGCAATTGTGTATCTAATAGCGATGATAAGATTGTATTTGTATTGTGCAATGAGTTGAATAGGAAAATATTCTATAGATAAACACAATAAGATATAAGGTCTCTTTGAAGGGTAATAAGGGCAGCTGAAGTTGAAATTGTATTTCTTACTAGCGGCCGCCTGCGACTTCGTTCGCATGGAATTCGGTTTCCGCACACATAGTTTTACACTATAGCCTAATGCCTTTCTTGGGTAAAAGACTATCCAACGCAAAAATATTTTTTCAATTAGAACCAGTATTTCTTGAGGTAAGCGCATTCAAGCAAACAAACAAACTCTTCAGCTTTATTTTATTCATATAGATAGGAATAAGACGAAACGCTTCACAGAGGACTATCTGCAAACTCTTCCGGCAAGCCAGCCGTTCTGTGCTAACTAATTGTAGTAACCAAAGTCAACTGATCCCAAACATCCAGCAGCCATTCCCAAGTCGGAAACAGAACCTAGGACCACCAGGATTTAGATTCTATTAATTCAACCACTACGCGACCAACCTGCCTATTTATTTTCACATTATAAATCTTATTTTCACACAACACCAGCTGAAGCAAACGAAAGGCTACTGGTATCAAATACGTGTTCAATTAAGGACCCATTTGGCCTCCGCCGCGCATTGTACGACTAGATAGAGGTCGTAAGTTCGATTCTCGGTAAATAATTATTTGGACGGAGGCTGCTATTTTCTTTGAATACGATGTAGAAATTTATTAAATCTCCGTGAATGAATTATCGGTTAATTTCGCTTCTACATAGTATGGGACGAGTTCGTATGATAATGGCAAAAGCTTGGAGGTCAAGTCAATGGAGGTTAGGAGTAATTTATCTATAAATTATAATGCAGTAGTCTTCTTAGATTTTGTGGCACACCAAGGACCATTTGTAGGTCATGGTTTTGATTTTCACTGATAGTCAATCTAGTGGGGAAAGTAGAAGTTGATTTAAGTTCCTTTTGGCTTAATTGAACATACCTATTAAAGTTTGAAGCATTATTCAGGTTATTTCAGGTGAATCGATGTGTATAACATACCTGAAACAAAAACAATAAAAAATTTATAACATTACAAAACGGACATCATGTTCAGATGTTAATTAGTGTAATGCAGATATTAAATAATTTATGTACCAAGTCCGCTTGCCACCATGGTTGTTGGATCGCAGCCGAAACGTCAAGCAGTAAGTATTATGTACTAAATCTCTACTAATATTTTTTAGTTACGCTTTCACGTTAATGCACAGAAAATCTTTAGACCCTGAGAAAGGACTTAGTCTACCATTTATTGCAAAAAAAGGAATCTGAAATCGACGCGGACAAAGTCGTGGGCGGCCGCTAGTAATCATATAATATCACGTTGAGTCCCGTTAAATAACATTAGTGTTATAAAATAAAGAAGTTTGTTTAAACATAACATCAATTACAGGTGTGATTGCCAGCGGCATAAAAGTAAATAAATAGCGGACCCAATATTTCCTCTTAAACTTGGCTTTTTACAAATTTTAATGGGTTTTAATTTGGTCATTTACTAATTAGGTACCGGCATTATTGAACATAAAACCCTATTAACTCGAGACGTGACCCAAGAAATATTTAATAAAATGCCGGCCATAGTTGTCACATATTTGGGACGCTGAAGTAAAATTAAATTGTATTTCCAATTATACTAAAAAGGTATCGCCGCCGCATACCCGTCGAAAAAGACAATTTGATTAATTGTTGTCAAAATCAGATCATGCTAAAAGGAAAATATATGTAGAATATGAATGAGTATTGTATTGTTATTTTTTTATACACTTAGCACAGGGCAAGCATATCGCAAAGATAAATGTTAGCTTTATCTTAAATGACATTCGTCCTCTATGCGCAGTTAGTGGTTTATATCTATATCACTACATAGTATAAAACAAAGTCGCTTTTTCTGTCATGTTGTATGTTGTATGTCCCTATGAACGCTTAAATCTTTAAAACTACGCCACGGATTTTGATGCGGTTTTTTTTAATAGATAGAGTAATTCATGAGGAAGGTTTTTATGTATAATATCATCCATTAAATAGTGACCAAGTACCACGGGCGAAGCCGGGGCGGGCCGCTAGTCTATAATTCTATAATAATATATAAAGCTAAAGAGTTTGTTTGTTTTTTTGTTAGAACGCGCTATTGTCAGAAACTACTGGACCGATTTGAAAAAATATTTTTGTGTTGGATAGTCCAATTGACGAGGAAGGCTTCTAGGCTATTGGAAATCGAAATCCACACGGACGGAGGGACGGAGTCGCGGGCGGCCGCTAGTGTATTATAAAGCTGAAGAGTTTGTTTGTATGTTTGTTTGTTTGAACGCGCTTAACTAAGGAACTTCTGGTTCGAATTGAAAAAATATTTTTGGGTTAATAGTCCATTAGTCGGGGAAGGATTTAAGCTATCATATAACACTATGTGTGCGGAAACCGAAATCCACGCGGCCGGAGGGCGGCCGCTAGTTGGACAGATATATTATAAAGTTGATTATAATTATTACAACAATGTTAGACGAAGTCGTTCAGACTACAGAAATTCGACCCAGTATCCCACACAATGAAATGGATTTATCCCCCTAGATTTGCCTAAGATCAGTCATAGATATTTAATAGATATTCCTCGCCTGAACAATCTGTACATAGCTAGAGGCGGAGTTATTAATAACTGTCGCGTTACCCGCGCACGCTTCGGAAGCGCAAAACAATAAGCGCATTGTCCACGCGCACGGAGTTAGAGAACTAGAAGTTTTGGATGCGGTATTATTGATATTTGCATAGTAGAGGATGAGAGAAGTTTGGTGGGGTACGAGGGTAAATCTAACTAGTCGGTTCATTGGGCTTTGAACAGTAAACAGGCTATCTATCTTCATTATAAAATTGATAAATTTTAAATTATTAATGTCAAAAAACGAATATTGTACCGCTACTAAAATCCAAGTGTTTAGGTACTTCAATTCGTAGCTGACTTTGTAAGCTGAAACCGAAATCCACGCGGCCGGAGTCAGAGTCGGGCCAACAGTTGCGATACATACATATTATGAAGTTGGTTTATTAAAAAAACATTCGCCATAGTCGTTCAGACTACAGAAATAGGAGACACAGCAGCCCATACAAAGAAATGAATTTATCCAGTCATATCTCTTAAGATTTGCCTAAGATCAATAATAGATATTTAATAGATATCCCTCGCTGTACAATCTGTACATAGCTAGAGGCGGAGTTATTAATAACTGTCGCGTTACCCGCGCACGCTTCGGAAGCGCAAAACAATAAGCGCATTGTCCACGCGGACGGAGTTAGAGAACTAGGAGGTATGGATGCGGTATTATTGATATTTGCATAGAGCAGGATGAGCGAAGTTTGTTGGGGTACTTTTTCTGACTCTCATAGTTCGGTGGGACAGCAACCTGACACGACCGTAGAGAGATCAGGCGTAGGCCCAACGGCTTAACGTGCCTCCCAAGCGCGGAGGAGCTCGCGATGTCATTTTTCGGCCACTCATGCGATGACCTGGCGTCTGCGAAAGTTGCTTAACTTAGCAAACGCAGGCTGAGCGCGCTAACCACTGCGCCATCGAGCTACTCAAACATTGAGGACATATCTACACACTTATAGAACCCAACAAGCTTTGCTATTCCAAATTCGGTCCTACAAAGCGGTTAGCGGTTAAAGTCCAAAATGTTCTTCTCATACCATCATAAGCGGTATTACAGAACTGGAAGCGTTTATAATGCAGTGTGATATACCTTACAATACCAAAGCTTCCATATAAATAAAACCTCATATCGTAATAATATTCATCTTATCAGCGAATACCTCATCTACCATACCCACATCGTACATCATAGGCCAGCTCGTTTGTCACGACTAGAAGCGATACCTCGTGATTTATCCCCGCGGCGGATCGGCCGGGAATTTGTCGAGCCCGCAGCGGAGCCCCGCGCCTCCGCCCGACGATTTATAAGCCCCGTGGTGCCTGTATGATTTGTCGACGTGCTGCCGGAGATAGTTGAGAGATTCAGGGGATCTTGGCCATTTGTAACGCGAGATTGTCGCGGAAATTACTCGCATGTGGAATTTTGTGTCCGTCGCCTAGAGTTTATCTGTGACAAGTATGTAACCACATAGGTACAACTATGTACCTATGTATGTTACTTGACACAAATTTAAATTTCACCCACATAAATGAGTAACCTTTTGTTAATGACGGCTTGATGCTCTCAAATCATAGGTGAGATTGACAACGACATTAGTTTGTTCGATGGAGGTGCTCTTCAAGTTTTTATTAGTTTAAAGGCTCATGTAGATTCTAACAACATGATGGACTACCATGGAAGTGCAGGAAAACTCAAACATTACTCTCGTAATTCGACAAACACTTAATTTCTAATCACCATCTGTCCATATGCGAGATTATAGATCACATTCCGTGTCTTATTCAAAACCAAAATGTACTGCTTTTCGTCGAGCAATATTCTATTGTAATAACATAGAAAACACTTATCTAAAATAACAAAAAACAGCATCCAAACACCTTGACACGGTCGAAAGAAACTTTTGGCAACACTCAGTCACAGCAAATTGCCAAAATAAGAACCTCAGATAACAATATAAAAATGTTATCACGTAACAAATTACATGGCAGAGCAAAAACTATGCTCGCGTTTTGTTCAAGAGAAAAAATATTGACGCAATTGTATGAGGGATTGCGTCTGTAATAGATTTGGTGCTACTCGGATAGCTAATGATAGACTTTATTACTACATATTTTAGCTACTAGATGGCAAATTATAACTATTTTATAACTTTTGCTGTCTACTGAAGAACCTTCAGTATAAATACTAAATATTTCACAACAACACATACATTAATCCGACTCCGTGTTAAGTAGCTTAAACACTTGTGTTACAGGCATCAGAATCAACAAATAACTACAGTTCCTATTGTATCACATAAAGATATATAAAAAAAATCAGTGTCTTTAATTGGCATGGCTTTCAGAGACAACTTGCCTAGCCAATAGGTACATTACCGTACCGTACCGGACGTAAAATATAAAAGAGAAAAGGTTATCTTTTTTAATTTATTTCTTAAACATCAAACATTTACAAGCAAAAATAGAGCTACTTGCATTTTATTACCAGATTCAATTCATCATTTATGATGTTGATTACAATCATTACGAATTGATTCTTCCTGATCTGATCGACACATTCCTCATTTTACCCCCATCAGATACTCGTATCATTTTACATATCATTCAATATAAATATCTGACCACATTACATACTCGTACGTTGATCTGCTCGTGTGATAAGCAGCTTATGCACTTGTGGCATAAATACATATTTGTAACTAGCCTTCCGCCCGCGACTTCGTCCGCGTCCCGTCCCTTAGTTTAGACATTTTTCTTAACTCAAAACCATTCCTGGACATAAAAGAACAATTTAAAAAAAGAATGGATCAAATTGGTCTAGGCGATATTGAGTTATGCGCTTACCAACAGATTTTGCGATCGATTTTTATATATAAGATAAGCATGTAATAATTGTAGTAATTCTACACAGATATTAGTGATAGCTATAGCTTGGTCTCGGGGTATATTAAAAAATTTTGATTATTTTTATTGTGCGGGAATCGAACGCGCGACCTTTTGGCGCAATACAATATGTATAAAAGGTCGGCAACGCTTTAGTTTGGAGTCACTGGTGTCTATGGGCGATAATGATTATTTTTTTTACAAATTGATTCGCTTCATCGTTTGATTAAAATATATGTACCTTAACCAATACATCAGATCGGTCGGAGGAAGGACTTTAATTTTAAACACGTTCCCATTATTTGCAAGCAAGTGCAGCGATCAAAGGGTGCATTGTGCATGATGGGTGCGCGGCCTCGCGGCGAGGTCGACATTCGAAAGTACGTAGACAATACCGATGCGGAGATATCATCAGTGCATTTAATTAACCAGTTGGGAAATACTGCTTCGTCGATTGGACAACGATGTATGAACAAATTTTACGCTCATATTGATACATAGGAGGAGAAAAGGAGTTTTTGTTTAGGCCGATCAACATTTGTAGAAGGCCGTATCTTCATTGGTAAGGCATTACTAATTTGCGATCAGTATCACAAGGAATCCAGTGTATTATACATATCTTACTAGTTGTATTAGAAATGTGAAAGTATCTATGTTTGGATGTTTGTTCGTAAATCACGCTGAAAATACTGCACGAATTTTGATGTTTGGTATCCAGGTAGTATATGGGCTGACTTAGGTGATAGGACTATTATCCTGATTCAATGTTCCCATGGGATTAAACAGGAATCTCAATAACGCCGCGGGTAAAAACTAGTAGTCAATGAAATTATAACTTAGGAATATGATTAAAAAAATGAGAAATCTTAAGTTAAAACAAAAAAAGGTTTGTGCTTCGTCTAATCAATCTAGCTGAGGCGGTCATCAGAACGTATTTGTAGGTAATTAAATATAAGAAAAATATATGGCAACTAGACTTAACTAACAGGTTTTCAATAAAAACCAAACAATGAATTACTCGACCCAGATCCCCAAACTTAGTAGCAGTAACCATCTCCATCTTACTGTTCTGGTGATTAATTTATATAAGATCGCGCACTGGTATTAATTACTGACTCAAAAGCAGCTTTCATCGCACTGCATTTTATAAGAGACGATTTATTGCAACTTGAATACGTCATTTTCCGGGTCTCTAGAATTGGTGTATTATGACGTCATCGACTGATTTATCGATTGGTGACGAAGATATGAGTCAATTTGTATAATTAATGAACTGATGTCCGAATGAAGACGTGTGTAATTGCTTGCTGTACGTGGGTATCGCAACTATTTTAGATTGGGGATTACTGGGTGGTAGGTTCCTATATGTGGACGGAGTGACCCCGCCACAACAGATTTTCTCTATAAAGTAGTAGTGTGTGTTCAAAAATAGGTATACGTATTTATTGTACTTCAGTAATTAGACTTAAGTTTTTTTTTTACATTCTTTGAAATATCTTTAATTTAACTTCTAAAAACTTTTTACAAAATACAACATTAACTTTTACATAAATGTCGTCATTTGCGTTATGTAAGACTATTAGGATATCCTTATGACGACCCGACAAATTATCTCAACATCATAATAACACAACAATCGTAAAATTTAACGCAATTAATATTAAGACCCAAATAAAACCAAATACATCTAAAGGCTTCTTAAACGCATTAATACACATCGATAGTCAAAACGAAATTTGAATATTAATCAAGCTATATGAAATTAAACCGTCAAACATTAAAAGAGAAAGGACTCTTTCGTATTTGAATCTAACTAACTAGTAATGAATGAAATAAAACCGTCAGACTAATTTATGTATTTAGAAATGCTATGACAAAACTAGTCAAATGATAGAGGTGTGGACTGCCAATTTCTCGTATTGAAGAAATTAATTGTATTTAAGAAGATAAGATAGCCATACACACATGCTTTTACTAATGTTACTCGAATGTGAGACGAGTGATAGTTTTGTGTGATAAATTTGCGAGTTATTTATTTGTGTTTTTCTGTTTTATGACTTTACATTTCCCTCAGTGGAAAATTTCATCGGCTATAGATATCTGGAATACCAGGAAAGCTATTCGGTACTACCGGCCTTTAAGTATGAGGTCCTCCAAAAGAACACTCTAATGTCAGAAACATGATTATAGACAAAAATCATCAAAAATAATTGTTCAAAACACAACTATTTTTGTTAAAACTTGTTTAGTGGCGCATTTGGTTACCCATTCTTATGTTCGGTCTCCCGATTTTTGTGAATTTTATACACATTAAACACATTTATTTGATAATCTTAATACGAAGTACATTGTGTAGAAACCGATTTTAATTTTAAATTACAATATAATTAAAATTTATGATAATCCTTCAAACACCGAAATCAAATAAACCAGTTCTAACGACACCAAATCCAATAGTAGTGGTATTAGGACCGGACATGCGATCAAACTAATACATCCAACAAAACCGGTGCCCACAGGAAACAGATGTGACATGAGTATTGCTGTTCGTATGTAATTAAAGTCATTAATCTTCCTAGCCCGAGGTTCAGGATTAGAATCGGCGACGCGTACAGATGACATTAAGACGTTCGAAGAATGGACTTGTGTTCTAGAATGACTATATTAATGAAATGGAAGGATGGCCGCAGGCTTTGCTGCCGAGAAATTAAGATAGATATTTATGACAATCTATTATTATATTTGCGAGAAAATAATACGTCTTATTAATGACAGTAAATAATGTGAATGTTGGGAGAATGAGAATCTATAAAAGTCGTTGCGTCTGCAGAGAAATTACTGTTACATTTTGATATGCAAGTAGGTAAATTATATTCGTTTACAATAATTCACTTGGCATCGGCGCGCTTACCGCGCGTATAATGTGCAGACATTTATTTACTTTACTTTATTTAAAAAATGTATAGTTCAAAATAAGCGAATTTTGCCTTCTCGGATCGAAAACTCTGATAAGTACACTTTTGTTTGGACTTAAACCCACGACCCCAATGTTAACAGCCAGTGCTTTGCTCACAAACTTATAGCGATAACAGAGCAATTTTAATTTCACTTGTATCAATAACAATAAAATGACAAAAAGCTGTAACTCTGTTACGGGCAACGTGATTAATCGGGAATTATGAATAAGGGCCGGCCTTTATTAATAATTCCCAAGAGCGTTGGGCAAAGTGATTAATTTATCACTTTGACCGGCCCGTATTAATAATTCCCGACGCCTCTTGGTCCATGTAATAAATCAGTGTTTGAGATGGCTTGTATTTATCACTTGGACCGGGCATTATGATAAGAAATGTTTAAAGGTCACAAAAAAAAATAACCCTAACCTATTTTAGACCACCTAAGAAGCGGAAGACTAATGGATAGATATAGGTAAGGGTTATTTTTTTTTTATGACCTTTTAAAATTCCCCTAGTCACGAACATAACACATGGTTACGACTTTTCATCTTATGTAATATTTTTATCTAAATAAAAGTAGGAAGTTAATTATATCAATAATTGCTTTTTTTAGTGTTTATTTTTAAATGTTCAATTGATGTGTCCTTTAACTTTTCATGTTAATATTGTAAGTTTAATAAGATTTAATTAGCAAAAACACTTCAAATAACCTATTTTATCACTTTGCCCAATATGGGTTGGGAATTATTCATAATGGCCGGGAAAAGTGATTAATTTCGCTATTTTTATCACATTGCCCAATTGAGTAGGGAATTATTAATACAGACCGGGAATTATTAATACGGCCCGGGCTTATCACATGGCCCGTAACAACTCCACCAACGAAAACAAAGGTTTTAAGTCCCAACAGTTCGGTTACTCATTTCAAAAGTAGCCAGTTTTTCTGATAATAACCGATGATAAATGAAGATCGGCAATAAACAATAGCGCAACACGGCCTCTGTTGATGTCAGTGGTAAGTACAGGCAAAAAGACAAGTGTACGAACCTTTGTTCGTCGGTTGATCGACTATCGACCCGGAGATAAGAAAGCTGTATCTGCAGAGCCATTGTCAGTGATATTTCAGAGGCAAAAAGTGATATTAACCCTAATACGCTTGTAGGGATAGACAGACCCATATGTATTCAGTAATCTCTTTTTAAAAGATTAATACTACAAACTGTGCTACGAACGTTCTGTATTACGGTTGCTTAAAATAAATTTAAATCAATTAAAGAGTTCTTCAGATACTTTTTAACAAACTTAAAACATTAAATTGGTCATCTATTAATTCAAATTGCAACCTGTCTATTATGGGCAGTGGAGGCAGTAAACATATCAATATACTTGGTTAAAAGACCGCTTAGTTTATTTACTACATTTGACGTAGAATTAACGCGTAATATAACAACAGGAACAATTCATCAATCATACTTTTACAGTAGTCTGTTCATTATACATTTACAGAAAAATACACTAAAGCAAAAACATTACCCACCTTCTTTCACCAAGTGGTTAAAAATACAAGTTTCAATCAACGGTCCTTTCGAACGCCGCTGACAGCCGCCGATACTCTCAAGTTAAGATCAATGAACAAAAGGAGAGAAAGTGTATTAGGTCCGCGACAATAGCGGACGCTACGCATCTATGAGCTATGAGAACTATTACAAAATATGCTCGGGGAAAAAACTGAGAGTGAAAACTGAATGGTGACGGATCGAGAGCGGTAAAAACCCCGGGATCGAGAATGTACGCGTATAAACTAGTCTGGGTAACTTGTTTTTATGCTGCATGCAGTACAAGTATTGTGTTATGATAAGACATTTAAATGACGCATCATTGTAATTTAGTAATCAGTGTTAACAGAAAATTAAATCTATCGGAGGTTTCATCTTCGATCCAGACAATATTGTATAGCATGCATTTTAGTGTTTCTTTATACAACTGAGGTGAGTAAGGTGGGCAAAAATACTGCTGTCAATAGTGCGCGGTGGTGGTAACAAACTATTGGATCAAATAAATAAATAAACTATCCGGTGATCCTCTTGCTCGTTTAGCAATTATAAAAAAAATTGGCCAAGTGCGAGTCGGACTCCCGCACTGAGGGTTCCGTACAAATTCTATTTTTGACGTATTAAAAAAACTACTGAATAGATTTCGTTCGAACTAATTTTCGTTGGTAGTTTTTATGGTAATGTACATTATATAATTATTTCAGTTTTATCATCCTCTTATTTTAGAAGTTAGAGGGGGGGGACAGACTTTTTTCCACTTTGGAAGGGTCTGTCACGCAAAGTATTCACTTTAGAAAAAAGTGATATTAGAAACCTTAATATAATTTTTAAAGACCTATTAATAGATATCCCACACGTATATGTTCAATGAAAAAAAATATTTTGAGCTCCAGTGCTGACTATGGGGACCCCCCACTTTTTTATTTTTTTTTCTATTTTGGTTTGAGAACCTTGTTGCGGTTCACAGAATACATCCACTCACTAAATTTCAACAGTATAGTACTAATAGTTTCGGAAAAAAGTGGCTGTGACAGACTGGCGGACAGACAGACAGACAGACAGACAGACAGACAGACATGACGAATCTATAAGGGTTCCGTTTTTTTGCCATTTTGGCTACGGAACCCTAAAAACAAAACATAATAATAAACTATTTCGTGGAAATCTCGAATGTATGGAACATTATTTTACGCAGTTAGAAACATGAGGACGACAGTTGACATAAAAACAACGACATGCTATCTCTACATGAAGATTGAAATCTATGGACATTCGACTTGACCCTTACAGTACATAGATAATCGTACATACAGCAAAAATACATACTTTCATACGGTAACCCGACTTTCACGACTTGACAAGTTTTTTATCAGTTAACTAACGAGTGACTGCTAATAACACTGCTTTACGACCAGTTAAAATATTTGCGCATGTTGTTCTTATAATCTTTAAAGATCTGCATATCCTGCTAACCTCGTTTGTTGCAGGCAAATATGCGAATTCGCGTGTGGTTACTTCTATAATGTGATTAATTATGTGAAAGCTTTTTGAGCCGGATATTTATCCCGAGTTTAACGTCTGAAATAAAACGTCTGAATTGCTCTCTAGCAAAGAGAATATTAAAAACGGATTATTTGGTCAGGATATTGGGTGTAATTTCCGATCAGTAACATTGAACAGTCATAAATGATAAAAAATAATTCTGTTACTTTGATACTTAATGAGCTTAACTCAAAAACTGGGTGGAACTTAGGCCTACCTCGAGTAGTTGGCTACAACAGTCTCATGGTTATGACGAACTTTTATTTTGACGTTATAGGGCGTCAAGTGAGCAAGAGTGTCACCTGATGGAAAGTGATCACCGCTGCCCATAAATAAATAAATAGATAAAAATCGCATACGTTCCTGTGATCTTCTGTAAGGGTGAGGTACTTCCCCAGACGAGCGACTCATGCGAGTTCCACTAAGCTCTACCTCTCTTTAATCTTGATATAATCAACGACTCCTGAGTACATTTCTGAAGTAAATATGAAGAGAGCACATTTAATATTGGGGTTGAGATGCTAAACCATTCGATGACTTAACATTTACTCTCCTTCCTCTAGTTTCCGATCATTCTGTGTCCAGAAACAGCACACACTATCAACACTGCGCAAGATTCCGTTCCGCGTCTAAAATAGTCGGCTTAATTTCATGCAAATCGATTCGAGACAATTTCCCGAGCCTAACTCAGGATCACGTCGACTTTGCGCTAATACCGCGCGCGTGTGGAGGGCTGCAGCTAGGGAATTATGAGGATTTTGCCTGGATTCGATTCCCAGGTCGGGTAAAATTTGTGCAGGTTTTTTCCGGAGACAGTTAGGTTTTTGCATTAACAAGCGTGGTGATAAAATTTATTTCCAAGTCGTTTTCACCTGGTTCTGAAATACTCGTAATAATAACAAATTGACTTATGTTATTTTGGGAACACACTTGAAATATAAAAAAATGCCGCTGTTGCCGCTTACTAAGCCAATCTCACAGGCTTACAGATGAAATGACATAGACATGCTTCATATTTTTCCTATTGACATAAGAGCTGTATTACAAAACCTAGCGGCCGCCCGCGATTCCGGCCACATGGGTTTTGTTTTCTGCACACATAGTGTTATACTATAGCTTAAAGATCCTCGACAGATGGACTATCCAACACTCAAATTGTCATTCGAACTAGTAGTTTCTGATAAGCGCGATCAAAGAAACAAACTCTTTAGCTCTATAACATTTATATAGTTTAAGGTGATAAACTCGATTACATGTCTTCCAGGTAAGAAAGAATCACTCTACTACTCTATTCTACTCTACTCTAGTTTTAAGATCTTATTTTTTTGACTTTTTGTTTTATTTAAAGGATTTTATGTTTCTTTTGCTTTTGTGATGAGTTTGTTTATGTGTTAATTTTGTGTTTTTATGTCTTTTTTATTGTAATTTTTATTTGTGTTTTGTACCAAATAAACGTTTATTCTATTCTTCTAGATATAGGTTCTATTCCCCTGTCAACCCTGGTAACCCTGCGGCGTGCGCCCACGCGGTCTCGGGATTGGGTTGCAACGGGAACCGTGATACCCGCGACAGGCGGCGCGGATCGACGCCATGTTTATTTACAGCAGATACACCAAGGAAATTCACAACAAACAGACATTAACTTCGTATTGTGAGGGGGGTTTTTCAAATAGCAGGAGATTGCGTCATCTATTAACGGGTTTCTTGATGATAAAGCTTTTGTTATATGTAATGTAATGCAAGGAGGCCGCATGCCATGTCCTTCGACCAGTCACACCTGAGCTGTATGTGTGTCTTTTCAACTAGTCAAAATCGCTGAACATAGAAGGGCACAAGTTCACGCTCTATTTTTTGAATCTCATAGCTCGAGAGGCCAGTAATCTGACACAACAATAAAACGCCGTTACGCACTCGTCATTTCGTAATAAAGGAAGGAAAAATAACTTCCCAACTTAAGAAGTAGAAGCATCAGCCTATTTATGTGGGACATTCGTAGGCTAATCATCATACCTTTACTTCTGCAGGGCAAAGGCCTATAATATTTGTAAAAACATATTTTCGTTACACAGATGGGTTTTGGCTTAATCACCACTCTTGCCAAATCTAAACTATAAATGATTAAAAAAAAATACATTCCGTGGGACCAAAACTTTGTATCTACTTTAAAGTGCGACCCTAAGACCCTTCGCACCGGAGGCAGTCCCGTGTTAAGTAGTGTTTGACCTCGCACTTAGCACAACAGTAAAGACATTTGAACAAAGACATTAAAATAGGCAATAAACGAAACGCCGATCGCTAGGGAGGGGCGTTCGTCGATATACTTAATCGACTCTTTCGGAGAGGTTTAAGGCTGTCAGATTTAACATAAAGCGAAATGCCATCCTCATTATGTATAATAGCAAAATAACAGATTGAGTCCATTAGCAACGTTGCATCCTACTTTAACTTAATATTACATAGATATTTGAACTTAATTTTATGCAGTTTTTTTTATACTACCTTTTGAAGCATACGTTCCCCTGAATTATTAAAAAATATTGCGTGCTAAGCATCACAATTTACCCGGCCATATAATGCTATATTTTGTAACGTTTATAATGGAAAAAAATTGACTACCACCACGTAAACATCAATCGAAAACCAATAAATAGATACACGATATAGGCCACTATGGCTTCTGATAACGTCACAAATGTCAGCCCTGCGATCAGGTCTGCGTCGATATGTTAATGCGAGCACGAGTCACGACCAGCCCGCAGCGCACGCAGCAGCCTCACTTAGCTGTTTACGATTCACTTCTGACACGGCGCGGTAAGGTGGCTTGCTCACTGGGATAGAACTATGACAGTAGGTATCAGTAGTCTGAACAAAGTCTGAAGTGTTACTTCATCTGATGTGCTGTTGTCTGAACGATCAAGCAAGAACACAAATAAATATACTTTTTTACAGTTGCGCAGTAGATTCCACAATTGATGCGGCACCACCATGGTTATCTATCCATTGAGATCCATACTGGTCCGTTAGAAACTTCTGCTCCCTTCGCTTAAAGGAGTCAATTTTGTAGGATGGGGAAACAACTAGATATGTCGGCGAATAATTCCACTTCATCACGTTTTTGTAACACGTGACATTTTGACAAAACTGCCACACATTTTCTTTCCCGACCATACATTGAAAGCCCGTCCCTATCTAAAATCTAACTGCGGCACTTATGCGCAGATATCACAGATCTTATCCGATTCCAGGAGCCAGTGCTTTTCTAACTCGCGGTCGGGACCGATCCCGTTTTCACTTTTATCGACATATCGCTCGATATCGACGAGATACAGGTGCCTCACTATGATAAAATCTACAGCTCAGTGTTGCGAGTGCTCAATAGTTTTAACGTTTTTTATTACGATGCTGAAACAGTAAAATTGAGGTTGATTAAATTAAATTTTGTAAAATTAGATGTTCATAAGCCTTTGACAATAAAACAAGACAGAGCTTTTGCGTGAAATCCAGTACACAAATGTCAAAATATCAGATTATGCCATAGAGATTTTTTTCTAAACATCCCAAAATTTTTGAAGTACAATAACTATGCCGACGCAGCAGTGATAAAAACTGAGCATTTAACTCCGACTTCTCATTTCACTTCTTCCCACGTATAAGAAAATAATAAAAAAGTAGCTCAAAAAACTGGCAACACCATGGAATTGTCCGCATAATCAGCCGTGACTACAATACTGTGTATTATGGCTTAATCGGTTACAGTAGAAAGTCGTCCGGTCCTGTTTGTACTAAACTTTTATGCAAGTATCAAGATCAATTATTCCGCTTACGTAACAACAGCAATTGACATCACCGAGGAAATAATGATACGCTAAACTCTTATTAGGTGATAATCTGAAAAGTTGTTTGGCATTATACAAGCTGGGTTGTATAGTTGTACGTCGTGTAATGACGATGTAAACAGACAAATACAAGGGTGTACTATTATAGATAATGAGGTTGACGTTTCAAATATTAGCAGTATAGATACAGGGTGTAAATGAGATTAATATGTATAAAATTAAGAGTAGCTGTACCTAATTTCAAAATTACTGATTTACCTTATATGTATTCGATGTAGAAGTCTTGATGTAACAGACCGATTTAAGGACCACTGTAGGTTTTTCCTTAGGGGAAACTTTATTCCAAAGCATTACCTACTGTCTCATAGTAGTTTTCTTTTTATTCGGATAAAACATTTCTTGTCTTGTTTTAGTCAACTTAATCACGGAAATCAGTGATATCAAAACTGGCTTACACTTCTCGTAAATCGATGTTGCCATTAAAAAGTTTAATTTGCAATATTCCCTCGAAGGAAGTGCTGCAGCCTATAGCCTATTCGACGTAGGCTTTTCATTACGCCCACAGGCCTCTGCTCTTTACAACCATTGACATACAGATAGGCCGCCGGTGAACTTTCTACGCGCGTGGGCATACAACTCCTGCGCATTAATTAACACTGTGTTCCCATTGGTGGAATTATGCCGTTAGGAAAAACTGGACGAGTTATTAGTATTAGAACTGAAAGCAGATCCCTTGCATTTGCAAATGAGCTCTTAAGCTTCATTACTAGGACGATGATGCGTGGAAGGGTATCCTGTAGTTTAAGGTGAATATCGTCCTCGTCTGGAGAAGTAGGTACCTCCCCTTCACCTTTCAGAAGACGACAGGGTATGGGGCCTTAAAGATCGGCAACGCATCGGAGATACCTCTTGTGACGCGGATGTCCATGGGCGGCGGTGATTGCTTACCATCAGGCGACCAGCTAGTTTATTTGCCGTATCTGGCATAAATAAAATCATACTGCTTACTCACCGTGGCTGCAGCCAAAATCTTTGTTTCCCATAAAAAAATATGACAGTCTTCTGCAAGCGTGAGATAGTGACGTCACATGATGTGACAAGTTCATTGCACACCTGAGATCGTCGTTTGTTTTGACGGCGCGAACGGTGGCGGCCGGCGCAGTTGGAACGATGCAGACGCATTGCCGTGTTTCGTTGAAACTTGACAGCAATTAACTGCATTATAAGTTTTAATAAATATTTCCAAGGGTCATTGAATAAGAGGTTCAAGACTCAAGAGTTTTTTCCTTTGATCCAAAGATGCAGAAATAAATGCAGAATTCAAAGAATCGTGTTGTCCACGAGACGAACTGATGACGATCCATCAGCTTTTCCAACGACGTGTTACGTCACACTCTATGACAAGTTCACTGTACACTTGAGATCGAAGACGGTGAATGCGGCAGTGGAAACGAGCTGCGCAGACGCATCGGCGCGAATCGGTGAAACTAGACAGTATTGAGGTATCGTAAACTGATACAAATAAATATGAAAACTTGTGAGAAATGCACGGATCTGCTAAAAGTTGACTGAGGTGTTTTTCCTTTATTATAACTTGCTATTCATTTCAATATTGATTTTATCTTCTTTTAGAAGTATAAGTAGAACGTTATGTTGTATTACAGCAAGCAAATGACAACGGCTATTAGGCCGCTATACTCGTACAATCATTATAGCAAAATGGTAATATGAAGTAGGTAATCGATGTATATAAATTAGTCGATAGATAGCTATCTATAGTACCAGAAGCAATGAGAATTCAATTCTTAACCAATTTGTCTCTTTTATTGTAATTTCGTAATTATAAATGTTGTAGTTATAACGCATCCTATTAAGTACTAAAGCACTTTCTCCAGATATGATTTACCAAAGACCTTACCATCGCCCGTGATTACGGCTTGTTAGCCAGATGTTTAATCGAAAGTGATGCTAGGAGGTTTTACTATCAAACATAGATTTAAATCTTTTCATATGCTCTGACATTAGAAAACTGTGGCATTATTTTGTCTAACATGACGTACGTTTAGTGTGCAATCTAGTTAGTATGCTGTTACTGTGATAAGAAGCGACAGTCGCTTCAAATTTAAGTGCCAATTTCAGAGTGGGTCGAATAAATGGAGATTGCGAATCTATCGTTTTAAATCTGTGCTGTCAAGTGCTCATTAACATTAAACATATCTATAAACTTAAATCTGCGAATCTGGATAAGGTAACACGGCATTCCCACGAGAAATGAAATAGCTTGCAAATATGTTCGGAGTGTAGTGAATATAAATTATATTTCTACTTTTATATATTTAGATTTAGTTGCCATGAGAAACATGCGTACTCGTAATGACGTATTAAAATTGTTGCAATTCCAAAAACAATACTATTTATAGCCAATTTGATCAAAGCAAGACTGAAAGTCTTGTATGATACGACTTTATTGTTTGTTATGCCCTCAAAAACATATATTTCCATGTTTGATTTATGGCCGCAAGAAAAAAAGCCAACGCTCCTACAAAAATCGGCACTGTCTTTTAAAATCAAGTGCTTCGAACTTACATAACAGTTATGACCATTATCATATCTATATATATCAAAGTATTTATTTATTTATTTATTAATCGTACAGTGATTCACCTAACAATAACAAAAGTCCCACAAAACTATTTTCATAGTTTGTCTGTGGGATCACGAGTCTCTAACTTATATTATTTAACATTACAACGGGACCAAACGCGATATTGTTCGCTTGTGACCACGGCTGTAGCATCACAGCCGAAACGTCAAGCAGTAAGTACTCAGGTACTTATAAAAATAATATCGCGTTTAGTCCCGTTGTAATGTTAAATAATTATGATGCAACGCGAAAGTTTAAAGTTATATTATACAATAATATATTTAGGTAACACAATGAAATACTGAATATTCACAGCTGTGAATATTCAGTATTTCATTGTGTCTAACGTATCTAATAAATATCTTTTCAGTTTTCTTTTAAATATCCTTTTATCTTGTTCCCGGCGTATATCCACGGGCAAACTATTTAGAAGGTATGGTAGCCGTTTTTTTAGAGTTCTGTCTCCAAAGTAATTATTTACTTTAGGTACTTCAAATTTGCTCGCAGATATTGACCGGGTACAATGACTATGATTGACCAATGTTGGGCTATGCTCCTGACTGTCGTGGTTATTAACTGCTAAAAGGTATTTATGTTTCAAGCTGACCGGGAGAATTTTACAAATCTTAAACAATTTATGATAATTACCCTTGCATTTGGCTTTAGTTTTGTTATTGACTAATAATTTAAGGAATCTAATTTGCAGTGCTTCTAGTTTATCAGTATATGTTTTAAAAGTTAGTCCATAGCTGTCCAGACCATAACCCAAGATCGAATCAATTAAGGAATGATATAATAATTTTAATGTAGCAATAGGAACTTTAAACCTTAAGTGGTAAAATTTACTTAAGAGTAATCTTAGTTTGTTACAAATGTAGTCTAAATGATGTGACCATGAAAAATTTTCGTCAACCTTAACACCGAGGTAAGTAACACACTTTACGTTTTTAATGGGCGTACAGTTACAACAAGCGAAATCATTATGCAGGCAAGAAAAACTATGTGTATACATTAAGGGTGGCGGTGACTCAGCAGGACGTAAGTAAGGTGAGTGTATAACTAGAAAATTAGTTTTATCTGAGTTTAGGATTATTCCATTGTCATGGGACCATTTGACCACCGCGTCGATGTCGCGCTGCACCAGGCGGCACGTCTCGGCGAGGTCGGTGCCGGCGCGCAGCGTGCACAGGTCGTCCGCGAACATATAAGCCGAGCAGTGCTGGAGTACGTTACATATGCTGTTGACGTGTTGCAAGTAGCAGATCGGGCCACACCCGGAGCCCTAGTATAATCGACATTGTCTTACAATAACGTCTTTATATCTATTGAGGATGTTTTTGAAATAATCATTTGAAACGCAATACGAATAGACATGACACACTATATTCTTACGAGCTCACTGCTTACCAATCGATAGTCTATAACAATAATATATTGTAATAGAGGGAATACGCTGCAGATTTCCAGACTTGACCCAGGAACTGTACTGAGCAGCGGAGGCGGCGTGGGATGACTGCATAATTAGGTAAGCCAGTGTATCTAGACCTCTTATGTATTGTTACAAATCTACATATATACTGCGTACTTAGAATAAATAAATGTTATTGGCTCACTCCAGAATTTCTTCCCGAAAAGATGGGTATTTTGTGTCCAACCAGCTCCTAAGAATGCATTCCTATTTCAATTTTTCTTGGTTGCATAGTTAATATTATATGACCGATGTGGTATCAAACTTAGGATACAAAATAAAGTATAAATAATAAATTGATATTGAATTTAAGATTAGGTATTCATGTTAAAACCATTCAGCAATGATTCAACGTTCCCGATTCATAAAACTCCATCAATACTTCTAAAAATTCTAAACCACTCTTTTCGTGAGTAGGTATGCGCTGGCTAGAAGCACCAACAATAGACAAAATACAAACCCTTTATTTCAAAATCTTCAAAGTCACAGATTATCACAAAAAGAATCAGAATTAACCAATAAAACAAAAGATCTAGTTACACCGGTCGCTGTAGAACAAAGCTTGTGATTTGTCCCGGTTTCAAACTGCCGAGCCTACCGTGAAATCGATTTACTGCCGTTGCGATATCACCATCGAATCGTTAATTGGGTTTTTATGGTGTCATTATTAGTAAGAGATTGACCCAATGTTATCGGTTTATGACAAAAACAGAATCATGTTTTGGTTGTTAAAATAGAGATTTTTTATGATACTAAAACTGATAAAATGTTTTTAATGGCATTAATCGGAAAGTTGTTGACAATGGACAAACATTCTTTCTCCTTTTTTACATTTCTAAATTTTGATTTCACTTAAGGATAAGAGTAGTGTTATAAAAAATTGTATTTATTCTCTCATACACTTCAAGATAGTGCAGTTGGTTGATACACCATCTAACATACAAAATAATACAGAGGTGCGATTTGATTTAAAAAAAACACAATTACGCTTATTGGTCCAAAAACACAGCGTAAAAACACTGACCTATAAAAACAAAACAAGTTGATAGATCATCAAACATAACCGAAAAAAATACCTAGTATTAAAACTCTTTTAGTTATGTCAGACCTGTTTCAAAAGAAATACAATAGGTTATATCAGATTCAATTTAGCTTCCCGCCCACAAGTTTCCAACATAACGTTTATCTATTATTGAAAAAAAATTGCCAAACGATAACCACAAAGGTTATTGACATGGCATTCGCCTAGATGGGACCTTTTGCAAGGAGATTGATGAGAGGATTCACCTTCAAATAGGAAAGTAATGATGATATGGGTCGGCCAGTGAACCTAGATGTCTTATAAAAATACAGAATACAAAATATGTACAAGGAGTGACAAAATAGGAACAATATATATATGTCGTGAGATGAATGATGATCACTAAAATAACAATGGAAAAAGTTTAATAACATAAAATATTGTGAAACTTACACATACGAGTATTCGTAGCTTGGTGGTTTTACGGGAAAATAACATACCTGAAACAAAACAAAATATTCATTAGTAAATTAGTAAAGGCATGATACGTTTTCATCAACATCAAAACTAAAATTAATACCTACATGCTATTAAATTATTAAAAAAAATAAGAAATTTACAGAAACTATTTATTCGCCAAAATAAAATCGATTATATGTAGCAAGTCACATTACATCATGATTAGGTATGTGATTAATACAAATCAATCAATTGATAAAAGCATACAGACACGGACGTGTAAGGAATTATCATCAACATCAGCCTCAACCGGTACCTAGATCTAAACCTTGATTCACAAAAGTTAAAAACAACATTATTAAAAGTACGCTTATACATTACACTAGTACGACTATGTTCCTACGTATCCGGTCAAATCGATATGCCCCTGAAACGTGCCAACTGACCCTCACCGTGAGGATGTGTCCTTCACGCGACCTTGACCTTACACTGGCTCAATACTGCCTCATTACCCTGTTCTGAAAGGAAGTTGTTGAGTACAAGGTTATTAAAGCAGTTGTAGCATCTGAGTAACATACAAATACCAAAAATATTTGTATCGATTCGGACACTAATTATGACTTACGAAATATGTTTCTGAAACTTATAATAATATGTATTATTGTATCGGAAGAAAAAACAAGCTACCAGGCAGCATCATAATCAAATAGAAAGACAATAATAACAAGAACGTATAATTTATTGTACAAATACAAGTAAGTAGAAGTAATGCATTACGAGTTACATATTTGATTTTTGCTCCACAAATTTCTTCTCAGACCTATGCGCGATGTCGCGTTTTACTTATAAAAAACTAGCTTTTCCCGGGGATTGCTGTTTTATCCTATAGGAACATTTAATTAATCGGTATAAAAAATATCCTATCACCTAAGTCAGCCCATACCTTGCCTGCATGACATATTTCATCTAAATCCGTTAAGTAGTTTAGCGTGATTGAAACCTTCACATTCGTTATCTTAGTGTGATTTTAACCAAAACACTCTTAGAAGCCCTAGATTTACTCAACACTTATTTTCAACTGACAATCTAGGTCACTCAAGACAGGGGATTTTAATCAAGCCTCCATCCCTTCACGAGATAATAAATAACATTAATTAAAACAGCATTTAGTGAAGGCCGGTTCTTTAAAAGCGTCCGGAGTCCTATTAGCATTTACAACGGCTATAAAGCTCAAACACAACCCTTATTGCTTCTAATCCAAGGTCAGGGGTAGGACGGGTCGGAGAAAATGGGCCAGGTAAATGGGTCAGTTGTTTAGTTGGTAACATAGAGCTTATCTCACAGAGGTTCTTCTTGGTGTAATTGTTAGGTTTGCCAAATAAAATGGGTTACGCTTATCCCATCAAGAAAGTAACTTAAATCAGATTAAAAATAAGAAATAGAACATCAAAATCATTATTTATTATTCATATCTGTAAAGTATGCGAGTAGAGCTCCACATTTTTTATTATTTTTATTTATTTATTTATTAATCGTACAGTGCTTCATTTTTCTGACCGTTAGAGAAAACTTATCAATGTTTTTAGCATTCGTAATCATAATAGTTTTTATTGTGCAAGCGTTCACGAATCACGATTTAGAATTTAATCACAAACTATTGGAATTTCTGACGCTTATTTTTATGCCTCAGGTCAAGATCCACTTCGTTTCCCTGAGCCAGCGGAGTGAGTAAGTATTTTTACGCACAAAACTAACAAATCAGCCGGTTTACACAGCTGGTTTTCATCGTGTCATAAATTTTCTCCTGCGTTACCTCCAATATTCAGATGTTAAGTTGAGTAAATTGCAGTCACCGGCCGCCTTGGGCTATGATCGTTATCCTTCGGGTAATGTTTATATTTTACACTCCGTACGTTACTGAGTTAAGTGATATGCTATTAGCATATTTATGAACGTGGTTTTAATATTTTCACGCGCTTAACGAGCTGTTGAGAGGATTGAAGGTTTTCTAGTAGCATGGGTTTTGGTGGGCTTTAATTGTAGAAACACACCTAGCCGAAAAAATGCGACCGAAGTTCGGCGTTTCATTTGAATTGGAGGATGACACATCACGTCGAAATAACGTCGCATAATTTTGTATACAAAATTCATTAACCGCCCCAAATACGGTCGTGTAATTTCAGCCTACTGTGTTTCTATACTAAGATAACGCTTTCCGATAGTGTAAAATAAGTATGAAGAGTTAATTTTCAATTTATGTTAATTTATTATTATAGTAGTGCAAAACAATTGCAAGTTTAATCATATGAATGTAAAAAGTTCCAAGTTTAACATCGTTGCGTAAACAAAATAATAACTCCATATCTGAAGTACTCTACGCTTAAAAGGCAAAAAAATGCATCAGACGAATTGCGATGTCATTTACATTGTTCGATTTACAATGAAACATGTCAAGCAAGCATTCGGCCGCATTCAGCTTGCGGCGCGCCGAAAAAATGCAAACAACACAAAAAAAAAACGCAATGGAATCCGAAAACAATCCTACAATGCGCGCGCAATCGAAATTACGGATTGCAGGAACAATGGCGGATGCAAATTGTGCCGTGCGTATATTTATTGGGGGTTTTAAAAAAGATGCAACGTACTTCTGAGTATAGGGTTGTCTGGAATATCGCTACAGTTATTTTAACAGACTCAATGTAAATGTCTGTTCCTTAAAATGTTCCGTCGAGTCGTGTAGGCTAGCCAGCGCAGTGACACACTATGATTTATTTGTTGCTCTTTTTTTTTGTAGCGTGGTGTTATGGTTCCGGTCGGCCTGATAGTGCTTACTATCCTCTTTTGCTTAAAAGAGGAGCCCTAATTGCCATGACATCGGATACGGTACAAATGATATCCTATTCATTGGCATCGCTGTGCCATACCGGCCCGCAAGATACTTCTTCACGACTTGTAACGTTCATGGGAAATCTACCTCCTTGTAAATACCTTAAAAAGTAAAGTATCTCATTTCATATTGTCTGTTTTGTCTTGACATGGTAAATAGGAACATGAGAGAGTGAGACGATGTGTATCGAATTCTCGGGAAAATACGATAGGGATTATGGGTCGTCGAAAATCAAAGTTAGTTACAGCAATTTTAAAGGCATTTAATGACAACCCTAAACTTCACCATAAAAGGGGTACCATAAGCTTTTAACGCAGCCCTCATTGTTAGCTAAATATAATATTGAACACGGAAAGGTCGTGAAAAGAATTTTATACAAGCGGGAATAATTAGGACCGCGTGTGGATAAAGAAGCGTGGCCGAGTCTTGTGAATAGGTCTAGATTGCAGAAATGTAAAGCATTCGAAGCTTAACTGCAGTGGAATTTGGACTTAATTGCGTTAATGTTAGAAATCAAAATAGCTTAAGCGACTGCTCATGTGTGGTGCCATTTCTGCATGATGAATATAGTTTATGAAGTGTGGATGCGGTGATGACGTCATTACGACCATTCAAATGAGAGCTTAATGGTACGTTTGGTCCGTTCTTTCCAATAAAGCTGAATCATACTTTTACTCTTTGTATGATTTCATATTTGCTTTTTTACATGTTTAAAATTCTTGTAAGTAAAAATTTGCAAGAAATATTTATTTTTTTATTTCAATTACTAATATTCTTGATCCTAATATCCTGATTAACAAGTACAATAACTTTGCAAAAAAAATGTTGGTCCTTCGTTCAATAAGTCAATATTTTATTTCGATGATTTTATTTATTCTGCAGTTTCATAAAAGCATTAAAAGTACATAAACCGTAATTAGTATTCACAAAAAAACTAGAAGTGCTGTGGGAATAAACATTATTATAGCAAGAATTCAAAGAAGCTATACCCTTATCATGGAAACTTATGTCCCGTCATTGACAAGTTACTACAAAGTTAATGCGATTCACAACATAGCCGCCGTCCGATCATTAGAAGAGTTTTTCACAGGGTTATTAATTGCTGCAATATAACTAGTTTGCGCGTTTCTAAATGTTATATATACCCCTTTCCCTTCAAACTGGTTGTCACTCAAAGTCTATCAAGTCTGCGGCATAAGTAAGCACAGTAAGATACCTTGCGTTGCGGTTGTGGGTTCGAATCCCGTAAATAATAAACAGGAAATATTTTTCAGACATCTTACGAAATTGTTTATCCCAATATCTCAATTCAGCTAAAAATACAATGTTTTTTTTATTTTATTTCTTTCAAGGCTGAGTGGACAGCCCTAGGAGAGGCCTATGTCCAGCAGTGGACTGCGATAGGCTGATGATGATGATACCTTCCAAATTCAAATTCGTTTATTACTTCCCCTTGTATATTAAACGTAAAAAAATATTAACAGTGTACCACAAGTATAGTCTTCAAGAGGGAAAACACCTTCTAAACTTCGTAACTAAAATCTTAGATATTTCATATATTTATTGCACCCCAATAAAGTATCCCAGCACAAACACAGGTATCGTTACGACCGTGAACCACGAAGGCGCTTTCTTCACGATAAACTTGATCTATGGTAGCTTCAGATTTCTATTGTAGTGTTGAAAGCGCCAAAGGGGATATAAAATTACTCCTTTGTTCAATTATCTTATACCAGTTTTTGAGAGGTAGTCCACTTTGTGCACCCGATTTTTGGGCGCCCACAACTGAGCTCCTGGCCTTCAATCAATCAATCATTTATTGCAACATAATGTACATTTACAGTTCTAAAAAAGTGTCGACATTAACAAGGATCATTACAGGCCCTGCAGGGCACAGCAACTAGAAGATTGGAAGATTATAATTAAAGCTCAGGTGTATTTCACTGCATTTGTTCAGGTAGATTCGTATACAGAAGAACATTTTATGTATCATTTTTATTTTACTTTACTAATATTTTTCTGGATATTGGGAGTTTACTAAATATTTAATAGACATGGCCGCTTTGAGAACCCTATTCAGGGCAACTGCTACCCAAAAATATCAAATAGGACCAAAACATCTATTGGCGCTCAAAAGCGACTAGGCCAAGGACTCGATTTGTGGGTGCTCAAGAATTAGGTGTCCAAAGTGGATTCTTCGTTTTCGATTGCGATTTCGCAAGGCGTAAGTGCTAAGCTCGCGTTTGAAGATGTTGACTGAATCAGAGAGCTTGGGAAAAGCAAAGTGCAGAGCCGAAGACATGAATTATAAATTGCATTTGTGCGTCTGAATATCATTCACGATTTTCCCATGCGAAAATTAATCTAATTTCAGATATAGCCCCTACTACGTACAATTAATTATAAATGGGATAGTAATTCTGTCTGTCTGTCTGTTAAATTTTCCCGCTTAAAGTACTCAACCGTTTTTGATGAAATTTCAACAATCTTTAGACCCTGACAAAGAACATAGGCATACCTTTTACATCGAAAAAAAGGGATCTGAAATCCAAGCTGACGAAGTCGCGGGCGGCCGCTTGTAATAAAAAAATATATATTGCCATCAACCTTCTTAATATTATTTTTCAGCAAACAGATATAAATAAATAAATAAAATACTTAATTTCTTTAAAAATGGTTAACAATAATTATAGTGATTGAAGTCACCTGGTAAGCAAAGAAATGCCTGTAATAGGTGACTTCGCTCTTCAATAGCTACAAAGTAATTATTAAAACAAATTTATGAACTATGTTACACATTAATTTTGTTATCTAAGAGAATTTAGAGTTGCGTGCATGTTTATGTGTGTATGTGCGTTCGTGTTTAAGAAGAACAAAGAAGATATGTTTAAGTGACCTTGTTTTCAACACAGA
The DNA here is from genome assembly GCA_958496325.1 of Nomophila noctuella. Lineage (NCBI taxonomy): Eukaryota > Metazoa > Arthropoda > Insecta > Lepidoptera > Crambidae > Nomophila > Nomophila noctuella. Next base: position 14,388,252 of record OY292484.1, read on the forward strand.
TACTAAAGCCCTAAAACCCATAATTCATTACTGACACACACAAGTAATATTTATAATAATAACCTTTAAATCGAACAATGGCCGCTTCTAGACCAGGAGCATACCTTTCACTGCAATCAGCGCGTTGCATACTGCATAAGTGCATACAACTGGGCGCAACAATAATTCAAACTATTAGTCGAATTTCGTGTTCCCGACCGAACAGTGAAAGTAGTCCGCTACTGGGCTTCGCAGCGTTTTGTCTGTGGTGCAAGTTATGGGAGAAATAACATAAATTCGAACTTATATAACAGATTTAATCCATATCATATCTATATACAGTTTGTGTGATGAACACGGGTATTTGTTCTCAAGGATGTTTATAAAAGTATTTAAGTGTGTCTATCCGTTCCCTAGCTTCCATAATACAAGCTTCTTCTAGGACAGAAATAATACAAACTTTGGTTGGTATTCTTATGGATACAATTCAACGAATTACTGACTAACGTAATACAAATATTCAGTCCGTACATCCGCAACACCAGAGGTATCGCCGACACGTTGCCGGCCTTTCAAAAGGGAGTACGCTCGTTTTTTCTACCTCGTACATTTTTGGGGCATTCAAGGACCAATCGCCATCGAGGAGTAAGTTTGGCTAAAAATATTCTTTAAGAAACGCTTAAGGTTGTCCCACAAACCACAACGGCTGAGCGCGTGCCGCGGCCACCTCTGATGTCTATCGCCTATTTATTGCCACATTAACTTGTAAAAAGCCTATAATTTTCCGTCACCAAGCCCTGCGAGTGTCCTAGGGCTGAGAATGAATGAATAAAGTCAGGTAATAATGTAAGAAGCAAAAGATGGGGACGACTTAGGTAGGAGATTTTTATCTATATATTATTAGCTTAATAAATCTAGAGAGAACTAGCATCAAAATACATGAAAAGGTCCTTCACATGACTCCCGCTAAAACTTTATCTTAAGTATACCAAAATCTTTCCATAATCTTAACTCCTGTCGACCACGCAACAAAACCTTTACAATATCGACCGACCAACTAGCGACCTCCCATCGATATCACAGGGCACGCAAACGTTTAATCAATGTTAAGCCTTACTTAATAGAAATAAGAATGAAAATACTCATTACAGTTTAATGCTGACTGTACTTGATTCAAATAAGCTATTCGATTCGTGTAACTCGGGATATCGATTCCGATAATCGAAAGATGAAATGTAGGCACGTCATTTGTGATTCGATGCGGCCAATTATCTCAAAGGAGAAATTTACCGTGCCTAATCAGATGATATTAACATTTATAATACAGAGAATGGCATTTCTTGCATATTTAGAAGAATAGTAAAGAAATAATTATACATTGGCATACAGAGGTAATGCCGAAATTAGAGGACTTTATCATACTTCTACAGCGAAACAACGAAAAACTAACCAAACCACTCCCAAACTACTTAAGTAATATTTTGGGAGTTAGACAAATCGTATAGTAGATATGCCGATGTTTTTAGGGTTCCGTAGCCAAAATGGCAAAAAAACGGAACCCTTATAGATTCGTCATGTCTGTCTGTCTGTCTGTCTGTCTGTCTGTCTGTCTGTCTGTCCGCCAGTCTGTCACAGCCACTTTATTCCGAAACTATAAGTACTATACTGTTGAAACTTTGTGAGTGGATGTATTCTGTGAACCGCAACAAGGTTTTCATACGAAAATAGAAAAAAAATAAAAAAAGTGGGGGGTCCCCATAGTCAGAACTGAAACTCGAAATATTTTTTTTCATTGAAAATATACGTGTGTGGTATCTTTGGATAGGTCTTTAAAAATGATATTGAGGTTTCTAATATCACTTTTTTCTAAAGTGAATACTTTGCGTGACAGACCCTTCCAAAGTGGAAAAAAGTGTGTCCCCCCCCTCTAACTTCTAAAATAAGAAGATGATAAAATTGAAATAATTATATAATGTACATTACCATAAAAACTATCAACGAAAATTGGTTCGAACGAAATCGAGTCAGTAGTTTTTTTAATTCGTCAAAAATAAAATTTGTACGGAACCCTCAGTGCGGGAGTCCGACTCGCACTTGGCCAATTTTTTTAAATACATTCATCTTAAACTTCTGGAAAAGATAATAAGTTCTTGTACACAAGCCGGCATTGTAAAAAAAAATAAAAGGTAAAAAAAGCTATCCAGATCGCAAAGTTCGTTCTCGAAACCTATTTAGTCCTCCGCGCGTATAGCCATAAACTAAAAAACACCTATTAACATAAACATTGTAACAAACCCTACCTAGACAGCTGGTAAGTAATGAACTATGTTCGCAAGTTTACGATGCTGCCTCCAAGTCAGTCCATCATAACGATGCTAAACTTGATGCGTGGGCGCACCATTGTTTCTATGCAGACGATTTACTTGCCATTCTGGTTAATTTATACACTGCGTGTAAGTAACAAGTAGAGTAGCGAAAATAGCTAGAAATTATTTTCTTTGAGTGGTCGATTTGTTTTGGCTGAATCATTTGATAAACTTATTATAATCGGTTATTTGTATTCATTTATATGTAAGTAGCAATTAGCATTTTATATAACACTAGCGGCCGTCCGCATCTCTGACTGCGTGGATTTCGGTGTCCGCACACATAGTGTTATACTATAGCCTATCCAATACAAAAAGCAGTTTTGAATCGAACCCGATTTCGAATTCGTTCATATATTTTATACCTATATCCGTTACACATGAGCAAACAAACACTAAAATTACTATTTAGAGTCCAAGTGCAATTAACCTTTGCTAATTCTCAAACAATACAACCCTTCAACAGGCGATTATTTCAAGGACTGAACCTGTCATTCCCATCCCAATAAAGCAGAGCCAAAAGCATCCCATTATTCCCGGTCTCATCGAAGCTATTTCAAAACGAGTCATAAATCTGTACTAGAAACCTTCAGGGACGGCTAAAGCTAAGAAACAGCGAGACCCACGTGGATATCAGGGTACGCAGACAAGTTACAAAATTGACAATTTTCGAACTTCGCTATTGTTTCGAATAACATTGACGCAGATAACAATAATACTCATCTTTCCGTTTTTCGGCCATGGCAGTCGATCTTACATCAGCTAGGTACGCAGGATATATTTTTGTGCAAAAGTGAGTGCGCAAGCACTGGTTGTGTTTCCGAAGCACGGAACTGGTGATGAAAAGTTTTCAGTAATCCGTTGACTGGCCTCTGCGAAAGCTGCTTAAATATGCAATCGCAGGCCGAACGCGCTAACCACTGCGCAATTGAGCTCCTCAAAAAGATACTCCTTGTGCGGTATTAGCAACATTAGCCGAGTCGATAGTGAAGGACGAAAATACTCAAAGTGGCAAGTTTAAAGCCCAGATATGAATCACGCGCTGAAAGAGAGTGGGCGTCCGAGACTTCCTGGCCCACCCACGGGGGCCGCTAGAGGAATATATCCAGTTTGAAGCCGATGACAAAGTGAAGGCGGAAACTGCGTTTGTAAGGATTGTTTGAGCGAAAATTGTGGATAATATTGGTTATTTTTCGCATAACTCCCGCTAGTGGCCGGGCCGAGGACGAGTAAATACGTAATTTTTAAATTCTTTATTACTCGTACACGCATTAGCAAAATTCGTGTAGAGAAGTACTAAAATACATATACTGTACGGTTGTTTTGTAAATTGCTTAGCCCAGAAAGTATATAAACTATACTTTTACAGTTCGATATGCTAATACATTTGATGTTCTACTTCATGTGTGTTGCCCCCACACACATGAAATAGAATTCAGTCAATTACATATTAGCATTAACAATTTAGATGGCTGTACATTAACAAATAAAGGCTCAAAGAGTCTGAGAAGTACTGCATTGAGCGTTATTTGTTCTTTGTGAAGTAGCCAATTTTATCGACTTCGTCTAATTTAAAGTCAGCCAGAAAAACAAACCAATCTGAAGTGGAGAGCAATGGGATGAGGCTGAATCCTAACTAATTATATGAAATACGAAATAAAATGGGAAAATATTATGTTAATAAGAAACCACAACAGTGACAAACGGCTGACAATAGAATAACAGTTTTCAATACAAACAATAATGTCAAAGACGTATAAAAACATAAAGAATTATCAAAACGGTTTTGCTCTGAGGACAATCCTTCATATCAAAACTCGACTTTCCCATCTACAACCGTCTCTTTATTCATATATTTAACAAATCTCGTATTCTAGACTTTCTTCGGCTCCGGACAAAATGCATTCACTTACCGTGCGATTATCATCAAGGGCACTGCGAAAGGGAATTCAAGATAGGGTCAGTTCCTCAGGTGCGGTGTGATAAATCTTTTAGCTCCATTGTGTCTGAGCTCAGGCTAAGTGTATAGTGCAATGAGGAAAGTAGGACTGATATTATTTAAGAGCCAGCAGACTTCGGAATAAATCAGAATGGTTCATGGATTTATCATTCTGGCGCAGTGAATACTTGTGCTTGGTAAAATCAAATTAAATTATACATACTTCATTAATGTAGGCTCAAGAGATGCACTTATTAAACGTCTATAATTATCAAATACAGATTCTTTTGAACAATTGCGTAAGTTACCATTCATGTCAATTTCCGTGTAAATTCTTATTCAGAGGAAAGTAATGTGTTGCAACATAATAAAGAGCAATGAGACCTTGTTGTTATAGGAAAAGTGGTAATTTCTCATCTTTCTACTGCTTCCCAAACATTCATTTCAGGACTGCACAAAAAACTCTGAACTTTTTGCTTTAGTCTCGTTAGTCATACTCTGTTCTAATACGTATACCATATATACGAACCTTTCAGCTTCTAGTAAATTCCTGATTTTAAACTTCCCTCCTCTCTACAACTACTATGACCGCCGCATACTTGCTTATGCATTATGAGATAGCAGTAAAAACTTTCCAATTATAATCTTAAACTGCAACACTGTCGTCAGCCGAAAAGGCCGCGACCTAAAAGCCCGGCGAATGGGAGATAAGGAGCTATGAAATTGTACCTGCGATCCGAAGGATTTATCTCCGAGCGAAAACTTGCTACTTTTCCAACTGGGGAATTAATATTCCATTCGAAAGATTTAAGGTCGTCTGGACTACAAACTTGAAGGAGAGAAAGACTACATATACTATTTGTATACAATGACTCCATTGTACTACGTCTCATCTATCAGGATATGAGTATTCCTAATTTATGATTTTTCTGCTCGAGATTTAAAAGACACGAAAAATAAACCTAAGAAAAATCTTTGAGAATTTATTGGTTTTTGTAATAATCGATATTTGCTTAAGTCATAAGTGCACATGAGAAAAATTTTGCCTATATTATTTAAACTAGTCGTCCGCGTCCCGTCCCGTCCCTTCATACCGTCTCCTCGTCATCCCTGGCATATAAGGATCATTTAAAAAACTAATTTGCCAAATCGGTCCTGGCGATGTTTTTGTTATGCGTTTGCCAGCACAATTTTCATTCATTTTCATATACATATAAGATTAGAAAACTGAACATAACCTTTCGGTCGCACAATATAAACATATCTGTATTCAAACGAATGCAGATATGCAGTTCACATTCCCACTTACATAACCCGCTCATACCCGCCTATCAAAAACGCAATCTGAAATCACTTACTGGAATAGGAAACAGAGGGGCATTCACAATGCCCGCTTCCCACCTATCACTGGAATGAACTGACGAAAGCAAGGCAGCCATTTGCAATCATTTGCATGAGGAAACGAGATAAACCGCTGCGCTCAAGTGCTCACGTTCAGATAGTCGAGGGTGGCCGTAAGGAGTCCACTTTGCACACCCAATTTTGACCCACTGCACGTTCGAGGATCAGGTGTAGTCGTCATCCACTTTAAGCTCCTATTGGAAGCTTAAAGGGGACTAGACCAGATTCTCAAAAGCAGCACTGAGCGTTAAGCAAATAACAAGGAGAAATTCGTCAGGTCTCGGCAGCTTAGGCTCGCTTGGGATCTTGAGATGCTATTCTAATATCAAAAACATTTCAAGTTCGATTTCAGAGCGCTTTCCCGGATTGCAGGAGCTGCTGGATTCGATCCCCGCCTGAGCCATCCGAGATCAAATGAATTTTTCACAGTTTATATATTTTTTTAAACCTATTGATGCGTTTTGGTATTAATGTACGGGTGCTGAAAATTGGTTGCTCAAAGTGGACTTCTCCTGGTCGTAGTATTACAAACGTTCAGACCACATTAAACTTTCTAAACGGATACAACTGGACCTGTAATAAAGCATGGTTCAGATGTATGGCCACAGCTGCCGAATTAGGCGTGAGCGACAAGTACAAGCGAAGGCTGAAATACAAATCACAACGATTGGCTTGTGTTGATTGGTGTTGCACTGCAGATAAAGGTTATAAGTCCCAATATTGTGTTTGAATTATTTTTAAGTGTACCGTGTATTACATTGTTCCTTTCTGATTTTGAAATGGAAATACTACCATTTTTTTACTTTGAAAAACCCCCTATTGTTTATAAGAGGAGTAGTAAACGTCACATGGCAATATGATTGTTGCGTAAACTTGTCATCCGCTCATCCCGAAAGAAATCATCAGATAACGGTCCAACTAGCAAAACAATAAATTGTATTATTTGATACAAATATTTCCCATACATTGGCTGGATGAAAATACATATTGCATACACAGTGACATAAGGTAAAGAAAACTAGCAATGGCAACACTGGCTCGTAAATCTTACATTCGTACACACGTTACAATCGGTAGCGCGGTGTCGACATCATAAGTAAGTTACAGCTGTGTTTTATCTGTACATTCCACCTTCCCTCTGAACAATGGCCTGGTATAAGCTTGAGTTTGTCAAGGTACGCATAAATAGCACATAAACATTTACTGATTAGTTTAAAAGTTATTTTACTTGATAAAAACTATACCGATACCTTTTTTTAAACTGGCAACTTAGATTTTTGAATAAACTCCCTGTTCCTTTTTCATTAAAGTATTCCTAATCTTGGCGCCTTTCAGTTTTTTATTTCTGCAGGAGAACACCTTAACTGTAACTTTTTTTCAAATCTATGAATTCAGGACTAATGATCTAAAAAGTTATGGCTGTTTGCCTAACAACGTTTTCTTGTAACTGCAAAGGTTAATGTTAATGCCTTACAAAACCTATTTCAATATTCCGGAAAACCGCCGGAAGATTATTGATGGACTGGTTTTAGTTTTCTTTTTAATAAACCAAACACCATCAGTTGCAAATGTAAATATCGATTACATTACGAAGGAAGTAGTACATTCAGATAGTAACCAGGTTCCAATGGGCTTTTTGAACAACCAATGGGCGTTACACTGGTCTGACAGTGACTCAGATAAAACAAAGAGAGGTAATTAAATCTGAATTATTTATATTGACCATCTGTTATTTTTTTTGAAATTGCATAATGTTGGTCGTTGAAGTTTAACAAGGGGGTAAGTAAAACAAAATTTAGATAAATAATTAAAATCGCACAACATCACATATGTATAAACATTGATCTGACTACATGTTGAGGAGCAAAGGCTTTACAAATATACTTAAATCAATTCATATAACACCCAGACCAGAACAAACAGAAACGTTTATGCACTAAAATGTTTGTCCTGTGCGGGGATAGAAGCCGCGCCGCGACCTCTTGGTCAACTTCTTGACCAGTACACCAAGCGGGTCGTCAAATAATGTATCCGCAAACCTTGGTAAAAAACTAGGCATAACTACTTATTTATTTAACTTGTAAGCATTGTTTACAAATAAATAAATAATAAATAATAATAATAAAAATCAATTTATTTTCCACACAACATATTGTACAGGTACATAGTTCCAAAGATGAGTTAATTACAGGGCTAATAAGCGTGTGTGGAACTGGAGCCTAAGCTAGGGTGACCCTGTATTTCAGGACTCCAGGACCCACTCGCGCATCGACGAGGAAATTCGGGGCATGTGCCATCGTGTGTACATATGTGTGTGAGTGTTTGTGTGCGCGTGTGTGTATGTGTGAGTGTGTGTGTGTGTGTGTGCGAGTGTGTGTGTGTGTGTGTGTGTGTGTGTGTGTGTGTGTGTGTGTGTGTTATATATAGCACGTGATATGAATTTGATATATACTACATTTGTTAATGAAGACATACAGAATAATAGTAATAACAATAGATATATTTAAATTTAGAGGGCCGGCAAAAGCAGGGATTCAACTTTGTGATAGTCTAGTTGGAGAAGCCAATTTTTTATAGCATGTTTGCACTCAATTCGTGGTTTGGAGTAAATACCCAATACCGAATTTATTTTGTTATAGAGGAACGGGACACTGGTGTTGAATAACTCATTTAACTTGCAAAGTAATCTACTAGTAAGTCAAGCTTGTCAGCACTTCATGAAGGCGGAACGGATCAATACGATGTTTTTTTTGTGAATATGCAATTTGCAATGTTTAATCCACTTTCAATCATGTCCTCATAAATATTCATCGACAACAGAAAACGTGACCAAAAAACGTACCAAGTGCACTATTGTTTGTAGGAAGCGTTAAATACATATTTATCAATCAGTGATTTACGATACAAAATGAAAAGTAGTTAAGCTTGTTTACACTCGCGAGCAAAAGTTTGAAATTATTTACATACCTACTTGAAATGGATTTCAAGTAGGTATACTGGCTTGATTGAGATGAATTTGATGTCATTTTTCTGAGTAAAAATAATTATTATTTAGTACTCAAGATTTAACGGAAAAGAATTGATTTCAAAATTTTTCTCACAAGAATATAATCCCAAAAAAGATGACTTATATGTATAATGTTGCCTGATCCAGGAACCGAACGCAGAACCCCGGTTCGATACTTAAACCACTCAACCATCGATGCTTTAATGCATCGATCGATGACCTACGATCAAAATTAAATCCGTACCGTACCGACTTCCGCGCGTAAACTTTATATCTCGTATCTTTGGTCGTGTTTTTTCCTGGCCCTTTCTCCGGCTATTCGCTTGCCATTTAAATGGATCGTATCTCGCTGACCCGGCCGATTTAAATCCTTAATTTAAAACGAAGCATTGCCCGGGGTTTAACGATGAACTTTGAGGGCTAATATTATGAATATGTACTGGAAAAACTATCCTCTCTTTGGTTTGGTTTGGTATTTGGGAGTTGTTCGCCATCTCGCCCGAAAAAAAAGCGTGCGAGTTGACGACAGATATATTAGGTAAATTCAAAATGTGTCAAGTCGCGAGTTTTTTTCGGGCGAGATGGCGAATAACTCGTATTTGGTTACAGTAAGAACTAAAATTTGTTTTATGAATAAGCATAATTTGGCGATCGGTTTGGGGCCGCCACTTAAATTCGGCTAGCACCAAAGATCGTAGTCTCTATGCCCGCACAGTACAAGCATTTGATAGTATGAACAACTTATTATTTCGCATCTATGTACGGGTGTTTTACATGCATTTTCAAAAAAAGTATTTCTTTCCTTTTTTCTAGCGCTCTAACACAAACTCTTTCTCATGCTAGATAGCGTTGAATAACGTCAAAGGATATTTATTTATACTTTTTTTCCATAGTCCATCTAAGTTTCCCAGCTCGCCCACGTCAGACCGCGAAGGAAGTGATACATAACCTGACAACCGATCGTAATGTCGCTGTTATCGCAAGATAGTCGTTTTTGCATACCGTCATTAGATAATGCAGCGAAGAAAATAGTGTTGCATCCACGTGTTGCACTTCTTTTAAGGGGAGATTACTCGTGGACGGTTAAGGGAAGTGGCTGCAAATTTATTTTTATAACTTTTTATCAAATTCGAAGCTTTTTTGGATCACAGAATCTATGTATTTTTAATCATGGACATTATACGTTATTTTAATGGTACACAAAGATCATGTAGTTTTACTGTTGGTAAGTGACTACCGCTGCTTATAAATTTATGTTATGTTTGTGGATGCAGGCGCAAAATGCTAAATGGCTCGTATTAAAAAATCACACTCAACTCTGAGATTGAACTTGAGCGCGAACTTGAGGTGCTGCTTTATATGAGAATGACATATCAAGTTCGCACTCAAGTTCGATCTCTGAGTTGAGTGCGATGTATTAATCGAGCTTAAGATTATGATATCTCCAGTCCAGTCGGCCCATTGAAGCTACAGCCAGAGTCTAATACACTTACATGTTTAATTATTCGGTAACATTTTTTTTTATAAATAACTAGCGACCCGCCCCGACTTCGTACGGGTGCAACTAAGTTTATTAGTGTTTCTCTACTATATTATGCATGTATTATACATAAAAACCTTCCCATTGAATCACTCTATCTATTAAAAAAAAACCGCATCAAAATCCGTTGCGTAGCTTCAAAGATTTAAGCATACAAAGGGACATAAGGACAGAGAAAGCGACTTTATTTTATACTATGTAGTGAAGAGCAAACACGTGCATTTTCGATATGTACGCAAAATATATTGTGCAGGCAACCGAGCCTTAACAATCCACGCATATTTACAGGCACGACCATTGATTTACAGGAAATTTATAGGCCCCGCCGCGACGCATTAAAGTTATAAAGACATCCAAAAGATTGCAGTCGTGATCTGCAAAATCAATACGACGGAGCGATCGTGCACAAAGTGGGAGTTTAACCTATGCCCGGGGCGTCGCATCCATCATGACTTTACCACTGACACTTGATATAGCTAACGCCTTACGAGACGTTGATGGTGTTTGATTGTGGCTTATACGATATGTCATTTTAGCTAATCAGTGGTTATCTGATTAGCTGAAAGGACATAATATTATACCTCTGTGGTGTAGTGGGTAGTTGTATCTAACTATATACTATATAACCGGCTAAAAAGACGGGATCATCTCAATCACTTGAAGCGTACCCTTTTTATACTTGGTCAATGCTTTTACACATCCTCGCTCTCTTTAAGTGAGCAGAGGTATCTCGTACCCTGGGCTCCAAGGCAATGGCCGAGGATGCAACCGGGAGGCGCTGAGATAATGATGACCCCTCATGGCGATTTACTTCTAACAGTGGACTCGACGGCTGAAATGATGACGAAACTACCGGTACCTCTTGAGGTAGTAAAAAAATATTACCGAGGTAGTAATAGAGGTTTTTCCAGGAATATTTATAAGGGTCAGCACTCGTCATAAAAAAACCTTAAGATAAGGGAATCATACATAAAGAATGCAGATTTCTTGAGCTTTAATCATCAATGCTACTAGTTGCGATCTATAAAATCAATACAATAGGCAGATCGTGCGCAAAGTGTGAGATTAACCTATGACCGGCAGTTTACACATCCATCATGGCGGCAATCTGAACTGCTGGTGTAAGAGGCCTGACTCCTGACTTTTGACAACTAACACCTTGTGTGATTGACGCAATGAGTTATTGATGGAGTTTCAGTCAGGCTAATGGGACGTAATAGTCTAGTCTGAGCGTACCCTGGGCTTATGCAATGGCCTAGGATGCAACTGGGATGAGCGCTGGGATGATGATAAATGTGACATAATACTATGAACTAATGTTATTTGTCTTAAGTAGAAACGCTATTAATATTAAAAGGAACAGGGGCAGGGTTTTGCATTCCCGTCTTAGGTCCTGCTGATGAGCGATGTAAGAAATATTATCTGTTATTAAAAACGGGTTACTAACCCGCTTGTCAAAACTGGTGCCTATAGGCCTAACTCCCCTCCTCCCGCAGGCGGTAGCGAATAGGCTTCTATATTAGAGATATAATATTCTCCGCGAAAAACACCGAAAATAAGGCTGCCACCTCCAATTTATTTTCTTACTATGTCCCTTAAAATTAAAACGTCCCATTAATATCAAACCCAACACCCCAGCCGTCCCAAACCGTCCGCTATTTGATCAATAACAGAACCAGCGCATTGACATGCAAATTGCACTTCCCATGAGGTCGGGTCCGGTGCAGCGAGGTCAGTCGCAGTCGGCCGAGGAAAGTCAATTGGAAACCGTGACGTCTGCGCGGAGCGATTTGTACAAGTCACTGTTGGAGATGAGCTAGAAGATGGGGAGTAGTGGTGCATGAAACTTGGTTTTGGCATAAGGTTAGGTTAGGCTAATGGGGTTTTATTTATGTTACTAGCGGCCGCCCGCAACTCCGTCCTCGTGTTTTTCGGTTTCCGCACATACTATAGGTATGTAATGTACTATAGCCTAAAACCTTCCTCATCCAATAAACTATCCATCACAAAAATTATTTATCATATCGTCTTAGTAATTCCCGAGATTACCGCGTTCAAACAAACAAAGAAACTCTTCAGCTTTAGTGAGTATGGATGAAACATGGTTTTGGCGAACAATAGGGTCACCTGATGGTAAGACATCACCGCTGCCCATGGACATCAACAACCGCACAAGGGTCGCAGTCGCAGATGCGTTGCCATACCCTCCCCATCTGAGCTCAGATGACCTTACTGACCAGCAGAAATAATTTAGACGGTATTAATCCATTTCTTTAAATCGGTGCCGTAAAAACCACTAAAGGACTTCATAACGTATGCTGTATTACTAGCAGCTTTCCGCGACTTCGTCTCCAAAGCCTTTGGTTTCCGCACACATAGTGTTATATTATAGCTTAAAGCCTTCCTCGTCAAATGGACTATTAATGGACTATATAATGGACTATTTAATGGACTATATAATGGACTATATAATGGACTAACACAAATATACTCGTATCCGTATTGGTCTAATGAGCAAATTCTCGATCATAACACCCATCGGGTCGTCTAAATTAAATTAGTTAAGTGTATTCTTAAAGAAGTTTGCTTTAGCTTTCGGACATTTGTAAAAGCTTGCAACATCGCATATCAAACACTTTACTAACTCCGGTGAAATATTGGTAAAGGGAATGCTAGTGTTTCGATGTAATAAGGTGCCAACTGTCACAGCTGTCAGGTGTCTACTCCTTGCTATGTTGCTATGCTGAATTTCGACTTCATTAGCCACCAATCCTGGAGTGCTTGTCACTTTTACCTTCGCAGTTGAAGAGTTGTTGATCTAATAGGGTCTAATAGGGAGTGAGGAAATATCACGTGTTGAAAACTTGGAATAAACTTAGTGCGCACTTGATATTTGTTTCAATTAAATAAATGTTTTTTGTAGATAAAAGCATCATTATTATTTTGTCTACAAGGCAATGTGAGCAATTATACTGGAAAAGTAAAAAAATTGGGTTGTTGTTCATTCGTCACAAAGTAAATTCGTCACGAAAAAAAGGATGTGTAAATTCGTCACAATTGCACATTTTCTTGATTTAATAATTTTGGTTGTTGTAAGTTCGTCACATTCATATATTCAGTACAGATAGCAGAAAAATCAAACAAGAAGTAGAATAAAATAAGTTTTAAAGTGATGAAAATCATCATCATCATCCTAGCGCTTGTCCCGGTCGCATCCTCGGCCGTTGCCTCGGAGTCCAGGGTCCGCTTTCCTGCTGCACCTACTCCACTTCGTACGGTCTTGGGCATCCAGGGTGGAAAGACCATTGGCACGCATGTCATCTTCAACGACGCCAAGCCAGTTTAAAGTGATGAAAATATTGATGCAAAAAGCAGTTCAAGGCTCTCTTACTATGTTCGGACTAAGTTTACAGCTATACTATTAACAAAACATCGTTTTTGATGACCTCAAAAACATATATGTATGACAATGAAAGGACGGTGGACGCGAGAAAAAAAAACGCCAATATCAGGCAATGCCCTTTGTTTTACATCATACACAGTATCAATACAACATTAAATAATAAATATTAAATTCTTACACCATGTCCACCGGAATTTAATAATATATAATATTAAATGCAACCTGTATTCAAAACCAAAAGCTCTCAAAACCGAAAAGTTTGCTTGCTATCGCTACTTTATGCAAAAAATATAAAAAATGAAAAATTGTGACGAATTTACAACAACCCTTACCTACTTTTGGCAAATATTTAATGCATGTGACGAATTAACTTTGAATGTATGGAGTTTTCAAAAACGGGACGAATTTACTTTGTGACGAATGAACAACAACCCAAAAAATTTACAATAACATTAAAAAGATGAAGAGTTTGTTTCATTGTTTGTTTGAACGCGGTAAACTCAGAAACGAATGGTTAAAATTGAACAAAATTTTTTGTATTGGATAACCCATTTGTTGAGGAGGGCTTTAAGTTTTATAAAACTATGTGTGCGGAAACCGTAATGAACGCTAACCAATACGCAGGCGGTCTCAAGCTGGGATATAAGGTAGAAGTGTGCCAGCTCATTATCCCAAAACGCTTCCCTGTTAATTTCTTTCAGTGACATAAGAAGCAAAGAACATCAAGCCACAATGCGTGCTTGTTTTTTAACTGAAGTTTAATTAGAGATGGCGAAGAGAACAAGTTCAAAATATTTAGTCTTATAAATAACGATACTATTTTTTTATTTAGTGTTAGTGAGTAATGAATAGATTAAACCTGTCAAAAAGTACTTACAAGTCTCAGATACGAAGTCAACGAACTCATCTCAGGAAACGGCGAATACTCGTAATGTCTAAATGAATACTACGTGATAGGCCATGCGATGACTCGCGACGTATCATTACCATCATTATCATAAAATAAGCTTCGATTTCAATGTAATTAACAAGGGCGACCTCCTTCTTCTGCAGTGAAAAAGTCGCATAATCACCCACCGTGGTAAACGCTTCCACATTGCCTTATGTAAGACGTAAGATTATTTATTAAAAAAACAATTAGCTTGTAGGGTTGCTAATTAAACGATTTTTCTGCTGATTCTATAATAAAAAATTTGGTCAATAATCCACGCTTGGTTGGTCCCGATAGTAGTTCATTATATCCACCTAGCGGCCGGCCGCGACTCCGTCTGCGTGGATTCCGTTTTCCGCACTCATATTATTGTACAATAGCCTTAAAGCCTTCCTCGTCAAATGCACTATCCAACACAAAAACATTATTTCGATTCGAACTTCTGTCCTGAGATAAGCGCGTTAAAACAAATTAACAAACAAACAAACAAACTGTTCAGCTTTATATATTAGTATAGATAATTACTGACAACTTTTTTAGAGATGGAAGCTCTCAACATGTCTCGAGGCGCGAACACCGCGCGTAGATCGCGACCGATACCGATCGGCAATTATCGGCCATTTACCGATAGTGCGTTTGGCCACGGATAGCGCGAGTACGAACTGGCGAGCTAAGTTACATACAACCGCAACATCAGATAAAACATTTTAAACTTTGTCCCGCCCTTATGTTGGGGGCAAAAGCACTATTATTGAACTACACGTGCTTACGATGATGTGCGGATAACCGTACTAGATACGCATGGGATGTTTTATGATACATGCAAATGTTCTCCGTGTACCTTAACGGTGGGCTGTGTAAGATTTGTTATGCTACCTATCAGCCACTGTACCATGGACCTTAAAATTCGGTTAAAATCGTTCTGGAAAATCCGAAAAGAAAAAATTGACCAAGTGCGAGTCGGACTCCGCACTGAGGGTTCCGTACAAATTCGAGTTTCAGTTCTGACTATGGGGACCCCCCACTTTTTTATTTTTTTTTCTATTTTCGTGTGAAAACCTTGTTGCGGTTCACAGAATACATCCACTCACTAAGTTTCAACAGTATAGTACTTATAGTTTCGGAATAAAGTGGCTGTGACAGACTGGCGGACAGACAGACAGACAGACAGACAGACATGACGAATCTATAAGGGTTCCGTTTTTTTGCCATTTTGGCTACGGAACCCTAAAATGTTTGATCAGACTCTTTTGCATGTAATAGTTTCATCATCATCATTATAATAATCTTCAGTACACTGTTGGCTGTTGGACATAGGCCTCCAGGCCAAGGGCTCTCAATAGTTGGACAAAGTTATAAAAACTGGAGGTATAATTTTAGCACAAAGCACTCTTATTTGTTAGTAACTCATCATCGCCTTCATCGTCGTCAGGTTCAGCGGAGCCCGCATTCAAAATATACAGATTTCACGATTGTCAATGATACCTGGCAAAACTATATTCTTTATAAACGCTTTAATTGTAAATTGAGCTACAAAGTCTAGCCAGCTAAGCAAGGCTAGTTCAAACACCCGTCGTGTATAAACATGGGAACAAAACACAGCAATCCTCCAATTACTCACGGGTTACAAGTTTTCCTCGCCATAAGACCTTTGTAAATAATATTCCTGTATGAAAGTTAACTCAAAATCAGTCTGACATGAGCGCAGCACTTTCTTATGAAAACATAAACATGCATTTTGTGTAGGTTATCGCGGTTTTAGCTTGTAACGGGGTAAAAGAGAATTCAGAGCGGATATTTACAATTAAAAAAAAAAATACAAAACGTTGACCTTAAGGCTTCATGGCATTCTCTACTAATCAAACCTAGGGCTAAACAGAAAGTGAATTTAAGATTTACTTTTTATTTTTTGGGTAGGTTGCAAGTCAAGTTTATTCAGTTATAAAAATAAATTGTTTTTTTTTAATAATTTATAAAATATATTGTTGCTCATTTTATGTTTCTGTAAGACTCATCGACTATTATATGTATGTACAATAGCTTCATTAGCAGCATTAATATAGAAATTATAATGCCAATGATGCCGTTTGATAATTTAGGCTGAGAGTTATGAATTGTAATTACTAAAGGAATTTCTACGATACCTAAATGATGATTTACTAACTATTAGTAATAATTTACATTGCCTCAAACAGGGAAAGTCCTTCAATCCACCCAGACGCATGGCTACCGCAATTTTGTGGCCAGCAAATTGACCGCAAATAGAAACTTACCTTCATTACATGGGATCGAGAGATTTCTAGTGTTAATAGAGGTTCAACACCTACACGGTGCAGGTACAGTTAGAATGCCTCAAGACCTAGGTTTCTATAGTAGTTATATCGAGAACTAGTAATCATACTATAGTTTATTTCACCTAAGAAGATTCCGGTGACAGTTGACGGTGCAAAGAAAAATCGACATTATGTCAAAGCATTAAGAACCCTATGGAATGTAATAGAAACAGCTTCTGAAACTTATTGCCTTGAAATAAAGTTTTGAATATTATTTCATCATAGAAAATGACTAAATGGTGTAACATGCAAAAACATACTAGTCATTTGAAAATCTAACACATTTTGCTTCTGTGCTTTGAAGCATGGCTAGCTATCACACGAAACGATTAGCATTTTACAATATAAATATGAGTTGTACAGATTACGTGCTCTAACCACACCGTTACATAAGAAGCGTCAAAAAGCTTAAGCGTAGGTACACTATGCGGAAAAAACGCGACCAAATTTACGCAGCTGAATTTATGTTCCATCGAGTTTATGATAAGACGTACTTTTCAAACACGTAATGCCTGAATTGCGTCGCGTAATTTTGTATAGACAATGCATTGCCACTAAACTTCGGTCGCGTAATTTCAGCCTAGTGTGTTTCTTAAGCCTAGATGATTAATGAAAACGGAAGTATTTTTAACATCGCAAGTATAAGTTACGACGACCGGCGTGGCTTGTACGGCAATTCAATATTTATGTTTGATTAATATGCACGCAATTAATCGCAGTAAAGTATCGGTGTCGCTTCGGCTTCTGTATGACATGATTTGAAAGCGTTGGTCCAAGGAAAGGAAGAGGATTTTTGTATTTTAGTTTTCCTAAGTAAAATTAATGTGAATGAAAAGAGGTAATTTAGTCCACTTACAATTTAAATACATCCTTTTTCCTGGAGTAGAAATCTGAAATGCGGATTTTATCGTTTGTAATCAAACAAGACGTACAAAATTGATACTTTTTTTTCTTTATGTTATAAGCAGCTAACGAATAAGTGGGTCACTTGATGGTAAGTGAGATCACCGCTGCCCATGGACATCAACAACCGCACAAGAGTCGCAGATGCAGCCTTTAAGACCGCATATTCACACTAACTGAGCTCTGGCGACCTTACTCACCAGCAGAAACATAGCACAACAGTTACGAAGTGTTACTTTACTGTGGTCTTCTGTAAGGTGGAGGCATTTCCCTGGACTTCTTAATATTGTACTTCATATCTCGAAAGAAGTATAAACTCGAATTCTAATACGAGTATTCCATTGAGTTTCGCTGAGCTTCCTGCACAAATCTGTAGTAAAAAACATTAACTTCACATGAACCCGATTATTATGTGATGTTATAATCGTCTCTAGATGTCTATCATCAATTACGTTGCGATTTCGCCGTCGTCATAACGGCCGGTAATGCCTTGTAATATGAATCGAAGTAGAAATCGAACATCGAATCGGATCGTCTCAATGTGTACGAGTTGCATAATCGAGATGATCGTTAGGTCGATTGTACATAGGAGACATTGCAAGGGGGTATTGCAATTTTTTTAAATATACTTTCTGCAGAGAAACTATGCAATTATTCCATCTCAAACAATCAAAACTTTAGGTCGATTGTACATAGGAGACATTGCAAGGGGATATTGCAATTTTTAAAATATACTTTCTGCAAAGAAACTATGCAATTATTCCATCTCTAACAATCAAAACTTTAGGTCGATTGTACATAGGAGACATTGCAAGGGGATATTGCAATTTTTAAAATATACTTTCTGCAAAGAAACTATGCAATTATTCCATCTCTAACAATCAAAACTTTAGGTCGATTGTACATAGGAGACATTGCAAGGGGATATTGCAATTTTTAAAATATACTTTCTGCAGAGAAACTATGCAATTATTCCATCTCTAACAATCAAAACTTTAGGTCGATTGTACATAAGAAACATTGCAAGGAGATATTGTAATTTTTCACCCATATTTTCTGTTGAGAAACTATGCAATTGTTGCATCGCAAACTATCAAAACTTTAGGTCGATAGTACAAGTACATAGGAGATAGTGACAAAAGAGACATTGCAAGGTGATATTGCAATTTTTAAAATATACTTTCTGCAGAGAAACTATGCAATAATTGCATCCCAAACGATCAGTATTTAAGTTTTATTCCTCGATACTTTAAGCATCGTGAAGGAGAAAACTGCCAGCTCAACTCCATTAAAGACTACACATTAACTACGCATTACCATGATGACATAAGAGGGAACATTTAACGATGAACTATTTGGAAATCAGGCAGGAAAGGATTCTAGCAATTTTTTGAGTGCGTCTGAGGATTCATGGCCTTAAACATACATATATAACTAGATCCTCAAAAGCCGAAACAGTTAATAATCAGACAAAAGAATGCACAAACGCATACTACCAATAGCCAAGCCTAGAACAAAAAAATTACACATACATAACACAATATTTACTTCCTACATTCTACACGTAACTTTACATATCCGGCTATCGTCCGCTCAAATGGAATTAATTGAATTATGTTTAACAAATAACTTGAGTGTATCGGCGCGTGCGCACGTCGATACCAATTAACGTTTCAATCAGATATTCGTAATTGAGATCACGAAACTTATCGATTTTATTATGAAGTTATTATTTGAGACTTTGCAAAAAAAAGTAAATTAAAATTTTCGCTTTATCGGGTTTTTTACGTTCCAATATTAAATTTCAGAGAGCTAGCCAGAGTTTTGCTGAATGTTATTAAATTAATGAAAGTTGGCGGACATTTTGGAATGCAAAAGCCATAATTATTAATAACGATTACCAAAAATCCCAACAAAGTCCTCACCTCCAAAGCACATTTTTTTCTGCAGGAATAGTTCACATTGCAATATACTTTAAGAAAGAAATTGATCGACATTTGACTAGGGAACAGCGGTGCCAATAAATACCACAAGATAATTATTTTTACTAACCCATATTTTCGGGTCGAATAGCATGTAAATCGTTTTCAGGCAGAAGACTATTACAATAGGTAGACATCATAACCAACACCTCATCTGATGGTAAGTTATCACCGCTGCCCATGGTCATCAACAAACGCACAAGGGTCGCAGATGCGTTGCCTGATTTCTAGATCAGAGAGGGTATGGCTCCCCATCTGTGCTTTGGTGACCTTACTCACTAGCGGAACCATTGGCTTTCTGTAAGGTGGAGTTACTTCCACAGATTAGCTGCTCATTCGAGTGTAAGTTCCACTACGTTTTTAGGCAGACGATAATAACAATAAGCAGACATCATAACTTAGTTCTCCAGCAAAATCTCGATCAATTAGGAAGCAACGCTTCCCAACCAAACCCTAAACCATGACCACGGACAAGCGCCCACACAACACCACTGCCAGACACCGAGAAGCCGTTGGTCCCGACTATGATCCAAGTGGTCTGATAACCCTTGTATGGGTTCCGGAGGTAAGACGACGATAGTTGCATTGTAATAACCAGGCCGACCAATCTGGATCATAGTCGACTCGTACCCTAGGCTACTGATCAACGTCCGAGGATGCAACTAGGAGAAGCGCTAGGATGAGATGATTTTTATAATAGCTAGATATCATAACTAAGTTTTCCAATTAGAAAGCAACGCTTCCCAACCAAAACCTAAACCATGACCACAGACACGCGCCCACACAACACCACGCCAGCCTGAGACACCGGAGCGAATCGGAAATTGTGCCCGATCCGCACCGCGTGGGCTGCGTATGACTAAATTAATGTGATTAGTTACGAACTTTGGCTGGGGAGAAACGCTCGCAGGATGAGCTCTTGTCGGTAAATAATGTTGAGTAAATGATAAATAAATGTCTTGGACTAATCCACCACTTGCATGGCCTTAAACTAAGCATGTTATACATATAAATGCTAGGGAAAAGAAGAAACGCAGGCGCAGGATTAGCTCTTGTAAGTAAATAATGTTGAGTAAATCTATCTATACTTATAATAAATCTGTAGAGAGGTCAATTCTGTACATTAAATATTTTTCCAAAATAACTATCAGGGGGTGTTTAGTGATCGATACTGATACCAAAAATGCAATCAGTAAAATTTTTGTCTGTCTGTCTGTCTGTCTGTATGTTCCTTATAGAAACAAAAACTACTGGACGGATTTTGACAAAACTTGGTACCATTATTCTTCATACTCCTGGGCATATTATAGGATACTTTTCATCACGCTACAATCAACAGGAGTAGCGTAGTGAAGGGAAATGTGGGGAAAACGGGAGAATTTACTCCAGTTCCTAAGCTTCAGTCGCGTGTGCAGCCTTAATGGTTAAAGTCACATAGAAATCATGTATGACGGAAATATTCTACATAAAATTGCCTAAAAAATATCCCCCAACAGCATAAGTCTATCTTTTATGGTTGGCTCACAATAACACGTGCAACTCAAGATCCAAATTGGTTTGAACGCGCTAAGCTCAGGAACTACTGGTTCGAATTGACAAAACATTTTGTGCTGGATAGTTCACTTACCACTTACCATTTGTCGAGGTAGGCTTTAAGCTATTGTATATTTCTTTATTTTATCATTGTAAATAAAATTGTGCTAGCGAACTATTTAGTTCTAAAATGTGCCGATAGATGGCGCACCTCGCTAGAAGCGCGGCTGCGGATCTGAATCGCGGTGAACAGATGCTTTCTGAAATGTATAAGGTCTCCCGATTTTTGTTATCAATGAAAAGCGTTGTCCGTCACATAATTTGACTATTATTTTTATCCTGAGTAATCCTGAGTAATTAGTCCCATATAAGTGTGCAAGTTGACTGCATGCATATAGGACGTTGTTTGATTCAGCTATTTTTATTAAGACTGTGTGCGGAAATCGTCGTAACCACGCGGACGGAGTCGCTGGCGGCCGCTAGTCTATACTAATATATAAAGCTGAAGAGTTTGTTCGTTTGTTTGTTTGTTTGTTTGTTTGTTTGTTTGTTTGTAGTCCCCTACCAGAAAAATACATTATCCGTGTCCGAACTCAAAAATGTGAATATGTATCTGGGATATGACGGACCCGTTGGTCTAGTGGTCCAGAGACCCTGGCTACAAAACCAAGGGTCGCGGGTTCGAATCCCACTACGGGCAAATGTTTGTGTGATGAGCATCGGCATTTGCACTCGCGTCATGGATGGTTTTAAAATTATACAATAAGTATGTCTATCCGTTCTCTAGCTTCCATAGTACAAGCTTCGAGCTTAGTTTGGCTAGGCAATTGGTGTGTTAGTCGAAATAATTTATTTATTTATCACTACATAGCATAAAACAAAGTCGCTTTTTCTGTCATGTTGTCTGTTGTATGTCCCTATGAACGCTTAAATCTTTAAAACTACGCAACGAATTTTGATGCGGTTTTTTTTAATAGATAGAGTAACTCATGAGGAAGGTTTTTATGTATAATATCATCCATTAAATAGTGGACAAGTACCACGGGCGAAGCCGGGGCGGGCCGCTAGTTAATTTATATTTCGAATGACCGTATTTTGCACCAACCCCTCGCTCCCGCTCCCTCTTCCCTTCCAGACCGAATGCAGTTCATCCGATTAATTAGCGAGCCGAAAAGCCGCCAGCCACTCACCGGACTGGAAACACGAGATTAATTTTTGTGTTTCCATCGTTGAGCACGGGTATTGCCGTTTGGATTTTTCCGTATCGTTAAATATGCAAAATATTTATCGTGTTCCTACTGGTTACGTAACTGGCAATGATAGCATATTATTATTTTAACTAGCGGCCGCCCGCGATTTCGTCCGCGTGGTTTTCGGTTTCCGCACACATATTAATACTATAGCTTAAAGCCTTCCTCGTCAAAAGGACTATCCAACACAAAAATATATATATAGACCAGTAGTTCCTGAGATAAGCGCGTTCAAACAAACAAACTCTTCAGCATTATTATATTTGTATTTTATATTAGTATTGATTTAAGAAAGCATAATTTGAGGCGGCCTATAAAATCAACCCGTACTTCTTATTATGATTTAAAAATGCGAATGAATTTATAGGACGTAAGTCCTCAAGTCAGCGGTCAGTTTGGGGTAAGAAAGTCGCCTATTTGTGCTTTTCACTACTTTACAATACCTCTGAAGGCTATACCCTTCGACAGAATCATCCACAGCAATTAAGAAGTAGTCTCACTTATTTCGTTAGGGGGAGTTACTTCACTACATGAGCGGCTTATTCAAAACGTGCACATTGCTTTTTTTTTTTTTTTTTTTTTGTTTTCGCTGGTGGAATGCCGCCCTCCCAGCCTAGGGGCTGCCGGGAGGACGTGGGTCTCTGCGTCGAGACCCCCTTATGCACACCCGACCGACGGGGGTCGGTTGGCCCTGCCCTGGGCACTCGGATAGTGTGGGGCTCGCCCCTCGGGACGTACCCACTAAACCACCAGCGACTCGCCCACTCGTGTTGGATGACGGACAGAGC
The DNA here is from genome assembly GCA_958496325.1 of Nomophila noctuella. Lineage (NCBI taxonomy): Eukaryota > Metazoa > Arthropoda > Insecta > Lepidoptera > Crambidae > Nomophila > Nomophila noctuella. The sequence goes on from OY292484.1 coordinate 14,411,607, forward strand.
TGCGGGAGCCCAGAGGTTTTCCGCCGCAGCTCTATCCTACACGAGCCCCTTTACGGGGACAGTGCGGCCACGCCCCTCCTCAGATGAGGAGGAGGGGGGCTGGGGACAGCCGAGCGAGTCGAGCCGTCCCCAACAGGCTGTGAAGGAGCCGTGGTCGATGCCGGCGTAGGGACCCCCGCCCCTGTAGCCGGCAGACTACCTCCACGGGGAGAGCGGGCTGATCGCGTGTTACCGCGTCCGGCCCGCCCTCTCCTTGCCCGGTGCGCGCCTGCAGGATGGTCAGTCCTGCGCTCGCGCTCCGCCGCTTCCTTGGCTACCATCACCTCCTCACAGAAATGCGCGAAGGCCTGCCAGGCGTCCTCCCTGTCGAGCATAGCTAAAACTACGCTCGGCAGAGAGAGGTCCTGACCGACCCGCGCTGTGAGGAGAGCGCGCTGCGGGGCCCAGGACGGGCACACCACTAAAGTGTGGTGTGCAGTGTCCTCCGCAGCCGCGCAGTGATGGCACCTCGGAGTGTCCTCCCGTTGGATGCGGTGCAGGAATGAGCCGAAGGAGCCGTGCCCCGTCATCACCTGCACCATCCGGAAGGACACCGACCCTCCTGGGCGCTCCAGCCACCGATTTAATACCGGGGCGAGCGCGTCCAGTGTACGACGCCCGTACCGCGCCTCGATCAGGTCCGCCTGCCAACGCCGGACCATGATCTTCCGCTTCTCGTCGCGGAACTTGTTCCGCTCTGCGGGCGTAAATGTTTCGCCCGCAGTCTGCCGGGCCACCGTCCAATGATAGACGGCGGCCAACACCTCCGCCTCATAATCCCACGGGGGGAGCTCCGCCAGCGCGCATGCCGCGTCGAAGCCTACCGTGCGGTAGGCCCGCGCGACTCTCGTTGCCACCGCCTTTTGCGGACGGCGCAGGAGGGCCTTATTGCTCCTCCTGGCTGCTGCCTCTGCCCAGATGGGGGCGCCGTACATGGCCATGGACTTGAGGATGCCGGCGTACAGACGCCGGCATTTGGCACCTGGACCCCCCAGATTGGGCATCAGCCACGACAAACTGTCCGCTGCCTTCAGGACCCGAAGAGATAGTCCCTTGAAGTGGGGACCAAAGTCCCACTTCGGGTCCAAAATAAGCCCGAGATACTTCATCTCGGGCTTGACGGCGACCTGTACCCCACCGACTGAGATGGAAGCGTCGGGGGGGCACCGCTGACGGGGAGGCGGGAAGAAAATCGCCTCCGTCTTGTGCAGCGCAACCTGCAACCCCAGTAGGGAGATGCGGTTGGCTACTAGGCCGCCGCCGGCGGACGCAAGGCGCGCAGCCTCCCGGTAGGTCTTCCCCCGGGCACAGAGGAGCGTGTCGTCGGCGTAGCACAACACGCTCGTGTCCGGGAGAAGCTGACCCCGCAGGAGCCAGTCATATCCGAGGTTCCACAGCAGTGGGCCCAGCACTGAGCCCTGCGGAACCCCGGTACCTACCTCATGGCGCTTAATGTCGCCGGATTTGTCGGCGTAGACTACCTCCCGCTCGGAGAGGTAGTCTTCGATCACGCCCTTCAGGTATGGAGGCACTTTGAAGAAGTTGAGTGCCTCCATAATGGTGGCGTGGGGGAGGGAGTTGAAGGCGTTGGAGATGTCGAAACTGACAGCGACAACCCCCAACCCCCGGTCGTGCGCCTCCCAACAAAACTCCCGAAGTTTGGTCAGGGCGTCTATTGTAGACCGCCCTGACCGAAAGCCGAACTGTCGGTCCGACAGGTTCGGACCGACTTCTTCCAAATGGGAGACGAGGCGGGCTGCAATGAGCTTCTCGCAAAGCTTGCCCACCTCGTCCAACAAAACAATTGGCCGGTAGGCGGAGGGACTGTCCACCGGCCGGCCCAGCTTTTGAAGGAGGATCAACTGACCCTCCTTCCAGGCGCGCGGGAACCTCCCGGTCGCAAGAATGCGATCGAAGAGGCCCCGCACGCGGTCCTTCATTTCTGGCAGCGCCAGCGCCAGAACACGGGCCGGCACGCCGTCCGGGCCGGGAGCCGTCTTCTTTGCCCTTAGGCGAAGCTCCAGGGCGCCGAACTCCTCCACGGTGATAGGCGGAGGGGTCACCGGAGGCGGCTCGCAGCGCCCGCGGGACGGGGGCATGCTCGGAGGCTCGAAGTTTTGTGGGCGGGCGGGAAAAAGTGCCCGCACCACATCCTCCAGGAGGCCCGGCTCGAGAGTCTCCGTGAGGGGAGGGCCGATGGGGCGCAGTTGTTGGCGCGCCGCCTTATAGGGCCTCCCCCACGGATCTGCGTCAAGACTCTCCAGCATCTCCTGCCGAGCCGCATCCTTCGCCGCGGAGATGGCCACATGGAAGGCGCTCCTCGCCTCCCGATATATTTCGTAGAGGCGAGCGTCCTCCTCGATGTCGCGTCGCCGCCTACGGTGGTAGCGTCCGTAGGCCCTACGGGCCGTGAAGCAAGTGGCGCGTAGGTCCGCGAGCTCCTGCGACCACCAATATACGGCGGTCTTGGGCCCAGGACGGCTGGACCGAGGCATGGAGAGATCACATACCTCGGTCAGCGAGCGGCGCAACTGGTCTGCCGCGGCGTCGACGTCGTCTGGGAAGGCGGGGCTGAGCCAATCCTGGACGAATGCCGCCTCCTTGGCCAGCCCCTTGTCCAGCTTCGTCAGCGCCCAGCGAGGGAACGGCGACCGGCCGGCAGGAGGTCCTCCTTGGAGGGTGGGAGTCTCCCGGACCAGGTACCTTATGTACCTGTGGTCCGAAAGGGACTCGGTGGTATCCACCCTCCACTCTTCGACCTGCGCAGCTAAAGGTTGGGTGGCGAACGTTACGTCCACCACCGAACCACCCAACTGCCGCACACACGTGTGTTCTGACCCCCTATTTAGGGTGGTCAGCCCTTGCGCGATCACCCACTCGTGGAGGAGGTCGCCCTTCGCGGTGGAGGCCGGGTTTCCCCAGACCACCGACTTGGCGTTAAGGTCCCCCGCTAGGAGGACCTGACGCGGCGCCAGGCGCCCAAGAACAGCGCCCAGGGAGTCGAGGTAATTCTCGAACTCCCAGAGCGTATGACTGGGGGAAAAATACGTGGCCACAACAGCCCGGTTTCTCCAGGCTGCTGCCACATACCCCGACCCCTCTCTAACAGCGAGAGAGGGACGACCAAGTTTCGTCGCGGGACGATGGCGACGAGTCCGTCGACGTCCCCCAACCAATGGTCGGGGACGTAGTACGGCTCTGACAGAATCCCCACATCGCACTGCCACTCAGCCATAACCTGTAAAAACAAGTCTTGGGCCGAGCGGCAGTGGTTGAGGTTGACCTGGAGGATGGAGGAGTGGTGGTGTACTGGCATATTTAATTTGACACCACCACCTCCTCCACGACCTCCATGGGCGCGACAGCCGCGGGTGTAGATGACCCGGCGACACTCGCGGCCGGTCGGATTGCAGCCGGCGTCTTCCCTTTCTTGGGGGGAGGGTTGCACCTTCTCCCCCTCATAATGTGGCCCGCTGGCCGACCGCTAGCGGCACAAACGGCGCAGTGGGGCGCAGCACTGCACTCCGCCGCTTTGTGCCCCTCTTTGCTGCATCGTGTGCAGAGCTCGGCTCTGCTCACAGCTGAGGGACACCTAGCCTGTGTATGTCCGGTGCCATAGCACCGGAAGCAGCGGAGTGGGCCGTCGTCGTAAAGCTTGACGGCGGCCGACGACCAACCGACCAGCAGCCGCCCCGAATTGAGGACGGCTTTGGCGGCCACGACCGGCGCACGAACGAGGAGGGAGCCCAGACCCCCTCGGCTGTGGCTAATTTTTCCGGGCTTGACTTCGTCAGCCCGGCAGCCACCGACCGCAGCAATCTTGGCGGCCACCTCCTCTCCGGTGACGGACTCATCAAGTTCCGTCACGAGGAGGGCGGCCGTCTTCACCGGCACGGCCACCACGGCCACTCCCGCTACTGCCTCCCGCAGCTTGGCCGCAAAAGAGGCAGCCTGCGGGGCGCTCTGGGTGCCGGGGAAGCTGAACAGGCGGCCTCCTGTCGCCGTGATTCGGCAGCGAGTGCCTTGTGCGGCATCGCTACCGATGACCTCGCGCGCCTTCCTGAGGACGGAGCCATAGGTGTCGCCCTTGGCAACCGCCTCCGCCGTCAGGGTGATGGTGACGGCGTTGTGTTTTGGCGCCACCAGTTTCTTCTTAGCCTGCGGGGCGGCCTTTGCCGCTGGCGCAGGGGGGGCCTTGGAAGGCGCAGATTTGGGGGTGCCGGTCGGCGCGGAGGCCTTCCTCCTCCCCTTCTTACCCCCTTTGGTAGTCCCAAGAGGGGACGGTGCGGCGGGGGCCGCCTGTTTGGCCGCCTTTTTGGCTGCCTGCCGCGACTTTTTGGTCACGACCTCTTTCCACCCCTGATTGGCCGTGGTGGTTGAGGGCAACAACAAATCTGCCTCCACCGCTGTCGAGGTGGAGGGGACGGCCACGGGCTCAGAGGCCTGGGAGGGCTTGGCTTTCCCCTTCGCTGGTGGAGGAGGGGGGGGCGGAGGCATCGCAGCCGAAGACGGCGACAAAGACCGAGCAGGAGCGGGGGCAGGAGCGGCTGCCTTCTTCCTGTCCGCCGCTAGCGGAGGCCGCATCCTCACCTCCGGTAGGAGGCGGTCATTCAGGCCGGCCAGGCGGTCCCTGAGGAAGTTACGCTCCTTGAGCGTATGCTCCCTCAGCTTTTCATCAATGAGCGACCCTATCTGCGACACTAAGTTCGCAGAGGGGTCGCTGGAAGAACTCGACGCCGGAATTGGCACAACGGCTGGCCGGCTCGTCTTCAGGGCAGCCAGCTCGGCCCGCAGCGCCACCAGCTCGCTGGAGAGGTGCTCCACAGTGGCCTGTAAGGCCGCGGTCTCCTCGTCACTGGACCTTTTGGCCAGTTCCGCCGCGATGGCCGCAAAGGAGCACGCGTGTGCTTTAAGGCCCTTGACAAAGGGGCCTTTCAGATTGGAGGACTTCGTGGCGATCTGTGCGATCTCCTCCGCATCATACTTCGCGTGGCTCTGAAGGTCGGCCACGGACAGTTTTGAGTAATCAAGAAAAGACGACACTCCGTAGCCGACCTTCTTCCGCTCCTCGCACACGCGCTGCTCGCGCTGCTGGAATTTCTCCAGCAGCTCCGCCTCTTCGTCGGCCCTTTTCTGGGCCTTTAGCTCCCTCTGAGCGGCCGCCATACCGACGCGGTGCTCAACCGCGTCCGTAATGGCCTTCACGCGGGCACGCTTCTCCTTCTTGGCGTCCCGCTTCTTTTTCTTCTCAGCTTTGGAGGCCTGACTCGAGTCCGATTGGGACCCGGTCGCCTCCGCAGCTCGACGCTTACGCAGGAAGCGCGTGCTTCCTGCGGACTCCGCGTCCGCCGCACCGTGCAGGGTGTCATCACACAGCGACACCGCGTCATAAAACCCGGTAGGGGTCTGCTCGAGTGGCTCCAGAAGGACCACCGGCTCCTTCAATCGGCTGTCCAGTGTACATGCCAGGTCGTTTGACGGAGTGCCAGAAGGGGCTGACATCTCCGCCGCCAAATCAACAGTATCCAATTCGCAAAAAGGATTCGGATCCACAAAGCTCGCAAGGTCGTCAGACGAGCCGCCCTGAGAAGGGCGAAGCTCGCCTGGGGTATCGGTCGGGTCCGAGGTGCCCTGGGAAGGGTGCCCCGAACACAGGGAACGCATTGATTGCATTCTGAAAAGCACTGGTTGCCCCACTTAACGCACGCGAATTTGGTCACCTGGCTGCCACTCCGTTACGGTGGTCAGCTCAGGGTCCAGGGCGGACGACGTGGACGTAACGCGTGCGCTGCGAAAAGTATCGAGAGAGAGCTCGGAAAACACTTGTCGCATATGGGGCCCGCCCCACGTGCACATTGCTCACATAACCTCTATTATATTAAATATTGTCTTATGTTTTTTGCAATTATTAAAATCCATCGCTTCTCGGTAAATCGGATGTAATAATAAATATTTTAACGACAATAATTTTAGCTCATTAATCATTCTCAAAATGACTTAAAAGGACGCCCTGTCATTTCTGTAATGATATCTCGTATCGAATGAATGGATATAATCACCTGTACATTGATTTTAACCGGCGAATATTGTTTAACTCGCTTTAAAATAAGTATTATAAATTGGAAACGATTTAGTGTAACGGTTGAAAGTCCACAAGTTGATGATTTTTTTTAAATATGTACTTTATATCATGTCGAATCAATACATAGTATAAAACAAAGTGCTTAGATCTTTAAAAAAACTACGCAACGGATTTTAACGCGGTTTTTTTAATAGATAGAGTGATTCTTAAGGAAGGTTTGTATGTATAATATGTACATGTAAGTAAGTACCACGGGCGAAGCCGGGGCGGGCAGCTAGTGATATATATAATTGTTACTACACGAAACAGATTATGTCACCAATAATATTGATCACGTTACACATGACATTATAATACATTGACAACCTGCTCCATTTAGAAGATACCCAAAGCTGAAGCATATATAAATACCTATATGAATAGTTTTTGTATTATTTTATGTTAAGCTACATATAACACGATTTCTTAACCATACTATTGGATCTCTAATGATTCAATAAAGGTTTTCTTGAAGGCAGTTTCTTGCATTGAAAGTGCTCTTAATAATTTCTAGGTAGCTTTTACAGCATAGATTGAATTATCGTCCTAGGAATAGCAATCAGAGCGCATCCAACTCTAGATTTATTGATAGTGATGGGTATTCCTCGATATCAGTATTTTGTCATGAGAATTTCCAAAGTGACTTGAGTGAGTAACCAATCATGTGTCCCTAGATTAACGCCAAAAGACCCGATTTGAAAACGTGGAAATATGTTGTTCGGAGATACTGATTAACAAAAGTGTTTTTTTTCCTATTTGCGTTAGAAAATCTTAATGCGGTTTACAGAATACACCTACTTTCCAGTAAAGTGCTTATAGTTTCGAAAAAAGCGGCTGTGTCAGACTGGCGGACAGACATACAGACAAACATGACGAATCAGAAGACAAAAGACAGAAAAAAGACAGAAAAACGGAACACTTATATGTAATAAGTGTTCCGTTTTTTGCATTAAAGATCACATTGTTTAAAAAGATTGTAAAAATACAAGGATGATTTATTATGTGAAACTATACCTAGTACTTTAGTATCGGATAAAATATCACGTGACGCGATATTTATTTCGTCCCTAATCCGCTCAAACGGATGGCGGCACTCTCACCACTGACCTATAAGGGGCCATTTATTAATGGATCCACGCCATGAAATATTGCTAATGTAGCTTTCTAGCGCTATTTGGTACGTTTGCTAGGATTTGCGAGGTTCATCCGTCTTGAACTTATAATTCGCGTGGTAGATGCGTCGTTCATTATTGTGAATGTTTAGGAATAAATTTTATATTTACTTTTTTACATGGTGCAATATATTCCCAAATATGAAACTAGCCCATTTAAGAATGAGTATTCTTCACTTCACAATATGGTATCCGTATTCCTTAACAATTAATCTGTAATCCAAATATAAAATCAAAACCTAAGCGGGCTCCATAACATTGAAAATATGTAGTATTGCTCCAATTAAAAAATTGCCAACGACCCCTAAATTAGTTAGGCACTTATCATACCTATCTTAAATTTAAAACCTCAAGACAAAAGCATAAGGAGCTATGATTGTTTACAAAACAAAACTTTTGGAACAAAAAGAAACCCGCACGCATCTTGAAGCAGTGTTGTTAAAATGCAAAAAAAAACGCGAAAATCAATAAGTCGAACGCTGGTCGCTCATACAGTCATGATCACCAACATGTATACAAACACATTCAAATATGAACTTTACTGCTTTGACAAAAGAGTCAATGTGTATGATGTTGGTGCTCATGACTGTACATATCGCGCCATACTTCCTTATTATAAAAACCAATGGATTGTAAATTTCCAGTCGCAATTAGCGACAATAAAGTGAGCACAAGTACTTTTTTGGGAAAGTGCATTCAATAATGTATGTCGAGAAAAACCTTGTGAAATTAATCGTTGTACACTCACGATTGATTTATTTTACGATGCGATAATTATTTTCTTGTGTGACGTCAATTAAAAACGCTAACGTGGAAATATGCTGATGAGCGCATATTCATCGACAAAGAGAAATATAAAATTAAATATAAATATTTTATGTGTATTTTCTGAAATAGGCGGAAAAAAACGTTGTCACGATTCTCACATAACCAAAACAAACAATAAGACCTTTTGAACTTGCATGGGCTATGAAATAACTACATTCTGAAGCACTCAAGAAATTTTATGTCTACTTTATATGCAAGTATTTGCTATTTGGCAACCACTTCAATTAAAACAAGTAGGTGTTTGCTCACCGCTATTACTTATTGAAGATACATTGCATTCTGAAGCACTCAAGAAATTTTATGTCTACTTTATATGCAAGTATTTGCTATTTGGCAACCACTTCAATTAAAACAAGTCGGTGTTTGCTCACCGCTATTACTAATTGAATTTTTTTTTCTTGATCCCGAAATTAGTACGCTTCAGATCCTGTCCTATTTTCCCCTTCAACCATCTAATCTATACAGATGAAATGTCCATCTATCCCTCTAATCTGGTCTAGATCTGCGCACCCCGAGGCGCGTGCATAACTCACTCGCGTAATATCGGCAGTACTCATCGACTGGAAGTAATGAAGAAATCTATTAGACCACCGCCTCCGGTGAGGCTGGTGGAAAGCCCGGTAATAACAGAGGAATGTCAAAGCTGGACTATAGATAGCTTATATGTATCCACTAGGCTACATACATATAAGCTTTACCACTAGGTAAAGAACGGAGATATGAACGAACAGGTTGGGGGTTAAACAGGTTGGGGGTTAAAACGGCGGGCAGGTAAGCAGTTTTTAGTGTTTAAGAATTCGGCATAGATCGTAGATTTTTGATGGTAGATGTGTGGTAAATTATACAACTTATATGATTCCTTTATGATATTTAGATAATGTTTTTATCGTTATATCATAACTAATTCGTATATTTTGAATTTATGACCCCGAACATAGGCCACGTTTCTGAAATAGGTCCAAAAATATAAGGAATTAATGAGTTATTGACAGTAGGTAGTCATTGTCTGGAAGTTATAAAGAAATCTATTAGACCACCGCCTCCGGTGAGGCTGGTGGAAAGCCCGGTAATAACAGAGGAATGTCAAAGCTGGACTATAGTTAGTGTTGAACGAAGAATTGTGGATTGGTTGGTGTCCAAATGCACCTGCTCGCATTTGAACAACAACCTTTACAATTCTTCTATCTAGTATATGAAAATAATACTAGCCTACATATGTAGATTTTCTATAATCAGAGTAACTAATGCCTTTTCATGTCCCACTGCAGGGCAAAAGTTTTCTAAAAAATATGGGTTTTGGGTTAAACACCACGCTCGTCCAATGCGGGTTGATCACAAACTAAGACTGTGTTCGGAAAAATCGACACAAATTTTGCCCCACCCGGTTTGTACCAGGACCGTCGAAGTGTTAGTTTCGATAATAAAAGCAATTGTTATAAAAATCTGGAGGTATGGTATTTGACAATCCATTTATAACTGTCACAATAATTTTGAATTTTTCGAACTTAAATAGTTTTCAACAAAAGTCGCTCAACTTTTGCAATTAGTACGAGAACAAGGAAAAAAACAAATTCAACCGTAAAACATAACCAGCCCCATAACGCCAGAGGTAATAATCTAGCTCATTGTTAACCCTTTGCAAGCCATACAACAGATCCTCTTAAAAAACTAATAAAAAACAAAACAAAGTTTACAAACAGAGGCCGAGCATCGCAGAGCACAATTTGAACTGCAAGTTGAATAAAAAAAGCGTTTTACTGGTGTTTAACAATAGTGCGTTTCATTACAATGTATGGAGAGAACCCATTTGTCGGACGCGATGAAAACACGCTCGTATAAAGTGATTATACAACAGACATTTGAGAGCAATAAACGAACGTTCGTCACATCTGTCACTTTAGGTGTTAAAAGTGAGGGAAATAAAGTCATTTGTAGATAGATCTGTGGTAAACGCCATTTAAAGCTGCTTAATGTTCCTCGCAATAATGCTGTAAGATCTCGTATGTCCAAGTTTTGATTGGATTAAAGGATCAGGAGGAATATAATTTTCTTGCAAATAGAAATATGTAGATAACATTACATATTTAAGTAAATTCGAAAGATTTAACTTAATTGTTTGTAAATTGGACAAGTGAAGTTTATTCACTAAGCAAATAACACCCGAAATCACTATATATGTATTACGAAAATTTCTTCTATTTCTTTACTTTACAATTACCAAACGCATGTGACAACTTAACGTTACAAGGTTATGTAGGTGACCTATACTTAGCAAATGTGCAATTAACATTTCCGAACAATAAAATCACAACACAATTAGGGCTTAAACAAACTAGGCTACGATTTAACGGTACATTAGCAGCCTTGTACAACAATGACCCGGCAGTGTAAACACGCATGCATTAGCATGAGAAAAGCATTTTCTTCACGAGCATTTCTTTGTACGCATTGTGCACTAATCATAAGTGCGACGTTTAAAAGAAAAATATTTGCATAATCACCCATCACTAGTGGCAAGTGTCCGTTGTCTCACGATAAGAGACAGATACGATACGACACGAATTAACGAATCAGTTGCAACGAAAGTGTTAATTTTTTTTCTAGCAACTAAGGTTTTCTAATTCAAACTTTAGAAAACCTTAGTTGCTGTGAAATATAACGTTCATCATAGTTATAACCCGCTTAGGTATGTTTATGATTGCTTGAACGGGCTTACCAGCAGTCGCGAGTTAGAAAGCTGTGCATTAACAATTGGCATACCTGGAACAAAGAAAAATAATGATTAAAAATCTATTTTTATGATAAAGTAAAACGCACGATGGCTATTATGATGATTTACCCAGTACGATGTGGGAACAAGAATGGCTAATCGTAAAGTTTAAATAATTTTGATATTTGCGTTGCATAAGTTGCTGTGGCCTGTCTTTTCCTTTTCATAGAGGGTTGCGGAGGAAGAATAAACTACGCCCGCTCGTTCTGTTTTTGATAACTTTTATTCATATTATGCATTTAATCAAAACAGAAAAAATAACATTTATTGTTTTCTTAAATGTGTTTTTCAGTGAAAGAGTATACATGAACTACAAAAGATAAATTGCATTCAGTCACAGTAATAAGTCCCGGTTACTAGGTACAATATACATACGCAATGGGAACGCGCAACTCAGCCGGTGTGCGTCAGTCAGCGCACGGGCTTGGGCGGCGATTGTGCGTTGACATTGGAAAGCGCCGCGCAGCGTCCGCGCATCTGATTTATACGCGAAGCATTTTAAAGGCACTTCAGCGCATGCTCTATGAATGTGATGCGCTTTAAGACAAGGGCGTGTCTTATATTTTTTTTTTTATGCCAGCGGTAGGCAACACCAATCGGGTCACCTGATCGTAAGTGATCACCTCTGCCCATGTGGTCAAGGGCCTGGTGTCTATCTCTTAAACACCTTACCCTCCCCAACTGAGCAAAAGAGGCCTTAGGTGCAATGGAAACACACAACCCAGCAAGCGTGCGTCAGTCAGCGCGCGGCGTGGGCGGCGATTGTGCGTTGACATTGGAAAGCGGCGCGCAGCGTCCGCGCATCTGATTTATACGCGACGCGTGTTTACGAGCGCTACAGCGCATGCGCTATGAGTATGAATCGATGCGCTTCGAGATAGGAGCTTTTGTTTTACCAACGCTTCCGCTTTTGCCGTTAACATTAATGTTTAAATTATATTATAGACCTAAATAGCAACTGCTTTTTCTTGGAAATCATATTTGTGACTCCCATGAAATAGCATCACTGACAGTTAAGACACGGCTCTGCAGTCAATACAAAAATACATACATTTTTAAACTAACTACTCCAAACTCTGACATATTGGTCTCTAATGAAAATTTTCCGGTCTGGCGTGATGCCACACGTACTGTGGCGTTTAATGTGAAATATTGCTTTTAAATACTAAACCCAATCGAGGTCGCCGGCGCCGCATTTTGTATTCTTTACAGCAATTGGTTAAGTAAATCAGTGTTCGACACAATTTAAACATGTTACGTGATTAAATTAAACGTCCATTCATACACAAACCCTTTAAACTTCGATAAATAACGTATTTTTTTCGTGAATACGGTGGATTTAAAGTTTTTAATTATGCTTCACAAGTGATACAAAATATGTTGGACAGGATTATCATTAGCTTAACGCAGTCCTCTGTTGAGTTAGACTACCCCTATATGGGGGTTATGTCCAATAACCACGGTGAGTAGGCGGGTTTCGTTAGCAGGGATAATCAATGTTAATCTATATGGCAGTTCAGAATCAACCAGATAATTATAATTATGTATATGTTCATATTTAGTGAAAAAACCAATCAAACCAAACAATTTGATTCATTTTGACGACCTGCTTGGTGTAATGGTCAAGATGTTGCCTATTACGCAAGAGGTCGCGGGTTCGATCCCCGCACAGGACAAACATTTGTGTGCATGAACATGTCTGTTTGTCCTGGTCTGGGTGTTATATGTATCTATTTATGTATATTTGTAATACCACTGTTGATTCTGATGTCTGTAACACAAGTGCTTAAGCTACTTAACACGGGGTCAGATCAATGTATGTGATGTTGTGAAATATTTATTAAAAAAAAAAAAATAATAATAATAGAGGACTACCTACACACTTTAATGACTTACTTTGACATTGTTTGACAATACAAAACTGTCATTACATGTAAATCCAATACAATACAAAGAATAGTAAGAAGCTCTAAAAACATATCTTTTACTCATCCGAGTGACACAGCCCCACAGAAGCTCGCATTTACAAAAGTGGTAGTAGCGGGTAATCTCCGGGTCGGGTTACTGAAATATCGGGTTCCCGACAGGAGCCTGACACGCGACGTAAACAGAAAAACGTAACACTTTAACAACGTTCATAGCGTGGGCTTAAAGAGGTTTATAAAGATTGAGAAAAGAAAAAAGAGATTGAAGAAAAACCTGACCATAGTTTAGTTGTTCTGTGGCTGATGAAAAATCCTTTTTAATGTACCCTACGTAGATTTGAATGTATAGCAAAAGATACAATGACTGACCAGCCATTGACAGTAAAGATAAATAAAGAATTCAAAATTTTAGAGTGCTTACTCGCTTGCTTATTAATGTGGTATTTGTTATGCCCATAATAACCCTTTCGGGGGAAGCCTTAGTCCCCGTAGGCAGTAGGCTGCAGAACTAATTATGTTTATGCAAAATGCTTCAATTTTGATTTGGATTTCATACTGATATTACTTACGTAAACCCCAAAACATACTAATTATCAAACAGTAGTCCCAGAGTTCCAATTTAAGCCCTTTTAAAGAAAGGCGTGGCGCATGCGTGGCGCATTAGCTTTATAGAACACATCTATTACAATAGGGTTATCGAGTGCGCAGGTGATAATGTAATAATGAATCGGTCACTGAGAGCCGCGGGCGCTGGCACGCCCCCCGCGCCGGCGAAAGCGACAACCCTACGAAGGGCAATACTAATGTGCCTAGTGGGATGACCAAAACCTAAAGCAAAAGAAGGATTTTTCCATTAATATTCCGAAATTACCAATGGGTATAAGAATCTTGAGATCACTTGCTAGGAGACAAAGATGACTACGATGGAACAAACTCACCACGAAGAAGTTAATGGTCTTTTTCGTTCTCTTTCGTACGTTTAGGCCGGGGATTGAACTTCTTGCAATAACTTTTGCTACTTGCTAGTATATATTAGGTTATAAAAACAAGGGATGAAGTGGTTTTTATAGTTCTGAACACTGAAGTTATGTCTCTGTAAGCGTCTTTATCCTTCATCCGTACGGCGATGGTAACCGGTTTCCGCGCAATTAAATTAATAATATACACATATCTCAGAAAACCTCGCTACCGATGGAGTGACGCGGTTGATGCAGACCTCCGAGAACTTGGATCGGGATCGAGGAACTGGCGCGAATCCGCAGGGGATCGAGATAGGTGGCGTTATCTTCTAACGGAGGCCAATACACACTTAGGGTCGCTGAGCCACAGGAGTAATTAAGTAAGTACATATATATTATTTCCGAAGAACTATTTCTCTGTTTAATGTAGATCCAAAAACCAAAGGAAAATATAAAAACGAAAATAATCTTGGCAAAGGGTTGGATTAAAATAATCAAAAGTGTCCCTACTTAATTTACCAGGACCTCATGGACACCTTAGCGATAGCGTTCATGGCCGTCAGCTGTGGAATCGACCAACGAATTATTGCAGAGGGAATTGCAAAGATCCCGATGCACTTTCTACCGCTCATTGGGCGGGGGTAATAAGCTATTTTTCAATCGCACGCCTGCGATTCGGCGCCTTTCTCGGAATGCTTAGGGTTGTAGGATTAGCCATGGTTATTTTTGGTTATATCGATGTTTTAAGAGAAGTGTCCGATGACAACATTTTTACTTTGCAACAAACCACGTGACCCATTGTCTATACAAATATTATAAAGAGGAAAGGTTTGATTTTTTGTTTGTTTGTTTGTTTGTTTGTATGAATCGAATAGGCTCCGAAACTACTTGGCAGATTTGAAAAATTCTTTCACTGTTGGAAAGCTACATTCACCCAGAGTAACATAGGCTATATTTTATACAATATTTTTTAATAATTGTAACTGTTTTTAGACTTAATAAAACTGTAGTTTTTTTTCTGGATTAGACCATCTCTTTATAATAACTTGATAAAGTGCTACTAAACATTACCCAATTTTTGAAAGTGTTATATCTAATATTATACTTCGTTGTAGCATCCTAGGAGATTTAATAATAACGTATAGTATGTTTCCAACGTACTGCATCATCACACGAATTTTAGACATAATAAATAAAAAATTAAATCGTTCTATTGACTACCGCGCCTAGCACCTCAACCTGCCGACAGGGGGCGGGGGCGATCATTAGTTTTCTGTGTGTTGCATCATCCGCGTGCGCGCCGATTTAAAAACGTAATTTTATTTAAATTTAAGCAAATTTTGTGTGTTTGTGCTAGTGATAATGGGGAAAAAGACGAAAACCAAAACAGAGGATAACATCAGTGCAAAAATAAGCTTCTGGAGAAGAAGTTTTCTCGACAAACGTTCTCGGATACCCGGCGTTTTTGTTCAAATGAAGGTTTGGACTAATTTGTGTAGAAATACATAAAGTTAAGGTCAGTAAAGTGTTTTTCTAAGTATTAACGTAATAACTTAGGAATCCAGGGATTTTGTTGATGATAGATAATACCACAGCTATCTTCTATATTAACAGGATGGGAGAAATTCCCATATTATTTAAAGGTTATTTCCATTGAGAAATGGCAGTGGTGTACATGATGAACCGACTGGGATTATTGTGCTCTATATCGGCCAAACCAGCCTTGTTACCCAATTTTATTGTCATTAACTGTTCCGGAAAGTTTGTATTTTGAACCACATGAAAAAGTGTTACTTACACCGTCGCATTACTTGTGGCCCATCCTTACACTGGTGGGCGCGAGCAGGCTAGCGTTCGCGTGTCAGTCATTAGATACTTAGTGAGACTATATTGGTGCTGCTACATTTGTTGTCTCAAAGTGCCTTGGCACAATATAAATACGGCGTATAAAAATTGGTATAATTTAGACAAGTCAAATAATTTAAATATGTTAAAGGTGCTATTCTGACTAACATATGTTTTATGTGATCATTTAAAAAAAAAAAAAAGTATGGCGCAATAACTATATTTATTTTCTTAATATCTGTTATTATATATGAATTTACCTACTATGGTCAGCACATTATTTTTTACAAAATTAATGAGACCTGTACTATGAAGTCAACTCAAATAGAGACATAGATAGACAGTTGTGGTGCACATCCAAATACCAGGATTCATGTCCAAATACTGTGACAGTGGTTGTAAACACTTTCAATAAGTTAAGTTTAATTATAAATAATGAAATATTATTTTCTGCCAAGTCAAATTTGAATTTTTTTTTTTTTTTTTTTTTTTTTTTTTTTTTTTTTTTTTTTAGCGTTTAAGCTTTATTCATTGTACATGACTTTAGAATTGCCAACAGATAAACGTCATAAAACTTATGAAATGGTGGCTGATATGTCTTCTAGAAACTCGGTTAAGGGAATTTGTTTCTTTTTTGGGCACCTTAACCGCAGCTTGTATTGAGGTGTCTTAAGGCTGGATGTTGGCACACTAAACTCCTTGAGAGAGAAATATTAATCCTTGCTACCCAAGAAAAGCTACATAGCTAATATGAAAATTAAGCCTTAACAACAGGATAACATTATATGACGGAGTAATAAAATTGAATTTATTGATAAAGCTATAAGTCCTCGGGCTGCATTTGGAAATATTTTCCTATGCCTCTTTATCAGGGTAGAAAGCTGTTTGTTAAGGAGCAACTATCCATGGAAATAAGTCTTTGTAAGAGGAAAAGAGACATATTAATTTTGTATAATTAAGCAGCCTTTATTATTATTTATGGGAATAAAATTCTATTGCAAGTATTTAATTAAATACAAGTTTGCTTTTCTAAGTGGTGGCACGAGATGTCATCCGAAAAGTATTCAATATGTACTTCACTCGAGTTCGACGATGGAACAACATATGTACGCCCAGTAGTATTTCCTCAGTGGTAACACGAGATGTTATCCGGAAATACAAGTTTGCTTTTCTAAGTGGTGGCACGAGATGTCATCCGAAAAGTATTCAATCTGTACTTCACTTGAGTTCGACGATGGAACAACATACGTACGACCAGTAGTATTTCCTCAGTGGTAGCACGAGATGTTATCCGGAAATACAAGTTTGCTTTTCTAAGTGGTGGCACGAGATGTCATCCGAAAAGTATTCAATCTGTACTTCACTTGAGTTCGACGATGGAACAACATACGTACGACCAGTAGTATTTCCTCAGTGGTAGCACGAGATGTTATCCGGAAATACAAGTTTGCTTTTCTAAGTGGTGGCACGAGATGTCATCCGAAAAGTATTCAAAATGTACCGACTTCACTTGAGTTCGACGATGGAACAACACACTACCAGTAGGTAGTAATGGATTTCCTCAGTGGTAGCACGAGATGTTATCCGGAAATACAAGTTTGCTTTTCTAAGTGGTGGCACAAGATGTCATCGGGTAAGTATTCAAAAGTACTTCACTTGAGTTCGACAATGGAACTACATACTACCAGTAGTAATTGATTTCCTCAATGGTAGCACGAGATGTTATCCGGAAATAAAGTATCTAAAAATGGGGATCAAATGATATAATTGTAACCTCTATTTCATAAGTGATGGCACGAGATGTCATCCGGAAATAAAATAAAATCAAATCAAATATTTTCATTGCGATTGTAGGTACATTATGGTCTTAAAACTAGCTCTCACTTCAGCTACAATTTGCCAATTTGATGGCATGCAATATTATAAGGTCCATCATAAAAAACTTAAAATGTTATACATTTATTAATCAAATACAAATACAAATATTTGTTCATAAAACAGGTGGGTTTTACATTTCTATGTTGCGATCGAGGATTTATTTGAGTAAATAAATACTTGTGGTAGAATATCCTCCATTTCCATATTTATTTAACAATATTTGACATGCTTATCGTTATTGGAAAAAATAATTATTTAATTTACTAACAGTAAACAATCAGATTCTTTAACAAAATAACAAATGAAAGTTTTATTATAACTACAATGGATTAAGTTTTATAATTTTACATATAAGATAAAATTAAGTTAGAAATTTTAATTTTGTTAAACATTATTGTTATAAATATGAATATTATAATCATGAATCATTTTCAAAATCATATAAATTAAAATCATTGTAATTAATAAACGAAAACAAATGTACATAATTTTAAAAATTTTGCTTTTTTAAGTGGTGGCACGAGATGTTATCCGAAAAGTATTCAAAAGGAGGTACATAGTTGTACCTACTGATACCTAACATTGATCAATTTTAAAACAGATATGGGCATTATTGGGAAGGAATTTATTGGGAGCAGGTATGCAGGCATAGCCAATCTCACTGTAGACTTAAACCAGAATGATTTTTTGAAGTTGACATTGTATTAGGTAGTATTAAAAAGTATTAAAATAGGTGATTTGAGTATTATCAAACAAGAGAATATTGGATCCACACCATGAAGAGACCATGAATTGTCACCATCTCATTTTCCCATCACTGGATAAAAGCTTCATAAATATTGATTGGTGATCAAAGTGTGAAACGGGACAAAAATTTATTTGGAGAAAATTTAGAAGACAATGTCAGATCGATCAAGTTTATTGATACATCTAGCCTGAAAATAAAGAAATTGGCTCCTCAACATCCTTCTGCATATCGCAGATCAACGTCTACAACCTCGCATGGGAACTTGTCAATGCCTCCATATCGAGTGAACTGACCATGCACAAGCACGCGTGTGGCGTGGCCCACTCGTACGCTCGCCACTACCCGCACCAGCTGCGTCGCCGCCGCCAGCTGCATGCTGGGGCCCGCGCAGCCGCCGCTCCTCCCTGCCTCTGCGCCGCCGCCGCCATGTCCGAAGGCCGACAGAGACGCCCTGGAGGTACTTCATGCTGGTCGTATTCAGTATCTTTTGCTAAACTGGCTTAATATTGCCTGTGTCCCACGGGTCTTAGTTAAAGTTATGTAAGTTGGAGGTTACTCGAACACGGTTCAAGAACAGACTTACCTACCGGCTTTAAAAATTATAGGTTTGATGGTATGGAAAACCTTATGAAATTAACAGCAATTGTGTCATGTAGTACAGGGGCAAGTTTTGTTACCTATTTTTTAAATCTGATTCCAAAGAGTATCATTGATTTATTCTAAATTCGAAGCACTATATATTTACTTTACAAAGACATTTTAAACATGAACATTCAAACAGCCAATAAGTTATGTCTCAAGACTCTTAAATGGCAACAATTGCTCTGACTTAGGATTATTAATGAGTGTGTCAGTCGATTTTTAAATAGTGCGTTTAGGGCTAGACCGAATCTACCCAAATATGTAACGCAGATTTTGTACTATCTCATATTTGTAAGCTATTTCCTAGGGAATCATTAGACCTGGATGTAATAAACTTATTAAACTGGTTGAGACGTTAAGACTTATTAACAGTAACAACATAGTATTTAACAAACCTAGTACTATTATTATTATAGATGACCTCGTTAAAACATCGACGTCCTATAAGGCGAATCAAAAACTGTCCTTTCACATTACACTAATAATAATTCTATTTTTCCAGCGAATGCCTTAAAAAGCAGGTGAGAGGTGCTAGTGCGCAGAAGGTAAGCCGCTGGATAAAGCAAGTGCTGGGAGATAGCGGCACCAAAGTGCGCGGGTCCTGGGGCACAGCCCGCGGCGCGCGGCCACGTCGCCGGCGCCGCGCGCGGGCTGCTCCGCCGGCGTCATCCGGCTGGAGGACCTCCCCTATTGTTTGTTGTTGTTGTAACCTTTGGCGGGTCCACGCCAAGCAGGGCTTTATCTGACGTAATACTTAAATTACCTTATAATAAGTTCCTATGTGCCTACCTCTAGTATTATGCTGATTAAGAGACTGATATGTATTAGGAAAATGGTTTAAAAGCGATAAACATTGTTAAATTCAGTCGCTTTTATTATTTATTCTGCAATTATTTGATCTGAACATCTACGTTATTATTAAATCTCCTAGGATGCTACAACGAAGTATAATTTATGGTTAATTGAACTTACCTTAAGTGAAGTTCAACCAAAATTATACGAGTTGTAGCATCCGTAGAGATTTAAGATCCCTACCCTCCCAAGTAACCCCTGTTTTAATAGTGTTGCAGAATAAAATGTCAAGGAATACTCTAAAATAAATGATCGCCCCCGCCCCCTGTCGGCAGGTTGAGGTGCTAGGCGCGGTAGTCAATAGAACGATTTAATTTTTTATTTATTATGTCTAAAATTCGTGTGATGATGCAGTACGTTGGAAACATACTATACGTTATTATTAAATCTCTACGGATGCTACAACTCGTATAATTTTGGTTGAACTTCACTTAAGGTAAGTTCAATTAACCATAAATTATCTACAATATAAAGTCTGAAGTAAATAAATCTTTGTATGTTAAATTGTGAATGTTATGCCAATTTGTCAGATAATTTAATAACTTATCGATACATCATTTCCGTCCCTAGTAATGCTTTCGCTGCACGCGGGCGCATTTCTGCACTAGCGAAATTGATTTCACACTTCCTTGTTCTCTGGACTCTGTTTTTATTCTTTTGTTTCTTAAATTGTCGGAAAATATTTTTCAATGTTCCTAAGAGATGAAATACTGCAACATGAGATTAACGTTAATATTTAGTCGGAGAGAATATGTAGAAGAGAAGAAATATGTTCCTAAATGCAACATTATATTGCCAGAAAAAAAATATGACAACAATTCTTTCTATCAGTATTTATAGGTATTTGACCTATAAATCATTCAATGAAGCAATGATCTGATACCCTCTGCCGTAGTTCAAATTTTAGCTAAATCTAGAATCGATTAAGAAATACAAGCAACTAACAGCAATCCAAATCCAGATTGCCCGGATTAAGACGTGGGTGTAACGCTTGTTTCAATAAACAATTAAAAGGGCAATGCACTGAGTAATGGTACAGCCGATGTTGCCATCAATAGTGACAAACTATCGAATAGTAAACCATTGAGGTACAATCGGCAAAGAAGTGTATCTAAAATGATAAATAAAAAAAAAGCATTGGAAGACACCAATTGCCTAATCCCAAACTAAGCTCGAAGCTAGTACTATTTATTTACAAATGTACTTAAATAGATAGATCTGTTTGTCCTGGTCTGGGTGTTATATGTGACATTTTATGTATATTTGTAATACCACTGTTGATTCTGATGTCTGTAACACAACAAGCTTAAGCTACTTAACACGGGGTCAGATCAATGTATGTGATGTTGTGAAATATTTATTTATTCATTTATTTATTTATAACACCAAAAAACATGACCATGCACACAAATGTTCGTCCTATGCAGGGAGCGAACCTGCGACCTCTTCATCTACTAGTCAATGTCTTGACCAAGCGGGTCGTCAAATCTTTCAGTTTTGACGAAATTTCTTGGCAAAGTCAAATGCCGATAAGGTAAAACCTATGAACTTTTCAACCCTGATGTTCTATGACACAAATGATTCTAAACCATAGAGATACCATTTTCTTCGGCGACCGTACCAAGCACCCACGCGACCATCACAGCCAAGCTTATTAATATGCTCCATTCGAATCTATTAAACTGATATTATGTCAATTTGAACGCTGAATTATACTTGACAAACATACAAACCAAAATAAACCCTAAATTGATAGAGTCAGGGACCATAATCCCAACATTCTGGAACTGAAGCATACTCAGTTATGAATCAAAATCTTTAAAAAGCCGTAAATAATTTGAATAATCACACTCATATTTCTTGAAAGTGCTTCGATAAATCTTTCTCCAAATATCTTGAAGGAAAATTCAAAAACAGACGATAAAATCTGTTGTAAATAATGTAAAAGACCAATGTATGTGGTTTTTCGTCTCCAATAGAATTGCAAATTGCGGTGATCTGTGGCGACAAATGACATTTTCTAATATAAATATTATTTCCAACAAAAATCTATGTTCTTTTCTTTATTCATCTTAGAATATGTAGTATATAAATATTTTAAAGATGATTTGAGGCAATATTTATTGCGT
Organism: Nomophila noctuella; assembly: GCA_958496325.1. NCBI lineage: Eukaryota > Metazoa > Arthropoda > Insecta > Lepidoptera > Crambidae > Nomophila > Nomophila noctuella. Next base: position 14,433,515 of record OY292484.1, read on the forward strand.
TTGATAAAATAAAATAAACCAAAACAAAAATGGATCATTTCATGGAAAACCTCGTATCATCAAATACTTTATGTTGGGATAAAGACAAAGAATTTATTTTGCAATTCGATTTACAACTATTTTTTTTGCAAGTACCTACAATACTAGTATTAGTGATTGAAAAAGTACTAGTGATTGAAAAGGGCAGGGGAAGATCAAGAAAGAGACGGATTGCGTGAATTGGACGTGGAAGAAGTCAATGACGAGTTGACGGCTAAAGGAGTGTGTGAAAGGAGCAAGCAAACATGTTGAGCCGACCCCGCCTAACGCTGTATAAGGGCAGGTCATCGTCGTCATCTCGTGTTCTGGAATTTAACATCAATCCGAGAAAGTCTACTATTGGACCAAGGACTCTCCCAGATAAGAGGCTATGGCCATGGTCACTACAATGATGGTAACAATATAAAACACATAGGATCGATGCTGCCCTTCTTTTCGGACATGCCCTTAACGATTCTTACGACACCTACTAGAAATAGGGTAATACTAGTCTTTTTTGTCGGGAAACGCATTAACGCATACTTTCTGCCTACTTATTAGTTATGTGATTGTGAGAGTGACTCCTGGAAGAAACAGACTACCCACCAAAACCTGGTTGCTAACTCTGGTTGCTATTCAGTGTGGGTGTGCCTGTGACCCAGGTAGGGCTCTACCCACACTCCCCATCACGACGGCGTCGCCGGCCACTCTTCAAGTACTGCGGCCCCCCGAGAGGCGCGCGGGGACTTCGCCCGCTCCTGGGTAGTATTCCTATTCTACTCCAGCACTACACAGCATAATCGAAGCACCAGGTGCACTTAACGATCTCCCTTTCACCAATGTTCGGCGATATCTCTAGACAAACGCACCATTGAGTCGTGTTAAACAACAGAACAAGATTGGAATTGCCTGCCCGGTGTGTTATGGGCTGTACCGTTCAGCTATCTTCATCTCATGTGCTGTTGGATGGTAGATTTGGCGCGAAAAGCACTATTTCAACGAGCATCGACAGGTGCAGGTACTTTAGAGGCCGTTTAGAAACGCTGTGGCTGTAAGACAATGTTTCTAATGTGTGCTGTGATGTTGTGATAATAGAAGTAATTTTCTTGGCGGTGTAACCAGTCAATTTATGATCAACCAACCACGCTGAAACAATATTGTACGAGTAAACGCTACGTATTTTATTAAAGTGCTTGAATTAGTAGGAACCTCACTGTTGAAGTGCGAAAAGCTAGCAATCAAATTCGACCTAAGACAATCAGGCAATAAGATTGCATACTTGAAGACTCAGTGGTATTTTTTTTAAATCTTATACAGGCAAATTATGTTGAAGTCATTTAAAACGAGACGTACAAGTTACTGCCTGCCAATCGTAAATAAAGTGCTGCGACGAAAGATTGACTTCGTACGATAAAAAAACATATAAAAACGAAGATATCAAACTCCAAACCACAGTAGCTGTTCAAACATGTACAAACCGTTATACAAACAATATTTCGACTTATAAGTGCACAAGTGCATTTACGCCGACAAAACACACACCGAACAGCTGTGATCTAACACGCAACAATTCAATATTACCGTTACACTTACCGGCTTCCAATTTTGTAACAGTTTGATATCAAACAGTGAAATAAGTCAGCACTATTGTTAATTTTAAAAGGCCCAACTAAGTTGCGCATTTTTTAATTTTAAATATGAAAATGATCATGCTTCAAACAAAACTTTTTATTTTTTATTGTATTTTGCACAAGCATTAAATGTTTTATGGATTATTTTTGTGATAAAAGGAGAAATAAAGGGTATGGAATGTAATATAAAACAAGCCCGCTGCGTTTTGCGACAACGGAATTGCAATTGGGTCCCGTCTCTAGACCAACGAAGTTTTAACGATGCATCTCGATGCACGAAATCCTACTTCATACGAATACCCTTTATATCTGCTACTTTACTGTCCCTAAAACACTGGATCAAATTTACATCCATCGAACAATCGTACGGCAATAAAATCAAGACAAACGATCTCTTTCAATTTGTGGCCGATTGCCTGTCCACCGACACTCGATCATACGCAAGTAGGCCACCTCATTAGTACCGATATACATACTCTATGGTACCGAGCCCTTAACTGGGTCGAATTGAGGTGGTCCACTTTGACCACCCAATTTTTGACAAATATTTCGAGCATCTGGTTAAGTACACTCTGGACTTATTCTGGATTAATACTTGCATATTTTTAAGCAATCGTATAATATGAAAATACGAAAAAATACGTAGGTAAACGAGCTCTAGAGTGGATACCGCGTTTCAGCAAGTGTTCCAAAAAGCGCAGTGTAGGACATCCTCAGGCCAGGTGGAGAGACGTTCTGCGCAAGATGGCTGGCAGTAGCTGAATGCGAGAGGCCGAGGATTGGGCTGATTGGAGAGCCCTAGGGGAGGCCTATGTCCAGCAGTGGACTGCGATAGGCTGATGATGATGATGGTGACGGTGAATATATAAAGGTGCTCAAATGGGACAAGGCAGGTGCTCTAGTAGCGGGTGCTCAAAGTGGAAAACCTCGAATTTTAAAGCCAATCGGACGTTGTGATAATTTCTCGAGATGACAGCAAGATAACTATTGTGGAGCGAATTGAATAAGAGATCGGCCCAGAAATGCTAATGTAGCTTGCTTAATTTTCTCTCGTATTGATTGATGCAGTCTGTATTATTATAAAAGGTTACTATTCGGTATGTCTATTTGAATTTCCTTCTTGTGTAAGTAATAAATAAAGTAAAACAATAAAAGCCTTGGCCTAACACACCAATTGCTTAGCCAAAAACTTAGTTTGACGCTTGTACTATGGATGTTATGGAACGGATAGACATACATACTTAAATACTTTTATAAACCTTGACTCGAGTACAAATGTCGATGTCGACCCTTAGTTGTAGCCAGGTTCTGACCACTAGACCAACGGGCCGATCAAATACTGAATAGGTTTCCATGGGAGTTAAAAGCAGCTGTTTTAGCTCTATAAGTACCAAAAAGACCCGACTACCTCATAAAAAACTAATGTTTAAATTGGAAATATAACTTCTTGCAGTTATTCATGGTTCGTGAGGCCACCTGCCTTAATCATTATATTAAAGCTACCCATTATCATTAACACCCTCTAATAAATATAAAATCCCGTCAACAACTCTTTAAAAATGTATATTAAAAAAAGGTACTCTGCTGCAGTCTACCATGCACTATAATTTAAGTAACTAATAGATACTAAAATGGCAATTAAAGCTAACCGCTCTCTTTCATTAGTATTCGCAATTTATATGATAAAATTATGTTTATGCCTGTGGTTATTTTAAAAGCTCCTAAGACAGCTTAAGACCTTTACAATAATTTGTATTAACAAATATGTATGTTGTGAAGTGAGCGTGAATCCTCTAAGCTTTGCTAAAATACCATAATTTTTAGTAATTATTAACAGCTATAAATGTCATATAATGTTTAATGTATTGAAATTTAGTTACTGGCAGCCCACAACGGCACAAAAAATATGGCGTCATAGGCACCGTGCAGAAACTATAGAGGGCGCTAAAATCCCGATTTTTTTTTTCTGTGGTTTGACAGTAAAATTTGACATTTACCTTGGTCAAATCGAATTCGAGTCACTAGATGGCAGAATAAGGCACGGTGTTTTCCGTGGTTTGACAGTAGAATTACCGACATTGAGATTGACATTTAGCTTGGTCAGTTCGAATATGAGTCACAAGATGGCAGAGTCATCGCTACGCACGGTGCCTATAACTCCAATTTCGAATTTCAAATAAAGATGGCCGCGCAATTTCCCGCGCGTAATCCCGCTGCAATCTTTATCGAGACAATATATCTTTATTAACGTCGGGGGCAGATGCGCGAAATGACATCCGCATCGTCGTTTGCTGTAAGTCGTACGCGTTTCAAATTGGCTGACCCAGATAAGGGTTTGAGATCAGTGTTGCCGTTTTAAAGAAATTATTTTAATGAGAATTAATAAATTTAGGACCTATTTTTAGACCTAGGTTCTTCTTCTTAAAATTTAAGAGCGCCGCTCTTGTCGGTGAAGCACCTTCCATTCTTCCCTGGACTCCGCCAGTGTCTTTACCTCTCTATACGTCCTGACTTTGAGCCTCTCTTTTATCTGTTGCATGTAGTCCATTCTTGGTCTTCCCCTTCCCCTTCTTCCCTCTATTTTCCCTTCCAATATTGTTCTTATCAATTTGTCATGTCGTATGAGGTGCCCTAGGTTAAATATGTATATTTTTAATTAATATATCGCAAGTCAACTCTTTTGCAGAACTCCGAAACAGAATCAAATATGAATACATGAGGTTATAATCAAATTATTAAACTGCATTTTAATACGTTGTTTAAATTCATTTTTCATTATTTTTCAATTTTGAATTGCTGGCCACGCAAATAAGTAATTCAATATATATGGTAAGTGACGCATGTCTTAATGGGAATAAATGTCTTTAAACCTAAACCTATGGTATTGAAATGTTGCCTAGTTATGTCAGTTTATTTAATTATTTATTTTTTCTTCAAAATAGGTATTTGTTAGTGCGAGTGCATACACAGTCATCTTATTCTATTTTTGCATTTATTTAATAATGATACATTTATATTAACATTATTTTATAAACATTACAACATGGAAAAAAAAACATTGATTTTTACTATGGCAACTCCATTAAATTGGCAACACTGCCGGCCCGTCTGGACGCGACGACGCGCCGAGACAGGGCGGAGTCGAACCTTGGCCTGGAACCGCATTTCGGGCTTGTCATCCATTATCTTTGGCGTCATAATTGTTTTTGAAAACGGTTAGCACTTTATTTTCACCCGTCAGACGTCGTTGACATCAATCAGGCTTAAATAAACACGTTCAATGAAGAACATTATTTGTTGTATAATGGGAGCATCAGTTGCCGTATAGGCAAGATGGGTAGCAAACTGAAACAACCGTAAGAGGTCACCTGATGGTAAGCGATCGCCGTCGCCCAAATACATGAAATAGTGGGGTTGTTATGGTCTTTTTACTTTTTTTATTTTGTTTGGTAAATGCCAGATGATTTTTTCCTAGTTTCAAATTTATAGACAAAGATAAAAGGTAAAATTTCCTCAACTAAGCTCCAACAGCAAAAATATAGCATGTTGTGCTTTGTTTTGTTGTTTCTTATGACGATGACGAAATGTTGCAGTGCATTTCGAATAAGTCTTTAATTTGAAAACACTGGCTCAGTTACAAACTATTCGTAAGACGATCGTTTTATAAATACAATCCCGATAGTAACATGATTAACTAAATTAACCATTAATGGCTTGAATGAAACAGACCCATTCACCGCTAAGTATGGTTGTTAAATCGCTATTTCGGTGAATGCCACGGCGCCGCCCGTATCAAGGTCGGGGTAAAATCTGTCAATGAGACGAAACTGACGGTCGTACTAATTGGCTGGGTATTGTCGCAGGCTTAATTGGTTGTATCGATTTTATATTTTCTTTTTTTTATGATTGTCAATAATGTAGAGCGATTTTTATGCATCTACTAAATACAAACTGATATTCTGGAAATAACCACTCGCACTTGAAAGACTCGCAAAACGTTTAACAGTTAATTTATGTCCTATCTAAAATATGTCCGCTTTCTCACTGGACAGGATGGCGTACGGCATAATGCAATTTTATTTTCAACCACAAACTTAATTGTTGATAGAGAAAACATATAGTTGTAAAATCCCCTTTCTCTGACATCAGCAGACCCCTATTTTCCAGGTAGCACAACAACGTGTCCAGGGGCCCCGCGATCGATTGGGGGACCCACACCAGAGTCGAATCTAGGTTCGAATTTTGGTTAGGGCCCCACGACTAACAAATAAAAGGTTTAAAAGCCCATATGCCTAGGGCCTTTAACATGTGATAGACGGCCCTGGACACCAGAATAGACACATCACTTCATAACACGACCAAGTTAACATAACATACATGTATGTAGATATGTATGGTGAAAGATTTTTCCTATCTCATACTATCACTGTATGTGCCAGCCATAAACAACTCAAATGAGAGACGTGAACATAGCGTGGCGCCATCGAACAATGATGTATTGTACTCGAATGATTCATATCGATATGGGTTTCGCATCATCCCCGATTAGCATGATACACGCAAGAAAGTGACACCCACGCTTTATTGTAAACAAGGCCGTACATGACATGACGGTTTGGACATCGCATAGAGAATCTGATCGGAGATCTTCTTTTGTTCTGGTGTTGTACATGGTTGATGTAATACTAATAGATACCGTTTGGTTTTACTCTTGAAAGAATTGATTGAGTGAAAACTTGAGTCTTTAAATGTTTGATATTTCACGTGGAATTTAACTGTCATAAAGTAATTTACTATAAATTCAGCTTAACCTCTGTTATACATAATGACCATAAGAGCTTTTGTTTTCTATAAAATACTGCACGAAACACTACGAATTTCTTTTTATTGCAAAACTAGACTATTTACAATCACGTCTAGTTTACAAGATAAACAAAAGTTTGGAACCTGATGTGACACCTCTGATACGTTTAAAAAGTGGAACAAACGAATTCAAGTGCCACAAACACAAGTTTTCGTGCCTTTCGTAACATTAATAGAAGCCGACGTATTTAACCCGAGTGTAAGCGTGAAAAACCTAATCTTTATTACAAAATTCTACCGGTTTGTCGGTATGTTTGAGCGTAACACGGTAGCCTGGTGAACTATCTACTTGTTAAACCGTATGTAACAGCTTGAAACTAATCCGGTCAGACCAAGCAATGACGCTCGAAATGAGAAATGTTTGGTAACTTAAGTTGTGTTAAACTTGAGGCGATTGGAAAAGTTTGTTAACTATTGGTATTGACAGAGTTATGCCCGTTTATACATAGTATAAATGCGAGGTAAATAACATGTGTGAGTGCTTCACTTTCACGTTAGATAACTAGAGATTTCTCGTGGTATTCTTGTTTGGGACCCCAACCCTTTAAATTAAATAAACAATCCGGTATTTGACTCACAGGTTAAATCACTCACTTTTATTAAATGTCAAAAACGTAAGCATGTATACGAAAATGTATATAATTCTAATTAAGTATTGTCAAATCAATACTTTTTTAGTTTATAATTTTAATTAACTGTTATAATTTGATAAAAGTGCCACAGTAGTTGTAGCACAATAATTTTTGCTTATTAATGTAAATTACTGTAAGAGTTTCATAATTTATTTTGAATCTCCCTATTCATGTGATACAAAGTTACTTATTTGCGTTAAACATTATTATCATTGCACCTCACCTGAACATCTCTCCTCGGCTGCGGTAGCCTCATCACTGGGTGAGGCACAGGAGCCGGCATCCTCATGGGCGGGGGCAGGACCTGTCGGTGCGCGGGGGGCGGGGGCGGGAGCGCCGGCCGGGGCCCGTGCAGCACCATGACAGTGGGCACGAGCGGCGGCGGCCGGCTGAGCGCGCGCTCCACTATAGCCAGGTGCTCGGAGGGGCGGATGAGGCGCGGCGGCGCGGGCAGCTCGGGCCCCGGGGGCGCGGGGCGCGGGCCCTGCGCTCGCGGGCGCGGCTCGGGCGGCCGCGTGGACTGCCGCGGCGGGGGCGCGGGCGCGCGCCTCCTCGCTGTCTCCGATTCGTCTGCCATCGGTGCGCGCCAATCTGTTTGTAAGAAACACAAGTATAAATTATTGTTTCTTAATTTTTTTTTATTAAAACAACAGCTTTAAGATTTTGAAGTGGCTACCAACATTTTTCCGATTTTCTTCATAGCCATCCACATCTACGAATTGTGCTCATAGGGGAAAAATAAGCACTGGCCGCCAACATTTTTTTTTATTTCAACATTTGGTCCCAGCTATTTTTAATACTATCCACACCTGAGAATGATGCTCATGAGAAAAAATTAAGCGATATTCATAGCATTCCTTAAATATTTTTTTATGTGTCCGCCAACATCTTTTATTTCAATATTTTGTCCAGGTTTAGTCTCTGTTTTTGCCGTGTGATGGAATTTGTAATGCACGTCCATTTCCGCGAGAAATACCTAACAGTTCATGCAATTTCTATTACAATAATCGTGGTTGTTTATAATTTTCTTACCCATTAACGCAATCCATTTGTACGGTAGTAAGGGGTATCTTTAACACGTATAACAGGGTTATACTCGTATAAAAGACCCGTTCCTATATTTTATTAAAAAATAAAACACCTGGGTACTTATTGTTGAAAAAAATATCTATCCTAAATTCCAATGACCAATACGAGTGTAATGCTCGTTGAGTCACCTAACTCATTCAGACTCTACTCCCTATTTTAATCACGTAACTTCAGAAATAATTACATATTAGGCGTAACAAGTCAAATATTTTGCACGACATGTTATTTTATTATTACTAAAACGCCCCAAGACTGGACTGATAAAAAAAGAATGCGTTCAAGTCGCAGGCTAAATAAACACAGATTAGTATTATATTTATCCGCTAGATGTCACTGTTCGGAGTTGCTACGCGGTATCGTTTCGATTTTCCCATTCTACATAACCCCAGGGCAACTTCCATAACTTCAACAAACAAACATACAAAAATACAAATTTTTAATTTTTGATAGCGACCCCTTAGACTTTTAGAAGTCTACGAAAGGCGCTTCTTATTAAGTTAATAACTATAAACGTAGTAATAAACAGATGATGATTATGGGCACTTAGGTGGGAGTATCTTCTTAATTATTATTACTTATTCAAATAAATTATGATGACCTATGTTTTTTGGTGAAGCCATTTTCAGATCGTATGGTGAGTACATGCTCGTATGTTTTTTTATGTACATATATGTATATTACTTTTTGCTATAGGGAGGCAAACGAACAAGAGCGTCACCTGATGGTAAGTGATCACAGCTGCTCATGGACATCAAAAACCGCACAAGGGTCGCAGATGCGTTGTCTGCCTTTAAGACCCCATACCCTCCCTAACTGAACTCTGGCAACCTTACCTACTCACCAGCAGAAACATAGCACAACAGTTAAGTGCTACTTCACTGTGGTCTTCTGTAAGGCGGAGGTACTTCCCTCGACGAACGGCTCATTCTAGTGGAAGTTCCACTAAGCTCTACCTTTCATACACTATTCAACTAATCACTGCGGTCTAAAATCGAGAAATGTAAATAAATAATTGATAACATGCATCGAAACAACTTATCAGTAAAATCAATACTATATTGCCGCTCAGCAGTGGACTAACAAACTGATGATAATGATGTATTGACTGATACGATTCTTTGATGGGGTCAGAACAGAAATCAGTTTCACAATTTTAGGTAAAAGACCTAAATTGTTAAATTTTCAGATTTTAGTCTTTCGCGTTGCATTACTATTGGTTTTTGTAACGCAGCCGGAAACGTAAACAGAAAGTAGTATAATATGTACTACATAATGAACACCTCGATGGTTGAAATACCGGGCCAGGGTCTCGAGGTCCTGGGTTCGAAACCTGGGTCGGGCAAAATTCTGTGTCGATTTTTCTGAACACAGCCCGGGTTTGTGATCACCGACCTGCATTTGGCAAGCGTGTTGATTAAAGCCAAAACCCATCTTTGTAACGAAAACATGATTTCAAATGATGGAGGCCTTTTGTCCTTTTGGTCATTAATAGGCTGATACATACTAACTACTTAATTAAAAATCACGTTTAGTCGCGTTTACTAATATCAGTGTAGTTAAATTTTGTAGTACCATACAATGTTCTTTTACCGTTTTTTGTTCAATAATTTTATGACAAGCGTAGATAACAAACCTTTTTTGCTAAGTTTGAGTGTTGAAACCTTTTTGAAATACAAATTATATACGTTACGACGACGACGGCGGGTCATATTACGTTACTTTTATACACCAAATAATTATTTGATTTAACATAAACTCCGCATTTATCGATAACATGAATAAAATATCAGAATATATCGGTCATGGTGTCCGCTACCGGTGTCGTTTATATCAAACGCATTTGAATATCATAACTGTTTTCTTTGGATCGGAATAATTCATTATGGCGGAAACTGTCTCGTGTTGGAAGTTAAGTGCTGTTATGAAAATTTTATGGGTGTTGAAGTAGGGTTTGAATTAGGTGAATCAAAAAATAATAGTCCATGTCAAAAAACTTTTAAATTCTATTGTAGTCTGATTAGGCCATGAAGGAATGTTTTATTTTTATTTTATTATTAACTAGCGACCCGCCCCGTCTTCGCACGGGTGCAACTAAGTTTATTAGTGTTTCTCTACTAAATTATGAATGTAGTATACATAAAAACCTTCCTCTCGAATCACTCTTAACTATTAAAAAAAACCGCATCAAAATCCGTTGCGTAGTTTCAAAGATTTAAGCATACAAAGGGACATAAGGACAGAGATAGCTACTTTATTTTATACATATACTAGCGGCCCGCCCCGGCTTCGCCCGTGGTACTTGTCCACTATTTAATGGATGATATTATACATAAAAACCTTCCTCATGAGTTACTCTATCTATTAAAAAAAACCGCATCAAAATCCGTTGCGTAGTTTTAAAGATTTAAGCGTTCATAGGGACATACAACAGACAACATGACAGAAAAAGCGACTTTGTTTTATACTATGTAGTGATTATAGATCACCAAAAATACCAGCAGAACAAGAAATTACTAAAGCATCTCTATCTCTCCACCTCTACAAACATAAGTGTTATTTATTGAAATGTGATTAATGTATTTTTAAATTAATGTAAAAAATTGTGTTTTTTTTTTCAAGGAATATATGAAATGTCAATGTTGTTATGATTGTTTTTTACTATTAATGTTGACTTTTTTGCCCAATCGAATGAATTTCTTATAACGGTGACAACTTATTTTTATAAAATTTCATGTTTGTTTTAATCTTTTATTGTTAAACTTAGTTCTTGCATATTTCAAATACAATTGTTTGACGACCCGCTTGGTGTAATGGTCAAATTGTTGCCTATTACGCAAGAGGTCGCGGGTTCGATCCCCGCACAGGACAAACATTTGTGTGCATGAACATGTCTGTTTGTCCTGGTCTGGGTGTTATATATATCTTTTTATGTATATTTGTAATACCACTGTTGATTCTGATGTCTGTAACACAAGAGCTTAGGCTACTTAACACCGGGTCAGATCAATGTATGTGATGTTGTGAAATATTTATTTATTTAATTGTAAAATTGTTTATGAATAAATAAATAAATTCATAAATTTATTGTGGACCATAATAGTCAATAAGGTTTAATTTACTACGACACTGATCTGTCACCAAATTGTTTATTATGGGATAAACAATTATTTTTATTTATTCTTTATTAATTAATTATTTAAACAATTTTACAATTGTATTAGAAATACGGTAGAAAAGGATATCTTTAACACCTACTTTATTTTGGAAAAATAATTACAAACCTAACCTAACCAAACTCATTAATTCGAGTCTACTTGCTATTAATCACGCAATTTCCGAAATTACGTAATAGGCGTCACATATCAAATATTTAGCATGTACGATAATATTATTACAACGCCCCGATACTGGACTGATAAAAAAGAGTGCGTGTTACAAGTCGCAGGCTAAATTTACATTAATACCACCTCTATTCGCTAGATGTCACTGTTCGGAGTTGCTACGCGGTATCGTTTCGATTTTCTCATTCTACATAACCCCAGGGCTAACTTCACCGGCACAGACAAACAAACATACAAATATAGTATTTTTGAAAAGCGATCCCGTAGACCAACATAGGACTACGAAGGGCGCTCAATAAAAGTAAAACAGATAATACGCGGCGCAATAATGTCAAAAACATAATTTATAAGTAAAATGCACGAATACTAGTTTTGGTAAATAGCGCCATCTAGCGGAGAGCAGCGGAACTCGGTAGGCGCTGTAACACTCGACCTTCCGAGAAACGAGCGTGTGCTTTTCTACACGGTGGCGACACTGGACATTCTTGCCAAAGAAACCGAAACTTAAGTAACCTTTCAATTTTGTTTAAATAGTCGTTCGTTATAATCTAGAACCTGGATGCACCTATATAAAAAATAAACAGATTAACAGATTTTACACCACATTCTTTGATGAAGTTGTAATAGAATGTTTAATTTTATGGAAGAATAAAATAAAGCTGAAGAATTTGTTTTTTGTTTGAACGCGCTAATCTCAGGAACTACTGGTCCGATTTGAAAAAAAAATTGTGTAGGATAGCCTATTTGACGAAGGGAAGGTTTTAGGCTATGGTATGTATAAATATACTTATATGAGCGGAAACCGAAAACCACGCGGACGGAGACGCTAGTCAGCAAATAATAGTCCATGTTAAAACAAATTTTAAATTCTAATCAAGTCTGATCACCTGTTGGCAATGAGGAAAAGTTTTAATTTAATAATTAATAAAAAAAGCATCTCTTCCTCTCCACCTCTACAAACATATTATAAGTTTTTTTTACCATGGGATCAATTTGGTGGTAGGTCGGTGTCATAGATAATTCAACCTTATTGATTATTATGGTCCACAATCATAGACAAACGCATCATGAACTTATGGCCATTGGATATAGTTTAATTTACAATGACAAATGTACCCTTGATAATACTATTGCATGAAACCATTGATATACAAAAACCCAAGATGCACAGTCTCGAACAAAAGTAACAGTCACCAAAAACTCAAAGTCAAACTATGAACATTATTTTTTGCAAATCAAACCTTATGCAGATAAGGTAAGATTGTTTTCACAAGGGAGTGTTCAAAATTGCGATGACGCGGGTGTCGCAAGACTGTTTGAAATGAGCGCATTCTGCACTTATTTTTTGGGGACGTTTTTGAGACGTTGATTGTGTATCTTGGGTTTTTGTATATCAATGCATGAAACGCAATAATTCCTAGACGATATTTTAGCCGACCACCCAGGATTCACAAATACAATTAGCGTTTGAAATGTGTCGTTTCTAGATGTCTTTTAGTATTAAGGTGGGTTTGTATGCATTTTATTGTGTGTGTTCAGTTCATTTCTAAAATAACGAAGCCTACATTAGATCAGACTAAAGTAAAAGAAGTAGTCAGTTAAGTACAATTTAAATACTAACTTAGAGACTTAACGCGTTATTTACACGATTTCTTCTAATAGACGTTTAAGAAATTTGACGACCCGTTTGGTCCAATGGACAAGAAGTGGTTTGTTAGACCAAGATGTCGCGGGTTCGATCCCAGCACAGGACAAATATTGTGTGCATGAACATGTCACTTTGTCTTGGTCTGGGTGTTATATGTGTCATACCCCTGTTGATTCTGATGTCTGTAACACAATTGCGTTACTAAACACGGAGTCAGATCAATGTATGTGTTGTAGTGAAATTTTAATTTTATACTTTTCTAAGACTTACTGCTTGTCGTTTAGGCCGTATTACAACAACCATGTTCTCAAGCTAACTTGTGGTGCACGGCAGTCGATTTAATCAGCTAATTTAGCTCTCATTTAGCTCTCTACTCGTAATTATTGCTGTACAAGTGTCCATAGCAGTACTATCTTGAGCAAGCTGGTCAGGCGACATCTATGCAGATCTAACGGTAACCAACAGGAAACATGGACGTTTAAAATTAGAATCGGTATCATCGCTTATCAGATGCTAAACAAGTTTTAGTGTTAGACACTGCACTGCCTAGATGCTAGATGTTAAGCACAAGTTACTAGAACTACAAAGTTTAATAACCGTAAAATTAAATGGTTGTCGATTAGCAATAGCGATGGAAATGGACTCCAAAACTTATTCGGATAATATATAAGTCTTAGACAGGCCCGTTGGTCTAGTGGTCAGAGAACCTGGCTACAAAACCGGGGGTCGCGGGTTCGAATCCCGCTAGGGAAAATGTTTGTGTGATGAACATCGGCATTTGTACTCGAGTCATGGATGTTTATAAAAGTATTTAAGTATGTCTATCCGTTCCCTAGCACTCATAGTACATGTTTCGTGCTTAATTTGGGGCTAGGAAATTGGTATGTTCGTCCAGTAAATTTATTTATTTATTTACAGAAGCTTCAGGAAGCGTTGCTTAGTCAATTGGAATTCCGAGTAGACTCTAATATAATGAGAATAAACGAATTTTCTGAATTGTTTATTCGATGTTAAATACAAGATTAATAACAGTAATATCAACTATTATGTTGTAATACCACTTCAACACCATTCGTATTTCCCTGTACCATCCCTACTGTGAATATTTTTGGGTCAGCTCACTATGCCACCGTGTCGAACGAGCTTAGCCAATTGGAACTTAATTACGTGCTAATTACCCACTTTATCTCTAATACTAGTTTCTACTTAAAAGAAAATGTTAGTTGCCAGTTAAAAACATTTTCCACGCATCACTTATATTAATAGCCCATGTGCAGCTAATTTACGGTAAAGGTAGGTACTAATACTTTTTCTTTAATTAATTTAAACTAGCATTGATGTTCAGTCGAAAAAGTAAAAGTAATGGCTCAAATTGCTCACCCGTGCTAAATTCAAATATATTTTTTTTACAGAACTCAACGTAGGTCTTAACAGAAATGTTAAAAAGAAAAACAACAAATCGATAAATAAACTAAAACAAGTGCCTAACAGAATTACCGTATTTAATTATGCACGACTGTACCTCACGAAGCGTCATAGCTGCGTTAATGAAAAATGCATACTTACTGCAAAATGCACCTTTTTGTAACAAAGACGATTGTAAGTCGAGGTCAAATCCTTGGGAAGTTCAATCACTGCACAAAGCCTTTGTCCGTAAACTTATCTGTTTACCGATAAATGATCCACACTTAACTAACAAAAGAGAGGTGCAATCGCCATTGCCATGACAACACTGTGTACGCCGTTTTTCCCTCCAAAACTTACGCATGCGCTTGACACTTCAAAACTCATTTCGCATAACAAAGAAAAATACACCTTACCCTCTTTACAATTAGACTGATTCGCGCAGCACTATATTGTTTGAATGAGGTTAAGACTAACTCCAAGGATTTATGCCTACAGGGAAGTTTCGACTTAATTTGTAGGATTCTAGAATTCATTTTAGATTGAGATTTGCAGGGGTCGCGTGTCTTACCCCACGCAAACTTGGGACGATAGCCTCCAGTAGCAATTTTCCTATTGCTATTAAATGTAAGTATTATAGATAGTAATATAGGGGTGATTGCACTGGGGCAGTGTAAATAGCTTTTATTTTTTCAAGAATGCAATTGTTATTTCTATTGCATTCGAGAATTGTTTTGCACAATATTGCGTAACAAGTTATTTTGTATTTAATATTGACGTCAACTAATTAGGATGATTACTTATAAGTTAGTTATACTTACATTTCTACTTTTTAACTAATTACGTCATCGTCAGAAGTCGTGGATTTTACACAAATATTTGTTTAAGCCGTATACTTTTATTTATCCCGTATGTTTCTATCTGGAATATGTAGCTATGTTAATATTTTGAAAGAGAGACGGCTGTGTATGATTTAAGGCTAAGGCTTACAAATCATCTGCCTACAGAATCATGATGATTCATTTAATCCTTTGTTGTAAACCTACGGTGCTTCACTCAGTGCAAGCGAAAGTATTACTTAGTACATTATACTTAGGTAAAGTATAATCCTTATCATATCTTTGTCGGGCAAAGACCTCCATTGATATCGAGTCATTGCTTCGAACGCCAATGTTCATTGACGGATTCTAATCAATATACTTGCTAAATGCGGGCTAGAGACTTACTTAACATAGTAAAGATTTATGAAAGACTAGCCGTCGCCAGCAGGGGCAGATATGGGCAGTGGTGATCACTTACCATCAGGTGACCCTCTTACTCGTTTGCCTCACTATAACATTAAAAAAGCTGTACTGACGAGGCGTAAAATACCTTCTCAAAAAACATCTAATAAAACATAAAACTATTTTTACAATTAGGGATAGATATTATCTTAATCACCCTTTCTATTAAGATAAAAGCCCCAAAGATGTCCCTAAGATGATATGATACCTCCCTATGCATTTTAATAAGTTTAAACCTGATTCGATTCTTGAAGGGTGGCCGTTGAATGTATTTCCCTAATCCCTTTAAAAGGACTTTTTTTTGAATACTTCAAACGCTAGGGTAAAAATAATCTACTAAAATGAATAATATTTGAATTAAATTCAAGAGAAGATAAGAAGGTTTGACCCGCAGTATTTTTTAAAGTAAATGCAAATAATGTAACTTCAGCAATAGCGCATTCTGGTAGCTACTACATACAAGAAGTCACTAAAATAATCTTTTCTAAAATATCGCTAAGATTCTAAAATTATATCAAGCAAAATAAAAACATTCTTCAAATATTTGTAGGTTAAAAACTTCTTACAACCATCATGAAAAAATAAAAAGGAGAATACGAAGTCCTAATTTCGGGATACACACGCTTGCCCGAATTTCATTTGCCATAATTTCATCTGCTATAATATTCAACAGATAGAATATTGTTTCCCAGAAATTTCATATGTCATACTCATTGTTTGCTATACAAGTCACTTGCTAGAAACTTTATGTCCCATAAAGCCATTTGCAATAACATGATTTGTTATAATCATCGAAAACCATAATTATTATATGCCATAAAATCACTTGCCATCCAAATTGGTTGTTAGAAGGTTGGAGACCCCTCAATTTTATGCCGCAAAAAAGATTAGATTAGGTTAAAACATGAAAGTTGCCAGAAAGGTGATAAAATTTACGAAAAAGCATTAATTATGTTTAGGTTACGATTGTGTTTGGTTTAGGTGAGGTTAGAACATGAAAGTACGCACGAGCCGAGCGAGCGAAGCGAGCGTGCCGCGGCAGCGGCCGGCGAAGTGCCAGAGATCTAATCGTTTTTTACGTCGTTTGTTAGTTTAGGTTAAACTTAGGTAAGGTTTAGGTTAGGTTAGGTTAGAACATGAAAGTACGCACGAGCCGAGCGAGCGAAGCGAGCGTGCCGCGGCAGCGGCCGGCGAAGTGCCAGAGATCGAATCGTTTTTTACGTCGTTTGTTAGTTTAGGTTAAACTTAGGTAAGGTTTAGGTTAGGTTAGGTTAGAACATGAAAGTCAACGCACGAGCCGAGCGAGCGAAGCGAGCGTGCCGCGGCAGCGGCCGGCGAAGTGCCAGATCTAATCGTTTTTTACGTCAAGTTTGTTAGTTTAGGTTAAACTTAGGTAAGGTTTAGGTTAGGTTAAAAAAAAAGGTAAGGTTAGAATTCATTCAGGTTAGGATTCGACATTAATATTTTGTGTGGCATTCAAATATTCTGTTAAATAATATTATTGTAATTAATATTATGGATGACAAAGCTTATGGAAATTGTATCATTATGAAATCTAAGGTTCGGGAAAACAAGAATATGACACATAAATTATATGGTAAACAAAACATTCGGGCAAATGAAATTCGGGCAAGTGAAATTCTGGCAAATGAGTATTATTGCATATAATTTTCGGGAAAACAACAGACAACCCCTAATTTCAACCTTAACACTATACCTGTTAGAACACAAAACAGAATACAACATAATTAAGACTACTCACGAATTCCTGTGGATCAAATTCATCTAGTTGGTGAATTCCTTCGCATACTACCAAAAAATACATGACGAAAGCAATGAAATAACCCGTTAATGACTCGTTTGTTATTCCAGACCACGAAGAAACGTTTCTGAATACAATAACTTGTAAATTCTCAAGATAATAAAATGCGGCTATTAACTTTTTTCGTGCACAGAGATTGAATTCAAGATTGTGTTTTGTAAACAGAAAAAAATTACGGCGCGCTTCGAAGACATAGATCTGTTTTAAATTATGCAAAAAGAAACGGATAGTGCAGTTTAGCTAATTTGATGTTTTTGTAAATGTATTTTATTAGCCTAATGAAGCACTTTTTTAGATGGTAATTTTCTGGATCTTTTTATTACTACTATCATTTATAGTAATTAGGACCACCAGGTAAGTGCATGTTTTAAAAAAGTAATAATGGTCTCAACTTGACGTCGAGACCAGAATACGCATTTGGTCCTATCTAATGTTATATTTATTATTGCGAAAGTAAATATCTATTATTCGGAGTCCTAAATTGTCTGCCAGTTTAAAAAAAATAAAAATAAATGAACATGAAAATAATCATAAGATATTTCGCATCATGAATGTAGCTCATTTATTTAGCTTGTAAAGATTTTTTTAAACAATTAGCAAAATAATTTCACAAATAACATTCCACCGTCAAAGTAGAAATAGCTGCTACTCCTACTTAGTATTCCCGTCACAGGTAATTACGCGCGTCTGTGACACACACGGAACTTTAATGAAGGGGACACAAGACCACCCCAGGGACACGTGGGGTTAATACAGTTGGTGCTGTAATAACAACCGTATGTGTATGTTAATACGGTTCAAATTCGAATGACAACTGCACGGAAACTTAAATACCAATGGGTGAAATTGTAATAGCGACCGCATGTGTATGTAAATACGGGTGAAATCATAATAACAACTGCATGCGAAAGCAAATATGGCCGAAATTGTAATAATGACCGCATGAGTAAATATTGGAGTAATTGTAGTGGACTAGACATCCCTTTTAGCGGTTTTAATAATTGTAATAGAAAAGCGGACGGATGTTTTGGTAGTGTTTGTTTGTAGTTTGTGTGAAGTACAAAAGCTGAACTATGGCAAGTTGATATGACATTTTTTTTTTGTTGCCTAGTAATTTAGTAAAAATTAACATTCAGTAAATGCTACGAGTATATTATAAGTGTCAAAATTTCAAGTACAAAATCAACACAATTATACTCTTATAAATAAAAAAAATCAGCTAGCTCACCTGTTCGAGGCAAGGTAGTACCCAAAATACTGGCAGCATTCCCTCTTTGTACAGCTTAGCTGATACGCTGAGCGAAATAACTGCCAGACTTCCGGTCGCCAGTTACCTACCTCAAACAGGCGAGCAGACACGTCTTTTAAGAATAATTTTGCATTAGGGCCCCAAGGGCCCATCGTCTCTATAGCAAAGACAGTTCAGTAAATCATTTTAAAAATCTGTTTACTTATAAAACATAAGTTCCTAAATAATGAACCAAATAGACAATAAATGCCTCGACGATCTTACAATTTAACAAAGAGAATAAACACGGAGTAGCAATAACTTAACTAGTCACTAAAGAATCGTATATACAGCCTTTAAGCCGAGGAAAAAAGACAAACAGAATTTACAACATCTCAATTCCGCCGTATAAATTTACAAAGACACATATATCACAACCGAACCGCCTCAACCCCGTCCCCAATCAAGGTTTAATTAATTGAATCAATATCTTGCGACAGCGCTACTCTCGCGCATAAGTCAAAGGAGAAATCTCCCGCCACGCACAAACGGAGGCGCGACAAATATTAACAGCTCCATCCAAGTGACAGAATATGCAAAGATACGGACGCCGCTTGGTGTAATGGTCAAGATGTTGCCTATTATACAAGAGGTCGCGGGTTTGATTCCCGAACAGGACAAACATTTGTGTGCATGAACATGTCTGTTTGTCCTGGTCTGGGCGTTATATGTATCTATTTAATTATATTTGTAATACTACTGTTGATTCTGATATCTGTTACACAAGTGCTTAAGATGATGCTGAAGATGTTGTGAAAAATAAAAAAAGGTTTGATTAATTGAATCAATATCTTGCGACAAGCAACTCTCGCGCATAAGTCAAAGGAGAAATCACCCGCCACGCACAAACGGAGGCGCGACAAATATTAACAGCTCCATCCAAGTGACAGAATATGCAAAGATACGGACGCCGCTTGGTGTAATGGTCAAGATGTTGCCTATTATACAAGAGGTCGCGGGTTTGATTCCCGAACAGGACAAACATTTGTGTGCATGAACATGTCTGTTTGTCCTGGTCTGGGCGTTATATGTATCTATTTAATTATATTTGTAATACTACTGTTGATTCTGATATCTGTTACACAAGTGCTTAAGATGATGCTGAAGATGTTGTGAAAAATAAAAAAAGGTTTGATTAATTGAATCAATATCTTGCGACAAGCAACTCTCGCGCATAAGTCAAAGGAGAAATCACCCGCCACGCACAAACGGAGGCGCGACAAATATTAACAGCTCCATCCAAGTCACAGATGCAAAGATAGAGTTAAGATGTTGCCTATCATACAAGAGTTCGATTCCCGCACAGGACAAACATTTGTGTGCATGAACATGTCTGTTTGTCCTGGTCTGGGTGTTATATGTATCTATTTAAGTACATATACATATTTGTAATAACACTGTTGATTCTGATATCTGTTACACAAGTGCTTAAGCTACTTATCACGGAGTCAGATCAATGTATGTGATGTTGTGGAATATAAAAAAAAGGTTTAATTTATTAAATCGCAACTCTCGCGCATAAGTCAAAGGAGAAATCTCCCGCCACGCACAAACGGAGGCGCGACAAATATTAACAGCTCCATCCAAGTGACAGATGCAAAGATAGGGACGCCTCGATGGCTGGAGAAGGGATTCATCATTAGCCCGTTGCAGTCTACAGTTGGACATAGGCCTTCACTAGATTTGGTGGAAGGTTGATTGGTGACCGATTAGTGTTGGTGAGCAATAAGTCAATCTATTAATGAAAATGCGGTACCGAGTGTATCCTTACAGAGTTATCCAAGTATCCTATACGTTGGCATCCCCATACCGGCCCGCAAGATACTTCTTCACGGTTCTCTTGAAGGGTTATATCCCAGGTTATAGGATGAAGGAATCACGTATGCTGGTACCGAATTCCATCGCTTAATGAGTTCGTTAAAGAGATTAATTGCCGAATTTAATTTAATTGAATAACAGAATAAAAAAGTGTGGTGGTGATCACTTTCAATGGGTAGATTCTTATTTGCGAGTATTGACTCTTTGGGAACTTTCGTCACTGCAGAAACGAGTTACTCAAACAGTCTTCATTATTTTCATCTTCGAGAAAAAAGGCTATTCAAAACAGACATCCTTTCTGTCCTAGAGCTTATCAGTAAGTTAATTAAGAGCGGCGAAAATGTGCGTAAATCTCCAAAAAATTTGGATCAATCAACAAAAAAGTAACAATACTACGAAGACGTCTCCATCAAACAATAATAAAGACAATCCAAGCATAACCCTGGTCACCGCACACGTACACGGTAAAAGCCAGATCGGAGATTGCGGAGGCGCGAATTGAGGGCCTTTCTCCCGTAACAAATGACTTGGGATGGTGCGAGCTTGATTTATTCATTCAAATCCGATAGCCGATGAGTCCAGTCACGTCTGAACAGCCACGAGTTGATGCTAGTTTTTTTTTTATGTTACCTCTGGTCGTTTGCCAGACCAGAGGTTCACCAGGTAGGCTAGCCAAGATGCCACTTTGACGATTTCGCCATATGCTTTCGTAGCGACTTAAATCTTCATCCCGCTTACATAAAATAGTTCGTGCGCGGGATGGCAATATAAGTCGCCACGACAGCGTATGGCGAATTCGTCAAAGTGGCATCTTGGCTACGGGCCCTGATGGTAAGAGATCACCGCTGCCTATTGACATCAGAAACCGCAAGGGTTTCAGATGCGAGCCCTGCCTTTAAGACCCCATACCCTCCCCAACTGAGCTCTGGCGACCTTACTCACCGGCAGAAACTTAGCACAACAGTTACAAAGTTTTACTTCAATAGTTCGCTAGGCCTGGTGACTAGTGGCTTATAGCGGAGTAACTTGGCACTTTCGATTACTTTCACGGGTGGAATGAAGGGGATAGTCCGGCAACAATTGACTAAATGGGACTAAACGCGGTGTTTTTAATGTACGAGTACTTTTAAAGACTACTGCAGAGCAATTGGACGCTATAGGCTCTTAATAATAATTTATAGACTATATTAATAATTTATATACAACATAATAATATTGGAAAGCATATTTGAAACGAGAAAAAAATAGGTACATTCCAAAATATTTTAAGCATAGGGTAGTATTCAAAGTGAGAAAATAGAGACAAAGCACAACATCCAAGACTGTAAGTAATGCTTTTTACAACCCTGGAAATTATGAAGAACTGGAAGGACTGGTGTTTAAAAAACGGAATGCCATAATTATTATGATTACTCTTATGACGATGTTGACGGTACATACTGATGTTACACTAGTACATCTAACACTGTAATTTGTAACTTTCGATGACTTTCACAGCTCTGTAAGTGAGGTTATGTGCAAGAACACGTTTTTCTAAGTGTTAAGTACGAGCTTAGCAAATGATAAGTGCCGGCTGTGATGCATACAGGACCGGTAATACCGGTTTAATCAGTCCCGTAGTCTACTCCACTTTGATTAGTGCTCTGCTCATAGATTTAAATATTTAGATATGCCCTCACCATATTCCGAAATGCTCTGAAATTGGCACTGAATTTTGAAGCGACGTTCGCTTGCTCTCGCAGTGACAGCATGTAATAATATGAAATACCGTTCCGGCCGTTTTTCACCCATGGCGGCTGATCTATGCAGGAACACAGGGTATATTTTAGTGCACAAGTGAGTGCGCAAGCACAGATGCACTTCCTATTCCCTCACTCTCATAATTCGGTGGGACAGCAATCTGGCACGACCGTAGAGATCCGGAGACCAACGTCTTAACGTGCCTTCCGAAGCATGGAGGTACTCGAGATGAAAATCGGTCACACATCCGATGACTGCATGTAACCAACGTACGCAACGTCAATTAAAATAATGCTACATTTTTCTGGTGTCAGGGCATATCTAAAGATCTAAATCTATGTCTATGCTGATATTATTGGCTTCATTATTTTCTTCTCGAGTCTAATAATCTATTTTATTACTGTAACTGTTGTCTATATCTGGATTGCAATCTGCTTGGCATTTCATATTACAGTTTTTTATTGAAGCAGGTCTTATGTTCACAATTTCACAGTCTAAATCTTTAATTAATATTTTTTTTTTTTTTATTATTTAATTTGGTATACCAACAACATGGCACACAGAAACATTTGAAAAGACTTATTTAAAAAATACAAAACTTTTATATGCATGTCAATAACAGGTATACACAACATTGGCCACATATAACAATTTCGAAAAGATCATCAGTTAATACTGGATAGCGGAACTTAATTTCAAGTTATGATTTAGCGAAGTATCATAATTTGGAATCAGGAAGTAAGAAGAAAGAAACAGGCTGATTATGCGAAGGGACAAGAAGGATACATGTTAGTCTTAACAGGTAAATATGGTAAAACGCATCGCATTTATTCTAACTCTAGCAGTAATAAGATTCGTGGTTGGAAGCCAAAACTTCTTCCGTAAACAAGCAAATGATTCAAGACCATAGTGTGTGCGGCGTGAATGTTAATTTCACACGCTTTTCTGGTCAGAATGAACAGAGATATTACAAAGATACTTAATTAAATAGACATTAACACCCAGACCAGAACAAACATACATGTAAAGGATCGAACACTCAAAGTTACTTACTTCATATTAATAATAGACTCTTCGACCTTTACACCAAAGGGGTCGTCATAAAATATGACAAAAAAAAAACAAGAAAATCATTCATTATTCTTCGATCCTTTAGGCAAGCACATACAACTTCATTCCTTATGGCATTTGAATAGCTCTGAAGAATAAAATAAGATAAGTTGGATGTGTTTGTCTTACATCATGGACAATACAGAGTCCTACACAACCGAGTCGCCCCTTCCTTACACCATTCACCTGTCCAGTATATCTGGGGTCATAAGTCATTGTTTTATCCACGCCTTTTTCGCCCATGCCATCCTTCATACAATCCAGCATTTCTTCCCTTGTCAACCAAAAAACTTTAAGGCAAGATAAAAAAGACCGCGCGGCCCAATTAAAGTATTCGACGGGCCCACATCGAAAGCCATTCATCTGCCTCTTAACTTATACGCACAAAGTTTATCCTCGCAATTTCATCAGTGTCACCTCTTCGATTGCCAGTTACGTCAACTTTGCCCAATTTCACTTAATGGTCACCTTTCAGGTTTATCCTTTGCCATTGAAGAAGTAAATAAAATTTTTATCTGCCTCAAGAGAAAGTTGAATGCGTTAAGGTTGAATCTTTCTCGCGATGAATATGGCTACCAAAGGAAATAATTAAAAGAAATATGTAATGCTAAGAGATTACTTTAAGCATATTTTTATTATTCATCTATACTAATGTTTGTTTGGTTGTTAAGGATATGTTTAAGAATAGGCTCAAACACTAATGGACCTATGTATTTTAAAATATCTTTTACCCTTCGTAAGCTGCTAAATTTTATTTTGGAAAAAATGTGCCCTGAGCGTATCTGCGGGCAATTGCTAGTACCATACATATATTACTTAAGAGCGAATGCGTTACAACAGCCGTGGCTCTACGCAAACTTTTTATCATTGTACTACATAATAAATGTCGCTATTATTCCTGTTTACTTTGATCTGAATTTCACTTCATTTGTGTGAAAGCAATTCATCAAAACCGGCAATGGCTGCCAGCCACGTTACATTAGCTTATTCAAGCTTTCTAGGTAATAAATTTAGCACAAGATCGATAGATCTATAAATTAAATTAAATACTAAGTTAATTAAATACTAAGACATTACTTTACAACGGAGAAAACAGCGGCTTCTCACACCTTAAAGTTACTTTAACTCAACGTATAAGTTTAACATAACGTATTTACATTGTAAATGGCGTTAAAGTTAATTTATCTAATTACTCTCATCCGTACCTGATGCACGCCTCCGATTAGTTTATAAACTATCCATCGTTTAAATTAACTGAATGCTGTATGGCAGTTAACCCTGCGAACGCCTGCGCATCGGCGAGTCTTCATCGTGATAGCATCTTGGCGACAGTTCTCACACCGCACGTGCTTATCACGATTACATTGTCATCTGACGGGGTGTGACCGTGTGAAGTGTGTGTAGGTAATGACTGTACTTTCAATTTTTTTTATCTTTACAAGTTATGAATACTAGTCGGAAGGTGCCAGTTTGCACGATACAATTTTGCCCTTGCGTGATGACAACTGCGATGTTTAATTAAAAATTGGTGTAGCAGACAGAATCATTTATTTTTATTTCTTATATGATATATATTATGATTTGTGTCAGGTATGACTTCATAAAAATAACCAATAACAATCTTATATATAAAATCTAGGAGGCTAGTTAACTTATACAAGTTATAAGAGTCTTCATCGTGATAGCGTCTCAGCGACAGTTCCCTAACCGCACTTGCTTATCACGCTTACATTGTAGCAGCTGACGGGGTGTGAAATGTGTGTAGGTAATGACTGTACTTTCTAATTTTCCTTATTACATACGTTTTATGTTATGATTACTGGTCGGAAGGTGTTAACTCACACGCAATAAGCATATTCGCTTTCATTTAAAGAAAAATATGAGTAGCGGGCAGAAACAACATATCGTTTCAAAGTGTCTTGTTTGTGAAGGCGAGATTTATGTTGAATTCAAGCCGGGAACTGAGTGGACCCTGATTCCAAACCAATCGATAGCATTTTTATTAATTACTCACTAATCATATCCGTCCATATGATCAGCATCACCAATTAAATAAAACTTAAACTGGCAGTTAACCTTAAAACGCTTGCGTATCAGTCATCAGAATCATAGCATCTCAACGTTAATTTTGGTACCACTCGTGCTTATCACTCTACAATGTTACCTGATGGGGTGTGAAATCTGTTTTAAAAGTGCACCCGTAGGTAATAACTACTAACTAATTTTCCTCCTTAAATACGTCATTATAATAAGTTTTATTCGACAACAATGTTTACTACAACTCGATATCATAATCATCACTATTAAACTTTACTTAACCCACAAGTTAACCTTAAAACGCTTGCGTATCAGTCATCAGCGTGATAGCATCTCAGCGTCAGTTGTAACACCGCACGTGCTTATCAAGTTTACAATGTAACACTTGATGGGGTGTGAAATCTGTTTTATAGAATGCAGGGTAAGTAGGCTAATGTCTGTCACACCCAGCTTTATTGCTGGGACGTGAAGTGGAATGGAAAGTGTAGGTATATTATAAGTAAGATAAGTAAATACGTTTAGAGAAGAGCGATTGTGGCCTAGTGGTATCACCGCACCTCACATACGTGAAGTTCCAGGTTCGGATCCGGGCCCACACCTCTGGATTTTTCGAAATCTATTTGTGGATTTGATCCATTAGCTCGGCGGTGGGGGAAAACACCGAAACTATCTCAATGTGCAGGAAACTTGCACTTTGGGTTACGAAGGTCTGATGCAAGTCGCTTTACTGGTTTTGCTATTACAATTAACATGGATAAAGAGACAAACGGATGACTAAGAGATTACGTTGGTCTTTAATAGCACAAAGTTATTAACAAATGTTATTGGATCTCGACCTCGCTTCTCTCTTTAATTTAAGCATTTTTACACAATGCAAATAAGGGGAGAAAATAAGCTTGATATATTTTATAATGAAAAAAAAAAATTTTACAGTTATCAAATTAAAAGTCCTTTCCAAAAATATCTCGCGTCTGTCTCACTGATATACAAGCCTGGCCAAATCATTTATTATTGACACAACATAACTTTAAGCGGTAATGCCATAACGTTTAACGAGTGACGCTTCATCGCTTCCCAGGTCAGGCAGACAGTTATAGACGCGCGTAAATCAGTTTATTTACTCAGTTCAATCGTTAACCGAAGGGTCGTTAATATTCGGTCAATTAAATGCGCACGTTTTATCGCTTCCGCGATATGGTTCTGTTGTTGTATGGCGACGGTTAGGCTGGCTGTGCCTTTAGGCAGACGGGCGGGAGACAGCTGATGAATATTGGGAACCCACATGATGTAGTATTTCGTGATTTGTGTAAGTGCCGTGTAGTCATTTTGAGGATCTCGATGACGCAGGGGTTATCGTACTCGGCCTGTGATCGCTAAGATAAGCATCTTTCGCAGAGGCCAATCATTGGATAGGTGACCGAAAATTTCATTTCGATGGTCGTGTCAGAATTATATCCCACCGATCTATGCGAGTGAGGGAAAAGGGAGTGCACCTGTGTTTCCGCACTCACTTGTTCACTATAATATATCCTGCGTAACTGGCTGACACGGACGGAAGGATAATTATTATAATTAATTGAGGTTAGAAGAGTCCTAAATGTGTGAAAACCTCCAAAACTACTCTACTTAGCTTAACCTCTCTTCGGCTGCTTCACCATGTACTCATAATTATGTTTTCTAAGAGTATAACTAGACATTATAATAGAAGAAGATTTACACTAGCGCTATCCACACATTAATATTCTAATCCAAGTCAAAGTGCAGTCATCTCGGCTAAGCTAACTCGCTCTAGAGGGAATTGGCGTTCCCGTCTAATGCGGCATGAATCAAATAAATTTCAACACGGCCCTCGGCCCTGTCGAAACGCGCGAACACCAGACAACGGCAGCGCGCGCAGGTACAGCTGCCACAGTATACATGACTGTGATAGTTCCCTTTTTTTTCTTTCTAGCGTTCATCCCATTTCTGCGTGGTCCGCTTTGACCATGATCCAAGATTTGGCGAGTCTGGTTATTACAGTGAAGCGACTGCCATCATACCTTCGTAACCCAGACAGAGATCATGATTACTCATCCGGATCTAACTGAACTTAAGTCAGAAACTATCTGAATGTGCAGGATTCCTCACGGGGTTTTCCCTCACCGCCAAGCTAATGGCAGAAATCCACACATAGATTTCAAAAAATCCAGAGGTTTGAGTTACTCAGTTGACTTTAAAAATCATGATGTCATAGTGTGCTATTTCCATACTAACTTCATAGTTTGGAATTCTTTTGAGAGTTAATCAAAGAAAGTCAAATGACTGGTGGTGTCAATATGCATCCCCATTCTTTAATCAAGTAAAACTACATTTTATCAAGCAAATGAAGTGCCGCAAATAATTTAACAAAGTTCTTAACTTTTATAAATTCATGTGTAAGATATTATAAATTAACGTTTTTGATTAATGTTTTGAATTTCATTGTTTACCTAACAAATTTTATCCTCACTGCGAAATTTCGCGCACTATGTCTCTGTTGCGTCGATTGCTCAAAGTGCAGTCACGACCGCGTATAATTTGCAAGTTTTGGCATTTGCAGCGCTGGAAGATATCGACACGCACAAGAAATCTTTATTAGGGCCCGTTGATTTATTGCCGACCCACAGCTCGGGGTCTCCGGTAGAAGCGGAAGTTGATTGCGGGTTTACGGGATGATCGTGTTTATTGTGATTGTTTTACGAGTATGATTTACTATTGACTATACGTCACCAATCGAAATCAAAGCTTGTGTTATAGACTTCGCCATTAGTACACGATTCATAAATTTTACAAATAGTTTACGGAGCTAGGCAATTTTTGTTTTAGTGTAGAAACTAAGATTATAAATATCACGGACTTAGAAATTCCGCAACCTTAGTGACAGTAAACCCCTTATGAAATTGAACAACTCTAAAACAGGTGGAATCGCTGTATAAAGTAGGTACATGTTTACAGGGAAACCCGACGTTTTGGCTATTTTTCAGCAGCCGTTATCACAGAATGCCTCAGATGTCATATGTCACTCGTCATTTAAATTATTTTTAATATAATAAACATAATTCTACATTTAATATAATATCTATCGTCGTAATCTTCTGATCCATCGTTCATTGTATGTTACTACTGTAAACATGTAGTTTAAAATAATACCGCGATCCTATCTGTTTCAAAGTAGTATTATTACATAAGTGACAGGCACGTAAAACTTAGAAATCATTATGTTATCCACTTATCAACTACATAGTCGTTAATTCATGGTTTTGGATGATAGTTAGTGTAATTCACTCTACACAAACTGATATTGTAAGCTCATGTCTCTAGCACAGTCTGTGCACAAATTACACTTGCAAATGCTGTCCAATCAGCGGGCTTTGTAAGACTCCTTTGTAGCCACGTCCCTATGCAAACATGATGTGATTAGGGATCAAAGGGCCGACGGATAGAGTAGCCTTGAGTTATGTTTTTAGAGAGACTGTCTTGAGAACTTTTTAGAGGAATTTTGATAAAAACTAATCCAGCGTGTGGTCATTCGCTTTGTGTGTTAATTAAATCACGATTTTTATCCGTTTTAAAAGAATTTTAATTTCATGAGCTTAAAATAGGCTAGTTGCCTCATATCACCATTTATAAAATCACTTTTAATTCGAATATTATTCCGTACAAGGGTCCAAAATATGTAAACTTCATTAAATATAAATAAGGGATTGCTGCAAAAATTCAACTTAAACCCGATACATTTTTACTTATTTTTCTCTTGATTGAAAACACAGTCCGCCATGATTCTACGTCACCAATATTGTAAACAACACAAATTCAAACGACAGTTTCGACAGGTTATTCGTGCTCTTTTATTTAAACGCGTTGATTGTTGTTTATTTCACTTTTAAAATATTATACACTTCACATTTACTGAAAACAAACCTGCCCAAAATAGATACTTTGATGGTTGCAAAATGTTTTGCTTCAAATTCTGATTCGCAAATTCTCATCACTGGGTACTTTAATCCACAACTTCTTATTGACGTATTCTTACATTCACGCACGATACAATAGTGGTAATTCATAAATGTATCATGTACGAAGACATGGTTTTAATTCCGTTAAACACTTTTTGGTTTTGTCACGCGTATTGTTGACAAGAACAGTGACGCCACGGCACAGACCATCATGGCGGACGGCGTTTACGGTAGTATAGTGAAATTAATAATTTAAAATTCAAAATACAGTTGGATAGGTGCTTCAAAAAAATTTCATATTTTTTTAATCTATACTAATATATAAAGCTGAAGAGTTTGTTTGTTTGTTTGTTTGTTTGTTTGTTTGTTTGTTTGTTTGAACGCGCTAATCTCAGGAACTACTGGACCAATTTGAAAAATTCTTTTTGTGTTAGATAGTGTATTTGGCGAGGAAGGTTATAGGCTATAGTATATATCTATTATTTTATCCCAAGGGGATGAAAAAGGGGATTAATGTTTGTATGAAACTTTGTCAATTTTAAACCGATTGGGCTGGGACTTTGCATGCATAAAGCTACTATGTCATAAAGATCCCCTTAGAAAGGATTTTTATATATTCCACCCCAAGGGGATGAAAAAGGGAATTAATGTTTGTATGAAACTTTGTCAATTTTAAACCGATCGGGCTGGGACTTTGCAAGCATTAAGATACTATGACAAAAAGATCCCCTTAGAAAGGATTTTTATATGTTCCACCCCAAGGGGATGAAAAAGGGGATTAATGTTTGTATGAAACTTTGTCAATTTTAAACCGATCGGGCTGGGACTTGACATGCATAAAGCTACTATGACAAAAAGATCCCCTTAGAAAGGATTTTTATGTGTTCCACCCCAAGGGGATGAAAAAGGGGATTAATGTTTGTATGAAACTTTGTCAATTTTAAACCGATCGGGCTGGGACTTGGCATGTATGAAGCTACTAACATAAAGATACCCTTAGAAAGGATTTTTATGTGTTCCACCCTAAGGGGATGAAAAAGGGGATTAATATATGTATGAAACTTTGTCAATTTTAAACCGATCGGGCTGGGACTTGGCATGCATGAAGCTACTATGACATAAAGATCCCTTTAGAAAGGATTTTTATATGTTCCACCCCAAGGGGATGAAAAAGGGGATTAATGTTTGTATGAAACTTTGTCAATTTTAAACCGATAGGGCTGGGACTTGGCATGCATGAAGCTACTATGACATAAATATCCCCTTAGAAAGGATTTTTATATGTTCCGGCCCAAGGGGATGAAAAAGGCGATTAATGTTTGTATGAAACTTTGTCAATTTTAAACCGATTGGGCTGGGACTTGGCATGCATAAAGCTACTATGACATAAAGATCCCCTTAGAAAGGATTTTTATATGTTCCACCCCAAGGGGATGAAAAAGGGGATTAATGTTTGTATGGAACTTTATAGGTATAGTATATACCTACGTTTGCGGAAACCGGAAACCACGCGGACGGAGTCGCGGGCGGCCGCTAGTGTAATATAATCGTAATGAACCGTTCTATCAAATAATAAAAATAGTGGCAACTAGCCTATTATTTATAAAAAAATATGGCATTATTTTAGGGATGATACTTCATATTTATTTTCCGTGTGACAATGAGTGTTTATAACAGAGAAGACGAGCCATTTTTATTGTGTGCAATCGTAAAAACCAATAAACGAAGAAGCCTGAATAAACTATTATACAGGCTTCATACTATTATGCCTAAACTCCCGCTTATGTCCTACTTAAAATTAGTGATTTGGTCACATTATTGGCAACCCTTAGTTAGGGTGACCGGAAAGCACAAAGGGTTGCAATCATGTGTATATAATTATTCAGATTTATGCATTGTTGCTTTATTAGTTTGAGATGTTAAAAGAAACATTTCTATTTACTTACGGTTTGGGGATGCGCATTTGTTGCCATTCATTCATGAAATTAAGTAATTACCTGCAACAAAAAAATTACATTTGTTAAAATAATACAGGAAAATAGAAGATAGGTTACAACTTAAAAGTAACAATAAGTTTTGTTCTTACTAACAGTGACAGTGAAAATTTTCAATAAAATAAATAAATTATCTGGAGTTATTTATTGACCTACAATTTGAATTAAGAACCCTTAAATTCACAAATGATTCAAGAGTGTATACTAAATAGTTGTTAAAAACGGTAAAATTAACATTCCAATTCAAAACGCAACTAGTAGAAAGGTACGCTCCTAAAAACTTTATATTTCCTGGTACACTCAGCAGGAATCTAACATAAGTGTAAAACATATGTACATTATATGTTGACTGCAAGTTTCTTGGAGTTAACTGTATAGGTTTTTATATGCACTGATGAATATAAAATGTAAATCCCGTTGCATCAAGAAATGCCGACAGGAAACTGCTTTCTCTCAACCCTTTGTAAACATTACTTTTGTGATTTGTTTATTTATCCGATGTTTATTATTATGTAGTCACTAGCGGCCGACCGCGACTCCGTCCGTCCGCGTGAATTTCAGTTTCCGAACACATATTAGGCTTCGACAAACGAACTATACGACAAAAAAATCATTTTTTCAATTCGAACCAGTAGTTCCTGATATAAGCGCGTTCAAACAACCGAACAAATTCTTCAGCTTTATTATTTTTGTAGGTACAGATAATAAACGAGAAAAAAATATCATGCTACCGAAACCTTGCTAGACATGACGAGCCCGTTATTGGTTTCACTAACCCAGCACAATTATTTGTGTTAATCATTTAAGCTCATTTGTTATGAAACCCGAATCATAACTCTAGTCCGTCACTTCAAAAAGTGATTAATAATCTCTAATGCATTCTAGGAGGTCTCATACTCGCACATAACATATTTGTTACGCGTGTCAATGAAACAATGGGATTTGTCAGCCCGTAGACATTGATAGCTTGTGCACGACTGTGGCAGTAGCCTTGCCGTCGTAATAAACTAAGAGCCTACGAAATTCGATATATCTTTTACCCATAAGATATCTACGTTGGCGTGGATTTTGTTTCCACACACACAGTGTTAAACTAGAGCTTTAAGTCTTCCGTAACAAATGGACTATCCAAAACAAAATTATTTTATCAAGTCGAACCAGTCGTTTCTGTAATTAGCGCGTTCAAACAAAACAAACAAACATACATACCCTTCTGATTTATCTTACTAGTAAAGATAAAACATTATACAATGTATTATAATATAATAATACCCTCCGGCCGTATTCGGCCGATCCTACGATCAGCCTAGTACGCAGTGCACAAGTGAGTGCGCCAGCACAGGTGCCCTCCCTATTCCTTCACTCTAAAAATTTGGTGTGACAGCAACCTGACATGACCGTAGAGAGATCAGGCGCATGACCAAAGGCTTAACGTGCGTTCCGAAGCACAGAGGAGTACAAGATACAATTTTTTGGTCACCTATCCGATGACTGGCATCTGCGAACGTTGCTTGACTTTAGCAACCGCAGGCCGACTGCGCCATCGAGCTCCTCAATGTATTATATTAAGTTATCATAACGCTACAATAACATATGCTATGACATCGACATAGCTTGCGATTCGTATTGCACTTTAAGTTGCATTTGACATTGACAGCTCGAGCACGATTATGTCAGCCTTGACAGAAGGAGTGTTTGACTCGCAGGGCCGAACTTGGAAAGGCAAGGACATTGTGTGACAGGAGATAAATAATACAGGTTATACGTTTTTGTTTCCGATCGTGACTGATTATTGAATTAATGGTTGTCATTATCGCTATTATAACTATAAATCGTATTTAATTGAGTTGAAAGTTTACGTTAAGCTAAGTAGCTGTTAATTGCTGTCTTATTAATGCATTTCATTTGCTTGTCTCGATTTAGACACATAAATTTACAATGTGTGGTATCAAAATTCGATGCATATCACCAAACGGGTTTGGTGAAATGGTCAAGAAGTTGACTATTAGACCAAGGCCAAGACAAACATTTGTGTGCATGAACATGTCAGTTGTCAGTCCTGGTCTAAATATTAATGCATCTATAAAAGTATAAATTTGTTTACCACTGTTGATTCTGACATCTGCAACACGAGTGATTAAGCTACTTAACACGGAGTCAGATCAATGTACGTGATTTTTTCCTAAAACTAGGCTACAAAGCTTCAGTTTTTAATTAATCTGTTTTTGTGACAGGCCCGTTGGTCGAGTGGCTAGAGACCCTGGCTACAAAACCAAGGGTCGCGGGTTCGAATCCCGCTAGGGGCAAATGTTTGTGTGATGAACATCGGCATTTGTACTCGAGTCATGGATGTTTATAAAAGTATTTAAGTATGTCTATCCGTTCCCTAGCTTCCATAGTACAAGCTTCGAGCTTAGTTTGGGGCTAGGCAATTGGTGTGTTAGTCCAAGGCATTTATTTATTATTATTTATTTATTATTTTAAAGTGCAACTTAACACTAATTATACTGATAAGTAAAGAAAAGAAACCTTTAATGCTTTCATTTTAAAAGTAGCCCAGGCGGCTGGCTTGTGTAGACGCGGTACGACTGAGGGCACAACTGTCATTGTCTCAAGTCAGGATCGATCAGATGGTCTTAATGAAGCTATCCCGTGCGGTTAATGAGCATGGTGCAAGCCGACAAGGAGATGCGAATGGCTCGGAAAGTTGAATGCATGCAAAACAAAGTAAAAGTTAAGTAAAAATCTGGAACAGGAGAGTAATTGTCAATTATTGAAAAAAAATAAACAATCTGTTTACCTTATTCTGGTCTACAATGTAGCTAAAATCTTCTGACTTCCAATGATTCCTTTGCCACCTACATACAATCTTTCTTTCTACCTTCACCAGTTCAAAGATGAATTCGTGTAGAACACAACCTCCTTTTAATGCAAAATAATTTCTTTTAAAATTTATTTATTTTACAGATAATAAATCGAATTAAAAATGACGAATTTAGAATCTTCTCTACCTTATAAAAATCTTAATTGGCGATCGAAGCCTTGTTGGCGTAATTCCAAATTTGAAAATCGTCATTGAAATGTTATAAAGAGCAATAAAGGAAACAAATGGGCATCATGCTACTTCAATGTACGGTTTTGAATTTCGAATTCGCCCACCGAAACATTTCTCCTGTGAAAAAAAAATGCACGATTCTATTTTCGCATCTCAGAACTAGTGCCATAAATCGATCTGCCTTATTAAGTCTAGTCGCATTTGCTGCATAAGGGCGTGCACAGTCCACATACAAGCGCCGCAAAGATTTTCTTAAATTTTAAATAAAAATAACGCATTTACATAGATAGAGAAACGCTCTGTAGTGTAGTCTGTTTTTTTTTTTGGGTTGGCAACCCTGGACGATGGACGTCAAATTTCTAGCCTCATAAAATTTATTTAACTAAAATAGGAAATAAGTGATAATAAAACATATATTACGTGTATTTTGTGTCTAAAGTGGATAAATATCCAGGATTAGTGTTATAAGCAGTGAGAGTGCAGTATAAACAAGATTGTGGATTGACCTGTACTCGCCGGCCGGCTGTCAAACGACCAACTTCAAAGTACAACGGAATTACCGGGGGAGTAATCTTTTTACTAATTTATACTTATCTGTTTAGGTCTATGAAACATATAGAATAGGATTTATTCTCATTTTTCTAATAATATCTAAATAATAAATGTCACCAGTAATCTATTTTAGGTTATATCTTTGTTTACACTGAAGCAACTTAATCAAATACAGACTTTAGTTATTTATACTCGTAACAGAAAGATATTACAAGTATATTTATTTTACCGAATCGCAATAATTATGTCATTTGTTCAATTAAAGTGCAAAGTGACTATGTTGTGATCACATCCATTTCAAATTGGGTTGATTGATTTCAGACAACCTGAGGCAAATAACATAATCTGTACACTTACAATTTATGAAAAAGAGCTTTAAGTGTAATTTACATGTACAAACATTATAAACATAGCAGTTATTAATATTTTTTTTTTGTTTTGTACTACCCTACCTTAACTGTAAAACTTAAGTTTGGTTTGTTCTTTCTTTCATTAAACATACAGTTACAATTGAAAATCTTGTATATTTAGTTGTGTCAACCATTACTAGGTATAAGCTTGCTTTATTACCATTATTGGTTAGTTTTTGTTAGTTACATTCAACTTTAGAAAACCCTATCCGTTGCGTTGTCCTGACAATTGTTGTACACAAAATTTTTACCATTTCCAGATTCAATAGAAACTTAAGATGATGACCAGGAAGGCTACAACCCAAGACTTGGAACTTAAATTAAAAAGGGCCCTACAAGAGATTGTTGAACTAAAGCGTGAAAATAGTCAACTCCTTCAGGAACACAGCGACAATGAGATTGAATCTTTAAGGATAATATCTCAAAACTCCCAGTTGAAATGTGAATTGTCCACACTACATGCCCATCTCACGGATACTCTTGGTGAACGGGACCAGCTCTTGGAAACAGTTAAAAACTTTGATGAATGCAGTGTTACCTTCGAACGTGCTCTGTCTAGAATCAGCGAACTCGAGGGTGACTTACGTGATGCATCCCACACGATACAACATCTCGAAGAGGAGAAGCTGAGCCAGTCAGCATTGCATACTCAGACATTGTTTGAGGAGCTGCTCGAATCACCGGGAGGGCATGCTGTTATTGAAGACCCTACTTTAAATAAAAGTAAATGTAAGAATGTTATGTTTAGCAAAAATAAGTTTAAAAAATATTGTAAAATCACAAAATTTATTAAGAAAACTGAAAAGTTAGTTAATTTACAGAAACGTTTTAAAAAAAATATAAGTTTAAGAAAGCAACGTGCAGACTTAGTGGACAGTTTAGAACTTTATAGTAATAAATTGAAAGATAGTAGGTTACGGCATAAGATTGAAACTCAGGAGCTCCATTTTGAATGCTCAAAGTTGCAGAGGTCATTAGAAGTTATGACAAACAAATACTCTGCTGCAACAGTCCAAATAAGAGAGCAAGTGTTAGCCTTGGAAAAACTTGTAAACCAGGGTAATGACAATGAGCACGCTGTTGATAGCAATCAACCGCTCTTGTTAGATTTATCAAGTAAATTAGATTCTTCTTTCAAAATGTGTAATGACAATGAGCACAATGTTGATAGCAATCAACCGCACTTGTTAGATTTATCAAGTAAAATAGATTCTTCCATAAAAATGTGTAATAATATTTCACAGGACAATAAGGATGTGTATGTGTTCTCTGATGGCTTTGGTGTCGGCTATGGGCCCTTACTAAATAATAAATTAGACAATAAAATTATAAATTATTGTATGCCAGGTGCTCATATAGAGCAAATTGTAAATAAAATAAAATCTAATAATTTTGATAGTAACGCAATCATTGTGTTAATGATTGGCAATGGACTGAACATCTGCAAAAGGGAGATAATTAATTCACTTTCATCTTTGTCTCAAATAGCTGTAGAAAAATTAATTTTATGTGCCTTTCCCTTTTCCAGGTGTTATACAGATGAACAAAATAACAGTATTCATACATTGAATACTTCTTTATACAATTTTACATTTAGTCATAGCGACAAGTTTGTGTTTTTTGACACAAACAAATTTATTGATTATAAATTTACAGTGACTGGCAAAATGTTTTATTTGCCTTATAAAATTAAATCTGACATAGCTACTTTGTTAGCGTTCAATATTAATAATATTTTACATAAAAAATCTTTGGAATTTGTTCCAAATAATCATTTAAATTTAATCTTGAGACAATAGAGGATCACTCTAGCAAGTTTAGGGCAGGTAATGAGCGTAATAAAAAAAACAATTGTTTTTATCTTATTCATCAGAATATACAAGGTTTGACTGGCAAGGAACTTGAACTAGAATTGTATTTAAATGATCAGAATATTGACATTCTTTGCATTACTGAACATTGGTTAAAACAGCATGAATTAATTTTGAACGTAAACAATTATAAGATCGGTAGTTCGTTCACGAGAGCAACGGCTATAAGGGGTGGGTCACTAATATTATTGAAAAATTTGATAGAATGTAAAGAACGTAAAGATGTCGTCTCGCTCTCCGTGGAACGAACTATTGAAATTGCGTGTGTAGAGGTAGGGCGGCACATTGTTGTATGTGTTTACAGACCTCCATCGTCTAATTATAATGAATTTGAGATTGTCATGGAGGATGTGTTACGACGATTATGCACCTCCAGTAAGAAGATAATCGTGTGTGGTGACTTTAATATTAACATTTTGATCACACAGAACTCAGGTAGGTTTCTCAATCTTTTCCAATCTTTTGATTTGCACCCGCTTTTTGTTGAACCAACGCGAGTAACACCTACATCAGCCACATGTTTAGATAATATTTTTTGTAATGAAAATATTTTAGAAAAACGTATCATTAATTTTATTAATTCAGACCACAGCGGCCAGTTGGCCTTATTTGAGTACCGTTTTGCCCTTCCTCCATCGACGATTGTTTGTAGGCCTGTTACTGCCAACCGTAGACAACAATTTAAAGAACGTGTTGACAGTAAATTGTCCAGGATACAGTTAGACGTTAATAAAAATGGACACGAATTATACGAAAACCTATTTAACATTGTAGAAAAAGAGTTCACCAGCATCTTTACTAAAAAAACTATTACAGTCAATAGAAATAAAGCTAAATTTAGTGACTGGGCTACTCCTGGCATTTATAGAAGTAGAAGGAGGTTATTTGAACTATACGATTTAAAAGCAAATTCAAATGACCCTGCTATTGCAGAATACGTAAAAGAATATTCTAAATTGTTTAAAAAAGTTTGCGCAATAGCTAAATCTAATCAAATCAAAGATAAAATAAAGAATGCCAATAACAAAAGTAAAGCTACTTGGAAAATAATTAACAAAGAGACTTGTAAAAATAAAACACGAGACAGCAAGTTCTCTTTAAATATAGGAGGTATTAGCCACGATTCTGATGTTGATGTGGCCAATGCATTTGAATCTTTCTTCTCTGAGATACCAGTCATGACTACTAGTAAATTAAAATCTAGCCCACATCTTGCTCAATCCCTTCTCAAATCTAGTGTGGATGAGTGCACAACCACCTTTAGTTTTACACATATTAACCCTGAAACCATTTATAAAACTTTCAAAGATCTAAACATGAAAAAAACTGAAGACTTATGGGGAATTTCCATGGATATCATAAAAAATATTATTCACTCCATGGCGCCCTATTTAGCCGTTATATTTAATCAATGTGTTGATCATGGGCAATTTCCAAATTTAATGAAACATAGTAAAATTATACCATTATTTAAATCAGGAGAAAAAAGTGACCCATCCAATTTCAGACCAATTTCAATTTTACCCACACTAAGTAAAATATTTGAAAAAATTATATTCAATCAGCTGTTACTTCATTTCAAGTTCAACAAGCTATTACATGTTAATCAGTATGGGTTCACTAAGGGTAAATCCACCACCGATGCGGGAGTAGCACTCATTAAACACATTTTTAACGCTTGGGAAAATAAGCAAGATGCTATAGGTATTTTTTGCGATTTATCGAAAGCATTCGATTGCGTTGATCATCAGACATTGTTGATGAAGTTGCGGCATTATGGAATCACTATCAACTCGCTGAATCTTATACAGTCATATCTATCTAACAGAATTCAAAGAGTCAATATAAATGAGGTAGACTCAACAGGAGCTCCTCTAATAATGGGGGTCCCCCAAGGCTCGATATTAGGGCCTTTGCTTTTTCTTATTTATATTAATGACCTTCCATATTTCACAGAAAGCCTTTGCGAAACTGTTTTATTCGCTGATGACACTTCTCTTATATTCAAAGTTGACAGACATAAAAATGTATTTGACGATGTGAGTAATTCGGTCTCGCATATTTTACAATGGTTTACTGTTAATAATTTGTCATTGAATACCAAGAAAACGAAATGTGTTCAATTTACAATGCCTAATGTTCGAAACGTTATTCCCAATATTGCCATTAATGGGGAAGCTGTTGAAATTGTCAACTCGACAGTGTTTCTGGGAATAACACTTGATTCTAAATTGCAGTGGGGCCCTCATCTCACTGCTTTAACGGGTAGACTTAGTTCAGCTGCGTATGCAGTGAGAAAAATTAGAAATCTGACTGATGTGGAAACAGCTAGGTTAGTTTACTTTAGTTACTTCCACAGTATCATGTCCTATGGGATGCTTTTGTGGGGCTCGGCTTCTGACATCAACAATATATTTATACTGCAGAAAAGAGCTATCCGTGCTATTTATGGTCTCAAAACTCGCGACTCTTTAAGGGAAGTATTTAAAGACATAAATATTTTAACTGTACCATCACAATTCATTCTTGATTGTGTTATGTATGTTCGGAAAAATCTCGAACAGTTCTCAAAAAAGTCGGATTGTCATAGATTTAATACAAGAAATAGGCATAAGCTTGCTATCCCAAACATTAGACTTCAAAAGATTGGAAATTCCTTCATTGGATTAAGCATTAAATTATTTAATAAATTACCTCTAGATATTGTTAACCTACCCTTACATCAGTTTAAGTCTTATATTAAATCTAGTTTAATGAAAAAAGGGTATTATAGAGTTGAAGACTACCTGAACGATGGAGGGCTGTAGCTACTGATGTGCTAGTTTTCTTGCCATATCTTCTCACGCTTATATTATTTTATTTATTATTATTTATGCAATGTGGACATGTAACTAATGTAGAATAGTATTGTTCCAAATTATTTTATTATTTATTAGACAAGTTTGTATTTTAAAATAAAATGTTGTTCTGTTTGTTTATATGTATAAATTTTATAAAGAGTATGTACCTAGACTGGGTCATATAGTGTAGTTTTACTTTAAATTTTGTTATTCCATTTGATGGTTGGATGGCCTGGGTCCTAGTAGTCATGCTCACTGTAATGTCTCTGGGGTGGTGGCGCTATGTGGCGGGTCATTTCATTCCCTCTAAAATGGTTGAGTGAGATGATGGCTGACACATACGTCATACTTGTGAACAGGTGCCGCCTTTGGGGACTGGTCGACTGGGACTCAATCTATTCATGATAAATATATTTTTAATTATATACTTGAAAGACGTAACTGTATGACCTAGTACAAGTATGTTAACTTATGGTATGGACAAACTATTGTAATTATTTGGCGATTGAAAAGAGCAACTATCGAGTTTCTTGCCGCTTCTTCTCGGTAGATGACTGCTTTACGAAGTCGGTGGTCGAGTCATTCCTTTGTGCTAAAAATGTATGACGATTTATAAGTGCCTTGCAGAGGCCTACATGAATAAAGTATATTTTTGAGTTTGAGTTTTTTGAGTTTGAGTGCACTAAGGAATAACATTTATGATTTTTTGAAGTCTACTTTGAATACTTTTGTAACGTAATAGCAATAATCTTAAAGCAGCCACTTTTAGCAATATTTAACCAGCATTTTTTATTATTTTTTATTTTTATATATGTATTTGACCTGCTTGGTGCGGCCAAGCTGTTGCCTATTAAACAAAAGATCGCGGGTTCGAATCCCGCACAGGACAAACATTTGTGTGCATGAACATGTCTATTTGTCCTGGCCTGGGTTTTATATATATGTATTGTGTTGGGAGTTATATGTATCTATCTAAGTATATTTGTAATACCGCTGTTGATTGTGGTGTCTGTAACACAAGTGGTTGTGAAATATTTATTTATTTATAACTACGCAATGATGAACAATGTAATACAAGTAACGTTTATTAAATCATAAATTTTATTCTTTAGTGCACTACGTAGAGTTATTTTATCTTAATATCTTAAATTCATTACAAGTGAATAAAAACCATTGGCGGCGCTAGTGTGCGCCCGCACCCCCTTAAGTCGGCACGAGTTACTGCGGCGTAGGAGGGCTCAATGATATCACTGGTACAATGAAGCCATTTTTCTGTCGTCTGCCCTCGGAGATAAGGTAAGACGAATGGGGAGATATCGACAAAGTGTGCAAAAAGTTGCGCGGTGATAACTTTTAGGTTAGGAATGTGTCTCTTAGTAGTTGTTGGGGTCCTTGAGGTATCTAAATAGATATTGAATAACTTGTACATTATGTATAACTAGCGGCCGCGACTTCCTTCGCTTGGATTTTGGTTTATCCAAGGGGAGAATTTTATCTGTATAAAATTCCCATCACCTAAGTCAGCCCATACCCTGCACGCACGTAGGTACACCAAATTTCATCAAAATCCGTTAAGTAGTTTCAGCGTAATTAACGGACAAACATCCAAACAAACAAACTTTCCCATTTATAATATTAATAATAAGATAAGACCTTTTAATAAAGTACTAAAAAAGACTGAGTTCATTTAAAGTCACAAACTGAAATAATGACTTGGCTTCAATTCAATGGTAAAAACAATTTCGTTAAGTAAAATATAGTATAAAAATCAGACAATAGAAGAAACACCCACAACAATATCATATTACGTTAAACATTAATTATAATAAATGCGTCAAGAAAAAAAATATATTTCTTTATAATACTCAATTAATCACAATTTTGATTGTCAAAATATGATGTCATATTATTAAAAACAATAAATGACGTCATAAATGATATCATCCAGTCGGATACGATCCCTGATAATCATCGCCAGAAGCAGTAATTACGGAACCCACGCCTTGGTTATAATAAAACAGCAATTTATCTGAAGCAAATATGATCATTGCTTCGAATCGCTAGTCATGAATAACGAACGGGTTTCGGAGATTTATTAAATATTTAAACAGTGCATTGCTATTTACTGGTGTCATAAGTAAAAAAAAGTTAAAAAAAGAACAAAATATAGGTAATATTGTTTCAATAAACTCTCCTAATTGATATTTGCATTACAAATGCTCTAAAGATAATAAAGCCTTCATGATCAAAAATCTCATCTCATAAGATGTATTAAAGTAAAAAAAAAGGTTACTGATTTGGTAAAATTTCTCCTTTTACAGACACTGAAAGTTCTTTCGCTACATTTATCATCTCATGACGATTGTCGAACATTATATTTACATTTGCATCGCAATGCAACGCGGGCCCACGCGGGGTGAGTCACCGGGACACGCGAGCGCACTTGTACGAAATGTGGCACACTGAGATGACTCTCAGTCAGTCGACTCATCATTATCATTATTCCGCCTCTCCCGGTTGTATCCTTGGCCATAGCCTCGAAGCGACTATGATCCTGAATTGACCAGCCTGGTTTATAATGGAACGAATGTCGTCTGACCTACGCACTTATACTGTTACTGACAGATCTTACGTACGTCTCCTATTCATCAACCGAGTCTATGATACGATTGTCCAATATTAATTTGCATCACAGACAGAAGTGCGTTCAATGCAAGCAATGCAACGCCTGGCCCACACGGGGTGAGTCACCGGGACGCGCGTGCGCACTTGTACGAAATGTTGCATCGTATGCAGATGACGGGATGGCACCTTATATAAGTTATAGGTAAGTCTACTGATTAACATCATCCTAGAACCTCTCCCGGTTACATCCTCAGCCATAGCCTCCAGTGTCGAGGGTACGCTACGACTATGATTTTGAATTGACCAGCCTAGTCATTACAATGGAGCGACGGTCGTTTGACCTCCGCAACCCTTATTTATAAGTCAGTCGTTTAACTCAGTTTATTTTTATTTTGTCACTGATCTTTAAACGAATCTATAAGATGATTATCCAATAATAATACGTTATTACATTTGCATCGCAAGTCGACGAAATGCAACGCCTGGTCCACACGGGGTGAGTCACCGGGACGCGCGTGCGCACTTGTACGAAATGTTGCACCGTATGCAGATGTAGATGGGCTGGAATGGGCACGGTGCCTTTTAATGAACAAAATAACAATTAGTCGATCGGCTGGCTTCACTTCAGTACAATGTTTAAAGAGGTGATTATTTTTGAGAAAAAAAACGAATATCCGAAGATTTCAGAATGTGCGTTAAAGAACTTGGCGACACAGGCCCACGTTCATGAAACAAAGATTTTATCGGTGAAGAAAGCAACCACTACTAATACACGTAGTGGTTGCTACAATATATATTTTCTGTGAGACTAATACTATTTCTGTTGATAGATTATTTCCGAATTAATTCATAAAACTCAATTTCCTATTGACATATCTAGTAATATCCCTACATCAAACTCGACCACCTTGTTCCCAAAAGCATAATTTTCGGGGGTGGCCGCCCCTACAGAGGGGTAGTGCGAACACCCCTGCACTTTCAAGATAAATGTGCATTCATCGACACAGTTAATTTACATGGGGTGGGTTAATTAATTATTTGCCAGCTCTTGACGTCCAAATTAGGAAGAAGTTATGGGCGCTAACGACTTTTTTGCTTTGTAATGGAAAAATTAACTTTCTTCAGAGAGAGAATCAATAGGGTTTTAAATGGCGGGAGGCTTTAGTTTAGTAGTGGTTTGAGTTTGTCTATTATTGTCCATGAGTAGCAGCAATCGGTTGCCACCAGGTGATTCTTCGGTCGTTTGCCTACCTAAAAGGCTTATTGCTTATAGTATAAGCTTCATTTCTTCTTTATTTATTTGCGGTATTACAATTATGTATCAGTTTTCGCCGATCCCAAAACTCATCATTAGCTACCATTATCGACATCAAAATTGACGCTTTAATACCACCTCTTTCTCACAACACAAACAATCTGCTGGTATCATTACGTTAAACAACCTCACGTTATCTTGTGGTCGCAAGCGTCTGCAAATTCCTCCTGTGGTTTAGTGCTGCCATCTATACAACATACAGTTTTTGATTTCATTGTTCCCTATTTACCTTATAAGTAATCAGTCAATGATCAAGATCAATGAATCACCAAAATCTTCTCTCGATTCACAATAATTAATCCATAATTAACACTGCAATAGACACTGGAA
Source organism: Nomophila noctuella (assembly GCA_958496325.1). Classification (NCBI taxonomy): domain Eukaryota; kingdom Metazoa; phylum Arthropoda; class Insecta; order Lepidoptera; family Crambidae; genus Nomophila; species Nomophila noctuella. Next base: position 14,478,205 of record OY292484.1, read on the forward strand.
TACGTCTTTCTCACAACAAAATATTCTACATAGAATTGTCAAAAAATTATTGCTCAACAAATTATGTCTATCTTTGATGGTTGACTTACAATAACACGTGTAACTCCTGACCTGATTGGTTTGAGCGCGCTTATCTCAGGAACTACTGGTTCGAATTGACAAAATCTTTTGTGTTGGATAGCCCACTTCCCATTTGTAGAGGAAGGCTTAAAGCAATAGTAAAACACTGTGTGCGGAAACAGAAATCCACGCGGACGGAGTCTTGGGCGGTTTTGGCTAGTTTACACTAAAATAGACACTTGAATACCTCTTTCTCACAACACAAATAATCTGCTGGTATCATTACGTGTGTTTAAACCACCTCACGTCATCTTGCGGTCAACAAGCGCTCTGCAATTCCTCCTGTGGTTAGTACAAATACTGCCATCTTGCGTCATGAGGTCGACAAGATGGAGATATGAAATGTTGGAGGATCGTGTATCAATTTTGAGTTTACGTGACTGAATAAGCTCTCGTATGAAGCCAAAGTATGTTTAGATTAGAAAGTTTGAAGAATTCCTTGCAGAGCACACATTTTTGAGCACATCCTCTAAGAACACAGTAGGTATTCTTCGATGAGCACACATTAAAATGTTGACTGGACTCTATGAGGAACGATTAAAATGTAAACCTCGTTGAGAACACGCGTCTAAATAGCCAAAATTTTAATGTGTGCTCAACGAAAACAACTGTGCTCTTAGAGAATGTGCTTAAAACTGTGTGCTTTGCAGGGAATACGTAGAGGTATTCCTATAGTAATTAATAGTCGATACGAGTAACAATACAGAAATAAGGAATTTAGTCTTAGCTGGCGTAAAATACTGCGGGCTCCTGTACATAAAGAACGACAGCAAAGTTACCCTCATCTATGTAGGTACGTTACGAAATGGATTTCGGTAAAATAATAAACCCTCGTTGCACAACGTAAGTATACATTTGGCAAATAGTACACAAGGGTCCAATTCAATGTTACAACCTGGCTTTTACCGCCCTCACCAACCCTAACAAGGTAATCGGAGTAGTATAGGATTTTGTGAAGCTCTGTTGTATACGGGGCGACATATTTTTGCTTATGTTCGAAGAACATTTGAAATCTTTGTACCTTTGCACCTTTTGTAAGGGGCTTCGGTACTTCCCCAGACTACTCTTAACATCCTCCTAATCTAAGAGTAATGAAATTGATTTTCAAATATTGTTGAAGTAGTAGAAAAGGCGGGGAACAGGATCTTTACGAAACTCTTAGTCAACAAAAAACCAGAATCCAAGGACATACCCCCGGCAAACCAAACTATAGAACAACAAAAACACTTAAAAACCAAACAGAAAACTTCTAAAACCACTTCTGTACACAGGACGACTACTTATCCAATTTGTATCCTAACAATTCAATCGTAGGAGCCAATGAAAACATTTCCCGCCACAAATATTGACCGAGCGAGTTTAACTTAAAGCAAGTTAAGCACTCTAAGTAAAAAACAAACAAGTTGTTCGTCCCTTTTGAACTTAATCAAAGGGTATGCGGCGAGGTCTAAGGCTGCATTCACTTTTAAGGCAATTTGCTGGCATTTTTGTGATCACCGCTGCACATGGATAGCAACAACCGCACAAGGGTCGCAGATGTGTTGCCTGCATTTAAGACCCCATACTCTCCTCAACAGAACTCTGGCGACCTTACTCACCAGCAGACACATAGCGGTAACTGTGGTCCTCTGTAAGGTGGAGATACTTCCCCAGGCGAGCAGCTCATTCGAGTGGGAGTTCCACTAAGCTCTACCTCTCTTAAAAGGTCCAGGAGTGGACTGTGATAGGTTGATGAAGATTATCACCACCATCGTGCCAACGCATATTTTTAAATTTTGAAATAAATTTATTTTACAGGAAACTTTGGAAGATTTTGTTCTCGAGTTATTTATCATGTTTTTATGTTATGTGATACTGGTTTTAAAACCCAAAATATTTAGTCTTCACAAAGAAGCCTTACATTTATATCAACTTCAGTTATAATGGTACGAGGTAAAATGATGTGTGGAAAGTCGTAGTTTCTAGGCACACGACGATATTTTATAAAAATAACAGAAATTGCCTTAGAATTGAAATCCCACATCAAACATCATCTGTTTTCCTCAACAAACCTTTCGACTTTTAAACAACCGACCACCTGTAGTATAAACAACGCCTTAGAAATCACGTCAATAGCTATTTCTAGAGCTAATAGATAAATTAAATAGATAAGAGAGAGACGCCACCCGCAATTTGGTTCAATCTAAGGACGCCATCTTGCGGAGTTTTATAGTACTAAAGTATCCGATGTCTAAATTATCATCATTTCAACAAGACAAGGTTGGTGATTGCAAACTTTAATTTATTTTGTAGATCGAAGAAACGATTCTGAAAACCAACGAAGAGTTAATTTAGTAAGTAATTTAGAAACAGAGTAGTAAAATATGCTTCAACACTAAAGGAAACTTTGGTATCGTCCCAAAATAATACTTAGGTACAATATGATTAATAGATGGCCAGAAAACTTCGACGACAAAGGAAAACCATTGGCATCGCTTTCGTAAGCATATTTATAGTAAAAGTAAGTTTACTCTACGGTGTTGAAGTAAAAAATAGGTATAATTTGTTTGTGGCAACACTCGTTCCCCGCTAATGTCGAATGCAAGCGTTATTTAGTCTAGGCGCTCCTGTAATTAGAAGTAATTTTAGCGCAATGCAAATTGCTGACAATTTGCGCAATTTACTTTTGTAGCAACCTTAACATAACAAAACATGACTTTTTCTAACATAGCTTTTACAGAAAAGAAATTATCATCTGATCTCAGGTGGCTCAGTCCGGGCAAGAATTGACAGGTTTTAATAAAAAATACATTGCAATCAACAGCTTCAATTAATGATTTAATAAATTCAAAAAGAAGTTTGAAATCTTTCGTTTAATTACAATAAAGCTACTTTTAAACCCGCGATAATCGATACCCAATACCATTCACCATTAGGTATACACACATTTAAAACCCATCATTTTCCCTTTTACCTGTTTACTCATACGTCACAAAGCGAAGCCGAAAGCATGAGCAAACATCGTGTGTTAACAAAAAAGCGCTTTTTACGCTTTACTTGAGCGACAAGTAAGCGCAATTTGCGACCGTGCGCGGGAGTGGGGCCTGGTGCAAAGGATAAGTGGGAATATATTAATGTTTTATGATAACGGGACGCTTATGGCGGATTAGAAATTCAAATAGTGATAGTTCGCAGTCGCAGTAGGACGTAGTAACGGCTAGCGTTTTTCAGTAGGTATGACTATAACATATTCCGTCTGGTCTAGTACCTACATAATATCTGTCTACTTCGGTTTGATAGTGGACTTGGAGTCTTAATTCTTTAAACCCGGCAATGCATAATGATTTTTGAAACAAAGGCAATAGTTCGAATTCGAAATGTGTATCATGCCAAATCCCTTTTTGATCATTATTATCATCATCAGCCTGTTGCAATCCACTACTGGATATAGGCTCCCTCCATCCTATGGGGGGAAATGCCTTACGTCACCAGGCAGGGTAGGGCAGGTTTGAGAGCATAAAACATACCTACATAACATTTTTAGTTTAAGTTCGCCTCATTTCGGCTACATACACATTGAATACTTTTTAAGTTCATCTCATAATATCATCTCCTGTAAATTACACCACATAAACCGGTTAGCAGATAGTGTAATAACGCTAAATTGAGGAAACCCTAATAACCACCGCTCCATATTCCTCTACTCACCGTTATGAGGTCACTGCGTTTTAACTGCAACGTCATCACCGTTTGTGGCTTCCAGTTTGCGAATGGTTTTATTCACTAAGTATGATAATGCATTATAATAAGTGTTATTTGTAAATTTTTCACTACATTGTTAGTACTTTTTTTCATATCATTTCTTTTTAATATCAGGTGCGCTGTCCATTACTCCTGAGCGATCAATTACTTTGGCAAATGCTCAATGTGTATATCAGTCTAAAGAGACTATATACTTGTAATAATACTCTACGAGTTGAACATTTGTCATTTTTCCCAATCCAACTACGATGTTTAAACGACAAAAGTATACAATATACTTTCAGTAAATTAATAAAAAGCCATGTATAAGCGACAAAAGCATATAAAATACTTTCAGTACATGAATATTTTTTTTTATCGCGAACGACAATTAAAATGCCGTGGATGATATCAGACACCACGGTACAGTTAGAAGTTGTCCACTTACCAGATCGGAGAAAACGTATCAAAAAGTCGGCTCGTGCCTTTCCCGCCAACAGATCGCCACCAGAATACTCGAGATAACTGATAAGAGTTGAACGAATCGTCTTCGCTAACCGCTCACCGGCCAAGTGGCCATTAATCGCCTATCTGAAATTACCTATGGCGGAATTATCCCATACGAGCCCACCGCCTACCGCCGCACAATCTGACTTATCAGCGATCTCATCAAATCCGAGTAATCGGACAATTCTTAAGAAATCTCGTAGGGATGTGGCTAATCGGGAGAAAATCAAAATCCGCGAATTCGGATACCATATCATGTCAGTATTCAATAAAAATAATGTGGCGTGATGTATTTGTTTGATGAATTTTGTTATGCTCAACTTTTTTCTTTATCATTAAGTTTAAGCAGCTGCGTCTGCTTATATAAAAACAAAATATAAACCCCTTACTTACGAATTTGTCAAACACAAAAGTTTGTATTAATTGGTCTGTATACTTTGAGCGGTTAAAAGCATTTTAAAAAGAAGATCCTATCCACCATAAAACTATCTACGGATACGGACAAGGAAACTAAATCTTTCGGATATCTAGCGCATCACTACCGTGCAGGTCGAAGAAAGCAATTCAACAGACATGTCGTATTTGAGATAATATCTTTTCCGCCGAGTCTAATTTCTAATGTCTAATAATATTGGTTAGGTTTTGCCGGGTGAACGTCCAGAGATTGATGTGAATAGATTTCTAGGAACTACGGTTCTCTAAAAGATAGAGAATCTCTATATTAATGGATTATATATATTTGTTAATTTCAAAAGAAGGAAAACAAATATTTAGTTTAATACAATTTAAAGACGTTCCAATTATTTATCAGTGATGACTCTAGACTCCATCAATATAACATTACCAACACAAAAATACATTGATTTTATTATCATACTAGCGGCCCGCCCCGGCTTCGCCCGTGGTACTTGTCCACTATTTAATGGATGATATCTATATCTATAAAACTCAAAGGTGACTGACTGATTGCTGACTGACTGACTGATTACATAGTGATCTATCAACGCACAGCCCAAACCACTGGACAGATCTGGCTGAAATTTGGTATGCAGGTAGATGTTATGATGTAGGCATCCGCTAAGAAAGGATTTTGATTAATTTAACCCCCAAGGGGGTAAAAAAGGGGATGAACGGTAGTATGAAACTTTGTCAATTTTAAACCTATCGGGCTGATATTTTGCATACATAAAGCTACTATGACGTAGACATCGCCTCAGCAATCATATTTATAAATTCTAACCCCCAAGGGGGTAAAATAGGGGATGAACGTTAGTATCTAACTTGTGTCAATTTTTAACCGATTGGGCTGAGACTTTGCTTTCATAAAGCTACTATGACGTAGGCATCACCTAACCAATGGGATTGATAAATTCCAACCCCAAGGGGGTAAAATAGGGGATGAACGGGAGCACAAAACATTGTCATTTTTACCGATCGGGCTGAGACTTTGCGTTCATAAAGATAATGTGTCGTAAGCATCCCGTTTTAAAGATTATTTGAAAATTCCACACCTAGCGGGAAAAATAGGTGATAAAGTAACCGAAATCCACGCGGACGAAGTCGCGGGCGCCCGCTAGTTATACATAAAAACCTTCCTCATGAGTTACTCTATCTATTAAAAAAAACCGCATCAAAATCCGTTGCGTAGTTTTAAAGATTTAAGCGTTCATAGGGACATACAACACACATAGGGACATAAAAAGCGACTTTGTTTTATACTATGTAGTGAAGAACCGACTGCCTTAATAACTATTAACAATCCAGATCTTAACATTTCATTCAATCATAAATCATGACATTTGATAAATCCAATCAAAGACAAGACAATAGATAATTAACTAAGCTAATGACTACTCAATCATACAATCACAGTGAAGTTTAAAGCGACCTAAGAAATATCAAAAACAATCCTCGTATATTTTTTGTTGCAGAGTTCTTTACTATATTATGTATGTGGCAGCTGAAGTCCATGCTACGATGGTCACGAAGCTGACAAATATTACGTAGGTAATCATCATTTTCAATATCTCATTCAGCCATTCAGAGATAGTCATCATTATCATCATCAACATAGAACAATCCGCAGCTCCTCAGGTAAAGAGTTTTGCCCACAGTCACCACTCTGGGTAGGCTGGTAAGTGATCGTGATAAGAACTAATTCTGAAGCGCGCGATTGATAAATAATATAATATAACCCCCCAGAATATGAACGCCCGAGCAAAGATAAAACATGGTCCTAGCACAGACTTTATAGCTCGAAGAAAGATCTCCAATTTTAGAGAAATACTAGATCTATACCTCCTAGTAAATAATAAAGGTCATAAAACGTAAAAACAGCGATGAGACTACAGTTACCACTCGTTTAAGAAAATAAACTAGTAGCAATGAAATAAAAGTAATAAATAAATACGTTTTACTATCACGAATATTATATGGTCACAGCTAGGGTTGACATCTTCAATTTAAATGAATTGAAATATCATAGAACGCTAAACAATTAAAATTTTGAACTATGGACTTTGAAAGAGTCTTTAACTTTTTTAAAATATGTGAGGACATTACATAGACTGATCTGATCTCCTTGGACAGCACCGGTATATTGCATATTTTATCAACTGATTCATATCTAATAGCGCATCGTTATAACAAAACATCTCTAAAATACCAACAGTATGTAGATAACTACAACAACAGTAACACTTTAAACTAATACTCTGGAGAAACACCATCTAGAGCTACAAAAAGAGGGACACAAGAGTGTCATTACAAATACTTAAATAGATCCGCATAATCGCCAACATTATTACCGTGGTTACTTTAATGTCACATAATCGTGTCAACCCTGCACGGCAAAAAATCAATAGCATATTCGTGGTTCGCGGTCCATTAGAGCAGCAACAATGCCTGTATCTGATATCATCGCATTTATCACGCGAACGATTCCACGCCATTATCACGTGTGGGATAAAACCATCAACGTAATTGCTGTGGACCTAGTGCTTTTAAGTGTTGAATCACAGCTTTGCGATGTTACGGGGCGATATAAGTTTGTTACGAGAAGTTGTTTATTGAATTACCATATTTTGGTAATTTTAATTGTGAAATCAGAGATGAAGAATAAGCAAGGTTCTTAGTCTAATTTTGGTTTAAGAGCTACAAGAATTAAGTTAATTGAAATATACAATAATCTTAGTTATCAGCAATCAAAAGTCGTTTAACTTACATTAAGACATTTCAATGGATGCAAAATACATTAATTAAAGTATCTAGTCGGAAAATTAAGGAATACTGAACACAATCCGTTAAATAGTTTCATAAAATGCAAAAATTAGACATTGTCGATCTTGGCATTATTAGGTCATAAAATATTTTTTTGATAATAGCGACAATAAAAAAAAACAAGTCACAGTCCAATACCAAAAAACTAACATTCAGATGCAGCAACAACAGCGGTACAACCACACTGCCCTGCGGAACGCCAAGCCAAAAGTCGACGAACTCTGACAAAAAATATTTCTACGTAACCTCTATTATAGCCATTCCCCGTACAACCAGAATGATCTACCGCGCAAGAACTCAGTCGTAACCACATGGTAGAAGGAAATCATTACACTAGCCCGTACGCATATAATTTATAACATTTCTAACGCAGAAAAAACATTATTGATTATTTTGGCGATAGAATTTGATGCCATTTTGAATCCGGTTCTTATTCTTATATCTTTTAATCTAACGGTTTCGGCCTTAGGATATAAATTAAAAACGGGAACGAAACAGTTATCAATATTATGTCATAGATGCAAAATGATACCACAACATCGTCTGTCGTGTGACATTAATAAAATTCCTAACATCGGTATCGTAACCATTTATTTATTTAAGGCATATTTTTATCTGATTGGAACAAACTAAGCTTTAGCAATTTTCAAGTTATCGTCTAATTTTTGTAATCCGCCAATAACGTTGTTTCAACAAAGTGTATCAATAAATTCTTTCTTTTAAATTTGCTCCAGATTATTTTCGAAAACAATGTAAATATCTCTGTTACACATGTTCTCAAACAATTTAAACATCTTTTTAACGAAACCCAGAACTGTGTCACATAAATTTTGAATAAGTTGTGATCGTTCCAAAATCTGAGCGTTCTTGTTGCAGCAATGCACGCATTAAGGTGCACGACCGATATACAAACGAATGAGAATAAACATACATAAAGTGCTAATTTTATCACCAACATCTTATGTTTAACTGAGAAGCTTTTGATTCAATTTGAGTGGTCACAGTGTATTGATTGAAAGTGAGATGTCTTCATACATGACTTTATACGTATTTTTTATAAACTACCTAATCAAGATTGTGAAAGCATAACTCTGTACACAATTAGTATCTATCAAAATTAAAAGAGTACCTAACACATTTTGTCTTAACGACATTTTGTAATTTAATGGATTACCTTCAATATACCCAATTTGTCTGGAAATCGGATAGCATGTATGCAGAGAACAAAATCAGGTTATTAAACCTATAATACATGATTTCCGTTGTGAAATAAAACTTCCAAAACTGCTTTTGATGTACAGATTGTAGAGCTCACAAGTATAAACTGACAAATATAATCGTCTGAATTTATTGTATTATTTTAAAGCCTTCACGTCACTTCACTGCATTTTATCGTCTTGTGTCAATGTCGCGTGTGTGTACAGTGAGAGGCAAATATTGACATCAAGTGTATTGCCCGCTACCGTACGAGTGCACTCATACGAAAGATCGAGTTCAAGCGTGACCGATATCAATAAAACAGCCCCTTTACGATTAAGCTGTGTGTAATGTATGTTTTTGTACTTTACGGTGATACATTTGGATAAGTATTATGCATCTCGTTTATTTTTTATGAGACTAGCGGGCTTTGAACGGGCACTAAACGTGACATTTACACACATATTTTTTTGTTAACTAAATATAGCCTATGTTACTGGGGGAAGTGTAGCTTTCAATGGTGAAAGAATTTTTAAAATCAGTCCGGTAGTTTTTGCGCCTATTCATTTCAACCAAACAAACAGACAAAGTTTTCCTCTTTATATTATAAGATAAGGACTAGGTATTACTGTTTCCTGCTGGCTTACAAGAGATCTGGATATCTCCAAGAGTGTCAGAGTTACAAATGAAATTATAGGCCCCATTTACACTACAAAAAAAGCTGCATACATACCAGCTTTCTAACAGAAAAACAAAATTTAGCGAAAGATTATGCCAATGGTTTGCCAGAAACTTTCCATAAAAGAAGCAGAATCGATTCGGATTTAATAAAAAGAACCAAATGAATATTTTTTTTGGAGGCAAAAGAAATAACTCAACTGGATAAAAATGACTACTGCAAGTTTTTGTTAACTCAAATTAGATCACGACTAGATACACACAAAGTGGTACTCTATATTTTGCGCCTAAATGCTCTTTGCAAATGGAATGGTAGGGTTGACATTTTCAAATAAATATGTTGCATTAAAGAGGGTTCGTTATTCAATCAAAATCGCCATATTGATTTGCATGTCATATTTTACAATTCAATATAATTTAAAAAGTAGTGTGCTAACCATGGCAAGTATTCAGTGACATAATGTAATAATATTATACATAAGATCACCATGTACCACAGTGTTTTGCAGCTAAATGTTAGTCTTATAATTATGCAATACAATTAATTAACATTCTTATAATTACAATATGATAAATGGTATCTTATCTCACAACGTACTGTGAGTGTTAAAGGCGCTTACAACACATTAATCCTTTGTTTATTTGAAACAATGAAAGAAGTCATCAATCATATATTATTCAACGTCAAATACGATTTGAATTAAAGCAATATGTTGATCTGAAAAAGTACACATTGTAGTTACATTTCATTTCCCTAGTTCGTTTATTTTAGTTATTTTATTATGTATAAAAACGTATGCTATTAATTAAAACTAAAGGGGAATTCTATCCATCACACAGTATAATGGTCCAATATAAATATGGTATTGCTAACCCTGACATTAAAAGCTTTTTGCTGACCAAAGATTAATTATTAGCTGACGTGCCAACAAAGCGCTCCGTAATTGTAATTCTGTACCGAGAAGATAAGCATAAAAACACTTTATTGACAATAATAAGGATGTTTAGAGTTTCTATTACAGACAAGGTCAAAGCTACTTCGCGAATGTGCGTACAGGCCGCCACATATTAATCTACCCTGACTCATTAATATACTGCTTCAATTATTTTTGGAGGGATTTATACCTACACAGGTTTTATTCGGAATAATCGAAACCAAAAAGTTTATTATTTAAGTAGGCTTCAAAAACGATTAACTATAGTTAAAAATAAATAAAATTACACAAGAATACTACCACCTAGTTCAGAAAGCAGTCATCTATTGAGAAATGTACGTAATACATGCTATTGCTATTTATTAATATGCTATCCAAATACTGTAACTTCTTAATAATATAATGAATGCAACGTTTGCGGCATTCTTCAGAATCGTCAAAATTTTGGACATTACATATTATGTATATTGTCTAATCGGCTACAGCGAAAACATGCATGTAGTAAAAAATCGACGAATACCGAAAATAATACTATTGGTTTGCCCCTTTAATCTCCAAGGTCAAGATCACCTCCTTGTTTGTTTTTCCTATGTTATGAATGAAAGTGATGGATGCAAAAATGTTTTTCCAGCAAGACTGGATGCAAACCAATAAACAAAGTCTGGCTTTGTTTCGTTCCGCGAAGTCTTTGCATGTCTAGACGGTAGTGTAAACATTGTCTCGGGCCAAAATTGGGAGCCATCCCTAAGGTATTACACATGCATACCCGTCGAGTTTACTGGTATTACTTTCTCATCAAATGACTGGATAGATCAAGAGGACGGATTTTATATCCTCTACATTTGCGAAAATTATAGTCTTTTGAACCTGTATAGGATTTTTTTAAATTTCTATCTCTTATAAGGAATCTTACTTGTTATGAATGGCTTATATAGCAAGGGAATTGGTTAAGTAGTTACTTAAGTACCTATGTTTTTATTCCAAAACAGGTGGTCCCATACATTACTGTCAACGACGCTTTTTGTAGCTTTTTGTGTAAAACCGTTAAAAACTTACAAACGATGTTGTAACTGCTAAGGTTCAGCTACTGTGTGGTAAGTTTTGTATATGTTGTAATTGTTGTTTTTATTAAGACCAACTGAATACTCAGCTATTCGAATTAAAAACAACAACAATCACATACAACCACGCAACCTTTGAATGTGACGAGCACCATTCTTGCTAACTCAAACCTTGAACTGCAGAAAGGCAAAAAAGGCCACTCCAAATTTGGTTATCGCAAGCCACTCTAACTAATGAGCAGGGCTGCAATGACCATAATGATTAGACACGCGTCTTCATACAAGATGTTGTGTCCAATGTGTCTCTGAACATTGGTCTGCGTCCGTCCGGTAGAAGTCCAATTTGTAATCTCCTCTAACATCAATCAACGTATCAACCGCTGCCGTAGTTGGTCTAATTAAAACTGAAGTGCGGTGGATGTTTACGCAGGAATATGAAGTGGTCTGCGTGCGTCGCATTAGTGAATTATTTGTATGGAGTACGAAATTTGATAAGACTAAGTGCTAGTCACCGTGACTCCTCCTCATTAACGACAATGAGGGAGTGTCGCAGAAAGTTTTTTGTGGGTATGCCAGATGGAGAGCCTCATAGTCAGTCGTCCCCCGGCGACTGGTACCTATGCTTAAAGATGTCCATCCAATAGATCGGCGGCATTTCCTCTGCGTCAAAATTAAAAGAAGGGAGGTCAGTCTACGTCTAAATTTTCCATCAGATATAGCTAAGGCTCGTTTGCGCCCCAGTCATAAGTCAAGTCCACCTAATGGTAAGTGAATTCTGTCTGGGCAACCTATAGGGAAAAATAGTAGTGTCTTCAAAAGCACAGGACCCTAGTGATCTAACTCAGAACTACACTACAGTCGTATTTTGGTAACTGTCTCGTTGTGATACATAAATGCATCATAGAAGGACCGAATTTAGTTAATTTGGTAACTTTAAATGAGCGGTTTGAGAGTTACTCATCTGTTTTAAAATTATTTACGGCGGAGGAATATCTATGTCCCGAAAGCTGCAAAAATGTGAATGGAATGTTTATCAAATTAGTAGGTTCCGTCCGGCCGCTAACTCGTGATTGGATCATCGATCAATCAACATGTCGATACCCCAGTTTACTAATTATGAGGCGATTAGGGCTGCAGGGCTCTCGAGGTCAACATAAGAGGTACTACAGACGCGATGGATGCATGATTATTTAACTGTATTTATTTTAGCGGGGTGTTTGGTGAAAATGGCTTTCTTTTTACATTTGATTTGTTTAAAAAGGAATGAATTTAGTGCTTACACTGTCCATCCATATTTGAGTTAAATAAACGTATAGGTATATAAAACATATCGGTACTTATTAAAACATATAATATTCATCGCATCAAATGCTCGCCTTGGCAGGAATTAGAAACCACGGGCCTTAGTAAAAGGGGCAGGGAGCTTTCAAATGCCAGAGATTACAGATAATTTCTTGACATTTTATGCATTAAGGATAAAAGGTAAGTTAAATACATAAAATGCCAAAAATATAAAAGTTTCAAAAAATTGTTAACGTGCAAAATATATGACTTCTTTATTGAACTGTTACCATTATAGTTTAAGTATTACAAGATATGGTGTTGTAAAGGCCCTTTAACAACATCAGATCGTGGCCTTGCTCGGAACCGCGCACGCGCAATCATTTGTCTAAGGCTAAGGACTCACGAAGCGTTTTTCACCCGCGCCCGCCGCGGTGGCGGAATAGAGTTTTTATTTCAAAACTCACGAGACCGCGTAATTTTGCGGTTACGCAGCCGTCGCGGTTGCGATTATCGCTCGCAAACTTGGCGGTTGATTATCGCAAGACGAGCGGTTGCAAGACGGGCGCTTAAACGATCAGTTGAGCTCCAGACCGCCATGGACACACACCAGAAACGAGCTGTTGCGTTATACTTACTTCATGTCGCCCGCCAACCGATCGCAGAAAGCGCGGGAGCAACCCGCCGCGGTTGCGGGACCGCGAACCGCGCCCGCCGGTAGAAGATGACCGCCGGTGCAGCGGGACCCGCAAGCAACCGCACACGCCGCGGGCGTAAAACGCGTCGTGAGATGTGCTTTAATTTTTTACATAAATATCTGTATTCTACAAAGGCTGCGGGCCCGCAACCGCGGCGGGCGCGGGTGAAAAACGCTTCGTGAGTCCTTAGCCTTAAACTCTAAAGTGCGTACGATTCGGCACCGTTCGTTGTTATTGCAGCGAACTCATTTATCATTGTCACTTAGTTTGTACGTACATATGTAGTCTTACAAGTTTAAGTTGACTTTAGAATGTAATGTTAGTTTTTTTTGTCGTTAGGGCTATTTTTTGTTTTTACTAAGATGACCCAAAGATTCAAGCTCCGTAGTTACGTTACTTACAACGTTGAGTGGATTTACGAATACTTGTCATTGATAATGGTAAACAATATTACCGATGATAATTTAGCTTAGAAATAAATTAATTATCCAAATATTAATGATGTAATTCGACTAGACTTTTCAAATTATTAAGGCTTATCATTTAATTTAGGCACGATTTACATGCATGCATAAGATGTATGTGCAATCGCAAAAACAAGAAGAACACTAAAAAAATAAAACATTAAAACAAGATTAGCGCAGTCATTGAAGCGAAAAATATGGTCCAACCTCCGAATTTTTTTACTGTGAACCGATTTGCATGAAATTTTGGAATTAGTTTCATTGCACCCTTAAATTCAAAAGTGAAAATGATTTGAACGCCGCAACTACCCCTGGAGTGGTTGCCACCCCATCTCGGGGGTGAGTATTCTTTTTTTAAGATAACCTCGGATATCGATAGGAAAACTAATTTTAATCAAAAAATCATCTATAAAGTTTTTCGATAAATCTAATACTTTTCAAGTTATTGGCAATTGAAAATTCGCAATTTTGTCACGTTTTTCATCGGTTTTTTGCAAATATCTCCAAAAATATAAGTTTTATCGAAAATTTTATAAGGAACAAAATTGTAGCTGGTAAAAAATTAAATAATTTTGTTTATCCTAAAGTTTTCTATGTGCAATATTAAGATATATATTAAAGATCGTAGCCGTTTTTTATTTTGTGTGCAATTTAATCGATGTGGTCAAAGTCATCTAGGGGCGAGCAGATGCATTTTATGCATTCTTATAATTAAGAGTTTTGTAGTGCTTGAAATAAGCTTTCAAATGAGTACAATAAAAAGTCTTTTGCACGTAAAATAAGTAAGCTGTATTACAAATTAGAGGATCATCGAATGCTTTTTCTTGTAAATCAATGGGTTTCACAAGTGCCATTTCCAAGCTATTCATGCTATCACAATTTCTAAAACAGCATTGAAAAGGTAATTAGGAGAACTACAACATCCTTTATTGCAATATATAATTAAATTCGTTTTTCGAAAACGGTGAAGGGTTAAAGGGATTAAGGGAAGCTGTGATTGCCGCTGCCACGCGCTCTTTAAACAATCATATCTCCGTCAGTTTTTGTTTAACAGAAATAACAAAGTTACTAAATTTTTTGTCAGAAAAATACCTTAATTTTTTATCCCTACAGTTTTATACGCATCTGTCGTAATTTTTGAGATATTATGATAAGAAGGTGGGATTTTTTAAAATATGAGATTTTATATTTTTATTTTAATCCTGTCTATTTTGAAAAATAAGTGTCCTAAAGCAGCCAAACTGATACAATTTATCAAACACTTCATAATAAAGTTAATTCTTGGCGGAATACGAATGGTTTCAATTCTGGTGGAAATGGCACTTATGAAACCCATTGTTTTAAAAGAAAAAATATTGGATGCTCCTCTTATTTGTAATACAGCTAACTTATTTTACGTGCAAAAGACTTTTAATTGTACTCATTTGAAAGCTTATTTCAAACACTACAAAACTCTTAATTATAAGAATGCATAAAATGCATCTGCTCGCCGCTAGATGACATTGACCACATCGATTAAAATGCAGACAAAATAAAAAACGGCTTTGATCTTTAATATCTAACTTAATATTGCACTCAGAATACGTTATAATAAACAAAATTGTTTAGTTTTTTACCTGCCACAATTTTGTTCTTCATAACATTATCGATAAAAGTTATAGTTTTGGAGATATTTGCAAAAAACCGATGAAAAACGTGACAAAATTGCGAATATTCGATTGCCAATAAATTGAAAAGTATTAGATTTATCGAAAAACTTTATAGATGATTTTTTGCTTAAAATTAGTCTTCTTATCGATATCCGAGGTTATCTTAAAAAAAAGAATACTCACCCCTGAGATGGGGTGGCAACCACTCCAGGGGTAGTTGCGACGTTCAAATCATTTTCACTTTTGAATTTAAGGGTGCAATGAAACTAATTCCAAAATTTCATGCAAATCGGTTCACAGTAAAAAAATTCGGACCCAAAATGCTTCATTGCCTGCACTAGATATCGAAAAAAAAAACCGTTCGTCTAAAAATAAAGGAAACAAATCCAAATGAGTACAAATTACGTACAACCCAACTCGATCTATTTGTCCGTCTGTCGGCTTTGTGCTAGAGTCATTAATCACCGCGGTTGCTCCTGACTGCATAATTACCTGCAACAAAACAAATGCTTGATGTTATTTTGTTTCAAAGTTACTGGTATGCGCGAAAGGCACCGCTTTCGGGTGTCGGTCAAGTCCATTTTGGTAATAAAGTGTTCTGAAGAGACTAGTGTCTAGATTTACTGGCATAAAAATCAGACAATCTCATGAAAACCAATAATGATTTTCATTTGGTAAGGAGAATTTTCAGGACGAGAAATATTGTTCCGCGGGAATCCCCTTAGATTCTTGATGCGGTCATCACTATAATTTGCGTATTTGACTCTTTACTGGCACTCCATCAAATGTTACATATTACAAGGCAAAAGAAAATACGCTCCGACTGACGTGACATAACCCATCTTCTTAACGAAAATAGCCCTGCAGTAGGACATCAATAGGCTGATAAATAGATAAACAGTACAGTACGGCTAAAACCGCAAACGACCTTCTCCATTTCATGTTAATAGACGAACCTTTAAATAAACTCGTCTACAAGCCGTGCAAAATCAGAGGTACAGGATAATGCCGAATTAAATCATTCGGCCACAATTAGCTGTAATCACGCGATTTGACACACTACCTCTGTTCCAGACAGTCGAGTCCATTAAGCATTAAATAACAAGGTCATGAGTATTGGTACAGTTTGCTTCGGTTTTATTTAAACTATAATATGTGTAGTTAATGACGATTATCCAGTCAGCTAAATCGCAATTAATACAAATAACAATATTGAAATCGAAAGAACCGGTGCATTAATATACAATGTTACGAAGGCATCCAATACTTGTTTAATTTTTGCTTTAAAAAAATGCAAACTTCTATTTTAATTTACATATTACAAAATTCCACTCGCGGGCATGTTCACTTAATAAATAACGAGAAATCTTCAATAAACAGAGTCATGACGACAAAATGATTCATCACGCCTCACTCACTCTCACTCACTATTCCATATAAAAACCAAATTTCCAGCTTCAACAATTACACTATGACATCGCTTTTTCGAAAGAATCATAAATTGATATCCGCATAAAAGGACTCCAACACACCTATCATCGATGTTATAATCATGATCAATTAAACGTGATGACAGTGACGAAAACGAAACGCAATTAGAGTTAATTCAACTCACCAAATGTGATATAATTGTGTTTGTATACTCGTCACACGTCGGCCATTATGGTGCGGTCAATTAAGAAGTGCGGTTGGTTCAAACTATCTAATTATGGAATGTTATGAAACTGGCCGCTTTAAGGACGGATCGGGAAAACTGTTTATGTATTCGTAAAACATGTCATCTGTGAAACCGCGTAATTTTACGTTAACTACCAAGTTTCCAATTAGGGATAACAGGTTGTTTATTTATTAGTAAGCTACGTTTAATAATTGCTTCCATACCGAATCGACATGTGACATCACATAATGTACAATGCATTTTTCGATATGTTTAGTAACTGTATAGTAAGGTGGACCCAAGAGGCATAACAACTACATATTATACAGAGAACTACGATGTTTGTGAGACAAGAGTAAGATAGAAAAAAAGGCTTCAATAACAAAAACTGATATTTAGGAAACCAGGGATTTAGTACTTATATTGTTAAGACAAATTAGAGATGCAAAAATATAGTGCGAATGGCTCATTATTCAAACAAATTATACGACATAAAGCTCCTATTATTTCGATGCCCGAATTCTTTTCCATCTTAACATTTCAAGAGTATTTCTCTCGAATGAAAATTTACGGCTAATTTTATTACTTTTTCGAGTTATTTAAGCTTTTTTCTTTTCCCGACCAAAGAGATACGTCAACGCCGGTGCGAATTAAAAACATTTCCAAGAACACAATACAGAAACTGTACCAGCGTCGTGAGAAAGGACATTTATTTAAACAACCGTGTGAACTGACGGGACAGTCATCCGGCCACGTAGCCTTGACTTCATGTATGGCACCTGTGACATTCGCTTTCTTTGATTCATGTCTCGATAGGTATCAATATGACGAAGTATATTACGAGCCATAATATAGTGCATTAACATTTATGAGTATTTTTATGAAAACATATTACGGGTCGGGAAAAAACAGGGTCGATTTTTCTAAACACAGCCCGGGTTTGTGATCAACAATTTGGCCATCTTTGTGACAAAAACTTTATTTAGAATGATGGAGGCATTGATGGAGGATTCGCCCTGCAGTGGGAAGTTAATAGGCTAATACATTTATTTTTAAACATTTATGAGTAGTAGTGGAACTTCGACTCTTATGGGGAAGTACCTCTAGCTTTCACACTCAACAGGAAAGTATTACTTCGGAACTGTTTGCAATGCCGAGTGCCGACTGGTGAGTGAGGTCTCCAGAGATCTCTTGGGGGTGTGGGGTTATAAAGTGTGGCCGTTGCAGAGTTTTTGATGTCTATAGGCAGCAGACAATTTTTTTGGAGACAAACGTCGTTAAACTTGCATGCTTTCGAGCTATTCGGCAAGCAACTTGATGCTCTATCTAAAATATCTCTGATAAATAATTCAGTCTTACTCAATACCTAATGACTATACTTATGACTCAGCTAGTGGTTAGTTAGTAGTTAACAAAATATCTGTTCGTAACGTACTCCGTATTCAAAAGTTCATTGACACTCCAACGATAAATAATAATATCATTACTTTTAACATTCACATTTGCAATACTATGGTCATATTTTTTATCTCAGCAAGGCTTGAACGACGTATTTCAACGAGTTAAGAGATAAGTATTCAAAGAAAACTTGTATGAGCGGATTATGCAAGAGTTCATGAGCACTATTATTATCTGTTTATTAAGCCACAGTACGATATTATATGCCGTAAAGTGGTATTTAGTTTTTATTAACACGTGTTTTGTTAACTAGTTAATGTCCCCGTTTGCGCTAATGAGTATGATGACTGTTGATAGGTCACAATTGGATAACAAAACAAATGTATGTGTAACATACGGTTTTATAGTAGTGAAATGAAGGCACGTTTCCTGTTTGTTTTCCTGACATTTAGGACACAAAGTTATTATAAAACAGTAGAATACCTCTAGTAAAACTTGATAATTATATTTATGAAATAGAACGAATACTGCCTTAGTTTGATGCCATAAATATTTCTGCTTTGTTAGGTTCTTATGTATTTTAATGTGTTAACTTTTGTTTTAGCAATGTTACATTCAGAACTTCCGAATAAGTAGCCAATAATTTCGCCAGAAAATAGTTCATACATGCTTTACTGTGATTTGTTTCTGTATATTAATGGAAGTATGAATCAACGCTATAAAACGGGTGGTAATATAATTTTTATAGCGTCGTATTACAGCCAGTAATATGTACATAATTATGATTGGGCTTGTAATCGAACTAGGAACAGAACAGTTTAACGGTTGTAGTACAAATAGCAAATGCTAACTTATAGACGGAAGGATGATTTGTTCTTAAGGGTATTAAAGTAAATAAATCCTTTTTTACGATAGATCACTGGGAATCGTAACAGACTTACTAGATTATAGCTTATGTTACAATAACATTTATTTCTGAAACATTATTCGGAACAGGATTTTTTGGTTAGTTAAATATTTCATGAATCGGGTTTTGTCCTTATTAAAAGATGTGAATTCTCGTCGTATTTATCAATGCACATTTTATTGCAAATATTTGTTGTATAATTGTAAATGAAAATCAATGACAAAATGTTTCATTGAACACAAGAGTGACAAGAACATGCAAAATAAATTATATTTATCTATCTTAAGCATTTACATAAAATATTGAACTCAAAGGATCATTTCCAAAACACATCTTAATAATGACAACTTATCTATACTAATATTATAAAGAGGAAAGGTTTGATTTTTTGTTTGTTTGTTTGTTTGTTTGTATGAATTGAATAGGCTCCGAAACTACTTGGCAGATTTGAAAAATTATTTCACTGTTGGAAAGCTACTACATTCACCCAGAGTAACATAGGCTATATTTTATCCCGGTACGGGAAGTAGTTCCCCCGGGACGCGGGTGAAACCGCGTGACGGGCCGCTAGTTAATCATAAAAATAATATATTCATATTTCCAGAAGGTTTAAATTATTTTAAGACTGCAATCTAGCATCTTTCTCGCCAACAACATTCCCATTATTGAAACGTCCATGTTATACGTATAATTACAGTTAGATTAGGACCAACAATGGGATCTGCTTAATTAATACGCGTGGGATGGAACAAACCGGCTGATAAGTATAGTGCTTTGTATGTTGGTACGAGGTCATCTAGATATAACACTTTGGTAAGTGACTGCTGAAATTCTGATTGATTGAATGTTATTGAAACTGTGTTTTTGGTACTAATGTAGGTATCCATAATTGGTGCAAGGGATAAAATGCAAGAATGAAGAATTGATATTCTTAACCACGATTTAATACCAATAGAATTAAATTAAACGTGAAATATTTGGTCAGTATTTGAATATTTATGAAGGAAAGTAAAATTAACATGCACATCAAAAAATATCGAAACGTTTATCAGGCATAGCAGGATAACCAATTATATAAAAAAAAACCTAAACGGGATTCGAACTTGGAACTTCTCAGACACAGATGAATATGTACTCAAATAAACTGTCAAAAACAGCTCCACATTGTACAGTCATAATGAAAAAACTTGCTTCACAACACAAAAAAATAAACGCGTGTTTCTGTCACGAATAAAAAGATCGAATGAAGACTAAAAATATCCATTTCAGTTCCTGGCACGTTTGAATACAGATAGCGTAATTTAAATTATACTACGGACGTAAACAAACCTAATCTATTTGCGGGCGATGTTTGAGATAAAACGTGGTAGGTGGCCAGAGGTGTGTTACATCAATCAATCGTACACGATACCTTACGGACTGCCTCTGACCTCGGGTACACGACAATGATAGAATATACGCGGGTCATTATACATTGTGTTAGAACGAAGACCATAAAAAAACAAAGAATGCATTTACTTCATGCACAATTTTGGCACTTAATTTGGTGATAGTGATATTGATACTAATTCTAACTTTCTATATATATCTTGGGAGCATTTTTCATAACGATTCTTCAAGATTTTTAACCCTAAAGCAATACGGGTCGTTTTAGTGAATTTATATAAGCTGCTCCTTACAGGCATACAAGCTTTTCTCTTGTTTCACATAGTCTAAGGACTCTTCCGTTCATAGAAATCAACATCAGAGTAATTAAAAAGAAGGTTTCCAAAAGCCACAATTTACGAAGAAATTGCACGAATTCCACTGCACGCCGGTTTCAAACGGAATGCTTTATGAAAGTGCTTTAACATAAATAAAAAAAAATATCTTCGTTGAAACTGATCCTTTGCTAAGACCAATAGACGAAGCGGGGATCAGCCATTACCGCATTTAATCGACTGAAGACATTGATCCAGAGCTTATGAATGCTTATCCTGGAAAAGATTAGATAGCTAGATAAAAAAATAAGCACTAAAATATTTAAGAATGTAGGAAGTTTTATGTTGGCCAGGTTTAGCAAAAAAAGGTTGCGTAATAAACTCATCGGTTTTCTGCATTATCTGGTAATTTAATTAATTTTAATTTTGTAATTAACCTTCGTATATCTTAAAATGATACACTGCTCTAAGATTACACGCTTCTAAACTAAGATTCACAGCCACATCACCAATCGACAAAAGAAATAAAACTCAAAATAATTCGTAGTCACCTAAGCGATAAAACGCAGCCGATAAACATTTTAAAATCGTCTTGAGTTTTTATCTCGATTTTTATCGGACTGCATCGAGTATTACAACATCGATAAACGGATAATTCCGAGTAGTCGTTCTTATCAGCTGTAAACGGCACGATGTAATTATCTGTGTTACAAATCGTAACGCAACTTTGTGTGCATTTCTAGACTTTTCAAATGCCGCCTGCGGACGGTTTAATCGATGCTTCGAAGAAAACAGGATGGATTAATTTATTTGAAGACTACGATAAAGCCGGCATCTGGAAAAACTTACATATGTTACTTTGCTAACAATTCAATTGACTCCAATTTTAAACAGGATATTTTAAAATTAAAATTCACAGTTTCTTTACTTAAGTCCTTAGATATTTTTTAAAACGTTTACTATATCCGTTGGTCTCCAAAAAAAACTTTTTCCCAAACTAGCGCTCTTTATTACAAACTAGTGACGTCAACAATCGTGTTAGAAGTCGTTTCGCACAGTTGGAAATGACAAAAAAATATTATGATTAAATGCTATGCACACCAAAGATTCATAGCGACCATTAAGTGAAATTACAATATATAACATTGCAACGTGACCTCCAGTTAAAGTAATAACGATTATGCTATTTCATTAGCCTTGGCATTTTGCATTTGATACCAATAAAAAGTCTACCCGGATTCGTGCATGTCTCGGATATTTAAAGGGAAAAAAATCAAATTCAGAACTCCTGCTTATCCGGCCGATCTTACGATCAGTCATATGCAGGATATATTATAGTGCACAAGTCAGTGCGTAAGCACAGGTGTACTCTCTCTGATATATTTCTTCAGTCCCAATGTTCGGTGGGACAGCCATCTGACACGACAGTAGAGAGATCAGCCGCAGGACCACCGGCTTAACGTGCCTTCCGAAGCACGGAGGAGTTCTAGATGACATTTTCGTTCACCCATCTGACTGGCCTCCGCGATAGCGATCGCTTAACTTCAGTCGTAACGCAATAGCAGGCCAAGCGAGGCAAGCACAGTTCCATCGAGCCCCTCAAAAAATAGTGGAATATTTTTATACAGAAAACTAAAGAATCATCCATCTGTCATACAGTTGACAATGTTACATCAACATCTCTGTCGTCCCCGGTTTCTCGTAAAGTTATTTTTGTGTTTGAGTGGTGCGTATGCGCAGCCGCTGACGTCAGCGAGGCGAATCACGCCCTTACGGAGCTTTGCTGTGACAGTTCTGCGCAAACAGTTAGCAAATACTGCCAGACAGTCGAAATTGAACCTTATCCCGCTGGCTTTAACAATAAAAATAATCTCAATCACTAGTTAACTTCTGATGTATACAATCCATTATTTTTTAATAAAACTAGCCAGTCAACTTTTGTACAAAATAATTCATTATCATCCTAGCGTCTCTCCCGGTTGCATCCTTGGCTATTGCCTCGGAGCCAGCCATATGGCTTTGGGTGTGTTTTGTAACTCGCGTAGGTCAGTGAAGGATCTATGGATTGATCTAGAAATTTTATTAGTGTTGCCCTGGTACTTTGTGTTTTTTTGCTACTAAGCTGATATTGTCAGGTCAAGTGTTCAGAAGATAGAAAGCCAACAAAGTAAGGGCAAAAACATAATTTTACAGGCTATATGTTCTTGACACAATATTTCATGAAAAAATTTGTTTTAGTGCAATTGATATTTTAAGATAAAAAAATATCCTCCGAAGATCCTGGGAAATCCACTGTAATCAATGCTTATGATTAACATAAATATTAAACAGCGCCTTAGTTTTGTAGGTATGAATTTAATATCCAAATAAGTGTCGACTGATAGCGTATTAGCGGAACATAGCACAATCGAATGCACTTTAAATGCCAGTTTAATTACGACTTTAATCAATATTATAAATACAAAAGGTCTATCAAAAGTAGAAGCATGTACTGTTAAGCGATGTACATTAATTAACCCTGTCATGCCATTTAAGTAAACTATGTAAAGTTTCTCCTTTACCTCTAACATTAAATACAACACCATGCACTAAGGACAAAACTTTAACAAATACTATAAATTTAATTTAAGTCACGATTGCAAAAAAAACATATTCTATATTATATTATACCTACATGTTAAAGTTTGTTCCTTTGTTTGGATGTTTGTCCGTCAATCACGCTGAAACTACTGAACTGATTTTGAATGAATTTGGTATACAGGCAGGGTATGGGCTGACTTAGGTACTTATAATCCCGATTAAATACTCCCAAGGGATAAAACAGGAAGCTTGATAATGCGAGCAAAGCCGGTGTTCAAAACCAATTAAAAATAACCATTGTCCTTTTAAATACCACCAAATATTTAACTGCAAGTTCAACGCCGGAACACGTGATCTTGACATTTGTGTATTGTAAGTTATACTGATAGCAGAACAATACAATCGTGTGCAGAGTATAATGTATGTTTGTCATAATGTAAGAACAGACAGTATGTTATATCTACAATGAAAAAAACAATAGAATAAACAAATCTTAAATCATACTAATATTTTGACTAATATACATAGTAAAGGTGATGAGTTTGTTTGTTGGTTTGGTTATACGCGTTATTGACTAATATAGTAAAGGTGATGAGTTTGTTTGATAATTCGTTTATACGCATTAACCTCAGAAGATACTGGTTCGAATCAAACATTATTTTTGCGTTGGATAGTCCATGAATTGAGGAAGAGACGAGACGAACTTCTTAGCTATCCATGGATTCTCCGTGCGGGTGCCGGGTCCATCGCGTGGAACAGAGAGGAATGCCAGTCGGCGCCTGGGACTTGCGACCCAGCGTGTAGGTTTAAGGGGCCCCTTTATAGTATATGTAATCTACTACTGTAGTCCGTAACAGTAGTCTTACATAGTGTTAAGTATACTGTTTCGGACTAGTACCTACTTCAATACCTACATTTCAAACAATACTTAAAGATATTGGGTTACAAAAAGAAGTTTTCCAAAGTATGTATGAACGAACGATAAAAAAGAAATAAGAAATTGATCAGTAATGGTTGGATCTCGTTCTCTTTCAGATATTAATAAAGATTCTTTTAAACTTGTATTATATTAAAAAGTAACTGAAACCTTCTCTATTCTGTGGCGCGCTGCGAATCCAATTTGACTGCACTACTAAGAATAAGCGAATAAAATTGCCAATGGAATCTTAAACATAGTGTATCGAAGTTACTATAGTGAACCGATCTTGTAAGTATTTGAAGAATATGAGTGTAGGTTACTTTATCATCAAATAGTAATGTTTTGAGAAGATACTAAGACACATCATAGTTCATAAAGATTAAGCAATCAAACTTACAGGTATAAAAAAAATTCTACAAATAAAATTATCAGCAGCCTTTTTATGTCCCACTGCAGGGCGAAGGCGTCCATCATTTAAAATCATATTTTCGTTACAAAGATGGATTTTGGCTTTATTACTACGCTTGCCAAATGCGGATTGCTGATCACAAACCCGAGCTGTGTTCAGAAAAACCTACACAAATTTGTCTGACCCAGGGATGACCGAGGCCAGGTATTTAAACCACTGGACCATCGAGGCGTCAACAAACAAATCTCTATGCTTTATGTACTATCCACTAAAGACAATGAACTCACTGAAAGTAAGTCACACGTGTCATATTCATTCATGTCTGACCCTCATTAATGGCTGACACGATTCGTCCGATGACTCGTCACGTCACGTCGATGTCATCGACAAAGATGCGCGAATCCAAACGGTAATTTGAGACTGCGATACTTGTAACATTGGGAAACTTGTAACACTCGTGCGTAACGTTAATCGACTAATCATGGTTCATTTAGATTAGTTATATTGCCACGTACTTTGTGAGGATATTTAACTGTGCTACTATGTATATAACTTTAATGCATGCTCAAAGCAACAACAGAATAAACATTGAGTGTTATATTCTAAATATGATTGCTTCCACTTCATTTCTGCTTCCTAGCAAAAATCCAGGAAACGATAAGTAAAATATGGAACTGAATTCACAGAAAATAGTACGGAAATAAGACCGCACAGGTGCACTACATAGGCAATCCCTTTACTCGCATAACTGAAGGAGGGCTTAAGATTTTACGTGCTTTTGCAGTAAAATAGTTAGTATTTGCACGCAAAATTAAATAAGTCTTATCCGTCGCACGTTATCTAAGCTACATTTAGAATAGGCGAGAATAATATCTATGGATATGAATTCCAGATAAGACCAATTGTAGAAACGCACCTAGCCGAAAGCACGCGTCCGAATTTCGGCGTGATTAAGTCTGCAATGTATTTTAAATGATTGATGATTGGATGTCAAACCATGTAGAAATCACGTCGCATAATATTGTATCGATAAGCATTACTGGCTGGTGAGAGCGATGGTGGCCTAGTGGTACGGATGGGTCACGAAGGTCTGATGGCAGTCGCTTCACTGTAATAACCAGACTTGCCAAAGCGGACCCCGCATAGAAACGGGATAATCGCTAGGAAGAAGAAGAAGCAATACTGGCGTACTACGGTCGCGTTTTATCAGCCTGGAGTGTTTCTATTGGAATAGGCGTTCTGAGAATAATAATGTGCGGATATTAAATCAAGATTAGATCAATAGATTTGGAGCATGCCGATATGCACACATCTCATAACTCTATTGCAACCACTTAACCTAGATAGGGCAGGTGATAATGTTTGCTGTTGATTTACTTAATGGCTCGACATGCTCGTAAGTCTGTTTGACCCTGGTCGATATCATGACCATTGACCACCTGCAGGAGGTACTGACTTCTCGAAAACAATATAAATATTGGTCAATATCACATACATTGATCTGACTCTGGTGAGTAGTTTAGGTACTTGTGCCTACGGTCATGGGAAACATGGGAATTACAATTATTATTAGATTGATACACATACTTACTAATTAACTTTACACAGAAAAACAGAACAAACAGACGTGTTTATGCACACAAAAATGTTTTAATGTCAGAATCGAATCTAGAATCAAAAATCAATTGGTGTACAATTTTTGGCCATAACAAATCGATATTATTGCAATATATGTATTAATATAACATTTGGTAACAGGCCACAAATACACTATTTAAACGCGCCAAAGGTAGGTAACCCTTAAAAGTGTATAGCAGTGAAAAATAACCCCTATTACTGCTTCTTCTTGATAATAGCACGTAATAGTATGTGATGCTCGTTTACCCGCATATCTTGACCTTGGAACTCCTTTCAATCTCGATTCTGCACGACGAAACCCTACCAAGAGTTCTCGAACGCACTCATTACCATAAACACTACATCACTCGTTACGTTTACGGATTAGTAATGCGTACAGACATTTTGTTACAAGCCAGACTTAGGAATTGTTAAGGAAATTATCGTTTATACTACTATCAATCATTACATTTGTGTCTTGTGCTTTATTAGTGTTTTTTTTTAAATTACGTATGATTTCTACGATTGACATCACTGATTAATACGCACTAGGTATAAGATAATTGTCTGCACATAAATTGTCACTGAAGGAAATAACATATTTCTTTGAATTTTATATTAACTTATAACAAATTACCAGCAGCCATTTTGAGACAACGTGAAACAACATATTTAGTACCTTGAAAAACGACACATATAAATGAAGTCGGTTAAAAATATTTTAAAATAAGATCGAAAACCAATAGTATCATCTCGATAATCTCGATTTCTCAGCGCTCTCAAGGAAGGATGCGAGGCGAATTCCTGAGTCGGCGTAAAACGCACTGATTTACGACACTCAGTTAAATATACCGACGTAATGGAGGTGTATTTAACTTTCGTTACGTAGTTCAGAACATACCTATGAGTGTGTGTGTGTACTTCTAACTAAGTAACCTACAACATGAATTCATTCGGATGTCGGTTTAAACTTTTTGTATATTTATTTCAAGCATCTTTACATGCTCTTATATGTAATTATTTTACCTTTACTAATTAAAAATATATAAACAAAGAGCAATTTATCTGATCTTAGGTGGCTCAGGCGGAAATCGAACCCTGCGCCTCTTGCAATCCAGCAAGAGCCCACCATCATGCACCTAAGATCAGACAATGACGTTTAGCCTGGTAAGTTTAGTAATTACGAGCAAAAGTTCTAAAGGTTAAATTCGATTCACGATTTTTGCCTTGGGGTTGGTGGTAATTAATTTTAATTAACTTTCAATTCTACACCATTCCGTTATAGAAGCTATGATTGGCAGAGTTTTTCAAAAGCAATTATTCAGGTGAATCGTTTTTAGGGTTCCGTAGCCAAAATGGCAAAAAAACGGAACCCTTATAGATTCGTCATGTCTGTCTGTCTGTCTGTCTGTATGCCAGTCTGTCACAGCCACTTTTTTCCGAAACTATAAGTACTATACTATTGAAACTTGGTGAGTAGATGTATTCTGTAAACCGCAACAAGGTTTGCACCCGAAAATAGAAAAAAAATAAAAAAATGGGGGGGTCCCCATAGTTAGAACTGAAACTGAAATTTTTTTTTTTCATTGAACATATACGTGTGGGGTATCTATGGATAGGTCTTTAAAAATTATATTGAGCTTTCTAAGCTCATTTTTTTCCGAAGTGAATACTTTGCGTGACAGACTCTTCCAAAGTGGAAGTGTGTCCCCCCCTCGTAACTTCTAAAGTAAGAGGATGATAAATCTGAAATAAATATATTATGTACATTACCATAAAAACTACTAACGAAAATTGGTTCGAGCGAAATCTATTCAGTAGTTTTTTTAATACGTCAAAAATAGAATTTGTACGGAACCCTCAGTGCGGGAGTCCGACTCGCACTTGGCCAATTTTTTTTATTAACATTAGTTCAAAAATAATTTTACATCTGCATATTATATAAGTTACATAATATTTTAAATGTTCTAAATCCATTTATATTCGATGGCATTGACCAACAAACCTTGAACCGCGATTTCCATTTATAAATATAATTGCAAACCGACAGACATCTGCAAT
The DNA here is from genome assembly GCA_958496325.1 of Nomophila noctuella. Taxonomy (NCBI): domain Eukaryota; kingdom Metazoa; phylum Arthropoda; class Insecta; order Lepidoptera; family Crambidae; genus Nomophila; species Nomophila noctuella. Next base: position 14,507,042 of record OY292484.1, read on the forward strand.
CGTGTGCCTCACATTAATTTGAGAATTACAATTGATAAATGTTGCAGTTATTATTCCGATCATGACAAAGAAATACATATTGTTATTATCTTGATAAGTCGAGGGGTAACATTACTTAAGGTTAATGTAAAAGTTACGCTTTAAAATTATTGTAATATTTTTTATTTGTCAACGTCTCTTAAATCGAAATAAGTTTAAATAAAACTTTGAGTAAACAAAAAAAAAAACAAATAACCCTACCATAAATTTTCTTAGAGGTGCAAATCAGGCATTTTTCAATTATGTCAATGAACGAGCTATGAAGTTATTTAAATCTGCAATAATATAAGTTCGGAGTATAATAAATACCTTTAAATGTATTAACTAGGTCTGAGGAACAAAAACTTAAATGGAAAAAGCGTGGGCCGCCATAGCAGCCAGACATTATGACATACCGCCGAAATAGGAAAACTTCGGAGGTGGCGATCGTTTCTAGGCTTAATCAGCAATGATGTAGGTACGGGGTGGACAACGCCAATCTATTCTGAAAGGTGACAGTTGTGTATCTTACAGCGATTTATATTAATCACTGGTAGTTGCGCAAGCACTTTACCCTGACAACTACAGTAGATATCCTGAGACTGATGTTTTAACAGAGACTGGTGTTATAACAAAAGTTATAATACCTACCGTCAGCTAATTGACAAACATAAAAGTATTACAGAGCACAGATACACTTCATTCCCTACGAGGGTAGGCTCCAGTTTTAATTTTCAGTCTACGAATCAAAATAAAATATTTTTGAAACAGGAGAAGCCAATTACAAACTGTTTCTCTTACCCACTGAACCAATGGTAAAAACGATATAACCGCGCCATGGCTACAGCGGTGCTTCAAAGATGAAGAATAATATTATCTCGCATAAATTAAAAACAATATTGACATAAGAGATCAACATCGAATTTGTTGTGTAAATTAAATAATGTTAGTTCTTACGTTGTCCTAAATGACTATAGCCATGCTTCAAAGATGAAGAATATTATCTGGCATAAATTAAAAACAATATTGACTTGTTCTTAAATTAATAATGTTAGTTCTTATGTTGTTCTTTAAACGTATTTGTATTTATATAAATGTTGATAATACTTATGTTGTTCTAATCGTACTAACATCATTTAATTTAAATACAAAGTACACCTTGACATTTAGTCCGGACATTGCGGACGGAGATGCAATTTACATAACCGTCCGATTCGATGCAGTCGATCTCAGACGCATATCGATTACGGCGCATGCGCGGATATTGGACAAACGATTTTGGACAAAGTTCATGTACAGACGAGGGACATGACAGCACGATTAGGGTCAGTGTGTTTAAACATTATATTAATGTAAAATTATTATTTAATGGACCTTTAGGTGTTTGGAACATGAAAATGTAATCACGGCTAAGTTGTGAGCCTTCACAAAACGCTGAGGAAGGCTTTTCTAATAAACGGTAAAGATGCTCGTCGACTCTACGATGCTCTTTCGAAGTAGGGCAAAAAAACTATGTATAAACACTAAAATATGTAGCTTCAGTTTTTCATCATGATTTGCAGGGAAAGGAAATAGCCACAACGAGCCCTGACTTATTATTATTTAAAATCGAAGGTCTAGTGAAATGGTGGCGCAATAATAGAAAATACTAAGTAATTCTAACGAATTTTTTCAAGCTTTGCTTATTGCCAACCCTACACGTTTCCAACCAGATTTGTCAGGGGCGGAGTCACAAGATGAATTAACGTTTAGTTAGCAATTTGCCGTTTTTTAACTACGCCACCAAAAATAAATGAGCCTTTGTAATGGGGACGACGACCTCACCATTATGGCAATAGACGTACTCTCTCATTTCGCATTATTAGTTTTTCAAATTAAACTTTTGACTCACGACTCTCGGTTGAACATTTGCGCGGGAACGCCCATCGTTTCAACGGGATTTTGGTTCCTTGCGAAATTTAATTTACTTTAAAATATTAAGTTTATAAAGTTGTGTCAAATGTCAGTAAGTACCTACTAATTATTTCTCGTGGCAGCTTGTTATCACATTTCGAAACCCTACATTTTGAACAACAAATGGTAGTTTTTGCGAGTGTCATTGGCGACCGATCGGTGAACTAAAGTATACAATAAAATTGTCTGATTTTTCACATTGTGCTGTGATTGTGCCAAGACATAAGCGCTATTGATAAAATAGGAAGCCCTAGACACCAAACGTAATTAACTTTTTTTTAATATGATAGGGAGGCAAACGAACAAGCGGGTCACCTGATGGTTAGTGATCCCACTGCCCATGAACAACAACTGTACAAGGGTCCGGATACGTTGCCTGCCTTCAAAAACCCCCTCCCCAACTAAGCTATTTCAGGCTTCACACATTTTCTTGTAAGGTATAAACTTGTTACTGGTTGACTCTCCCACGTCTAAGTTAATTTAAGCACCAAACTAAGCTTAAACTTACCTGAATAGATCTTGTAAAGCGAGTCGAGCAGGCCTTGCATCATCTTGAAGTTGTATTTAGGCACTAAACCAACCACTCAATAGATCATTGTGTTAACTAATCAACTCGAACAATGGCCGTATTATCAGCGCAATAATCAGATATGTTCTCGTCGGTACACACTACTATTTTGTTTCTTGATGGCTCCATTTGGGATTTATCTCAAGAATTTTATTTAACACTACCTACTTTTGTTTGTATGCACATGGAAATGTGAGTTTGGTTAGGACACAGACATGTGAGAACAAAATTAGGACTTTAATAAAAATCAAATAGTGATATATGTTCATTGTAATAACTCGTTTCGGTTACAATTGGTAACACGAATTGAACGCAATAAAAAAAAAGTGACACCCTCACTACAACATTAACAACCTATATAGACAAGAAGAATATAAAACCACGTAATACTTGTACATATTTACACATTTACACATAGGAGGTAATGACAACGCAGCAACGACAAACGTTCCCATATTCTATTTCAACGTAGACCATTATCTTCCATTAACATCAAGCGACACTGTGATTTACAATTCCACAGTCAGAAAAGGATCTGCTCTGATTCCCTCACTCATTACCAGCAGCATTAAAAATTGCGTGCAACAACTACAAAAGCCCTAACAACTAACAACATTCATGCATACTCGCTTGCATTTCGAACAAATCTATTGACCGTTTCATCGTGGACCAGTGTTCCACTGATCGAGGTAGTTCCCTTAAAGCACCTAATTTTTAAGCACCCGCAACTTGCGCACCTTGCCTAGTCCTCTGTGAGCACTCATTCATAATTTGGCAGGCCTATTTAATATTTTTGGCAAACCATGGCAACCATGAATAGATGCTCAAAGTTGGCCAGGAGCTTAAGTGAGTGTTTAAACATACGAAATAGAACAAATACAGATTCATGATAATTATTGTCTTCTATGAAAAAAAAACAGCTAGCTCATCTGTTCGAGGCAATTTACCTAAAATACTGACAGAATTCCCTCTTTGTACAGCTAGATTGACGCGAAATAACTACCAGACCTCAGGTCACCAGTTACCTCAAACAAGAGAGCAACAAGAGATTTTAAACAAGAGAGTATGTAAGCGTTCACGTCGAAAAACGCAGGACAGAAACATAAGTGGTTGCGGATGTGCCCGCACCCGCGAGTTCAACATCAACAAGCGCCAGTTTCAGTTGCTCAAAGTGGACTTGCGTCACCGATCGACCGATAAGTACCGAATGAAGATACAAACTCGAAATGACTGTAAGGTGAACGACCCCTGTGACGGACAGTACGGTGGCCAAATTGAGGTAACGGGACGACTTCGGATCGTTATCATCAATAAGATTTGCGTAACTATCTGCTAGCAATTACCACTTACAAGAGTAGGCCCGACCACTGAGAGGAATGTAGTGCACCGGTGTACAGTTACATGCAAGAAGGACAAAAGAACAACCGCATGCGATTGGTTAGATGGAAATCACATTCCGTTTCTATTATTAAGTTTAGATAGATAATAACGGGTTTGGTTCGTATGCTGTTTGCAAGAAAAATTCGGTCATAATTTTGGAAATAATATTGGAAAGTTTAGAATTTAAGTTCAATAGGTATTTGAAAGGAAAATTAGTAATTCTAATAAAAAACGAGCATGCTTACATTTACCAGACTTAAAAATGAAAAAGCTCACTATTTACATGAATACCTTTACTATTTAAACTATTATTGTTTAGCAGGCTACCTACTCTTGTTACCAAATACGGTCGAGGCCCCACAATCTATCAAAGACCAATAAAAACACAAAGCATATTTAGATGTGGATTTACATAAACATTCGAACATAGGCGAAATTAATGTTATAACCAAGGTCAGTAACGTAACCTTTGAAGTATACGCCTACAACGCTACTAACTGACCATCCACGGTAACATAACACGTGACAAACGAAGTTATGGCTTATGGCCCTAATACTCGTAATGTCGAAACTAATGTAGGCGGGAAACGCCGAATAAATTATAACAACAAAAAATAAAAAGCAAGTGTTGTAACTACGCAAAACGGCCTTGAAGCCAAAGCAAGCCAAACATGAAAACCATCGTAAGTCAAATATCATTGTACAAGAAATGTTTCAGCTGGCAACTGATGGGTTTATTTTAGAACTTGAGCTTTACTCCGAACCGGCATAAGTTTGACATTCATGGCGCTTTAAATTCTAAGAACAACTCACGTCGGTACAAAGACCCGTGCTTCAAAATCAAGCCTGTAATAAACAACACAAATCACGCTCTAACAACAAAAAAAATGTTTCAAAACAATCCTATTGAAACATCAGTGAAGATAAACGACTACATCCTTTGATATCTACAGATGATATTTATCTTAATAACGTGTCGATATAATTATCCGTATGAAATTCAATTTGTTCGTCGCATCTAACGTTACAGCCTCTGAAAAAGTAGCGTTGATAAACGAAACGTTTTAATCATCTTGGCACGGATACCTGAATATGTCAAATACTTTAAACAGTCGCTCTTCACGTTCATTTTTCATATATAATAAGACGTATAATAGCGCGATTTTGAATGGACTGCGCAGTTCTTGCAATTTTTCAAAGCGCTATTTACATAAGTCTATTGTCAGTTCCCTTCAGTGAGTTTTTCAAGTGCTATTTGTTAAAGGAACAAAGAGTCTCGAGTCCAATCATCATTTACTGTCGTTCACGGTTCGTGTGTGAGGCTGTGCGTCAGATGTATTTGTTTCTAAATCATGTGCTGGTAAGTGCTATGAGAAATACTTAACTTATTCTAATAAATTTCAACATTGTGTATTGTACATAACGTAGAGATACTCGTTTATCTACATTTATGTTTATAGACGATTATGAACGAAGTACGTTTAGCAATAAGACTTTGTCAGGCAGCTTGATTCTATGGATACTTAACTAAAATTTTGCATAACATCGTATCTGAATGTTTGAAAATTACAAACATTAATTTCAAACTTTAAAAGAAATATAGTCGTGTGTGAAGTGTTAACAGCGACGAGCCCTGAAATAAAGTTAAACAAATAATTCTAACCAACGAACAAATCTTAGTAATGAATACTCAAACCGGCAAGATTTATCGTGAAAACCAAAAGTCATAATTAATAACTAACAACGCCGCGAAGCAAGACAACTGGCAGCAAATCACACGCCGAAGTGGAAACGTCTATATTTTAAAAATAGACGCGTCAATAACAATGGATAAGTAAACGGAGACACTAATGAGACTGGCGGCGTGAATGCGCGCGGAATTAGCCACACTATTGCGAAACCACGGGAAAAATATCACCAAACACACGCGAGCATTGGAAATAATAAACGTGCTATACTCAAACACGATGCTGTCAATCCAGAGTTAGGGCTGACTCCTAAAAATACTCGTAACAATCAGAAATAACACAATCTCGACGTTTTTTCTGCACAAGTCAATCATACAGTTTTTGCGAAGTCGCTTGATGAAAAAATGTAAGGTGCGAAGTTACGTACTCTATTCCGGAGACATACAATAACCAGACTGCATTACTGACATACTTTGCCGTCTAGATGTATTTGCGGACATAGTCTCACAGTCTTTTTGTTGAGGAACTAAAGGCAGACGAAATTAGAACTATACAAAACTATCACTCGATGTAATTCATCAAAGAATCCGCAGACGTTCGTGAAACTTTCACAAGTCCTTGGAAAGTTAATGGAGACCTCTTAACACGGCATGATTCTCGATTTGCACGAGTGACAATTTATTATATTGTAAATTGCATCTGACATGTCTGGTCTTAATCTGGCAGGCGCCGGCGGGAATTTCGACGGTGTAATGCGAAAATGACAATCCAACTGAGGGTCCACTTCCACTCGTACTTCCAAAACAAAAGACAGTGGACGTTTGATTGTATTATCATGTGTTGTGAGCACGTGTTTGGCACTTTGATATTCACATGAGGGCACAGCACTTGCACTTGTTTCTTTCCACTCGCGTTTTCGTGTATTTTCCCGGTTGTTTGGCCGCGTGGCGCGGTGGACTGACGTGCGCTCGGATCGCGCGCCCGCGCCGTCCGCGGTGGCTGGCACCGCCGACGCCACTGGCCACCGGGATTATTTATAAATCCACAGACAGGGGGTCGTAGAATTTTGCACGACTTCGTGGTATGTGAGCTAATGACTGCACCAGGTCGCACCGGAAGAAGGGTTCGTCGCCGGACATCGTTGAGATCGGTTTCCTTTTCTTTCATTGTTCGAGTGACCAGTATTTCACCAGCATATAACATAGTAACACAGAAAGTACAATAACATAAAATAGCTTTAGCTATGGAATTAATTTTATGACTCATCTTGAAGAGCCTTTTGACGTGCTAAACGCTCTCGGAGAGGAAGAATACTATGAGATGCAGATGAATTTAGTCCACTTACATGGTATCACTACTTTATCGAGTATAAGAATTTTTCTTTGTTGCTTGCTGTCGCTTTTGGAATAAATTGTTCCTAGAATTTATCTACGACAACAGTATCACTATCAAAACCAAAATCACCGTAGCCTTACATTCAAAAATGTAATTTCGCATATCAAATTTCATCCACCTAGACCAGTAGCAATTTTCCCGAGTCTTCGCTGTTTCGCCCACCTGAACAGGTGTCTGCATCGCCTGATGTCACAGACGGACACGTGGGTGACGTATAAATAACCTCGGCGGCTAATTGATGCGCGGCTTTTGATTAATTAATGGGACGTGACGCGTGGTGACTCGGACCTTTGATTCATTGGAGAGCGGAGGTGATGCGCTACATTGACGATCGATTAGTGCTCTCAGCTATTTGACTAAGGCTCGTATTGATAAATCGTTCTCAACTCTGAGATCGATCTTGAGGGCTAACTTGATGCTGTTTTATATGAGAATAGCATCTCAAGATTTATTAATACGAGCCATAGCTTCTAAAGTTTTGATGCTAATTAGAGATGCGCATTTGATGATTTCAAATTCCGCTTCTCACTTCTTTTTGATTTGGGATTTTATGTGCAAAATTACTTGTCGCTTTGCGGTGACCGAAAACTTCGTGAAAAAGCCTAGACTGCTAGAGAAGAATTTATTGCTGTTGAGAGTTACTGACGGCAGTTCCTGCAAGGTATAACTTAACTTGCCAAATACTGGATCAAGGTAAAAACGAGTAAATGTTTCTAAACGTTTTACAAGTTCACCGATAACTTCTAAATATTTTCAATACTTAAGGTGATCGTTAGTATACTACATATAAAGGGGTCCCTTGAATCGACACGCTGGGTCGAATGTCCCAGGCGCCGACTAACATGCCTCTCTGTTCCACGCGATGGACCCGGCACCCGCACGGAGAATCCATGGATAGCTAAGTAGTTCATCTCATAACAAAAATGAGGAAAACGCAATTGCAAAAGAAACTCTTAGCACCGAGAAAATCACCTCAGGACTATTTACACAAGACATGAGTTAAAGCTGGATTTTCCTCGTTTTTTTTTCGTTTAAACTCTAAAAATAGTTTAATCACTACGTGGCCATTGGCGCTTCTGCTGTAAACTCGACAAAAATCTGGCTCCAATACCTCAAGTGAATCATCGCCTGAGCACAAAAGATCTGCCGTTTGGCACCATTTGCAATACATACCTATTTCTTGACAAATGAGCGCTAAAATTAAAAGCAATGAATATTCTAGTTTGTAACACACATTCTTAGTGTTACGAATGATGGAGTAATATTTCAATTGGAGTGTGTCTGTGAGCTACTTTGTGTCCGCACCGTGACAAGCTATCATCATAGGTACGTAATAAAATGTCAGCCAAAAGACAAAGTCGATTTTCGTAGGGGAGGCGGCGAGTATTTTTTTTTTCTTGATTTCATTATGAGGAATATACGAGTATGTTTGGTTTGTGGACACGAGAAAAAGAGACGCCAATCTGATCCTGATCACCAACACAGTGCGTTGAATTAGTATATACATATTTGATATAGCCTATATTAGCGATTATCGTGTAAGTGTAAACACACGAACTCAAACGGATAACCAAACAATAATGTATCATCAGTATGACAGCGTGAAATTCATCACGCTTAACATTCTAATTATAGATACTTTTGGCGTATTTACGTATCTGTACAACATCAGTGAATTATTTATAAATTCTCTTTTGCATGTGCACCCACGCCGGATTATAATCGTTCCATGAATGAATTGCATTTATGTATGCCTATGTTGCTGCACTTCGATGCATCGCGAACGATACGTATGCAAGCTATTACAGATCGGAATCATTTATGCATTTTTGGATAAGTCAGTTTATAAGAAAATGGCAGCATTAATTTCACCATTGTTAAAGACATATCTATAAGTGTAAGAGTGCGAATCTCCAAAAAAAGTTTGAGTCCATTTCCTGAAAAAAAAAATAGTTTTTAAAATACCTGTATGCATCACAAAATATGTTTTAAATGCAGGTTAAGATTATAAGAGAATATTCATTATAATTAATATTTTATGAAATAATGATATCATTAATTATTGGTAAAACTGGTTATAAGAATGATGAGATGTATGATAAAAAAATGTTTTTCAATAAATATCCAAATAATGATATTTAATAACGGGACTAAACGCGATTTGATTTATGTATCTGTATATGTTATAGTAATGCAACGCGAAAGTCTAAAATCTCATAAAATATCCAAATCCCGGATAATCCCGCGCTATATTGTCGGGAACCATCTCTCTCGTCGACAGTCACAGCGTGACTGACAGACGGACACGCGACCTTGCTTCATTCGCGCGATGAGCTATTTTAGTTTTACATTAAAAATTATACGCTCTTCGCTATCTCTACAGGGGATTAACAGAATATACGTGAAATTAGACAGCGAAAACTTCCGCACGCTTGCAAGTTTCATACTCGAGACTTGATGAACAAATCAACGGATATCTTAATTTCACTATATTAAGATATTAAGTGCGATTAAGTGTAGAAACACACCAGGCTGAAATACGCGATCGAAATTCGGCGGCAATGTATTTTGTACACAATAATATTAGGCGACGTAATGTCGGCATAGTAAATCACGGTCATCTTCCATTTAAAATACTTTGCAAGCGTTGTTACGCCGAACTTCAGTCACGTTTTTTTCGCCTAGGTGTGTTTCTACATATACGGAAAAAACGTCATCGGTTAGTTATCGGTTCCTAAAGGGGGAACTGCACTAGTGCAAATAACCTTTGGTTATGTCTTTTGGACAAGCCTACAACACCCAATTAAAACAGAAATTGGCTGCTCTCAACACACAAATAGAACCAAACCACACAAAAAAATCGTGTTAAACAGTCGTTTCAAACATGTCGGTGACGCGGTTCACCCACGGGGATGTTTACACTACCCAGGTACGAGACATCTTGGTAAACATTGCAGCTATCACTCACTATTATGATCAGAATACGGAATGAAAGGCACCTTGCGTCAAAATTAAATGCTTTATGGAAGGTGAATGTTCCAGAGCTTATTAGTCAAAGTCAAAGTGTTTGCTGCGATCACAACTGTACCAGCAGAATATGTTTTGGTAATTTTTCTTTTCACATTGAAGCCAGAACTAGTATAAGGGATGACATCTTTGTGACAATTGTTGCTACTTCAGCTGTTACAATAGGCAAGAGAGAAACCACAATCTTTCAGGAAATCTGCAAAAATCGTGTTTCGAGAAATTTTTAAGTTACCGATGATATACTCGGAAATAAACTCGGAACCGGAAGGACCTCAAAAAGTTAGTTAAATCAATGAATCACGCAAAAAATTCGTAAGTATTTGTTCGTGCGTAAAATATTTGTTCAACTTAAAGCAAACGTTGAAGACATCGAGTTATGCAGAAAACAAATAGCAGAAACCATCTTTAAAAAATATTATTTGTTTTAGAATAGGATCGCGCTCAAACGAAATGGACTCAAACTGTCACCATTTGACACAGCAGGTTAGAAATTCGAAGAAACTTATTTACATACTAATTCTAGGTATTTCAGAAGTATAATGTTTTGCGAATATGGATTGGATATGCAATAGGGTAGATAACTACCGTAATTTTTAGGAATAAAGAATTATTAATAAAAATTTGTTTATTTACTCGATTTTATCCGCGGCCATAGATTTTAAATGTTTTCTTTGTTCCTCTATTTTTATTTGCAGCTAAAATTATCTACAAAGCCCGGAACCAAATATTAAACAAAGGTAAAAATACCGTGATTTCGGATGGACAGGCAAAATAAACAAGACATATTTATTTATCCGTCTATAAATGGACTTTCCGAGTCAATAAATACATGTAAGACACTGTTTGTTAGCAACGTCTATAAATCGGAATCGTAAAAACTACATGTCTTTTTAACGAAGGTAGATTCCCATCTACCTAGGTATATATCTTCCCAGATATATACCATTAAATGGTATATATCTTCCCAGATATATACCATTTTTAGGGTTCCGTAGCCAAATGGCAAAAACGGAACCCTTATAGTTTCGTCATGTCTGTCTGTCTGTCTGTCTGTCTGTCTGTCTGTCCTGGCTCGTTCTCCGCCGTTTCTGAACCGATTGCCACGAAAATTGGTGGAGAGATGCATAGTGATAATTCAAGAATTGGTTTTTAAAATAATCGAAAAATAATTATTTTTTACCCCCCCTACCATACATCAAAAAGTAAATTCGAAAAAAAAATTCGACTTACCCCATCGTGTGGGGTATCGTTAAAAAGGTATTTTTAAATACAATAAAACTTGCCTTGAAACCATGTGGATCAAACAACCCAGTCTCGAGATATATTAATACAAAGTTTAAATTAGAGCGTCCCCCCCCCTTAACTTTTGAAATACTGTTAAAATAATTCTGAAAAAAATGTCCTGTATACCTCCAAGTAAGTACTTTGAACGAAAACTATAGCGAACTCTGTATCATACATAGTTATTTTTATACAACTCGACCAACTTATGACGTGCAGTTGCCCGTACTAAATGGTGTCTTAAGCGGTCGGGCCATCTTTTAGCTACGGAACCCTTTCATGGGCGTGTCCGACACGCTCTTGGCCGGTTTTCTTTTTAAGTGACATTTGCCAATAATAGACATCCGCAGCCATTTGTCATGTATACAAGTTCTTCAGAATATACCAGTGCTTCGCCCAACGTGGCATCATGATGCAAGCTCTTTAGGACCTCGAGACCGATTGTACATAATAATATGTATAGATAGACCACCTCTGGCTTAGGTTTTTGTTGTTTCAATTCACTATTTATGTTTAAATTATTTCCGTTGCTTTGGTGTTTTTATTCAATTTTATTTTATAAAACATATTTTGAAAGGTCTATTTCATGTGTCTATTTAGGCATGAATATGCGTAAGATATCAAGCGAATCATTATTATCTACCAATCACAGCACGTCCGACGAAACACTTTGAATATGACCCTATTTTTATGATATAGGGAGGCAAACGAACAAGAGGGTCATCTGATGGTAAGTGATCACCGATACCCATGGACATCGAAAACCGCACAAGGGTCGCAGATGCGTTGCCGGCCTCCCCAAATGAGCTCTGGCGACGTTACTTACCAGCAGAAACATAGCACAACAGTCACAAAGTGCTACTTCACAGTGGTGTTCTGTCAGACAAGCGGCTCATTCGAATGGAAGTTCCACTTAGCTCCACCTCGCTTGAAAACTCTGTACTGACCTCATTTCAAAGGCATAAGCATAAGCTGAACATACAAGACTGACCTAATGCATTAACATGATAGGTAGTCGCGTGCGGACGCGGGCAATAGCTTCGCAACTGGGCTGCGCGGGCGCATCCTCTGTGACGTCACGCGGAATATTCCTGCGAAACCGCTGTCATTACCGTATTTGGGACGCAGTTAGAGCCTGCAAATGGATATTGCGTGGTATTAATCTTCGGGAAACGACTTCTTGTTTTTTTTTTGTAAAAAGGAGGTTTAAAAGGCAAACGCTTATCTGCATTTTTTTTATGTACGAGTATTCTATTTTAGTCGTACTTTTATTAACACGCATATCGTATCATTTAGCATCTGATAAATTAATTTTAGTTTTATTACCTATGCTTTTGTGGCAAGGCGGGTGCTATCTCGTACGATGCAACATTCGCGCATAATAAGTATTTGAACATGATTTTTATGAAAGTAATGGTTAAGATTAGAAGTTTCTTTGCAATTATTTTTAACATACCTATGTATTTGAAACAGCCCTAACCGCAACAATTGTCCCTATTGTCCGTTGCGCAATTTAAATTCGCTTGATACTAACTAATCAGCTTTCGCGGAGTTGTTAGCGAGTTGTGCAATTCAGTAATTTGATACTCCCATCAGAATCGTTTAAAAAGTCTACAGTTTAAGTTGACACTTATTAAACACCTATTAAAATTGTTGTCAAATGGCTCGTTTACCGAGCCATCCCAAGATTTGTAGGTATATTAGATTTGACTTAAGTTACCCCGTACCCTGCTTGTATACTACATTGAATCAAAATCCGTATCATCGTATCGTATCAGTAGTTTTAGCGTGGTTGACGGACAAACATACAAACAAACCATAATTTACATTTGTTACATTGAGTATGATAACAGCTCTACAATTTTTTTTACCGCTATCTATATTTTGCTCGTACGAATACAAAGTCAAATATATTTTATTTAAAACAAACGAGAATTAAACAACCTTGACCAACATGACGTTTGAATCACCACTCAACGATATCTGATTAACATTTTCGACCTCACTGACAACATCCGATATGGTCTAGTGGCTAGGATACCTGGCTCTCACCCAGGAGGCTCGGGTTCGATTCCCGGTATCGGAAAATCTTTTTGTAGTTTCTTTTCTGTACTTTTTATTTTAGACTACTGGTATTACATGATAAATATTGGTTTTATATACATTTTCAAATAAATAACAATTTTAAGATTTTATAATACCTTTTTGGTATAAATAACAGAAATTAATAAAACCCACACAAGGGTTATAAGTTTTGTGAGAGAAAATAGGACGGGAAAAAGCGTATAGCTTTTACGAGCGTGCATGCATGCATTTATGCACCAATGCATGTTGTTCTACGGCAATGGATGTTTTGGCGCGCTTTGAACAAGCACTTGTTGCGCCCTACGATCCGTGCATTCGGTGCATTGCCTCACCGCAAGTGCATTTTCATAAATGAGGGCATTCCTCCTGTAAGGGGCTGCATACACGTTCCCGGAATCTTATTAAAATGCACTTGAGGTAATTAATATGGTTCTAGAGTCATAACAGTAATTTATTATACCTAAAGTGTATGTTGATTTTATTTTATTAGCACTACCAATTTCGCTTTCTGTTTTGCCCTAAGGTTTACTACTTACATACACTATAGTAACTATAGTGTATGTACCTAGTTCAAAATTTAAAAACATATCTGGATCTGAAAAAGGGCGTTGTCTGGCCATCGGCATCTATTTACTTTTTATTGCTTCATTGTATGAATATCGAAACTAATGTAATTAGAATTACGAATAAAATCGATAATATTATGCGGTGTTACAGTAAACATCTAAATGTAAAACAAAGTATTGTAAAAAAAAATAATTATTAAAATAATACATTACTTTCCTCCTTAGTAAGTACCTAACTAAAAAGAAAACGTTTGAAACAGATAAGTGACGGCACGGTTGTCTTTTTGAGCGACAAACACAAGAAAAGACGGAAGTGACCCGATGCTCCCGGTTATTTCTGTCCGATGGTGGCAGTCACTCATGCCTATTTGTTTAACATGGAAGGATTCGTAATAGTAGAAGAAATAAAGCAAAAGGGAAAATATTCAAGCGTACCTAAACAAATTGAAAAATTATGAAAAACTAGGTTTTATACACGGCTTTGCCCGCGTATATTCCTGTTTTATCATTTGGGAGCATTTAATTGGGATATCTTTAAACTTAAGTCAGGCCATTCCATGCCTGTATACCAAACTCCATCAAAATCCGGCCAGTAATTTCAGCTTGATTGACGGACAAACATCCAAACAAACAAACTTTCACATTTATATTTAAAGTATGATAATCATAAACGAATAAGGTATTCAGTCAGATTCAAACGTATGAATATAATATTTCCAAGTTGACAAAGTATGTATTGGCTCTAACGCGGGATTTACAAGAATCGATTTTCAATAGGAAGCGTCTGTCCTGGGCACGACCCGGAGATTGAATCGGGAGACTGCAGGATGCAATTTCCATCGTGGCCACGAACGAGGCAAAGAGTAACGTGGATACGGAACCTCTTCAGACTAACTTGGTTTTTTTCCCGCAAAAAAAACATTAGATTTATTATTTCGTCGAATTTTTAATAGTTGCACTAATCGAATGAGCTACTCCTATTAATAAGTGTCCATTAGAAAATGAGGTGTTTCCTTTGAATTTTTTGATTGAGGTGCCTTGTAGGTGGTGAGATATGGATTGGTATGGAATTAGATTATGTTGCTGGAAAAATCGAAATTATTTCTTCAGGTTATAAGTAAGTTAAGTACAGTTGTAACTCTAAAAAGTGATTTTACCTACATTGCAACTGGTCTCAGGAGCTTAGTTGAAGTGAAAAATTGCACATTTCGTCAAGAAATGCTTCTTGTCTTCTTTTACAACAGAACATAAGCCGAGGCCTCCAAGCGCCACTTAAGCCACAAAGAAACCCGTTTGGGCAAATTTTGTAAAAAGGCTATAGACTATTATCTCCACAAAATCGTCCAGTGTAAACCCCGGGTGGTTACAATGGGTGCGCCGGCGTCTTTATTAGCCATGAATGGCGACGCCATAAACAATTCAAAATAGCCACGCGTCCTGCCCGGAGGACTCAATCCCGGGACGCGGGATAAACGCGGAACAAGCCTAAAGGGACAACTTTGAGCACCCTGTATAAGCTCTTTCGTTCACATTTTGACACATGACAACAAGGAGGTTATTTATTTATTATAAGTTCTTTTGTTTTTGCGTATGGCAAATATGTAGATCAACTATTTGGCATTCCGTTATAAATTGAGGTCGGTATCAGACGTTGACATTGCTACACCGATTTTGGTGTTTCATTTTCACTATCAGCACCTCTAGATATTTTTGCTTAGAACTCAGTCAAACTTTTTATCACAGAACTTTTTACGAAACATAATATTTTATACCTTTGCTTCATGTCACACACATTTTGAACTGTGCAGGGATCGAACCCGCGGCCTCGTCTAAAGCTTATCTTACTACAGATAACTCTTACCAACTGTGCTCTGCAATGTTTACGGAATAGTACCTGCAAAAAAAAGATAACATATAAGTGCATTCCAGTAGTGATAAAAAGTCGTAAATCAATGTAAAAGGTGCCCTACAAACGCAACATACGGAGGTGAAGATAATGGTTTACTATAATATGTATAACAATACCTATATGTTTTATATTAAAAAGATCAGACCTTTAATTTAAAGATGTTTGCTGCAAAGTTATGTTATTTTTAAGTTATAAATTACTGCATAATAATAATAAAACTATATAAAAATAAATTGCGACAAAAAACTCTTAATCTCCGCTTAGATTTTAAATAAACTAACAAAATTGTTCAAAGAAAACAAGACGTAGTGCTGTAAACTGATACACTAACGTAATTTCGTGACGCTCTCCAACATCCGATATGGTCTAGTGGCTAGGATACCTGGCTCTCACCCAGGAGGCTCGGGTTCGATTCCCGGTATCGGAAAGTCTTTTTGCATTTTAAAGCATGATCATATATTTTAACCTTGAATTTAACACAATTAGTAAGTTTTTCAAAGTAAATATAAAAGCTTTTTTTTTACTTTTATGTTTATAATGTCAATACATATTATCATTTCACTGACGGTGCCAACCACGAATAACGACTCTAAATGGTACAAAAAACATGAAAAATAAAATACAGGAAATACAAATATATATACACATGAAAAACAAATATTACGAGTATTCAGAGAAGTCACTAGTATTTTCCCCGCCGATGCCCTTTGCGGTACATAACCCATTAAAACTCATGTTAGCACTTAAAAACTGCAATACGATAACATCGAGCTATCAGCTCACGAAGCCATAAAAACGATTTAAATAAAATACCAATAAACATAAAACAATTAGGTCAATATAATTATCCTTCGCGTTAAACACGAAAATTAACTTTAAATTGTACGATCAGTATCAACTATTAATTAAAACTATAAAACAATACATTGTATTGGTTTTAAGAATCAAATCCTTGGCCGAGTAAATGCAGAAAACAATTTTATTGAAAGTGCCTTCATAAGTGTGACATAGGGCTGTCACTTTAAGAAGTTAAATTGTAATATTTTCACAACAAGACACGTTTTCACAAGAGTTTGTTGGGAAGTAAAGTGGTAGGTATAGGGTATTTATTCTTAAGGCATCAGTGGAACGCCTTTGAACTTCAATATCAAGCTAGTCTATAATAAATCCTTTAAGTCAATGAGATATCAGCGTTTTAATTAAATTCTAATTGGAATAATTTTTGTCGTGATAGCATTTTACCATAGCTGGGCACCGTTAATAAAATAGTTAACTTCGTTAATCGTTAATCCGCTACAAAAAAAGTTAGCTTCGTTAAACGTTAAAGCGTTACATTTCGGAAGAATTAACGCAAGTTAAAGTTAATCGTTAATCCGTTAACTATGTGTAAAAATGCACTTTTATATCGTTGCATTAGTGATCTTATAAAACCTGTTGTTTGGTTTAGGTTCTGGAAGGTAACATGTTAGGAACCATTGATTTATTACTACTACACATACGTATAGAGATGACATCATGAACAAAAATTTTCTTACCCGCATTGTGATCCATGGACCACAAAGTTGCAGTCTAATTTTCTATTTTTGAACATTTTTAAATCAAAAAATGTCGTGTTTTGTTTTAAAAACATGTACAATCATTATAAGACGAAAAATGAAGATGGTAGCGAATTATAAATTGATAAAAAGACAAAAATATCACTGAATTATCCCTCCAATTTGACGCAAAACTTTTCTTCGCGATGTCCACTCTATATACACTCTATACGTAGTACCTCAATGTTAGGAACAAAACAAAATACTTGTATAATACAAATAGTTAAATGTGTAATTTAATCGTCGGACATAAGGTGCATATTCCCATTCATAAACATAACATGTTGAAGATCTCGTCTGAAAGCGAGGCTCGTTTTGGTGTTAAAATGTCTTTATCCGAGGAAAACAGACGTACTAACTGCTGCGCTTGAGGGTATAGCAGTATTGTATTTAATAAATAGACTTATAAATATCAATTCCCCGAGTAATGCAGCATCGTTGAACGAGTCTTTCGATTTCATGTCCAGCCACATTTTAACGTGACTGTGCGCTTTACTCTTAAAGAGTTGGAGCTCTTTGGTTTTTCTATAGACTGAGTGACAGAATTAAAATCTTCCACGTCATCATCGTTGTTACTCGAATTGCTCCCTTGACTCCCTTCGCCATTTAAACTGCCATGCGTCGCGCTCGCCGCGCCCGGCACTGTCTAAACCAGTTTTTCGCGCCTCGTCCCGCGCAGCTGTGTGGTTAATAGTAGGCATTGGATTAACGATTAACGGACTTCTGCATATTTAACGGAAGTTAACATGTCCGTTAACAGTTTTTAAAGTTAACTTAAAAGTTAATCCGTTAATCAAAATGTTAACTTCGTTAATTAACGATTAACGGATTAACGAGTTAATGCCCAGCTATGCATTTTACTATAGATCTTAATAATTTACATCAATTTTTAAGGTTAAGACGATAAAATAAGTATTGAAGAAATTATCATGCCCATGCCCAACATTCAACCCTACGAGGTAAGTAGTGTTTTTACCAAGCGAGTCACGACAGACGAACACTTAAGCGTAATCGATGTAATATACAATCGATAATCGAGTGTTAATGTGATTGAAAAAACGCCACGCACAAAATAAATTGTGTTTTCGAGAGGTTTTGTAAAGTTGTATTGACTTTTAAATTGTTTTTTTTTTGTATTCATAACAATACATACATTTTAAGAGCTTATTAAGAAACTTATTTGCCGATGATATAACCTTTTTGTATCATAAGGTTGAATGATTCATACACACACCTACGTAAAGTCTCTCGTAGAAAACCAAAATATTTGCTTTTTTGTAAGAGATTGCCAGGTAAGCTAAGTTTTATTTACAAAAAATTAGTTTATTAGAAAAAACAAGAAAAATCCCTACAAATGTTTCCTTATCCGATGATTGAACTCAGGCCTCAGGATCTAAAGATCACGTGGTTACTAAGATAAGTATCTATCTAATAACGATGATATTTATCGCTGTTCCAATACGTTGCCGTTGCACTTTAACAATGGTGATAAACGTTGCACTTTGGATAATACCTGATTATAATCGACAGATATTGCACTTGCACAGATTGGGCCTATCACGGCTCAATCGCGCGGGAACACTTGCACTTGTGCAATGAACAATAGACGTTGCACTTATGCTGCAAACTAAGGTTTTAGCTGGACTAAAGTTGTCAAGGACACATTTAAATAACTGAATTTAATAACCATTACAGACTCCAGTAAAAACGACTCACCGACGACTCGGAAACATTTTATTCGGACACAGTGTCCTGGATCATGGTCAAAGCGGACCCCGCATTGAAACGGGAAAAACGCTAGGAAGAAGATACAGTGGCCGAAAAAAAACGCCGATGTTTAGAATAAACCGAAAAAAATGTGACAACCAGACCGACACTAGCATTCAATCAAATTAATCATAATAATATATGTATGTATGTAATGGCAAGAAATCATCAATCAATTTGAAAGGCCCGTTGGTCGAGTGGCTAGAGACCCTGGCTACAAAACCAAGGGTTGCGGGTTCGAATCCCGCTAGGGGCAAATGTTTGTGTGATGAACATCGGCATTTGTACTCGAGTCATGGATGTTTATAAAAGTATTTAAGTATGTCTATCCGTTCCCTAGCTTCCATAGTACAAGCTTCGAGCTTAGTTTGGGGCTAGGCAATTGGTGTGTTAGTCCAAGGCATTTATTTAATCAAATCGCTTCGTTGAATCATTCGAGTCTTTTACAAATCGATTGAGATCAGCACAGCACTAAACTAGTCCGCACTTAGGCAAACACGAAGTATTAAAGTTCATTATGACATTTACACTGCTACCAAACTACCATACTTCAGGTGTCAAGTTCCATACATTCTGAAAAATCGTGAAAGATCACGATCTAGGCGTTTATTATGACATTATAAACCAAGGTACAGCACGTCAGACGAAAAAAAGCGTCCTTATGTCAGGAGCATAAGCATTAATATTGACTGCTACTGTTTACCTTTAGCGGCTGACTGTATGAGGGTGACGAGAATGAATAGTCTACTAACCTGTGATTATGGGTGACATATTTCACAGTGTATGTTGACAAGGCGAGATGGTGTCATTTGATAGCATTAGGACGGCAATATGTGTTTATTTGTCGCTCAATAGCAGGTTACTTACAGCAACTTTAAGATACATTTATATTTTTTTAATAAAACTTAGCAAAACGAAATATTTTTAGGTTTAAAAAATACCTAACTAATATTTTTTAATAAAACTCAATAAATCGACTTTAAAGAGTTTTTTAAGTAATTTTCTGGTAACATACATTGTACCTACCAAAGATGAGTGATTTGAGTGAGAGACATCATTGACTTGTCATTCGTCATCCAATTTAAATGCAAATAAACTTATAATTATTGCATTTTAAGCTGCAACATAATTATTTATCAGCCCAAAGATAATATTGCATTCTAAATTTGAATCCCGCTATAAATTAATACTTGCAGAACATAATTGCGTTCCAAATTTAATATAACATCCGATCCGATCGAACGCAGCCAATTCCAGTTTTTAATAACATTTTAATCGTCTGTAATTTACGAGCTCAGTACTTGGTTATAACCAAACTGTCATAAAACACAAATAGAAAGTTAAACATCTATCGGAACAGTTTTATGGCTTCATTAGATAAGTTTGAGATTAATATCATCGTAATGGCGTCGTAAAGATTAAAATATTCCAGTCTTGTTCGTAACGTGTCATTCACACGTCGATATAGCCATTGATTTAACTTTGTAGATGCCCTGACACCCAAAAAACTATAGCATTATTTTGTATGACATTAATGGGTCATCCAGCTGCCGTCACTGCGATAAGAAGCGACAGTCGCTTAAAATGTTAGTGATAGTTGCAGAGCGGGCCGAAGAGGCAAGGGCACATTTAACAATTTAAATCTATCGTAATTTGTCAGTTAATGCGTTCGAACGTAATGATCAATTAATAAACAATTGTAATACATGTACTTATGAGAGTAATACGGATATTGATTGCTCTTTTCGATATGAATAGGAATTGCGTGTGTGTTTCAGATATAGCAAATTATTGTCTCTTTCGACCCATTTCAGTCAACTCAATCGAAATTCGATGCTAAAGGTGTTTTGCTTTGCACAACTGAAGTTTTACTTTTATAAACATTTTTTTCACGACCATTTCAATTATAAAATCGATTTATTAATAGTTTGGTGCAAAATAAGAACAGAGATCCAAAATGAGTTCAGCATTTTTTTTAAAAGATTGCAATAGGGTAAAAAATGGAGGTACCTATCCGAGTAAAGGGCAGGATATAACCAGCAAATACTCCAACAATAACGCATTAAATTGACTTGATCTTTAGTATTACCATACAAAAACTGACAGATTTTATTATCATAATAATAAGTTGTGTGTTAAACTGACAGATATCGCGACCGCAAGACCTTAACTGCCAATGGTACGTACTTTAAATAATTTGTATTAATTTAATAATAGGTTAGTGCTACCGGCGACCTTAACGAGTAATTAGACTGCATTCAATTCTAACCTTTACGTCTATCAAAATACGGTATACGTGCAGATAAATCTGGTTGCCTTCGAGCTAAGGTCTGTTTCATAGTGGTTTTAGTTTGCACGTGCTGGTCGGTAACGCAATCCTGAACTAGAAAAGTCAAGTCTATTTCTCTTGAGAGTTACTCTCGTAAAGGGCAAGGGGTGTTATAAGATATCTGAATAGCTAACGCCATAGGCGTTTACTTTATTTATTGTTCACGGCACACACTAACACGTAGTTCATTTTAAATTAAACTTTTTAAGTACACTTATTTTATTACAACAGTTTCTTGTAATATAGCAATCCAATCTGTCTGGTTCCCCTCTATGGGTTACGATGGTCTGATGGCAGTCGCTTCACTGTAATAACCATACTTGCCAAATCCTGGATCATGGTCAAAGCGGACCCCGAATAGAAACGGGATAAACGCTAGGAAGAAGAAGAAGAAGTTACTTGTAATATAGCAAACGTAAACTTTTAATTCAAGCATGTTAAGTATGTCAAAACATGTCATGTGTAGGCGTAGTCCTCGGAATATACAAATGACCAATCATTAAGAGTATTATGCTAAATTAAATTTCACAATCCAAAAGTTCAACGTTCGCCAAAGTCCTTTAAGTCAATGAAGTGGTTAGATTTAATCGTAATGTTTCGCTTATTTTTAACAGTAAAACATATTTGTTTTGTTTACAAATTTAGTATTCGACAGAATATAACGAACCAGTAGGGCTTTGGAATATCGTCAAAACAAAATAATGAATCTTTCGTTAGTTAAAAGAACACGCTGTGCGAAAGTGCTATTATTAAAACCAAAAGAGGCAATGGAATGACAAGCTGTGTATTTACTTCAGTAGGTAATAAAAAATATAGCTACATTTTTTTTAATCACAGGCAAAGGAATTTACAACTATCCGATAGTCATGACATGACATCACTGCATTCTGTAACTGATATCAACGTCATTACTATTGCAGTATTGATTTACTAACCTCTAATTTCAATGTGTTTAAGTCGTGTAATTCAAGTGTTGGCGCTTCATATTTCGCACACGCGGCCGGTCGAAATCGAAAGCTAGTTGACACAGCACATGTGGATGTGGAAAGGTCACGTGGCCGGCAGTTGAACATTTCTCTCCTTTTAGGGGCGATGGGGCACACCCTTTGTGGATTGACGGTCCAACTCACTTTGTACTTCTTAGAAAGTGGTGGAACACTGATCGCCATAACTGATTCTTAATGTCAAAGTTCCCTTCGGGTCACGGAACAAGAAGTTTTTTATTGCAATTAAATCCTTAAACCAAATACTAAAAATGACAGGTGTCCTTGTTATTATTTTCCATCAAATAAATAAAAAAATCAACTACAATGCATTTTGGGCTGATGATAATGACAGTTAGATAAATTCTGATATGATCACTGAAATGGAACTAATGGAATAATTTCCCTAAATAATTCAATCATTTGTATATTTATAGCACGTTCGTCGTATCATTGATTTAATTCTGCTAGTGAATAGCCTTCACAACAACACCTTGTTTTCCTCCTAGTTTGCCATTGCACTAAATACCTAACCTTACCTACATTACTGATGATGTATTCTAGCCTTTTCCATGTTGATTCTCGACGTAGTTTATAAGACATATAAAATGGATATCCTCAGAGATTCCAGATGTCGTCTTCAAAATCATCCTGTATTGCACAGTATTTATTTTTGTATTGGCACTATAAAGAGGAGCCCTGATTGCCATGATATTTTCTTAACGTTTATATATATATGTACGTATAAATAAACAAAATAATTATTTTGATACGATTTCAGCCAGTATTTGCTTTTTAATAATATTTCTGTGTTAACTGGAAAGTTCTGCCTGCTAGTATATTTACACAAAGCAATTTATCGGGTAACGTACTATTTGTCATAGGGAAAATCAAACCATGTCGCCAGTTTTAGATGATAACAGATCACTCGACGTATTTCTAGTGTTTGCAAAAGCAGTGCCGGTCTTAGGGCGGTGCGAGCGGTGCGACCGCACCGGGCGCCATCAAGGGGGGGGGCGCCAAGTGAGACAAACGTCGCTGGACAAAGCGCACGAGCCACGCAACTCACGACAAAATTGCGGGGGAGCGGGCCGCGGTTTGTGAAAGAGCACCGTGGTAGCTGTTCATACTTAACAACAACTATAGTTACAGCTAAGGAAATAGCGTCTCTAGCCGAAATAAATCCAGTTTTCAAGTCAGTTCGATCTCGAAGAAAGAAACGGTTATTTGAATACGAAGCCATAGATGAAACACCAACTGATCCGGAGGAATTATATAAAATGAACGTTTTTTACCCGATGTTAGATACAATCGAGAATACATTGGCTACACGATTTCAACAATTGTCATCATTCAATGATACATGGTCTTTTTTATACGACATAAAAATAATTCCAGAAAAATCCATGTTAGAAAAAGCCTGTGCTGATTTGCAAATAACTTTAACCGATGGAGAAAATTGTGACATATCTGGACAAGAATTGATTCAAGAAATTGTAAGTCTACAACCATTATTAAAAGATCTGCAATCAGGAGAGCCAATAAAAGTTCTTCGACTTATAAAAAAAAACGATTGGCAAGATGTTTTCCCGAATGTATGGACAGCGCTTCGTATCCTATTAACTGTACCTGTAACTGTTGCCAAAGGAGAACGAAGTTTCAGTAAATTAAAACTTATAAAAACTTACCTACGGTCTACTACGGCAGTTCGCCCCGCGCCCCGCGCCCGTGCTGTTGTGCTAAGTTGTAGCTGCGTATTGATTAATACAAAAACATTGGAAAAAGTGCGATATTTAAACCAAAATGTGTACCATTCAGTAGATACTAACCGACCCAACAGAACTGTGAACTTAGATCTTACAAACAGTCTATTAGTGAAGTGATATAACGTAAATAATTTTGCAAAAACTCGTTAACGTTTGAAGTGTTCACAATAGTCAGCTGTGAATCACCTGATGCGCTGTGTCCGATTGTGTCCGAATAAGCACGACGCAACCCGAGCGCACATCTGACTCACATGGCGGAGCAACAACACTGAAAATTTCGTCTACAACTACTAGCGCTTGATAGCCTTGTGGCTTCAACACTGACCGACGACACTGTATCATTAAGTTCGTGGTTCAAGTCCACCGAGGTAGAAACTTTTTTCATATTTTCTGACTGATATTGAAATAAATAAACTTTGTGTCTTACTTCTAACTTTTAAAAATGAACAAGGACAAGATAACCTGTGCTCAATGCAAAAAATATATTAAAAGTAGACAATATTTGACCTGCTGCTGTTGTCATTTAAATTATGACCTTAATTGCGCAAAGAAAGAAAAACTATATGATTTAATGGATAAGGAAAGAAAAGCAAAATGGGAGTGTAACAAATGTCGAACAAATGTAACAAACACGTCTACTAAAAAATCAATTGTACAAATGCAAGGTAAAACAGCGCCGATCATCAATACAAAGCCTACATCTAACATTAAAGTAAAAACAGGATGTACAAGAAAAAACGCCAAACATACAACTCTAACCACTACTCAAGTATGTACTGATCAACAAGACTCCTCCTTGCAACACGATTCCTATTTACATGACAATGTGACCCGTAGGACTAGACAAACAAAAGTGAATATATCCTTAAGCAATTCATTTGACTCACTACAAACAGACGTTGATGAGTGTGAAGTTGACGAAATTTTTTCGAATACACCTGAGAAATTAAATAGAAGCTGCCCAGAAATAATAATTAAAAGCCATTTAGACTATGAGGCATTACAGGAAAAATTCAACAACCTTCAGGAGAAGTATGCATCGGCAGAAAACCAAATTGAACTTCTTCTATCGGAAAATTTCAGCTTAAAGAAGATAGTTGAAGAATACAAATCAAAGATTAGCAACTTGTCATCGATCTATCAAAATAATATAAATTCACCGGCTTTGAAAAATAAAAGGGATTCAATTACGAGTAAGACTTCTTTGAAAAAAAAGAACACGAAAATATCGATACAGCCAAATGTAATGAGTAACTCTCATCTTGATCTAAGCTTGTCATTTTCTCCTGTTAATTTAACAGAAAATGTTCCAGAAAAAAACTCCATTGACAATAGTTTAGAAAACGAAGACACAAACCTACTGGAAAGAGAGAACCCCCTAGAAAGTTCAAAGACAAGGAAAGTGTGTATTTTGAGTACAAATACAAGGAACAAGGTTCTGCAATCATTTCTAAATACATTTCCAGATAATTATCGGTTCTGTCATTACATAACACCTTATAGAAATATTTCAGAAACATTAGACACAATAGACAAGAAGATTAAGACTTTTACTGAAGATGATTTTTGTGTATTAATGATTGGAAGCCGTGATTTTGAGGCATCACAAAACTATAACGACCTAGTAAAAAAAATTAGGAACAAACTAATGACTGTACGTCACACAAACGTAGTTATATGCCTCCCTACTTTTAAGTGCGGTAAATTATCAGAACTATTTAACCGTAGAATTGAAATATTTAATAAGTCACTCTACTTTGATATACAGAACTATAAATATGCATATTTGCTTGACTCTAATTTACATCTTACATATGATTATAAAATGTTTAGTGGGCCACAAGGTATTATTAACAACAGGGGAATGCTGAATATTGTAATAAACTTGAAATATCTTATTGAAAATGTAGTATCACAATATTATGTAGATAATTTTAATAATACTTGTATTGATGTATCTCCTAAAAATAAGTTTTTTCGTCCGTAATGATGATGATAGAATATTCAAAATAATGCATCAAAATATAGCTGGTGCGTTGTGTAAGAAAGACATACTAGACATAATGTTATCTGACTTTGGGTATTCAAATATGACACCTGATGTTATATGTTTTAGTGAAACATTCTTAAAGGCTGGTGGTGAAAATAACTTCAAATTAGTTAACTATGACTTGGCTACATGTTATAGTCGAAATAATAAAAGAGGAGGTGTTTGTATACTCGTTAAAAAAGGAATAATTTTTAAAAAGAACAGTACTATAGCTGAGCATGCCATTGAAAAGGTTTTTGAATGCTGTGCGGTAGAGATTCCAGATAACAACTTAATAATTATTTGTTTGTATAGAACTCCTGCATCTAATGTCATTGATTTTCTAAATTCTTTAGATACTTTACTACATCAGTTAAGTAAACACAAGAAGAAGAAAATTGTTATTTTGGGTGATTTCAATATAAATATTTTAAACGTAGATAAAACGACCGAGTTCCTGCAAGATATAGTAAAAAATTATAACTTAACAATTCACATCAATGAGCCGACTCGTAGATTATCGTGCATAGACCAAATCCTAAGTAATATTGAGAATGGAACTGCATTTGTTTTGCCTCTGGGTTTGTCGGACCATGAAACTGCCCAAATGATATCTTTTCCTGTAGATAAAAATAAAAACAGACAAACATGTGTTACAAGTTATGCTTACAAAAGAGACTACAGCGACAGTAATATTAGCTTATTCCGAAATACTATTAGTAAATTATCGTTTAATGATGTATACATGGAAAATGACCCAGAAAAGGCTTTTGAGAATTTTTATGATTTACTGTTACTTTTTTACAAACTGTGTTTCCCTAGATTAAAAAGAAAAATTCGTAAAGATCTATTTGCTAAGAAATGGATAACTGTGGGTTTGAAAAAGAGTTGTAACACAAAAAGAACCCTCAGAATTAAATACTATAAGTACAAGAATGATACTGTAAAAGCTAATTACTTCCGGTATTCAAAATTACTCAAGAAGTGCATTCATCAAGCCCAAAAAAATACAAACAATAATTTTATTAAAAATAGTAAAAATAAGTGTAAGGCCTCCTGGCAAGTTATAAAAAACCAGGAGTTCAATATTAGTTGTGACAATGTTGAGAAGATAGAATTAAGTAACAATGACACGACTGATGATCCGTTTTATATAGCTACAATATTTAATACACATTTTATTAATTTAACAAAAAATTCATCGAAGTCTAATAATACATACGGTAATAAAATTGACGGAAATAGATCGGGACGTTCTATGTATTTAAGACCTATGACTAATGATGAAGTAAAAAAAATTGTGTTATCACTGAACAACACTAATTCTGAGGGCCCTGACGAAGTATGTACTAAGGTAATAAAACAGTGCATCGATGAGCTGTTGCATGTTTTAACTTTTCTAATAAACTCCTCATTTGAAAGTGGTAAATATCCTAATCGATTAAAATTGTCATTAGTTAAGCCTATACATAAAAAAGGAAATAAAAAGGATATAAATAATTATAGACCAATTACTCTTGTTCCGATTTTATCAAAAATTTATGAGAAGTGCATGTTCACCAGGCTTATGGACTATTGCTCTACGTTTGACTTAATTAATAAAGATCAATACGGTTTCCAAAAGAACAAATCCACAAATCTTGCTATTTTTGCACTAATTAATGAAGTCTTGACAAACGTAGACAGAAAAAAGTTAACAACCGTTTTATTTCTAGATATGACAAGAGCATTTGACTTGGTAGATCATTCCATTTTATTGCGCAAATTGGAGAGAATGGGGTTAAGAGGCATGGCTTCTCAATGGCTACAGTCTTACTTAACGGACAGACAACAATCTGTTATAATTACAAAATGTAACAAATGTAATGTTGAAGAAACTTACAAATCGCAGTTTATGTATAATAGAGTTGGCGTCCCTCAGGGCAGTGTGCTGGGGCCACTTCTATTTTTACTTTACATTAATGACATAATAGATGTGACATCCCATAAAATGATTTTATTTGCTGACGATATATCCATAATTATAACGACTGATGTAAAAGAAGGCTTGACACAACATGAATTTGACATAAACAATACATTAAGTGAAATTATTAAATGGCTTGACATGAATAATCTAAAAATAAATTTGACAAAAACTAATTATATTCAATTCAATAATAATAATAGAATAAATAAAATAAATTTAAATATAAATCATAAGGGAACAGACATTAAACAAGCAGAAGAAGTTGCTTTCCTGGGCGTCAACATCGACAAAAACATGAACTGGAAATCACAAATAGAAAAGGTATGTGACAAAATGAACCGCTTTGTTTATGTCTTGAATAGGCTTCGACATGTGACCGACCGCAGCGCGGTCCTAGCCGCATATCATGCTTACGTCGCTTCTACGCTGCGTTACGGGTTAATGTTTTGGGGTAACAGTGTTAACGTACAGAGAGCGTTTGTAGTACAAAAAAAATGTATACGAGCTATCTATGGAATACCACCGTTTCAAAGTTGTAAGCCAATTTTTAAGGATTTGAAGCTGTTGACATTACCAGGCCTTTATATTTTTGAAACGTGTAAGTTTGTTAGGAGTAACCTTAGTCTTTTTAATAGGGCTGGTGATATATATCATCGAAATCGGAGGAACCCAAACAGGCTTGTATTAGAATTTGCTCCCAGAACTACACTTTATATGAAAAGTTGTTTAAACATGTGTTTGAAAATATATAATAAAATACCTGATGACTTGAAAATGTTAAGCATTCCACTTTTTAAAAAAAAATTGTATAAATGGCTTTTAGAACAAAACTTCTATAGTATAAGTGAATTAGTTAAGTGATTTCTGTTTATTCTTTTATTTTTCTGTTATATTTTAATTCCTAATTTATTGATGACAAGTATAATATTTACACGCCATATATATGGCGAAACATGTGAAACGAGAATAATTATTTCCTTACAACATCATATTATGTACCGTGTTTCAAGTAAATAAAAATTTATTATTATTTTTTGTGTAAACGTTGCTGTTTCTCAGCTCATTGGCTGGTTTTGACTGCATTTACGGGCTGGAGCCAAGTAAATGCAGTGTGTTGTGTGTGGTTATGTAGGTGTGCTGTTCTGGGGACCTATTTCATTGTCTTCCAATTGCATGAATTTTCTCACTATGCGGCAGGTATTGAGGATTGCGGCCTTTTGAAGTAGGATGTAGGTTGAGTCTTTTAGGTCTATTAATTTGAGGCTATGGTGAAGGTGTTTGGGAATAACACCCGTGGTGGAGACAACTATGGGTACAACATAAACTTTATTTTGTTTCCATATTCTTGCAACTTCTTCTTTGAGTTCGGTGTACTTGCTTATCTTCTCACCTATTGTTTTTTGTAAATTGTGTGTGTTCGGTACTGCTATGTCTATAAGGTAAGTGATTTTATTTAATTTGTCCTGAAGTGTTATGTCCGGCCTGTTGTAATGAATAGTTCTGTCGGTGAGTATAGCGCGGTCGTAGTAGAGTTTATGTGTAAGGTTTTCTAGAATAGTTACTGGTGTGTATTTGTAGTAAGGTGTGTTTGTGTCTTGTATGAGTTTATGTTTGTGTGCTAGTTTTTGATGAATGATGTTTGCTAGTTGGTTGTGTCTGTGAGTGTAGTCTGTCTGTGTGAGTGTAGTGCATGCCCCTGTTATGTGCTGTATGGTCTCTGGTTGGATGTGGCACTTACGGCATTTATCGTTGGCTGCTGTGGGGTCTTTGATAATATATTTTCTGTAATTTTTGGTATTAATTATCTGGTCTTGTATCGCGATGATAAAGCCTTCAGTTTCTGGGAATAAATTACCTATTTTAAGCCATTTATTTGAAGCTACTTGGTCTACGTGCGATTGCTCTAGGTCATGTGGGTGACGTCCGTGCAGGGTTTTCTTCTTCCAGTCGTCTATCTTTTGTTTTTGTGGGTCAGTGGAGTTGTCTTGTTGTGTGTCTGTCTGTTCGTTTAGGTTGAGTGGAGTGTAGTTGTAGTCGTTCAGTGTAACGCCTTTGTGGATGTTGCTAGTGCCAGCTTTGTTGTGAAAGAAAGTTTTTAGTTTGTTTAATTGTTTTTGCCATAGGTGCTGGATGTCTATAAGGCCTCTTCCTCCATTTTGGCGTTTGATGGTGAGCCTTTCTATTGCAGATTTAGGGTGTAAATTGTTGTGTTTGGTGAGTGTTGTGCGTGTGGTTCTTTCTATTTGCTGAATGTTTATTATTATTATTATTATTATTATTATTACTATGTGTCAGGAAAGACTGTCCGATCTTGCAATATTATCCATAGAAAATGTTATTGCCCAAAAGTTAAATGATTCCGATTTGATAAAAAAGTTTGCAAGTGCTAAAGCTAGAAAAGTATCAATATAAGTATTTTGTAATATTCTTGCTATATATTCAATTGATTTGATTGTTTGCATGAAAATCAGAATAATTACTGTTATTATTTTTTATTTGCGACCCACATCACATATTATGTATTATGGTTTAACATTACTGGTTAAACGAACTTTTCTACGATTTGCCATTTTTGACAGCAGAATAATCGGAAGTAACTGCTTTTTCTGGTGGAAAATAAAAGCAACTGTTTCATAATTTTTTTTAATTTAGAGGGGCGTTACTTTAAGTTCTCGCACCACCTAAAAAAATTAATAGGACCGGCACTGTGCAAAAGTATGTATGATTCATTCATATAACACCGCAACGCTAAGTGCTAAGCTTACGTTTCGTTTGCTCAAAAAATAATGATTATTATAGGCAATGTTATGTATTCATGGTTGCCTCATACGCTTGACTAATAATTGAACTAATCGTCAGTAAGTTTCTTATCAAAATCCTAAAGAAAACAGTAATAAAAAACTTTTCTCATAGAAACTAATTTACATTCTAATCAATTAAATTTAAATACGAATAGTTTGGTCAGAAAATAGTTATCTTTGAGCTAGCACGACCTTTACAGGGCTAACTAGTACGTAATAAGAGCTAGTCAGACAAGCAAAATAAAAACCCTAACTCTTTCTCAAATGCCCTTTAATGTCGTCCAGTAACCTATAAAAGTAAGTTACGTCGACGATATACGAGTTGTGGCCAGCAATTGCAGTGAAAGCGTTATCCCAAGCAAGCTTACCGAAGTTTGCGCTCAAACAACCAATAAACAGAAATGAGAAGGAATTTTATTGACTCGAAGCACGCTCGCCCGGGCACGGATCGAGTTACCTATTTGCTTTGTGGAAGAGGGCTTGGACTGTCTGCTTTCATGGCGTAACGGATAAGGCAACAGAAGCTCAGGTTCGATTGAAACAAAAAATAAAAACCACCAAATAATAAACAAAAAACTTGAACAGCTTAAGTCGTACCGTCGTAACATTTTTAACTAAGTTTTTTAGTTCGTGTGCTTCGGTGAAGTACTGGTCAACGTAAGATTACTTGTATTTAACTGATGAGAATACATCGTACGTATTCATATTTACGTTTCTGTTTAATATTTTATGCATAGCTTATTACATTTTGAAAGTATATATGCTATTTTTGGAGAACACTCTTCACAATTTTCTGAAAATAATACAATTTCTCTATTCAATCTTCGTGAAACGTCTAAAGTGAGTAGGTTAATTTTATAGTGACTTGGATAATGGAAAATTTAGCAAATTGTTTTCATTGTATGCAACGCAAAGCTTCGAAAGCATTATCCGTAATTCAAAGCACTTCTCGAGTGCTCACGATCCAATAATTTACGAAGATGTGAAGGCAAATAAAAACGAGTTTTGAACAAGAACCGTAACAGGACAAACGTAGGCGACGGAAAAGAAAATGGCAAAAAAGACAACCCGAAATTACGGTTAGGCTCAAATAATCTCAATCCGGTTGGTGGACAAACTGGAATCTTATTTGGTGATCCTATTTAAAGTATTTAAGGCTTCATGAATTTGGAAAAACTTTGAATGCAATAATAAAGTTGGGTTCTGAATTCATCGACTTGTAAAGAAGTTTGTTTAAGTTTGTTGACTCATAAATCAAAATTTACGGACAGATTACCAACATCCACACTTTCCATTAATACATTACCCCTGAGAAATTCATTATTTTAATTCAGACTAATAAAGAAATTGTAACAGATATTCGCAAATTAATTAATGAAAATTATTTTAACCAAGAATTTGGTGGAACGTCTTATAATTCTACAGCCTGTAAGTGCCTCAATTCTAGTTTTAAAACCCCAGTGTTTTTGTGTAGTTTTGTGACCTCCTATCATGAATTCAACCCATGAATACATAAACAAGTTAACAAATTCAAATGCTCACGAAGCGTGAATGATCTCCCATTGAGGATGTTTAAATTAATGCGTGTTTTATCTAACTTCCTTTGTAATGTTACAATACAATTGATAGTGTGACGTGTCAATATAAATTTAGTAAATTATCTTACTATTTACATAATAAGACTATTTTCTGTTTGAAAAAGGGAATATGACGTTAAATAATATTCGTTCGGTGTTGTAATGTATTTCATTCGTGAATCCGCTAGAAAGATTTAGTTATTGATCGAAAACATCGATATTTGGTGGAAAGAGTAAGCGTCAGTCGTAAGATGAGATCAATTTATGTTAAAAAAATAATGCATCTAAAACTGCCAGTAGAACATAAATAATGATAGTTTTAAAAAAATACTCAATTATTTTCCGTTTTCAAACTTTAATCTGATAAACATGAATCAGTAAACAGAAACAGGTTAAGGCTCCCGTGTTTTTTGCTTAACCAAGACAAGCTTGAATATTACATGAGCCCACAGAAAATTTTCTTTAAATTGCCCACGAATGTCAACGATGAAGCCATTTTAATGAAAATTATTATTACAATGTTTATCGATGAAAGATTGTAATCATATGGCGAGAAAAAATAATAAGCTGTCTATAAATCGGCCACGGACAACGATTGTCGTGTATCTACTTACGACTTTTGAATTTAAACATGAGAAATATATTGCTCATTTTATTTAACAAACTTAATCCAAGGAGAAATGTATAATATTTCGTCGAAAAACGGCATGCGAGTGTATTATTACGTAGTTCGTGACTGTGTCTTATCGTTTGGTTATTTAAGTAATAGGTATTATGTATGAGTGAATACCAGTTTTATGCAATTAATTAAGGTTTAACAATATTTTTTATTTTATTTCTGACGACTCAGACTCTACGTCAGGGTTGGTGTGTTCGGTATATATATATACTATCTACTTTAAATTGTTTGTTTGAAGTTAAATATTACTTCGTTACATGTAGGAATTTAGTGAGCTAGATCAGAATCCCTAAAAACCATAACGTTATTTTTGGGTTCAAAATACCCACTAAAAACGCATTTAGGCGTTGTCTACATGTCCAGAGCGACTGAATAAGGCAATATTAAAGAGCATTTTGGCTTCCGATTTCTCATTTTTTAGGGGTAGCAGGAAGCAAGCTACTTTGACAAGCAAACAAACTATTGCAGTATATAAATGACACGACACGACCCGCAAATTCATCGAACCGATTCTCTTCGTCTTTAAAGTTTAGATGCTTATTCCACATTCATAAAAACATTAGGTCAGCTATACTCAACCTGCGGCCCGCGGGCCGCATGTGGCCCGCAAGGGTTTTATCAGTGGCCCACGAGCAATTAGAGATTATTGTTTATTTATATTTACTTTTATAAATTTCGATGAATTTTTCGACTTTAAAAACGATACCAACCTTTCTAGGTTGGTTGGTTCTAGGTAGTACTTATATTTTCGGCAAAAAGTGGCTGTTACAGACTGGCGGACAGACAGACAGACATGACGAATCTATAAGTGTTCCGTTTTTTTCGCCATTTGGCTACGGAACCCTAAAAAAAATAAAAAAAATTGGTGGTCCCCATAGTTGGAACTGAAACTTGAAATATTTTTTTTCATTGAACATACGTGTGGGGTATCTATGGATAGGTCTTCAAAAATCATATTGAGGTTTGTAATATATTTTTTACTAAAGTCAATACTTTGCGTGAGAGACCCTTCCAAAGTGGAAAAATGTGTCTGTCCCCCCCGCTCTAACTTCTAAATTAAGAGGACGATAAAACTAAAATGAATATTTAATGTACATTACCATAAAAACTACCAATGAAAATTGGTTTGAACGAAATCTAGTAGGTAGTTTTTTTAATACGGCAAAAATAGAATTTGTACGGAACCCTCAGAGCGCGAGTCCGACTCGCACTTGGCCGATTTTTTTTGCGTGCGGCCCGCGACACCATGACTTAAACGGGTTTGTGGCCCGTATATAAAAAAGGTTGAGTACCAATGCATTAGGTAGTAAGCAGAATTGTGCAATCGATGTTATTTCGAGCCCTCCCAGCATTTATTCGTAACCGTCACAAAATTCACCGAACACCGCGAATTGTGCAACCTCTCAAGTAAATCGATTCTGCTAATTCCAAAGAACAAAGTGTCTGTTGTCGATGACTGTAACGCTCAAACAACGCAATTAACAACATGTTAATTAAACTACTTTGTCTTGCATTCTGTTCTTAGAAACGAGGAGTTTAGTTAGCATCTGAGCGGATTTATTCTTTGATGTTCTTATAATAAGTAGCAAACCAATTGTAGAGGAATATTTATCTTTTTACTTTTAATATAATGTTTTAAATAAATAAGGCCTAAGATGAAATATTTTGCCATTTGGTATACGTATAAATTAAAAGTGTTTTTGTACCACCAAGCTATTGTAATAGCAAAGGGAATGTAATCAAAAAAGTTTTTACTAACTTTCCTGCGTTTGGCTTCTGAAGCCAAAACTTAGCAACAATGACGTTATTTATAAATTCGTTACCTACTTCATTACAACTTCCCTCCAACTTTAGCGCCCAACATTGCTCAAAAAACTTGTCAGACCACAAAGCCTTGAAATCAATCCAACCGCATCATGTGTGCATGTCTCGTCAACCTACATTTGAGATTGGTATTATTTTCGGTTAAACCGTTACATGATTGTTCAATACGTGTATGGAGCAGACAAGTTAGTAAGATGATTAAGTGAAGGAACACACTAAGCGGAAAAAACGCGAACGAAAAAATGCTGAGGTCATTTTCTGTGCAATATTGATCCTCCATTTAAAATATG
This sequence comes from Nomophila noctuella, assembly GCA_958496325.1. NCBI lineage: Eukaryota > Metazoa > Arthropoda > Insecta > Lepidoptera > Crambidae > Nomophila > Nomophila noctuella. The sequence continues at coordinate 14,542,521 of OY292484.1, forward strand.
TACATTGCGGGCGTGATCCCACCGAACTTCGGTCGCGTTTTCTAGTTTTCACTTAGTGTGTTTCTATCCTAACAGAACTATATAATAGCACAACAGATTTTTAAACATTTCATCTCTTCTTATCTTATCGACTGGTAGGAGTTAACGCGTCCAAGATGTAGAAGCTTATTTCCGGGACCAAAAGTACAAGGGTCGCAGATTTAACCTGAAAAACAAGCTAGCAAATCAAATCGTGTTCACTCACAGAATTGGATATTACATTTTGTACCTACAGCTTCAAATGATTGACCACCTGTCAGCAGCTGAGAAACTAATTGAAAACTGTACTGCAGTTGTAATTAAAACCAGATTTGTTGCTGTCCTCGCTGATTTATCGGCCGAGGTGGGATATAGCTGAAGATTAAGTGGCACAAACACGCATGCTGGTCCATTTGTAAGAGTCGTCAGAGTAAGACGTTGCCCTCCCATCAACTGGTTTCGAAATATGGCATTCCATAGACCGTTGTTGTTTATTGCATTGTGAAATCTCTGCGATTGTTTTTTGAAGTTGTAATATTTTTGCTCTTTTAAAGGTTATTTACTGACAAAGGCTATTGGTGTAAATATTCAAACCACCAACAGAAAAATGTGGTCTTGGAGTAGTGGAGTACACAACTAGATAGAACCAATAGTGTCTTCAGATGATATTAGTATAAGTTAATTTGATTTAAATAAATGAAGGAAGTCATTTTTGCAATTAAGAAAGTCACCATGAGTCAAAGTCACGAAGAGTGATCACTGCCCCTCATCACACTGACTCCAAAAGGGTCGTTGCCTGCGTTTAACACCACATGCCCTCATCAAATCCAACTCTTAAATAAACAGTGCTGGCAGTTAAAACCTATTCGATATTAGCTAATATGGTAGTTAATAAGGAACTTTGCAATCTATTATGGTTCACCATAAACGTCTGTTACGCCAGAAGGGATAACACTTTCTATTTCAACGTGTCTCGAGTGCAGCATGGCGACACCCACGCGGTCATGTGGGTTGTGTCAAAACAGATTACCGTAGATAGGCCATGGAGACACTGACCACAGACAATGTCCGACCACAGGCAGAGACCACGGACGGGTTTAACTGGGCCGAATATAGGACGCCGTTGTGGTTACGATTAGTTCAAATAATATTAAAGCTACACTGATTAGAGATACAAGCTTAATGATATGGATAGTTACTACCTACCATTCTCAACACATTATTCGCTGATGAATATGCAACGTGAAATAACACCCAGAAAGAAATTAACAACTTTATTCGTCTTAAAAGTATAATAGTAAAAAAAACAGGAAGAAAGATAGGGTTAGTTTACATTGCTGCTGTACCCACCAAGAATCCTAAAATGTTAGAAAAATAATTTTCTTTTCATACATTAATCATTTACAATCCAGAAATATGCCAATAAAACATGAAGGATATGTATTAAATAAATTCTATTACTTAATCTGACGAGATACAGAACGACACAAATAATTCAATCTTATCCCGCAGCTAGGGAGGGGCGAAACTGCAGCATTGAATTGTGGTCGACTGATTAATATTGAATATCAACAGGCGTGTCCGCGGGTGATTTGCACCGTAATGTCGTGTACTACATGATCGGTCGAGTGTAAGATAAATTCTCAGCCGACACAGATCGTTAGACAAAATAATGTCATTACTATGTTGAAAGTTTAAACATCGTGTTAGTTGTTGCGGGCTGATCGGAAACATGAGCCAGTTGTCAATCAGTTAAGAAGACATTGAAATAGTTTTGGTGTTGGGTTTCCGTACAGTTGTGTAATTATGCACAGAAACATGAAGTAGTAGCAGTATTTCGTACACTTTGAGATTTAGTGTAGAAAATGATGATATGTTAATCTTATTATCATCACGCAGGGTTAAGATAAAACACTAATTTCAATTGATGTTTTACGGTTTCACGAACATTTTAACAAAAAACTTTTATGAGTTTTTTTTTGTTAAAATGTTCATAAATCATCAAAAACTCTATTGCCTAATAAAAGGTGAATATTATGGCATGTTTACATTTCCAAATTCCAACACGCGCCAAATCATCCAACAAGAAAATTCTCAAATTGGTCTCGTCCGATTGTGAAGTACCTAAGAAACTCGATACAGACTAACTTTTTTTATAGCAAACAACCAAACGTTTCTTATTAGAACTACATATATACACCCAGATCCGTTGTAGTAAAATAGCTGTTATACCCTCACAATAGACAGTTTGTGAACTATTGAGGGCTCGCCGCATTGATGCGTCTCACAAGGGACCAATTCACGCCGCCCTCAATAAATGTGGTATTGTGCTCGTACGGCGAGCTCTTGTGATTCCATCGAAAGTTTAGACGTTTCATAAGACATTGAAGGTGCTTGTTCCCACGATACTTGCAGAGGTTCGTCTGAAGAATTTCAAAATTCTTCGCAGAATGCACATGTGATGTTTGAAGAAGCGAATAGGCACTCTTTAGATTGAGTCTTCATTGATTGCAGTTCGATTGGCATTTTGCTACCAAGTATTATCAGTATAACCGACGTCTATAAGCATCCTATAACTATGAAAAAACTATTTCACCGTTATGACAAGGCCCATTCCAATTTAGCTCTGGAAACCTTACTTACTCAACGACAGACGCAGCACAAGTTTTTCGGGGCAATCTCATAAAGATCTCACATCAATTATCTCTAACTTCCGTATCTACTTATGTACAAGTACATCCAGCAAGTGGGCACTTAACTTCTTCATAACCACCCTGACTCGAGTTAAGTTCGTGTGGCGAATATAACCGGATAGATTTGCTTTTATTGGCAGATTTTTTGAATATAATGTTAGTACTTTTTCATAGCGATTTCATATCGTATCAACTTGTCTACTAAGAAAAATTAGGTTCTTATTTCTTAAAATATTGTTTGTAAATCAGAAGAAAAAATCATAACATAATATCACTGGAAACGTTTAAATGCCTGCACGATTTCCTTACTTGTACAAACCAAAGCTATGCAATAAACCAGCGGAAACATTAAACTCCTTACAATAAAATAGGTTTCTGCAACACCTATTTCAACTCGAAGATACGACTCGTTAAAAGTTGCCAGCCGAAAGAACAAAAGCTATTCCTGCATGTAAGCAATATTGCAACAATTTGTCTACGAACAAAGCACGCTTATAGCTATCGTGCATTCCGTTACTGTAGATTGTTTGCACATACCTCCAGATACCGTTAGTTCTCGTGATGGAGCCTTAATTGAGCTCTTAGCGTTGACAAAGAATAATGAGAGGAGCCGTGATAGGTATCGGCAGACGGCACACTTTCAGGTGATATGTTTACGACTGCAAATGGAAGTTCGTGTATGTGATGAAGAGAAACAGATAGGTGTAATATTCTTTATCTGCTAGTTTTAATTAAATTCATAAATAGTGTCAAGAGTTAAGTTGATACCATTGTTGAGCACGAGTAAATTATCTATACAAATATTATAAAGAGGGAAGGTTTGATTTTTTGTTTGTTTGTTTGTTTGTATGAATTGAATAGGCTCCGAAACTACTTGGCAGATTTGAAAAATTCTTTCACTGTTGGAAAGGAAAAATGTTTGGACCTAGGAGGACAGAGGATGGAAACTGGAGAATCCTAAAAAATGCTGAGCTAGAGGAACTGATGGCTGAGCCCAACATTATCGGAGAGACAAAAGCACACAGACTCCGTTGGCTGGGTCATATTGAAAGAATGGCTTCAGATCGAAGTGTCAAGAAGGCATATCTCGGGAAACCTGCTGGTCGAAGGCCGATCGGCCGTCCTCGCTACCGGTGGTGTGACGCGGTTGATGCAGACCTCCGAGAACTTGGATCGGGAGACTGGCGCGAGACCGCAGGGGATCGAGATAGGTGGCGTTATCTTCTATCGGAGGCCAAGACACACTTTGGGTCGCTGAGCCACAGGAGTAAGTAAGTAAGTAAGTAAGTTGGAAAGCTACATTCACCCAGAGTAACATAGGCTATATTTTATCCCGGTACGGGAAGTAGTTCCCCCGGGACGCGCATCTGTAATGCAACTGAAACATGACATAGAAATGCAAGATTCAGACAAAATGAAGGAAACAACAGCTTTTCTTTCCAACAATTTCACGTCCTATCAGGCAATGGAATAAGACTATGAAGATGTGGTAAGTAACTTACTAAATCCTCTTAAAGTAGACGATATTTTCGAAAGCTCTTTAAGTGGTGAATGTTTATTTTGTAATATGAAGGGCGTTACTGTAAGTGTAGGGCCACACCTTGCACTTAGAGAAACTATGAGGTTGAATGTTTTAACAAAGCAGAGAGCAGAAGATTTGCTAAAGACGGAGATTTTGTACAACAATTCATAAAAAGGTTCACTTCTAACAGCTAAAACTATTCGTACATAACAATTTCTATGTATATTATTTTTTTAAGGATTTTTACATGCTGAATATTATTAACCGTCTGATTCCGGGGGGAAGTGGTGATAAGTCAAAGACTGAAACTTTCGATGAAAAAAATAACAAAAAGCTAGCTAGATAAGTCTACATATGTAACTCGGGCTTACATAATGATTATTAAGCCTACATATGTACCAGCATCATGCCGAACTTTCTTACAATGTAACTAATTTATTGTCCCTTACAGGAAAGATGTTTGTAACGAACCAATTACGAACACTCTCAGAATAAATTGTTCCTTTATTGAATATCATTAGCTGCACCATAAATAGAATACATCATCATCATCATCCTAGCGCCTCTCCCGGTTGCATCCTCGGCCATTGCCTTGGAGCCCAGGGTACGCTGCGACTATGATCCTGAATTGACTTGCCTGGTTATTACAATGGAGCGACTGTCGTCTGACCTCCGTAACCACAAGGGAAACCAGACTATTTGGATCATAGTCGGGACCAACGGCTTAACGTGCCTTCCGAAGCATGGAATCATCATTCTTATCGGACAATCAGGTGATTCAAGCCTGCAATGTCCTAACCAAACTGGGAAAACTAACACAAAGTGAAAGTGTTCCCCGCGGGATTCGAACCCACGACCTCCGAGTACGTAGCTTTTGAGCACAGCGCTCTAACCACTACACCACGGAGGCAGTAAATAGAATACATATTGAAGCATATCGGAATTTGATTGTAAACAGTTTAACTAATGATAACCCTTTTGTAATCATTATTGCGTCCGTTTCATAATAAAATTAATTAATAAAGCAGGATATTAAATGCTTGATATGCACCGACTAGTTAATAACAAGACTGATTAATTAATTATACTTTACAAAATTATTAACAATGTCATACCTATTCGTAATATGTTACTCGGATAATTTGAATTACACATTAATAATGATAACAATAACAAAACCACGGAAATATCTCGGTATGTTGTGTTAAACAAAATTTGGTGATTTTAAGTGATTGCCACATTTTTGTGTCAATGGAAAAATAATAAAAATAACATTGTAGCTTTAATAGCTTTCAATTCATCTGAAGAGAGTGAAATAGCGCCTTAAGAACATAAATCCAAAGAACATATCCAATTAATGCTTTTTAAAGGAGACGATCCATTTTGGGCTTGATTGTGCATGGATAAATTATATACCAAAAAAACTGTAAATTTTTGTTAATTAACCTCTATAAATAACAACGGAATAGGCTTTGGCCAACTTAAGTTAATTGCATAATTATATATTTTACATTATCAAACATACTTTATAAACGACATAGCACTATATTTTTTAATTTTTAACTGTCTTCAAAAACGCACCTAATAACATGACAGATTAAATAATCGATTAGAGAAAATCGATAAGCGGAGATTAAATTAAATGCATCATGTTCCAGTGTGTTTTTACTACATTTTGAAAAACTACAATCATTTATTATTTGTAATATTCGTTATATCTTAATAATGATCTACTTTTTACGTCTTCATAATAAAGATAATAATAAAATCAAACAATTGATCGATTAAACGATCAGTGTCAATTGAAATGGAGCCATTTTGGCACTGACCTATATCTTGTCTATGTATAGATCAGTGCATTATGGTTTTACGTCATACGTCAATGTCAATCCTGTCACTTGATGTCACACCATATAGATATGGCAATAATAATGAATATTCATGCATGATTTTAACATATTTGGCCGTTGTATTCAGCTATTAAAATTGGGCAAATGTAATCTTTTGAAGTGTTCTAATCGGTGACCAATTTGTAGCCGTGCACATCCAGGCCCCCGTTTGTATGAGAAACGGATTTCTCCTTTGTACCACAGATTATCCTCAGGCAATTTATTTCATAAGGACTTTATATATAGTTTATTAGAAGAATAATTATTTATATAACAGTACTACGACGAGCAATAACATACACTTATCTCGTTTTTACCACTTCATTCGACCACAAAGCAAACATCTCAGCCAATCGAATGACTCGACACTCCGCCAGCTGTCCTGATACAGTTTTCCGCGAAAGCAGATGCCTATTTGAAACCATCACAAGCCCTTATCACTATAACAATAAGGCCGCCGGTCGGTTAACTGTGTCTGTTAACTGTGCCGCTAATATTGCCGCTGACTGGGGTGCAATTATGCTCCGCCACCGTAATCTCAATGCGATTGAAATACAATGTCAATCGTAAAGCGATATCGCTTGAAATTCGTATTATGCTAACCCCCTAAGTTGCATTCATGTTGCATTAAGATCTAAACTGTGTCTACATTTTAGTGATACCATGCCTGAAAAATAAATTGCTCAAAAGGGCTGTTTTCGATTACAATAATAGAATTTTAAAGAAACCAATTGATATTTGCTTGTCTTTGCCACAGAATTTCAAAGAAAGAAAAAGTTCAAACGTCACGATGACAAGTAAGAAACGTAAACATTTTAAATAATCTAAAGGTGAATAAATATGTTATTATGTGTTTAACCGTGTTTAGGGGCCTAAAAAGTGCTAAAAATGTGAGATGTGAAATAGTAAGTATGTACCAATCTTATTTTTTCACTAATTTTATTGGGTCAGTCAAGAACATTTTACAAATATGTGATAAGTTTCTAATCATATTATTATCCACTTCAAAAAACGACCGCTAAAGCAGGATTTTGCCCGTTCTAATTACATTTATTACATCTATTTTTCTTTCGTCATGTGTACATGTAGTACCTAGTACATGATTTGAATTTAATAATAGAGGTAACCTCTCATTTCAAAAAGTAAATATTGTTTGAAGTGGTACTTTGTTATTTTGGACAACTAGATCATTTCACCCTTTAATAAAGTAATTGTGTGTTAACAGTTTTCAAATAATTATTTTCAGAATCAAGTAAACAATAGCTGCTGGGTCACAAACTTCAGGAGTCAATGTTGTACCACATTGTATTTCTTGAATTGCCATTAAGACCTTGCTCTAGAACACTGTCATTGAAAAGAAGGACAACAAAGTCTATGGGATGAGGAAACAAGCACATTGAATACCATTAGAGCTAATGCTGTTAAGGATGGAGTGGGATAGTCTAAGGTATCTAATCAACATAATGTTAGTTGTATCTCAAGTGACTTAGATGTTAATTACTGGGACTATTTTTTTTTTAAATTTACTTTTTATTTATTAACTTATTCAGGATACAAGTATAAACATAATTGATACAAAAATGTTATTAAATTTCCTAATAATGTTCATAATAGAAATTAAAAAGTGAAAACATAACTTTAAAATGAAACTTATAATACTAATATCTCTGTTATTTTTCAGCTCGTCCGGGTCTTGACTCAGTACGTGAAGCAAGGGTACACCCAGAATACATTCTGCGGCTTCAATCAGCACATGTCTGTGCTGAGGCAAGTGATGCTGAACCAGAACCTGAAATAAAACCAATTCAATCAGAAGTTATTCAATTTTTTTCTTGTGCAAATCTTGACCCTTGAAAATATAGCTGTGACGGATATAATTTTTGTTCAATGTTAATGCATAACATGTATAAAAATAAAGTTATTTATTTTAAAACCGATATTTTATTTCCCTGTATACTTAGGTACTAATCATAATCATCATCTGAGCGCTTCTCCAAGTTGCTTCCTCGGCCATTGCCTTGGAGCCCAGAGAACACTTTTTTATTTATTTATTTATCTTTTACAACTTGGAGGAGGCCTATGCCGATAGGCACACCAAACTAAGGGATATATTATAACCCTAAGTTTAGGAATAAGAAGGCTATATTATTATTATTATTATTATATCTTTTACAAAAATCTGTGTACAACAGTGCAGTGTTCCACACAGCCTTGTTATTAGTAAGTAAGTCTGTACTGCAAGTACTTACTAATATTGGGTAATCACATTAGATAAACTACATATTAAGGTCTTGATGCACACTGAAAGCGCTTTAAATGTTTTGAAAATGTATGATAAAGATAGGTTTTAAAAAAATTACCTCTCATACTTTGCTGGTCCTCTTGCATGGCTTTTTAGATTTAAATCACCTTCATAAAGTGCTCAGCAAAAACCTGAAAACAAGTATGTAGATAAATTCACTATAATGAAAGATAACTAAAAAATTATTGAATTTTATTTCGGTTAGTTCTAGTTAGTTATTGGTGTGGTTTAACGAAATTAAGAACCACAACCCGTTTTTATCTTCATATTTGGTAGTTGAAATAGTAGAATTACCAAGAAAAACTGGTGACTGAACTTTTATTTCCTAAAGTGGGAGTTAGTCATAAGAGTTAGTGCTTATTTTCACTAAAAATCTTAGTGTAAGAATATATTTATGCCAAACATTGCTGAGGCAAATACTTAAATAGGCAGCATTGTATAAATACCTTAGTCCGGGCATTAAATATATTTCTTCTGTGCGCCGATATCTATCCTCAAACGCCTTGTCGGAAAGGTCCAATGCATCACATAATTCATCACATTCATATCAACATTTTGAGTGTTTTTGGCTACTGACGCATGTCCAATGCATGTGCAAGCTCTATGTAGTCCATAATTAATCCAAAACAAGCCATTTAACACTTTTATGGTAAAGAAAATGCAAAAGCGATACAGCAAAATCACCTTTTTCACTTGATATGTCTGTATCGCGTTTAATGACAGAATAATCAATCTTGAAGCGATCCACATCAATGTCAAAAGTTGATCATAATACGAACTTATCGAAGATGCTGAAGCAACATCGTTGCGATACGGGAGGATAATGCGAAACTGGCGTAAATGTCAAAGTGACAGCTCGACGCACGATGCTACAGCGACATCGTTGCGATTTGGTTGCGATACAGAGAGCATAATGCGAAACTGACGTAAATCTCAAAGCGACATCGCGGCGACATCGTTTTTTGTTAGCATAATTGCACCCCTGTACAGACGCTCGTCTTATCTTCCAAACAGGGATTTACACTGATTGATCCGACATTACCATTGTATTGGTTCTTGCACTGTTTATTCTGTAATACAGGTTCGTTGTCTACCATCTGGAGTCACTAGCAATTTATTTATTCAGGCTAGACTTTTATTAAAGGAGTCCTGATATGTTGATGTTATTGTATTGTAATGGTGAAAAGAAATAAGTTTTAAACGGCTGTTAATCCAGAGAGATTTCATGAAGTAGGTATTTCTGAATGGTTTTTATTTAGTGTACTTACTGTGAACGCGCAAACTTAATCGCTATTTATTGTACCTAACCAACTCGAAGATAAAAAAAGATTCTTGTCTAAAATATAAGAAACAATCGTGTTATTATGCTCGATACGATCGAGATTACTTTTAAGAATGACTTCACAATCATTACAATTATTTATGAACTCATAAGCGTAATACATATTTTTTTAAATGTGTAAAAATAAAGTATAGACCCAATTTAATTCTTCGCAACAATCCAATTAGATATGTCGTTAGTTTTATTTTCCTCTGTGGTACGGTTACATTTAGTTGGTCAACACGTCGTTTCGTATAAACCGCTTCTAACCGCGAAGGTAACGCTACCCGATAACATTCCACGTGGCGAGCGAAAAGGATAACATAACATGTATAACTTTGACGTCTATGTAAATAGTTGCATCTGACCCCGATATGGTCAACTCAAACAAACCAGCAAACCCGCGTCTCGGCGCTAAGGACCATTATTGGTTCTTAGAAACTCGATTACGCTTTGGGATACAGAACTTTTGTAAAACGATAAAAAAAACCTGTTAATTTTTTGGACAGGACTTTTCCAAATGAAAAGAGAAATTTCGCAATGTAATGGATATGGTCATATTTATTAAAGGCAGCCACTGGCTGGTTTAAAATGTAACTTTAATACAAGTAATAACTGCATTTAAAGAAGCATCGATATTTAAGGACGTTTAAGTTTTAATTTCAAAAACCATAGTCTTTGGTATACATACCTACAAGAGCACTTTCTATAATACATTTCTGTGAAAGTAAATTCTTTAACCTCACAAAGAAAGCGAACTCAAACACCGCACTTATGAAGCGAGCCGGAACAATCTACGCATTTTTCAGATCGTTCCAACATGAATACCGGGTAGATTGCAGACAATGCACCAAGAAAGCGCATGGCATGCTTATCTGCGGCTGCTCCGAGGTATGGTAACGACACCGCACGAGATAGTCCGCGAAACTATCAATAACACGTCAGCTTCAAGACACGTTGGATAGATATCTGCTAAAATAAATACAGGCACAATAATAATTATTGGTACTTTTTAATCGATGTCTTATTTAGACTCCTTAATTCTGCACACGACTAAGCGAATCACTTGATAAGACTTAGTGATCATCACCGCCCTAGCCACCTGCGAGTGAAGAGGGGCGCAATCCTTTGTCGGCATTTATTTGATACTAGCGGCCGCCAGCGACTCCGTCCGCGTGGGTTTCGGTTTCCGCACACAGTGCTACTATAGATAGCTTAAAGCCTTACTTGACAAACGGTAAGTGGACTATCCAACTCAAAAGATTTTGTCAATTCGAACCTGATAGGCTAGCCACTTTGACGAATTTGCCATCCGCTTTCGTAGCGACTTATATCTCCATCCCGCTCACATAAATATGCAGTTCGTGTACGGGGTGGCAATACATATTATAAGTCGCGACGAAAGCGTATGGCTAATTCGTCAACGTGGCATCTTGGCTAGCCTACAGTAGTCCCTGAGATTAGCGCGTTCAAACCTTTCTGGATCAGTTACACGGGTTATTGTGAGTAAACCGTAAAAGATAGATATATGCTGTCAAGCGATATTTTTTAGGCAATTTTATTTAGAATATTTCCGTCTTACATGATTTCTATGTAACTTTAACCATTAAGGCTGCACACGCGACAGAAGCGTTAAATATGGAGGAATTTCTCCCGTTTTCCCAACATTTTCCTTCACTACTCTGCTCCTATTGATTGTAGCGTGATGAAAAGTATCCTATAATATGCCCAGGAGTATAAAGAATAATTATACCAAGTTTCGTCAAAATCCGTCGAGTAGTTTTTGTTTCTATAAGGAACATACAGACAGACAGACAGACAGACACACAGACAGACAAAAATTTTACTGATTGCATTTTTGGCATCAGTATCGATCACTAATCACCCCCTGATAGTTATTTTGAAAATATATTTCATGTACAGAATTGACCTCTCTACAGATTTATTATAAGTATAGATAAATTTACAAAATAAAGAGTCAATTAAGTGAAGGAGCTAACTAAGCGGATAAAAGCGACCGAAGTTCGGCCGAAGTTCATTTTCTATTATACAATATTACGCGAAGTAATTTCGACACAATGTGTCATCCTCCATTTAAAATGCATTGTAGGCGTAGTCACGGCAGACTTCGGTAGCGTTTAGATGAACAAGGTATCTTGTTCATCAGAATAGGTTAATTTCGATAAGAATATTGGTTAAGAAAAAATCACTCGTTGACTTCGAAGAATCGAAAAGGTGATAAGTTAAACAGAATCGGTATTAAGTAGTTTTCTTACATGAATCATAAGATTGACTTCAAATTAATTATCGATGCAAAACAAAGAGTAACGTTTGATGACAAATAGGTACCACATGATAATGACAAGGGCACACAAGAATATGCATGGTCTATTGTGTTCATCATCACACACCTGACAGTAATTATAGATTTTTATTTTACAAATCATATCCGCACTTCTCCACTACGACGCTATTAGGCACCTTCATTTTCCTTAGATTAGATGCCTATATATTAAAATGCATACCACGTGATGTAGCTGACAGTTTGCGTTGTAAGGAATTCGCAATGAATTCGTTTTAATTGACAACAAACACGTGACGTGACAAGATGTCAATAACAATTTTTTAATGTTACAAAATATGTGACTTATCAGGCGTCATTCCCCGGGAGTAGAAACGCATTTAAGTAGATCAAGTTTTCATTTACAGATCATGTAAACATAAAAACAGAATAAATACTTGATTTTATTATATGGAGGTACGCCATAATTGCAGATGAAGTAACTGACAAAGTAATGAATCATTTATGCCTCGAGCGCAAACTAAATAAATGATCTGGGCAGAGAGGGTATGTAATCGCTAAAAAAACCAAGCAGTTTTGTATTCAGCTAAACTATTGTAATGGTGGAATATTACCGATACCGGTAGGGTTGAAAGACTACTATGTAATAATAGATCTGTGATATTTTATCAAAAAAGTTTGTGGGACAATTTGATCAGGTGCCGATTACAGTTGCATTTCCCCAAATAAAATGACTTAATGAATTGACACTTTTATAAAATATCATAATATAACTGACATTTGAGGAAATTTAATATACAAATAATTCTTACAATCGTTTTACCTATGTGAACCTTGATAAACTAAACCTGTGAGTTTTTAAATAAGATATCATAATAATATTATAAATACAATATGAAGGTTTGCTAGTTTGGATGTTTCTCCGTCAATCACATTTAAACTACTGGAGCTTAAACAATGAAATATATAGGCAGAGTACGGGCTGACTCAGGTGATAGGATACTTTTGATCCCAATTAAAGGCTACCACGGAATTAACCAGGAATCTTAAAACTAGTAATAAATAATATTAATCCAGTAAGTTCATATTCATAATATCGAATAATTAAACATTACCATGTATCATTTTCTTTGCACCTTAACTCTTCTATACGACAGCCCTACCGAACCATGCCGATCGTGCGCCCGCGCAGCGTTATCGCCAAGGTCGCCGAGATGCGCGTGAGTCGCCCTAAGTAACCGCCGCTTTTGTAACACTAAGTATGTGTTGTTACCATTCGAACGCGAGCGTGAAATTGCTGTTGGTAATGCAATTGTCCTGTCTACGGACAAAGTTGGTCGGCCGAGCGAATCGTAAGGCAACCCATTAAAAATCTCGTTTCCACTTAATAATACATTGTAAACAGACGTGGCTAATTTGTGGGCTGGGTAATTGGTAAACGTTTACATGAATTGTGATACGAGAACAGTAATTAAAATCAGATAATGACAACTTGATAAGTACTTGCAATTGCTAGAATAGCATAGGTTCAAAATGACAAATTAATCATGGTTTCAATATGGACTGGTCGCCCATTACCATTGAAAACAATATCTGGTGTCTTGATCAAGCTATAGGATCCTTTTGCTGATTTAGCTTTTTCACTAATGGGTCCATGAAATATGGCCATTTCAAGAAACTTAGCGTCAAGTAAGTCCTGCATTTCTAGCATGTATTGGGCTACCGGAGTCTGTAATCAGATGAACCGTTTGCCTCCTCTCTCCAATAAATAAAAGTAACTTTGTTAAGACGGTAAAACTTAACCAGATCAACCGATTTTCCTTTAAATTGTGATGCTGTCGAGATAAGCTATTAATTAATGCATATGCACCAGCTTTATCTACCATCTTGCCGAGTCTCGACCCGTCTGTGCCACCAGATATCTGGCATTTGACCCCTGAACCTTCTATGAATATTGATCGGACTGTATCAATATGGTCTCGCCACGACCTTAATTATATCTGTTTACTGTATGCATGGGCACGCTCGTATTGGATAAGAATTACGGCTGTTTCTTTTGTATTAGATCTGAATGTAGGTTAAGACGTGATTAAAACGTTCGTCTTGAGATTAGTGCTACTGATCTCTATTGCCTTCAGATTTTGGCAAAGGTCTTAAAGTGACATTGCCGAGTCAATGGGCTCATTTAAATTCAAAACAAAAAAAGATCTAGAGACTACTGATTGCTAATTTGCTACTATGCTTTCCCGTATATGCCAATAATCTTACTGAAACATATATTTACGAGCGCTTTTGATTTTGAATAAAATCATGGCGAAAACAAAGATCGTAGTGAGACTCGCACCGTTGCAGACTGCAGTATTCCATGATCCATATTTAACAGAAATATAATCGCATTCAAATGCATGCAGCTTCCGCTCTGCATTCATCGTGGCGCTCGGTGATGGCGTATCTTACATCTCAACCAGTGGAACTCAGAGCTGGATTTACCTAATTCGTTCGTTACTTTAACGAGAAATTCTAAGAAGGAATTAAAACCTTCTACAGCATACACTAAATGAGTCTCGGATTACTCGCGAAATTGTAGTGTGCATATTTCGTAACTGCGCAGCCAGCCTTCATAAGGGATTATGGCCTTAATGGCACCATAAATTCAAAAACCGTCTGGTGTAATTGCGGGTAAATATTATAATTGACCACGTTGAAGCTGAGACTGCTCTCGGTCGACTCTGAAGTGTACAAGGCCAAATATAATATTGGCGTGTGTGTCACAACTAACGGGAAACGTAGTTAAACGAGCCTTTTATAGGACTGGTCGCTTTCCATGTAATCGTTGAAAGCTGTTGATGTAGTATTATTTGGAGCTCCTTTTGTGAGGAGAATATTAAATTAGGTATTGTTTAGCTAATGTTGTCCACTTTGTAAACAGGGGAGATGATTCAAGAAAAAAGATGGTGTTTCGTTTGAGACAAGCATTGGTAATTCATAAGTGAAAATTATTCTCACGTAGCTTCCAAGTGCCAGTCGAGTTTCCATATAAGATTGCAGAGTAAAATCGTCATTTCCATTATATCAGTGTTCGCATCTCAGGCAGTCGCTGCGTCGCGATCATCACAACGATACTCCGCTGCACAATTTCTGCAGCGCTGCACTTTCATCGACACATTTCACTTCTAAAAAGGAAGCGGGCGAAACGAGACCGAGTCTTTAATGATCGATGAACCTAAGAAACCTTTTAGCAATTTCCTTGTCCAGCCAATTACTCCACATTCACACTTCCTTGTTTGGGCAAAAGTAACAGGCAGGACGTTCATTATTTACTCGTATCTTGACAATAGTGCCACTCCGCGAACATAATAGAACAGGTTTTATTTATTGACCACAATATAAAAGCCGGTGGTGCCACCGAGCACACTCCAGCCAGGGAACAAGTCAACGACATTGTAGATATAATGGAAATGTTCTGATTTAAGTTGTAAATAGCATGTACACAATAGGTGGCGAGGGGACAAAAAACTCAACAAACAAACAAACAAAAAACAAAAAAATAGAGTCAATAAAATTTTAACAAAGGAGAATCGAGTCAATCATAAAAAAAGTTGTTATTTGAAGGTTCCAAGCGGAATTAAATTGCTATTAAGGCGATACCGCTCAAGCACCCTCAGTTTCGTGGAATCTGCATGATTCATTGACACAAAATCGATTCGGGTGCTATCAACTTTCAAAGTCTGCAAAAACAGTCCACAAAAGGTTTTGGGTGGCGACTGGCGAGGGACCGAGCATGTGATTCACCGGTCACTCGATACCGGGCTGCAGTGGGCTTCGTTTGCGACTTATCCGGTGTAAGTAACATTATACAAAACGACAATGCAGCTAATACGATTGCAAGTAAACATGTGAGAACGAGGTAGCTGAGTCGGAAAACAAAAGAGTACTCACTAGTAACTTCTTATAGTTTACTAGCGGCCGCCCGCGACTTCGTCCGCATGGATTTCGATTTCCAATAGCCTAAAGCCTTTCTCGTCAAATGGACTATCCAACACAAAACTCAGGAACTACAAATCCGATTTGAAAAATTATTCAAATCGGATTAGTGGTTCCAATTAGCGCGTTCAAACAAACAAACATGCAAACAAACTCTTCAGCTTTATAATAGATTTATCTTCGCATAAAAATAATTATGACACAAAATGCGTCAAATAAATGCAGCCTGGGCTATTATTATATTTCAGGTAGGTATTATCAAGTGTTATTTTTTTATTAAGATGTAAAAGTGGCAAAAACCGACACAAAAGCAATAATTACATGATTATCTTCATTTAACAATCATTTCAACTCAAAAATTCCAAAATACTAAACAGCATTTTATTTATTTACTAGGTATTTTTAATTTAACTTGAATAAATTCTTACTTACAATTCTCATAATGTAAAGGATACCATTAAAATAAAAATAAAATAATTTTATTCAGCAATTTGATTCACTAAGTAAATTCTTTTGCACGTCAAAACTTTTTTTTACCCTACCAGCGCCTCGACGTGAATGGCCTGCTGAGAAGAGACGCCGCAAGAAACTCAGACAGTTTTGCCTTTTTTAAAAATAAATTTCAATTTTACAATTATGTCAAATATAACTTAAAAATAAATACAAAATAAGTGCGGCTGAGCAGATTAACATGTCCATGCATATTTGTCATTTAAATAATCATCTATTTTATAATAACCTTTCTTCATCAAAGCTGATTTAATAAACAACTTAAATTTTTGTTTCGAAAATTCAATAACATTTTCTGGTAACTTATTAAATATTTTGATGCTTAGTCCAATAAAAGACTTCCCAGTCTTATGAAGCCTGTGACTTGGAACGGCAAGCTTATGTTTATTTCTTGTATTAAAGCTATGAAAGTCATTTTTTCTAGAAAAATTGTGTAGGTTCTTGCGTATATAAATTATGCAGTCAAAGATATATTGCGACGCTGTAGTTAAAATGTTAATCTCCTTGAATATCTCACGGAGTGAATCACGCGGCTTAAGGTCGTATATTGCACGGATCGCCCTTTTCTGTAATACAAAAATTGTTTGTATATCAGCAGACGATCCCCACAACAACAGACCGTAAGACATTACACTATGAAAATAGCTGAAATAAACCAATCTCGCCGTTTCAACATCAGTCAGGCGTCGTATTTTTCTTACAGCAAATGCTGCAGAACTTAGTCTCCCAGCCAAAGCAACAATATGGGGGCTCCATTGTAATTTTGAATCTATAGTTATTCCTAAAAAGACAGTTGAGTTGACTACATCAATATGTTCATTATTCATTAAAACATTAGTAATAACTTGTGGGACATTAGGCATTGTGAATTTTATACATTTTGTTTTCTTAGGATTAAGTAGTAAATTATTAGTCGTAAACCAATGATGGACTTGTGAGAGTGCGTTATTTACCTCGTCAAATTGTATTCTACGTCTATTTACCTTAAAAACTAAAGAGGTATCATCAGCAAACAACACCGTCTCACATAGACCCTTTGTAAAGGCAGGAAGATCATTAATATATATTAGAAAAAGGAGTGGTCCCAATATTGAGCCCTGGGGCACACCCATTATCAATGGGGCGCCATCGGAGTTAGTTCCATTGATGTTCACCTTTTGAACTCTGCCAGTGAGGTATGATTTTAAAAGCGATAAAGCGAACTCTGAAACGCCATAATGCTGTAGCTTCATCAGCAAGGTTTCATGACTTACACAGTCAAAAGCTTTTGACAAATCACAAAAGATACCAATAGCATCCTGCTTAGCCTCCCATGCATCAAAAATATGTTTTACTAGTGAAACTCCTGCATCAGTTGTGGATTTGTTTTTAGTAAATCCGTACTGATTTTCATTTAATAAAGAATTGGAATTAAAATGAGATAATAATTGATTAAATATGATTTTTTCAAAAATTTTACTGAGTGATGGTAGTATGGATATGGGTCTGAAGTTTGACGGATCACTCTTTTCTCCTGATTTAAATAAAGGGGTTATTTTACTCTGTTTCATAAGATTTGGAAACTGACCCATGTCGACACAATTATTAAATATTAAAGCTAAATATGGTGCAATGGCAATAATAATAGTTTTTAAAATATGAATTGAAATACCCCATAGATCTTCTGTCTTTTTTAACTTAAGTTCTTTGAATGTTTTAATTATGACTAAAGCATCAATATGCGTGAAGTTGAAAACAACTTTGCATTCTTCTATTTTTGATTTAAGGAGGCATTCAGCAAGATGCGGAGATGAATTTAATAAGCTAGTAGTAGTGACTGGAATTTCAGAAAAAAAGTGCTCAAAGGCTTTAGCCACTTCGGCATCTGTACTAATTAATTTATTATCAATTTTTAAGGATAACTTACTATCATGTGATCTGTTCCTGCAAGTTTCCTTATTTATAATATTCCAGGTAGATTTAATTACATTTCTGGACGTATGTATTTTGTGCTTTAAATACAAACGCTTGGCCACTATACAAACTTTTTTAAATAACTTTGAATACTTTCTTACATATTCTATTAAATCTGGATTGTTTGAATGAGCTTTTTGAGCATACAATTCAAACAATTTTTTCCTACTTATATAAATACCTTTTGTAGCCCAGTCACTGAATTTCGTTTTCGAATTATCTACACAAACAGTTTTCTTTGTAAAGATACTATTAAATTCACGTGAGATTATGTCGAATAATTTTTTGTACATGTTATCAATGTTCACATCAAAAATAAGTGGCGCTAACGGAATTTTATTACAGATATTATGTGTGAACCTTTCGACGCGATTTGTAGTAATCGGTCTGTAACTAAAGCTAGACGAAGTAACTACACTATGGCTCTCAAGCGCTGCAAGTTGACCGCAATGGTCAGAATTCACAAAGTTAACAATTGATTTTGAGGGTATTTTACAATTACAGAAAATATTATCCAGACAGGTGGCTGATGTGGGAGTCACTCTAGTTGGTTCCCTAAAAAGTGGAGTAAGATCAAAGCACTTAAATAAATTTAGGAACCTAACAGAGGTTTGACTATCCTCTAAAATATTAATATTAAAATCCCCACATACAACTACCTTCTTATTACAGTTGCATACCTTTTTTAAAACTTCTTCCATTGTTGTTTCAAATATAGGATAATTGCCAGAAGGAGGTCTGTACACACAAACAACAATACACTGCTCAAGCTCTGCACAAGATAGTTCAATAGTTCGCTCAATTGAAAGTAATGTTACATCTTTCCTATCTTTAGACTTAAGTGAGCTATCAAGTAATATTAGTGAGCCACCCCTAATAGCTGACTTTCTCGTGAACGAACTAATGACTTTATAATTGTCAATACTAATTAATAACTCGCATTGTCGTAACCAATGCTCAGTTAAACAAAGAATATGAATTTTCATTTTATTTAAATTAAGTTCTAATTCTAATTCTTTACCAGGAAAACCTTGTATGTTTTGGTGTACAATATTAAGTAGATTTGAGGTTTCCCTAGGTTTATTAATTATACTTAATTGGCTAGAGTAATCCTCTACTGTCTTATGCAATAATTTAAATTACTTGGAATACTTTCCAAGGTGTTGGGAATGTCAACAATTGTCTGCTCAATAAAAGCAGATTGTGTAGCCAAATTCTTGGCTGTATAGTTAAAATAATATGCTAACGATGTAGCTATTAGTCGTTTACAATATTTTGAAAGATAATAATTATCTTTAGTCAAATATATATTAAATGATGAAATACAATTTATGTCAATCAAATTAAATTTTTCATTATTCCATGTCAATGTATTCATACATAAGTTAAGGCTATACCTAAGATTGTTTTCAGGCTGTGTCAAACTTCTGCTATATGGAAGTGTAAACAATACAATATTTTTTACATTTAAATTATTTAGATTTGCATTTTATTTCATTGCATCATTCTCAGAAGTAGTAGCATGAGCATTCCAGTTTAAAGTTGAAGAAAAAGTAAACAGCTCGTTTCATTAAACACAAACGCTCAAGTTCGTTCCATAAATCTATTAAGATTCAAGGAAGCACAGTCAGGGTCTAATAAAGGCTTGTTATGCTGAATTTTACTGGAGCATTGCACCGACGGAGCGGAGTAGGGCAATTAAGGGTCGCTGACCCAACCAACGCACAAAGGGAGCTAGTGCTAAAATTTAAACTCCTACCGCACCGGGAAGTGTGCAATTCCGCCAGACGGGTTTATAACATACCTTAACAATAATTTTCTACGGTATAAGCATGTATAGATTCGAAACTAGCGTCCGTCTTGGGAATTCATCTTTAACTTTTCTAATATGGAATTGGAACTCAGGTAGAACGTTTAAAGATCACTTCTGCACTTGGTAACAGGATTATTCTCGGAAACTTGGTATGAACGTGTAAATGGAAGTTGGTATTTTTGTTATTTCAGGTATTTAAATTCTGTTTTTCATACTATTTGGTTATTTTAATCAAAAGTTACCTAACCTATCCATTAGATGTTTAAAGAAAAGAACAGTAAGGACACAAAATTCAAAAAAATTACATTTATGCTTCCGAAAGTATAGTATGCAAACATGTTCATTGTCCATTGTGGGCGCTATTTTAAGGAATCAAGATATCAATAGCGTAGATTTCATTGCCTTGAGCAATCCGCGCCGGGCAGCCGGGATGTCACATAGGCGCAGGCGCAGGCGCAAGCGCATCGACATTCAAGTGTCAGACCAGGTATTGTCCAAAACGGGTCGGCCCTGTTCCCGAGTCGCTTTTTGTTCTGTTACGTGAGACTCTACGGCGCGTCTTAACGAGCATCAAACCAGTTCCACATTTCATCGCGTCATGCCAAATCTGGTAGTAAATACTTCGACACTCCGTTTGTTCTCACGGAGTTTTTCATTACAATACCAACAGCGTTTCATGGAAGGAAAACGATTGTCGTGCGCGTACGTGTTTATTGTTTTTACGATGGAAAGATAACGGAAATTACAGGACCGTTAGTGAGAAACCGCTGATTTATCTATTTGCTGCCGAATCGGATAAAATTTAAGTAATTGCACCTCAAGTCTAACTGCAAATATCTCAGCACAGCATTCTCATTATTGCCGTCGCGTAATTACGTGCTTTCACTTGTCTGTTAATGTGACCAATACTGCAGTAATTGGTTCCAAGCAACTGCAAGAGATCGGCGAAATTATCCGCATTATAATGCCATAGGCAGCTGATAATAAAAAGAGTCAATCATGCGAGACTTTCTTTTCTCCGTCGCATTGACGAGCCAAATTCTCCGCTCATAATGGATTAACGCAGAAACATAACTGAAGATTGACACTGTTGTTCTTATGTTTTTTATGAGCAAAATGAACGTAACTGACTCATCTACACGATTTTATTTTCAATTTAGGATATTAACAGCTTCAAAACACAATCTGGAGCCGGTCAAAGTTCAATTCAATTGTTATCTTTTCTGCTCAACTGGATTCAAAATCCCTCAATGATGAATGAAAGAGGTGTGACTCAATAACGGGTCATGGCACGTTTGACACGTCCCAGCACGTATTAAAGCCAGAGCCGGAAGATTGCAGGACCGCCTCTCTAATCAGCTTAGTTCGTGATCAATCTGCAAGAGAGGTGATTCATTTCATGCGGAACCTCGTCGCCTGATATTTCGCAAGATGCAAAAAGTAATCACGAGTTTGTAATTAACCATACATTTTAAATCGATAAGCTGTGTATCATATCCTCTATTAAATAAGCAATGCGATGATCAAAGGAAATACCGCGTTTATATTATTTTGAATTGGTATGTCAGGTAGGTATATTAATGTCCGAGCAATATTTCATTATCAAGCACCAGTAAATTGACAATCGTACTCATCACTCTGTATCTGGCCATACCACGTACATAACAATAATAAAAAAAAGGTCCATACAGTAGCTGCACCCCCACCAACAACCAATTTAACTTTTAAACTTGTTGTCCCACATTAAATTTACAGGTGTTACTTCGAAAATACAGCAAGCAGGTCCATTATTGTACCAAACTTGTAAAAGTATACCTGGATTATACATTTACAAACACTTTAATGGATTAACTGCCACTTTGTAGAGGTTCATCGACTCGTTAATCCGTGTTTCTTTTAATTTTTTGCTCCCGGTCTCCTCATCTGACAATCTTACGAGTGTTAATAAGACATTCTTTATCCTCATCCACTTAAGGCTTTAAGTTTATTATATATATGGTCTTCAGTCATGTTTACAATTTGAAGCATGATAGATATGTTTGACAACATTGCGTTGACGTCTAGAATACAAAACAAAGATTTCATAATGCTCTTGATTGCATTTCGGTTATCAACGCTTCAATTTACGATTATGTTTTGGAGCGACTTACCACACAAGCACTGATATTTATCTCAATGGAAGCTAACTAGCTCATTACATATAGCACTGATCAGAATTACACTATTGAGCATATACCTACCTACATGCTGTAAACCCGAACAACATAGTTGTTAAAATATTCAGTGGCTTAAATTATAAAACAGTGCTTAATAAAGTAAAAGCTAAAAAAGATCGGTCGATGGCTACAGTTATGTTGCCAGCGGAGAATGTGTCAACTAAAATTCAATCCTGCAATGAGCATTTATTTAGCAATAGTAAAAATAAATTCCGAATTCAATTTGCAGCGAGTTCATTGGTATTTCTACATCACAGTTAAAGTACCAAGCGAGGACAGGTTAAAACGGAAATCTAGGCTGCAATTTAATTAATCACATCCGCCGGGTCGTGCATAGGCACGTATGTCGCTTTGGACAGGTACCCTCGTTAATTGGTCGGTCGTTTCCAGCCCTATTTAAATAAAATAAATCGACCTTTTTGGCTTCATTACCTTTTTAGTTTTTATTTCCTTGGTAATGTAAATGATCAGCTTTACAGATAAGACAATTTATTTTCAAGCTTTAGTCAGTAAACGTATTTTAGGGTAAAATGTATTCTTTCAGGTTGAACAACTATGAAATTAGTACACACTTAATATGCATCTTTCAATGAGCTAAGCCACCCAGCGCTAACAAGACAGATGTTTAAATTTATTTGATGGCAGAATGAGGGGGGTCAAAAGGGCGTGTGAGGTTTCCAACATTAGTTTTAATGACGCTGTGGATAACAAGGCAAGTGGCCAGTAATAAATATGCGCAGGCATTTCCCTATGATAACGAACTTATAACAAACGGACGGAGATTGTATTTCTACAACGTTCCTTGATAGTTAGCGCATTCATAGTCACTTTGAAATAAATACAATAGTACGATGAGTCACCAAGCCATATCAATTGTGTAGTAAGAGGTTATTTCATGCAAGAGAGAAGCTTCGCGTCTCCTGGCTCGTGTTAAATAATATTATTGGGGACCTAAGAATAATGATAACCCTTTAGTTGCTCGTTGATATATTTTCGTGAAATGGTTCGCATGTTGTTATTACGGAATCTAAACGGGCAAAGAGGAATAGAAAACAAGCGCCAGGTGATTAATTAGAATTTGAAACAACGGAAGAATGTCTTTCGTTCCCACAAGCCAAACTAAATCACTTCTAGTCGGTGCAGCTAGGCAAAATGACTAGCCCTCTATTACCTATACATTCCGCTGTGAAGCAATCACTGTAAGCAAGCACTAGCTTACTAGTTTACGCTAAGCAGTTCTCCTCGACGAGTCAGAGAACACGCGAACTTTATCTCAAGCGGCAAGCAGCAAACGACCTTTGCCGGTTATTTGCTACCTATGATGGCGTGACTCGGCCAATTAGACCGATATCGAATATGCAGATCTCAATCTTGCAAAGCGTTCTGACCAACCAGACTTGTTGTAGACAGTGAGGCCTTTTCGGACGCCGTTACCTGTCTCATTTGTGGAACGGTAGCGTGATTATTGCTTTGAATACTCTATTCAATACTCTTAGTCCATTGTTCAGAAGTAAACCTGTTGGTTTTTGTTGGTGCTGTTGGTTATTCAGAGAACTTTAAACGACTTGAGTCCTAAGTCTTTCTTTGTTGCTAGTAAATTTTACTACCACTACCTCAGTAATTATCACTACCTAGTACCTAGTGGTAATTGCTACTGTTAAAATACAAATACATGAAATAGGAATAGGTAAGTACTATATTATTTATAAAATTTTGATTCAACAATAATATTGTAGTTGTCAGGCGAGACAGTTGCAATCACAGAATGAAATGGACGAAATTGTTGAAACACCGGCCAATAATTGAGGGTGACGTCAGGTCACTGGATGGCGAACGCCCACATTCGCAATCTAAAGTGACTTTATCACGTTGATAACGTAAATGGAGACCAGGGATTTTAGTGCACCGCTAAGTACATTTAGGTACCTCTAACACTGTGTGTAGAAAGATAACTGGTATAACTAGTCTGTTGCTAGATAAAGGCTATGATTGAAGTTATCAGTATAATGAGAGAGCTCTGGCGCCGCGTTGGTATTTATTGGATTTGTCATGTTTGATAAATCAGCTCTTTAGATTAATTGAGTCATAAGGTCGAAAGTTCTCGTTTTTATTTTTATAATTAAAATAATATCTATTGCAATCTTTTGTGAACCCTTTGTTGCCAAACTTTGTAAACGCAAAGGTAGCAGCTGCGTATCTTATACCTATAAGAAATTTTTTAAAGCTTTATTTTCTCATGCCGAATCATCTTTAATCAGATATGGCGCTGAGAGTTGAGAGGAACGTCTTCATCAATGTACAGTAACTATGTGTTATTATCGATGCCAACCGACCACTTTCCGAGAATTTACGAATTAAGATCGCTCACGATCCATCAAGGATGCGCCTGATTTAAGGAAAATATTTGTAACATTGGACTCGAAAGCATTCTTGTTTTAACGTCAAACAAAAGAGAAATTTAGGTACATACCTATAACATGTACTATAATTTAGTTATATGAATGAAGGTATCTATGTAGGTATTGACGTAAATTGCTATTCATATTACGTCTCGAAACATGACGCTTTATTTATTGCAAGTAAGTAATTTACAAGTAGGTACATACAATACTTACATTCATACAGTCGGCAATCGTCAAATTTAATTTAGTCTTAATAACGGCTTTATCATAAGGAGGAGGATAAAAACAAGTTTTTAGGATTTGAAGAATGTGATTTCTGTACAAATTGTAGAGGTAATAGAAACTTTTGTGCCTTTTGGCCCTATTGTTAGTACCTAGTGCATTAAAGAATAATACCTACCCACCTACAAAAAATAGCAAGCGTTACCCGGTCTGATAATGGTCATCTTTGACCATTTTTTGACCCGGGGAACTTTGACCATGACCCAAGGTTTTGCCATTCTAATAAGTTGGAGCGACTGATGTCTAACCTTCCTAACCCTTGACAGGGAGAACTAATTCGATCGGAACATTACTTAACACACATGTTGAATTACTTGGTGGTTATTTATGTGAATATCTGTCACTAACAAAATAAAGCTTAAGATTTTTTGTTTGTTTGTTTGTTTGAACGCGCTAATCTCCTAAAAAATAGTTCCTACTATTGGTCTGAATTGAAAAAAAATATTTTTGTTTTGAATATTGGATAGTCCATTAGACGGGGAAGGCTTTTAAGCTAGATAGTATAACACTATGGGTGCGAAAACCGAAATCCACGCGCAGCTTGTCTACACTTTTACATTAATTTGTATTTTTGTATGTAACTAATTAACTAAAAAAATACTGGACCGATTTGAATAATTCTTTCACTGCTGGCAAGCTACACTATCCCCGGTGAAGATAAGGTACATACTTTTGATCCCGGAAATGTAGGGGATATTTGATAAAAGAAATCACGCGAGGGTGAAACCGCGACGGAAGGCTAGTTGATAATAGGAAAATATTAAAAAACAAATACCTAGGTACCTACTTAGGTATCTATTAACGCTGCCAACTCGTTAGGATTAATTTCACCCTATTTGTCAAAACCCTTGTTACGACATATAGTTGGGTTACTATATTGTTCAGTTTACATTTTGCATGCCCACTTCGGTAATTTATATCTCTTGATCAACTCCATAATCAGTTACAGTAATCTGATGGATGGATACTGTTTGGAAATAGTTAGACGAGAAACAGAATACAAGTCGTCTGAGTTATTGTTAGTTAAATTTATGGGGAATCAAATTAGCATAAACACTTGGATCATAATGTAACTGGCTCAAGGGTCAATATTTACATGAGAATGGACATTCTACCTAATGTGGATCTCACCGACGGGTTTTGCTGTAAGCAACAAATAATGCTACCTATAATGATGTGCGTAACTAAGTTAAGGTGAAGGGTCACGGAAGCTTAAAGTTTACTATGATTAAATATTATAAGAACCAAATAAAGGAACTAGTGATGCAAGTAATAATAATGATTGTGATTTGTAGTTGTAGGTAGTTCATCATAGAAGCCAATAAATAGGTAAGATTGGTTTGATAGGTATTCGACAGTCACAACTAGAATAAAATAAGTAGGTAGGTACCTACATAATTAACTTGGAAGTTACAAATACCAACAAGTATTTAAGTAAGCATACCTAGATTGTCTTCATAAGTGGGTGGGTATGCATTCTATGCACTCTTAAGCAACATTTTATGTACCTTGGCAGGTAGGTACCTTATCCTAACATTGAGATAACATTGAATAAATTATTATTACATGCCATGTAGGTTATAGACCTAGATATATAGCTAAGTGCCTAAGGAAGTTACTTGTAACATTATTTGCATCTTATCGATGAATTCTAGTAGTAGGTAAATAACATAACTTACACAGTAAAACAACTCCGCGGTGAACATTAGCAAAATTATCTTTAAATACCTACAGTATTCTCTGCATTGTTACTCGATCACCGCGCCAGCAATGTTAAAAATTAAGGCGGTCAAAAAGCGTCCTTGTTTTAGTGTGTTCCCTTTGTAATTCTTGGAGCAAGGTTGCATTCTCACCCGCGCCGCCCGCGACCGGGACCGGCCGGTTGGGCTAAGACAACCGCTAACCGCCAAACGACCAAACTCATGCACCATCCGCTTGTACAATAACTAACTACAAAACCTACATTACAAAATTACTTTAAAACAACAAAACAAATTATAAAATTGTCTTCAGTATTTTTTATCGAAAATTTCACTTGAAAACGGGGGACGAAAGCTGTTTCGGGTTTCTTGTAACGGCCCCGTCTTGAAAGTTTGAATGAATTTCTTTAACATTTCTTGAATGAAGGACACTGGTCTTAATATCTTGCGAATGTACTGGAAGTACACAAATTCGATACGTTATACAAATAGTGGAATAAGACGAATGTAGGGCAAGTTACAACAAATACTTGGCGCTATCAGCGGAGATAAAATGACTGTCTTACTAACCTGATGGCTCGGCGCAATCGCTCATAATCCAAGCTGCATTTTAACCTCAAAAAGCACCTCAAGCACGGTCACGATACGCGAAGGTCACGGTTATGTTACGTTGCATAATAACACAGATCTTCACACCACCAAACGCATGGGATTTTATAATAAAAACAAAACACGACAGGATTACTGTTAATGCTGTTATCATAAACACACAAATACACAGTTTGTTTCACGTTTGTTACCGGTTAAAGTATTCGATTCGTTGGAGAACGTATCATATAACATATTTATTATGTTTTTTAATTGAAACGAGCACCAGCGTCGAGTCGTTGTCATAAGTTTTATGCAGTTTTACGAAAAAACATGTCACAGCCCGTGCACTGCACTCCGTCTGACACTACGAATATGGCGGATGAATTTGAACTACGCTTGCGCCGGCCGAACGCCGCGGCCCAGGCAAAACATAGGCGGATGTGGCGTCATCTTACAAATTTAAATTGCACTACCACACTAAATCCCCTCTTGCAGTTCGCGTGACACGGAAATGCAAAAAGTTCACTGTAGATGGCGCTTTTCATGAACTTATTTTAAAATTGTCTCGATAGATGGCATTACGTGATTTAATTTAACATTCAAATCCAGGCAATCGTTTTAATAATTTAAACGTATGCCAATTTCATATATTTTATTATTAAATGTGACATAGGTATCTAAAATAAGGGACTTTTTTGATATTATAAAAGGCCCTAAGTGTACGGAACTGCAATATTTTCATCAATTTAATTTTATTTAAATTAATGTACCTACCTATCTCAACATGATCTCAACGAATAGGTTAGGAAGTAAAATAAACACAAAAATTTTCATTAACACCACGTGTAATAATAATATGTATATTTATTGACCTTATTTACATCACACAGACATCATATTATTAAGCAACATTCATATGTAATTATACCACATTACGAAGACCACAGGGACTTCAGATCTTATCAAAATACCTACATATTATTATGTATGTTGTTCTATTCACCAACCCCCTGCTGCCCCAGGGCAGCAAAATAAAATTTCCCAAGTCGTCCACCAGTGTTGAATAAAATGGGGAAGTTATTTTATTAACTGTCAAAAGACGATGACGTCATTATTTTTGAAATCAACTGAGCAATTAGGTTAAACAAACTACCTACGTAATTTTAATTTATTTAAAAACTTAATCTTACGTAGGTATTTAATAAGTAAACGAAAACAAAAC
Organism: Nomophila noctuella; assembly: GCA_958496325.1. NCBI lineage: Eukaryota > Metazoa > Arthropoda > Insecta > Lepidoptera > Crambidae > Nomophila > Nomophila noctuella. Next base: position 14,571,241 of record OY292484.1, read on the forward strand.
AATACATCATAAACCTACTAAAAAGCGCCTTCTTTTGTAGAAAAATGTTGTGAAATCAAAAGTATCAACATCCCTATTGGTAATTGACACAGGGAATAATCCCTTTTGACGTAAAATCAAAGCCAACACGCAAAGGCATTTTGGTACTATGGTATTTAAATTAAAGTGGGTTATCAATCTCAGACGAATGAATATCAATAGATGAAGGGAATAATTAGACAGTTATGCTATCCTTTTTCTCCATATTATGAATCACGTGTGATAGAGCAAGACAGCAGACACATGTAGTACTCTCGCGGCCTAACTGTCAAGTGGGATGTGGAAACCTCGCCTTTTTGCCTTCGTCTTCTGTTGAGGGTAAAGGCTTAGGTGTAAAGCAAGGTGAATTTTTGATGTTTGGGTGCTACACTCAAACGTGTTCATTTATCTGAGGTTATCAATATTAATCCGGTGGCTAGCATAAGTTTCTTGTCTATTTTCTCCTGGTCCTGTGGCGTAGAGCGATCAATGCGAGCAGATGGAAGCTCAGGTACAAAGCCACTAGTGCCAGGACGTCGCTCCAGAGATGAGAACTGTCAAAGTCGTACCGGGATAACACTTCTGTCCCCGTACTGAGGCATGGCATGCCGGTGCTGTTCTGCATGCAGGCTGTAAGAAAGGAGGTAAGTAGATGTTATTATTTCTGATCTTTTGTATCAGTAACATTACATAAAATATATTTAAATTTCTGGTACCTGGTAAATGTTGTAAAAAATGTTGAGGATTAATTTATTGACCATGTAAAATTTAAATTGATGAATGGACCCATGCATAAAGCTAGATATTACCGATAAATATTCACTTCGTTTTATACGTCCATTTTATTTTCCTTTCATGCAATAGCTTATATTAAACTTTCAAGTCTAAATAATTAAGTTATTTGATGTTTAATGATTATAAAGAATTTAAAAATGATAAAGTGAATAGTATATGAAAGACTTTTACTTACAGATATTGTCAACGCCGTCCCACTGAAGGATGCTCATGGCTTCATTTGAGTACATGAGCCATGACAGATGCCGTATCCAAGAAACGTATTTGGGCATTGAACTGTAGGTAATAGAAAAGACACATATTATTACTATGTTTCTCAATCGACTATTTCCATAAAGTTGGTCCTAAGCGGACACCAGCGTATCCCAGTGTTTAATCAGCCAAAAATTTGCAATCAATGTAATGACTAGGTTGGTCAATTCAGGATCTTAGACGAAGCATATCATGGACTCTGAGGCAATGGCCGAGGATGCAACCGGGAGAAGCGCTAAGATGATGATGATGACCAACCTACGGCAGGCTGGTAACCGCAACCCAGCATTTTTCTAAGGACATACCTCCTTTCCTGGATGTGGCCTAGCAGTGGATTGACATAAGCTGATTATGATAATGATAATGTTGGTGTAGGTACCAACCTGAGTTTGACGAAGAGTCCGGAGGTCATCATAAGCGCGTAGTCAAAGGGTACCAGGTAAGCGATAGCCACCGGCATCGACCCGAACGCGTATGAAAAGAATGAGCCTGCAAAACAATTATACCAATCTTACTATTATAAATACACTAGCGGCCGCCCGCGACTCCGTCCGGGTGGATTTATTTTTTTCGAAATAAAAAGTAGCCTATGTTCTGTCTCAGGGTCTAAAGATTGTCTGTACCAAATTTCATCAAAATCGGTTGCGAGGTTTAAGCGGGACAGACAGACAGACAGAGTTACTTTCGCATTTATAATATTAGTTGGGATAGTTGGGATACTTATGTATAAGAGAGAAACGTGTTGAGTATAAAGCGTTGAGTTTAAATTGTTATATTTGTGTATTTTAAAAGAATGGACTTCAAAAGTGGACTGAATAAAAAAACCTATTGTATTGTCTGCAGACTGCATAATATTTGATGAGCAAAGGTTTTAAATGAATAACCCTACAGAGGTCGCTGATGCATTGCTTTCATTTTATTAAACCCCATATGTTGTTCATACGAGCACTGGATTATGGATGCCTACTTTTGAGGGTGAAGGTGTAATGTTTTTCTCTTCGAGTAGTCTGATCATTGTTAGAAATCACAAGACACAACAACCCGTTTGGAAATCATTAGGGAGTGGTTTGCCTTCTCCAATTCTCTCACTTAAGACACATTCAAAGTGCAACTTCTTACCACAAGCGATGGCGACGTTGAGCACCAGTATGGAGAGGAAGACGGTGAAGCTGAACGCGTACAGAGTCCCGCGCAGCCCCGCGATCCAGTACACCACCAGCGTGAACAGCGTCGGCTCCACCACCAGCCCTGGGAACTGATCAACAAAGATGTTTCTTAGAACTGGATGGCAAAAGGGGTGAGGGTCTATCTATCATCTATTAGAAGATGTCGTCAATGTAGACCGAAGTCACCAGATTTTTATGTTGGTTTGCCCTATGTTGTCCAATTATCTTGGTTCTGTGAGGTAGATAGATGGCATAGAAACACTGCTGCAAAGAAAACCCATGCTCTTGCTTTTGGCGCATGCTTAGTAAGTCCGTCTTCTGGGTAGCGTCTAAGCCCCAAACATAAAATCGGTACAAAGTGCAGAGTTTCTTCCTTCCCCTTCATAATAAGCATTTAGCCAGTGACTTCTACTTATTCCATTTATTCAATTCGCATAGAACTAGTCCGCTTAGAACTAACCATTGCAATCATCCTAGCGACATAGTAGATCGGCGTGGAGTACAGGCCGGCCTTCAGCTCGCGGTGGAACAGCGGGAACTCCTCCGGGAACATGTGCAGCACCGAGTACATGGGGCTGAACGTGTTCTCCGCGATGATGATGAAGAGAGCGCCCTGGACGTCCTGCACTTCGGACTAGGTGACCTTTACCATGCCCAGTTTCAGACTGAGATAAGTCAGGAGGAGACATCCTTACCCGAAACTAGAATTGGAAGCAACTGAGATACTCCAACAGGACTGCAAATTTTCAGTCGGCCTCTGGAGCTTCAGCGGTTTGCCGCTTTAAAGGGCGATGGACTAACCACTGCACCAGAGATTGAAGCCAGTAATATCGAACTCACCATTGAAATCATCCTGGTGACATAGTAGGTATAGCCAAGTGCAGAGGGAGATGTGTCAAGAGGAGACATCCTTACCAGTAATTACACAGCCAATTTCCGAAACTTGGATTGTTACTGAGCTGGAGCTCCAGGGCGGCTTCCTCTTTAAAAGTGATGGAATAGCCACTGCACCACAGAGGCAGAAGTAATTAGCTATAGGAACACATATAACTGAAAAGTCTCCCAAACTTTGCAAAAACCAAGCTTTTACCCTGAAAGCAGTAGTGTCAAACTCACCATAGCAATCATCCTGGCGACATAGTAGATCGGCGTGGAGTAGAGGCCGGCCTTCAGCTCGCGGTGGAACAGCGGGAACTCCTCCGGGAACATGTGCAGCACCGAGTACATGGGGCTGAACGTGCTCTCCGCGATGATGATGAAGAGAGCGCCTTGGACGTCCTAAACTTCGGACTAGGAGACCCTTACCATGCCTAGTTCCAGAGTGCGATGAGTCAGGCGGAGACATCCCTACCCGTAGCTTATTTGAAAGCAACTGAGTTTCTCCAACAAGACTCCCAATTATTCATGGGCCACAGAAGCTCCAGCATGGCTGCCGCTTTATAAAGTTACGGACTAGCCACTACACCACCAAGGCAGAAGGAATTAGCTATAGGAATATAAAGAACTAAAGAGTCTCTAAAACCTTACACAAACCAAGCTTCTAACCTGAAGCCAGTAATGTCAAACTCACCATGGCAATCATCCTGGCGACGTAGTAGATCGGCGTGGAGTACAGGCTGGCCTTCAGCTCGCAGTCAAGAGGAGATATCCTTACCCATTTTTACGTTTGGAAGCAACTGAGTTACGGACTAGCCACTACACCACAGAGGCAGAAGGAATTTGCTATAGGAATATATAGAACTAAAGAATCTCTAAAACCTTGCAAAAATCAACCCTCTGACCAGATTAAATCCAGTATTGTCTCACCATCGCAATCATCCTGGCGACATAGTATATCGGCGTGGAGTACAGGCCGGCCTTCAGCTCGCGGTGGAACAGCGGGAACTCCTCCGGGAACATGTGCAGCACCGAGTACATGGGGCTGAACGTGTTCTCCGCGATGATGATGAAGAGAGCGCCCTGGACGTCCTGGACGCCGGATTGGGTGAGGCGAGCTGTGCCGAGGAAGCAGAGGCCCGCTGTGAGGGCTATGGCCTGTAAGGAGAATAAGAGAAAAAAATAATCATGTGACGTGACTCTTGACATTAGGTTGCTTTGCCGTTGCAGAGCGTCAGTTAAGCACTTTTACTTTTGCAACAAAACAATGATTGGTTTGATAAGCAATTAAGAACCATAATTACAGCCTGATAATTTTTTTTCCGCAGGGAAACGCATTAACCCCCCGTAACTGCAGGCTAGCTAGACCTGCAGCCGTCTGTTTGGTACGAGATATCGTCCAACTACCAATTTAAACCCTGCGGTTTCCTTTTCACCCACAGTAGTTCTCAGGTAGGCGCTTTGCGAATGCCCAGTCCGTATTAAGGTAAAAGTGTGGGAAAAGGCCATAAAAAGACTAAATACGAAGTAAATGGACTGGGTAACATGTCTTTCAAAAATACTTATAAGTCGAATAGGAACTGGAGCCACTCACAATTTTCTGTATTATCCTTATGAGCTGCACTCTTGGGTCCCTCAGGATGATGAGCAGGTGCCTGTACACCAGCCACATCAGCCTTGTGAAGAAGAACGGCGCCTTAAAGTTATCCTGATTCGCTTTCTTTGACTCCTGTAACTATAATTACGAAAGTTTAATTTCACAACAGGTTTTAAATTTAAGAATCGTAGTGACAATTCCACGCAATTAAAAATCTTCTAGAGCTTAGATAGGTGTGCTTGGAAAGTTTCCAATGTGAACCCCAGACCTATCAAGGAAACGTCTTGTTTTTGCTTCTTAAACTCTTCAAACTCAAAATATATTTTTTCAATTGGGTATTCATATAAGTACTGATGAATCGTCAAAACAAAATGTACAATAATAATGACTCTACCACGTAGTAATACACTTCATTACAATATTTTCAACAGTTTTTATTTGAAGATCTCAGTCATCTTATCAATGAATACATTGGACATGTAATGTAACAATCCGTGAATATGCTAATGAGTATTGGAGTGCTCTTCGAACTAAAGAACTAGAGGTTACAGAAAGGAAGAGCGGTATCTCCCTGACACAGGTCCATATATGTAGACTTAAAAGGGGATACCGCCGAGGATACTAATTTTTTTAAAGCCATAAACATTGCTTTATTTTTAGAATACAGATTTAAAAATCCCTCACCCGATCCTGATTATCCATTAGGTGGAACTCCAGATGCACCTCCATGTCCAGTTCCTTGGCTGCATCGCTGACTGCGAAGCGGTCGCAGACGCTCTTGATGGCCTGCCGGGAAGCCGCTTCCGACCCTGGGGTCAGCGCAAGCACCTTGATGAAGTAGTCCGTCGGGTTGTATGTGAGGGGACAGTGGTAGCCCAAGCTGGAATAACATTCATTATCTATTTATTGGTTTACGTTTTTCAATTCGAACCTACGTTACTACGTTTTATGTCTGAGTCTGTGATTTTTTCTATGGTTTATATTTATATTTATTTATTTAAAAAGCAGTAAAATTCAAAATAAATGTGTCGAAAATAAAACTGTGCACGGCGTGATTTCTTAACAACAACCTGTCATAGACAAAGGTTTTAAACATATTTTATCTCCTGGATTATATTTTACCAATTGAAGTTAAATTCTACACTGTAATTATATGGTCATTTTGTTAAAATAATTCTCAGATATTGACACCTGTTTGCAATCCTGATTGTGTTCTTTGCATAATGGATGTTATAAATGACTAATATTTTGAATATCTAAAAGCTTTCGTCACTTAAGTTGAAAGCCACTTAAGTGACGCATCAATCAACATAGTAAATGATTCTTTAACTGTATCATTTCATAAATGCATAATGAAAAAGTTATCGATTTTTTACATTAATTTTATTATTTATTCCGCGGTCATTAAAACACTTGAATCGTTCGATAATAATACATTACACCATTACATTCAATAAGCAGTACCATTCCTTACGACATGTTGAATCAAATTGAGCTGATCCATTCTGAGAATCGAGGATGTCCTATTGAGGCCACGAGTGCACTGGTCCACTTGTCTCAATGATTGAGCACACTGCATTCTGACTCTACACTTTACAAATGCAATGCAAATGAATTCGATTTTAATCAATTCACTTAAATTAAACCGGTTACGCAATTCTTTAAATGTTTATTTTAAGGAAATTATTATGACGTTTTTATATTAGTGTCAATTAGTATAAGTGTGTTTCCATTAGTTAGCCTGACGACATGGAACTATGATTTATACCTACGTATAAAAAGTAAAGTCTCAGCCTATTAAGTTCCACTGCAGGGCAACGGCCCCCATCATTTGGAGTCATGTTTTCGTTACGAAGATGGGTTTTGGCAAAACACAAGACTTCGAGGTATTTATCTATACCTACATATACCTATCGATATGTGAATAGATGGCATCATCGCAGTGCATTTTTCTTTCACCCCTGATTGTAGATGTTGAATAGCGTAAGAACTGGTTCTGATTCTTTTCTTATTTAGGCCATAAACTATGTCTTCCGCGTCGTTAACTCATTGAAATAGTTACAATTTACCTCTTAAAGAAGCTCAGGACACCCTCAGCATTGCCAGCGAATACCATTTCCATTCATTCAGTAGAACCAGCCTAACAAAGTCATTAGCTCGGTGGATGGTGCAGATGACCGTCTTGCCCTACGCCGCGCTTGTTCGGAGATGTGACATCATCTTCTAAGCTAAGGAGAGCATCAATAGCTAGAATACAACATACCTCTCAAAAAAGCTCAGGGCTCCCGCAGCGTTGCCAGCAAACGCCACCCTTCCTTCAGCCAGAAGCACCAGTCAATCGAACAAGGCCATCAGCCCGGAGGAAGGCAAATTGATGGTACACATCATTGTTTAGCCCTAACGCCGCGCTCGGAGAAGTTGAGAAGTGACATCATCTTCTAAGCTAAGGACGTCAGTAATAGCTAAAATACCACCAACCTCTCAAAATAGCTCAAGGCCCGCCCGCAGCGTTGCCAGCAAACGCCACCCTCCCTTCAGCCAGAAGCCCCAGTCTATCGAACAACGCCATGAGCTCGGAAGACGGCTGGTGGATGGGGCATCTGCCCCATCCACCAGCAACGGTCATCTGACCGTCTTGCTCTACGCCGCGCTTGTTCGGAGAAGTGACATCATCTTCTAAGTTGAAGACGTCTTCAAAAGTTTGAATACCACATACCTCTCAAAAAAGCTCAGAGCCCCCGCAGCGTTGCCAGCAAAGGCCACCCTTCCTTCTGCCAGAAGCACCAGTCTATCAAACAATGCCATTAGCTCGGAAGACGGCTGGTGGATTGTACAGATGACTGTCTTGCCCTGAGCCGCGCTCGGATAAGTGACAACATCTTCTAAGCTGAAGACGTCTTTAAAAGTTTGAATAACTCATACCTCTCAAAAAAGCTCAGAGCCCCCGCAGCGTTGCCAGCAAACGCGACCCTTCCTTCAGCCAGAAGCACCAGCCTATCAAACAATGCCATCAGCTCGGAAGACGGCTGGTGGATGGTGCAGATGACCGTCTTGCCCTGAGCTGCGCTTGCTCGGAGAAGCGACATCAGCTTCTGAGCTGATGAGGAGTCCAAGCCTGTGGTTGGCTCGTCGCAGAATAGAAGGCCGGGGTCTGTTAATAACTGTTGACAAAAAGGAGATTGTTAAATGCTTGAAGAGTTCTTTGGTTTTTTCGGGGAGAGTTTAGGTTCGAAATATTTAATCCCATATTTATACCTAGGGATTCCATTCTTTTTGTAAATTGAAAAGCTTCTTTGATGAACAATATAATAATAGAACAAAAATAGACAGGATCCCATTGACAGGAATTGACGTCTGATAGTAAGCAATAACCGCCGCACATGAACATCCGCGTGAACAACCAGAGGTATCGCCGATGCGTTGCTGCCCATTCAAAAGAGAGTAGTTCTTCTTCATTGACGTTACATTTTATGCAAGAGGCGGCAACCTGATGATATGTAATTAACACTGCCCATAGATATGTGAAAACAACTTAACTACGTAGGATAAAGTTCCTTTACAATGACGTACCTCAGTAGCAAAAGCAAGTCTTTTCCTCTCGCCTCCTGAAAGTGTTTTCTGTCCATCTAGCCCTCCGATGCGAGTGAACCTGCCCTCGTAGAGTGCTAGCTGCCGCAGAAGCTGGTTCACCCGTCTCTTCCTGGCAAGCGATGAGGTCCGGCGGTCCATACGAAGTCTAGCCTGTAAGGGACATACTTTCTTTACTTTCGTTTATTTGTTTACTAGCGGCCGCCCGCGACTCCGTCCGCGTGGATTTCGATTTCCAATAGCCTATGTGTTATTCTGATGTATAAGCTATATTGTGGTAAAGTTTCATTCAAATCCATTCAGTAGTTTTTACGTGAAAGAGTAACAAACATCCATACATCCATACATCCATACATCCACACATACAAACTTTCGCCTTTATAATAGTAGTAGGATTCATATTCATTTATACGCCATATTGTAACATAATACAGTATACATAACAGCTCGGTAGCCTAGTCGTAAGAGCACCGTTTCAGACGCATGAGGTCGGCGATTTGAATCTGGTCAGGCACGCGCCTCTGGATTATCAAAATTCTATGTCGTGTGTACGTGATTTCATACCAGCTATACATACAGTGAAGGAAAACATCGTGAGGAAATCTAGACACTATGCGTAAGTGTGTGGAATGGAGGGGGCAATGGCAAACCACTTCATTATACCTAATTGATTAATTGCCTAGAGAGTTGTTGTGTGTTTCATTCCATACAACCCTTAACAGTTTTGCAATAGACATATTTATGTCTATGATTAAAGCTTTCATTTCAAACTCTAACAATCCGATATCTTTTATTAATAACACTGATCTACGATCTACATCAGTGCTTCACGAAAATAATATGAAATGTCTAATAGAACATTTACTATTTACATATACAATCACTGACTACAGTAACATCGTCTGATGCTTGTCACAGACCAGTGGTACAGGATATTATCGAATTTAAATAGGCATTTACGTAGGACCAAGTGACAATAACATCCTTAACAGCAATTGAACCAATCGTCTGCCGAGGAAATACCGTGTCAGTTGAGGTGTAAGTACCTAGTTGCTTTAAATAAGATCGTTTAGTAGAAGTGACTGAGATATACTATATACTATATCAATGAATTGAGTCACTTTATTCATCGTTGATAAGAAAATACTAACTCGTTCATTTCTCAGAAGCTCTTTTATGTCGATATTAAGGTTATATAATATAGTGGACTTCGTCATATTCGCCAGCTGGTAATATACATAGATAAGGTTTGTATATTAGCGTTAGTTCAGCAAATCGCAAAGCAATACAACTATCAGCTTGTGCTATAGGTATGACTATCGACTATCATCTCACTTAATACGAGCTAAGAATGGACCGGTTTTATTGTATGTCGTAGGTGTACGAACAAGAGGGTCACCTAATGGTAAGTGATAACCGCTGCCCATGGACATCAACAACCGCAAAAGGTTTGCAGTCGCTTTGCTTGCCTTTAAGAGTCCACACCCTCCCCAACTGAGCTCTGGCGACCTTACTCACCAGCAGAAACACAGCACAACTGTTATGAGGTACTACTACATTGTGTATCCAAATTGAATGTTAGCTGTGTGTCAGTCACTCTGCGTTGAGTTTTTGTTTTTGATTTACTCGTATTAACAGAATACTCGAACAAGAGAAAACACATAATAACTAGGGCTTACCATGATAGTGAGGTGTTCTATAACAGTAAGGTTCTCGACAAAGAGCTCGTCCTGGTGCATATAACCGCTCTCCCGGTGCATGAAGTCTCCCACGGGAACACCGTTCATTGCTATCTCGCCATCTATTACTGTTCCCACTGTGGATATTACACATTCATTAATCATCATTTCAATCTTCTTTAGAGACCATCTACGTAACGCTGGGACGTTGCGTGGAGGCCCTCAAAATTTCTCTGTATATTTCAAGGAGCGTTTACGAGACGCGGGACAAGTTGCCATTCTATTGCTGGCTAGTGTGTAGTGAGGAGCTCGATAGCGCAGTGGTTAGCGCGCTCGGCCTGCGGTTGCTAAAGTTAAGCAGCGTTCGTAGATGCCAGTCATCGGACGGGTGACTGAAAAATTTCATCTCGAGCTCCTCCGTGCTTCGGAAGGCACGTTAAGCCGATGGTTCTGCGCCTGATCTCTCTACGGTCGTGTCAGATTGCTCTCCCACCGAATTATGAAACCTGTGCCTGCGCACTCACTATTGTGCACTATACTATATCCTGCGTAGCTACCTGGATGATCGTAAGATCGGCCGCCATGGCCGAATACGGCCGGAGGGTATTATTTATTATTTAGTGTGTAGTGTAGTCTACATTATGTCTAGTGTGTGCAGAATTTCTCGCAAAATTTTGTCCCTAAGATTCTTTTACTTTGTTGAAGAGCGACATGTTCCGAAACATGTTGCCTTATTTGCCCTCTAGTGTATCCGTACCTTTATATTTTCAAGATATTTTTTTTATCGTTGACTCCGAAACAACTAGCCCGGTTTTAATATTTTTTTCGCTACTATGTTATAAGCTATATTTTACCTACTTATACTAAAATTACATAATACTAATTAGATTACACAATATTACCTTCATATTGTGAGTGTGAGTAACCTGTTAGTAAGGCATAATATACATTTTCTATTCATCGTTAATCGATACATTTATCTCGTAGAATAATTATTGTTTCGGTAGTTAAACTATTTTACGATTAGAAACCGGCTATAAAAACTCAACGTCATTAGTATTTTATCTATTTTATCGAGAGCAAAGTTATCAGTTATGTTTTCATTATAAATTATGTAAAATGTAAAACTAACCGAAGGGATTATTAACCTTCTATATCTTGTTATTCGGCAATAAACTCAGAAAAGTTAATAAACAAAATTTACTACTATCAAAGTACGAATAGGTTTTTACATACCTGGGCTTCGATGAGCTAAAACTGACATTAGTGTTGTTTTTCCAGCACCACTGAAACAATGATATATATTTAAATTATCATGCTAACTTATTTGATGGATGGATATTTTTTAAACGCATCACATCAGTCAAATTAAGTCAGTTGGGGTGGATATAGGGTTTTAAAGGCAGGCAACGCATCTGCGACCCTTGTCCGGTTGTTTATGTCCATGAGCAGCGGTGATCTTACCAACAGGCGAGCCGCTTGTTCGTTTGCCTCCATTTAACATAATAAAAAAAATCGCATAAAATTCAAAATACTGGCAGTATTATTTTAAATTTACGAGTATTTTTGAGATAAGGAGGCCTAAATAAATAGTAAAAAACTACATTTTCGTTATCTTTAAAATATTAGCATCAAATGGGAAAAGCATGTACTACTGATAAGCAAAAATGTAAATATTCAAATCTACATATTTCATCTCATTGATATGTGAATAAGACATAAATATGCATAATAATGTCTGCCCATCAGTTAAGTTTTAAACCAATAATGTATGTGTTTTTGGACTGGTATGGAAAAATCAAAAACCAGATGAAGAGGACGTTTCGTTGAACAATAAAATTGGTATGTCGACTTTTGGAAATAATTGGAAAACATATTTTTGGAGCTTGGAGGGCAACTGGCCCGTAAGCCGCGGCCCAGTTTACACTGACTGAAATAAGTAGTGGAAAAGTGGGCCGAGGCACAGATTAAAGAAATTATGGTACCTAACCTAAAAAAAAAATGAAAATTGTTGTGTGTGTAAACAATTAGATCCAAGGGTTTTTTGTAAAAATAAATAATAAATTGCTACTCGTATTAAGATGACTGTTTGAGAGGTTTATATAGTTTTATAAAGGCGAAAGTTTGTATGTATGGATGTATGGATGTTTGTTACTCTTTCACGTAAAAACTACTGAATGGATTTGAATGAAACTTTAACACAATATAGCTTATACATCCGAATAACACGTAGGAAATCGAAATCCACGCGGACGGAGTCGCGGGCGTCCGCTAGTTGGGCATATTTTGTTTCTCACAAATTCGAAAGTCAACTTATTAACTGTTGTGATTACTTATGTAATTTCAACACTTCATACAGCTATGATATTAGGAATGCCCATTATCCCAATTATCCCCTTCTTTGGGCTGTATGAAAAGCGACTATGACATTCTGGGGGATAGGCAGCGGCGTTGCCATGTCCACCATACTGTAGGCATCAACGCATCAATGTGCCTGACCAGAGTTGTAACTATGATCATCACCACATCTCTGATGATGCAGGTTAGCTGACGAGGCTTGATGCGAGCCGAAACGTCGTGAGCAACGGTGGCCACCGCTAGTCTCGTTCTCAATAATCCCTCTACCTTTCTTGCAATGGGCCCGGATTTGCTCGGTGAAGCCATTGACTGCTGAGTTCTACAACTACAAGACGGAATATTTGCTGGTCTAATAATAAATACAGGAAACATACCACCAGCCTATCGATTAGAGATGTAGGTAAACCACGTAAGACGAGAGGGGCGATAGAATGTGGATAAGCCGAGTGTTTCCGCTAGAGTGACTCTGTTTGCGTCCGGTTTCTAATAACCGCAACATTTGAACCTTCAAAATGCGCAATATTAACCTCTAACTGACAATATTATTGCTTGTGAACTTTATCTGCGCTCTCACCTTGTGTCTCGTTTGAGGCCTGGTACATTGCAAAGGTGAAATCTGACGCATTTAACTGTGATACGAATACATACGCACGACGTACAGTCGGCAAAGAATGTGGTTTTATAAAATGCAATGTGTAAGTGAAATAACAGTAAGGATCATCTCATGGACTTTTTATATGGCGATCTTACTCACTAGCAGAAATATAGCGCAACAGTTTCGAACTGCTAATTCACTCTGCAATTCTGTAAGGTGGAGAGTACATCCCGAGTTCGAGTGTAGGTTACACAAAGCCAAAAGCTCTGCGTTCTCATAAAATCATAATTATACTCTACCTTTTTTTTTATTTAAGATAGGCTTGCATTTGACCTCGATCACACCTGATGGAAAGTGTAGATGAGACCTAAGATGGAACACGCTTGCCTAGTAGATACCTGTTCAGTCTAGTCTTGATGACATCCAAATTAAAACGTTCGGGAAACACAGAACACGGCAGATATCTATAATATACAATCTAATAATCTATCTTATAAAATACAATCATAGTTCATACATGCCTTGATGGTCTAGTTTCAGTACCGGGCTGGGGTCTCGAGGTCTTGGGTTCGACTCCCGAGTCGGGCAAAATTTGATTATGCCAAAACCCATCTTCGTAACAAAAACATGTTTTCAAATGAAGGAGGCCTTTGTCCAGTGGGACATAAATAGGCTGATACTTTACTTTTCTTTACTTTATATACATAATTCAAAAGTTTTATTCAGCAATTTGTACTACAGCTAATTTTACTACAGCCCAATATCATCATAAATGAAAAGATTTTCTTTTCTTTATATTTCGTGGCCACAGCTCATACAATTATCATGGTTATCAGTCGGTACTCTCCTACTAGTTTTGAATACGGGTCACTTAATCGTTAAGTATAATAACAAACAATTTTGGGTCAAGCGATGGTGGATATAATAGCCCAATAAATGTGGTTTAATGGGCTATAATCTGGTCAAAAGGTCGGTCTTGTTAAACATATTTTTCTGAATTGTTCTACATATGTAAATCTATTCGACATAACTTTGTAAAATAACAAATATATATTCACTTTATGGGCCTGTCAGTCATGTCTTAAAATTAATTCAGCATTAATTATCTAATCGAGTTTTCCGAGATTTCCATCCAACCCTTTCCATGGTGAATATTAAATTAAGGCCGTATATCAATCTAGAGTAAATATTCAAATGTATTCTGTAGTCGTTTTCTACTACGAGCTACGGTATATCACTCGTCGTGATGTATTTTATTGTCTTTAGAACAAAACTCACTAGCAGTTTTAAATAATGATAGTGTGTTTTTTAGGGTTCCGTAGCCAAATGGCAAAAAACGGAACCCTTATAGTTTCGTCATGTCTGTCTGTCTGTCTGTCTGTCTGCCTGTCTGTCTGTCTGTCTGTCTGTCTGTCTGTCTGTCTGTCCTGGCTCGTTCTCCGCCGTTTCTGAACCGATTGCCACGAAAATTGGTGGAGAGATGTATAGTGATAATTCAAGAATTGGTTTTTAAAATAATCGAAAAATAATTATTTTTACCCCCCCTCCCATACAGCGAAAAGTAAATTCGAAAAAAACAATCGATTCACCCCATCGTGTGGGGTATCGTTAAAAAGCTATTTTTAAATACAATAAAACTTGCCTTGAAACCATGTGGCAAACACCCCAGTCTCCAGATATATTAATACAAAGTTAAAATTAGAGCGTCCCCCCCCCCCTTAACTTTTGAAATACTATTACAATAATTCTAAAAAAAATGTCCTGTATACCTCCAAGTAAGTACTTTCAACGAAAACTATTGCGAACTCTGTATCATACAAAGTTATTTTTATACAACTCGACCAACTTATGACGTGCAGTTGCCCTTACTAAATGGTGTCTTAAGCGGTCGGGCCATCTTTCAGCTACGGAACCCTTTCATGGGCGTGTCCGACACGCTCTTGGCCGGTTTTTTAATAACTGAATTTGGGCGACAGTGGTTAAAAGTTCATAGAAAAATAATCAATTAAAACACTTACCTTGGTCCCATCAATGCAACTAATGTTCCAGGTTTGGCGATGCCGCTTACTGTAACAACAAAATCGCGTATTTAGACATGCTCATCTCACTTAATATAAAGTGCACGTATACCCTTTTCCTGGGCGATGACCCGCTCACCTACCAAAGTCACACACTGGTAGGTGAAGTGGTAACTCGAAATTTTCATCATCAGCCTATCGCAGTCCACTGCTGGACATAGGCCTCTCCTAGGGCTCGAAATTTTAAGTAGTAGCATTCTTCTGTGTAACGGCTGTTCAGAATACATACTGCGTTCCAGCGTGGTGACTATGGCTGTTATGCAGGCCGCCGTTCAGCAGTGCACTGCAATATACTGATGATGGCACCAGCAATAACCTCCATACTCACCATTATTGACGAGCCTCTTCAGTGACCCGTCCTTCACCTTGACGTGCACGCTGAGGTCATCGGCCAAGTTTGGTTGCTATGGCTACCTGGGAGTGAAGCAGTGGCAACAACATGCTGATGATTCTACTAGAAATACCAACTCCTTAGATACTCACTATGTGGCTGTCGTGTGAAGCGACTCAGGTACGCTCCGGGGGGATGAGCGACAGCAGCATTCTTCTGTGTAACGACTGCTTACCATACTGCGTTCCAGCGTGCTACTGGCATAGCCAGATAATAATAACAGCAATAATCTCAGCACTCACCATTATTGACGAGCCTCTTCAGCGACCCGTCCTTCACCTTGACGTGCACGCTGAGGTCGCGCCAGACAAGCGTGCACGGCATCTGCGCCGGCGCAGACCCCAGCACCTCCTCCACCTCCGGGAACAGCGGGTCATACTTGGACCTGGTGAGCTTGCTGCTAGCTAACAGCACGTCTGAAGATTCTGTTGGGCTGGTCTAGTATAGTTCTACCTCATGACTACATGTGGTTCCCGTATTAAGCGACTCAGGAACATTCCGGGGGATGAGCGGCAGCAGCATTCTCCTGTGGAACGCTGTTTAGGATACTGCGTTAGCGTGGTAACTATGGCCTTTGGGGAGGCCGCAGATCAGCAATTGACTGCAATATACTGATGTTGTCTCCAGCAACAACCTCCGTACTCACCATTATTGACGAGCCTCTTCAGCGAGCCGTCCTTCACCTTGACGTGCACGCTGAGGTCGCGCCAGACGAGCGTGCACGGCATCTGCGCCGGCGCAGACCCCAGCACCTCCTCCACCTCCGGGAACAGCGGGTCATACTTGGACCTGGTGAGCTTGCTGTCAGCGAACTAAACGTCTGAAGACTGTTTTGTGCTGGTCTAGAATAGTTCTACCTGATGACTACATGTGGTTCTCGTTTTAAGCGACTCAAGAACATTCCGGGGGATGAGACCTGGTGAGCTTGCTGCTAGCTAACAACACTTCTGAAGACTCTGTTGTGGTGGTCTAGAATATCTCTACCTGGTGACTACATGGGGTCGTCGTAAGAAGCGACTAAGAGACATTTCGGGGGTGGGCAGCAGCGTTCCCCTGTGTATGGATCGTTTACCACACGTGGTTACCAATGAATCGGCCAAGTTTGGTTGCTATGGCTACGTGGGAGAGATCTACATACTGCAGTGGACAACATGCTGATGATTTTACTAGAAATACCAACTCCTTAGATACTCACTGTCACGTGGCTGTCGTTTGAAGCGACTCAGGGACACTCCGGTGGAATGAGCGGCAGCAGCATTCTCCTGTGTAACGACTGTTTAGCAAACTGCGTTCCAGCGTGCGTGGTACTGGCATAGGCAGATAATGGCAACAGCAATAATCTCAGTACTCACCATTATTGACGAGCCTCTTCAGCGAGCCGTCCTTCACCTTGACGTGCACGCTGAGGTCGCGCCAGACGAGCGTGCACGGCATCTGCGCCGGCGCAGACCCCAGCACCTCCTCCACCTCCGGGAACAGCGGGTCATACTTGGACCTGGTGAGCTTGCTGTCGGCGAACAAAACGTCTGGTTTCAGCTCCTGGTGACAATACAAACATTGATATAATAGAGGGTAGAATTTTGAAATTTGTTTGGGAGAGAAGTTACACCAACCGTTACAGTCAGAGGAAAAAGTTATACCATCCATATTTTTTTTCAGGTATTTTGATCTACATTCACAGATTTTGGTTAAAAGTAACAGTTATCAAAATATGCTGAAATAGGCAATTTTTTTAATGCCGACGGATCCTATTTCATTTAAGGATCAAAACACTTTATGGAATCGTTTGAGGTTTGAGTACTAGAAATGTCAGATCACATTAAAAATCTAATAGGGGGCTAAAAAGACTGCTTCTCTATATAGGTAGATACCTAAATAAAACATACAATAGTAACTTAACCTAACCAGAGCCATTTTAGCCACTTTCCGTTGTGGACTTTTAAATGGGAGATAACACCTTATGCCGGAATTACGTCACGTAATTTTGTATAGAAAATGCCCTGTCTCCGAACTTCGGTCGCGTAATTTCAGCCTTGTGTGCTCCTATACTTAGGCGATTTTTGGTTATACATTTTACGAACAGTTGTAAAATAAACTATTAATCGAGTTAGGTGTACATATGCAGTTTGCTAACGAAATGACGTAAGATACCAGATGGATCAATATCGAACTGTGAACTCGACCCATTATGGAAAGACCACGACATTATTGACATTCGACACGAATGTTATCTCAATTTGTGCTAATTTACTTGACTTTTAAATTCTAATGGATAAGGCATTTAGCCGACCCCGGGCGATACCCACACAACGCATCGCTTGTCTGGTTCTTATGGTCGAATAGCCAAACTATTTGCATGAGGTTGTATCGCATCTTGTCAAATGAATTTTAAGTCTTCTTCAGTCCCTTTTTTTAAGAATATTTTTTCTTACTCCTGGTATCATCATATTGATAGTTAGCCTTCCGTCGCGGTATTAACCGCGCGTAATTTATTATCAAATGTCCCGCCCTTCCCCCTACCCTTTGTTCACCGGGGAGAGTGTAGCTATCCAACAGTGAAAGAATTATTCAAAATGGTCCAGTAGTTTTTGAGTTTATTCGTTAATCGTTATATACAAAAATACTCATCATTTCTCTTTATAATATGTATTAGTATTTATTATAGATGTAGATATTATGAGAAGTAGAGATATTTGTGTTAGCTAAATAGAGGTTGTTCAATGCGTTAAATTAGTCTACGCAGATTTATAGAGTAGATTAAATAATGCTTCAATTCAAAGCCGAAACTTTTGCCATAATTAAATTGCTGCATTCCAAAAATGTGACACTTGGAAAGCTGTCAAACCACTTTTGGTACATGTTACAAAACCAGCAAGTTCGTGCGGCCCTATAGCGTTTGACAGCTTTTGAACAGTATTTCAATTTAAAAAAATCAATGGATCTTATTCAAACATTTTAAATTCAACTAGCGACCCGCCCCGTCTTCGCACGGGTGCAACTAAGTTTATTAGTGTTTCTCTACTATATTATGCATGTAGTATTCATAAAAACCTTCCTCTTGAATCATTCTAACTATTAAAAAAAACCGCATCCAAATCCGTTGCGTAGTTTCAAAGATTTAAGCATACAAAGGGACATGAGGACAGAGAAAGCTACTTTATTAACCGACTTCAAAAAAGGAGGAGGTTCTCAATTCGTCTGTATTATAATATATTTTTTTTTTTATGTATGTTCATCGATATTTTCGTCAATTATGGACGGATTTCAAAAATTTTTTTTTTTGTTGTGTAGAGTTCAGTTCTGAGGTGGTCCCATTTTCACCAGTCCAGGATCTGATGATGGAATCCAGGAGAAATCGAGGGCAACCACCGAAAATTGTATGCTCGTATGGTGTTTTTGTTTCGTAATCATGTCTTACTCAGGTATATGCTTCAGGGTGTCAACATTTGATGCTGCTGTCCTGATGATGATGCTACAGTACTCCTTAACGGTTAGGAGTTGGAAGGCAGAACTGCAATTGGTCGATCGAATGTATGTAGGGCTAACGTGATACTTGTGTATATTACATCCAGACCCACGGCGAGAAATCTCGCCGAGAAGTCTCGCTGGGCCTTCACGCGAGAACAAGAAATCTAACCACACTCTCATTCACTCTTAACAACAACTAAGTTCCTATTAATAATTAAGTTCACAACGCTTTTACACAACTAAAAATCATAAAATAAACTGACTTTTAAAAAAAAAATTAAACCGACTTCAAAAAAACCGTAAACACAAAAAATAAACTAAAAATTAAAAAATAATTCCTAATATCTATTACCTCATACTGTAATGTTAAATTAAAGTAATCTTAAACATACTAACTGAAGTCGGTGCCTGCCCAAAAACAGAAGAGAAGAAGCACCGACTTCAGTTAGTATGTTTAAGATTACTTTAATTTAACATTACAGTATGAGGTAATAGATATTAGGAATTATTTTTTAATTTTTAGTTTATTTTTTGTGTTTACGGTTTTTTTGAAGTCGGTTTAATTTTTTTTTTAAAAGTCAGTTTTTTTATACTATGTAGTGATGTAGTGATGTGAAGTTTGTTTGTTTGGATGTTTGTCTGTCAATCACGGTGAAACTTCTGAACGGATTTTGATGAAATTTGGTGTGACGTCAGGCTTAGGGGTGGCTTAATTGATAGGATATCCTTTTTATGCTCCCACAGAATTTTGATAACTTGGGCAAAGCGTCGGGTATCATCAAGTAATATATAAATTCCTCGGACTAACAAACTGATTGCGTAGCCCCAAAATTAAGCTCGAAGCTTGTACTATGGATACTAGTGAACGGATAGATAAGTATTTAAACACTTTTTAATTTACAACTGAACATAATTTTATACATTTAACACCCAGACTAAGACAAACAGTCATGTTTATGCATACAAATGTTTTCTTTGTGCGGGGAACGCAACCGCGACCTCCTGGTCTAAGAGTCGTCGTCTTGACCAATTATATCTAGCGGGTCGCCATTTATTACCAAAACTTGGGAAATGAGAGAAAACTGTTTTGTTTCCTATTATTTCATTAGAAATCAAATAAGTTATTCAATCTGTACTTTAATACAATGAAGCTGAAGTGTGAGTTTGTTTGTTCGTTTGTTTGAACACGGTTATGAATATCAGGGCTATCAATATTTTACTAGGAAGGCATTAAGCTATTGTACTAAACAATGTATAATGTGAATACATGCAAACTAAGACGTCTATCCATAAAACATTATTTCATACATGGTCAAGTCAGCTGTTGTTTTTGGAGAACCATTATGAAATCTGGCGCAATGTTGTTTCAACTTCCCACACTAGGTTACTGCGCTATCACTAGGTAAACTGTTACAAAATCTAATAAAACAATTACGTTTAAATGAATGAATAACATATTTTTTTGTACAGCACTGGATGCTGGTGGGTCACTGTGTCGTTTACTAACGACGTATCCCGATGGAATGGGGATCTTAGGATGGAGTTCCAACATTTATTTTTGAGGAAACAATTTACGTCTTATTTTTTTTTTATGATAAATTAATAATAGTGCTTTTCTTTTCAGCAACGATCAGAACTTTTAAATAAATTTTAGAACTCTCCATGACGGAAAAGGCTCTTGTAAGTCGTCATTTTTTTTTATGTCATAGGGCAGCAAACGTCATAAACTCAGACTTCGTCTGGAGTGGTCCTTATTTTTTTTTCAACAGACTTATTATACATCATCATCATCATCATCATCATCCTAGCGTTTGTCCCGGTCGCATCCTCGGCCGTTGCCTCGGAGTCCAGGGTCCGCTTTCCTGCTGCACCTACTCCACTTCGCACGGTCTTGGGCATCCAGGGTGGAAAGACCATTGGCACGCATGTCATCTTCAACGACGCCAAGCCAGCACTTTTTGGGCCTGCCCCTTCTTCCGGGACCCGGCGGTGGTGGCATGGTGAGACATTTGTTTCCCACGTAGCTGGCCGGTTTCCGTAAAACATGGCCGTACCAACGTAGGCGACACTCCTGCAGTTTATCTGCAATATCACGGACACGAAGGCTACCCCGAATGCGTGAGTTCTTAATGCGGTCTTTCCGCGTCACTCCACACATCCAGCGCAGCATCTTCATCTCCGTGACACGCAGCATCTGCTTGTGT
This sequence comes from Nomophila noctuella, assembly GCA_958496325.1. Lineage (NCBI taxonomy): Eukaryota > Metazoa > Arthropoda > Insecta > Lepidoptera > Crambidae > Nomophila > Nomophila noctuella. Next base: position 14,592,306 of record OY292484.1, read on the forward strand.
CGCTCAAGTACAGGCCACGTTTCACTGCCGTACAAAAGGACCGGCCTAATGATGGTCTTATAGACCTGTCCCTTCAACTTAACCGGCATTTTGGGGTCACAAATGACACCAGTCACCTCACGCCACTTGGCCCAGGCTGCTGAAATGCGGGCTTTGACGTCGCAATCGATGTCGCTGGACGCATGAAGTACAGATCCCAGGTATTTAAACTGGTCCGTACGCTCGACCAAGTCACCGTCTATGCGTACGGGTGGGGGATCTGTGTTGCAGGCCATGTATTCAGTCTTCGCCACGTTTAGTTTTAGACCGCCGTTCTCAAGTGCCACCTTCCACTTTCCCGCTCGTCGCACCAGTCGTCCCCTGTCCGAATCCGTCAGCGCGATATCATCAGCATACATGAGCAGCCACGGGGGTTGCTCATGCGCGTCTATGATGCTGGTTGACAGTTCGTCTAATATCACGCTAAACAGGAAGGGACTAAGGACGGATCCCTGGTGCACTCCGACGGTAACGGGGAAAGGGTTGGTGTCACCAACAGCAGTCCTAACTATTGAATCGGAATCGTGGTACATGTCTCGGATGACGTCAATATAAGTTTCAGGCACCCTCTTGGACCTCAGTGCCCACCAGATCATCATGCGAGGAACACAGTCGAAGGCCTTCTGCATGTCCAGGAACAGGAAATGCAGAGGCGTGTTCTTCGTTCTGTATTTCTCCATGATCATCCTTAGGGCAAAAACAGGGTCCATGGTACCAAGACCAGGTCGAAACCCGTACTGACAGTCCGAGACAGTACACTCCTGTCGTAGCCGAGAGTCAACTATCCGCTCAAATAGCTTCATAGTGTGGGACATTACCTTTATACCGCGATAACTTCCGCACTCCTGCACCGATCCCTTCCCTTTGAAGACTGGAGTTATGATACTCCGTCTCCACTGGCAAGGGATCCGCCCGGTGTAGAGTATGCGGTTATAAAGGTCGGTTAAGATGCCCACACCACGAGAACCCATCGCCTTCCAGGCTTCAATGGGGACTCCATCGGCACCGACTGCTTTCCGATTCTTCATGTGGCGAAGAGCTCTGAGGACTTCATCAGGCGTTATGGGTGGCACTAGTCCTTGATTCGGAGGGAGGTCCGGTGGCTGCACCTCCTTATGCTGCTCGTTGAGCAGCTCGTGGAAATATGAGCGCCATCTCTCCTTCACCGCGAGGTCCTCGCATAATAGGTTGCCACTAGGGTCCTTCACACAGCGGCACTTGGAAATATCCAGTGCAGCTTTGACCCTAGAACGAGCTACTCTGTACACAAGCTTCTGCCCCTCAGACGAGTCCAGCTTATCGTAGAGCGGTTGTAAGTGTTCTCGTCTGGCTCTGGCTACAGCTTGTTTAGCAGCGCGTTTTGCAGCCCCATATGCGTCGCGGTCTTCAGGAGATCTGGTCGCTTGCCACTTTAAGAAGGAGGCTTTCTTCTCCTTGATCTCCCTCTGGACTTCTGCGTTCCACCACCAAGTCTCCTTGTCACATTTGCGTCCACCCTTTGAGATCCCGAGCACCGCCTTTGCCGCAGTGGTGATTGCATCCTGAATACCATCCCAGTGGTCTTGGACCGGTTTGCCATCAGCATCAGCACAGGTAACGCTTGTAGCCGAGGCAAACTCTTGAGACGTAGATTCGTTCAGCCGCCACCACCTGATCTGGCGTCGGCATCGCTCAAGGGGCTTCTCCTTGGGTCTTACGCAGAGATCCATGACAAGGAGTCGGTGTTGTGCAGTGAGACTCTCACCGGGTATGACCTTGCAGTTGGCTACTTTGCTGATGTGGTGCCTCCTAGTGAGCAGGTAATCGATTTGGGTAGCATGCCGCCCGCTCCTGTAGGTGATTAGGTGTTCGGTCTTCTTTTGGAAGAACGTGTTCACGATCGCAAGATCCGCAGCCGCACACGTTCTGAGGACGTCCTCCCCTCCCGCGTTGCGACCGCCGTATCCAAATCCACCGTGAACACGATCAAACTCCTCACACCTGTCACCCACATGGCCGTTCAGATCGCCTCCCAAAACGATCCCCTGTGACAACGGGATGCCACTCAGCACGTCTCCGAGTTGGTTCCAGAACCTCATCCTTTCAGCATCGCTACAGCCAGCCTGCGGCGCATAAGCGCTCATCAAGTGGGTCGTTACTCCATCAATGAGCAACTTAACCACCATAAGCCGATCACTGCAACGATTCACCTCCAGAACGCTGTCCTGAAACTCCCCAGAGAGCACCACGGCGACCCCGTTCTCCCCCCCAGGCGCACCGGTATAGATCAGCTTGTAGCCATTCCCAATGGACCGGGATCTGCTGCCTTTCCATCGAGTCTCCTGCAGGAACGCCACGTCCACCCTCCGCCTGATGAGTACGTCGGCCAGCTCCCTCACGCGTCCAGTAAGCGTGCCAATGTTCCATGTTGCGAAGCGGAGTTTCCTAGTACGGTTCGGGGCTCGCGTCTTCAGCCGTGCCCGCCCAGTGCACGGTAGCCCTTGCCCACTTGTCACAGAAGTCGGGCGAGGCTCCTGCGCGCCGTTTTGCGGCGGCGCCCTAACCACAACCGTATTCTTTTCTGATCTTATCATTTATACTTATTATACGTTGCATGCAACTCTTGCGCTGTGCTCTTGTGTAGTGTTATACCTACTTATTTGATTAAGTCTTTTTCATTAGCAGAATTAGGTCAAAAGATATCGTCGGAGAAAGCGCGGGATAGATAAAACTCAAGTACCTATACAAACAAATTACAAAAGATTATATTATGTTTACGTGATTACGTCTCGTTATATTAATTCCTAGATTCTTTTTTTTTGTGCTCTGATTTTTGTAACTTCAGAGGAGGCGTAAAGAGATAGGTAGGCTAAGACGCATTACAATTTATGAGAGACGTTTTGTTTTTACTGTTCGATACTGTTCGCTACCAATCAGTTTATAAAAGTATGCAATGCCTATATTCAGTTGCTTTGTCTATGAAGCAACTTTTGATTCATTTTTGTGTTCGTGTAATGAAAAGAATAAATAACACAATTTGCGGTTAAAATAAAAACGTTAGTGTCAACACTACAATAGCTAGCATAACAGTTCATAAACACTTAAATTAATAAATTAAAAACAAGAAAACATCCATTAATAACTATTTTGTCATCTGAACACGAGTTGGCACTCAATAAAATGGCTTAATAGAATTTTAGAGTGAAATTCTGATTCTCAGACTGGTTGTTTAAAATCAGTATTGGTCTGGCGGTCGTGGGTCTAGACTCTAGACCATCTGAATTTAAAACCTGGGTCAAGTTTTACATATAAGCTTATCTCAAATAAGCTCCAATCCTAGCCATTAACATAGCAAGCAAGAATTATTATCTTCAACTCCTTTTTCACCAGCAAAAACTGTTTTTATATTAAACAATTATGCAAATAGTTTTCTTTCTATCTCTAGTATCAGTTCTTACCTTAACATAATTGGTTTGTTCAAACACATCAAATAGGTAACTTAATTATAACGGATATTTATTTTCCTGTTGAATAAATTATCCAACAGTAATTAAACCATAAAAAAAGTGTCATGGTCGTAAATACTGGACAAGTCGGTTTTTTTGCTCATGGTGTATGGAGTTGCTGACGCTAATTATTTTTTGTGTGTTTTTTTTTCAAACAAAAATATTCTTTATTAAAATAGACTGCATAGAAGCACATATTAATCGTCAAAAACTACAGAATAATGACTCGACCACCGTACTTGGTACTTGCCGAAAGGCCGTTGGTTTAATCACAAACTTCATACAAGATGCCTCAAATTAGGAATCAACCTTTGACCGAGATTACGATACAGATATAGTTAAGTTAAGTATTTAATGACTAACTAGCGGCCACCCGCGACTCCGACCGCGTGAATTATGGTTTCCGTACACATATTGCTATAGGTACGAGCTTTATAACAAAAGCCTTACTCAACAAATAGACTATCCAACAAAAAAAGATTTATTCAAATCGAATCCGTTGTTCCCGAGATCAGCGAGTACAAACAAACAAAAAAACAAACAAACTCTTCAGCTTTATCATACTCGTATTATTACTGTCAAAAATTATGTGGGATTCGTAAAAGGTTTCAAATAGAAACTAGTCATTATAATAAAATTAATTCGATCTCACTTCAGTGAGTCGTCCACATATTATGTTGGTTGCGTGTGTCTGTCGCAGTTTAGGGCTTCAAAATCAATAAGGGTGTTCCCACTTGTACTACGAGTATACTTTTAACGTCCATTGACGTAAGTGTATGACGAACTCCCTTACTTGTTGCGAACTAGGTATGCGATCAAGCACTAATACCTGAGGTGAGAAATAAATATGAAATTATCGTAGAGACGAAATAATTAAATGTAGAAATTAACGATGGAGACTTGAAAGTCTGCCCGTCAAACAAACATTGCACTAGTTTAGAAAAAAAAGTTGTCAAAGTACCTGAAATGTATGAAATGTACTTATTATCTGATTAAAAAAAAACAGTTTTACACGTGTCTCTTACTAAAGGATTTTTCGAAAATCCAAAATGGCGAGGAGTTTTACATTTTTACAAAACCAATGTACTTAAAGCCAGAATTATTTGAATCTCTCGATATTTTGTAGTGCTTAATCTGCCCGATTTCGATAAACATTTATAGTAAATACAAAAATAAACATGGATGCAACATGGATTTTGCTAACACGTGCTATCTTTCGAAAATGAAAATGAGTAGGTAAAACACGTGGTTTTAAAATTATTAGGCAGCGGCATAGTTGTTTAGCTGAAGTTGCATTGAAATTAATCTTGATCTTGTTTTTGACGTCATATCGATGTGGAAATAAATTTCTAGTCTAGATATGCAGGTGATGCGTAACAAGTAATCTCGTAGTAACACATAAGTATGTCGTATACATTTACTGCAATCGTATTATTCATTCAACAATATTTCTGGCCGCTTGTGTTTTGAAGTTAATTCTTTAAAAAATATATTTTAAAACGTCCCAATACGACCAAAACCAACATGATGGTGATCTTATAAGCATTTTTATCGACAAGCCCGTTGGTCTAGTGGTCAGAAGCCCTGGACAGATCCAAGGGGCGCGGTTTGGTATCCCAATTGTGCTTGAGTCATGGATGTTTATTATAGTATTTGAGTATGTCTATCTGTTCCCTCTCATTCATAGTACAAGCTTCGAACTTAGTTTGGGGTAGGCAATTGGTGTGTTAGTCCATGAAATTTACTATCGTACCTATTATTATTATTTATTTTTTGTGCATAAATATATAAAAATAAGTCATTGAACTCTTTTAATTGAAAGAGTTAATAGTGTTACAAAATACTTAACTAAGTATTACGTACATAGGCACTATATCAGATAACGTATCTTAAATGTTTGTAGGTAGGTAGGTGACATTTTTCTATCTGTTAATTTTTAACGGCAATTAGAACTGTTCCTTCCGCAACACAAAATTGAATATGTGTCAGTGCATATAAAAATATGAACAATGTCTTAGAAACTCTTCCTAATATAGTGACAAAGCTGTTAAGTTGGTATCTACTTTGTATTTTAGTGCAATAAAATAACTTGTATTCCTTACGCTTAATTAATATTTTTTTAAGCCATTAACAACGTGAATCACATTAAAATGCCATTATAAAGTGAGCAAAGTAATAATCACCAACCCGACGACGTCTGATTATGCAATTTAATGCATTTCAACTATTATTGCAAGTTGTTTAGTGCAGTTACATCGTCTATATTAGAAATCGATTCAAGAATGATCGTAAGTTTGCACTTGTAATGTGCATAGGTAGGTATTATTAAAAACATTCACAATGAAAACAAAAATTGCAGCACAAATTATAAAATACAAATAAGGTCTGTAGTTAATCTTAATAGTAGATGAATAATAATTTAAACTTACATAGGACTCCTCCAAAGAAGACGGGTTCGACGTATTGTTGGTGGATGGATTCCTTGGCACACTCTTCACAGACAATGACCGGCTGTCACTGCCTGACTTCTTACTCATTTTCCCGCCGGGACGTTCCAAATTCAAAAATACAGATTAAAAACTACGCGCATTCTTTTTTTTTTAAACCGCTATGCAGGTCGGATGCGTGTGGCCTGCGCGCGACCGTCTAAGGCCGTATCAACGGGGTTTTGACGCTGCACGGGGGAAAAGGACGGGTAGCAGTAGTTAGAGCGTGATAAACGAACATCTATTGAAGTGGAGACCTCTCGGCACAATGGAGAGAATACTACTGCTCCGTAGTACTTCAAAGTTTTCTCGTAAGTTCATGCGTGATCTGGAACCGGTCAAAAAAGTTTTTTTACCTACTAGAAAAGTCGCTCAGAGTAGCTTATAGCTGTGACGTATTTTTAGTAAGAGAGGGTAAATCGCTAAAAGCCATCCAATATGGAAATTTTTGGAAATATGTACCTACATATAAGAGACAGAGATAATATTTTGATTGTATCTACGCTGCTATGTACAGTGAGGAATTGTCATGAATAATTACATTCTTTCTCCATACTTTCATAGTAATTGTAAACCTATAGATTTCCGTCCGCGTTACCGCCCGCCCAATAGCAGTCATTAGGGCGGGGTTTCATATTACAAGCCCTGCCCTTTGGGCGGGAAATGCTAAGCACTGAATGTGAGGAAAAAAGATAATTTACCTACTATGTTGCGTTGTTTCCTGCCTAAGCCTTTTTATCTTATAAGGTACTTACTTTCATATACTTAGTTCCTAATAGCATACTTTTTTTATTGTTTTAATTGACTAATATATTTGTAGCCGTAACTGGCGGTGAGCAACACAGAGTGAGCTAAGAGAACGATTTATGCAGAGCACATTAGGAAATGGCTGTCTCAAAGTTCTGACAGCTGACAGAGTAGCACCAAATTAAGTGATACTGAGTTTACTGGTCATTACAAACACGCAAAGATGTTCTTTTCTTTTTTCATTCCAAAGAAACTACATACATGAACTTCGAGTACCTAACAACTTCAATTTCAATCCCTACTAATATTATAAATGACAAAGTAACTCTTTAAATTTGGCACAGACAATCTTGAGACCCAGAGAAAGATAGCCTTCTTTTTAATGCGAAAAAACGGATCTGAAATCCTCGCAGACGAAGTCGCGGGCGGCCGCTTGTAAAATATATAAATGAGAGAAGAGAAATGAAAGCAAATAAAGTGGGTCCTTACCTTAATTGACTATCAAATTAAAATAAATAAAGATACTTATCGTTATATCGTGATTTTTTATTCATATGATACCTACCTAGCTTGGTCGAGAACAAAATTTAATGTAAGCAAAACAAAATGATTTATTTCGTCATTAGCTTCATCTTTCTTACACCACTGTTATGCAATGATCGGATCTCAAGGCTAGGTTAAAAGTAGCTTGTGTAGATATATTAAAACATTTTCCTTATAAACGAGTAGGTATGTATAGTATAATCGTACCACGGTACCACTTAATCATTTGGACTCCCTACCTAACTTTCAAAGCTGTGACAGATTTGTCTCGTGGTCAGTTCTAACGAAGTCTGTACAATCTGTCTTACTGTACAAAACTTATAATATTGCCCTAAGACCAACCGTTTTCCAAAAGGAACTAGGTAATACCAATTCAGACTTAATTAATTAGTGCAGTTTCGCATTTTCTTTGGGTTAAAATATATTTCTGAAGTTTACTTTTAATATCTTGTACTTGCAATATCTTTGGGTTCTACTAAAAGTGACACCATTAATGTCATTCCTAGATTATGCAATTATGCGCATTTTTACATTCTTCGTTAATTTGCCAAAACGGTCTGAAATCTCAATTTGCACGTCAAAACAATAAGTTATATTGCAATCATCAGATAATAACAATGAGATTAAACATAATACATAATTGAATACAAAATGATCTATGTTTTACCAGCCGCAAGCGTGCAAATGTTCATAAATAAGCAATAAAATCCGAGTTATGTTTATATCATTATTAACATTGCTTAGTCAACATTTACAATATTAAAATATTGCAATATTATTCAAATTTTACAGCTTTATAATTGTTAAATATGTCATAAAATAAATATGAAACTAAAAACATTACCGCAGATACTAATTAATTTAATGAAATATGATTCTAAGTAGGTTTAAATCAAATCATTCATAATATTTATGTTATATGAATTCGTCTTTTTAAATCGGAAGTGCTATTATTTTTCTTCTTTTGACTTTAAATGAATTAGTGTTCTCGATTAATTCAAGAGCGCTCTTTCATCGTATCCTTAATAATTTTTGAGTATAAAATTTTTATTCAAAACGCATTTTTGTGCAGTAGCAAGGAATTTTCGACCTTAATAATTAACTGTACCTACTTGTAACGACCATAATATTTAACAATGTGAAATCATGATTTGCTATATTTAAGCAATTAAGTCTGGCTGTGTCACTATAAGTAGGTACCTATAGTTACATCGTACTTAGTAACATATTACAAGTAGGTACAATAGACTGTAGTGATAATTTTCGAAGACCGGTTTCAAAAAACTCCGGCTTTAATTTTTTGTTTCTCTTTATCTACTAATTTTTTGTGAGTAAGTTAACGCGCCTACGAACGAGACAGAAAGAGAGGCTTGAGAATTTGGATATTTAAAAAAGTGGTATCAATGTTATCCTTATTAAGAAAGACAAAAGAGACGATTAACCAGAGTAAACCATAATTTTATTTTACAAATGTTGACAATATGATTTTCAGCTGGAAAACTCCAGTGAGGAACTCGCTTGTTAGGTTATCATTTGAATTCTGTCCCTATGTGAACTTTTACCATTTATATGAGTTATTTAAAACACTAACACTAACTCAAAAAACTCTAGAGTATCACTAAAAGTGATATGTAGTATGAGTATAAAGTCACGGGATGTGCTACGTGATATTTCATATGTTACAAATAAGTCTGTTGTAGGAACCTAACTAATGATCAAGAAGACACGCTAAGATGGAGAGTTTGCTAACTTCTCAATTATAAAGTAGGTTCAACAAAACGATCATCAAAAGATCAGTTTAATGTCAAATTCCAAACTTCAAAGAAACCCTTTATTACATAACTAGCGGCCGCCCGCGACTCCGTTCGCGTGGATTTTGGTTTCCGCACACATAGTGTTATACTATAGCCTAAAGCCTTCCTCGACAAAAGGACCTTCCAACACAAAACTACATTTTCAATTCGAGCCAGTAGTTCCTGACAAAACAAACAATCAAACTCTTCAGCTTTATGATAAGTATTAGTATAGATATTACAGCGGTTAAGTAATTATCACGCAAGACATCCCGTGACCTCACTTCCTCAAGTTACTAGCGGCTATTAGCGGTGTACCAGGTTTCCGATGGCCACTAATCTGATTGCTGCTGTAATCTCGTGCCATCGCAGCGACCAATAGACACGCGCATATGGGGCGGCGCGATTGGCGTGAACAAACGCGATGTGACGGCCGTGTTAAGAGGTTTCCCGGCGCCTGACAGGGTTGCCACAAATGAGGCAAACCATTTAATAATGTCACGGACCATCTAGTAGACCATTGAGGTGGTACCAATGGGTTTGGGAAAAAACTCGGGTACCCAAAAGCGAGCATAACCTTTCCTCGTAGAGTAGTAGTACTGATGTAATCTCGTGCCATCTCGTAGCGACCAATAGACACGCTCATATGGGGCGGCGTGATTGGTGTAAGCAACGCGTTGTTGTGACGGCCGAGTTGAGAGGCTTACTGGCGCCTGCTGGTTTGCCGCTAATAATAATTGGTCAAATAAAGCCTCTTCGATGAACTTACAAGGACGCGAACTTTGAAAATTATAACAACGTAAGAATATAATGTAGCACTGTGAGCTTTCCGTTTATAATCAAAGGTCCAATCAATCCAGGCAGTAAACTTAATAACTGGCGGTTCTGGAAGCTTCAGAGCTAACGACACAGATTGAGATCTTAAGAAAATATCAGTAAAAAAAATGTATATATGTATGTACCTACTTAAAGACAACCCTAAAGGGTTATAGGACACCTCCCCTTACGGGTCAACGAGCAACGCCGCTTCCGCGATACGGCATCTCACCATTTGGTCACTATTGATATCTCACACAACTTATGGATTCTTTGAGGGACAAAACATTTTCAGTAATTTTGTATGAATTCGTTTTAATACGTTACATTTAGACACATTTCATTTTCACGTAATAAGGGTAGGTAATAATAAATATAAATACTCAATAATAAATAATGAAGACTATAATTTTATACGTACCTGAACGTGATTTAGTTTTAGGCATTATTGTGAGTCTTACCTGGATTGAATGGTAGCAGTAGTGTTACCATTGAATGTTACATTATTAACAGAAGCTTCACACTGCTTCACACTTAAACTTTTAAGTTAAAAGTTCAATATTTTTTTTACAATAACACGAGGCGTGTTATTGTAAAAAAAATATTGAACATGTCGGCACTAGAAAAACTTTAAAATTATTTGATTTTCGAACCTCATTTAAAACAGTGACGATGACGTGCTAATTTGCCGTTTCAAACTGTCATAAAGATGATTTGATTTTTATTGACGTTTAGTTGATTTGACACTAGGTTTCTAAAGTGTATATTTCCAAGATCTGAGTATTTTAGCCACTCATCTCGGTGTATAAATCATAAAAAATATCCACTTACATGTATTAGCTATGCTCCGTCCAGTGTTATTTAAATGTTACTACCGTTTAATTTATAAAATATTGCATATTAAGTTGTCATCAAAAGTGGCAGCTGTTTTAATATAAAGGCGTTATATTTTTCTTTTTTGCCAGTTGGCTTTAGAAAAAATTCTGACGTGATATAAGTTTATCTGTGTAAGTTTGTCCCTCTTATGTTAAGTTAATGACGTGATTCTTGTGTTTCAACTTAAAGATATGAAGATTTTTTAAATTTCAAATCACAGACTCTCTTTTCGAAAAAGAATAGAAATTATTGTCATGTTTGAACTGTTATTTTTAACAGGTACCTAAATTGCTGGTCTTGATATATTTTTTTAAAGAAAGTAGGTAGGTAGTTATGATGCTTTCAATTAGTAACTATTTCCGAATCAAATACAATTTATCAATATTATCTTAAACAACTAAGACATACATAATTAACCTTGTATTGTGAAGAAAACATATTAGATTACATTTTATCACTGTTTTGAAATGGCTTCTTTATGCAAATTAGTTTTACGTTACAATGTAAGGATTGTCAACTATGATTCTTGTTAGAAAGATTTACAACTGATTGTGATACAGATAATATACTATTTCTATGCAAATACTAGACATCGCGCCAAAGCGTGCCAATATTTATCAGTTCAAGCTATATATTAGCATAATTTAATCAGATTGTCATCTGGAGATAGTAAAATAAATGGAAATATCCTTGATAATAATTTAATTTACCGAGTTTCTAGGCGCTTCTTCTCTTTGGATTACCTACCTACTGCATCCAGAAGTTGCCAGTAAAATCAATCTGCACTTTTTTTTATAATATTTACGTTTCAATAAGTGCATCTCGGAAGCCAAGGTATATAAATAGAAAATATAATTTAAATTTATTTTTTTCCCATTGCGCCTTTTAGTCTTAAAGTTAGCAAACTTTTTACGTTAGTTATGTCAACTAAAAAAAGTTGCATTTAGGCCCAAGAGCCTTCAAACATTACCAAGCCAGTTAAATCATTAAAATGGTAAGATTAACGGAAAGATCATTTCTTTTATCAGAACACAGGCGACCCCTTACTTTTTATGATCTCATAAAAAGTGTGGAATTAAGGAAACAGGTTGTAGAGCAGTAAAACCACATATTTTGTTCCATTTGTATTATCGTGCAGTAACATTTGATATAGACAATAGTAGAATATTAGACAATATTTTATTGTTATCAGTATAATATAAAAATATAATATGAATTGTAAAGAAATGTCACAATTATTAAAAATAAAAGTCACAATTATTTTGTACTATAAGAATCATGCGTTATTCGTATCTATGGCAATTGTAAATATATTTTTCTATAAAAGTAGACAAAAATACATATTTAAACAAGGTCTTATCGAGAAATTACTATAACTACAAATCTCAACTATAGTAAAGTATACATTTAAAGATTCAAACAAACAAAAATAAAAATAAATGATTAAATCAATAAAACACAGTATGACTAATTATTTATAAAACCACATTCAAATTATTTACCAATAGCGATTATTAAACATTTCAGAATTAAAAACAAAAAACTTGTTTTCTAGCTCTAGTTTTAATATAGGTAAGTATGAAGTATAACACCTGACAAGTGCTTAAGTATGTAGGTATGCCAGTCTACACTGGAGCAGCTTGGGACCAACGGGCGCGGTCCGTAAAGCCACAGCCACAGCATTATCCTTACTAATATAATAAAGCTGAAGATTCGATTTGGATTTCTTTTAAATGCTGGACAGTCATTTGACGAGGAAGGCCGCTAATTTAAAATAAAGTCACCAGCATTATTAGCTTGTGGTTATTTGTTGAGCATTCGGTTACGACGCGTATTATAAGTAAATTGGCTTATCAAAATCTAACTAAAAAAATAAAAATCGTTCATTTACCTAGGTTTACGAGTACAAGGTGTAACAGAATTATACAACAAAAAACTGACATTCGACATCAAATTAAGAATAATGATTAACGGTATCGGATTAATTTAGAGGGGTTTTGTACTAGTCGGATCATTTCGCCCTGCGCGCGCGCATAAGCAGAGCTATGTAGGCGAGCAGTCTGAACCCGATGAAAAGAAGCACCATGTTGATCACGTCCATGTTGAAATCATCCTGTGTAATGAACAAAATATTATAAGTATATTCATTTAAATGTTCACAGATTATTATTAGCACTTATTAGTTTCGAGTTTTTTGCCGCTTCTTCTCGGTAGATGACTGCGTTCCGAAGTAGGTGATAGATTCATTCTATTGATGATTTATAAGTACCTGACTGAGGTGTAAGTATATTTTGTTCTGCTTTGGGTATACGAATACACATTCGTGGAAAACTAGCCCTGGTTCAAAATTAAAATATAGAAAATTAAACTCTTAATTTTTAAGAATGATGGCTATTTTGTATGGATTTATTAATACCTCCGAAAAGCTAAGCGTCTCCAGCACCACCTGCCCCGAGGCTGGGCAGGTGAAGTTCTCCCTGGTGCAGGCGATGGTCTCCACGCCGGACCACTGGTTGATGAGCAGTGCCTCGTTCCCGTACCGGAACCACGACAGGTACGATATCCAGCCGAGGTACGGCGGGACGGAGCTGTACGGGAGATAAATATCTTATTAATATTATAAATTTTATTTAAACGCTGAAACTACTTGACGGGTTTTGATGTTTGGTATACAGGTAGGGACTGTCTTAGGTGACTAGGTATGGGCTGACTGGATGGGCGGATAGGATACTGTTTATCCCGATTATTTAATCGGGATAAAAAGCTCCCATGGGAAAAACGAAAATCCGCGGCCGCATTAATACATAAATTATTTGGATTTACACACCATTTATAAGATTTTAGACTTTCGCGTTGCATTATAACATTAATATTATTTAACGGGACTAAACACAAAAAAAAAATTTTTTTTCTTCGTCTAGACGCCTAGACCAAACCCTGATACTGTTGACTGTTGCCACGGTTTTTGTGACGCAGCCGAAACGTCAAGCAGTTACCTAGTAGTAGGTATCCATCTACATAACGAATACCGCGTTTAATCTCGTTATTACACACCAATTGCCTAGCCCCAAACTAACTGTTTAACTTCTTGTTTCTTTCGCAATTATTGTCAACTAAAATCTAGCTGCTTCTTTTTTTTACGACTCTTCTACCAGTAAATGACAGAACACCTGATGTTTTACGTTTAAAAGAGATGTCCCATCCCAGGCCCGCACCATGTACGTGGTACCAAAAAATCGGTAAAATATTGCTATTTCCATTAAAAATACAATAAAACATTTTTGGTCCGTAGTTTAGTGGCATAAAAATAAAATCAAATTCATAATTGTTCACTTTACTTCGTAAAGATGGCAACTGTAATTTTTTTTCTTTACTGGGATTTACAGCTTTGACCCCAGCCTTTTTAGGTCGTTTGTAACCTAAAAATATAAATACTTTGTGAAATAAACTGCATACTGTCAAAACAAAAATAAACTGACGGATAAACGACATGAACGTCATTCAAGTTTCAAAGATGCGTCTTGGTATATTTACTTTACTCTATGGATGCGTCCTCCGCCATATTGTACTGAGTTGCAATATTGTGGTTTAATTAATTGTTTCAACCAAAAAACTAAGGTTTTCCATAAGAATTGGAGTAATTAAAACTGTAGTACACTTATTCGCCTATATTTAGGTATAGCGTACATGGTCCAGGCCGAGGCTTCATACATTTCTGGGACATCTCTTTTACGATTAAACATGTAATTTGAGAGCAAGCAAGACGATTAATAAATGTGAACAGAAGCCAGATAGTCTTGCGTGGGTGTGGATTTTATTTAATGTGAAGTGAATGACGCCCTGGCGCCTATAAGTCTGCTGGTGGCATTATATATTTAATATATCAGTAGCAACATGTCAACAGACGCGCAAATATGTAATTTCAAATTACATATTTGTGTACCACTTGGCATAATGGGCACTTGCCCAGGGCCCCGCGATCGATTGATTGATTTCCAACATGATTACCTACCAAGCTAGAGGTATCAAGGCCCATGTTCCCAGGGCATCTTATTGGTGAAAGATATCGGCCCTTTTTGTGTATCTATATGCGGGAAATCAAGGTCATGAATCACCAAAGATCCTGAGCCTGTATTCGCTGATGTGTAAGTAAATTCTTGCTATTCCAACCAAGTTATCATTGAATTTCTGATACCTACAATTCAGGGACACTATGATATAATAATGTACAAAGCACCTACTTGTAGCATACCTACTTATATATATACTTGTTGCTCGATTGACGTCGATTGTCCTACAAAAATCCAGTAGTATCTAGAAAACTCCTATGAATATTCAACAATATCAATATTCATGACAAACAATAAAATCGCCTAGTAAATTATACGTTTGGGTATGGAAAAATATTATTATTAATGTGTTCACAACTTGCACTCGTTTACATTCCTTTGGTATTCGGTCTTTTTTTTTTTTTTTTTTTTTTTTTTTTTATCCTTGGTGAATGCGTTTACGCATTCTCCGCCCATTGAACGGAGGTATGTGGGACTCCGAGTGCGACTACCCACTAAACACCAAGTACTTCCTCTCGGTCGCTGTTTATGTGCCCAATGGGGACCAGGGTAGCATGCACCCAATTTGGCAGCAGCGACATGCTCAAGTAACAGAGCCACCTCGCTTTGGAGTGGATGCTAATTATGTTAATTTAATACTCGAATTTGATTTAATATGCTCTAATATATTATCATCCATTCTAGTGGAAATATACGATTTATTGTCACATTGAGCTATACGTGTAATGTGAGCATAAAGAAGTTGTAATTTGATAGCACAACACGGTTTTCACAATACTTTGGGTACATAATCTAAACTAATATATAAAGCTTAAGAATTTGTTTGTATGTATGTTTGTTTGTTTGTTTGAACGCGCTAATCTCAGGAACTATTGGTCCGATTGAAAAAAGTATTTTTGTGTAGGATAGATAGGCGGCCTCTAGTAGGTAGTTCATATTTTAATAACTTTTAGATACGCTTATAAGAATTTGTTAATGAACTGTATAATTCATTAAACACGAAAAAACTTATATCGACAACCCCAAGCAATAACTCAATTCAATTTTACAGGAGAAAAAAAAACTGTTTTTCTCGAATTATATTTTCTGTTGGACATTATTATCATTGTTATAATGTGTAGAGAAAGCTATTTGTAGTGTAGTGTTCATTTTAATTCTCGTTTATGAAAAACCAAGTTATTCATCAAATTAAAGAAGTAGGTATTTTAAAAAGTGAAATAATAGTGTGTGTGTGTATTTTATATACAACTAGCGGCCCGCCCCGGCTTCGCCCGTGGTACTTGTCCACTATTTAATGGATGATATTATACATAAAAACCTTCCTCATGAGTTACTCTATCTATTAAAAAAAACCGCATCAAAATCCGTTGCGTAGTTTTAAAGATTTAAGCGTTCATAGGGACATACAACATACAACATGACAGAAAAAGCGACTTTGTTTTATACTATGTAGTGATGAGACGAACTTCTTAGCTATCCATGGATTCTCCGTGCGGGTGCCGGGTCCATCGCTTGGAACAGAGAGGAATTTCAGTCGGCGCCTGGGACTTGCGACCCAGCGTGTAGGTTTAAAGGTGTAGGTGTATTCTAGGCTTACACACGTAACAACATAAAGCCCGTAACAGCACATTACCGAGTTATTGGGAGTTGGTTGTAATTCAATAAAATATTTAATAACATGTTTCACAGTGGCAATGAAGTGAAGCTGTACTAAGACTTACCCTGAGTTAAGGAAGAATCCACCGAACAGCATGAACGGTATGATGATGGGTGGCCCCACTGACGCAGCCATGCTCACGCTGCTGCTGGCGCACGATATCAGGTAACCTGGGTGACAAAATTAAACAAAAATTTATTAAGACAATAATACCCTTACGGCTATTTTTCCGATCTTACGATCAGCCAAGTACGCAGGATATATTATAGTGCACAAGTGAGCGCGCAAGCAAAGGTGGACTCCCTATTCCATCACTCTCATAGTTCGGTGGGACAGCAATCTGACACGACCGTAGGCGCAGGACTAAAGGCTTCACGTGCCTTCCGAAGCACGGAGGATCTCTAGATGAAATTCGGTCACCTATCCGATGACTGGCTGACATAATTCATATATGATACTGTTCATATAAGATTCACAAAAGTCAAATCAAACAACATGAAACGTCATTACTGTAATTAGTTCTTCGTTGGTTCTTTATATAACAGTCAATTAAACATTTTATATGGACATGATGATCCGTCATCTGTCGGATCTTTGGAAAACGTGGCGAATGAAATAAATGGCATCATCTCCTCATATTTGCAAACGCATTAAAACAGGAACACTTCCAGAAGTCATTATTTTGGAATAAATCATATTTTATGATCATTTCTTCATATCTGTATTAAAACAGAAACACCTTCAGAAGTAATTATTTTAGTATAAATCATATTTTATAGCTAATCAGAGTATTTATATGCTAAACGTAACATATAAATCTATATACCAACATGAAAAAATTGGTCGTATCATGTATCGGTGGAAATTAATGGCATAATCAAACCGATAAAATTAAAATGCTTAGAAGAATAAATTATTTAAGTTTGCGACAAATCAATGACAATATTTATTCATTGGACCAATTCTACTACCCATAGCATAATTATTATGGGCACGCTTTCAAGAGCACAGTAGCTACTGACATGTGTTTGAGCACGTGGTAAAATGTTACATCTACATACCTACCAATTATACTTTACAAATCCGTTCTAATAAGTAATACCCTCCGGCCGTATTCGGCCATGGCGGCCGATCTTACGATCAGCCAGGTACGCAGGATATATTATAGTGCACAAGTGAGTGCGCAAGCACAGGTGCACTCCCTATTCCTTCACTCTCATAATTCGGTGGGACAGCAATCTGACACGACCGTAGAGAGATCAGGCGCAGGACCAACGGCTTAACGTGCCTTCCGAAGCACGGAGGAGCTCGAGATGAAATTTTTCGGTCACCCATCCGATGACTGGCATCTGCGAACGTTGCTTAACTTTAGCAACCGCCGGCCAAGTGCGCTAACCACCACTGCGCCATCGAGCTCCTCTAATCTATACTTATAATAAATCTGTAGTGACGTCAATTCTGTACATTAAATATTTTTTCAAAATAACTATCAGGGGGTGATTAGTGATCGATACTGATGCCAAAACTGCAATTAGTAAAATTTTTGTCTGTCTGTCTGTCTGTCTGTCTGTATGTTCTTTATAGAAACAAAAACTACTGGACGGATTTTGACGAAACTTGGTACAATTATTCTTTATACTCCTGGGCATATTATAGGATACTTTTCATCACGCTACAATAAATAGGAGCAGAGTAGTGAAGGGAAATGTGGGGAAAACGGGAGAATTTACTCCATTTCTTAAGCTTCAGTCGCGTGTGCAGCTTTAATGGTTAAAGTTACATCAAAATCATGTATGACGGAAATATTCTTCATAAAATGGCCTAAAAAATATCCCTTTACAGCATATGTCTATCTTTCGTGGTTGACTCACAATAACACGTGTAATATCCTGATCCAGATTGGTTTGAACGCGCTAATCTCAGTAACAGTTAACGTCAATTTAAGATTAGTGCACATTTGGCATTACAGATGGCGGTAAGACATTGCGGAACGCGAGTTCGCCTTAACCGCGATGACGAGATTTTTTCTCGATTGTATAAGAGGTTTTAATGACAGCCCATATTCCTGCATGGTTGGTCCACCTGATTCGTTTGTTTTACTTATAACTCAAACTCATTAGTGCGCTCGGTCGGAGTATTTTTAACAGTAATAACTGGTTCGATTCGAATTGACAAAATCTTTAGCAATCTATAGTCACACTGTGTACGGAAACGAAACCCATGCGGACGGAGTCGCTGGCGGCCGCTAGTAAGTACAATAAAGCTGATTGTTTGATTATTTGAACACGCTAATCTCAATAACTACTGGTTAGAACTGAAAAATATGTTTGTGTCCGATAATCTATTTGTCGAGCCTGTAACATATCTGTACTAATACATACTAATAAAATAAAGCTGAAGAGTTTGTTTGTTTGTTTGAACACGCTAAATACAAGAAGTACTGGTTCGAATTGTGAGTAAAAAATATTTTTTTGTTGGATAGTCCATTTGTCGAGAAAACTATGTGTACGCTAACCGAGATCCACGGGGATCAAGTCGCCGGCCGCTAGTGTAACATATGGGAATGAATTATGCTTTTGAGCCGCTCTATAAATAAAATATCGGATATCACATAGATTCCATGGCTTTTGGTGCTAAATTACCTTGAAGGGACCACTGAAAGGTTTCAAATCCCTATCTGTCAGGATTATTAACTCAAAACTGGCTACGAATATTGTAGAGGGAGGCCCTAAAATCTAAAGTTACAAATCATATTTTATGAATAAATAAATAAATATTTGTCATGCTGGTATAATGAGATACACTAACATAGTCAACCTGAGTTTGCATTTTAATAAAGATCTTCACAGATACAGATCGGCCCGAAGTTGTCTGAACATTTTAATCGTGGAAAATTTCCCATTAATTTAATATTTGATAAGAACACTGACAATGATTTAATTTAGTAGCTTCAATATAATAGTAATGGAATTTTAACCCATAGGTTAAATCAGCTAAATGTTAATGACTACTTTAAATGACTTAAGAGGCAGAATAGCTGTAGGTTAAATCAGCTGCAATTATAATGTTATGACTTCTTATGATGACTTATGAGGCGGAATAGCAGTAAGTTAAAAATTCAACCAATTTTCAAGCTCCCGTTTTGTCTGTAGTTGTCGTAAATCATAAATCATTTACATTTTCACTTTACAGGAAATTGTACTCTTAAAACAACGGCACAATTCAGATTTTTCCGTCCGCGTGGATTTCGGTTTCCGCACACATAGTGTTATGCTATAGCTTAAAGCCCTCCTTTGGTCAATCCAACACAAAAATATGAGATTATCGCATTCAAACAAATAAACAAACACTTCAGCTTTATTATATTGGTATTGATTAATAATAAGAGCATGGTATACTCTTTTGTTGTCTCCTTATTTTTTTAATCAATGCAAGAATGTTGAAGAATCTGTTCTCATTATGACGTCAAAATTATGCGAACGCGTGTACGTTTTCAAGGAATGAATAATTATATTAAAATGTTAAACATTTGTTACTTAATTATTATTTAAAACGGATTTCGTTATCAGATGACACGTGCTGGTTTGTGCGCGTGTTAAGATTGACCTTTAGTTAAATTCATTGTGGTCTTTAGGGTGAAAAGTTAAATAAAACGTACAAAATACCTATTTTAAATCTCTATTAAGTTAATAAATACATGAGAAATCAGAATGTCAATGAACATCAGCGCTGACCCTAGTTGCTAGTAGAGATTCCCTAGTTGAGGTAAATTACTATGTTAACGATAGGTAAATTAGTATAAAAGAGATAAATAGTTTAAGATAAAATTATGTATAGGAGAGAAATTAACGAATTCGAACTGTGGGTGCGTGATTTAATAAAGTTATTTATGTATGTAAGCCTAACATAAAAAAATCTTAAATACAAAAATTAAAGTAAATAAAAAAGTAAAATTATGGACCCGATGATTTTACGAGTAATAGGTTTATGGTTAGTTACCTAACCATAAAGCGATTAAAATCATTAGGGGTTTTATTTTTATAACTTCTTTTACACGTGTTTTGATGGTCATTATTTATTATTATAATTATAATTTAAAATTATTCTGATCGCTCAGATAAAAACTCAATAAAAATCTTATAAGGCTGTAGGTTTGTTTTAATTACCTATTATCCTTAATAGGCCGAAAACTTCGGTATAATCGTATCATTGTCATTTAGATTAGTTAAGTAGTCAAGTTGTTGCTATCGCGGATTAAATAAATATCCCGAAAGTCACGAAAAATAATAAATTATATCATTCATTTCTTGGAATTTAAAGTTGATGCTTTTTTATGGTTGCTAGGTATCGGGCATACTTGGGCACTACTTTAATCCATACCAATATAATAAAGCTGAAGAGTTTGTTTGTTTGAATGAGACAATCTCAGGAACTGCTGGTTCAAATATAAATTTACTTTTGTTTTGGATAGTCCATTTGTCGAGGAAGGCTTAAAGCTATAGTAAAAACTATGTGTGCAGTAACCGAAATCCAAGCGGACGAATTCGCGGGCCGCCGCCGCTATAATATTATAAATGTGAAAATTTGTTTGTTTGGATGTTTGTCCGTCAATCACGCTGAAACTACTGAACGGATTTTGATATATAGGTACAGGCTGGGTATGGGCTGACTTAGGTGATAGGGTAGGTACTTCTTATCCCGATTAAATGCTCATCATCGAAAATCCACGCGAACAAAGTCGCGAGCGGCCGCTAGTACTTTTATAAACGTCCAGGACTCCAGTGCATATTCATTTCATTATACTAACATTTGCCCCACTATATTAGCACCTGCGCGCCGCATCGACCCTTAGTATAATTATTGTGGTTACGGTCATAGCTGGGCACCGTTAATAAAATAGTTAACTTCGTTAATCGTTAATCCGCTACAAAAAAAGTTAGCTTCGTTAAACGTTAAAGCGTTACATTTCAGAAGAATTAACGCAAGTTAAAGTTAATCGTTAATCCGTTAACTATGTGTAAAAATGTACTTTTATATCGTTGCGTTAGTGATCTTATAAAACCTGTTGGTTGGTTTAGATTCTGGAAGTTAATAGGTAAGGAACCATTGAGGTATTACTACTACGTATAGAGTGGACATCACGAACAAAAGTTTTGCGTCAAATTGGAGGGAAGGGGGCGGATAATTCAGTGATATTTTTGTCTTTTTATCTATTAAAAAATTGGCCACCATCTTTATTTTTCGTCTTATAATGATTGTACATGTTTTTAAAACACAACACGACATTTTTTGATTTAAAAAATGGTCAAAAATTTAAATTAGACTGCAACTTTGTGGTCCTTGGACCACAATGCGGGTAAGAAAATTTTTGTTCGTGGTGTCATCTCTATACGTAGTAGTAATACCTCAATGTATTCCCATTCATAAACATTAACAAGTTGAAGTTCTCGTCTGAAAGCGAGGCTCGTTTCGGTGTTTAAATGTCTTAATCCGTGGAAAACAGACGTTCTACTGCAGCGCTTGAGGGTATAGCAGTATTGTATTTAATAAATAGACACACAAATATCAATTCCTCGAGGAATGCAGCATCGTTGAACGAGTCTTTCGATTTCATGTCCAGCCCGATTTAAACGAGACTTAGCGCTTAACTCCTTTATAGAGTTGGATCTCTTTGGTTTTTCTATAGACTGAGTGACAGAATTAAAAAAGTCTTCCACGTCATCATCGTTGTTACTCGTATTGCTCCCTGGACTCCCTTCGCCATTTAAACTGCCCCGCGCCGCGCTCGCCGCGCCCTGCACTGTCTAAACCTGTTTTTCGCGCCTCGTCCCACGGAGCCGTGCGGTTAATAGTAGGCATTGGATTAACGATTAACGGACTTCTGCATAATTAACGGAAGTTAACATGTCCGTTAACAGTTTTCAAAGTTAACTTAAAAGTTAATCCGTTAACCAAAATGTTAACTTCGTTAATTAACGATTAACGGATTAACGAGTTAATGCCCAGCTATGGTTACGGTCTCTTCTTTAGGACCCACAAGACCAGCGGGCCAGTCAAAACTCATACCCATCAAAACCGATAAGAAAGTCACGGACATTCGAAGTCTTCCCACGATCTCATCATGATGTCGTAAAATATTCCATTGACTCAATGGGCCTATGGTTCCGGAAGAGATCACTTGTGTCGATGTCTCACATCATTGTGGCACTCAGACGAGTGACTCGGCTTCTGTGTAACCGACACCTATCGATAACTGTTAATTCTGACACATGGTACATGGCAGATGGACCAGCGGGTAATATCAAAAAAATATTAACGGTTACAAACCAGATCGAACATGCTACGAATGATTGAATTCCCTTGTTAAGCGGATAACATTATTTTGATTGATCTGACTATCTGTTAAAACAATTTTTTTTTAACTCTCAGTTCCGACACCAGGTATGATTGCAAACCCAAGACTAATCCTTACGATTTTTAAAAATCTTCGCGGACAACACTTTCACCTAGGCATTTTAACTTTGACAGCCAGAAGTTCCCTAAACGCAAAATGTAATGCCCCATCTTAGAGCCTATATACATAAGTGGAAGAAAACCCCTGTAAACCTTAGCTTTCCACTTACCGAATGAAGTAGCCAAGTAAGTAATTAGATCCTTACGCAGCCAATTCCACTTACCAAAGGAAGGTGGCATTTAAAAAAGTTGGCAATAAAAAATCAGGACTTCCTGTAGCCAAATCAATGGCATGGCCAATCTTGAAGGCTGTAAGAAGAACCTCTGTAAACCTAATCCTATATCCACTCACCGAATGAAGAAGCAACTTTAGTGATAAGCGCTGCCCACCAGGATGCTATAAAGAACCGCCAGCCAAGTTTCTGTAGCCAAAACAAAGGCATGGCCAATCTTGAAGGCTGTAAGAAGAACCTCTGTAAACCTAATCCTATATCCACTCACCGAATGAAGAAGCAACTTTAGTGATAAGCGCTGCCCACCAGGATGCTATAAAGAACCGCCAGCCAAGTTTCTGTAGCCAAAACGAAGGCATGGCTTATCTTTGAGGCTGTCAGAAAATCCCCTGTAAAAACAAAAGTAATACCACTCACCGAATGAAGTAGCAACATTAGTGATAAGCGCTGCCAACCCGGAGGCTATGAAGAACCGCTCGGGCGCGGGGTTCAGCCCGATCATGTAGTAGGCCACGGTGGTGAACACCAGCGGGATGGTCGCGAACACCGGCGCCTCCGCCAGGGTCTTGGATAGGAAGTACACGTCCGCCCAGTACATGTTCGAGTCTTTAAGAGACTACATCTATGTCCAAAAGTCTTACTTGCCAGAGGAGGTTACAGTCCTTTAGAATTAGAACCTTAAGCAGCCAAATCCACATACAAAAGGAAGGTGGCATTAAAAATCAGGATATTCTGATTTTTAAGATCTTCTGAGCCAAATCAATGGAACCAATCTTGGAGGCTGTAAGAAGATCGTGTGTAAACTTGATCCTATATCCACTCACCGAATGAAGAAGCAACTTTAGTAATAAGCGCTGCCATCCCGGACGCTATAAAGAACCACCGGCCAAGTTTCTGTAGCCAAAACGAAGGCATGGCTAATCTTTGAGGCTGTCAGAAAATCCCCTATAAAAACAAAAGAAATTCCACTTACCGAATGAAGTAGCAACGTTTGTAATAAGCGCTGCCAAGCCAGATGCTATGAAGAACCGCTCAGGCGCGGGGTTCAGCCCGATCATGTAGTAGGCCACGGTGGTGAACACCAGCGGGATGGTCGCGAACACCGGCGCCTCCACCAGGGTCTTGGATAGGAAGTACACGTCCGCCCGGTACATGTCCGATGCCTTTTACAATGCCGGTCTTTAAGAGACTACATCTATGGCCAAAAGTCTTACTTCCTAAAATACTTACTGTCTTTTAGGATTAGAACCTTTGCTATCTAAGCTCACTTACCAAGAGAAAGTGACTGACTGACTTATCAAAAGTTGCTGAGTGACTTGTTTACCACATCAAGAATCAGATACTTTGACGGTCAAAAGTTTACTTCACGCATAATGTCGCGACCCTTGGAGGCTGTCAGAATATCTGCTGTAAATACTTAATCTGAATTCCCTCAGCAAAGGAAGGTGGCTTTGGGAATCAGAATCTTTATTAGCCAAAACTCCGCTTTATGCAAAATAGCATGACCCATCATGAAGTAAAGCCTGTGTAAACTTTAACCTAAGTCCACTCACCGAATGATGTAGCAACATTAGTGATGAGTGCTGCCAACCCTGACGCTATGAAGAACCGCTCGGGCGCGGGGTTCAGCCCGATCATGTAGTAGGCCACGGTGGTGAACACCAGCGGGATGGTCGCGAACACCGGCGCCTCCGCCAGGGTCTTGGATAGGAAGTACACGTCCGCCCGGTACATGTTCGAGGCCTTTTCAATATTCCGAATACTCTGCCGGTCTTTAAGAGTCTACATCTGTGTCCAAAAGTCTGACTTACCAAAAGACTTACTGCTTTTCAAGGTAAGAACTTTTGCTATCTACGCTCACTCATCAAAATAAAGTAAGTGATTGACTGACCTGACCAAAAGTTGTGAGACTTGCTTACCACAACAAGAATCAGATACTTTGGCAGCCAAAAGTTCACTTCACGCATAATGGTACGGCCCTTGGAGGCTGTCTGAATATCCGCTGTAATCCTAAATCTGAATCCACTCACCAAAGGAAGGTGGCATTAGAATTCAGCATCTTCAATAGCCAAAACTCCGCTTAAGGCAAAATAGCACGACCCCTCTTGAAGTAAAGCCTTGTAAACCTTAACCGAAGTCCACTTACCGAATGATGTAGCAACATTAGTGATGAGTGCTGCCAACCCGGAGGCTATGAAGAACCGCTCGGGCGCCGGGTTCAGCCCGATCATGTAGTAGGCCACGGTGGTGAACACCAGCGGGATGGTCGCGAACACCGGCGCCTCCGCCAGGGTCTTGGATAGGAAGTACACGTCCGCCCGGTACATCCCGGAATGGTGTTCTCGAATGAAGATGGGAAGTTCAGAGCAGAATACCTGTTGGACAAATATGCTTCGATGAGAGGGATGCTGAATCTACAGCTAAATTGTATGTTCGGTTCGAATAATCTCAAGAACTGCCGAGCAGATTCAGTGGCGTAGCTAGGTAACCACTAGGGGCCCCACTTCATGTTTTTGCAAGTTCTCTAAACTAAGTTGTCAAGTGGGTTTGCAACCTGTTATATTTATTTTGAAAATTGGCCTTAATAGCTTCGCCACTGAGCAGATAACGATAATTCTTTCACTATTAAAACATGCTACAGTATCCATAAATAAGTAATGAAATCAATTCGCCTGCGAAATATGGTGATTATAGAGCTCTATATCCAGCTGTGGACAGTGATAGACTGATGATGATGGTCAATGGGGGGGGGGGGGGCGCTCGAGGGACGAATCAGATAACCATCCCAAAACATTTTCTCTTCTCTTCGCTCATCTCAGTTTTAAGATCTAGTTAGGTATACAAAATTCATCTCTACAAACATATTACGCATGGCGCATGTCATTTTCATTTCTATGTTAATTAAAAGTGAAGAAGTGTTTAATGGCTATCAAACGTTAAGTCCAGTTTGAACTAATTATGTTAATTATTATTTTATGCACGAAGCAAAACTAAGAAAGCATCTGTATGACTATTGGTCAAAGGTGACTCCTTTAATTTTGTAACGGTTACATCTTCTTTTTAGTTGCGGATTCTGTATGGGAATATTATAAAAGTTGATATACCAAATTTTTGTAATCATTGAATGAAGCTCTGAGGTTCAATGGTTACGACAGAGGCTGGTTATTATTGAAATATTATTGTTCAGAAACTGGATGAAAGAGATCACATCTGCTTCATATGCGATACTTCTGCTTTTTCTACGTAGGTATACGTAATTTTGAGTAGGTATGCATTTTATCTTTCATTGAGAAAACTGCAGTTATAAAAATGAAAATTAAATGGTGTATTTTGTTTCACCACATATCTCCAAAAAGACGCTTATCTTAATCAGCGTAAAATCCGACCTCTAGATGAATCTAACATTTACGTTAGTGAAATAAATTAACTGGCCAATAAGGACTATAAAGATGAAAATGGAATGCGTTTTAGAGAAGCTATTTAAATAAAATGTTTGTTAATTAATTACGTATTGATTGGTCAGTTTTCTAAGACGAATGATTAATTATGTAGATAAATCAATAAACATCATATTAATATCATCACATCAACACTGATATTTTAAATTGATAGATAGATTACTCATAATTTGTACAAAACTTTATTCCTATATAGTTAAAATTGTAAGTACACTACACATACCTATGTACATTTTATATTTACAGGTCTACTGATGTTCTCGTAGTTAAAGAATTTATTTCCTTTATTAAATTAATAAAACCCTACAGCTATTTTCCGGCCATGGCCGCCGATCTTACGATAAGTCAGGTACGCAGGGTATATTATAGTGCACAAGTAAGTGCGCAAGCACAGGTGCAGTCCCTACTCCCTCACGCTCATAGTTCAGTGGGACAGTAATCTGTCACGACCATAGAGATATCAGGCGCAGAACCAACGGCTTTACGTGCCTTCCGCAGCACGGAATAGCTTGTGATAAAAAAATTCCGGACCGGCCACTGCGACATTTGCTTTACTTTTGCTATCGCAGACCGAGCGCGTTAATTACTGCACCACATCTCCAAAAAAAAATTGCTTTTACTATATAGCACTTGACCACAAAGTTGCCTGATGTTAAACAACTATGCGGTCTACGATGGAGCGTGCTTTCTTAGAAAAAGCCCATTTATTCTGGCCTTGAAGAGCCCCAAGTTGTATTGTGCAGGAAAGACAGATCTCGGCAGAGAATTCCACTCCCGCGCAGTCCGTATCAAAAAAGATGAAGCAAATCGCTTAGTTCGTACGCGCGGAATCTCCACTGTATACGGATGAATTCCCTGACCGAGTCTAGTAGTTCGATGATGGAACGGAGCTGGCGGAACCAAATCGTGCAGCTAAGCAGCACACTCACCAAAGTGTGCTGCTCAGCTGCACGATTTGGTTCCGGTTTGGTATCTTTCGAAACGTCCCTTTATCGATTCTTACGACATCCACCGAAAGAAATAGGGTTTCTATTTTAGGCCGGTATTACACTAACTACACTCCATCATCATCATCTTAGCGCTTCTCCGGGTGCATCCTTGGCTTGGCCATTGCCTTGGAGCGCAGGGTACACTTCGGCTATGATCCTGAATTGACAACACTACACACACACACACTCTTCCAACAAAATTAGCAAATATACTCACGTTAATGACAGCGAATATGTTCTGGAAGGTCATGTTGGTGAGGAACATGAAGATAGCCCCGTTTATGTTCATCACGCCGTCCTGGTCCAAGTGCTGGCCGAAGTAGATCACTCCGATCAGAATGGACACCATCTATGAATGAAAAAAGGGTTAATTGTTTTGGTTAGGTAAACTTTAGATTGTTTGTAAAAGCCTATAAATATTACGGCGTAGTAAACTAACGTCCTTAATTTAGGCTCGGGAACAAGGGCCTGTATTTTTTTTCTAAAAGACAGTTGTTCATTATAGACATTAAATGACATTTTTATGACGATTATTTACACCAACAATAGTATTTCCTATTCAGGGAACTAAAAGGCGGCAAATAATTCGAGCAAAGACTCCTAGCGACATCTCTTGTAACTTAATAAAACTAACTAGGCTTTTTTTTCACTGGTTGCAAAAATATAGCATTTAGTTATCTGTATTTAAAACCTCCTTGTCTGGTGGCTTAAGTACCGGGCCGTCATCTCGAGAACCCGGGTTCGATTCCGGGGTCAAGCAAAAATTTGTGTCGGTTTTACCGAATTAACTACTGGATATGTAATCTGTGCCTATGGTTTGTGTTCACCGATCCGCATGTTGAATGCATGGTCATTAAGAAGAACTTCACCTCTGTAACGATTGTATAATTTCAGGAGGCGTTTTATCGGTAGGGGGATATTCCGGACCTTTTTCTTGCCGCTTATTTAAGACTTCATTTTACTTTACTCACAATAGTCTGCAGGAAGCGCACTTTGATCAGCATCGGCTCCTTAGTCACGGAGAGCCAGGATCGCCACAGCACCGCCCGGAACTGCGCGCACCAGGACGCCTTGTAGGGTGACCGGCGCGCGCGCAGCCCCGCCGCGCCCGCCCACGCCGCGTCTGCCCATCCCACGGCTACCTTGCGCTGGGAGATATGGAGTATGTTAGTACGGTTTGATATCATTATTATCATCATCATCATCATCATCATCATCACCAACATCATCTTCATCAATATCATCATTAGGGGAACGCTGGTTTGCTATCCAGCTTCCCGAAATGTCATTACGAGACCCGTGTAGCGAACTTTACTGTTAAAGGTATCGAAACCCACCAAGTCCACAAAGCAGGTGGATTACGGGGTTAGATATGCCAGAGTTTTGTTGATGACGAATTCGATATGTTTTCCGACGATCAACCAGGTACGCAGGATATATTATTATTATAGTGCACAAGTAAGTGCGCAAGCACAGGTGCACTCTATTTTATCGGTGAGACAGCGATCTGACACGACAGGTAGAGAGGTCAGGCGCAGGACCACGGTGGAGCTTGAGATGAAATTTTGCGGTCAGCCATCCGATTACTGGCCTCTACAAAAGTTGCTTAATTTTGCAATCGCAGTCCGAGCGCGCTAACCACTACGCCAGTATCCACTACTTCCGGAAGAATAGTGAGTGAGTGAAGCCAAAAGTACACTTTACATTATCTACCTCCTTAAACAGCGCATTCTCAGCCTCAGCAGCTATCCTGCAGCCGATCTCGGACTTGGCAAAGGACGTGCAGTCGGTGTCGATGGTATGCTTAGTCACCTCCTCGCGCCCTGCACCGCCAGCACTACTGAACAAGTCAAATGTGAAACAAGGAATCAGCTCCCTACCTCCTTAAACAGCGCATTCTCAGCCTCAGCAGGTATCCTGCAGCCGATCTCCGACTTGGCGAAGGACGAGCAGACAGTGTCGATGGTATGCTTCATCGCCTTTACATTCCCCAGCACCGCCAGCACTACTGAACAAGTCAATAGTGCAACAAAGAATCAGCTCCCTACCTCCTTAAACAGCGCGTTCTCAGCCTCAGCAGCTATCCTACAGCCGATCTCGGACTTGGCGAAGGACGTGCAGACGGTGTCGATGGTGTGCTTGGTCGCCTCCTCGCGCCCCGTCACCGCCAGCACTACAGCATCTTCCAAGGAATCAGCTCCCTACCTCCTTAAACAGCGCGTTCTCAGCCTCAGCAGCTATCCTGCAGCCGATCTCGGACTTGGCGAAGGACGTGCAGACGGTGTCGATGGTGTGCTTGGTCGCTTCCTCGCGCCCCGGAACTCCCGCCAGGAGCTGGATGAAGTGGTCCGCCGGGTTGTAGTTGGCGGGGCAGGCTGCGCCTAATCTGGAGTAAAAGATAAGGTTAGATTCAAGGCGTAAGACACCAAATGTTATACGCACCGCCCGCACAATAGGGTCCAGTGAAATTTAAATATATGCTTTCTATATTACTACCACATTGGGATGGCGCAGTGGTTAGCGCAATCGGCCTGCGGTTGCCAAAGTTAAGCAACGCTCGCAGATGCCAGTCATCGGATGGGTGACCGAAAAATTTCATCTCGAGCTCCTCCGTGCTTCGGAAGGCACGTTAAGCCGTTGGTCCTGCGCCTGATCTCTCTACGGTCGTGTCAGATTGCTGTCCCACCGAATTATGAGAGTGAGGGAATAGGGAGTGCACTTGTGCTTGCGCACTCACTTGTGCACTATAATATATCCTGCGTACCTGGCTGATCGTAAGATCGGCCGCCATGGCCGAATACGGCCGGAGGGGTATTACTATTACTACCACATTAAAGGTTCAGAAAACAGGAGTCAACTTTTTGTTATTTATTGTTATCAAAGAACTAGCATTGGCTGATCATCTTTTGATATCTCGTTGAACACCTCAAAATTTACTTTGTGCTTTACGTACTTTACGTTGTTTTTTCTATATTTTTCGTAAGTCGTGCACCGTAAATCATACCATATTTCTAAAAATATCATTTATTTAATTCTCAAACAGTTTTGCCAATCAGACTTAAAACTTTAAAGCCAATATTTCCTCCTTGCCTCCTTTAAATATAAATAAAAAACTTACTCTTTAAAGAACTCCGTGGCCTGGTCTGGGGATCCCAGGAAGGCGACTCTTCCGTCAGCCATGATGAGCAACTTGTCGAACATGGCGTACAGTTCCGAAGACGGCTGGTGGATGGTACACACGACTGTCTTGCCCTTCTGCGCTAAACCCTTCAGCACCTGGTGGAAAAAATCATCATAAGTCATCATTAGTTAATGGTAGTCCTCCACACATAGGTCATACATAAGCCTCCTTCAGAAGAAGGGTTGTGTTCATAGTCACCAAACTGAGCAAGCGGATTGGTTATCGCAAAATACTACCTAATTCGTTATTCTCAAAGACAGTACCGGCAAATAAATACTAGACAGAGGAGGGATATCGAAGTGATAAGTTATTGACAAGTATTATAGTTATAATAGAATAAAAGTATAAAACAATAAAATGATTTTGGAACAATTATAAAATGATGAATAAAAGTCTTTATCAAATGAAAAAAAAAACCGGCCAAGAGCGTGTCGGACACGCCCATGAAAGGGTTTCGTAGCTAAAAGATGGCCGACACCATTTAGTAAGGGCAACTGCACGTCATAAGTTGGTCGAGTTGTATAAAAATAACTATGTATGATACAGAGTTCGCTATAGTTTCCGTTGAAAGTACTTACTTGGAGGTATACAGGACATTTTTTTCAGAATTATTGTAATAGTATTTCAAAAGTTAAGGGGGGGTGACGCTCTAATTTTAACTTTGTTTTAATATATCTCGAGACTGGGGTGTTTGATTCACATAGTTTTAAGGCAAGTTTTATTGTATTTAAAAATACCTTTTTAACGATACCCCACACGATGGGGTAAGTCGAATTTTTTTTTTCGGATTTACTTTTCGATGTATGGGAGGGGGGGTAAAAATAATTATTTTTCGATTATTTTAAAAACCGATTCTTGAATTATCACTATACATCTCTCCACCAATTTTCGTGGCAATCGGTTCAGAAACAGCGGAGAACGAGCCAGGACAGACAGACAGACAGACATGACGAAACTATAAGGGTTCCGTTTTTTGCCATTTGGCTACGGAACCCTAAAAACAATTGACGCTCGGAATAACTACAAAAACGGAAACGGGTCCGCGCCCCTTTATTTTTCTTTTTTATAATATACATCGAGTGCGGCCAGTCTGCGTAGGTGTTAATCCTCCACAGACTATACTCATCTCTAGCATTGATATAAGGCAATTTATGACTCAATTGGTTTTGTAATGTATGTAAATTAATAGTTGGCCGTAGTAATCAAACTGATTGTTGATGACAGGACTGTCTCTTAGGCGATGTACTATTGCGAAGTACCTATCTATTATTCCATTAAGACTAGGACGTAATATTCAGAACACAAACTCTGGTCTTTCAATCTTTAATAATCGTTGTGCTAGTCTCCTGCTTATTTTTTTAACGCTATAGGTTGCAAACAATCGAGTCACCTGATTGAAATATCATCACTGCTTATAGACACCGGTGACACTGGAGTATTTGTTGCCGACGTTTTAAGAAGGAATTTGCTCTAATATTAGTGTTAAAATGCAACGCGAAAGTCTTAAACCTCATAAGAATATACTCGTCTCTTCAATATCCCTCACTAAGTCGTAGCCGTCAGGAAATGCTTCCGTTGCTAAACTTTTTCACAAAGGTGCTCCTTTCTGTGGGTGGTTGGTTTTTATAAGCTACTAATTTTAAGCAACCAATACAAACCTGAATAACATTCTGCGCCATGAACGAGTCCAATCCAGAAGTGGGCTCATCACAGAACATGAGAGGCGGGTCGGTGAGGACTTCGCTCGCAAACGACAGTCGCTTCATCTCCCCCCCGGAGATGCCCTTCAGGCGTCCCGGAATGCCGATCACTGTGTTCTGACATTTTGACAGCGCCAACTGTACAGGAGAAAAAAGTCAAACTTGATTTACACTGAAATGGTTTTGCACGTTAAATATTATTTTACCCTACTGGCCTACTAGCACTTCAACGTGAATGTGAAAACACATGATTAAATGATTTGATGCTATGACTACTGGTAAACTATCGTTAGAAACCTTATTTAAATTGAATGAATTGAATGTCATTTAAGTAAAAATGTACCTACAAATTACTGTCGCAAGAAATGTTTTTTAATAGTCTTTTGAGCACTAGCTTTATTAATCCTAGGAATATGTTCAAATGTGACCTAGTTTTTTTCTAAAAATGAAAAACTGCTTTAAGGTGTTGGTACCTGGTTTTTTCTAAATTTTTATTAATACGAAGTACATAAGGACACTTGGAATAATGAATGTTCTATAACATCTTCATTCATTATTAAAATCTATCCATTAGGGCCTAAACCACAAATAAAATCCAGTTTTTCAATTATACTCGAATAAAAGTAGCTACAGTAGATGACCCACTTTAATAAAGTTTCTCAACGTTGCACAACGATAAACAAATATTTATTTAAAAACGTTAACCATTAGTATCTTCCACCTGCACCGTGTCTTGAATGGGCCCTTCATTAAAATAAAAGAAACTAGTTTGAAGACGCTTCCGCGGTCGTTCCCTCGAACTGTTACAAACCTGTTTAATTTGATGAAGGAATCACCATTGACTTAAATCGTTAGAAATGCCCTTGCAATAGTTCAACCAGCCGTAAAATTGGAAATTAAATTGAAGCGACTGTCGCTTCTAAACGCAGTGTCAACATGTTAAAACGTACGTCTTTTAAAAAAAAAAGTGTGGTATTGCCACACTTATCTGATGTCAGGGCATTACTAAAGATTCAAATACATATAAGGGAATCAGTCACAATGTGATGCCTCTATTTGCTTGGTTTATAAGTTGACTCAACTTTCAACATCACGATTACGGAGTCTGCAACCTGTCTCAGGCATTTCACTTGTAGTCGTGTAAATATGTTTAGTCTAATTAACTGTTGTTCGGAGGATTAAGATTTCGTTTGCTATACAGTAGGAAAATAGAAGGATTTATTGCTGAACTCAACTAAGAGTTAAGACTGATAAAAAATGGAATTTGTGTAATCAAACACACGACTTTGTTGCAATACAAGTACATGGACTATAAAGGAACACAGAGCGTTGATTTTATTTTCAACTAGCTTTTCGCCCGCTGCTTCGCCCGCGTGGAATTCCGCGTTATATTCCAAGCAATATTTTTGTTTTCCCTCAGGAATATCAAATCTTTCCAAGATAAAAAGTACCCTTTTATTTAATCCGGAGTTATAACTTTACGTGTGCAAAATTTCAAAGCAATCGGTTCAGTAGTTACGGCGTGAAAGCGGAACAAACAAACAAATTCACTTTCCGATTTATAATATTATAGTAAGGAAGTAAGGATTCATTAATGTTTAGATAACGTATGATACGTACCTCAGATATGACTTCTTGTACTCTGCGCATGCGCTGTGCGTATGGTATGTGTCGGTCCATGCGCACCAATGCCTGTGTGAACAAATTAACTATATTATATTTCTTATAGATGTTTTTACGGGAATGAAATAAATGAATTAGTCAATAAGATTTAAATTTGAGCGGTTTCCAAAACTTGTATTTGCTCTTTTTCTTTTTTATTTCTGTATTCAGTTTTCACTCTTTCAACGCAAGACTCCGTCAAGATCTTGTCCATTCTTCGAAACTTACCTGAAAGATAAGATGTTCCTTCACAGTCAAAGTTCCTATAAACAAATCCTGCTGCTGCACATAAGCCGACAGGGCCGTCAGAGCTTCCGGAGTGGCGGGCTGTCCATTCAGCGCCCTGGTACCGTTTGCCACCACTCCTGATGGAGTGCGGAAGGTCAGGGTGTTGAGGAGTGTGGTCTTCCCGGCGCCAGAGGAGCCCATGATGGCCAGCAACTCGCCGGGGTAAGCTGCGCCGTTTACTGAGAAAAAAGAGGGAGTGATAAGAAATAGGTGTTTTAGATCGGTCAAAATTCCATGTTATTTGGGCTCAAAACCCAATATATCCTCTCCTTAAGGGTCGGTTTTTCTTTCTATGAATATCAGTCATATGTTTTACAACACTGGCAGTTAACTTCTACCTATATAAAACTATCTCAGTCAGACAATCAAAGAGCAACTTTAACTGGAAAGTGTACAAATGTAACAAAACGGTTCAATCAACTAAGAACCGGTTATAGTCCTCTAATCTGATTCTTAGTGACTTTGTTTTTATGTGACAAGGATTATGGTCAGTACTAGACAAAAACTTTAACAAAATCCATTCTACATCTATATGGACACGCGTGTTTTTTGGACGGAAACACATGCTTGACTTAACAACGTGCTTAGCAGTTTAGCATCAAAACTTTTCTAAAGTGCTGAAATACATTAGGTCGCATTTAACCTTTTAGGATGATAATAAGATGAAAAATATGAAATCAGTTCTAGTCCACGTAGTAGATGTACGTAGTCGAACATTTTCTAAATTAAAATCTTACCATTCTTAAGCAGCTGCTTCCTCTGCTGGAACATGCGATCCGAGGAGTTCCTCCAGAAATTCCAGAACCTCCTACTCCTGGACCTGGTCTCCGTGGCGAAGGCGTTCACATCTGCCCAGGTGTAGGTGACCTTCTCCGTGCCGCCGCCGATGGCGCCATAGTTGCGCGAGGGGAGGGAGAGTGTCACCTCCCCCCCGCTGGTGCGAGGGGAATCCGCTGGGCTGTTGTTGTCCTGGTGGTGTTGAGGAATAGTATGAAAATTATGTTAGGAAAACTCATTAAGAAAAGGAAAAAAACACATGTTTATTTTGTGAGAGACTCTGTGCGTCAGGGGTTGTGAATTGACATGAAACTCATCACGAGATATAAAAAAATAGCCTAGAGCTAAGAGTTGGGTAATGGGAAACAGGATTTTATTATTTTCCAACTTAAAAAGGAAAATTTATTATGAACGATGTTCATTGAAAGATTCTTATTACTTATTTCTGTTTTTAACCCGATTTCCTAAGTAAGACTCTACGCAAAAATAACGTCAAAGTTGAGGATTGTTCAAATAACAATTTCCAACGGTATATCAATATACCTACTTAGTGAAACCGTGCAATGCAAAGTATAGTTTTCAATTTCGTAACCGAGTATCGCTGTCGGTATGATCGTTTTACACCCCATCGACTCTGCACTGGGAAGTGGCGGCGATACCGTACGACGATCGGCTTACGAGGACCAACATTGTTACTTAACTTGTACACTAGGTAACTAATCAATATACTTTAATTGTCTGTTTGTTTCCACGGCACGATATCAGACAGCACAAGCGATTACCTACTATTTTTGTTTGATACATTATCTTGGTGCTTTTGGTTTTGGGCGTCTTGGAAAGAGAGTTTTTATTATGTAAACGGAACTTATGTAAAGACTAGCTTTTGCCCGCGGCTTCGCTCGCGTTAGGGGGGTCAGTCGGCCAATTCAAAAAACGCCTTGCGGGACTGACCCCGCGGGTCCAGTGCTTTGCGGGGTGTTGTAACGCAGCCGAAACGTCAAGCAGTAAGTTGTAATATATATACTACATAATAATATGTCGTGTTTAGTCCCGTTATATAATATCATTATGGTTTGTTATCGTCTAAGGAATTAATTAATTTATTCATTTATTTAAACTCCTTTTTCGAAAGACTCGGTTAGCCACAGTGAGAAAATCCAGAAGCCCTCCTAACCGAGTTAGTGACAGGAAGGAATTAGGAAACCGATAAACCGGCACATTATCGGTTTCCGCGCTAGTGTTGCGTTTCGACACGTGACACCGGTAGCTAAGGGTCTGTCCCAGTGTCAACTTTGTCACTATGGGACAATAGGATACGTCATGGGAGTGCTAAGTTTGGGGTTGGTATCTATTCGGACCGTTTTGGAAGCCAAAGATATAAATGTTCACACTATTTTTGAATAGTGTACCTGTAATGTACAATGTACATAATGAAACATATCCTACTACGTTTTAGGATCCAGATTAATTCGAATGTTTAGCGAACCTAATAGAAAATTTAGGTAAAAAATCTTTCTGTAAAGTTCTGTTAGTAATATTTCTGCAGATGATGAGAGTATTCGTCGTAGTACCATTCCTTACCTAAGTAAGTATACCCTAAAATACTGTCCTATTTATGTTAGTGGGCCTACAATCTTTTTAGCAAACTACAACCAGCAATGAATCTTAAGTTTTGGCACTTATTCACTGTAAATATATTATTGAATACAATTTCAATGTTTGAGTTAGATTTAATTTTATTTATATTCGATTGAAATTGTACATATACATATCAAAACCGGTGTCAATTACAAGAGCTTCTCGAATTTCATATTTCAACACGGCAAGCAAGTCTCAAGGCTCAAGGCTCAGTGTTAGGCCCACTCCACTTTTTAACGTACGTTAATGATATGAGTAAATGCCTAAGTAATAGCTCTTGCTATCAATTTGCAGATGATACATGCTTGCTTATAGCAGAAAAGGACCCACATAAAGCGTGTGATTTGATGCAAGATGACTTAAACTCAATGCTTCGGTGGTGTCATGATGCTGGCCTGGTACTTAACTGTGATAAAACTAAACTAATGCTTATAAAATCTCCTTACATGAAGCATCGACCCATAAAAAACATAGTTGCTCACGACCATATAAGTGTTTGCACACCACAAATTATAGTGGTTACTGCGGCTGTCCTCCAATAGAAGCGGTCAGTACTATAAGGTACCTAGGGTTGATAATTGACGATAGGTTTAATTGGAGCAACCACATTGAACACGTTTGCACAAAACTAAGACAATTTTTGGCAAACATTGTAATTCTTAAAAAACGAATACCTTTCCAAGTCAAATTAATGCTGTACAACGCACTAGCGGAATCATATATTCAATATGGACTTAGTAGCTATGGTCGCACATTTAAATCTTACCTTTCACAAATATACATGTTACAACTTAGAATAATTAAAAACATAGTTTCTGTTAATGTTAAAAATAAATTTACACATGACAAACTCAATCTCTTCAAACACTGCAAAGTTTTGCCAGTTCAGTTACAATTTAAAAATATTTTTCTTAAAAAGTATTTCTTTGACAGTATGTTAAAGAAGGAGCGTAACCCGGTATACACTCGCGCGGCCGCGCAGGACCGGTTTGCTACGACCCGTGCGAACAATACCTATGGCAAGCGCGCGGCGTCCTATCTCGCTCCACGACTCATAAATGAGGTACCACGTGAACTACGCGACAGTATAACGCCAATCAACATTAAAATGAAACTAAAGGCTCACTTCTTGCAGTTATTGGATGGGGATGTAATTGCTGACGGGAATAATATGTGATAGTTTACCTAATGTGTTAGTAACCTATTGTATCGTTGCGACGGCAGCATAAGCACAAACCTTAGTGGTTTATTAAATGCTGCACCACCTGTTATTTTTTATATATATTGTTTTTGTGTTGATAAATAAAAAAAAAAAAAAAAAAAAGTATACTTACTAATTAAAACTAATTTAAATTGACAACGTTTAATTTGTGAAGCCATCATCATTCAAGTTCACTTAATAATTGGCACAAGAAAAAGATCTAACGACGAATCAAAAATACAAAAAAACAATTCTACGGGCCATTTCCAATGACATGAGTTTCACGCTGCCAACAAACGCATCTGTTACAAAATTAGCATTTACCTAATGGTGTTATTTATCCATTCTATTTAAACTTATACCTAAGTCTTAATTTGGCGCAAACATAAAATCATATCATTAATTTAAGATAATTGGTCACTGGACTCCAAGGCAATGGCCGAAAAAGCAACCGGGACGCTGGGATGATGATGATGATGATGATTAGAGTAGTACTCGTATTATCAGCTATAATAATTTATAAATACAACTACTACTGTGATGGACTCTACCATTATAATAACACCGTATCGATACCTTAAATCTCAAATGGCGTAACCACCAAAACACAACTTTTCAGGGGAGCAAAAAAACAAAAAAAAAATTTTTGTTTAAATTATAACTTTATATATTTTAATACTATAAAAATGTTTTATACATCAAATTTCTTAGAATTTTGAGATGAAGGCTTCAGTTAGAACTATTTGCACCTAGATCTTATATTTTAAAAAATAGAAGTCGGTTACGACTTCTGAAAATATGACAATAAGGCGTTTACACCCTATAAAAAAGTATTTTTTACACTTTTTTTTTGAGATTAAGGTCGTATCTCCCATTGAATTCATGAAAAAATACAAAATAAGGGGTATTTTCTACTTCTTTTATTGAATTAGGTACATTAAACGGCTAAGAGGATTTTAAGAAACAAAATAAAATCTAAAAAAAGCCAAGGCCGAGAGAATAAGAAGGCCTAATTCGATTAAGCAGTGTAGTAGTAGAAAAACGACCGTTATTCTTAGCAACAATGATTTCTACTTATATTAATATAATATTTACGTAATAATCAACTTTAAAATTCAATTAAAGTCCTAATGGAGTTAGAAAAGATTACAAAAAATGTATTAATTTAAGAATCAATGAATCAAGTAGCTACGTTTACACAATTTTAATAATAATTTAGAAATCAGAGTGAGCTGATACGATGACATTATAAGGTCGTGGTGTCTTTCTTGCTGATTAAAAGTATGTCGGCCATTGCGATGGGAAGTAAGAGCCCATCGCAATGGTCGAGATCACTCAGATTTCAAACATTAACAACCCTAACACTAAAGGCCATGAAGCTTAAAGAAATGAGAGTCGTAACATTTCAGAAGAAGATCACTCAGCATTCATTGCTTACTAATTGTGTGAATGTGTACTTTGCATTGTTTTTTGGCAATTTTTAAATGACTTTATTATTATTAAGAAAAACCCACACACTATTCAAATAAAATACTCAATGAAAGAAGATACCTCAGAAGACCAAGTTGCTCTCGGTCAAAAAAATATTCAAAAGAAGGGAAAGGAAAAGGGGATCGGGAATCGGGAAGGGTAAAAAGAAAATTACTAGTTTGACTAACGATAATGAGATGGAAAAACAAACAGACACAGAAGTAAATTACACAATAAAACCTTTGTATACAAGACCTATTTCAAAAATGAAATTCTAAAACCTTCTAAAAATGTGCCCAGACGGCATTTTCCCAAAAACATATCATGTAGAATATCGCCGATTACCAACAGCAGAAGATGTGCCAGATGTATTACCAGGCACTGATATAGAGGACGGAGTTACAGACACAGATAAATACTGTTTTTTTTATGTTTGATTGTTTATGATAGTTTCAATTTAATTCTTTTGACTGATTATTTAAATTAAGGCTTTCTAAAATCTCTTACTTTTTGAACGTAGCTACTTGATTCATTGATTCTTAAATTAATACAATTTTTTTAATATTTTCTTACTCCATTAGGACTTAATTGAATTTTAAAGTTGATTACTACGTAAATATTATATTAATATAAGTAGAAATCATTGTTGCTAAGAATGGGTCGTTCTTCTACCACTACACTGCTTAATCGAATAAGGCCATCTTATTCTCTCGGCCTTGGCTTTTTTTGATTTTATTTTGTTTCCTAAAATCCTCTTACCCGTTTAATGTACCAAATTCAATAAAAGATGTAAAAAATACCACTTATTTTGTATTTTTTTATGAATTTATGGGAGATACGACCTTAATCTCAAAAAAATCGTGTTTTTTATAGGGTGTAAACGCCTTTCAATAATAAAAATTGTGTGTGGTGTAAACGCCGAAACCGAAAAATGATGTCCCTCACCCCTTGGGTTTTTACTTTTTTTTTCACTTTACAATAATTTCTAAGGGCGTAACCACCAAATAAAGTTGGCTATGTGTGATACGCCATATTAATGTATTAAAATATCTCGTTACGCCCTGACGTTGTTCATGCATTAAATTTATAACTGCTTACGACCTCTTTACCTTATAAAAAGTGTTCAAATCTATAAAAAACATCGGGTCGTAATGACCATTTTTTTGCGAATTTCAAGATTTTAAATATACAGATCGATAGAGAAAAAAAAAACTGAATAAAACTGCATTCAAAAGTCATTTTGACCAATTTGGCGCTTACGCCATTTGAGATTTAAGGTATCGGTATGTTCTTGTCTCGAAGAAACCAGAACGTCTCTATTATTCTACAATACCAGATAATCGTTGAAGAACTATGCATCATACATATAGAGCAGGATATAACCGATTGAATGAATTGGAGACAATTAGCTAAGTGTATAGGCCTTTGACTATCGACATACCGTACGTGGTACTCAAGGCGGGTAGTCGCTCAAGTGGAGTACTTTGATCGGGGCACTTGATTGCTAGGATATTTTTGGAAGTTTCGTTTTTCCGAATTTTAATTTTTTTTCGTTTGTACATCATTATAGGATTCTTGCACAAGCGTCAAGTCTTTTTTTTTTCACAATCTCGTTTAGAAATACAATTATTTAATTTGAAAGCAAGATATATATCCAGCTCGAACGATTAATACATATATATATTTTATTGTCATGTTGGATTTTGAAAGCATTCGGCAATGCATGGCTATCCCAATCAGTATATGTTCTCGGGAATGCATGAGGGATGCATTAATTGACCACATTTTTCAATATATCTCAAGGAGATACAAAAACGCAAGCAACTAGGTATCTAAAGTCTAAAAGCTTAAACTTTTATAAGTTAGCTTAGAAAATAATGCGGCTCATATCAAAATCAGTAAGCCCGATTTTGATGTCCTTTTTGGATTAAATAAACTTTAGGTTTATATAACAGAAGCTACAATTCCTAATTTTATCGACTTGACAACACGCTTCAAGGTTAAGTTCTGTCGAAATCAGTTCGTTTCCACGCCACGAAAATAACAAGAACTGGTTCTATAATGACTCGGATAGTGAACGTAGATGATGTCCCATAACTATTTCACTCTAAGGTAGAAAATGTTGACTGCACCGTTTCGAAACGAGTCTTTTATCACACTACTAGCGGCCGCCCGCGACTCCGTCCGCGTGGATTTTGATTTCCACTTGCCTAAAGCCTTCCTCGTAAAATGGACTATCCAACACAAAAATATTTTTTCAAATCGGACCAGTAGTTCCGGAGTTTAGCGCGTTCAAACAAACAAACATTCAAACAAACAAACAAACATACAAACAAACTCTTCAGCTTTATATATTAGTATAGATTTAAATTATTTTTATAGCAGCGGATTAGAACTGGCCAATAAAAGCTCAAAACCGTTCTGAATGGCGCAAGTAATCTTAAGTCTGTTTGTTTTAGTCTGTGTGTTAAATATGTACCTACCAATTTAAGTAAATTTGAGTATACTTATTTGTAATACTATTGTTTATTCTGATATCTGTAACTCATGTGCTAAGTCAGATCAATGTGAATATGGGACGGAGGAG
Source organism: Nomophila noctuella (assembly GCA_958496325.1). NCBI lineage: Eukaryota > Metazoa > Arthropoda > Insecta > Lepidoptera > Crambidae > Nomophila > Nomophila noctuella. Next base: position 14,634,455 of record OY292484.1, read on the forward strand.
GATTTAGTATTATCTACAAATGTTCTATTTCACTTGATTGGCAAACAAGAGCAAAGTGTGATATTATTCTGAAAACTGTAGTTCAACTGTTTGGTCTTTATCATGATAAAATTGGACTGTTTGTGTTCCTCATCCTTTCATGATAAAACGCTTCTAATGGGACTTATCTTAAAGAACAATAAGTATTCAATGAAGTTACGGTAAAACCCAGATATGTTATGAATGCTCGCATGGTGATGAGTAAAAATACAATCGGGCTTTTATGCAGATATTCGTTAGTCCATTCATTGATACAATTTGTTGGTGATGTTAATTTAACAATTTAGTTTTGGTCTGGGAGTTTGTACCAAAATAGTCTTGTAATAAAAGTTGTTTCTGGAGGCCAAGACGCACTTCGGGTCGCTGAGCCATGGGAGTAAGTAATAAAAGTTGTGTTCGCGATGTATGTATAATGCGTTATTGCGACCAATTAATCAAATTGTAGAGCTCTGTCCTTGACCTTATAAGAAAATTCAACCATAGAAGAATTCCTAAACAGTTTTTTTTAATCAACAAATGAGTTTTTTTGCAGGAATTGAATAGAACTTATGTTGGCTAATCAGTAGCCTTACCAGAACCATAAAAGAATAATGTAAAATCATCAATAACGAGTTGCGATAACACGGGGAGATGGAAGACAACATCTCCAGTCATTTGTTAAACTTAAATATTGAATTCGAGGGAGAGTCCGGCCGTGCCTACTTCTTGTTGCGTTTTGTAGCTTAGTGAGGCAACTGATGATCCTAAACTTTATGGAAATAAAGACTTCCAACATATATATCATAATAATATGCTACCTACTATTAGCAATTTCCTATAATTTTAAATAAGGAACTATTATATCTAGACTAGATTCTCACAGCTGAATGCATACCATTCTGTATCTTAAACTAGTTTTAAGACTAATGTATACACCTACTTAGACATATTAGCATAAGGCATTTTGCTATCATTAACTGGAAAATCAGGAACTGTTATTTGTGTATTGGTGATATCTTTTAACTAGCACAACAGGATTTTAAGAACTATTGGAATCGTACTCTTTACATGAAAATAGTTCTTAATTTTGAGCAAAAGCAATATTTTCTTTGAGTGGTATTGTCTAATATAAAACAACATTAGTAGGAAAAACAAGCTGATGTATAATTTCATTTAATTGTAAATGTTTAATTTACAGCCTGGTTACATAGTTCTCTCCCAAGACTACCCACAGAAAATTTAATTGAATCTAAGTTGTAGTCGTTAACTAATTGGAAGTTTAAAATTTTGAGGTTAATTTATGTAAGAAGTTTGACGACTATGCTAATTTATGTAGGAATTTTATGGCCGAAAAACATTAGGCCAATTTAAAAGAAATGTATTCAAACGTATTGAAACACCGTAGGTAGAGACACATGTGTGCGACAGATAGTTAAGTATCAATCAATAGTAAATTCAAAAAACTTACTGGTGGAGTAACGCTGTATGTAGCTCTTTGGTTGTCTCCAGACGAGATGAGCGGCTCGTGCTCCTCCGTTCCAGCAGTCATTTTCAAAACTTTTTTTCACTCACAAACACGAACCACTAGCACGTCACTATCATAGTCCGGGTCACGGCCAAATTAAGTAACAATTAAAAAATCAAATTAAAGAAGGCTGTATATTGATATAAAAACCTTTGCCGGTGGTTAGAAAAAAAACAAACACGTCACAATTTTGGCGGCAAAAGTTTGACAGGCGCGCTCGACCGTCCGCCTCGGAGTGAACAAGCTCGCGCGCCGACTGTACCGGCGGATAATTACGTGGGTTAGTTCCGACTTGCTCTCGAGCCTCCCCGGCGCATTCCGTACGCTTCACGATTTCGGATCGAGCTTGACGGCTAATAAATAATATGAAAATTAAAAAATAATTACTATGCACTTTTCTACGATAGCATTGCTCATCAGCTGAAGCGTATTCCCACACTACCTATACTATACCACACACTTCACCTTTTACGAGTAGAAAGCTCGGTGCACTAAGTTGAAAGACTAAATTTTCTCGATGACGATTCTCTCTGTTATTCGAAATGAATGCACTGTGTTTTTTCTTCTATCATAATTTTTTTACGGATTTTTGTGTTCTGCCATCCTTAACAAAAACAAGGCTGGTGTCAAGCGCTTGGGGAACTTATTGAAATTCCCCAATACAAATAGACTCCAGATGTCGAATTAATCTCATATTAATAGGTAGGTGCTTGCACCACAATTCACCGACTGAGAGGTGGCCTCCCATTCCCATTCATCACACACAAAACATTTGATTACACTGTTTGACAAGAACAAATATTTCTTTTTTATCAACAACACGACTAACATTTTAACGCTGTCCACATTATTTATTTTCAAGAATGAATAGACAATTTTACTTTTGTAGGTAATGTAAGTTTTCAGTGATGGCGCGTTTTGTATTTAACTAATTTAAGTAGAGATTATAAGTGACGCTTATATTTTTAATTAAAAGTAGGATGGGTTGAATAAATAGACTTGCCTCATCGTATGTAAATGTTTATTATAAAAATCATATTTGAGATAGCAAATAATAATTGATCGGTAAATTATTTATACAATATATAAATGAATACCCATTCGTACTTCCGTTACTCGTATGATTATATTATTTAAAATGACACATGATAAAGGAACTATTGTATATAGACTCGAGTGTTTCATGACCCTTTACAATAATATGCATTAATTTACCAATATGGCTAACATATTCCTTTTTATATATATAAATCTTATCAACTATTTCACATAACATTGCGTTTAACATACCTACTCTAATTCAATTTATAATAGTATTATTTGGTAGATTACTTTCAAAATAGATACGCCTCATCGGAATCGAACTTCCAACATAGTGACATTTGTTCTAAGCTTTGAGAGGGATTAAAAATATTACATGTGACAGGGGCATGACACTAGTATAAAAAAATATTTGTAACACGCAAAAATAATCTTTAAACAAAAATAAACCTTTCTTATTATAAGTTTCTCTTAACGCAAATGCTGTCTTATATTATTCACAGCTAAAGTAATATTCTAGAATACGACCTTTGAACTAATGTCACACCTCCGTTTTAATTCTTAATCGCTCATCCAAAGCAAAAGTAATAAAAACAAAAAGGAAAACTCGTACATCTCAAAGTAAACTACAAACATATGAACTAACGGCGATCTCGATTGCGTTTTAATAATTACATTTAAACTGCAAAAATAAACACATTTATGCATTTTGTCTCAACACAACTTTAATACGGGAACAATAGCTTAATTAATACATATTGTGTTCACGGTGTTAGAACCTTAGAACGAGTCCAAGACCTGATGGATAAATAAGGGTTAGAAATTAAATGCGTATTTCTATTTATTTTGTTCAAAAATCTCACTCAAAATGATCTCATTCAGAAAACAGGGAAACATCGCATTCAAAATATAAAAGATTAAATTGTTACAAAGTCACATTGAGACATGAAATAAAATCTGTCAAATGTACATCGCACAAGCATTATTCGTAGGATATTAAAGTATAAAACTAGCTTCTCGATCATTTAGCACTACATAGGAAGCAATTAGGTTACACGATACAATGAACCAGTTGAATTAGCATGTTATTAATGAATATAAACCGTTTTCATAGGCGTAGCTAGATAGTTACAGTAGTATGTTTCGGTAATAATTGTCCAGGAGTTAAGAGTTGTGAAACACTTATCCTGAGTCTCATGAAACATTTTAATCATCAGAACATCAAAATCTTATCATATTAAGAAACGGAGTGACTACCCTATTAGGATGTTGAACATATTCTGTGCTAGTTATTAACTCTTGAAGGATATTAAATGAAATTAAACATAAAATACATATAATGTCTTCACCATAAAGTAGTTATAATTTTTAATTAACTACTACGGTCAATGAAGTAAATTAATAAGAACATATTACAATTTTAGACTATATTATAATAATCCACAATATTAATTGTTAATTTATAGTATTGAGAAATCAAAATGGAAATTCTTTTTTAATTAATTAAAAATATTATTAACACTTTTTTATATCTTGGCATGCATAATCAACGAACACTTTTAGCTTATAAAAAACAATCTGTAACAAAATCGAACAACTTAAATATACAATATCTAATTGATATCTTTGTGATTATAGAATAAAACAAAGTCAGTTTTGTCAGCACTTAATTTGCAATATAAATAAAAAAATCAAATTACTATATCAATATCTAAAATCATAAAAGAGAGAAATAATTTACTTGCTGTTCAATTTTGTTACAAATTATATATAGGATAATATACAGTTTATTAATTAATCTATTACATGAATATGAATAAGTATTGGATATTAGAATTTATTTCAGTAATTATTATGAATAACAATTTTGAATTATACGGATACCTATTATAATCATGGACTTAGGTAGATATAAATATGATCAGTTTTATGCATATTATATTAAATTAAATACAAAATACAACAACAGCTTAAAATTTAGGAAAATTTTATATTTTACCTCGTAAATTTTCAGTAATAAAATATGATTTTGACTGTTTGTTTAACTGTATCGGAAGTGGTTTATGTGGAAGTATTTCACTGGGAACATGTACTGAATCAGGTTTTGAGGAATAATACGGAATATCCTTTTTACTTGCCTTATAAAGACTTATCTATATACATAAATAAGGCTCTTATAAATGACGTGAGTGTATTTTTCAAAATTACCAAATTATTTTGATTATCTTTGAAGACACTAGTGCTAGTGCATGTATACATTTCTCTTTAAAATTGTTTTAGAGCTCAAATTATGGCTGAAATCAAGTACAAGGGAGAGGTGCAAATGTATCAATTTATATTTCCTACTTTTTTGTATGAAGACATGAAACAATTTGAGGTCAATTATAAGAGCCCGTAAATTTTACAATATTATAAATAGACACATCGGATAATAATTGCAGTATTCAAAGTGATTATTGCATTAATTACGATTATAGTTTCATTTTATTTTATGAATCAAGTGTGTTCGCGCTTACGCCTGATCGGACAGGGGCTTGTTAAAAGCGGTATTTTCCTCCATACAAAATAACAAATAAAGAAGAATCCAATATTTAATTAGCTTGTTGTAATAATAAGGTATTAATCAGGCTGTCTGTCCGCCATTGCGGAGCGCGTAAGCGGAGTGGAGAAGCGGAGAAATATTAACCAATAGAATTGCACAAAATCTTCGCTTCTCAGTAGAGGACAGCGACTATTGGATAATATTTCTCCGTTTCTCCACTCAGCTGCCTAGCTCCGCTTTGTTGGACAGGCAGCCTTAATAATGTATGATAAGGCAGGCTTAAAACGAAGACTTATAATAATTGGATCAAGTGCGATTTTAGATATTGGTAGTGTTTTAAACACAAGCCGAAAAATGGCTTTATGAGTCGCTAGCGTATTTATGAGAAACTCCATGCTATGCACAAAGGATTAACAAAGACAATTATTTTGTCTCTGTTCTGCGTCTGGATTGTATTTAATCGCGATATTATAAGCCTTTCTTTTAAGTTTTGTTACTGCCCAAAGGTTTATTGGAATCCATTTTCGTCCACATTTCAAGACAAACGAACTGGCCTTATATCTAATTTTTACATTCATCGCAGGATTATTTCATATAATTGATGTGTATCATGATCTCGAGGCTATGGGCGCTCGTTGGCGTAAACATACCTAATAAGAAATCTATTATTTGATAACGCGCATTTTTCTTATCTATGGCTAACTAATGCGATCAGTCTAGTAACTTGGCAGTGTATATGGATATCGGTGGATAATGATTTGCTTAGAACAAACGTGGTTATAGGGTACCGCTGCAAAATTCCAAAATAAAATTAGCCTCGGGGCTAATGTAGCTTTCGAATGGTGAAAGAATTTTTAAGATCGGTCCAGTTTCCCTCGTTATGATGAGAGAAGACAAATATAAAATGGGTTTAAAATAATATTTTTCGGTTTTATCTATCCAGGCATAGGTCTCAAGTAGGACTCCATACTCTATTTCCAACGACTTATACTGAATCCAGCTTTCCAATTTAACCTAATCCGATAATTTCAAGCATCACTGGCTCCCACAAACGACCTGGATTATTGATCTAATAAATCATAATCACAGCCACAGAGCCGTATTCAGTTACATCGCAATATATATGACAGTAACATAATACATTATTGGACACATTCGATGTGTGCAAATTCTTGGTAGGGCCATGTAGATTGGGAATTTGTGCTTTAGGAGTTTAAAACACGGTCTATTTTGGAGTGAAGTCTTGAATATTTAGTAAAGTCTTGTTACTAAGCTTAAACATTATCCACCTATTGAACTGAAGCTATAATTATAGCGGATATCGACATGCTTCTTCATACCTAGAAGCAGCGATTGTATAGCCAGGAATTGAAATGTTATGCGATTAATCGGTTTTTTATACGTCACATAACCAAAAATTAAATGTATTTCTTTTCTTGCAATAAAATTATCCTTTCAAAATTGAGGTCCATTGTTCAGTTTAGTCTAAAATGATGACCAATTTTAACTGTTTGACCTACAAACTTACGAAATGGAACATTTTCTATAACTAATCCGTTAATAGATGACGTCTATTGTTGAAATAAGACAACAGTATTATGATACCTATTACAGAGGCTACTTTTTCAATCCCTGGCTACGCGATTTCATATTTTATGACGACGGCAATAAGATTCATGAACGCGCAAATTGTAATATAAGGCTTTCATCTACTCTCGTTCAGACTTCATGTTGCTGGGTGAAATGCGGTGTCGCATTGAGCGAGGCTTACGGCTAATATGTTGTTGTTTTTATATGATGAAAAGGTTTTCGATATCACCCATTTACTAGGATACCTCGATATGAAACTAGAAGCTTGCAGTCCGCAAACTAAGGCCGCCATTCGGTTATAAAATCACTAAGTATATGTTTTTTTATTAGTCTTTTATTACATTTTTAAGTTGCCATAATCTTTATTTAAGAAAACTATTTAAAGTAGATTTCAAATCATCACAAATGTTTATTCTTTAGAGCACTATAGAGCGTTTAAATCTTAAATTTATAGGAATTAAAGAAAACCTGAAGGCGGTACTTGTTTGCGGAATGCACACTCTTATGTGATTCTATCTCATCTTTAGACATGGGCAAGAATCCTAAATATTTTCTAGGTACAAGAATCAGTGGTAGGTATCCTGTAAACGGGTGATACAATTTCAAAACATCTGACGTTTCGTAATCCTATTGTGAATGATGTACGCTACGGTAACTGAGGTATAATTGGTGTTCATAATCTGTCTTTTATGTTACTTCAAGGTGGATTTCCTATGTTTTTTTTTTTTTGAAATGTGAAATATCTTATAGTTACTTTTGAAACGTGAAGTTTGTTTTCTACTACCGTTGTAAATATTGTATATTAAGTGTTAGAGTGCGACTCCACCAAAGCTAAGATGTGTGCTGTGAAGCGGAGATGTGTCGTAAGCGGCCAATAGGATTTTGGCCTTAACACGTGATCAATCACAGCTTGAAATCCTATTGGCTGAAGACACAGCACACAGCACACCTCTTGGCTTTGATTAAGTCTCACCCTTAAAGTTTATTGGCATAGTATATTCAACTACTAAGGATAGATGTGTGTAAACATGCACAATTCTAAATGCTACTTCTCAGTGACTCTAGCCATAGTTATATCAATGAGTAAATATTGAATTTCACAATATAAATAAATGAACTTAGATGAATCATTAAGTTGAAGTTACACGAAACAGCCACGCAATTATGTCAAATGACTTATTAAGTAGTCTAATTAGAAATAGGTTATGTAAATATAATGTAACCAATTAACTGGTCATGAATGCGGTTGTGATTGCGTCGACTCGTCGCTTTTGGTGATCTACGAAGCTCCCTTTGATGTGATGTTGCGCAATAATTACTTAAAGGCTTGTGGTTGAAAACTGGATTCTATCACACGATCAAACCAATTTGATCACTATTCTAAAGGGCGAAGCTTCAAAATGACTTAAACAATTGATCACGTGCTAAGCGTGTTTTGTTTTTTAGAACAGATTAAAATTTGACCTTGTCTTTTGTTCTTCTTTTTGATTACATCAATTATTTCACATTTGTGACGCAGCGTCCCCTCCCACATTTCACCAATGAACCTTTTGATAGAACACAACCAGTTACAAATTAGTTGGCTGTTTTAAAACTTATACTAATGTAGAATTTTACGTTCAATCCGGTTTTGCTAAATTACGAAAGAAATTTACTATAAATTACTACACTTTTGTGTCAATAGTGAGGAACTTATTTTACTGATATAGATTGTATTTAATAAGATCACAAAAGCGACAAATCGACACAACCAAAAGTACCGCCGAACATTACATTCCAAACCTTTCAGTGACCCATCGCGAATAATTCTCCTAACTACACAACGGCCCGTAACAACTTAACTCTAAACTATATCATAAGGCATATTCATCATTCAATTACATATCAATCGACGCTAGTTCGTGTATATTTAACTAGAGCGTTCCAACGAGTGCTAAACTTTTAGTCTTGACTATTAAGCTAACCTGCAGTTTATCTAGCGATTACAGACAAAAGATTGCGAGTTGATTAATAAAGACTAACATGGAACATGGCGGTCGTCCACCAAAGCGGACCTTATCTTTAACAAAAAGGTTTTAGAATTTAATATCTACTAGATGAGGTAACATAGACAATGTATCCAACTTATGATTGGTTTATTTTTTGAGACGTCAGACGTCTATCGAATTAACCTATGACAGCTTAAGTGGACTACGTCTATGCATCGCCATCCATCGGATTATAATTAATTCTAAAACACTATAATTATACCCACCCGTCCGCTTTAACGGACAATACACCAAATTAGGTTAAACTAACTGGTACACGACACCATGAGGTAGTCTGAAATTACAATAAAAGTACTTAAAACGACGGTTTACTTTGCTCCTAAGATACGACGGCTTAGCAGTATTACTGCTAAGCCTATTTTAAATTACACGCCGTAGTAGACGACAGTGGGGTTCGTTAAAAAAACTACATGCAAAAATAACGACTTCGCTACTTAGACCTAGGTTTGAATTGAGAGCATTAATTAGCCTAGCGGAGCCCGAGCTGCGACGGCCCATTCCGTCCCTTACTTCCTGTCATCACCTAAAATATACACCGTTACATACCTACACTATATGACAACACCTAAAATTAAACAGTGAACGGGATCGCTCCCGAAATCACGAAATTTTTGATACGCTTAATTTAACCCAGTACGTAATTTATCATCCCAATTCCATCCGAATCGTTAATTTTCAAAAATTATTCCAATGAGCATTTCACTACAAAATATAACTTAAATTGAACAAAACAATGCAAGTACAAATATCTTTACCATGCCCCATCAAGGTACGAGCAGTGTTTTATCAAAATCCCGAAAACCAAAAGAAAAGTCGTAACTCTTAATTTTCATTCCTACAGCGCTTGCGCATGGTCGCAACGCGTCTATATCACAGCCAAGTTGGCCGCCGCACGCTTTCTCGAGGGCTCCGCGTGAAACCGACCTGGTGGTCTAGCCAAGTTTCCATTTTGACTATTGTCGCTATAGGCATCGTGCGTAGCGATGACTCTGCTATCTCGTGACTCATATTCAAAACTTTTACTCTCAATGTCGGTAATGCTACTGTCAAACGGAAAAACACGGTGCCTTATCTTGCATGATCGGGATTTTAGCGCCCTCTATAGTTTCTGCACGGTGCCTATTGTTATCGTCGCTACTTATATCTCCGTCCCTCTCACACAAATACTTCGTGATGGCAAAATTAGTCGAAGCGATGGCGAATGGCGATGGCGATAGTGGTCGAAGTGGCAACATGGTTAGACCACCTGGTCGACTTTAATTCCATTCATATGTCCAACATTGTAAGCATCCCTGAGATGTTAAGATATTATTAAGAATATTTTTTTATCAACGTAATGCATATCAACAAATCTTTACCTAATTTTCCATTACAGTTGATTTGTCAACTAATTTTTATGTCAAATGTGACAAGATTTTGTGTGACACAACACAAGTTAGTTGCAGTTACGTAAGCGACCATAAAACTCCGATAGGAAACGTAGATGTGAAAATTATTTATCGTGAACGGCTCGAAAATCTATAGCTATAATTAATTGGCCGTTACAAGCTGATATAATTAAAGTCATTATTTCCATCCATACACCATTTCAGTTATATTCGTTTTATTTATCAATTACGAGTTTCTACCCCCTTTTCAAGGATGCGGGCAATTTACTTCGCGTCAGATTTACACATTTAGCGTTACTGATGGTTTAATACTAACATGCAACATGCTATATAAAAACCAACTACAGAGTTTCACAACGTATAACAATTTTTGCCTACAGACAGTTTGTAAACTTGTCTATTTTCACCTATTAAAGCTGTTATACACATGTTCGGATCTAATTGAGTACATTTTTAGGAGAAGGCATTTAGTTTGTTCTTTACGTTTGCCATCGACAGACAAATGATATAGCGTTATCTTTACATTTATCAATCAAAATCAAAATGCGAGGGAGTATGTACATTTTTGTCGATTTAGGTACAAATTGATAACCTTGAAAATAATCGCCATGTTTTGTCAAGCATTATTTTCATATCGTTCAAATTTCTACTTCATGGATCTTAGACTTTATTTTGGTGCTTCAATCTGGGGGCACGGCAATGCCCCAGCCAAGTCTCGAGCTTATTTTTACCCGAAGCTCTGTTCATTTTTACTACGTCGACGAATTGAATATTTTCATTGATCTGAACACGTGTATACCCGCCTTTATTTCCATATCGTAATTTCTCTTAACTTTTACGAATCCAATATAATATTACCTAGCTAATGGACGCCGCGGTGATCGCTAACATCTTCTTCAGACAGTCAGTTACTTCAGTCTTGGGACAACCACGTTCTACGTCCATCTTTACTTTGACCAAGTATTACTTATATTCTCGTCTTCCTCAAATGCATGGTCTACACTTATTTAAAGATGCAGACGGCAATTTTACAAAGGGGACTCTAAGTTAGACCTTTATAGGCTTGCAAAGGACATAAATAAAAATAAAAAAATTACTTTTGAGGCCCAATAATGTTTTCACGGGTATTTGTAAGGACAATTACATTCTCAAACAGCTATAATTTTAACGTGGTGGAGGCAATTTCTGTTATCATTTGACACCAACAATAACATGCGGTCGACAATGATCCCTTCGAATGGCTTTCCTAGAATATGACGAGTAACGTTGTTAATAATATGTTCCTTAATGACCCAACTTGCAATGTGGTTTAATGTTTGCCAACCACAACACAGACAAGTTTGTCGAAATCGATTTTTTATTAATTTTAATGGAAATTTTAGATAACCTACCGTATTTATTCAAGATGTTTTTATTTGATTTCGCTCTCATGTCCAGTAGAATGAATTGCATATTACCATGTAAGTTTTGACATCTCAAAACAGAGGCCTGTTTTTGTACCTTTACCTATTTTTTAGTCTTCGCCTGTTATTGAAAATCAAAATATATATTTTTCACCGCGGGTCTGTGACATTCCCTACTTTATCCAATAACTTCAACTTTGTTTCACGTATTCGTTACCGACCAAATAATTTGTCTGACTGATTGCGTATTTCTTTACATACATGAATAGGAACTAGATTTTTACAGTCTGTCAGGTCAATACAACACGATTTAGAGTACCATGAAGCCTATAAAATTTGTGGTGCACTTATGGGCTTCGAATTGTTTTACCTATATCCCTTTCAGTATAGATTATTCTAACTGATACAACTTGCATTTGTTATAAGTGCAACTGGGATATTTTATTTTGTTTGTTCCCAACGAGAGACGATTGTTTATGACTGTTACAAGAGGGAATTCCTCTCGGTGTTGTTACAGGCACACACACATTTTAAATTTAATCTAGAGCTTTTTTGTTTCGTATTGTATTGACCCGACTTTAAATACTGATATACGCGGGCAGGAACCATGATCCATGGCAGTATTGTTATCTTATTCAAAGAAACGCAGTTAAATATTTAATTATATTATCTCTTGCAAAGCAAATATGACCAACTTTTGCACTGAGAATAGTAATGCAAATAATTGTATTTGAGTCATTATTTATGCCACCCAGACCTATTCAAGACTCGGTACAAAAATTGTCATAACAAAGTATATTTGATATTCGATAGATAGACTACGGTACTACTATTATTGAAGATCGAAAAGAATATCGAACAATTTAATTTGTATTTCGTGACTTTTCCCGATTTTATGGCCCTAAGGGTCTTTTAAAGAATGCGTGGGGCCAAAGTAAACGGCGCAGAGGCTTTTTTTTTAGTACCGGTACCGTTTATCATTATTATTCAGGGATTGTTTTAACATCAATATAGTGTGGTTAGAAATCACTGAATGCATGTACAGTAAGGTCGAACCATTTCGAAGATCTGACACTGCTTTTCCATCGGATTATGCGTGGTTATCATATTAATATTGTAACTGTGAAAGTTTATTTGTTTGGATGTTTGTCCGTCAATCTCATTGCAACTACTATTTTAATGAAATTTTGGTATACAGGCTGAGTATGGGCTGACTTAGGTGATAGTATACTTTAATCCCGATTAAATGCTCCCACAAGAGTCTTGATAACGCGGGTCTTGATAACATCATTTAATAGCTATGCCAACCTTATATCAACAATGGTGACAATATCTAAATACTTAATAGGACTAGGGGCAGTGCAGGGTATCAAAAAAACTTCACATGGCAAATATCCAATGAAAAAGCAGTCTTAAATATCAAAATCTTTGGGCTTGAATTGCCTAGTTGCGTGAAACGTTGTAGTGTTAGTAACTACCTACAGCGTTCGTAGTGAGTCTAGCAGTGAAACGCTATGGTAGTACTAGTACTAAAGAGCCTTTGGCGGGCCTAAAAATTTAACGCCAGAGTTACAAGAGATTTTACAGCGTCGATAGCGTATCTAGTAGTGCAACGCTATAACATCGTGTCTGTTAGTGTCACGCTAGTAGTAGTACCTAAAGCATCTGCGGTGTGTTTAGTAGCTTGACGCTATAGGTTGTCCGGTGGTGCTTCGCTATAGTGTATTTTGTAGTGTTACGCTATAGTATCGTATTTTGCAGTGTTACACTATAGCATCGTGTCCGACAGTGTACCGCTATAATATCGTGTCAGGCAGTGTTACGCCAGTATCGTGTCCGGTAGTGCTACGCTATAGTATCGTATTTTGTAGTATTACGCTATAGTATCGCATTTTGAAGTGTTACGCTTTATTATCGTATCCGGTAGTGTAACGCTATAGTATCGTGTCCGGCAGTGTAACGCTAGTATCGTGTCCGGTAGTGCTACGCTATAGTGTTACGCTATAGTATCGTATTTTGTAGTCTTACGCTATAGTATCTAGTCCGGCAGTGTTACGCTATAGTATCGTGTCGTGTCCGGTAGCGCAGCGCTCGTACCTACAGCGTCTGCGGCGTGTGCTTGGGCTGCCTCTTGAGCCGGCGGCCGACGGGTCGGTGTCAGTTGTTCTTGTCGAAGTTGTGGAACGCCCAGTCGATCGACGTCGTCCATGAGTTCTTCACGGCCTCGTTGAACTTCGAGCGGAAGTGGTCCATCGCTTTCTCTTCGGATAAGTCCATTACCTGGATTCGAATATTGAATTTAGATTGTTACATATTTGGGTTTGCACGTTCAGAGGCTTCACGTTGGATATTCAAATTGACAATTGAATTTTATTTGCATGGTGATAAATAACATAATTTTATTTCAATTTAGATGTAAAATTCACAATATCCACAAACAAAATTTTTGTAAAAACTAATGTTTCTTCATTAATCTATTTAATTACGCTACTAATTTATTTAATGGTCATAGTCATTCAGGTAATCTTTAGTAGCCAAAATAAAAATGACAATTTAAGAGTCAAATTAGTATAAAATTTGAACAAAATTTACTTTAGGACATAAAACACCCCACTAAGTATGGGTATCATGTAGGGATTGCAATTGCTGGATCCAGCATCCAGCAATCCAGCTGGATCCAGCGCCTTTTTAAACTTGCTGGATCCAGCATACATATGCTGGATCCAGCATGCGGATCCGCAAACGTATCAATTTCTACTGTTTAGATTTTAGCCGCCTTATTTGAGACGTCGCGGCAACGTTGTCACCATGGCACATGCCGCATGAAAGGCAACGCTGATAATATCCAACAGTGGACTATTTAGTTAGGTACTTATAAGTGTATGTTGTTACTATTAAACATGATTGCTAAAATGCACAATTTTCATTGGAAAAACCTGTGCTATTTGTAAAAAGGTTTTTATAGTTTTTTCCTCCTAAGCCGAATTCGGCCACGGCGGCCAATCTTACGATTAGCCAAGTACGCAGGATATAATAGTATATCATATATATAAAAACTATTAGCCCTCTCGTAACCACAGAGCAGTGCTTGCATAGTGCCAAAATATAGGAAATAAACAAAAGGAAGTTTTATGAACATGAGGTTATTAATGTTTATCGTTTTATACTATGTTAACTTTTTTCATCTCAAATGATCAACAAACTAAAGCAAGTTAATATAAGATACTAGCAGCTGCCCGCGACTCCGTCCGCGTGGGTTTCGGTTTCCGCACTCAGTTTTACTATAGATAGCTTAAAACATTCCTCGACAAATGGTAATTAGACTATCCAACACGAAAGATTTTGTCAATTCGAACCAGTAGTTCCTGAGATGAGCGCGTTCAAACCAATCTAGATCAGAAGTTACACGTGTTATTGTGAGTCAACCATAAAACATAGACATAATGATGTAGTGGGGTATTTTCTAGGCAATTTTATGTAGAACTAGCGGCCCGCCCCGGCTTCGCCCGTGGTACTTGTCCACTATTTAATGGATGATATTATACATAAAAACCTTCCTCATGAGTTATTCTATCTATTAAAAAAAACCGCATCAAAATCCGTTGCGTAGTTTTAAAGATTTAAGCGTTCATAGGGACATACAACATACAACATGACAGAAAAAGCGACTTTGTTTTATACTATGTAGTGATATTTCCGAAATAAATTATTTCTTTATAACTTTAACCATTAAGACTGCACACGTGACAGAAGCTTAAAAAATTGGAGTAATTTCTCCCGTTTTCCCAACGTTTCCCATAACTACGCTTCTCCTATTGATTGTAGCGTGATGAATGAAAAGTCCCATAATCTGCCCAGGAGTATGAAGATTAATTGTACCAAGTTTTGTCAAAATCCGTCGAGTAGATTTTGTTTCTATAAGAAACATACAGACAGACAGACAGACAAAAATGTTACTGCTTGGCTTTTTGACATCAGTATCGATCACTTATCACCCTCTGATAGTTATTTTGAAAATATATTTCATGTACAGAATTTACCTCTACACGGATTTGTTATAAGTATAGATGAGTGAAATAAGTGAAAGATTTCAAAGATAGTAAAAAGAAGGACAATTTAATTAGACAAAGCCTTAAAATTTCGCTTTTTTACTTTCAGTGCACGTTTTGCTGGATCCGCGCTGGATCCAGCTGGATTCAGGTCAATCCAGCAAAAATCCAGCTGGATTGAAAAAGCTGCTGGATTGCAATCCCTAGTATCATGCCATGTTCCAATAATTCTGTATTGCATCGGTTTGTACTCCTGAGAGTAATAAATAATTTGGAGTCCATTAATTGCTTATCGTATACGTTACTCACGAGGGTCTCGCGCAGGTACTGCAAGTCCTTCTCCGAGGACAGCTCGCGCAGCCCCGTCGAGATCATCATCGAGAACAGCGACAGGATCAGGTGCCCGTGCTTGCGCAGGATTTTGAACGCCTAAACATGTAGACATTATTAATAATTTTAATAAACAAAAAAGAAGTAGACAAAAAAAAAGAAGAAAACATGTATCTTGCCGTAAGTTGTTTTCTTGTTGAATTGTGGTTATATAAATAAACTAGCGGCCCTTCGCGACTCCGTCAGCGTGGATGTCGGTTTCCAATGGCCTAAAGCCTGTGGTTGTGCTATCTAATACAAAAAGAATTTTTGAAATCGGTCTTGATGTTCCTGGGATGAGCGCGTTCAAACAAACAAACACACTCTTCAGCTATATATATTATTAAAGATTAATAAAGATAAATAAAGAGTTAAAAGTATTCTACAAAATTTAAGAGATGGCGCTAGCTTAGCGTAAACCAATAACAGTAAAACAATCGTCGGGTCTAGTAAGGATGTCAATCCGGGCGGGTGTATTGATCATTATGCTTCCGAGACCTTACTATAATCGGGTTCGGATTCGGCCTGGTAACTGAGACAACGTAGATTTTTTCATGTAAATATTAACACTTGTAATGAAGATTCCTTTTGTATATGCCTTGAGAGCATTTAATCGGAATAAAAAGTATCTTATCCAGCCCATATCCTGCCTGTATACCTAAATTTCATCAAAATCCGTTCAGTAGTTTCACCTTGATAGACGGACGAAAACCTAAACAAACTACATATTTATAACATTAGTATGATAGACAATTTATATATTGTTTTCGCATCTACCGTCTCGCAGTGCTCGCGGAATATCTTGAAGTCAATCGGCTCGTTGTCCCCGGACCCGCGCTGGCCCTTGTTGATGACGTGTATGAAGTCGTGCGTCAGGACGAACGGCACGCGCTCCCGCTTGAACCCGTACTTCTGCTTGAAGTGGCCCAGGAAGTGGCCGAAGTCGATGTGGAACAGCTGCAATAAAGTGTTGATAAGTCTATTGCTGGGTGGCTTAATGACAGGACGGTGACCTCACCATACTACCATATATATAGCTACGTCTTATTTACAGCAGCTTTTATGAAAATTCTATTTTTAAAGTAACTGAGAAAGTCACCAGGTGAAGTAGGTCTCAATCGTATTGCAATAAAATAAGAAGGCAATTTGACAGCTGTATATTTTAAGTAAAGGTTTATCTCTAATGAAAAATCTGCTCGATGGTTATAATGGCAAATAGAGGTCTGCAAAAATATACCAGTTAGAACTCATTCTTACAATCTAGTGGATTCATTAGACCCTTCATTTTACCTTATAACGCAACATGATAACTGACAAGCGTCAATGTCAATCCATCAAGTTTAATGTCACCAGTGAATCAAATTACTGAATAAATTATTTCATTTCATTTCACCAGAAAACAACGAAGAATGTTTCTTTATTTATTAACGTATAATTACAATTTATAAACTTTCGTAAAAGACTCTAAATTTGTATTACTTAGTACCGTCCACGCCAATTCATAAATTTGCAACGTCTTAGCGGGTGTTATTCCGGTGACATTATAACACACACCTGTCCGCTCTTCTTGACCATGATGTTGTCGGGATGTCTGTCGGCGATGCCCAGCACGTATGTCGCGACGCAGTACCCGGCGCAGCTCATCGTGAACTCGTCCACTGCCTTGTTGAACGCCGCTTCGTTCTGCTTGCCAGCTTCATCCTCGGTTTGCTTTTTCAGCCATTCTAGATGCAAAACAGGCAATTAAAATTTGGAGATCCAAAATGACTCAAGTCATAAAGTAGACTTAGAGGCCCTAGTCTTGGACTCAAATAAGGGTTCAGGGTTTAAAGACTCATTGAGTTGTTAACCGTATGAATTGAGTCGAGTTCCTGTTAAGAGCTTGGAAACCTCGAGTCCTTTCATCTCTAATTTGTTGTAAATAAATAAATTAGTTGGTCGAGCAACATTTCGATGAATAAAAATAAGAAGCAAATACTCTATTGATTATATAATAGCACAGTAAAGATTCACCGAATGAAAAAAAATGTTAAGCCAAAAGGAATAGACCGCTTAACAAAATTTGGTGTTAATTAATCAGCGCCATCTGTTGACTTCTATGGGAAAACTACTTTGTGGCGCTCGATGTATATAGGTGTCGCCACTAGTGCAGTCCGTCTTTTAGCTTTCTTTTTTATGATGCGCCGTTACCAGCGTAATGCTAACTTCTATTTTTGCGTTTATCTATTGAATAATCCGATTCCATTCAAATTACAATATACTCCGATACGTGCCTCGACGAAGAGAACATGTGTTTTTTTATTTATTTTAGTATAATTAGCTATTAACCCTTCAGTTGCTTTAGCACTGATCAGTGTTCTAGTATGAAACTGCGGTAACACTGATCAGTGTTCAGATGACCTGTGACACTTTCAACTCTATTTTGAAACATATACACTTGAAATACGGTCTTAAACTCGCGCTATGTTGCCGCAGACGACGGGTACAGATTTACGCACCCTTCCCGCATACGAAAGGTTAAACATAACACTTACGCAGCAGCGTAGCTCTGTAGATAGTCGAAGCAGCGTTGAACAGCACGCTCTGCTTCTGAATGTTGGCGACGGTCTCCGCCTCCTCCACCACTTCGATCATGCCCACCTGGTTCTCCATCAGGATGCAGTTGTATGGGCTCAGTCTGGGGAATAGATACAATGTTTTTTATTAGTCCTGTCGAACTTTGTACCAACAGATAAATTTACAAAAAAAGCAAATTTAAAAAAAAATTGGTCCCGGCCAACATATTATAAATCAAATTGTCATAAAATCGCACCGCCCATTCTAGAATTACAAATGGAGTTAGTAACAAGGCTTTCTCTTATTTATTCTTAAATTATAGAAAGAAAGAAGGTAAATTGCACTTGTCCTTAGTATCTGACTAGAAATTAACTATGTAAGTATAGAAACACACCTAGCCAAAAACACGACACCGAAGTTCGGCGGGATTCGCTTCTAATGTTTTTAAATGAAGGATGTAACACTGTAGCGTAATAGTTTTGAAAAAAAACTTTGAACGAACTTTGATCGCGTTTTTACCGCTTAGCGTGTTTCCACACTAACACTCTTCGCAATGCGGGTTTAATTCCATTACAATTATTTCTTTACAACAGTTTTTGGTGCATACCAAACATATGTGTACTTAAATTACTTCGATCATGCTTCTGCCTGAGGATCGGGATACATGGAGCACCATTGGAAATAACTATGTCCAGTAATGATGACAATTGACAACATTTCATTTTTTTCATGTGCTGTTTTTAATTTCTATTCTGAAAGATTTTCAAAAACTAAAACTTACGTTTTTTTTCTTTTTTGTTTCTTTTCTTTCCTTTTTGTAAAATAAATTATTTAAAAACGACTTATTCTAAAAGAGCGTAAGTCAATGTCATGGGATGAACAAACAGTTTATCTTTGCTATTTTAAAAAATAAACTTGAATGACGGAAGTTCACACAAATGTTGCCAGGAGACTCTAGGGTAAATTCATGAAAAATGTTGCCCAAGTACCTAAAGTGCCACTTAAGTACCCAGTTCGTACTTTAAACTTACGTAAATATTGTTTTAGTAAGTTTTCATAAAGCTATAAAATTAAATCTGGTACATCACCTGAGTTATAATTTTTTCGCAATATTTAAAATTATGGGTTTTCCCCGATTGGCCAGGAGTTTTGCCAATCCGGCAACACTCTATGATAAATGTAAACACACCTGCAAAGTTTTCTGTCAGTTTGACAAGAAATAGTGTCAAACTTGCGTTTCTTTTTTTTAATTCACGATGGCAAAAGCGAGACCAAGACTGACTGTGTGTAGATCCGAAGAGCATTTAATTTGGAAATTTTTCAAAATATCTTTTTAATTACTGAATGAAAAAAAATTAAAACATTTTTTATGTGTTAATTTAGCGATAATCTCGAAATGGTTTTTGAATTATAGTACCTTATAAAAAATTAAATGTTGTCAATACTAACTAACCTAAAGTCATATCCGTGGCTCTTCCACAGCCGGTCCATGATCCGCAGCATCTGCAGCGTGAACATGTCCTGGCGGAGGTCGTCGCCGATCTTCAGGATGATGCGGATGTCGGACCCGTTGGGGTCCACGTTCTCGAAGTCCACCATGAGAGGCCGCATCTTGCTGTCCATCACGCGACATCGTTCTGGCCTGGGGAGTTTGGTTATTATATAAATTATTATTTAATAACAAATATGTCGTAGAATAATTGAAAAAACCTAATGTTTGTGAAAGTCCTAGGATATTTGCGAAACACCATCTAATTGGAATCTAGCTACAAACATCATCACCGTGTCCTCTGCTGCGCCGCACTCGTAGCAGAAAGGAGTATCTTCTCGTCGGATTCGGTGCAGGTAATAACCGAAGCAACCATGCCCGGTCATAACCTGCACCATCCTGTAAGTGATACAGCCGTGTCGTCGCTCAAGCCACCGCTCTAAGACTGGCACCAGTGCGTCCAGTGTGCTACGGCCAAATTCGTCGTTGACGAGGCTTAATTTCCAGAGCCGAACCATGCTCTCTCTGGCCTCCCGCCGTACTTCCTCACGCTTAACTGGGCAGTAGGTCTCTTCCGCCGCCTTTTTGGCGGCCGTCTTGATAGACGGCCGCCAAAAAGGCGGCGTCTATCAAGACGGCCACTGATGTGGACGGCCGCCTCAAGCTCCCACGGCGCTGGCCATCGCGCCACCTAGGCTGAGTAGATGATGACTAGGCTAGAAGTTACGTCGTGAACATGTATGTCACATACTTGATCCGCTTGCAGACGTAGCTGGGGTTGAGCGGCGAGACGAAGTCGGACAGCGTGTCAACGCAGTGCTGCTCCTGCAGGTACTGTTGCAGCGCTGACCGAGCTTTCGAGATCTCCTTCTTCTTGCGGATGTGTTGTTTCGCCCCTGGACCAAAGATAAGAGATAAGAGTTTTCTAAGGTTAACGCGACTGTTACTTTTAAAAGGATAAGGACCCCAACGGATCCGGGTTGTTAGCACTACTTGTGAATGACCTCTTATAATAATGAAGTAAAACAACTTCTAAATGGATATAATCGAGATATAATTTTTTCAATTCGAATCTGTAGTTCTTCAGAATAGCGCGTTCAAACAAACAAAAAAACCCTTCAGCTTTATTATATTAGAATAGATTTTGAAAGAGAATCGAATGATGCCTCGTGATAACATAAGTCCACCAGAAGCACTGAAAAATATCCCGTAACCAACTTAACAAAATGTTTATCACGTTTTGTTTTTTCAATGTGCAAATTTTAAAAGAAGAATCACATGAATAACCAATAACATTCTTTAATATCTTCAATCCCAAATTCATATCATTCCCTTTGTTTTATCCGGCCGAGTGTGGGACCAAAAAAATTTATTAGTCATAATATAACAAATAACTTACATTTGAGCTTGTCGAGGCATGAGATCTGCCGCATGAGGCTGTTGATGTGCTCCTGGCAGCCGCGGCAGTACGCCTCCAGCATCAGCCCGAAGCGCAGCGACGCCGACGGCATGTGCATTTCAGACCTGTAGATGAATTAAATCAATTACCATATCTTTTTCACACAAAGAATTATGTGAGAATTCTCCTCACAGAAAATTGGTGCCATAAAACAATTAGGTTGTCAACGGCACAATAAAAGCAAGGGGTATGACCGCTAAATCTGTGATACCTTCACTGAATCCATCGTTTCCCACTCCGTATCAACAGTTTGTTTTAGGACCAATCTCCCTATACTTTGGCAAGTCACTTCTGTCGTATATGGATATGGATAAAGATGCTATTGTTCGGTCCTTCTGTGATCTTTTATCAATATAAAAGATCACAGAGGATAAATTTAATGTTTAAGCAATCTTAAACATTAAATTTAACACAAACCCAATTTTATTATCATTTTGATAATACATTTGATCTTAAAAAACAACATACCGTAAATGCCAAAAGAGGTAGTGTCCGATGATCATATTCTTGAACGCCCGTTGCAACAAGAACACCGAGAGATCACACATGAGGTAGGATTCGTGCTTCAGAGCTTGCACTAACTGGAGTAAATAGAGGAGAAGATCTTCATCACTGAAAAGAAATAAATAATTCACACAAACGAAGACAATGTGGTAATATTTATGTTAAAATATTAAATAATCCACTCCAGTTGTTGTGGTTCTGTAAATTGAATAAAACATAAAAAAGCTCAAGTTCTGGTAAACGGAAACGGTAAAAAGAAAGGAAGTTAATGTTCACCATAAAATCAAATGACAAATGGTGCTATCTTTGAATTTGGAATGCAACCCGTTTTGTTCCTACACATTTTGTTTTTAAAGCGGCCGGGCTGCGGTTGTTGTACAGTGTAGAGTGACATAATGACCATAGTGAGTCAATAGGGAGGTTATACTCGACCGAGAGATATCTCTCACACTAGCGTCTGTCTAGCGTCATCGATTATCTGGCGCACATAGTGTCGATGTGGCTCTGTCGCTTCTTTTTGTTAGAACTATTAGACGGTTTATGTGAAGTTTGCACAGAATCGGTCGAGTGGATCTTCATTTACCATACTTAGCGAAGCACGTACCGGGCCGCTAGTAGTGTTATATTGTCACGTCCCCAGTTTAAGCTTAACCGTCCGTTTCGAAGCTACTCGGCAGCCTTTTTTTATGTCAGAGGCGGCAAACGAGCATGCGGGTCGCCTGATAGTAAGCATGGACATCCGTGACACCAGAGGTATCGTTGATGTGTTGCCGGCCTTAACCCCATACCCTCCCCAACTGAGCTCTGGCAACCTTACTCACCAGCAGAAACATAGCACAACAGTTACGAAGTGCCTTACTTAGTGGAGTGCCGTAAGGTTTATACCTCGGAATCCAGGGCCAGTCAATGAATCTGAATAAAAATTTCGAAAATATGTTTTTAATAGTATATAGAAAAATGTTAAAAAAAAATTTTTACGCGCTCTCAATTTTTTTTTTTTTTTATAAACAATTATTAATTTTTTGGAGTTTTTGTTAGCTCTAAGGCAAATTATTAGCATATATCCACGTTCAAGACGTACAGGGGCCTTGGTTAAACGAAGATATTTATTAAAATATAACTAGCAGCCGCCCGCGACTTCGTCCGCGTGGATATCGGTTTTCATTATACGAATGTTTTTTCCCGCTAACTCCCGTTCCCGTGGGAATTTTGCAATATCCTTTTGCAACTAAGCATCAAGTTTACTAAGGGATATGCATGCCAAATTTCAAGCGTCTAACTTAAGTAGTTTAGATTTTTCATACAAACTTCCACCCCCCCCCATTTCAGGGAAGTGGGGGGTTGGTATGGGTCAAAAAGTAGCCTATGTTACTCTCCATCCCTTCAACTATCTCCACTTAAAAAATCACGTCAATTCGTCGCTCTGTTTTGCCGTATTTTTTTAAGATAATCTAATAATTAACATTGATGTTACTCTGCACATATTATAATTTATTACAGATAAAATTAATTCTTTCACGGCAAAACGGAGCGACGAATTAACGTGATTTTTTAAGTGGAGATAGTTGAAGGGATGGAGAGTAACATAGGCTACTTTTTGACCCATTCCAACCCCCCACTTCCCTGAAATGGGGGGGTGGAAGTTTGTATGAAAAATCTAAACTACTTAAGTTAGACGCTTGAAATTTTGCATGCATGTCCCTTAGTAAACTTAATGCTTAGTTGCAAAAGGATTTTGCAAAATTCCCACGGGAACGGGAGTTAGCGGGAAAAAACATTCGTATAATGAAAACCGATATCCACGCGGACGAAGTCGCGGGCGGCCGCTAGTTATATTTTAATAAATATCTTCGTTTAACCAAGGCCCCTGTACGTCTTGAACGTGGATATATGCAAATAATTTGCCTTAGAGCTAACAAAAACTCGAAAAAATTAATAATTGTTTATAAAAAAAAAATTGAGAGCGCGTAAAAATTTTTTTTTAACATTTTTCTATATACTATTAAAAACATATTTTCAAAGTTTTTATTCAGATTCATTGACTGGCCCTGGATTCCGAGGTTTGACCATTTTTATGCCTTACGGCACTCCACTAACTCTCGAGTCGAGGGGGAGGCTAGAGGGTTTGTTCCTAACCTGATCTTCTCGAGGCACTTGACGGCGAAGCTGCGCACGGCGGCGTCGGCGTAGGCGTAGTCGAGCAGCTCGAGCGCGGACTCGAGCGGCAGCGCGGGCCAGTCGCGCAGCACGCGCGCCGCCGCCGCCGCCTCCGCGCGCTCGCCCCACTCCACGCACGCCAGCAGCCGCGGCAGCAGCGCTGGCGCCGAAGTGCGGAAGTGGTTCCTGCACGACACAAACATGCGTTGGAGCAACGGAGAGAATCTGGACTGGTCGGACGCAGCGGGAGCCGCTCGGGCGTAACTTGTGATGTTCCGGATATCAGTATCCGCGGATATCCGACGGGAAAAATAAATGGTATCCGTATCCTTCATCCATCACGCGGATCTTTTCTCTATTAATTTATAACTAGTGGCCGGTCGCGACTCCGTCCGCGTGGATTTCGATTTCCAATAGCCTTAAGCCTTCCTCGTCTAATGGACTATCCAACACAAAAATATTTTTCTAGTAGTTCCTGAGATTAGCGCGTTCAAACAAACAAACTCTTCAGCTTTATATATTAGTATAGATTTATAGGATGAAATTATGTATGAAGAAACTAAGATAAAATAAAATTTTATTAAAAAAAATACTAATTAGATAACTTCTTCGTGACATACATTTCCTGCGAGTCGTTGCAGCTAACGAAGCGTCACCTATTATTTGAAGATAGATTGTGCCTATAAGCACCGTGCAGAAACTATAGAGGGCGCTAAAATCACAATTTTTCTGCGGTTTGATAGTATAATTTGACATTGAGCGTAAAAGTTTCGAATATGAGTAACTAGATGGCAGAATAAGGCATCGTGTTTTTCCGTGGTTTGACAGTAGAATTGCCGATATGGAGAGTAAAAGTTTTGAATATGAGTCACGATATGGCAGAGTCATCGCTACGCACGGTGCCTATACCGATTGCAGCCGTATCCGAAGATCTTGACACCGAATATTCATTTTAAGATCCGGCACATCAGTACACTGGTGTGTTAACACCGCACGACGTGCGTACTCCTATAAATAGATATTTGTTTACGGTATTGACCGCACTCGACGACAAAACAATGAAATTAAGTAGTAATTCATAATAAGTTCTACCTTCTTTCCGAAGTTTCCAAGAATGACTATTATGTATTTGATTTTTGATTCAAAAAGGAAATCACCAAACACAAATCAGAATCTGATAGAGAATGCAGTAAGCCTGCCTTTCATACGTTGTGTAATGCAACGCGGCTAACGCGGGCGGAAAGCTAGTAAATCCTACTACTATTATAAAGGCGAATGTTTGTAAGTATGGATGTATGGATGTTTGTTACTCTTTCACGTAAAAACTACTGAATGGATTTGAATGAAACTTTACCACAATATAGCTTATACATCAGAATAACACATAGGATATTGGAAATCGAAATCCAAGCGGGCGGAGTCGCGGGCGTCCGCTAGTCTATACAAATATTATAAAGAGGAAAGGTTTGATTTTTTGTTTGTTTGTTTGTATGAATTGAATAGGCTCCGAAACTACTTGGCAGATTTGAAGAATTCTTTCACTGTTGGAAAGCTACATTCACCCAGACTAACATAGGCTATATTTTATCCCGGTACGGGAAGTAGTTCCCCCGGGACGTGGGTGAAACCGCGTGACGGGCCGCTAGTAATGAATAAAACAATCACACTAACCTCAACGCCCACATATTCTTCTTGTCTTGCTCGTGCATCTCATACATTGGGTCCCTCTCGACTGTCGCACGAAGCTTCTCAAAGTCTCTCCCAAGACGCGCCATCACGTCGGGTGCACCGCTCTCTGCGAACTCGCGGACGACTTCTTTCTTCGGGAATAGGATCGGGTACTGGCAGTCGTAGCTGGGAAAAGAAAGTTGCATTAATATTATTAGTGAAGGTGAGAACGAAGATGTGTATAACTTTTGGTTTCTGCTATTCTCCGCTAGGGGCGCTAGCATAGTGTGCTTCAAAAAATACAATGAAGGTTTTCGCTAATGAAAATTCCGCTAAAAGGCAGTAGGTAGGCGTAGGGTCTAACTGGGTGATTGGTGAATTTTGACATGATATTGACAGATATATCAAAATGACATAGCAGTTAGACCTCGCGCCTACGTGTTGCCATCTAACGGATTTTTCAATCATTATCATATTTGTAAAAACTCCATAAGATTGAAAAAAATTAAAATTTTTGCCTCATTTCTGATATATGCTTATACTTAGCTAGGATGTTACGTGGTCAAGCTTACGAGCAGCTCAACTTTCTTGATAGCTATGACGTCATCGCGTCAGATACTAACCGTTCGGCGAACTTTTTAGGGTTCCGTAGCCAAATGGCAAAAAAACGGAACCCTTATAGATTCGTCATGTCTGTCTGTCTGTCTGTCTGTCTGTCTGTCTGTCTGTCCGCCAGTCTGTCACAGCCACTTTTTTCCGAAACTATAAGTACTATATTATTAAAACTTGGTGAGTAGATGTATTCTGTAAACCGCAACAAGGTTTTCACACGAAAATAGAAAAAAAATAGAAAAAATGGGGGGTCCCCATAGTTCGAACTTAAACTGAAATTTTTTTTTTTTCATTGAACATATACGTGTGGGATATCTATGGATAGGTCTTTAAAAATGATATTGAAGTTTCTAAAATCATTTTTTTCTAAAGTGAATACTTTGCGTGACAGACCCTTCCAAAGTGGAAAAATGTGTGTCCCCCCCCTCTAACTTCTAAAATAAGAGGATGATAAAACTGAAATAAATAATAATAATAATACCCTCCGGCCGTATTCGGCCATGGCGGCCGATCTTACGATCAGCCAGGTACGCAGGATATATTATAGTGCACAAGTGAGTGCGCAAGCACAGGTGCACTCTCTATTCCCTCACTCTCGTAATTCGGTGGGACAGCAATCTGACACGACCGTAGAGAGATCAGGCGCAGGACCAACGGCTTAACGTGCCTTCCGAAGCACGGAGGAGCTCGAGATGAAATTTTTCGGTCACCCATCCGATGACTGGCATCTGCGAACGTTGCTTAACTTTAGCAACCGCAGGCCGAGTGCGCTAACCACTGCGCCATCGAGCTCCTCACTCAAATAACTAATAACTCACACTGAAATAAATATATAATGTACATTACTATAAAAACTACCAACGAAAATTGGTTTGAACGAAATCCAGTCAGTAGTTTTTTTAATACGTCAAAAATAAAGTTTGTACGGAACCCTCAGTGCGTGAGTCCGACTCGCACTTGGCCAATTTTTTTGTGTTTTGACGCAGGGAAACCAAATTGACGCGCCATCGCTGCATGCTAGCTAGACCTACAGCCGGGTTATGGTTTCCTTGTGGTTTCCGTCGCACCTGTGCGGAGGGAGGGATCTGTGTAGATCGGCTTTGCCTTGGCCAAACTGACTCCTCAGTGGGTGACTCACTTGGAGAAGCGCACTTGCAGCTTGGCGCAGGCGTCGGTGTTGGGGCTGGCCAGCACCGTGCCCAGCGGGTGCAGCAGCTGGTCGTCGCCCTGCGCCTCGTCCGCCACGTGCGTCGACATGAACAGAGTCATGCCGTCCGTCCGCAGCTGCTCCTTGTAGTCGAAGATCATCGTGTTCGCCCACGCTAGCTTGTTTATGGAATCCTGGGAAGATCGAAGTTCGAGTTAGGTTGTGCACGAAGGTGTAATGTTGGAGCGAATACTTTTTTAGGCGGCGTCGACGGTGATCGGCTCTCTTCGGACCGAGACGGCGCGAGCGTTTGCCAGTGACGCCAGCCAACGGCTTTGGAACATTTCTCCATTTGATCCTGTAGCCATTGCTATTATTTAAAGGAACCCGTAAGCTTAAGGTGCAAATTAACTGATCCGCAAAGTGTCAAGTTGGGATATTATAAAGTTCCAAAAAAAATAATCCAAAACTGTTACAGTCAATCTCTGGAACGTCAAACTTATTAATGCATATAGATAGGTCAAGGTTATTTTTGTGACCCCTATAAAATCCCCAGTTGAAAATTTCGTTATGAGGCCATGTCTTTGCTATTAGACGTCTAAGCTTTTGGACACGGGATACGCATATAACGTCAGCCCGGAGATCCTCAAGCATTCTCGTTTCAGGTGGGACTAAATCGACCAAAAAAAACAAAAACAAACAATAATCACTCAACAAAAGCACTCACCTTACTCGCATCCTTCCCTCGTTTCTTACTCTTGACTTTGATTATTTCGTATATCCCGAAGCATAGCCTGGCCATTCGCGGCACGTTGTACACTTTGATGGGGAACTTCAGTTCCTGGTCCCACTGGGCGACACCCTCTCGTGAGACGGACGCCGCTGTCGTCTTTTGCGCTTCGCATAGGGCTTTGCCCCCGTGGAAGATTCCAGCTTGACATATGACCTGGAGCGAAGATTTTTATTAATTTCGTATTGTACTTTGCAGTATGTTTTTGCAAATAGACTTAACTACATGGTCATTGCCCATATTCCGTCGGTAAACAATAAAATATTGAGATTAAAATTTAATTATTTATCTGAAATTCAAATCATCACATTACTGTGTTTTTAATAGTGAACACTCAAACTAGGACCACCATCCATCAAAATCAATTTATAGTAATTTTTCTTAAATACGCCTGCGAAAGTACTTTATAAATAAATAGCTGTAATGTATAAAAGTAATCCAATATAAATATAATTAAAGTCTCACCTCAACAGTCCGTCCAGGGTCGACGTTGAGCCCCTCAACGCTGAGTACCGAGCAAGTATAGTTCTTATTAAAATGCCATGAGGTCTCATATTTCCGTTTTCGGATGGTGTTAGAGTGTTCTGAGGTCAGTCGCGGCCGCTCCGGTATGTAGTAGTGTTGAGGATCAGCTGGAAGTAAGAAAATACGGGAATTTATAAAGGTAGGAAGAAAAGGTTAATTGTATATGTATAAGCAGTACATTTTTCAACCCGTAACTGAAAATCTGGCTGGCAGGAGCTGGATGCGAGTCGCCCGGGATCGGGCTGAGTGGAGAGTCCTAAGAGAGGAGGGTCCAGCGGTGGACTGCGATAGGCTGATGATGATAATGTACAAAACAGATGTCTCTCCCTAATATTTTATGGACATGTAATAATTAAATATAAACGTTAAGATCTTTAAACCCTCCAGTATGGCATCACATCCAACCGTACCTTCGTTATAATTATACGTCAAAGGAATAAAGCTGAAAAAGTTGCTCACAATCAAGGGGGCTGCGGGCTGCGACCCTCTGTGCACATAGAATCAGACGGGGAGAGACAAGGTTTACCCGTGGGTGAACACACATTTTTTTTTGGGAAACTTTAATTGCATATGGTCTAAGAATTATGACTATTCTATAACACATAAGTACTCATAACTACAAAAAATTACTCACTCAAAAAATGCAGCCTATCCACGCTAACAGTCATGACCTGCGGCACCAGGTCCCTCGACAGCATCTCCTGGATGTACTGGAACTGGATGAGCGGGTGGTCGCCGAACAGGTACTCCTCGCGCCCGCACACCTTCAGCACGTAGTTGTGCGGGTGTTCCCCTCGCATGTTCAGCGAGTTGGCTTGCTTGCGCAGGATTATCTCGATGTGTTGCTCGGGGGTTCGGGTTATGGGCACGCAGAGAGATGATGAGAACTGTGAAAGATGGTTATATTATTATTTTCAAAACAACATACTTAGTAAGTTTTGTTTTTCTTCTTATCATACTGATATAATAAAAAAGAAACAAATAAATTGCCTTGGACTAACACACCAATTTCCTAGCCCCAAACTAAGCTCGAAGCTTGTAGTATGGATGCTGGGGAACGGATAAACATACCTACTTAAATAATTTTATAAAAAAACATGACTTGAGTGCAAATGTCGGCGTTCATCACATCAACATTTGCCCCTAGCGGAATTCCGAGCCCGCGACCCTTTTGTTTTGTGGCCAGGGTCTCTGACCACTAGACCAACGGGCCCAAATCAAAATAAATTTAAATGTTTGTTTGTTCGGATGTTTGTTCGTCAATCACGCTGAAACTAATAAACGGGTTTTGATGAAATCTGGTATACAGGCTAACTTAGGCGATAAGATCCCGATTAATTTCTCCCATGGGATAAAACAGGCATCTTGATAACGAAGGCACAACCGCGGGTAAAAACTAGAAGTTGTTGAAAAGGAAGCATGTAGTCGCCAACGTATGTTAAACTCATAAGTTCCCCACACAAGTAATTAACTCATTTTACCACGTCAACCACGTAGATGGAATGATTTATTATTCCACATTTATGTTCATTTACGGACTGAAGACTCCTAGAGAAGACAAATAAGGACGCCAAAATATTTTAGCAATCGGTCATTTCAGATTGCTGTCCAATTCTGTGATAGATCTATGCTGATACAAGACACCAAGAAATAAGTTTATAAAACAAACGATTAAAAAATAAACATTCAAAGTGACGTGACGTGACATGACATAACACGAATCTGTCACATGTCACATCGTAACGAAAGTTTTGAAAATGTTGAAATCGCGCTTCAATCTTGCCTCAGCCAAGACTGTTGATACAGAAGATGTGGGGGAGGAGCACATCCAGGAAGACCAGCGCGTCGAGGGGGAAGAAGGTACGTGCCAGATTACATAAAGCCTAGAATCAGACCCGTCTTTCCCAGTTCCCGATTAGTTCGGGCCTCCACACTAGGTTTTAAGGGCCCCACATTTACCAAACAAGAGGTTTAAAGGAAATAAGTGAAAGAGGGCCTTTCCTAGAATAATACTACCCCATTTCTCTCCGTCGTCTTATGAAAAGATATCAAATTCTTAATCAGATAAGTCGACGAAGACGCGAGCAGCCGCAAGTTTCAAATAAAGGTCTACAAATTAATTTATTATACAGGGAGATACGAAGTGGAAGGCGAAGGGGAGGCAGAAGAAGAAGAGAAGCGTATAATATACGATGAGAGACGCTTGAAGCGAGCCGAAGTCGGCGTGAGACTCAGTTTGCTGGGTCGCACGGCTGAAGGGGACGGGTATGTAGCTAACTAGACTTTAAACGCTCTTTTTTGGCTGCTGTAAAATCTGTGGGTCCTGCAGGAAATTGTACCACTAACAATAAAGTACTTATCCTGAAAAAATAACCTGAGAAACAGCGGGAAGATACATAATAACATATATATACAAAGTCTTAACTTAATTTGTAAATCTAATGTGGTAGTGGGCTGTATCCTTAAAAGAAGACTGACAGTCTGTCGTTTGGCAGAAAGTTTTTGATTGGTAGACACATAATATAGATTTTTACTGAAGTGCCTAGTTTGGACATTGGAACCTCTGATACTAAATTTTTTACTCCTGATCAGATTTAGATGTTAATTATTTCTACTTATAAAAGGGTTACAGTAAAATAAAAATTTGCATTTTTTTCCACTATCTGCTAATGTCCCTCAGACACTTTAATTACTGTGGACTCGTTGCATAAATTATGTTTATGTCTGCTCGTTTGTGGTCATTTGTAGCTCATACGGGTTTATATGATAGTTATGATTATGCACTCATGAGTAAATATATAATTATTATTGTAACCTTATTTATACCACTTGATAAAATCATGATTGAAAACCTTATGTATCCTAGACTACACTTAAATAATAATAAAAAAACAGTGTACCAGAAAGACATTACTACAGGACTTATTAAAAAAAATAATACCCTCCGGCCGTATTCGGCCATGGCGGCCGATCTTATGATCAGCCAGGTACGCAGGATATATTATAGTGCACAAGTGAGTGCGCAAGCACAGGTGCACTCCCTATTCCTTCACTCTCATAATTCGGTGGGACAGTAATCTGACACGACCGTAGAGAGATCAGGCGCAGGACCAACGGCTTAACGTGCCTTCCGAAGCACGGAGGAGCTCGAGATGAAATTTTTCGGTCACCCATCCGATGACTGGCATCTGCGAACGTTGCTTAACTTTAGCAACCGCAGGCCGAGTGCGCTTACCACTGCGCCATCGAGCTCCTCACAGGACTTATTATAAGAGATTGAAATCATATTCTTTAGCTATACGAGATTAATATAAATCTAAACCGAACGAACTCTCAACCTAAACGGCGGATAACTGAGCTATAGAATTATCAATTGTAACAGTTGGTAGTAAATGCCCAGTTTTCTTTTCTATAGTAGGTATGTCATTGTTCACAGCTACACATACTTGAAGGCAACATGTACCGGAATGAAGCTGACAGACATATCGGCTATAAAATGTTTCAAACACCTTCAATTCCTCGACGTGTCAGACAACAATCTAGAGTTGCCAGCTCTCCAGGCGATAACAGAACTACCCTACCTAGTGTTGATCCACGCTGACAAGAATGCCTTGCACTCCGCAGCTCTCAAGAAAATGAAGTACCTCCAAGTCATGATCATGAACAACAACAAAATATCCACCGTCCACGACGTTTTCCAACCAGAACTGATCACTCTAGAAGCAGGATACAATAAGATCAATAGAGTTTTCTTCACAAACCGAATGCCGAATATCAAATGTTTAGATTTTCGATACAACTTAATCAGAGATATTCAAGACTTTGATTATCCAAACTTGGATAGTTTGTACTTGGCTGGTAATAAAATTTCAAGTCTGGAAGGGTTGGAGAGGTTGCTAAACTTGAGATTGCTACATATGCGCTACAATCCAATCAGACTGCTCAACGGTTTTCACGAAGGCCATAAGAAACTGCAGTATATTAACTTAAGAAACTGCAAGGTGGCGACACTGAGGCAAATCAAAAAGTTACGGGTATGTACAACTACAACACCATTGTAGTACTAATGGTGCATTCTGTGAATGATTTGGAAATTTATTTTTGCTGCTGCTAGCTGTAGCATATTCTTAAGCGCATTGTAGATATGAAGCAGTACAGTAAGTATAATAATACCTTACACTTACACATACAATATTTTTCCTGCTGTTAGATTAAATAACATCAATTATATTTTACATCACATAATACTCTCCTTTAGAACTCAGATTGTCCTTCATAGATTTTGATATCATTCCCGAACAAAAGCCAATCTATTACACAAGGAGATTTATAAAAGTGCTGTCCATTTCCAGGTATTACCAGCTTTGGAGACCCTAGTAATCAAAGGCTGTCCCTACATGGGAGGAACTGGCGAAGAGGAGGCCGGGACAGGCCCAGAGGAAGATGACCCAGAGCTGAGGATTGAAGTCCTGGCCGCTTTACCTGGGCTCAAGAGACTGAACAAGGGATTGGTCACTCCAGAAGAAAAGTATGTTGTTTTTGAAAAGTGCTTATTTAGGAATAGAATGTACGTTATTTGTAAGTTCTATATAGCGCATCCGACATGGAAAACAAACTTTCAAGTGAAAGAAATTTGCATTTGGTCTGTAACAGATAGCTTCAAAGTAAAGTAATAATGTTCGCAGTGCAAATGATGACATGGTAAGCGAAATATTTCAATGATAACAGGGTACAAATTTATAATAGTTTTCCCATAACATTTAAAATGGTATATTGAATTAACCACTAAATTGTTTACAACACACATAAAATAAATCAAACCTTCAATACAAATAAGGGATTGATTTAATACAACTTATTATTTTTCACTCATTTTTATCTTGGAAATTATTGTTGTGTGCAATTTTAGAAATATAGTCTTTACACTTTATTGTTTTCAAAATTTACCATCATAAAAATTTATAAAATATTGAAGAACCCCTTCTTTCTAGGGAGGAAGCGAAGGAACTCATGGCGCAATGGGCCGAAGAAGGTGAAAAAGACGAAGAAGAGATAGAGAGTGAACACCATGAGGAAGTGTTGAATGAGTAATGAAGTTTTATTGTAACTGGAAAGTTATAATTTTTTTTGGACTAACAGTTTTCCATCACATGTTAGTTGAGATCTCATACAGAAACTTCTTTTTTTATATAAATAGGTATAAAGAGTATACTAAAATGTCTGTCTTTTTTTTCTTGAATTTGAGGCCTGACTAAAATAACCCCAAGAAAAAAATTAAGGGTTTTTTGAAGTTAACCTTTAAATTAACCTTTTAATAGCAACAGTACTTGGTAGTTTTCATTATAGCTGTTAAACCCTTCAACTTATTTTTATTAACATTAAAATAAAGAATTATGTGTTACAAAGTACTTTATTCCACAAAAACACTTACCTCTGAGTTGGCAAATTTCGTGACAAGTATAAAGCAGTTCTTATTTAAATGGCTCTTGAGCGTCGTGGGCACGGCCTGGTCGGCCAATCTCGGCGGACATTGATACCGTAACCTCTCCAACCATGTGCTCTGTATCCTTTTCATAAGACTCTCTTCAGCTAGATACCTCATTTGCTTGCGAAAGTCATTGACTTCTGAACTTCTTAAATTATCAAATTCATTTAAACCTGTAACAAATTCACCAACATTTTTGTAAAATAATACTATAATGTTTGAAAATTATTAAAAGTTTTCTTTAATGCAAACATTAAAATACAATATATCACTCATTTTACTGTTACTCACCTTTTCCAATCAAATTACTAATTTGTGTATTTAATAACTGCTCCCCAGGCCTTTTTACAGAGCGCTCTATGATCATGAGCACTCCGCACACTGGTTTAATATCTCTAAGGCGTTTATTCTCATCGTCTACCTCTTCGGGCGCCGCAAGCGAATTGACAAATTGGAACACATATCCTGACATTTCATGGAGCATCCCGAAGAGGGGATAGCTCCCCGCTCTGTCCCATAGGTCCTGAAAAAAATAAAACAGACATGAATTTCAATAATCATACTTGCCTACACAAGTTTTTGGAGCCTCCAATCTAAATAAAAAATAAGGTATTGAACCCACTATCCCAAGAAATTAAGTAACCTAACTTGAAAGTTTGGAAAAAATATTTCAACACAGTAAATGGCTGATATGAACTCTCTTAATAAATTCCATTATTTGATTGAGGGTTATCAAGATAGATATCAAATATTATATTTCTTCTTTTCTAATCTTCTTACTAAGGTGACACTTATTTCAATTATTATTAGATAAATGATTGATTGCCCATAATTTTAATGAGATAACCTTTGTAGCTACCCTTACATTTAATTTGAGTTTTCAAAGCAACATCATATTTCATGGAGGAGTCATTGAAGTCAGAACAAAAATTGGCTTAGATTAATATTTTTAGCCAAAAACAACACAAACAGATAATTAAAATACAAATTTCTCTCCCAATAACTGGTGAAATATTCAATGCAAAACATTGACACAAAAAACATAACCACAAGGTCAACCAAAACATTTGAACATAACATGTTTTTGTTTGTTACAATTTTATGTCTCAATTAAGAGTGAATAACAATAATTAGCAATCATATAAACTTGCTTGAATGCATTCAAGTACAAACAATCCACTATGGAGTAATGATAATAATACCAACATCTCGACCTATCTATCATTTATCAAGGATACCAGTCCACAAATACATTTTGTAAACAACATGGTCTACTTTCTAAGGCAGAGCTATCTCTGTAAACATATTCAATGATTTGACCTAGTTTGAGCTGTGAGGAGAAAAAGAAACAATGTTTGAGCATGGGGCGTGAGTCATTGTGGCCACCAGAGTTGGGCACCAAGTCCACTAACCTCCTTGACATCGTGAAGAGTTGCATCCCAGCTCACTCTCAAGGGAATGTAAATAGAGTTCGGTAGGAGGCACGTCAGCTCCACGCAGTCGGACGGCGAGGACGTCCAGTAGTCCCACGTTAGCGGGCAGCTCGGCGCAGGAACCATTGTTTTGATATTTCCCCGTCAGAATTAACAAATTACCCCCGCACCATTTTTCGTTGACCTTTCACTGATAAGTCGAGTCCACAGCGACAGGGTCGCTGTCACCAACTGAAAACATTGGCCAGCACTGATTAGTCACTGTTTTTGACCACTGCAGTGTTGAATCATAGCATTTCCTGGTATTTACGAGGAACAAATCGCCATTCGACAACTGTCAACGACATTACACAAACAATGTTGAAAAACACCGACGTGTATTATTATCTACCTGATCATACAGTGTTTACATAATTTAATTACAATGTCACTAATGAACAAAAATCACTGAAATATGTTTGTGAAATTGTAAATAAAGATTACGTGCAACAAACTACGGCTAAAGCAAATTGTTTATGGTCCTTTAACTTTTTTTTTGTTGATTGGTTATAAGTTTGTTTTTTGTATTATTGAATGGTCACAGAATGAAGCACATTCACAATGTGATCATAGCATCCTACTCACTCGTGGTTTGTTTGTTTTCATTATATTTGTTTGCTTTAAAATAGGTTTCAGCACCAGTCTCTTTCTTTATTGTAACTATGTATGAATCAATCATTGTTTTATAGCTATTTATCACGCGAATACGGTTTAATTTTTGCATTTTTTCATAATTGTATCTTCATCGACATAAATTATTTACACACATGAACGCATTTTAACCTCAATTTCAATTTGACACTTGTCTCGTGATTGACAGACATTTTAAGTGATTGAGCAACGAGTTCGACAAAACCATGAACTTTTTGTTTACGGATTGCGATAACTAAAATGTTTGAACATTCTGTAAAGGTTCCCAGACATTACAAAGTTGCTTCGAATATTTTTAAGAAAGTATCCACCGAAGGCGGTAGCGTCAAAACTTTATTATACGACGACAAACTTCGACACTTCGTGAGTATTTATTTACTTAATATTTATTTGATGAATAATTATTTTCTGAATTAGGCAAATACAATATGTATTGTACATTTTGCAGCGGACCAATGTCCTTTATGCTCTCATTACTGAGACTATCAAACATGCAGCCGACATAGACAAAATATTCGAATCTTGTAGTTTATTAGAGAAAGAGTCTCGCTTAGACCCATGGCTGGCAAAAGTTTTGACCGCAGAGCTGTTATTTGGCAAAAAATGTCTTCCGGGCAAAAGCAAACCTGAGCAAACAATCTTATCTTACAAAGACCAGTTTGAGAAGTACACTAATGAACATCAAGACGACTTGAAGACTGAAGGTAATATTTTCTTTTTCATTTTTACAGGTATAAACGCATCTGTAGAATAAGTTATCATCATGGCTGAGACTGATGAGGGACCATTGATTCCTTTGGAGTCAAAGCGAGCTGCGCTGGCATTGGCAAATCTGTTTCTTTACAGTGTTGCAATGTTCACACTCCCTTTCATTGCATTTTTCGGAGTGCGTCACATCTTGACTGAATATTATCCTGTAAGCAACTTTGCTGTGACAGCATGGTCAGTTGTTGCCGCTGTAGTAGTTGTAAACTTAATTATTTGCTTATACGCATATAAGGCCTACCATGAAAAAGAATACGATGAGCATGGTAATGAAATAGACCAACACTCGTATCATCCACCACCAGAGGCTGAGAAGAGCAGTTTAAATCTCAAACAGGATTGAGCCTGCATTTGGTACATTCCATTAATTGTGGATCAGTATTAATTATATGAAACATCTATGTCAATGTACATATAACATTAATTACTAAAATTTAATTCATGCTTGGATTTATGCTATATTATGTCTAGACTTTTAGAATAAAAATAACATAAATAATAAAGGGTTCAAAGTAAACTGATGTTTTAATTAAGTGCAATAATTTGGTTCAGTTGTTTAAAAACACCTTACATGTTTATTTTTCTATCACTACAATTTACAGACAGAATCTCTGTAAACCTTAGAGATATTGATAAGCCGTAAAAATGATTAATTATTTATAATCAAGGATGTTTGCGTGCCCAACATGTAGTTTTAAACTAGGTCTTGTTTGAGTCTTGCACATCCTCATATTTGTGAAATATTAATTTAAAAGCATAATACCGTTAAAGAAAGAGAAACTGGAATGATGCTAGCTGCTATGTAGTGGACTGGCAGCAGTAAACATGTAAAAACAAACAACTGCTTTAAGAATGCCTCCAATTATATAATCTATAGAAAAAAACAGCACGACATTTAAATTAATTATTAAAAATAAAAATTATTTACTTTTGATCTACGCTAATTCTGAACCATCCAGAACCAATCAGATGGCCTATGATTGTCTTATAAACCGCTCTCATTTCCAATTTCTTCCCGCCACAATATCCAGCCGTCCGCCGTCCAAGATACGTTAGGATCAACACGAACCTCCTGACCACATCGGACGCCATCGGAGCCTTCCAAGACGAGGGCTACCGCTTCATCAGATGCACCTCGGGCTCCTACGACGACTACCTGAAGCAGATCCAACAGCTTACGGAGTACGATTTCACCCAGGACTATCATGTGAAGACAGTGTTTGTGTTCTCGTCAGGAACTAAGCTGCACGAACATGAGTTGTACTTGGAGAACCAGATTATACTGCAGGATAAGGTTAGTTGGTTAAGTAAGAACTATTGAGTGATGGAATGCCAGTATGCGTGTTTCGCCCATTCTAAAACCTTGCCTTCTTCAAGAGAAGCGTGAAGAAGTATCTTGCGTGCTGGTATGGCGATGTCAACGGATAGCATACCCCCTTAGTGCCGCATCCGTTATGGCAATTAGGGCTCCTCAAATGTTTGTCCTGTGCGGGGATCGAACCTGCGTCCTCTTGGTCTTGGCAATTTCTTGTCCATTACACCAAGCGGGTCGTCATAATAGTCTATCTGGAATCAAAATAACTTATTGAAAAGGCAAAATCAGCGCTCTTATTCTATATTTGTCGTTTTTTAATAATGGCATAATAGCGCTCATATTCTGTATTTAACACGGACAGGCGACTACACTGGCGGTGCACTTGCTGGCGCCCCCGGCCGGCAGCGTGGCGTTGGACATGTGCGCCGCCCCCGGGATGAAGACCACGCAGCTGGCTGCTTACATGAGGAACCAGGTATACCAGCATTGTCAAATAACACAAGCTACTCATGTTTCACTTGTTCATCACTACTAATATTGGAAATGCGAAAGTTACTTTGTCTGTCTGGCTGTTGCTGTTACCCGCTTAAACCTCTCTACTGAGGGAGCATAATAATCGCTGCTTTGAACTGCAAGTATTTACCTTGACACGCGGATGTCAAACATAATAATATCTTCGTGTCTGATCTCAGTAAAGATTCTGAGAGTACACCCCTTCGGAGTCACATACATATGTTTTTATATTTATTATCCGTTTCAGGGTCGCGTCTACGCTGTAGAGAGAAACGAGAAGAGATATCAGACGTTGTGTGATTTTGTCGAAAAAACCGGCTCCAAGTGCGTGGAGACGCTGCACAAGGACGCGTTGGAGATCAAGAGGGGCGACATGGATGATGTGGAGTACATACTGTTGGATCCTAGTTGTTCAGGATCAGGTAGGATCATAAAGGAAAGGCTTGTATTTAAGAAATAAGTAATTTATAGTGGTGGCCAATTGAGTTTGTTTGACTGCATTCTAATTTAATTATGAACCTTACATTAAATATGTTCAAAATTAACCACATTTAATTATACTTTTATCAAATTATTACAGTTAATCGAAATTAAAAAGGCATTAATTTGACAATACAAACATGTGACGTCATAGCTTACAATTTTATACAGTTTCGTAGACAAGCATAATATTTTGAAATTGATCAAAAGTGAGTGATTTGACCTGTCAGTCAAATACCGAATAAGCGTAGCGAAATCCTGTTTCTGAATCATATACCAACACCTTTATTAATTCTGGCAATAAATGTTATCAACTTTTCTAGATAATAAATTTACTTTCCTACGCAAGACTTTAATCGGTGTTTAAATTGACCCCATAAAAAGTAACAGACAAAACACACGAACTGCCACAATAATTAACACAAAATTAATGCAAAGTCATACCTCTTTCGTTACCTCGTCTTTAATCCAATGATATAATATTTCGTCCAAAAATCTTGACCCGAATGTCTACATCAGATTATAACAAAATACTACGGGGCCTTAGTCCACTACATTGACACAGAAACCTGTTTATAAATGTCGCCAAAATACTTTGAATAACGTTAATATCTGAAACTGTTTCGGCGGACGTTACATATTCATGTAGGTACCTATGATAACGTTTTTACCCAAGTCCCTTGAGCTTTTTACAAAGAAGTTGTATTTTTACCATGGTTCCATTTATTTCAAAATTATAAAAAGAAACACCTAATACCATACATTTTATGTACGTCGTACATACGAGTACAGTCATGAGCACTACAAGTCGAGGTGTATACATAAATAAATAGAGTCGAGGTGTATACATAAATAAAAAATAAAATAAAAATGCCGTGGACTAACACACCAATTGCCTAGCCCCAAACTAAGCACTAAGCTTGTACTATGGATGCTAGAGAATACTTAAATACAATAAACATCCATGACTCGACTACAAATGTCGATGTTCATCACACAAACATTTGCCCCTAGCGGGATTCGAACCCGGGACCCTTGGTTTTGTAGCCAGGGTCTCTGACCACTAGACCAATGGGCCTGTCTCGCTCTAAAAAGCGGCAGTCGCCCTCATTCCAGTGCCGATTTCGAAGGAAGTCGAGGACAAATCTAAAGATTTAAATCTATAGTTGTCATAAGCACATACTCGATGTACGATGAATACAAACTCGAGAGATGAAATTAACACGTAAAATATTTTATGACAATGATTTACTATCATCCGTGCTATCTGTATAAGCAGATTTAACACAAAACAACCATAACACAAAATTGCCTCAATAGCTGTGTTGTAACATGAGGTCGATTTCAATTATTGAGGCTTTTTGTTTGCGTGGTGTTTCAACAGCTGATAATGTTTATTGTGGCGCAAACTTTCCATTTTTATCGACATTGACCCACATTTTGTTATAATAATGATTATTGTGTTTTACTAACTTACATAACAGTTACATCTTGAAAGTATTTTTGATTTATTTTCTATCGTGTATATCTGAATTTTAATCTAAAATTTAAATAAAACTCTGTCTGTCCGTCTGTTACGCTTTCCCGCTTAAACCTGTCAACCGATTTTGATGAAATTTGGCACAGATAACCAGGGTCTAAACCTGAGAAAGAACATAGGCTACCATTGCGTCATTGCAAAAAAATAAATCTGAAATCCACGCGGACGAAGTCGCGGGCGACTGCTAGTAATTTATATATCGACATAGATTTTACTACAAACACCCAATCGTAACTTTATCTGATAATTATATCATGTTATTTGTTTTCAGGGATGGAGCTGTGCGTCCACAACTACATAGAAGCCACAAGGCTAGCGAAGTTGACGTCTCTCCAAGAAAAGTTCTTGAAGCACGCAATGAATTCATTTCCCAAAGCAAAGAGAATCGTATATAGCACTTGCTCCCTCTTTCCTGAAGAGAATGAAAGAGTAATAACGAACGTGGTGAAGACTTCGAGGGCCAAGTGGAGAGTGCAGGATGTCAAGGAGCTGCTAAAAGGTCAGTGGAACAATTTTGGATCAGGCATGTATGGAAGTATGGGTACCAGATGTCTGTATGCACGACCTGACACTGATCTAACAACAGGGTTCTTCTTAGCTGTGCTGGATAGGGATCCAAAGGATTTTGAAAAGAGTCAGAGTATTGAGAAAGATAAGTCTGTAGTTGATGAAAGTAATGATTATGGTGAATGTGAAGGAAATGACAAAAGCAAGAAAAGACGGAAAGCTGAAGTTTATGAAGAAACACAGGCTACTGAAAATGATGAGCCTCCTAAAAAGAAGAAACATAAGAATTCTGAAAGTGATTTAATATTAAAAGAAGACCCAGTAGGTGATACAACCCCCGAAGACGGTAATTTCCCAAAAAAGAAAAAGAAGAAAAAAGATAAAATAAATGATGACCATGATTTAGCTATAAATGATACTGACAATACTTCTCAAGAACCTCTTGAAGATGACGATAAAACACTTAAGAAGAAGAAGAAGAAAAAAGATAAACACAAAGATGTTGATCAAACTGTGGAGTCTGATGCAGCCGCGTCAGTTAAGGAAGATCTAGTAGAAAATTCAAATGAATCGACTAGAAAGAAGAAGAAAAAATCTAAACAAGACAATGAAGATATAGGTGATGTCCAAGAAGAGGAAGTAAATGTAGCACCAGTAAAGAAAAAGAAGAAAAAACGTGATAAAAATGTTTAAACTGAATCATAGATCACGAATATTGTTTTTATATTTTGATATTACTTAAAAGTAATAAATTGATTTATGTAAATATTTGTTTCTTTATTTAACATTGCATTGTCTTTTAGTCTCAAATTATAGTTTTAAATCTGTACGCAACTAGAGGTACATAGTTATACATATACTACGTGAATGTTATGTAATTACAGCAGTTCGCAAAATAGTACTCGTAAGTAGAACGTGTACATTATATTGCTTAATTGCATGTTTACTATAATATTAATAACATTATGTTTGACCTCCATACTATAATATTTAGTTTAGGATCATTAAATTTCGCCGAACCCTTAGGTACACCATTAGCGAACATTTTCTCCAACCTAGAAAATATGTTAATAGGCAGTTTGTTAATATTGGGTAGCGGCAATTAGTGGATATAGTATAACATGTTATGGTAAGTAAATATTACGCAAAATCACTTATTAAGATCTAGCAAAACCTAGCATTAAAGTGGGGCACCTAATATCGTAAACTACATAGCTACATAGCAGTCTAGCTCGGGTTCCAAGAAGAAAACTAACAAAAAATAGTCCCAGCGATAATTTATTCGTCGTTTCTGCGATTGTACGTTTCAATTTGGACTTTATTCCATGCTAATAAGATTTTGGTTGATGAATTGAGCGGAGTGTTTTCCTGCACGCCACCCCGTCACGAGATCTCGTGCGTCCCTATTTTTTTTTTTATTGCTTACGTCAGGTACAAGAAAATATTCAGGTGGCTGGTCAATGTTTGATGCTATCTCACTTCAGGCGACGATCATAAAATGCATCTTTTTGCATTAGAATAGAGTTTACGGTTAATATAGTCATAATAAAAATAAATGGAAGTTTCTTGTTAATTCAAGAACTGACGAGCTAGGTAGGTAGGTACTTGGGTGTACCCGATCCATCTACTAACTGATACCAATCGTTAACTTTTACCCTTTTATTTATTACTACTTACAGCGGTTTCATCCATCTTATACGACGACGGGCATGTAGGTATAGAAACACACTACATAGGTTTCTATAAGTACTTAAAAATCAAATTAATGCGACCGAAGTTCGGCGGGACACCTGCAATGTATTTAAATGGATGAATGTTGATGAGACACTGCCAAAATTACGACGCGTAATTTTGTAACTACAGAAAATGCATAGACCTTCGGTCGTTTAATTTCAGCCTAGTGTGTTCCTATT
This sequence comes from Nomophila noctuella, assembly GCA_958496325.1. Classification (NCBI taxonomy): domain Eukaryota; kingdom Metazoa; phylum Arthropoda; class Insecta; order Lepidoptera; family Crambidae; genus Nomophila; species Nomophila noctuella. The sequence goes on from OY292484.1 coordinate 14,677,976, forward strand.
CCAAAGCTTAAAGTGTAGACCTGTATAGGAAGTACATTAGTATGTGGACCTATTCATGATAGGCCCATACCAAGGGTCGCTGGTTCGAATCCCGCTAGGGGCAAATGTTTGTGTGATGAACATCGACACTTCTACTCGCTCGAGTTATGGATATTTATGAATGTATTTAAATATGTCTTTCCGTGTCCTATCATCCATAAAACAAGCTTCGAGTTTAGTTTGGGGCTAGGCAATTGGGGTGTTGGTCTAGGAAATTAATTTATTTATTCATCTGTTGTAACCCATCTTTGTAACGAAAACATGATTTCAAATTATGGAGGCCTTTGCCCTGCAGTGGGACATTAATAGGCTGATACTTTACTTTACTTTTTTTATTCATCTGTTGTGCTACGGATAGTTACTTTTATAAAAGAAGATGCAAAATATGCATGAAATACTTACTACTTACTACATGTGCTTTGATGAAGAAAATGTTTGTTATTTTTTGTCATGTATGTAATGAAACAGAAATATAATACTGTTAGAACTGCTATGAGCTTACTATGTTTAAATGTTTGTCAAATGTTCCAACTTCCAAATTGTACACTTTGAGTGAATATTTTCCATAGAATAATGAATCTGAAACATTTCCAAATAACAAAAACAAATTGGTAATGTCGCAAATCATTTTTCGTGTTGAAGTTTTTATCTGCGGGCTGTCCGCAAACATTTTCAAAGGACGTCGCGTGCTCTATGATTAATAAACTCTTCACAAGTACAATGTTTAACCATGGTACTATGTGGAATCCACATTTTAACAACCACTTTTGGGGTCAATCGCTTTTCAGTAACCCACTTTATTTTAATAATATTCGTCCTTGAACTAATTGGGTAACGAAAAAGTCGTATGCCCATTAATCCGAACGGTTATTGTGTAAGTCGATGTTGAAGGAAATTTATAGGAAATGGAGGAATTCACAACCTCATTTACGTCGCCTTGTAACATTTTAAGAGCGAAGTAAATCTTCCGAAATTGGATACTTTATTAACGAAAATAATTACATGTAAGTTATAGATTTAATTAAATACTGGACGTTAATGGATTAAAAAGACCTTGTATAAACAGTGTCAAAACAAGCTAGAATTTAAGTAGGCATTTTTTTTTTAATTAACTGCAATCTCTTTGAGAGATGTGCTTCTTATACAAAATACTTTATTTCAAGGCAATAAGTTCCACGAGGCTGGTTTTATGCATTTTGTAGGGATTTATTACTTTAGAATAGTGTCGATTTTACTTTGAAGGCAAACTGTCACCACGATCATCTCTGCTGAAATGGACGATAGTATCTATACTAATATATAAAGCTGAAGAGTTTGTTTGTTTGTTTGTTTGAACGCGCTAATCACAGGAAGTACTGGATCGATTTGAAAAATTATTTTTGTGTTGGATAGTCCATTTGGCGAGGAAGACTTTAGGCTATTGGAATTCGAAATCCAAACGAAAGGAGTCGCGGGCGGCCGCTAGTACTAGATATGCCTCTACCAAGCCTTTTCGTTTCTCTCCACCGATGTGGTTAAATGTCTCATATGGTTCTCAAATTGACACAAAAGATAAAAATTAATAGTAAAAGTAATTTCCCACTGCAGGGCAAAGGCCTCGAACATATGAAATCATGCTTTCGTTACAAGTATTGGTTTTGGCTTAATCACCACGCTTGCCATATGCGGATTGGTGAACTCAATCCCGAAACGACAAAGTTACGAAAGATAAAGTATGTAAATATTTGTTTTAGCTATGTATTGATGTTTTAAGTAAGTTACTATAGTTCGAAGTACTCTCAAATCACCGCATAACCTTGTGGTATGGAAAATACTATTTTAACGACATAATGTAGCAGTTTGCTTAATCGCCGAAAATTCAGAATGACTAATAATTGGCGACTTTGGCCAAATAACAAGTTTCTCGTACTGTTATTTAAATGAAACTGTTGATGGCAGTACGTATAAAAACTTTATTCTTATGTGATACCCAGATGTATGTTTAACAATTCACTCATAATTTTGCATGCATCGACATTTGATGTCCTGACTTGCGTTATCAGTCCGCATCAGTCTGAAGAAGAAGAAGAATCTTTCACAGATTCTCTCATCATCATCAGCCTATCGCAGTCCACTCCTCGACATAGGCCTGTCCTAAAGCTCTCCACTCAGCCCGATCCTCGTGCAAAAGAATTTCAGTGTAAATCAAGTTGAAAAACAAACGCTTTGTCTTTGAGTTGATCACTGTGGTGTTCTGCACTATGGTGCAGGAACGGGTTCCCCCTCCCTGAGAGGTGAGTGCCCCGGCATTCAACTGTCAACCGCGTAAGCGGGCGGTCGTGTTGTGCGTGCGTGCTGTGAAGTGAGTGAATACAATGGAACACCAAGGTATTGGTGTTATCTAGCATTTTACAAGTGGCGACGAGAGAAAATGTAAGTAGTTAGTCTGTTTTAGCCAAAGAAAAAAGAGAAAGGAAGGAGGATTAGGTGTCTATTAAGACGGATTACGAACATTTACGAATACTAAAAGCAAATTCAAAATAAAAGTTAAGCATTAAATGTTAAACAGGCCGTTTAAAATGAAATAGAATTGAGAATATTATTACTGTACCGACTAAAATCTCGCCAGGTGCGCGGCCGTAGGTAGTGATCCGTCGAGTTTTACAACATAATGGAATGCCGGCCGCACAATAGGTATATACCTATCGTTGTTAATGAGCCGAGATGTTATTGATAAATTATCATGTTTTGTGAACGTTTTATTATATTTTGACAATAGAAAATGGTTCATTCCTGTGGTATCGGGCCTTTGCACATTCCTTAATATTTATCAACGGAATAAAATATATATACTCTACGACGAGCGTAGACAATTATTGTGGTTATACTTGGCTTTGTTTGGACTATTTAGTAAATGGTTTATGTAAAGTTTACACAAAATCAGTCGAGCGGTTCTTGATTAATCGCAAATTTTTGTCATTTCACTATAAACATAGCGAGGCGCGTACCGGGCCGTTAGTACTAAATAAATGAATGCAAGTGTATGTATATTACGTACAGATGAATACATTACATTACTTTATTTAAACTATAACGTGACATTTAAAATAAGTTTTGGATGTTGCAACTAAGTGAGTAGGTATCTACTTGCAAAGTAGTGTGTAATGTTATGGAAATAATTTGATAACTTATAATGGGTTAGACGTTGCGACCGATGGTTTCGAGACCCAGGTTCGATTCCTGGTCGAATCAAATGAGGAAATATTACAAGGAATACGATGATTAAAGTGGATGGCCTGTGTGCGTGTATTGTCTCATACATTTACTATTTATGTCGTAACTCGTAACCCACCACAACGATTAGTACGACTATTTGGCCTGTATTTTGATTATTGGTAATTGTAGAACCAGATATTATGCGTTAACCCAAGAATTAGGAATGGTCAATATGATAGGCCAATGGTCAATATGATAGGCCATGATGATCGATAATATTATTGAATGGTCAATATGATAGGCCATGAAGTTCGATAATATTATTGAATGGTCAATATGATAGGCCAGGATCATCGAAATGCTATTGAATGGTCAATATGATAGGCCATGATGATCGATAATATTATTGAATGGTCAATATGATAGGCCATGAAGTTCGATAATATTATTTAAAGGTCAATATGATAGGCCAAGATCATCGAAATGCTATTGAATGGTCAATATGATAGGCCATGATGATCGATAAAGTTATTGAATGGTCAATATGATAGACCATGATCATCGATAATGCTATTGAATGGTCAATATGATAGACCACGATGATCGATAAAGTTATTGAATGGTCAATATGATAGACCATGATCATCGATAAAGCTATTGAATGGTCAATATCAGGTTTCCATTATATGTAGTCAATAAGAAAGGCTATTAGTAATTGAAAGGTTCATACCGTTGAGTATGAGACCTTCTATGATCAATATGAAAGATCGCTTGCCGATTAATGTGTGGTCAATATGAAAGGCATGTCGGCAGAGACTAGGGTGAAAGCCATAGTGTTTTGGTTCCGTGACAATCTGTTAAGACTGAACACGAACTACATTATGATAGGTGTTGTTACAGATCGCCCTCATTATGGCACAGATAACGTCAGCGCTTCTGAACCTTGAACATTTTGATTGCGAAGGTGATCCCGTTTCAGTTGGAGTGAAATGAAAAAATTGAAAAGGGCCCTTGAAATATATTTTAGCGGTGAACATAGATTTAGGGGAGAAATAGCGAGCTACCCTTTCCTTTTACATATAGGAGGTCTCGCTATTCAAGGAAAACGACTACAACAAATCACACCCCAGGAAAAACATGTTTTAGATGTGGTAGCAGCAAACACCTATCTTTTGATAGTACCTGCCCTGCAATAGAGAAAATGCTTGAAATGTGGCTTTATCGGACATTTTAGAGATATCTATAAAACTAAAAAAAAAAAAAAACTACGGGACAGGGTGCTGGAAGCCGCTCATCAAGGACATCCAGGCATTGTCACCATGAAGGTTCTTCTTAGAACCAAGGTGTGGTGGCCTTAAATCGATACAGACGCTGAGAATCGAGTCAAGTCATGTAAAGGATGCACTCTAGTCTCCGCCCCAGATCCGCCCCATCCTAGTAAGCGACGAGAGCTGCCAATTGAGCCATGGGTCGATGATGCGGTGGCTGTTTTTAGGCCCCCTGCCATCAAAATATTGCTAGCTGGTACTGATTGACTATTACAGTCGTTGCAGGGAGGTACAAGTTGTGAGAAACGTCACTGCCATCGAAACCGTTAAATATCTTAAAGAGATATTTTCCCGGCTTGGATACCCAGTCACGTTAACATGTGATAATGGTAACCAATTCACAAGCCAACTTTTCAGACATTTTGTAACGAGTGTGGAATTAGTATTTATGATACAATCCCATACTTCCCACAAATGAATCACCATTGATACTCTCACCAGGTTGAACGACAAAATAGGGACATTTTAAAATGTTGGAAAATTAGCCAATTAGAAAATAGAGATTGGAAGGATGATCTACTTGAATATCTCATCATGTGTAATAGTACACCTCATACAACAACTGGAAAAACTGCAGCGGAGCCCTCCTACCTTAAAGTTACCTATACTAATTAAACAATTAGGTATATAGTTTGAACCAATGTTCGGTTATACACAAGACATAATGTATATTCATACGTTCAAGAAATAAACCTAATTCAAGTTCTTTTCAAAAAAAAAATATATTTCGCGACATTATATTAAACCTTGTATATTTTAATTAAATAAATTGAATCAATTACAAAATTTTCTGTTGTCAATGCAATAGGTTTGCTAGAGACTTTATCTATTGTCTTAATATTTAAAATAAATTATTTAGATAATTATTATTACCTAAGGTCTGATCGATGTATGTACCAATTAGGTTTTATTCTGCTCAATAAAAGCAGGCTTGGTAGCCAAGTTCTTGACTGAGAGTGTAAAATACAATGATAGCGACAGAGCTATTTGTCTTTCAAAATAATTGGTCAAATAATATTGATTATCATTATTTATCAAATAATTATTCATAATTATGTTGTATAAATAACACTATAAAAATTAATTTACTAATATTATACATATAAAATAAATCTCTTGTAAGGCTGTTCCACCATGTGAAGAGTAGCCCTTTTCTTGACCGGCACTTTAACGCCGGTTGCAGGATAATATATTTCGAGTGACTGATCCCCATGACATGGGATCGCCATTGCATTGCAGAGGTTCTACAGGTAGATAGATTGGACATTTTGGGCGACCTGGACAATGTCAGGTTGCCTTGTATTGTGGCCCTTGCCATCATATGAGGTATTCCGGGTATGTACATATATAAATATATATAGTTACATATGAATATTTCAATCTACTATTAATAAAATAATAATAAATGTATTGGAGTCACACACCAACAATTCTTCTTTAAGAGGCAGTTCAGAGTAAAAATACCTACAGCGACAGACATTGAACAAAAAATATTAGATTCAGAAGTAAGAGACAAAGATACAGAAAATAAAGGAAAAGAGAAGGAAAGCGGCTGATAGCAACCTGGAAGTTGGGGTAAAAGTATATTTATTTTTTTTTTTTTTTTTTTTTTTATTTATTTAAGGCAACAAACAGTCATGTTTATAAACAACAAGTATTTATATAAGTACTTAGAACTAAAGACCTACAGTGCCTGTAACTTTTTGTTTACAAATTTTTACTTATTGAGCTACTCTTAGGACAACTTTACAATTCAGAACTTAATAAATACTAACTTCAACATAACAACATTGGATGTGCAATGGTTGGAGCAAAAGATAAATAAATCAAGATGTCGCCCACTATACCAGAGGTCGCGGGTTCGATTCCCGGATAGGAAAAAATTTTTATTATATATATTTTTCCTTTTTTTTTTACAAATTTAGTTGATTTACTGTTTAAGTTTTTGAAAAAGTGCGGTTTTGAGCTTTGAAGTTGACGTATTAAATAAGTCTATATCTGTAAAACTCTTGTTGTAAACGTCAGTGGAGCGATAAATAAACGAGTTACGCGTATAATTTTTACGATATCGTGGAGTTACGAAAAGTGGTTTTGGACGTGAGGAGCGCACCGGCAAACGAATCCGTGAGATAAATGATAACTTGCTTAGCAGGAACGAAGAGTCTACTAAATTATTAAGTATTTTGTAAAGGAATACCATGTCAAATACTATTCGTCTATTGCTAAGAGACAGTATGTTGTTAGTTTTTAATGATTCTGAGTATGACTGGTTTGAAATGTTTTGGCGATAATTTAGGGATTTAAAGAAAATTTTTTGTACTCTTTCTATTCTTTTTACATGGACGTCATAAAAAGGGTTCCAAACAGTTGTGCAGAAATCAAGAAATGATCTAACAAAGGAGAAATATAAAATTTTTAGAGTTTCGGGACGTTTAAAAGGCTTACTTATTCTCAGTATAAAGCCTAGGTTTCTAAAGGCTGAGGCAAGTATGTGGTCGATATGAGGGACAAATGATAGGGTTGAGTCCATAATTATGCCTAAGTCTCTTATCGAGGTTACTCTATTTAAGGGCTTCAGGTTTATATGGTAATCGTAAGTGATGGGTTTTTTTTTTCGGGTGTATGTTATGGTGTAACATTTATCACTGTTAAGAAATAGGTGGTTGGACTCACAATATGCTTGCAAACGACATAGGTCTTCTTGGAGCTTATAGCAGTCGTTAGCCGACCTGATGGTTGCATACAACTTTGTGTCATCTGCATACAATAAATAGTCACAATGTTTCAAAATATTACCTATGTCGTTTATATAAACTGAAAATAACAAAGGCCCGATATGTGAGCCCTGAGGAACTCCTGAAGGTACTGGAAGAAATTGGGAGGAATAACCCTTCACAAATACTGCTTGACTCCTGTTACTTATATACGATTGGATCCATCTTAAGAGGCTACCATGCACACCGGCTCTCGCAAGCTTCTTTATAAGCAAATCGTGATTAATTTTATCGAATGCTTTGGAGAAGTCGGTGTACACAGCATCCACCTGTTGGTTGTCATCCATGGCTCGCAGCAGAAAATCAGTGAAAGTCACCATATTGGTATCAACGCTACGGTGCCTGAAGAAACCGTGTTGTTTCTGGGAGATGTGATTTCGGAACGAGTGCGACATCTGGTCAGTTACAATCTTTTCAAGAAGCTTCCCAAATATGCAAAGTTTTGATATGGGTCTGTATTCTGCTATGCATTCTCGTTTCTTATTCTTGGGGATGGGGGTTATTAAGGACTTTTTCCATATTTTGGGAAACGTTCCAGAACACAAGGAGAAATTAAAAATGGCTGTGATGGGAACTGCAAGCTCTTTGGCACACTCAGATATAAGAAGAGGATGGATCCCGTCGGGACCTGCACCTTTATGGATATTAACGTGTTTCAGCTCTTTAAAAACAATTTCGAGAGTAATGTTAATGGAGTTTATGTCCACCGGTGTGCCTCCCGATTCGCAAGTTATTGGATCTGTACTCGGGCCGGCAGAATTTATAAAAACGGAATGGAAGTAATTATTAAATGCCTCACATATCTCAACACCAGTAGAGAGAATTTTGCCTTGATAGATCATATTTTCAGGAATTGAATTAGTTGCCTTTTTGGATTTTACAAAAGACCAAAACAATTTTGGATGGGTCTTTATATTATTCTCAGAAAGTTCGACATATTTTTTATAACACTCTGCCTCCATTTTCTTGAACCTCTTTCGAAGACAAGAGAAGGTTTGATAATCTTGAAAGTTTTTGTTAAGTTTCCATTTCTTGTGATATTTTAGTTTTTCATTTTCTAATTTTATGAGGTAAGAGGTAAACCACGGCTGGCGTTTATTTATTTTTCTACTACAAAAATTAGTGGGTACATAATCATCAATTAAATTGTTTAAAGTATTGTAAAAGAAATCCGTCTTTGAATCAATGTCTGTAATAGAATTTAAAACTTCGTCCCAATTAACAGCTCTAAGTCCAGATCTGATTGAGTCATAGTTGGCATTATAAAAGTTTCTTTTCTTAATTCTGGCGGAAATTAAGTCGGCTGGATATTTAAAATTTAAACAAATTTCTAGGGATTTGTGATGCGCATCTTCGGGCACTAATGGACAGTCAGGGCGCCTAACAGTACATGTTTGATCACAGAAAACTAGATCCAATAATCTGTTATTAATATTGAATTGATTGTTATATTGTAATAATGATGATAAATTCATAAAATCGGTAGTGAGACATGCCAGACTATTATTGTTTGGTTGAATTTCCATGCAATTATTTAGTGGATTAAAATACCAGTCAGCATACGAAACATTAAAATCGCCAAGTATTAAATATGTTTCATCGGGATGTGAAATTAAAAACTCGCTTACTCTGGTGTAGAACGAAGTTAACTGCGATTCATGTTTACAACCGTGCGGTATATAAGCAGCTATAATAAGTAGTCGCCTATTGTCCGATCGATTAGTGAAAGACTCACGGGGTGACGCAGTGACGCGCGCGCGCAGCGGCGCCGGCGGTCGAGATAACGGGACAGATACCCAGAGCTCCTCCGCCTGAGCGGGCGGGCGCACGTCAGAGAGCTGTGACGGGCACAGGTCACGCCGTACCGCGATCAGAACCCCGCCACCCATCCCGCGACCACTTACCTCAGCACCACGATCACATCGGTACACCTCGTATCGGCTATCAAAAAATTCGCTATCGTAGAAATTGCTATTAAGCCATGACTCAGTGACACATATCACATCATAATTCCCACACAAAACACTTCTCAAGAATTCATGTGATTTAGTGCGCAAGCCCCTCACGTTTTGGTAGTAAATAGATAAATTATGGTTCAAATACACCGTATACGATACGTATATTGTAAGGTAGTATAATATATTGTATAATTTAAGGCTCCACTGACACTAACAATCATTACAAAACAATAGAAGTAATTTTTTAAATTTTTTAAGCTCCATGAAATGTTATTTTCACCGAAATTATCAATATAAGACTTTATGAATATAATAAAAAAACAGTTAATACAAATCTGAAAATTCTTGTTAAAAGAAATAAACTGGAATATTAGTCATTTAATCTTACTGAGATCTGCGTCGCATGATATAAATTGAACTTTAGATGTTTCATTTTTACGCACTAATATTTTACAGTCTGATAACCACACGAATTTATAATCTTTCTCACTAGCAAGAAGGCGAGTTTGTTTGTATAAGAGCTTGTTATGCGGTGCGAGGTGATCATTAACGTAGATGGAACTGGCGGGGCCGTTAAGGCCGGCGTCAGCTGTTGTTAATCCTCTTCGAGCCCGCACGGCGGCTAATAATTCGTTCTTGCGATATCTTTGTGTGAATCTGACTATGATGTTCGGTATGGAAGATGAGTCTGTGGAGTTAGTTCCGTCCTTCCTTGGCGTGTTGAAACGTCGCACACGGTGAATGTAGTCAATATCCGTAGGTAACAAGTTAAAACCCACTTTTGCTGCAATATTATTTAAAATATTATTTAAATTTTCACTCTTCAAAAGTGGTATCCCGGATATTTCTAGATTATTTATCCTACCAAGCTGCTCCTTCGCTTTTAATTGGTCATTAAGATCACTTGTTATGGATCGAAGCTCGGAGATTTCGCATGATAATGTATCAACACGCTGGGTGATTAATCCCGTTGTGGAATTCAGCTCACAGACGTCTTTTTTTACGACAGCTTGTTCGTCAGCTACTTTTTTAATTGAAGAATTCACATCAATAATCTGAGTCTTAATTGAGTTGAAGTCCTCGCGAATGCTATCCAACACTCCCTTAATATTATTGTTTTGGGATTCTAGTGCTGCTGTAAACGAAGCCGTGATTTTTTTATGTAATTCATCCATAAGTTCCTGTTGGTTGCAGTGACAATCGGGTGACTTCCTCTTTCTTAATGTTACATTTAAGGGTTCATCATCGCGCATTCTTGACAAGTCCGGTTGCGAGTTGGTTTTAGTTGGACTCTTAAATACGTTCATTTTCGGATCTTTTTTATGAAGAGGGCAGGTAAACAACAAACTCGAGCGACAGACCGACCACAGTTAGCCAGTACAATACATGCACACTTCCGATGTCTGCGGCGACGATAGCCGAGCGACCTCCGATCGTGCAGGTACAGAGACGGAGGACTGGTCCTCTCACTCGCAGCACGCGACAGTGTCCCAAGCGAAATTCACTTTTATCACCAAACTTTAATGGCACAGAATTGATTAGTCACGTTTAGGTTAGTCGGATAGAAATACGACACACGTCCAGCGTTGAGAGTGCTCGGAGAGTGACTGATGGGGTAAAAGTATGGTGGAGATATAAGAGTGCGAAATGACAGTACGGGAAGAGAGTGTCGCAGGGATATTGTTCACCTTGAGAGAGTAGAAGGGGGTGAGTGGAGGTGTTAAATGAGGCTGCAGATGGTAGCGTGGGCACTGATGAAGACCCAAATAGTAATTGATTGCTTTGATTTTAAATTGTAATGAACATCATGATGTTTATGACCTAATGTGATTAAGATGGTAGGGTGAAGGAAGTATTGACGTGCAGGGGAGGTTGCTGTGTGGATCGATTTGCTGAATGAATGGTTTCATTTCATTTCATAATAAAATATCTGATTAGTTTATTTGATTATGAATATGAGTTTGATTTTATCCGTTTAGAAATAGAAGATGCATAGAAGCGTTCTCTTTCATAAAATAAGGAAGGGATGTGGTGTTCTGCACTATGGTGCAGGAACGGGTTCCCCCTCCCTGAGAGGTGAGTGCCCCGGCATTCAACTGTCAACCGCGTAAGCGGGCGGTCGTGTTGTGCGTGCGTGCTGTGAAGTGAGTGAATACAATGGAACACCAAGGTATTGGTGTTATCTAGCATTTTACAATCACAAAAAGACGCACTATTTTGGTATTACATATTTTATCTATGAGTATTAAATTGAAATTCGAAAGTAAAATAACAATTTCATAGATCGATATACCTTACGCTTGGTCGCACCATCGTTGCAGTGTTGTTAAATGGCTACCCCACCCCCTAGATTGCATAAAGCTCATTCCGCGATTACTATTTTGACCTACCTCGAGGCCGTACGGACGTTGACTGCACGTTGGTGCAATTGCTAGTGACCCTGCCCTGTAGGGGTCACGGGTTCAGTTCCACGGAGGAGGAATAATCGTAAAGTGTTCTTTTGGTGAATCGTTTGTGGTTGTGATGACTCGTGTGCTTAAATTCTAGTTACCGGTGAAAATAACGCATTTCGTTTTCATCATCAATATCATCATCCTATCGCCTATCCCATTTGCATCCTTGGCATAACCTCAGAACCCAGGGTACGCTACAACTATGATCAAGATGGGCTCGCCATCCCGGATGGAGATATAAGTCGCGACGAAAGCGATACTTTCGTTCTCGCGAAATAGCATCTTGGCTAGCCCACCTGAATTGACCAGCCTGGTTTATTACAAGTCGTATCGCATATAATTTTATTGTTATCAAATATTCAACCATACTATCTTAAACTTCGCTTCGCCCTCAATTTTTTTTCCCCTGCTCCAACTGTCTGCTAAAATAAATGTGGAAATATTAATTGTCGAGATTTATCTGACTTTAACCACTACTGTGCGTTTACTGTGGTTCACTGCGTGCACTTAATTCTCATTGAAGTCTGCGATTTTTTTGTGATTCCTGTGCCGATATTTATTTCTCTGTCATTAGCGAATAATGAAAATACGTTAGTTGTTTGCACAAGACTGACATTTATTCAGAGACAAGACAGAACCAAAGACAATTATTAGTTACATGTGTAACACGCCAGGTGGCGTCCTTAACGATTGTAATAAATTATTTTTGATATAATTCCAACATCTCCACTTATCAATATAATCTTATTACTACAAAACACATTTAACACACATATTATATAAACAAAATGTAGGTGCAACTAACATTCTTCACAAAAGTAACAAATCAAAAGAATAAACTTAATTGATAGCAATAGTAACAATATTTAAACTATACTCTCAATGCCTAACATTTTAACAAAATTATTGTGTTTTATTTTGCTTACACCTTTAGTCAATAAGTCAGCTGGCATTCCTGTAGTTGGAAGGTGAACAATTTTTACAAGCTTATTCTCAACTATTTCCCTGACAAAATGATGACGTACATCTATATGTTTTGACCTCTTATGAAACAAAGGATTTTCTGTTAACTTTATGGCACCTTGATTGTCATTATAAATGACAACAGTATAATTATTACAATTTACAATTTCTGATAATAAATTTTTCAAATATATGGCTTCCTTACAGGCTTCACTTATTGCCATATATTCGGCCTCTGTACTGGACAATGCTACAGTTGGTTGTTTTCTGCATTCATATGATATAACTGTACCAGACAATTTAAAACAGAAACCTGTATAGGACCTCCTATCAATGATATTTGATGCCCAATCTGCATCCACAAAACCTTCTAAATTTTTATTATCATTGGTAAACATTAAACCATAAGATTTAGTTTTATGTAAATACTTAAGAATTCTTTTTGCAGCTTTCCAATGAACAGCTGTGTAACAATTATTAAATTGGCTTAAGTAACTAACGCTATAACTTATATCTGGTCGTGTAAGAACAGATAAGTACATTAAGCTACCTAACAGCTGCTGGTAAGGGTATTGCTTATGAACATTTTCTGATTTCTCTAATTTTAGATTACATTCAATTGGAGTATCAACATGGTTACAGTTAGACATTTTAAATTTATTTAAAATCTGTTCTACATAATGCTCCTGATCTAAAGAAATACATCCATTCTTATACATTTTTACCCTCATACCTAAGCATTTCTTAACTTGGCCTAAATCTTTAGTTTTGAAATTTGACATCAAAATACTTTTTAATTCATTTGTTAAAGCTGTGCTACTTGAAAATATAAAAAAATCATCGACAAAAACAGTTATCAAAATTTGTTCATTTTTTACTTTCTTGCTATACAGACAAGGTTCTAATTTAGACTTAGTGTATCCCTGGCTTAGCAAACAATCATTAACTCTCTTATTCCACTGCCTGGCAGACTGTTTCAGGCCATATATAGCACGTTTTAATTTAAGTACACTATTCATTTTACATTCTAAATCGGGTGGTACCTGCATATACACATTTTCATCAAGATAGCCATTTAAGAAAGCTGTGCTTACATCAAGATGGGTAATTTTAAAATTTAATTTTACACTCAAAGCAAATAATAACCTTAGAGTTGAATATCTTAACACAGGTGAATAGGTTTCTCTAAAGTCCACTCCTTCCACTTGGGTGAAGCCCTTAGCCACTAAACGCGCACGATATCTCACTTTGTTATTACTTTCAATTTTCTTTTTAAACACCCACTTGCACTTAACCACTCTATCTGCTTCCTTGTCTGGCACCACTTCCCAGGCTTGGTTTTCTTCAAAGGCCTGTAACTCTTCCTTCATTGCCTGTTTCCACATTTCACTTTCAGGACCTGTAGTTGCCTCCTCATAAGTGATATCTTCATCGCAAGCCTCTAACTCGTCCACAACACAGAGGTTAGATATGCCGTATCTCTCAACTGGTTTTCTGACACGCTTGCTAGTTATAGGTTCATTTAATGCACTCAAATCACCTTCATCTTCACAAAATGTATGGTAGGAGTCATCTGATGTCAAATCTGAACTAGATGTGTCATTTATGTATGTGGGATCATCTCCACTCAACATAGTAGTATTATTCACAGAAGTTTCTTCTTCTGACAGTTGATCCTGTTCCTCATTTCTTTCCTGTACTACAACCTTAGCCATCTCGTAATCCTTTTCATTATTTTCCATTATAGTCACATCTCGGCTTGTAGTAACCTTTTTTGTTTCAAGATTGTATAATCTATATCCTTTAATGTGGTCAGGATAACCTACTAGAATAGATCTCGAGGCTTTCTTATCCCACTTTTGTCTCTTAATCTTAGGCACATGCACCATTACAGGACTGCCGAAAACCCTCACATGACTGAGATCCGGCTTTATCCCTGTCCATTTCTGAAATGGTGTCATCTCTCCTAGACCGGCAGCCGGCGACCTATTTTTCAGGTAAACTGCCGTATTGACTGCCTCTGCCCAGAAACATTTATTTAGTTTAGCCTCAAAGAGTAGACATCTTGCACGTTCAACCACTGTCCTATTGAACCGCTCACATACTCCGTTTTGTTCGGGAGTATAGGGATTTGTCTTCTGATGGACAATACCTTTTGATTTTAAATATTCTTCCATCTGTTGTGAACAGAATTCCCCTCCATTATCTGTCCTCAGACTTTTAATTTTATTTCCAGTTTGTTTTTCAACCATATTTTGGAATTCCTTGAAAAACATAAAAACTTGGTTTTTCTCTTTCAGGAAATAAACGAATGCCATTCGGCTAGCATCATCTACAAAAAGTAAAAAATACTTGGCTTGGCCCAATGATTTTGTCTCCATGGGCCCACATAAGTCAGAATGGACAACTTCTAATAATGTTTCACTTCTATTCTGTGAGAGTGAGAATGGTAAACGAGCCTGTTTAGCCTCACAACACACTTCACAATTTGACTTGGTTATGTCAGCTTTATCTGAGTAGGCAATTCCCTCAACTGCTCCGTTTTTCATTTTTTCAAGGTCGTTACTGTTAATGTGTGCTAGTCTTCTATGCCATCGCCTTGCGTCTACTGTGTGAACTGCTGCTCCTGCAAGCACCTTCTCTGACTTCTTTGTATTCAGTTTATACACTCCATTTTGTAAATCTGCTACTCCTATAAGCACATTCTGTTGATTACGGATGTAACAAGCACTTTTGCCAAACAATACTTTGTTTCCGTTTGCTATCAACTGGCTTACTGACAACAAATTAGTCGTAAGGTTAGGAATGCACAAAACATTGCGTACAGGTATGTCAAACTGAGATTCATTCACACACGTTACGATCTGTGTATCTCCTGTACACATTACTGGCATTGATGTTTTATTTGCAACAACTATTTCTTTTATGTCGCGTACTGGTCGGATCTCCGTTAAATCTTCCTGCTTTGCTGTCATATGAACACTTGCTCCACTGTCAATATACCAATCATCTATTGTGAATTCGCCATTTAAGAAAGCTACACTAAACGCACTTCCTTCTTTTATTTTTTGCTGGCATTGGTTCTTGTAATGTCCAATCTTCTTACAATTGTAACATTTGATTTGTTTACCAGTTGCTATTTTCGTTTTGTTCGATGATGACATTGACATTTGTTTTGACTTGGCGTGTGCAGTGTTGCCAGCCTTTGATCTATGGCCTGACCATAATGCTGTTTCTCCTCCACTGCTGCCAACTTCAGAGTTCATATCGAGAAGTTTTGTTTTTATGACGTCAGAGCTTACCGATAGGCCAGAATGTTCTAGAGCCATCACCATCGGCGAAAATTTTTCTGGTAGACCCGCTAATAGCAAAGATCCAACCCATTCATCACTGATTTCGAAACCCGTATTTTTCAATCGCTGAGCTGTTTCCACCATTTGAGACACGTAACTGGTCATTGTTTCACAATTATCCAGGCGAATGTTGATCAATGTTCGTAACAAACTTATTCTTCTGGAAAATCCTGTGTCATCAAATAATTGCTTCAATTTATTCCATACCGCCGTAATTGTAGTTTCATTTTTAATATGTACGTACAATGATGGATCAATGGTCATGATTAGTTTCGCTTTTGCTTTTCTTTGTTCAGCTTCGGTGATCGTTGGCAATATGTCGTCCATATCAATTCCCTCCAACACAAGAAAATTTTTCACTGCGAATGACCAATCATCATAGTTCTCTCGTCCTTTCAATTTCGGTACGTTTACTATGTATCCCGCGGTAGACATTATGGTATAATATACTTTCAACACAATAAATCACTTTGAAAAAACGACTGGGCCCATAACCTAATGAAAATACGTTAGTTGTTTGCACAAGACTGACATTTATTCAGAGACAAGACAGAACCAAAGACAATTATTAGTTACATGTGTAACACGCCAGGTGGCGTCCTTAACGATTGTAATAAATTATTTTTGATATAATTCCAACAGCGAATCTATGTAAATTTTAATCGGAAGCACTGCCCTTGGGTTAGTCAAACCCGGAATTATTGGGACACGTTATGATGTCGTAAGGCACCGTTCAGATCGCGCGATAAATATTAAATACCACTTTTATTAAGGGCAGCACGCACGCTTCCGCCTGCTCGTAAGAAATCAGGAATTGTACAACGGACACTAATGGTTTCGCTGTTTGGTTGTAGTAAATTCTTTCTAAATAGTGTTTATAGAGCAGTGTCGTAACAGATTTTGATAGATCCATTTTAGATTACTTACATAAAACATAACGCCTTGGTGATCTAATGGTTTAAGTACCGGGCAATGGTCTGGCAAAATTTGTGTTAATTTTTCGGATCACAGTCCGGGTTTGTTTTTGAAGAGGAGCCCGTTTGAAATAATAAATAGGCTCATACTTTTCTTAACTTACATAATTTTTTTAAAGATAGTTTTAAATTAGTAAATACTTTGCTAGATAGCATGAATGGGTCGTGATTTTACCACGTCCATAGCGAATATATTAAATTAAATGATTCGCTACATAAGCCCGCCCTTTACCGCTGTTTGAAGGATTCCAACAACCTATTACCGTGCCATTACTACATAGGACGATTTGTACTAACATTCCTCGATGTAACAGGTGTCTCATTGTCAACCAATAATAGGACATACATATATCAATACCCATCGCTCGAGCTAATACCGCCTTTAAGCGGTGGTAATAAAGGCTACTGATGAGCAGGCTCTAATTACCTCGGTATCAGTCACGGAGTGACACAGGGACACTCGTCAACACCCATCGCTCGAGCGAAAACTGCCTCTATGCCATAGTAATAAAGGCTACTGATGAGTAGGCTCAAATAAGCTTCATTGTCAGTCGCGGATTGACGCTATGTCGTTATAAGGGACCTGTCAAGCTAAAACCGTCTCTATGCTTTGGTCATAAAGTTTACTGATGAGTAATTAGTCTATGTCAATCGGTGACACTGTCATAACACGCTTCCGGAGGCGGTCGCTGGTTGGTCGGCGCAGATGGGATGGCGCACTGATAGGGCGGGGGGATGCGAGGCCCGCCCAGCCTAGCTCTTTGGTTGCTAGGCAACCGCTTTTTACCCGGAGAAGTAGGTATGTTTTCTTGTATTTTTTAGGAGAATTTATTTTGCAAAACCGATGTTTAAAAACAATATCTTACTCTATTCACCTACTTCATATATTCAATGAAAATATATTTCACATAAAAATAGCTGCAGAAAATCATTGGGACCCTAGACTACAAATATTTTGATTGTAAAAGTTTGATTACCTACGGATTATGTCAAGCTCGGAGTTAATAAAGTTATTACACAAAACAAGCAGCTACTCTATATTATTTCTACGAACTCCGATACGAAATTCGTAGCATTCTCGTAGTACCGTCGTAGCATAGCTAACGTATGTCAGTATTACGAGTATGTTTACTGTTAATTTTATAGTCATGTATCTTTATATTGATCGGTTGGGATGATGATGATGATGATGGTGATAGCTATATAGTCCTCAGGTTAAGCCATGGGTCATTAGTACTTATTTTTAAATAAACATCTAATCTTAACTTATGGCGATCAACTTTGAATGTAGGAGAGGATTTATAATCTAGGTTACAAAACCTTATGTGGTTCTTGCCGCAACGGTAATATGAGACAATTATTTAACGGAAGCATGTTTAAGCTTACATATTCAGGTCAAGTATAGCATAATGCTTCACTTAATGACTTAACAAGCACCATTTATTACCTAGTGGCCGCGGAGGCAAAATTACTGAAGAATTAGTGAGGTGGCGACACGGAAACTATGTAAAAAATTGTTGTGACTAACCTTTAGCTAATGCATCGCTTAGTAGATTGATGGAAATGGGGTACTTACACTGTGTTTTGAGGCCATGCTTGGTGGAATTAGTGAAATATACTGTAAAACGTAGTAGAACTTAAAAATCATCATTTCACATCGTACAAATATGAATAAAAGTAGGATATTTATCTCAGAGTTTAAAACACTTACATTTTTATCCAAATGAGAAAATCTCATGTTGGGGAACATTTGTGAAACTTCTTTGAGTGCATTATTTAACAACACTACGACAAAAGTTAACTGAAGCTGAATAAAGTACAACTGAAGTCGAATAAAAAATGTTAAGAGGAGTTTACTCAACAAAAAGCTTATCAGCACTGTATGTGTGCTAAGGTCACACTTTGCTTTTGTTTCATACGTGAAATTAAATGTCAGAGTGTTTAAGCATTTCACATGTGTGAAACGGCGATGCATAACAGCCGTGCAATTTAGCAAAAACAACAATTTCCCAACAAAAACTAATCACAGTGCGGCAGTTTTTACTGACCCAACGATTGCAGGAATTCGAAAAACTTGTACAATCACGAAAGTAGGTACGTAGGTATGTATGGAAAGTCGGAAAATCGCGGAAATTTCATTTACAGGTAAATTGCCAGTAGGAAGGAAGTGCTTTACAGCTTTAGGTATTGTATGTTCAGCGAAATATGTTAGTTAAAACAAACAAACACTCCCTAAATCCATAAAAAATCAATTTACTATTATTCAGTTAGCACGACAGAAATTTTATGAGCCCTATAGCGTAAAGAAAACACTAACTCTAACCAATGTATTATTGCATAACAAATAAATAAATATGATGCATGAAAACAAAAAAATATAAGTTAACTATATTAGTAATACCTGATATCGATATTATACAGGACTCTTAATATCAGATCCCTCTTTCCCACTGAGCACAATGGGCACGTGCCCACTGCCCAGTGCCCCGCGATCTTTTGGGTCCCCCAGACCAGGGTATGTGGTCCCCACGATCCCTAAACCCAGAGGCTCTCATAGGTGGAAAGGCAGCTTTCCATCTATGCTTAATCTCCAGAGAAGTAGTAGCTTTCAGACCTAGAACAAAACACTTTCAAAAATGGAATGTAGTTTAATGGAAATTACAACGGTAAGGCGATCTATACATCTGCTGATGTCTGTAAGGCTGTGTCAGAATACTAAATCCTCATTTAAACACAGTAAGAGCATAGGCAGAGGTAATCTGCTTGCGAACTCACGTGTACAATATACCTATGGTCAAGATTTTAAGCTGAAACGCAGCTAGGTTCTAGTATGTTATTATTGAAACCAGTCATTCTCAAGCGAGCAATTTATTATAAACTACGCTCAATCGTAAATCATAGATGTTAAAACTTTCGCAGCGATAAATCTTATCGACAAATACCATGATTGTCATCGTATAATGACGGTGCAGAAGGCTTACCAACTTGCCTTACTCATACTAATGTCACTTAGTCATTCCAAGGGCAACAGTCGCAAGAATGACGTGAACATTATAAAAAAATCACCAATTTTAAAATAAATGTAGATATTTGATATTGATATTTACATACTTGATTCACGCAGGCATTTTGCCATTACAATTATTTACGAATTTAGTTGTTACAGCGTTTGGAGAAAACACTTCTCTATTCATTATTGAAAATTATTGCGTTGTTTTTCCAAGGTTTCGAAAATTATTTTTTAAATAACTTAAATGATTTTGCTGTTCTCGAGGCCTCGAGTCGAAGTGCTCTCATTTAAGACAGAAATTAAGGTAAACAACAACTAGAACTTCATTTCGGACTTCTACTTCAAAATTAATTAGGGATAAATAAATAAATAAATGAATGCCTTGGACTAACACACCGATGCTTGTACTATGAATGCTATTGACATCTATGACTCGAGTACAAATGTCGATGTTCATCACACAAACATTTGCCCCTTTAGGATTCGAACCCGCGACACTTGGTTTTGTATCCAGAGTCTCTGACCAGTGACTAGGATACAATGTTAAACAAAGAATTTTCTCAGAAACTTTAGTGGAAAGTTGAAGTTAATCATCAAAAGTAATGAGTTCGTAATTGGGGCTCGTAAAGCGGCGTGCACACGGCGGAATATGGCGCTAACCTACATAGACACGCCACTACGCCGGTTGACCGGGCACCGTCTCGTGTGCGTCGAGCCAGCAGCGCCCTCTTAGGTTATTGCCACTTTAGAGTTTATTTTTCTGTTTTAGCTTAAACGTATCAATTTGGGATTTTGTTGTAACAATTACATAACAATTTTCATTTGAATCTATATACATTTGTGTGATTTCAAACAAAATGAAAATAGAGGATTCCGTTTCCCATTACCGATTGTACAAAAAACAATTAAAAGAGTTTGCTTTTTCTAGAAAGAAATAAAATGGTCTCAAAAATAAAAGTTATACAAAATATTTGCTCGTATACTTTTAAAAAAAATCCGCGTAATAAACATTGAGTTGTGGTCGAAAAGAAATTCAATTAAGTCATCGCCATGAAAATTTTCTTTCATTTACTTATCCACGACAAAATATTCCCAAACGAAAAAGTAACTACACTAAATAATGTCCAATTTTCGTTACTAAAACTTTGTTCAGTTACATTTCTTCTAGCAAATCACACGTCCTTCAAAACAAACTTCGTTGACTCACAAAGTGGCTCCAAGTTCCGAGGCCTTTTTTTTTTTTTTTTTTTTTTTTTTTTTTTTTTGGAGGGGAATGCTTTGACGCACCATGTCGCCGCGGGCTAGCTAAGCCCGCGACCGTGTGTGGGGCTCGGGCGCACAAAATAAGCGCCCACTACCCACTAAACCCCTCCAGTTTCCCCTTTTGCTCGCATCAGGACGGGTCGCTGCCAGCCGCCAAGTGGGCGGCTTATGTTCGACCCGTCCTTCGAGCGCCCCGACCTGATGCGGTAGGCCGGGGCTGGCGCCTAGGGAGGACCACCCGGGAAACTAGGTGGTCCCCAGACATGGCTCGGGTGACCTAGTGCAATGCGCGGGTTAGGGAGCTACCCCCCCGCGCAGGTCACCCTACACAGGCCTAGAGGAGACGCAGGTGAGCGCGCCTCCTCCGGCCCGGCCGTCTACGCCGGAGCGGAGCGGAAGAAGGATCCTCCTCCCGCTCGCGCTCCTTTGCCTCCTTCTGCGAGATGACTTGTTCGCAGAAGGAGGCGGCCGCCTCCCACGCTCGTCGACTGGCGACCATGGCTTGCACCAAGGTCGGCAGCGAGAGGTGACCACCGCCTAGCGCCGCGATCAGTTCGCGGCGCTCGTGTCGCCAGGCCGGGCACTCCTCGAGGGTGTGCTCGGCCGTGTCGTCGGGAGCGCCGCAGTGATGACACAGCGGCAACTCCTCCCTACGGGCGACACGGTACAGGTAGTGACCGAAACACCCATGTCCGGTCAGTACCTGCACCAGGCGGTAGGTGAGGCAGCCGTGCCGGCGCTCCACCCACTCCCTCAACACCGGACGAATCGCGTCGATCGTCCGGTGGCCGGCACTCGGGGCTCGGAGAGCCTCCGCCCACGTGGCTAGGGCCTCCTCCCTAGCCTGGGCACGACCCAGCGCCACCTCCTCCAAGCTGGGCCGCTCCCCTCGAAGTCTCGCCGCGACCCGAACCCGATGCACGTGGGACAGAACCACGGCATCAAGTTCCCACGGGGTGGTGCCTGCCAGAACGCAGGCGGCCCCGTGGCTGACCGTGCGATAGGCTCGCACGGCCCGGGTCGCGATGACCCTCTGCGGTTGGCGCAAGAGGGCCTTGAGCGAGGGGGAGAGGCTCTCCGCCCACACAGGGGCTCCATAGAGTGCCATCGACCTGACCACCATATGGTACAGGCGACGGCACTTCCACCCTGGTCCCCCCGTATTCGGGAGGACCCGTCCGAGAGCTGCCGCGGCGGCGCACAGCCTTGGAGCGAGGAGCTTGAAATGCTCCTCGAAACTCCAGCGGGGGTCGAGTGTCAGGCCGAGGTATTTTAGATGCGCCAAGTTCCGAGGCCTGCCGCCCTCACGCACGCGGGAGCGCTGGCCGCCCGCGCCACGCGCCGTACCCGTCACTCGATTCCGCTCACAAAACATAAACGGACGACTTCACTTCCACAACACTTTCACACTTATCACTTCCACTCACCTTCAAATATCCCAAGTGAATCCTATCCTATCCCATTACAAATACAATTGTAATTCTCCTCGTATAAAACCGGCCGGAAACGCGAGCAGTGACTTATAGCGTCGGTCGTCGCGTTTTGCCCGCGAATTCGAGCAATTGTAATACAATTAAATCGCGATTGTAATTCGAATGTGTGTGATGAACTCGGTGTTGTGAGGACGATATTTTTATGACAACCGAAGAGAAAATGGCTGCAGTTGCTGTGGTAAGTTTTTTTCTGTATATAGTTAATGAACATTATTTTGGATGTGCTTACTTTTATGATAACCTACATTATGTACTATATCTTGTGTAAATGTTATTGTATTTCCTGCAGAGGTAATTCTGCAATGCTGCAGTATCCATAATGCTTTAAAGTCTTTGTATGATGTATGAAAGGGGTTTGAGTAGAGTTCATAAAGCAGTATGTTCCTGATGGTTCTTTATATGACCAGTACAAAGGCGTTTTTGATTATTCATACTTGAGAAATCATACTTAATCACAATAAACTAAAAAATATTTCTTAATTGTTTTGTATAATATATTTATGAAGAACAAAGGTTCGCTTCAGTTTTTCGTGAAATCTTCGACACTTAGGTGTAATTCCTAATCTTTGTCTTAGTAGTATTAATATTATTATTAGTACATATATACCGAGGTGTTTGTAAATAGTGAGATTACATAGAACCATGCCGGCTTTGCAAGTTGATCTTGACTCTCGTGTTCAATCTTGGTTTACTTTTCGCATTCTCATTTACTAGAAGTGTTTTTGACGTAATCTTTCTTATGACAATTTATTATAAACCCATTGATATACATTGTATATCAATGTATAAACCACAGGATATCACCTCTGGTGCATAATCAATTGTCACCACTGTCAAAGTCCCTTTCTCAGGTACCCAATCGAACCTATGCCATCTTTGCAAACCTTACTCAATATTGAAAAATCAACTAAGTAGTTTGAATGTACATACGTAAAAGTACTTAACAAGAAAGATTTCGATGGCTCGTCATTCTCAGCGTATGGCATAGGCTGACCCATTCCGTGTCACTAAATCTTAGCCTCGTATTAATAAATCGCACTCAACTCTGAGATCGAACTTGAGCGCGAACTTGAGGTGTTATTTTATATGAGAATGATATATCAAGTTTGCACTCAAGATCGATCTCAGAGTTGAGTGCGATTTTTAATACAAGCCTTAGTGATTTCGAGAGTCGAGTTGAGTCTAACTCGAGTCGTAACTAGATTAAAAATACTTTGAGTGTACTTACTAAGGAGTACCTAAATAAAAAAGATTTCGATGACTAGTCATTCTTAGTGTACGATATAGGCACTGAAAGTTCGCGGAAAGTTTGCTGGCCACGTTTTCTATAACTTAATATTAGTGATTCATTGTAAGTTCCACAAGGCGTGGAGAGTCCAGTCGGCCGCGAGTCGTGACTAGAATTACTTAGTCATTCACCGAGCGCTGGCTCGTTAGCCTTATCTCCGCATCTACCGATGACTGCCCTGCAGAATATATCATTCACAAAAACTACTTTTACATTGCCTAACTGAATGTTTTCCGTAGCATTCATATCATGAATTCTAGATTTCTAGGTTACGTATTTGGTAGAATTGTTTCTACTAAACGAACTTTCATAACGCGCTTTACCTGAAAGGTTTATTTCTGCCCCAAATAACTGAATCGCTTGCAAAATCTGTACTCGATGGCTCATATAATCGAATAGAAATTAGGAAATCACTATTGTCCGGTCCAGGTTTGTCTTTTCAGGCGAATAGGTTGAGCTTTTATTTGCCTTGTCATGCAAAACGTGCGTTATCATCCCTCAACCACGTGGTCGGAGCACTTTCATGAATGAACATCCGCGCGCGGTCCGCTACATACTCGCGGTCGTATAGACAGTCCGTATCAGTTGATTGGACACGAGAGGCGAGCGGGGCGCGCGGCGTCCAGTCGGCAGGCGGCAGCCGCGTGCGATGTCGCGTCGTCCGCCCCCCCGGCCGCGGCTTCACTCGCGCCTCCGCCCGCAGGCCGCGCCCGAGCCGGCGCCGGCGCCCGAGCCCGCCGCTGCGGAGCCCGAGCCGCGCGCCTCCGACGACGAGCGCGAGCCGGGCGACTGGCGGCCGTCGCGCCCGCCCTCGCCGCCGCAGCGCGCCGACGACGTCTCCGAGGGCTCGGAGGCGACAGCCCGGCCCGCGCGCGCCGAGCCCGCCAGCCGCTACGCCAACCTCAACTACTGGAAAGCGCGGCGCGTCACCTTCTACCGGAATGGCGACCCGTTCCACCCGGGCGTGGAGTTCCGCTTCAAGCCGGGGCGGGACCTGGCGTCGCTGGACGCGCTGCTGGACCGGCTGTCGGAGCGCCTGGAGCTGCCGCGCGGCGCCCGGTTCATCTTCGGCATGGACGGCGACCGCAAGTACCGGCTCGAGGAGCTCGAGGACGGCGCCTCCTACGTCGTCTCCTCATACAAAACCTTCAAGGTGACCGTTTCTTGCGATCTAATTAATTCACCCCGCTCGAGCTGCTGACATGTGAGGAGCTTACTTATTTGGTGCATTGCGCCGTATTTATTCACACGTAGCAAGACTTAAAGAAAATGCTTGTTTAACACTGGCGGAGTCATCAAATTACTTCCTTTGCAATTACACAAGGGGATATACTTTTTCCATCGAAATACGACATTATCGCTCCATCAGCATCGGCTAATCTCGGCTTACACGCACGCTTTTTTAAGTAGTTTTCGCTCCTTCATCAATTACGCTGTGTTTTATAACCATAAACGTGGTTTAAACTCGTGGCTATTCGATATGTTTACCCACAACAACGCTTTGCTTAAAATTACATAACCTATTTAGTTTTGCCAGTAGCTTAAGTGAATCGCAGCACTTTAAATACGTGCATACTGTTCTCTTGGAATAATGCACACATGGAACAACTCATGCGTTAGTTAGTTAGTCCTGATTCCTTCACATATCGACTTTACATTGGCATAACTAAATGATATACAGCTTTAGGCTATGACCTATCGAGGGTTCACATTGGGGCCCCCAAAACAAGAACATTTGTTTTTGTATCAGCAGAGGAATCAAAGAAAGCTTCAATTGAATGCTTTAGAAGACTTTTTCTGTAAATAATTGCTAGATTACTTTGTAATTGAAATATTACTCCCACAGTCGCAGTATTTACCAAGTAGGTCTTCAACTAAATTATTTTTGAAAGGCTCTCTGTATAAATTACCAACAACATTTTTTTAAATTCCTGGTCTACGTATTGTTTAATTGTCGTGAAAATAAAAATGAAGTTTAGAGCCTCCATTAGGAATACAATTAAATTATTCTTGCAAGGTTTTCTTCATACATTATGTTGAATTCCCGTTCTACGAAGTGGTCAATTGTCGTGATCACACAAAATGTCGTAAGACGAGGACGCGACCTTGCCAGATGTGGGTCGCGGGATAAGCCCACACGCACCGCCGGATATTTGCATTTTGATTACATACAAACGAAACTTTGTTAAAATTTGTTCCCTCCCATATCGATAAGGCTAATTACAACAAAATTGTTTCAACGAAATGTTGTTTTTACGAGAACGAAATTTGTTAAGCAATTAGATGTTTGAGTTGCGGTGGAAAAATTGACGGTTTGTTTGAAGGTTTTTTTGAGTCAAATTAATTGGGAACGGAGGTACACCTCCTGTTTGTTTTTAGTGCTCTTACTGCCGTCTGTGGAATAAGAACAAAAAGGACACATATTTTGCAAAGATCATTTTACTACGCTAGAGAGCAAGAATGCTAAAAGCTCTTCAATATTTCTTCAGTCAGTATTATCTTCGAAAAATTTGGCTCGTTTTGACATACAAGTAACAACTACAATTCTACTTCAAACCCTAAAAGGAACTAACTTTATGAAATAAACAAAAATTTAGTTTCCTGTTGCACAAACTATCCCGTTTAACTAATAACAGTGTTCTATTCCTTATTGTTATACTGGAGCTCCTAACTTCTCTGCCCTACTTTGAATTCAATAGCGGTTTCGTTTAGACTTTTTCACAGAAAGCTTAGGTTGGTTTCCCCAAATTGTACTCGACAAGCCAAATCTTTTACCTCTCTAGCTAAATTGGCAATTAAACATTTTTGATTTCCAAAATTTCTGGCCAATACACATTCTATGCAAAAAAGTACGTGTGACTTAAAGTAGAAAATGTTATACAAAACAAGTGCTAGGTGCGAGCTGGCAACGACACCTAACGTGAGGGCAATGCACCACCTTGCACTTAATATGCACCAAGGCGAGGCGATTAAAGGGATTAGTGGACAGGGCGGCGAGTTTTTATGCGCAAGTGTAGATGGCACAAGTGCTAGGTATACTATAAAGCGATAGGTAGAAGAGTGATGTATTTAGAAAATAGGGACTTTTCATAGGAGGCCTTACACAGAATGACTATTCATTCTGGTGTGACTACGAGTTTAGAATGTCTTTTTATATACTTTAACTACAAATAAAAATCCAAGTCATCGATACAATGACGTATATTGGCTTAATCTCCACATTTTTTTTATGTTACAAGGAGGCAAACGAACAAGAGGGTACCTGATGGTAAGTGATCATCGCTGCCCATTGACATCAACGACCTCAGGTTCGCAGATGCGTTGCCTGTCTTTTAGATCCCATACCCTCCTCAACTGAGCTCTGGCGACCTTACTCACCAGCAGAAACATTTCGTTACAGCTGTGCTACAATAGTAACGAAATGCTACCACACTGTGGTCTTCTGTAAGGTCTTCACCAAGGATAAGGTGAAGCCGCTCATCTGGGGAAGTACCTCCGTACTTCCCAAGATGAGCGGCTCATTCTTTCGGCCTCATTTGACAAATGCGTTTTTTGAAGATTATTCGAGAAGTGTACGGTACATTCAACAACAGTTATCAACAGAAAACGATCCACTGAGCCATAATAGTGTCACTTGCACTTTATTATACTTGCGCTTCCATACACACGTTACGTGTTGGTGTTCAACAAATATTTTAGTCAGCCAGAAGAAGATTTTTCGTAATTTGAACTAAGCGTTGGTCCATCATTTCAGTATAGTGTTTCATAGCAGTATTTTGTAATGTCGTGCTATATGGAACTACAAACAATTTAAACGGTACTAAACGTTCAACGAAATGAGGAACTAAAACGTTAATTTACTTTTGCTACCGAAAAATACGAGGTTAAACAGTCCATTCCGTTCTAAAACACATAAACACCCGCTATCTACCATTACACAGCGAGGAAAGCCCAATAAATTATGAAGGGAGCAATAAATAAACTTGATAAACGAGGACATTACAAAATCTAGAATTATCTTACGTTACTACCAGTCATCCATCTTGGAATTATTTCGCATGACTTATTTACCCTTGTTTACCCCGTTCTTGATTGCCAGCGTAAAAAAAACATAACAATCTGTCATCAGTGGTATCGATAAGGGCTGTATAAATGAATAATAAGTAAATAGTGTACTGGTGGTCCGTTGTTAGTGGCCAGCGACGGTTCTGAAGCGGGCAACACTCACGCGATCACTCGCGATGCTTTTTTCCCGAGATGATTATCATGCCTGTAGCTAATTTATAATTTTTTTAAAAGTAATACCTTGAAATTAAGTTTTAACGGTTTCATAATCAGTATGAAGATGTATGCAGATGCGCACATTATAGTCCATACATCTTCATACTGATTATGAAGCCGACCAAACTATCGGCCGATAGAAAGTTTGTAGTTTGCGGGGCCTCTTACGGAGACGACGTTGCGGGCGGCCGCAATAATATAAATATGAGAGTATTTGTAGCTGTCCGTTACTTTATGCCTAATCACACACCACAAATTAACATATCATATTTTGATGAAGAGATCATCTTAACATTGTGAAAGAGATGGGTTACTTGTTCTCACCATAAAATACATGAAATATAAGAAGAAGCTTTGCTTAAATGCGCTAAGCGGATGCATCAGACACATTGTGTGCCTGTTTCACAACAAAGGTACCTATTATAAAAAGTATCGGTTCCATTAACATAAGAGAAAATAAATGAAAATCGTATCAAGGTGAGGCAATTTTCACGTAAACGTGTTAATACATATTATTATTTTTTATGGTTTACACCGGCTCTGAACCAGCAATTTGCTCACATGTACCTTATCGTAATTGCATATGGTGTAGTTTTTTATTAGGAATTTAATTTTATTTATTATTTATACATATTCCCTTCTCAGTCTTAGGCTTTATATTTCTAAAGCTAAATAAATCAATCTTTATATCTAAATCGATCTAGACGTAGAAACTTGCTGCATTTCCACTATTTAATTCCAAATAAATATTTGCATAATATGTCGAAGCCATAAAAGTAAACGGATGCAAAACCGTAAGAAAAAAGGAAATGGTGCCTCTACACGTTATGACTTGTACGACTTATTAGAATCATAAAACATTTTATTTTCTACACGACTTCGTAGCATCGTAGCATGACCGCGCTACGAAGAGCTACGAACGCCGTGTCGTAGTAGGCCACTGTAGCCAGTAGTTAGATTGTAAAACACTTATAAAAAGCTTGAGGCTTTAATCCCTGTTGTTAAAACAGAGTTGATTGCAGTTTCTTTAAGGTTTAAAGTAAGTTATTTGCAGATTTTACGATAGGTTTCATTGATCCAAATAACGTGACTGAAATCACTTCTTTAAAAGTACGAACTAATTGAATATTTAAAGTTACTACCTATCTTTAGTTAATTACAGACTAAAGAAAATTCGCAAGATAGTTTAAGAAGCAATCAACACGTACAGCAAACACAACACAACACATTACAGTACAGTATTGGGATGAATAAGAAACTAGAAATGTAATTGTTGTGGGTTGAGTGAGAAATAAAATTGGGTTAAGTAAGGTAAAATAATGAACCCTAATACACAATATTATATTTTTCCTAAAGACATAATGATAAGCCGCTTGGTGTAGTGATCAAAAAGTTGACTATAAGAGCAAGAGGTCGCGGGTTCGATCTGGACAAACATTTATGAGCATTAACATGTTTTTGTCCTGGTCTGGGTGTTATATGTATCTATATAAGAATATTTATGTTGATTCTGATATCTGTAACACAAGTGCATAAGCTACTTAAAACGAAGTCAGATCAATGTATGTGATGTTGCGGGATATTCATTTATTAATTAAAATGACGAATGTAATTATTGCACATAAGACATCGGAAACACCCAACATTATACTTCGCTTTATTCTAGGTTTATTATCTAGGTGTAGTCTAATGGCGCAAGTCTAGCATTAGTGCAAATTGGACGGACATACAGAGGTTACCTTCGGAAGTCATCACGATAATGCTAATACAAAAATGCGGTGTCTTAACGACTTGGGTGCGCCATGTACAGTCGCATACACTCTAGCTATAAGATACTTATAAACTCTTAAGACAATGCGGAAATTGGCCCTCTTTCTCTCATATAATCATCTTAGCGCCATGGCCTTGGAGCCAAGGGTACGCTGCGGCTATAATCCTGAATTGACCAGCCTGGGTAATTATAGTGGAATGACTGTAGTCTAACCTCCGTAACCTTTACAAGGGAAACCAGCCCGTTTGTATCATAGTCGGGACCAACGGCTTTACTTGCCTTACGAAGCTCAGAATCATCATTCTTACCGGACAATCAGGTGATTAAAGCCTGCAATATCCTAAATAAACCGGGAAAACCAACACAGAGTGAAAGTGTTCACCGCGGGATTTGAACCCACGACCTTCGTGGGTTTTGAGTGCAGCGTTCTAACCGCTACACCATGGAGGGAAATTCATCCACATACGAGTACATATTTACTGGAAAAATCCGAAGCTTCGGCAACTTTTTACCAGCCGTGATAATGGAATTACTTACAAGTAGATCATATGTGTCACTTGTTATTTAAATTATGTATTACAATTCACTCTCAGCTTAATATCTAAGCATCTTTAAATAAGAAGAAGACATTTGACCGCGATTTGTATCTGTTATGTCATAAACTCTAACAGATATTTTTTTGGGGCCTGCATACATAAGCGCATTTTTTTAGATATAACGAGGCTTTTAAACTCGTAATCTTCGCAACCTAATTATTCAGCTAAAATTCAGTTTATTTTTCCCCATTTAAAACTGGAACGGCGTGATCGAAATCTCTAATGGCTTACGAATTCCGCGCTCGTCTGTACATGCAGTGCACGATGTAGGAAATGCATAAATTGCACTTTTCATCCTCTGTCGGGTTGTTTTCACACGGCCATGCATCGGCTCAGCGGCCCTGTCGAATTAGGGATATAGGTCAGTCGTGTAGCGTCCGACAAATTGCCGAATGTAACGAACGTTTTCACTCGAACGCTTTGGAGGAATATCGAAAACATTTTGTATCGCACGGCTTCGTTTTTCGTACCTATTTATTATATTATAGTTCTGATGTGAAAGAACTATGAAACAATATAATTAATCTGAAGACTGTTTGTTTGTTTGAACACGTTAATCTCAGACACTACAGGTTTGAATTGAAAAAATAATTGTTTTAGTGGTGTATAGTCTATTTCCCGAGGAAGTTTTTTAAGCTATAAAACACTATGTGTACGCAAAACGGAATCCACGTGGACGAAGGAAATTGGGAAAATCTGAATTTCTCCTCATCTTCTTGGGAATTAAGTGTTCTCTTTCCTAACTTGTTGACAAAAATATTGATATACAGCAATATATGATGATGTTAGTTGAACAAAAGCATGTCGAACTTCTTAGTTACAAACTAGAAAATCTATTCTGATGACCTTTAATGTAACAAAGCAAAAAACCACTAACAAATATATAAAATCAAATAGCCTCACTTATTTAGGGCAATGTGATCCATCATTCATAACAAAGTATTCAATTAACCGTACGAACATTAAAAAAAGAAATTGCCATATTTTCTCTAAGCAGCTAACTAAATCGTACTAAGTATTAAATTGGAAATATTTTTATGACTTTGACACAGTTTCCACGTTCTAATTTTATTAGTCTTGTACAAACGTAGCCGTTTCACTTTACAGTAGCTATAAGTCGTCATAATTCTTACACAAGCAAAGCTTAGCCATAAACGGGAAACTGGATCAAGGTCCGAGAAAGCTCTTACGTATTTTTGTAAACATTTAACGTTAATGCGTGGTCCCAAATTAACCTTATCAGTTCGCGTGCGGCGGCGGTCGTGACCACAGGGCAGTTCTCTAATAATTGTTTCTCGTGAGACCTCATAAAGGGGTCTTAATACCTCGTCGTCTGACCGATGTATATCAACGTACTTAGTTGTGAAACGGTCAGTTACGTGGTTGCGTGGATTCGAACAGAGAGTGACCTTGACGCCCCCACCCCAACGCGACTTCCATCCACCACTGTATAAAATTCGAATAGTCTGCTACATCCAACCGTGCTAAACGGATACCTCTGGTATTTTAACTTAGCACCTTATCTCGCAGGCATAGAGCCTCTAGTCGTGTGTGAGTGACGTGTCCGATACGCCGGTCCGCGATGCATCCGTTCGGCTTTTGTTTTGTCGGTGCTGCAAATTAGTCAGCTGTTGCAACAGTAAAGTCTAGTACCATAGTTGGCGTCTGCGAAATACGACGTTTACATAAACGCGATTTCTCTGGCCACCACTGCATGTTGTGATGCAAACAATAAGTGCAACCTTCCGCGATACATGCTTCTAACCGAGCAAAAAAATAAACCACTTTTTAAACTAAACCATTTTGATATAAAAAGCACTGCGATAACGATACTATTTTCATACGCGCTACATTTATAATTGAAAAGTGTGACGAAGTGAATTATAAGTTATATAAGGTTAATATTAATTTTATGCAGCTCTATTTCTTTTTTAACACAATATATTTCCGTGACAATATCACATCAAGAATGCGTGTTAAAGTTTCTTAGTTGACAAGCAGAAAAACTGACCTAGTTTACCGCTAATTATAATTACAAAGTATCGCAAACGGTTGAATACAATTCTCATTATAATTCTCGCTAAGTTAAAGTGTGCTGTGATACGAAATACAAATGATATTCAAAAACTAATCTACGTTGTAGATATTCGCTCGTGTGGTCACAACATTACGTGAAAAACACCAAGTCATCAAATTACTTAGTTATTCAATGTTTTTTTTTATTGTAGACGATTTGGTCGTGTTAACATTTTTTCTAATGAAGTTTAAATTATAAATTCGATGATACATTTTTTACGCATAAATAGGTAATTTGTCACAAGTTCTTACGCATGTATCGATCGATTAAATAATATCTAATTTAACAAAAACCGATCGCAAAGTCGAATAAACTCTAAAACAAATGAACTTCCATTATATTTCGTAACAAATCGCGTATCTCCTTTACTGTTAGTTTATGCTAATGCCGGTCTGATTGGAGCGACCGGACAGACGTCACCCCGGGACAGTATGCTAAGCAGGCATCACCGCGTATGCAAAACTAACTGCATGCCAACACGAAGATGCGACTTGTGTGTGTGCACCACCGTTAGTTAGGTACTTGAACTTGACTCGAGGTGGTGAACGCGAGTGACATTTAAGACCACACTTTATTGGACATAACCTCTCTGATACATACCTTCAACCTTTCAAAACATTTTTTCAATTTTCAAAAGCGTTAAGTTTTCTTATTACGTGCGAGCTGACATAAATGAATCAAAATATTATAGTGATATTTAAGGTTGACTAACCATTCCATTACTAGGACAATCAGACATCAGATGTCAAATCTTAGTGCATAACAGCATTTGTTAACTAGGCCAGACATAGTGTTAAACATTAGTGCATAGAAGATAGCAAACTGTGGCGCCCAAGCCGAGGCCGCTGGCTCCAGGCAGCTGAGGGCTCCATGCTGGACAGCGACGAGGAGTCACCTTTCGTTGTCATATCGCTGCCAGTCTACGTGCCTGAGCCAATTGTAAGTTTGTTGAGAGCATGATTCGCATTTAATTAGCTCGTTTAAAGTCATTAGATTTTTTAAGCTCCTCTAAAGTCAATCAATTTATGGCATTATGCCGGGATAAATATTTACACAATTGAAATCGTTAAAAGGCCTTAATTTTCGCCAAATAATGCCAAATCACTTCCTTGAATTTAAATAAAAGTTTACCATAAATATTCGCATGGCACACTTCACTACAATACTAATACATATACAGTAAATACACTAATTCACTTCAAAGCCACCATATTATGCTAGCCACCATCATATATCACCGTAAATTGAATATAAATAAAACATTTGAAATACAAAATATGCCTTACTGAGCCAACTTATTTGTGTATTTTTTTATGTAGTATGTTGTATTTTAACTAGTTAATAAGTGATATTTTTATTTTTTTCATTATTTTTTAAGAGCACTACCTACCTACTCACTCTCTGTTTTGCCCTAAGGTTGACTGGTAGAGAATGCCATGAGGCATTAAGTCCACCTTTTGTACCAATTTTACCTTGTGCAATAAAGTTTAAATAAATAAATAAATAAAACTTATATAATACTTATAAATACTAATAACTTTTCTAACTTTTCAAAAGAAGTTGATCCACCCTTTTTCAGTTCAATTATCACCACCATTGAAGGAAACAACACTCATTCGAAACATTTAAAGCTTATCACATACACACTGAACTGACTTGAGGGAATATTAATATCAATTAAATTAAAGAATAACATATTTTACGAGTGAATACACCCTCCTTTTAAAACGGCTTGCGTGTGTGGTAGCGAAACTTTGCGTAAGATAGGCTAATGATATGTATGCTAATGTCATAAAGAAGCTAATCCATGCATAAAATGTAAATTACGCCGCTGATTGAAGGCCTGTAAACAATGAAACCATTGTATGAAACTATTTGGTTCAAGTGGTCAAATCAAAACAGAGAAAGTAAAGTAGAAAATCATTTCTAGTTGGTAAAGCATTAGTCAGAAGGCAACTCGCATGATAACATTTAACTGTTCAGTTTGATTACACATCCACCAAAAAGTATTAACTGCACTTAAAAACTCATTTGAGCCAGCACAC
Source organism: Nomophila noctuella (assembly GCA_958496325.1). NCBI lineage: Eukaryota > Metazoa > Arthropoda > Insecta > Lepidoptera > Crambidae > Nomophila > Nomophila noctuella. The sequence continues at coordinate 14,712,837 of OY292484.1, forward strand.
AACTGCCAGTGTAACAAATTATTTTTCACAAAATCTTTTATGCTAAAACACAAGGGCAGTAAATCCCCGCCCACCGTCCATTTACATAACATTTCTCCAAAACTCGTTTCCCCATAGCGACCAACAATTTCTTTGTAAACGACAAAATGACCAACATTTTCAGACATATTAATTTCACAAACACCGCAGTCCACTTGTTATGCAGCAATTTGAAACGTGACCTCGCCTGGCCGTGTGTTCGCCGGGCCATACGTGCGATGACTCTACGGTCCGTATTCTAGCGTTCGACCGGCGTATGTAGACCCCCGAAGCATCGGCAGTGTTCCGCGACTCGCGTGAATTGCGAACGTTCGTAGGGCGGCTGGAAGGTCAATCAGATCGGCCGAGTTGTACTAATTGCACGCATCGAGTTGGCGATAAGACGTCCTTGGCGGACGGTCAGTACCATCGGCCAAGGACTATGGAATAATTCGGCCGGGGAGGCTTTGTTTACGCGCCCAGTGGTCGATCGGTCGTCGGACGTGGCGCCGGTCGCAACGTGGCTGACGGCGTTGCAAAATACCGCGGATCACGATTCGGTACCTCTCCAAAAGCGCTGAAGATTTGAGAATTACCATAATGGTGAGTTTGAGCGTCGACCTTACAAGTCCATTACATATGAAATGAACCTCATTATAAATCAAATTCGGACATCCTAAAACTACGATTTAAATAATATACTTGACTGTAGCCAATCTTAACAATCGACCAATTACGCAGGCTACAATGGGTGCACATGCAAAGATGCACTCCTTTTTCAAAAGCGAATTAAACAGCAAGTAACTTTTAGAATTGTCCCCAGATTCTGAAAAGAAAAAGCCTTTCTAATATTTTATTATATTTAACCTAGCAGCCGTTGCTTTGACGTGTGACCTTATTATATGTAGCACCACGGAAACAATACAATAAAGTAAAACATTTTGGCACTTATTCAAAATATATAAATTCGTATTTACAGCCCAAAGATCAAGGCCGGCAGTGCATTGGTAACTCCACTGGCGTTGCAAATATCTATGGATAGCGGTAGTCACTTTTTGATAATGAACTACATGCATTTGTGAAAAACGGATTTATAAATTGATTCGTATCTCCTCCGTTAATTTAACCAATTAATAAATAATAAATTCGGGATTAGAACTCGCGGTCCTTGGTTTTGTAGCCTGGGTCTCTGACCACTAGACCGCGGGCCCGTCGAATTAATAAGCAAAGTGAATCTAAAAAACGAAAATTATCATTCACTTCCGTCTGTTCCGTTTATTGTCCGGTAAACAAAACATCTCCATACGAGTGATACTCCTTTTTAGGGTTCCGTAGCCAAAATGGAAAAAAACGTAACCCTTATAGATTCGTCATGTCTGTCTGTCTGTCCGCCAGTCTGTCACAGCCATTTTGTTCCGAAACTATAAATACTATACTGTTGAAACTTAGTGAGTGGATGTATTCTGTGAACCGCAACAAGGTTTTCACATGAAAAAAGAAAAAAAATAAAAAAAGTGGGGCGTCCCCATAATCAGAACTGAAACTCGAAATATTTTTTTTCATTGAACATATACGTGTGGGTTATCTATGGATAGGTCTTTAAAAATTATATTAAGGTTTCTAATATCACTTTTTTCTACAGTGAATACTTTGCGTGACAGACCCTTCCAAAGTGGAAAAAAGTGTGTCCCCCCCCCCCTCTAACTTCTAAAATAAGAGGATGATGAAACTGAAATAAATATATAATGTATATTACCATAAAAACTACCAACGAAAATTGGTTCGAACGAAATCTATTCAGTAGTTTTTTTAATACGTCAAAAATAGAATTTGTACGGAACCCTCAGTGCGGGATTCCGACTCGCACTTGGCCAATTTTTTTTCAAATACTTGACTCAATCCCAAACAAATGAATACTCAAGCATTAAATTAATCTCATAAAAAAAAAAAAAACATAACCACTTCTTTCAGTACTTATTACTTAACCGCTGACGTAAGCACAACCTCCTAACCCACACTTCTTTAACGGCAATTACTCAAGTTCTCAGACTAGGCTAAAAGCCCCACTCCGAAACCCGCCGTGACGGAACCGAGAAATAGTCCGAACAAATAAAATTCTCGAATACCTACGCGCTAACTGCCATGGTTAACGTGCCTATCGTTCCACTTCACTCGAGAAATGCAACTAATTTACATCGTACATAGCAAAACGAATTGCACTAAGCTCTAAAGAAACGTTTATTTTATTGAAAAACTGCATTGCATTAATTGGAAAAGTTAATAATATTATAATATTGATAACATCATTACATTATTTCAATAAAATGACATTATTGGTGACGTTAACTGTTTATTTCGAAAGTGACCCATGTAGTTCGGTCCAAATAGTTTTGGACATGAATGAAAGTATTTTGGTTTCAATGCCTTCTTACATATAGTGAATTAATTTAAAAATAAATAGAAATAACTTATCTTAATGAACTTTAAATTAAGTACGACAAACCCTCATCGCCCGGAGCGTACAACATTTTATAACCTTACTAGTTTATAGCCACGGCTTTGCCCGCATTGTGAAGACTCCTGTTTTATCCCAAAGGAGCATTTAATCGCGATATAGAGTATAATATCACCTTAGTCGGTCTATACACTGCCTGTATTTGAAATTTAATCTAAGTCTGTAGTTTCAGCGTGATTGACCGACAAATATCCAAACAAACAAACTTTCATATTAATATTATTAGTATGATGCATTATCTTGCCTAACATCAACAAAAGAAGTTCTCAAAATTCAATAACGTGTATGATACTTACAACTACAAGTAATCATTACGAGTACAAACATGAAAGACTTACAAAAATACTAATAAAACTTTATCGTAGCAACCTTCGTAGCATCGTAGCGCTACGAACGTTAAAGCCACAGCATTTACTCGAACTCGTAAATGTCCGTAGTGAAACTTATTTATCTGAGACACGCCACATGTTGTAGACATAGATTTAAAATCTATAGCAAACATAATTATGAGATCCCTTTCATTTAGTAGGTATTTTTTATAAATGAAAGCTTTTAGTAGAGTAAAAATTCATTCAAATTAATCAAAACGAATTTTGAATTTATTAAAATCAGATAAGCGATTTGGTCGCAAATGATGTAATTCGCTTAAGTATTTGTGTTGTGGATTTCAGAATCAACGAAGGTGGCAGCCAAGAAAGGTAAAAAGCCAGTCACAGAACACAAATATTCAACACATACATAAATGTCTTGTGCAGGATTCGATCTCACGGTCCCTTGACAGACACACAAACAAATTGTCATCCAAAACTGGATATTAACAAATCGCAGATGCAAATCTTTATTTGCATTGTAATAACTATTTATTACGACTGTCCGAACCTTACCAATATTGTTGAATAAACAATTATGAAAATATCAATAAATAAACATTAAGCTTATAATGATTAATCGTAACAGTATATTTATTCAAACGACCAATCTAAACGTTTAAATAGATCATTTTCGTGTGCACAATAAAAACGAATTATGTCAGGGGCAAGAGGGCCCGGCCGAGAACACGTTACGCGATTATGACACGTATGGGCTATTGTCTGGCCCTTTTTAATGTTCCGCCGCATGCGATTCTTGTATAGACGAATTACATTCCAAGGTAGCTTAATACATATAGCTAAAGATTCGAGTACTTACATATATGTAGACATAAAAGCGAAAGAAGATTATTATAAGATTAAATAATTATTTGTGAATGCGTAATCAGAAAATTCATATTTTGCAAGAAATGTTAATATCTCTAAATGTGGGTTGACTACAAGATATTTCTTTTGTTCATTAGTTAAAATATTTCCTTAGTTGCGTATTTTTAATTACTGCTCAAAACTTATGACATTGTCTACTGAGCTTTTCATAGCTAAGAAATTACTTAATTATAAATCTATTGAATCGACTGAATTCGATGCAATTAACAATATCATTCATAAGTTTACTGATACACATACCTATACTGACATTAAGGGTGGTGTATATGTAAATATTTAGAAAAACCTTCATCATTATATGCGAAACTCAAACACGGAACCCATTTATTTAGTTCCATTTTCCTTAAAGCACGAAAACGGCCGCACGGTTCGAAGCAAATTGTTAACAGTATTACTGTTAATCACTCTTAGGTATAGTTAAACTTCTTCGTTACTGAAATAAGGGCACCGTAAGGTAGTTTTGAACGTAGTTTAGAATCAGATACATAGTTTTAAATTGATTAGGTATATAATTCAACCAAAACTGTGGAAAAGTTCTTGCAAAAAATCGCTGTACAAATGGATATTTTGCGGTGGAGGCTTGGTTAGAATATAGTGGTCGCCCCTTCTAATATCGTGTACGAATACAATACGAATTGACATGTATATTTTCTAAACATTTTTTGTTCGTGAATATTTTACGCCCATGTGTTAAATTTAGGAAACTTCGTTTTATAAGGGGAGAGCGTAAAGTCATCTCAACGAATTTTAACCACACCATAAGCTCTAAATTTAGAAACCTAGATTGCTATGCAATTCACAAGCGTGCATGATGTTTACTTCATTTAGTTAGTTTGCACAACGTTTAGGTACCTATTCTTAGAATAGTTTCCATCGAGATAAACCACCAGCAATCTCCTACAAAATTTGAACTTTATTGCGGCTGAAAAAAAACCTAATATTCAAGCATTCACATCAGCCAGACTCTAAATGAGCATTGAGCTAATTTTTAAGGAATATTACGATATATTTAGGCTTAAAGATGAACCCTTGGCCTACTTTCACTTTGTGGATTAAATTTGACGAAATACTGAAAGATACGGTAAGCAAGCTCGCTCTAGCTCGGAAAAGTCTTCCGCTTTCAAACATTGGATATAATTTTCTTAACATTTTCTACTGGCCAATTCTGTTCGTAACTCGAACCGACATTCCTCGTTGTCTTATTCTCTTTCTTACTCAAATCTATCAACAGGCGGCAAGTTACGGCAAAAAGAACGGCATGTGGTACGGCGGCACAGCTGCGAGCAACCCGGGCGGCTGGTCGCGCGCCGGCACGCGCAAGCAGTCCGTGGCAGAGTCGGACGCCCCGCCCCCCGGCGGCGGCAAGCCCGCCAGCGGACGCGTCATCCGCATCATCAACAACATGGACCACTCCATCCAGGCGAGTACTGGTGCCCGGGCATGGTGTACACAAAGTGTACCACTCCATACAGGCAAGTACGGGCCCGTTGGTCTAGTGATCAGAGACCCTGGCTACAAAACCTATTCGTTCCCTAGCTTCCATAATACAAGCTTCGAGCTAAGTTTGGGGCTATGTGTTAGTCCAATGAATTTATTTATTTATCAACTGGGCGGCTAGGTATAGAAGCTGCTACAGCGGCACGGTCGACATGACGTACCTACCCCATGAATACAAATAATTTAATAGAGCCATTGTATCTGACATTCGGCGTGAAAATATTTTGTCTGTTACGGGCTCCAACGCTCCGCCCATTACAAAATGGCTCCTCCCAGCTGAAAAGCAGCCATGGTTACTTATAAACAACTTTTTGAAGACGAAACTTGCCTACTTGTTTTGATTAGTCTACCTTACTTATTCATATAAAGAAATTCAAAGAGGTTTTTCAAGTCGTCAATCAAACAGTTGCCCTAGTAGTTACTTAGAAGGTGTCGTAAACCTTTATGGATGTTAAATACTTAGTACTTGTTAAATATGTCACATTTTGCATGTGAAATCGGTTGAATACAATACACGAGGCAGTTCTAATGCAACTGGGTTAAGCAGTATAATTAAAACCAATACAAGCCGTACAATTTTCTTTCGTTTCTTTATCAAGTAGGTACATATAACTATTAGGGCTGCCACAGGTTTCTTACATTTATGCTAATTGTGATATTAAAATTTTAAATATACAGCAACCGAAAGCTGATGCGAGTTCATTAACAGGGTGTCGTGTCAATTAAAATTAACTGCTGTTGAAAATGTCCTACAAACCTGATCTAGGTCCAGAATTGGAATTTTTAGATCCGTACCTTAGTCACAGAACTAAGGAAACTAACTAGTAAATAAATTGTTTTTTTCCAAAGCGGCAACCCTAACCAAGAAGTATAATTAAGAAAAACGGCAGTGCCTACTTCACCGATTTGCCGAATGGAAGGTCTAATGAATCGCTTTCAATGCGAAGGCCTTGGAATGTAAACACAGCGTTTTTGATTGCCGGCCCGAATGGCGGCCGTGCAAATATCAGCGGCCGTGGCGGTGATCTATTGTAATAGTTTGCATGGGCGTTTAATGGCGCCCACCTTGGTACTGCTGAAACAGCCGAACAGCTGATCAAGGTTTGGATTGTACAAGGGCAATGGTGGGAACATTGGTTGCATTTGTATTACCTATTTATTTATTTAAATATGTATTATGGTTAATTTTCACTTGAATAATTGGTGTTACGACTGACTTTTATAAAATAAAGTTATTAGATGGTTGAAAAATAGTTTGGGCACTAATAGTTTTTAAAGATCAAATGTACTTACAAATAAAGAAAGTAGATCTTGTGATATATTTTCATCTTTAGGATATTGCTTGCTGAACAACAGAGTTTGGGATCAGATAGTAATAAAAAGATGAATTGATCCAGTGCTGATTAGTATTTTCTTTTGCAGTGCCGTGTTTTGCTGAATCTCCGCACCACACAACCTTTTGAGGAAGTTTTAGAAGACTTAGGACAAGTGCTGAAGATGAGTGGAGCTAAACGGATGTACACAATAACAGGCCAAGAGGTATTTAGAATAGAATAGAATAAACGTTTATTTGGTATTTACTTGAGTCGTTATAATGTAAAAATTTTGGGTCACTACAGTTTGCAATTTACAAAATTTTACGATTTGGTAATATTTTTTTTTACTGGTCAATTTTGAAACTATTTATTTAATGTGGCTTTATTTTGTGCTGTGTGACAAATAAGGTACTGCACACAGACAAGAAAAATATTATTTCTGCAAGCACGAGGTGTGTTGAAGAGAAATGTAAATATCAAATCTAAAATAAGGTAATTATTGAACTGCTTGTCTTCTCCCCCAGGTCCGAAGTTTCTCCCAGCTGCGGAACGAGTTCGCCGACGTGGAGACTTTCTACTTGGGATCATTGATAGTGGCACCAGCCCTCAGCCCGGGTGTCAGTGCGCCTCTGCCCGTCGAGTCACCTATCAGAAGGTAACTGTGACTGTTTTTATTTTAGGCATATGAAGCAGGCAGGTGCTTTCACTCAATTAATACAGATAGCACCGCCAATTGTAATGATTTTTTTATTTAATTGTAATGAATTTAAAGATATAAAGATAAAATAACTCTCTGTAGTGTACTAAAGAGTAACATGTTCACGACGCACTAAAGAAGTTAATCGTTAACATAACGATCGGCGCTAGAGTGCGTGCTGCAGGCCCTATAAGGGATACCTACAGACAAAAAATAAGTAATGTTTCTTGCCGTTTGAAGCCAGCCAACATTTCTTTCCTTGTGGGACGTAAGCACCTCGTTCCCCTGGATTTTATCGTTCACCATACTGCATACAGCAACCCGCCACCCCAGTGTGGTGACTATGGGCATAACCCCCATCTGGGAAAGACTACGTCCAGCAGTGGACTGCAACAGGCTAATGATATTTGATGAATACAGGTCTCGATCGCGAGCCAACGTGGCGGCGCCGGCGCCCGCGTCTGAGGACTTGCGCGGCCGGCGCGCGCGAAGCAAGAGCCGGCCGAGGGTGCTCTACGCGCCCGAAGGAGAAATCGTTCGGAACTCAGGTAGTAACATGAACTTTATATGTTCACCATTTGACTGAAGTATCAGCTGCGTCTGGTTTTTTTGATATTGTTTATTTTATCCGTTATCTTGACGGATTGGCAAACAAGCCCCATTAGAGGTGGATGGGAAATTCGGATGATATGAAAATTTATTGAATAGGTAACGAGAATCGGTTCTCGTAACACTGGATAGTGCAATTCACGTCTACCCCTCCACCCACCATTCTAACCCACTGGTGGGTGGAGGGGTAACTCGAAAATTTTAGTAGTTCCCACCCACCCACCGCGTCAAGGCTGGAATTCTTTATCGATGTGTTTTGTCGATAATGAAAAACAATATGTACGATTAAATGAATTGTTTATTAAATTAAATTTTAATATTATGACAAAAGGAGTATCTTAACATGTGTATATAACCTTTTCACAAAATATCTCATTTGCCACTTTCATAAAACAAAAGTACGATAAAATTCTATGTCATCTATCCTTCAAATATCGCTGCATTTGATAACAAATATAATTATTATTATTTCGTATTTTGCACATTTAACATGAGCACGGAAATAAAATTTATACGCCGCAATCGCGGCAATATTTTATTATATAAAGGGCATCAGTATGTGAGACAAAAAATATGCTAACAAATCGTCAATTTGGAACTGCACAAGAAAACAGAAAATCAAATGCAAAGGGTTACAGGGAATTCGAAATCAGAATGAACTATTAAGAAATCGTCCGCGTGTATTTCGATTGCCGCACACGTAGTGTTATACTATAGCTTAAAGCCTTCCTCGACGGATAGCTATCCAACACAAAATATTTTTTCAATTGAAACCAGTAGTTCTTAATATTAGCGCCTTAAGACAGACAAACAAACAAACAACCAACCAAACAAACTCTCAGCTTTATTATTATGTGAAAAGTTTATATGTTAAGAACCCCTTTTGTTCGTCCACGTTGGTTTCCTGTTTATAATATTAAAATTTAATTTAATAAACAATTCATTAATTCGTACATATTGTTTTTCATTATCGACAAAATACATCGATAAAGAATTCCAGCCTTGACGCGGTGGGTGGGTGGTAACTACTAAAATTTCCGAGTTACCCCTCCACCCACCAGTGGGTTAGAATGGTGGGTTAGCGGGTAACTGCCCTTCACGTCAACCCCGAGGTTCGCACTATCCAGTGTTTTACAATTTGATAATCAAATCAGAGACAATGTGATAATCAAATCAGAGACAAAGTTATAAGCTGGAGTACAAGAAAATATGTATCATTCCATTACCAGTACGAGTAGGTTTTTAAGATTATTACACACACAGTTCTTAATTTAATCCTAAATCAGTAGTAGCTAACAGTTGTTTTTATTCTTTGGCAGACTACACACTTCTAGAAGTGCTGAAAGAAGAGCCTATCCGGGTAACGATCCGTGGACTCAGGCGCACATTCTACCCGCCCATACACCACGCGCCCATTGACAATTCACCACCGGACAAGAAAATGCAGCTTGATTGGGTGTAAGTTGACTTTTTAACCGACTTCAAAAAAGGAGGAGGTTCTCAATTCGTCTGTATGTATATATTTTTTTTATGTATGTTCACCGATATTTTCGTCAATTATTATATCCGGATTTCAAATTTTTTTTTGTTGTATAGAGTTCAGTTTTGATGTGGTCCCATTTTCACCAGTCCAGGATCTGATGATGGAATCCAGGAGAAATCGAGGGCAACCACCGAAAATTGTATGCTCGTATGGTGATTTTGTTACGTAATCATGTCTTACTCATACATATTTTTGACCCACTCAAGATTAACCCACGCGTCACAAGAGTAAAATTACTTTGAAATTATGAACCTCAGTAATTGAAATTGTAACGGCCGTGAAGAAGCTTACAATTAACGTGACTGAACATCGGACAAAAACAAAGCGGCGATTGACTGAAAAATATAAGGGTTCCGTTTTTTCCTTTTGAGGTACGGAACCCTAAAAATACGTTAGGTATCAACTTAAGTTGCTTAATTAGACTGCTGACTTTCCACGTCGTAGAATTGGCTTTCAATGCCGTAAAAGTACAGTCAAATATCTATAAAGACTCTGAATATAGAGTCATTTCCATTGCAAGATTCACACAACACGTTCTCTCCAGGTACGGCTACCGAGGGGCGGACACTCGTCGCAACCTGTGGGTGCTCCCGACCGGTGAACTGCTTTACTACGTGGCCGCCGTGGCCGTCATGTACGACCGCGATGAAGAGTCGCAGAGACATTACACAGGACATACGGAAGATATACAGTGGTAAGTTGGATGCGGAATGTTCAGTTGATCGAATTGGGTGGGTACGATAACGGAACGATTTCGACTACTACCTATAGCATGCTTCCCCTTATTTCAGTTATTCTGAGGAAATTCAATTACTTTCCTCAGAATTCAGAATGAGGCAACTGAGATTTTTTAGCATCGAATTCACAATCAGAAGAATCTGGAAACCAAAAAGTCCCTTGCCCTTCTTTCCCCAAAAGATTTTGATATCAGAAGTAGATATAATGCCTACCTAAGATGGAGGAGCAAGCGGAATTATCGTAACTAAGTTTTATGATTTACAAAAATTAAACATGATAATTTTTTTTTCATTAAATCTTAGTATCGCCTCGTCCAAATAAAGCTCAAGTTTGTGATCACCAATCCGAATTAAGCAAGGCCATGATTTCAAATGATAAAGGCCTTTTCCCTGCAGTGAGACATTAGAGGCCGACATTTTTTAAATTAAATCTCACTACTTCTAATCTAAACTTACCTGTCAGCATGGAGCTGCACCCATCCCGCGAGCTGGTAGCCAGCGGGCAGCGTGCAGGGCGGGGAAGACGCGCGCAAGCCCACGTCCGCATCTGGAGCACCGACACGCTGCAGACGCTGCACGTCTTCGGCATGGCGGAGTTCGAGCAGGGCGTCGCGGCGGTTGCTTTCTCGCAGCTGGTGAGTAGATAGAGAGAACCGGGAAGTACAGACAAGCAAGTCAGTCAAAACACTTTGGACTTTGTATCGCCCGTATGTTTAGGGCATAAGCGCTTTTATTGCATTGCAAGTGTGGATTTTAACGGTGCAAGTAGTCTAATGTTATCTGTTTGTTTAGAATGGTGGCAGCTACGTGTTGGCAGTAGACGCTGGCCGAGAGAGCATTCTTTCAGTATGGCAGTGGCAATGGGGACATCTTCTTGGTAAAGTTGCGGTAAGTGTTTATAATAAGTATTAGTATAATACTTTGAACGATGTTTTTTTTGTTGACTTTTAGTAGATTTTAAAACTTTCATGTAAATAGAGCATAAATGTGGATTATTCCTAAACTAACTGGTTGCTCACATTACTTGTATAGATGAAAACATGAAAACGCTTTTATTTTATTAAGTTTTAAAAGTGCTACACTTCAAAAACAATAAAAAAAAATTGGCCAAGTGCGAGTCGGACTCCCGCACTGAGGGTTCCGTACAAATTCTATTTTTGACGTATTAAGAAAACTACTGAATAGATTTCGTTCGAACTAATTTTTGTTGGTAGTTTTTATGGTAATGTACATCATATTTTATAATTATTTCAGTTTTATCATCCTCTTATTTAAGAAGTTAGAGGGGGGGGGGACACACTTTTTTCCACTTTGGAAGGGTCTGTCACGCAAAGTATTCACTTTAGAAAAAAGTGGTATTAGAAACCTTAATACAATTTTTAAAGACCTATCCATAGATACCCCACACGTATATGTTCAATGAAAAAAAATATTTCGAGTTTCAGTTCTGACTATGGGGACCCCCCACTTTTTTTATTTTTTTTCTATTTTCGTGTTAAAACATTGTTGCGGTTCACAGAATACATCCACTCACAAAGTTTCAACAGTATAGTACTTATAGTTTCGGAAAAAAGTGGCTGTGACAGACTGGCGGACAGACAGACAGACAGACAGACAGACAGACAGACAGACATGACGAATCTATAAGGGTTCCGTTTTTTTGCCATTTTGGCTACGGAACCCTAATTAGTATTCTTAACAAGTGACTCAAACCATTGTTATTCAAAGCTGTTTAGTTTTGATGCCATAACATGTCAATGTGACGTTGACTTGACCGATTGACGTTTGTTTTGTTTATTCGAGTTTTAAGTTTTTCGTACGTGGTGAGTTAAATAGAATCTTTATGATAATTAGTGATAAATATAAAACTATGGCTTCAAGACAGATATTTTCGCAAGGCGAAAGACTCTATTTAGAAAAATTAATAACAAAACACCTAGCGGGTCAAAAACCTTCAACAAACCCTGAAGTTAAAAGGAGAGCTTGGGAACTCATAACAGAAGACTATAACGCTGTGAATGCGAATAAAGTAAGTTATTATTGACTAAAAATTATAGTACAAAGCTGCTCCAGTGAATATCTTAAGTTATAAGTCTAAACCAATGTTATAATCTTCCAGAGAACTCTACAACAACTTAGAAAGTGTTGGGATAATATAAAAACGCGAAGGAAAATGAAACAGAGCCAAGGAAGGGTTGTGAGTGAAAGTGAAATGTTCAACAGTTCCTCGCAAAGTACAGACTCCTTACTCCCTGACCCTCTGGTTGAGGATGTTGATATAAAGCTAGATTTTACAACAGACAGCGATGGAACTGAGCAGGAGGGTGAAATGGACTGTACCGCAGAAAATGTTGAAGCCCTAGAAAGTACATATTTGGACTGGAACTATTACTAGAATAGTTCTAACAATTAACTTTACAATCTTTTACTTAAGGAATAAATAAGTGTACTTTTGCAACTTGGAGGTGAATGCAATAAAAGAGACAAACACAAAAATTTATTAAGAATGCATACAAGATGCGAACTTCCATAAATAAGTGTGTAGTTTGAACCTAGTTAAATTTAATAACTGTACTTTGTCTTAACAGATGCCATTGAAATTCCCTTAAGAGATTCTGGATCAGGATTATCAGATTATAGCTCAAATAAAAAAGAAAGTAAGTACAAAATGCAAATAAAAAGAATAACTTTAATTTTAAATGCAAAAAAGCCATTTTACAAGCCTCTCTCTTTTTACAGGAAAAAAATATGTCAAATTACTGTGCAATGATTTTAATGTAACAAGGAAAAATAATTTAAGAATGAGGATAAGAGAAGATGAGCTACATCGACTTAAAGTTGCGGAGCAAGGTTGGAGAGTCAAAGCTGCTAAAGAAATGTACTTAAAAGCAAGGATTGAACGACAAGATGCACAGGATCTTCTTCATTGGAATAGAAGTATGAGAAAAGCAGAGTTATTAAAAAAATAAAAATGTTTATTTATACATTTTTGTTTTATTTCATACAATCATTTGGGGAATAATTGTGGGACACAAAAATATTATTATTTGATCTTGGCAATGATTATTGGGAAGATGTAGTGTTTATTTATGAAATGCCTGCTACTAAAGCAATCAATCTGGTTTTCGGGTACTTAGTCCCCGAATCAAACCCGCAAGTAAGTTGAGTTGGTATTTGTTGGCTGGCGTACCAGGGCGCCCTGGTACGGGATTTTACAAGTACGACTCATGCCTAGTTAGGGCTACTACCTAGTTCATCAATCATTGTAATGTACAAAACCACTTTGCAAAGCGCAACGCAGTGTGCTAATTAGACTTCACTAAAAGAATTATTTGTATATATGGACTTTTTAGTATGAAATTAATCTTCATATTAGTCGAGTGTGACGCGGGTTATCGGTCACGCGACGCGACATACGTCGCGCTTGCAGTCTTTTGTCCCGGGTATCACGTAATACAGGTATTTTCACTGCATACTTGACCACTTTTTAAATGCCGGTTCTTTGATTTTCTTTTAAATAGAACTTCATTTTATGTAGTAACTAGCGGCCGCCCGCGACTCCGTCCGCGTGGATTTAGATTTCCAATAGCCTAAAGCCTTCCTCGTCAAATGGACTATCCAACACAAAAATATTTTTTCAAATCGGGCCAGTAGTTTCTGAGATTAGCGCGTTCAAACAAACAAACATACAAACAAACAAACAAACATACAAACAAACTCTTCAGCTTTATATATTAGTATAGATGTATTTCGTCACTACTCGCTGTAAGTTATCTCCTTATCCAGGTGCTGACTACTTACATAAGTAGTATGTAGGTACATAAGAGAGGTCAAAAAGTAATATAGACAATAATAACTATAATTTACCTAACCGTTGTAACTTGTGAAATGTTTTTCAGAAGCTTTTCATCCTGTCTAAAGTTTTATTAATTTGCCGACCGTAGGTACTAACGTACTAACGTCCTTGGTTTGAACTTTACCGACTCATTTAAAAATACTTACTGATTTCAGACTCTCCAAGAAGAGTTGACTGGCGCCGCGTTCCACCCACTTGACGACAACTTGCTCATCACACATGGCAAAGGACACTTAGCATTCTGGAACCGCAGAAAAGATGGCTTCTTCGAACGCACGGACATTATAAAGCCGGTTTGTAATCGATTGTTTTTATTTAGAATATCGTTTAAAAATGTTTGATAATTCAATTGATCAATAGTCCAGTAATTTTAGCAATTTTGAACCACGATCTGCGGAATAATTCCTAGTGAGCTGAATTTTTGTATACACCTTTATTATGATATTTTAATGATGATGTGAAAAATCGACATTGATATCGTGCCGGCTAAAAAAGTTATAGGGGTCCAAACGTCAAGAAAATCAGTTTTTCTCAAATATCTCGCGATCTATTGCTCAGAGGTCAATAATGGTTTCATAAAAGTTGTTCGTCGTAAAATTGTCTACAAAAAAGATCTCTTGCATTTTTCTGTAGAATTAACCGTTTTTTGAATAGAGACTAAAATGCACTCACATATGGTATTGTATACCGCACGGCGCATACCAAGGCATAAACCCTATTGTTTGTTTTTTTCCCTTTTTTGTTTGTGTGTTATTTGTTACTATGATGTTCTACATATAGAAATATCAAGGACTTGAAATACTAGTACAGTCAGGAAAATAGGAATATCAACTATAAAAAACTGAGTGGCAATTTTTTTTGTCACCTTATAACTCAAGAACGGGCTCACCGATCCAAACCAAATTTTCAGGGTTTGTACAGACTATTTAGTATATGTTTTATGTGAAGTTTGAACAAAATCGGTCGATTCACTTCATACGTAGCGAAGCACGTACGGGGCCGCTAGTATGATATAGATATGCTTTGTCCAGTGACGTTTGGACCCCTATAACTTTTTTAGCCGGCACGATATCAATGTCGATTTTTCACATCTTCATCACAATATCACAATAAAAGCGTATACAAAAATTCAGCCCACTAGGATTTTTTCCGCAGATCGTGGATCAAAATTGCTAAAATTCACATTGCATATCTATATCACTACTAGCGACCCGGTATGTGCTTCGCTACGTATGAAGTGAAGCGACCGATTTTGTTCAAACTTCACATAAAACATATACTAAATAGTCTGTACAAACCCTGAAAATTTGGTTTGGATCGGTGAGCCCGTTCTTGAGTTATAAAGTGACAAAAAGAATTGCCACTTAGTTTTTTATAGTTGATATTCCGATTTTCCTGACTGTACTAGTATTACAAGTCCTGTATATTTATATATGTAGCTCATCATACTAATAAAAACCACACAAACAAAAAAGGGAAAAAAACAAACAATAGGGTTTATGCCTTGGTATGCGCCGTACGGTATACAATACCATATGTGAGTGCATTCTAGTCTCTATTTCAAAAACGGTTAATTCTACAGAAAAATGCAAGAGATCTTTTTTGTAGACAATTTTACGACGAACAACTTTTGTGAAACCATTATTGACCTCTGAGCAATAGATCGCGAGATATTTGCGAAAAACTGATTTTCGTGACGTTTGGACCCCTATAACTTTTTTAGCCGGCACGATATCAATGTCGATTTTTCACATCATCATTACAACATCATAATAAAGGTGTATACAAAAATTCAGCTCACTAGGAATTATTCCGCAGATAAAATCTAAAATTCCTGGACTACAAAGCCCGTGCTTAATGTTATTTAAATTTTTCTTTCACTTTTGACATCAAAAATGGCGCCAAGCCAAAAAGTTTTTTTTAAAATATATTTCTTACCCTTACTTAATCAAAATTGCAGCCAGCACGCACACACGTCACAGCATTGCAGTTTGAGCAAGATGGTGATGTGGTCACGGCAGACAGCGACGGATTCATCACCATATACAGCGTCGATAGTGATGGGGCCTACTTTGTACGAATGGAGTTTGAGGTAAGTCTTCATCTGAAAGCATTGGTTTTTGAATCCCACAACCTCACATACACATTGTGGAGAGTAAAAGATATGTTATATTTTTCAAAATAAGTAAAAATGTCCTTGTCTAAATCTTTTCTTTGAAATTCTAGGCACACATAAAGGGAATAAGTTCGTTGGTCATGTTATCAGAAGGGACGTTGATATCTGGTGGTGAGAAAGACAGAAAAATTGCAGCGTGGGACTCGCTACAGAATTACAAGAGAATAACGGAGACAAAGGTTATTATAATACAGTGTCATTTTTAATATTTGTTTTTATTTATTTTAACCGGAATTCGGATTTACTACTTTCATTATGTTATTAGCTACCTGAATCAGCAGGCGGGGTCCGGAGTATCTACCCACAGAGGCCTGGAAGGAATGACGGCAATTTGTACGTGGGAACCACGCGAAACAACATCATGGAAGGATCCCTACAAAGACGATTCAATCAAGTAAGATTTGGATATTCCCTCCTGGTTTATTAATCTTGTACAAATTACGACAAACTTTTATTTAAATAACTTTTTTTACGATTTCTATAAGCGTGTCTACAGCGCCGAATGTAACGGTCACTATTAAAAATTTTGTGACGTTTCTTTGTTTTCTATTTTTATCGATGTGATGATTGCAGGTATTATTCGGACACCACAAGCAACTTATGGGCTTAGCAGTCCATCCAGATGACGAAATGTTCGCTACGGCGGGACACGACAAAAACATTGCTCTGTGGAAAGGACACAAATTAGTATTTGCCACACAGGTACATACATTATTTCTTCCAATAATTATTATCATTGTGATCAGATCTTATTGTAGTAAAGTGTAGGTCCATGTGCGCATTCGAATAGGTAATGTTCTCAGAAGAGTCCAAATATTATAATAGCTGATCGGTATGATACAAGTACCTATAGAAAGGATTTAATTGCATCCATGATAACATGTTTAAAATATAATAGTATTTCCAATGCTCTCTAATGTCCAATATCTGTGTCTAAGTGAACTAAGTAATAAACTAGGGATAAAAGCAAGGAGTCTGCCTTGCTTTTATCTCTAGTCTATCTAAGAGCTTCTTTCGTAATTAGGTATTGAAAGGTCCACCGGCAATTAATCTTTTATTTCCAAAGGTCGGTTACGAATGCGTATCCCTGGCGTGGCACCCGGGCGGCGGAGCGCTAGCCGCTGGCAGTACTGAGGGTCACTTGGTCGTCCTGAACGCTGATGCCGGAGCTCACGTAGCTACCCTCAGGGTCTGCGGCTCTCCGCTCAACTGCCTTCAGTATAACTCTGGTAAATATTAGGTACAATGATGCTGTGTATATGTAGCTTGTCACAAAAGTATCATCTTGTGTAAGTAGTTGGAATTTTGGCAAAATTATTTGTATTACTAGTAAGTACCTCCTACCTATGTTATTGCCTGTGAATTACAAGATTTACAAGCACGTCCTGAAGGTTACTTCAGGTTTCTTTGTGTTAATAACATTTGTATTTGATTTTTTTAACTTCCGTATCGCAAACAAAGCGTTTAACTTCGGTTCGAATCAAATAAAACACAATCTTGACCACAAACGAGCCCCCCACAAAATGTCATGTTGTTATCATACAATATTGCCTTGCTAAAAGACTCATTGGTGATGACACACTGACCGAGACTGCTTTGCAAAGCCTTGTCCATCGAAGACGTGTGGCGTCTTTATCAGTGTTTTATCGGCTGCATTTTGGTGAATGTGCGTCGGTCTTACATGACCTTATTCCTCCAGCTGCCTTCCGCCTTCGGACTACTAGACGCGGTGAGGGCTTTCACCCTTTCATTGTTAATATTCCTCCTTCTCGCACGAAGCGTTTTGCATCATCTTTCATAATGCGAACTGCTAAGGAGTGGAACTCTCTGCCGTGTTCTGTGTTTCCCGAACGTTATAATTTGGATGTCTTCAAGACTAGAGTGAACAGGTATCTACTAGGCAAGCGTGCTCCATCTTAGGCCTCATCTACACTTTCCATCAGGTGTGATCGAGGTCAAATGCAAGCCTATCTTAAATAAAAAAAAAAAACTTTTTAAAACTGAATCAGACGCAGATTGTACTCACTGTTTTCTTCCGCAGCTGGTGATACCATGGCCATCGGGTCCCAGAACGGCAGCATCTACTTATTCCGAGTGTCTCGAGATGGGTTCTCGTACAAGAAGTCCAACAAGATCAGAGGAGCTCAGCCTCTCATGCAGCTAGACTGGAGTCTCGACGGGAACTACTTACAGACTGTTACTGCTGACTATGATCTGGCCTTCTGTAAGTTATCTTTTCCAGATTTAGTTCAAATATTGTCTCTATGAACATTGGCTTATAAGCAAAATCTTTAAGGATAAAATGAATAAGAATATATTTTAAACTAAAAAACTAAAATATTTTCGTTTTTAGGGGATATCAAAGCACTATCACCAGAAAAGAGCCCCATTGCAATGAAGGACGTGAAATGGTCCACCTACAATTCTACTGTTGGATTCCTTGTATCAGGTAGGGTTGATTATTTTACAGCTACTGGTTAATAATTAACATTTAACTTTAACTTTTTTGGTTATAAGGTAACTAACATAATTTTAATTCTTGCAGGAATGTGGAACAACAGGTTCTACCCGATGACGACGCTGATCTCAACAGCAAGTAGATCCGCCGCTCATGACTTGCTGGCTAGCGGTGACACCGATGGCTACTTGAGATTATTTAGGTATTTTTTTATATACCTACATAAAATATCAATACCCATTATATAAAAAGTAACATCGGATATATATCAGCCCACGTTGGGCGCCAAACACCGAAGCTTGCAAATTGGCGCCCAACGAGGCATCATAACAAATGTAAAATAATTATTATAAAAATGAGTAAGACAAATAGCTTTAAGTGTTTTTAAAAGCTTTCGTGCCTAATATAATTTTGCTATGAAGTTCCTAATGAGAGGGCAACGTCTCCACCAGATACCCATGCGCGAGCCCGAAAGCCGAGTACAACGAGTCGAAAGTGTACTCGGGCGCGGTGTACTGCGCGCGGTTCCTGTTCAACGACCGCTGCATGGTGAGCGCGGGCGGCAGCGACGCGGCGCTCATGCTGTGGGAGCTGGTGGAGGACTAGCGCGCGGGGCCGGGGCGCGCGCCCGCCGTCGTGCTCGCGCCCCCCACGCCCAGCCCCGAGCCGCCCGGCCTCACCAGACCCCCGCGCACCTTCCACGTGCTGGACTTCGATGAACTCGACTGAGGGAAGTCTCCGGCCACACTTTTGCAACCTCCGCGGCGACCCCTGACGGGTCGACCGCCCGTTTATCTGACTGTGCTGAAAGCATACCTGTGTCAGATTTTTACGATGTCCTCCCTGATTGAGAGGTTTTACCCGGACCTTTTACCCGGACACCGATCTAGCGAGCTATTGCAGATGTATAAATATTTGTAACCCGTATTCTACTTTCGGGACGTCCGAACCGAATAATTTCGATGCCATCGTGATTTTTCTCTTGTCAGTTTGTGTTGAACGGAATTCCCCCACAAAATTACAGGACCGGTCCGAATCGAGCCCTTAATACTTTTTGTGATAATGTGACTTTGGTATTCCTCGTTGATTCGAGATCGAACAAAAGAAGTTCTTTGATCATTTAAAATTGAATTTCTATCTAAAATTGTTGTAATTGTATGTGTAACTTAATTAAGTACCTACATTATTCACTGCCATTGTTAACTCGCGTAAATTATTGATATTATGTAGGTGCCTAGATATAAAACACGCAATGAAAAAATACTTGAATATATTCGGCTTTAAATTCCTTTACTCTTGGCAAAAAAAATATATGGGGTATGTCTTGCTTGTGAATTATTGTGATTGGTATTATTGGTGCTGACAACAAAATAAGTCTCAGTTAAGAGAGTATTACATTACAAGTATTAACTAAGTTATTACTGATTATGACAAAATATTGAATATTATGCATTATCTATCATATATTTACACAAAAGACACGATTACTAGCTGTGAAAATAAAACTAAAAATATTGAACAAAATCGTAGATGAGAAAATAAAATAGAAGAAAAAGTACCTCTGTATGATTTTACTATTTAAGTCTCTTATCTTTAAATAAACCTTTCCACGGAGTATTATAATGGCATAAAATTGCCTTTGTCTATTATGCATCTTGTATGCCTTCCACTCCGATGTGTTTTGTATGTAATGAAATTGACGAGCACCGGAGAGTTTTTTATAAATGTATTATATAACTACGTGGCAGGCCACATCACCGTATTACTTAATTAGTTTATAGTTGTAATGTTTTTCATAGATTGTTTTTACTTTGTTATGAAAGTACTTATGTATTTTAAGTTACATAACTCATTATGCTTAATTTTAGTTTACCTATACATAGTTTGTTAGATTTGGGACTTGTTAATTAAAGTACAATGTTCAAACTTGATAAAAGGAACTTTACTGTTAAAGACAGTCTGATGTTATTCTGCAAAAAAAGTAAAAAGGTAATTTTCATAGTTCGGATTCTTTTTTAACACAATGTTGAATATCTTATTTGTATTGTTTATTTATTACATTTGAATTAACGTTTATAGAATAAACAAGAATTACAATTATTTCATACATATATCTATACTAATCGTAAGAAATTTAACGCCCGTCGTCATATATTATACTTAGATATCACTTGATTTTGTTAATTCACTTTCAATGAAATATAATGTTGTATCACAATATTTTACATTTTTAACACATTTCTACTTAGTCGTAGTATACAATGTAGGCAAACAAAGTAAACAAATATTAAAATAATGCACCATGATTTGAGCGATTTGAGAATATTGTTATAGAAAATGATACTGTAAACTAGACGTACATTTTGTCAAACAGTTCTATGAGAAAAAATGCTCTTCATTACCTGAATTATAATTAAAACAATCATACATGAATGTACTAATCTTTTGATTAGTTTATTACATCTTTTGTGATCGCAAATAAATATATTAAATGCATATCAAGTGTTTTAATTCTTTGAATTAAGTTCGAATATATGTAGCTAAATACATACTATTAAGATTATTTAAATATTGAATTGCAATTTACCTACAATATCATTAAAGTTACCAGTGAAAATTCAACCTCTACACCAGTGTTGGACAAACGAATCAAATCGTTATTTCGGACTGCTACAGTGTTTACAGTGTTGCCAACGGTGCTGGCCCCAAAGTCGCCGTTTTTCATGCATGAAGTAGCCTAATATCGCCCAATTTCAGTTTTAGTCGCCTAAAAAAGTAGCCTAAACACCAAAATATCAATTTATGCTACTGGCGAAGGATTTCTTTAAAGGATTTGTTTATTTAAACGCGCTAATCTCAAGAAATACTGGTTCGAATTGAAAAATATTTTAGGTGCTGAATAATCCATTTGTCGAGGAAGGCTTTAATGAGAGTTAATTTGGTCGACCTTCGTAAGTAAAAAACTTTGACAATCGAAATCTCGATGAAAATTTTTGACTGTAATAGTCGCTTTAGTTAGCTTGAGTGATAAGGGCGTCTATTTCATGATTATTTTTTACAAGTTGGTAGGAAAAAAGCGCTGGAGTTTAGTAGCCTAATCGGCGACCAGTCGCCTTCTCGATTTTTTCGTCGCCGATTCTCGTTCTGAGTAGCCTAAATGGCGAAAAATCGCCTACGTTGACAACACTGCAGTGTTACATTTCGTGTCAGATGTCAGGAATAAAAAAACAACTGTCAGTCACGTCACTTTTGTCTGAAGTCTGACTGAATGGAAGACAAACAAGTTTATCAGTACCTGAGTTTAGATTTTAACATAATTTCCTTCCTTTTCATAAAGCACCATGACAAAACCAAGACCATGTGGCTGCAAAGGCTGCCGAACTTGTCTGATATGTGAAACACAACACGGAGCTGATAAGTTGAAATTACAATTAGAACTTGATAAAGATAAAGGTTATGTGTACTGTCCCTTTTGTAATAAGGCCTGGAAAGGCTGGGATATGGATTTGTATAAGCAGCACCCTCACCACGAAGGCGACTCCATTGAGTACCCTGGAGTTTACATACAGCTTGATTTCTTAAGCGAAAATGAGGAGAAACAGTTGATGGAAAACATTGATGAAATGCCATGGGATATTTCGCAGAGCGGCCGGCGGAAACAGAACTTCGGTCCAAAAACTAACTTCAAGAAGAAAAGGGTGGTCATGGGCAACTTTGCAGGCTTCCCTGAGTTTTCAAAGTTCATTCAAGACAGATTTGACAGTATTCCCTTATTAAAACAGTATGAAACTATAGAACAGTGTTCGTTGGAGTATGATCCTAGTAAAGGAGCCTCTATTGACCCTCATATTGATGACTGCTGGATATGGGGCGAGAGGATTGTCACAGTTAACTGCTTATCAGACTCTGTTTTGACAATGACACCTTTTGTAAGAGATAGTAAAAAGTACAATTTGCCATGTGCGGATGAATACAGTCTAGTAGTTGATCCCAAAAGAAATGTGGTTTTTGATATTAAGAATGAAGAAAGTGCACTGGAAAATTGTAAACCTGCTACTAATATCGATGTAATTGTTAGGATACCAATGCCAAGGTAATATAAATTCAAAATGAATAATAATATGGGTGGATAATTAATAATGTCTGTGTTTGTTAAATGTTCTTTCTTCTTTTATTTATATAATAAAATGTTTAATTGGCTCATGAAAATATTTTAAATTTATTATTATGACCTATGCAGAACTAACTAAAATAAATATTTGAAGTTTATTTCAACACAATTATTAATATTATGTAAGAATGTGGTTCAATGGAGTAACAATATGCTTACCCAATAATTCCTTTAAATGTTTGGTGTTTTCATTGCAGGAGATCACTCCTTGTAATATATGGAGGGCCGAGGTACCACTGGGAGCATTGTGTACTCCGAGAAGACATCACATCCCGCAGAGTATGTATTGCGTACAGAGAATTCACTCCGCCATACTTAAACAACGGAGTCCATGAAGAAATAGGAACCAAAGTGAGGAATGCTGCAAAACTGTTTTGGGACCACAAAAATAGCAAAAATGGAGAAGAGCCAGCAATAACTTCTTGAATTCCTATTTATTTAATTATTTGTTTATGTACAATAATAAGTTTTATTGGTGTACTGTACAAGTATTATTATATAATTTATAAATCAAAGAGTTCCAAGCCCATAAAAATAATTATGTGATAATTTTACTTAGTAAAACTCAAGTTCCTCAATATTTTTTTATTTATTCAGATAAAAGTAACACCTTGCTATTAAAAAATAATAATAATCTAAGCTATACTAATATAACAGAGTTGACAAGTTTGTTCATCTCGGGAACTTCTACACAGATATAAAACTTTGTGTGAGGAAAACGAAATCCACGCGAATGGAGTCGCTGGTGGTCACTAGCACAGAATAGTAAGTAACTATGATGATGTGGTGATTCATCGTATCGAATTATCTTTAATACCAGGATCTAAAAAGTAATTTTATACACAGATGTATTTTGCTGATAAATTTTTAACTTATCTGTTATCTTACCAGTTCTTGATACAAAGGAAGTAAATACCTACTTCTTATCACATAATATAACAATTACTAGCAAAGTATCTACATGTTAATTCAGACTGGGTTGTCTAATGGGAAAAATTCAATGAAAGGCACATGCTGTATTTTGTTTGGTATAATTAATATTTATTCTTAAAAATATAAAAACTCTTACTTCTCGGAATTTTCTTTAAAATCGAAATTGGAATACGTATTTCAAAATTTTAATCTAATACTGTATTTGCTTCATACTTATAAAATATTTAGATAGGTATTAAGTAAACATAAAAACATAAAATGAAAATTTTTGATTTTTGAAATTTTTGAAATAAAAAATATTACCACTAAATCAATAAAATAGATGCAACCTAGAGGTTGTGTGCATGACTGGCATTCTGTATCACAAATGAGTTCAAAGTATAATATGCTGTAATTATAAATTAAAAAACTTGTTTTTTTTTCTTTTTTTTTCGTAAGCCAGAAAGTAAGTTCATACTGGCTGGCTGTATAATATAAGTAGGTTTAATAATCCGGTCAAATTAGACCAAAAAATAAGAGTAAAGTTACATAAATTCCCACCTAGCTGAAAATCGGTAAGATTGTTTAAAATATCATTAAAAACAAAATTTGGAAGTTCCCCATCTATTCCCTGTAAGGAAAAAAAAATATTCAAGGTCAAAGGTCCAAAAAAAGAGTTTTTCGCGATTTTCAGCAAAACGGTAAGTTTTATCATAAAAATACCTGAAACAAAATTGTAGATCATAAAATTATCTACAAAAAATGTATTTATACTTTTTTTTCTACGAGCCACCGTTTTTGAGATATAACGATTCTAAAAGTTGCAAAAGTTGTAATCGTCTTAATATGCACACGTTTCCTCGCCACCTATGAGGTAGTGTACTCAGCGCGTTTTTTTAACGTGGTTTCCCCAGTAGGCCTATTCCACCGGTTAGTTTTGATCCTGTTTAATTTGAAACTATTGAAAAATAATGGATATTCGCAGAGATTGAACAGATAAAAGCAATTTAAGTTAAAAAATAAAGTAGAGAAATTTAATCATCCGAGTCGTAACTTTCAAATTCTTCTTCTTGATCTTATTGTTCTTGTTCGTCTTGTTCTTGTTCTTCTCGTTCTTGTTCTTCTTGTTCTTGTTCTTCTTCTTCATCTTCATCCTGAGTGCATGAAAACTGCGTTAATAGCGATGTATCGCATGTTGCCTCGTTGGAATCAAACGGATCCTCTACTGTTGGTGATTCAATATTAGAGCACAACTGGCCTTGACAATGTGTGCATGCCGGAGAACAGAACAGTCCGACTTTTTTGCAACCACATTTGGCACTGTATCCCTTTTTGCATTTGCAAAAAATCGAGTTCAGCAGTTTTTCCGGCGCAGGTGGAAGTAAAGTGTGCACTGGTTCTAATAAATTGTTGACCAACTTCCAACCCCACTCTGTAGGGTCTAGCTGATAACCAAGCCACACTTGAACTTGGTAATATACCCTAAAAAGATGTTGATGAGCAGCAACTGAGGTTGGAGGAAGACAAGCTAATTGTACTTGTTTTTTACTTTTGGTGTTTTTAACGAAACATGCATATCTATATTTATCTAAGCAGGTAGTTTTTTTAGGAGCTCCGTACATAGAAAGAAGAAAGCGAATGCCGTTAGTAATAATTTCTTGTCGAGTAGATTTACTATTTTTAAAAACTTCAGCACATTCAATTAAATTTTGTTTTTGTTTGCGCTGAGTACACTACCTCATAGGTGGCGAGGAAACGTGTGCATATTAAGACGATTACAACTTTTGCAACTTTTAGAATCGTTATATCTCAAAAACGGTGGCTCGTAGAAAAAAAAGTATAAATACATTTTTTGTAGATAATTTTATGATCTACAATTTTGTCTGAGGTATTTTTATGATAAAACTTACCGTTTTGCTGAAAATCGCGAAAAACTCTTTTTGTGGACCTTTGACCTTGAATATTTTTTTTTCCTTACAGGGGAAAGATGGGGAACTTTCAAATTTTGTTTTTAATGATATTTTAAACAATCTTACCGATTTTCAGCTAGGTGGGAATTTATGTAACTTCGAATGTCTAAATTGACCGGACTATAATAACTAGTAAATTTTTGACATTATTTTTTTTTTAATATCAAATTAAGCATGGCTGGATTCCTGCGGCGAGATGTAGAGGGTCGTGTCTATCTTCTTGTCCTCCTCCATGCGCGCCAGGATGAGCTGCTCCCTGATCTTCCACGCCATCATCGCGCGCTCGCTCTTCAGCTTGCGGATGCAGCGGGCCAGTAGTAGGGCGAATATCACTCCCAGTAACTGCAACAGGGTTTAGAGGGTAAGTTTACTTGACGACAGTTTGAATACTTTATCAAAAAGCTCCACTCGATTTTGATTCCTTTAAAAAAAATTAAGTGTACCTACGTAGGTATAATATTCGAAAATTCGTGAGAGCATTCGCTTACTTAAAATGCTGGGGTTCCTACTGTCTGCCGCCTAATAATACGGCCTTTAATAGCGTTACCCATGGACCCATGGTGAAATGACGCGCTACTTACTAGCTTTATTTTTCGTCTTAGAATGATTTGTACCTGTTTTTAAAACACAAGACGGCATTATTTCGATTATAAATATAGTACAGTAGATAGAAGGCATCTGTTGTCAAAAGTCAACAGCGCGTAGGTACAAGGTGTGTTCTATATGCGTAGCGGTTTTACCTCAACGGTACCCGCCTGCCATTGAATTTAATTCCTTCTGTGTGAACTGTTGTTTATCTTATAAATTCATCAACTTCATTACCTGGCTTTGTTACTTTAACTCCGCGCTAAATCCACTCATATACACCAATTTCAAGATGGACTTCAGGAGAGCGTTCAAGAAACCGCTCTGCATAAAACCCTAGCAAGTGTTGTGCCAAAGACTGAAATAAGAATTAGTTTTGTGCTTCGAATATCTTCATAACCAAAAAGGCATTTAAACTTCGAAATTATAATTTTGAATCATCTAATTTTAAGAATAGATCCCCATCTCGCAGAGGGCAGATATTCATATAGGTACATGGTAAAAAAAGGGAATGAAACTGGCTTAATAAAATTGTAAAAGGCTGGAGTTGCAGAAGAGAAATATAAATATGAACATCTTATAAATTTATTTGCCGATCTATTAAGCGATGGAATGCGTTACCAGCATGGTTGTTTCCGCCATCTATCAAGAGAAGCGTGAAGAATATCTCGCTGCCCGCAATGGCGGTGCCAGCGGATAGGATACCACTTTGGTACCGCATTCGCTGTCATAGCAATATGGGCTTCTCCTTTTGCTTACCATCAGCCGTGTTCTGTGGTTCCCGAACATTATACTTATTATAATCTCGATGTCTCCAAGACTAGAATGAACAGATATCTAGTAGGCAAGCATGCTCCAGCTTAGGCCTCATCTACACTTCCCATCAGGTGTGATCGAGGTCAAAAGCAAGCCTATCCTAATTTAAAAAAAAACAGGCAGAGAAGAGCCAATATACCGAGCCACAAAAAAAAACTTACCAAAATAAACATCACGGAGACGCCCAGCACGCCGAGCACGCTAGCATTCTGCCCGATAGCATCAGCGATGGCCTGCTTGCAGGTGCGCCTGCGAGGGTTGACGCAGACGTAACCGCCCTCGCCGTTGCTCTCGCGCCGATCGCAGCAGCTGTTCGGTATCACCATCACCACCTGGTCGCCGTTGACTTCCAAGGCGATGGAGATGGTGTCGTTGGCAAGCTCTTCGGGGAAGGACAGGCCCGTGTAGTCCAGGATTGAGTTGCCTCCGCAGCAGTTTAGCTGAGAGAGTGAAGGTTCGATATTAATTAACAGTAAATATTTGTGAACAGTGTGTAGTTAGTTGTATTTTATTATAAAGTTCCCAAGGCCCCGGCTTAATATTATAAACTAGCGGCCGCCCGCGACTCCGTCGGCGTTTATTTCGATGTCCAATAGCCTAAAGCCTTCCTCGTGAAATGGACTATCCAACACAAAAATAATTATTCAAATCGGTCCAGTAGTTCCCGAGATAAGCGCGTTCAAACAAACAAACAAACATAAAAACAAACTCTTCAGCTTTATATATTAATTAAGTATAGATTAGTATAGATGTGAAAGTTTGTATGTTTGGATGTTTGTCTGTCAGTCACGCTAAAACTACTAAACGGATTTTTATGAAATTCGATATACAGGTAGGTTATCGGCTGACTTAGATGATAGGTTACTTTTTATCTCGATTAAATGATTTCATGGGATAAAACAGGAATATTGATATCGCGGGCGAAACCGCAGGTAAAGACTAGTTTAATTAAGTATAAAGTTTTTAGCACGTTAAAGGTCATGTGAAACTTACTCCATCCTGCAAATTGTCGATTTCGATCTGCACCTCACGGTCGTAGGGGTACTGGTCGACCGGTATGTTCAAATAGTTGATGATCGTGGCCGGGCTGGTCGTGAACGCCAGAATTATCACCACCAGCATGAAGATGATGATCTTGAACAGGATCAGGGCGTACTAGAACAGAAGAAATGTAAAATTAGTTTTTTTTACTCTCGCCTTCGATATTCTGACACAAAAATATTTGGGGAAACCAGTTGAATCTTAGAAATACATACATACCTATGTCATATGTGTACCTAAACCAACTAAACCATGGGGCTTGTTCCAAGAAAGTAGGTAGTGACACGATACTTTCATCAAAACTGTCTCACTCTCAGGCCAGGTTTCTGCATAATACAAATATATTTGATTGAAGAAGTATAAAGTTAAGTATTTCAGCTTCGATGACATCTGAGACAGGTATTTTACGAAACAAAACTTTATTTCAAGGCAATCAGCTCCACGAGCTGTTTATATAATTTTCCCTAAGGTTCATAATGCTTTAGAATACTCAGTTCGCCCTATCTTCCTTTGAACCGTCAACTGTCACCGGATTCACGTTTGGTGAAATGGACTATAGTTATATCATTCCACTCACCACATTGATCATGCACGTGCTCCTCTTCAAGCTGCCGAAGAAACCGAACAAGGAGACGACCAGCAGCAGCAGCCCTACGAAGGTGCACAGGACGGACGGGGTCACGAACCGACTGCCTTTCGCGATCTCGTAGAAGGACGAGAAGCTGTGGTAGTGGCTGTACACGGAAATACCGATCACCATCATCATGGCTCCCATCGCCTGTAAGGTACGCAGTTTTCTTTTAATTTTTATAACTATTTTAAGCATGTTGATAAAGGTTACAAGATGTCGATGCTTATTGTTTTTTATAATAAGTATTTTACGTGATATTACAACACTTATTTTTTTATTAATACTAATAATAAAAAAATAAGTGTTTTATGTGTGCGGGTGGAGAACAAGGGTCGGTCCAAAATAGTCTGCCCGCGCCAGCCAGACCCAAGACGGGAACCCAATCTACGACCATCCGATGTAAATCCAAGCCCCTTCGGCCGTTTTGGAAACCATCGTTTCTGCATTGGTAACGAGTTTCAAAAACAGAAGAATATTCTCTTTTGGAAACCAGTTTCGTAAGAAGAAAAAATATTCTTTATTGGAAACTGGTTTCGAAACTATATGGTTTCCAAAACGGCCGAAGGGGCCGATAGTGACATAATTATGCTACCTTATAATAGGTAAGAATTCTGAATGTCATGTATAATTAACGACAGGACACTAAACAAATAATTTTACTCCTAAAAACATACCTACTCGTACAGATAGCTTTTGTTTTTCGTTATTCGAGTCAAGAAAATTACACGTTAGTTGTGTGAAAGCTTAACTTTGAACTTAACACAAAGTTGTGTTGTGTTGATATTAATTAATAGCTTTTATGTATACCTACTTAACAGCGTCTCCAATGACGTTTTACAGGTGAATTCCCGAGCTATAGGATTAACTTTATCGTACAAGTAGGTAGATCTTAATCCATACGTAGCATAGGTAGGTATTATTAATCTTATCATCTCATCTTGGAATTAAAGATATTGGGTACCTTTTAAATTGTTATTAACAAAAAATAAACAGCACGAGAATGGCAGAGCTGAAATACATCATTATTTTTCATGTGACTTAAAATGTCTGTCAGTAGGTACCTATGATACTAATAAAAACCCGCTTGTCGACTATATGCCAACAACGTATTCTTTCCTACTTCGGCCACATAGCGCGCAGAGGCGATGGTAATCTGGAAAAACTGATTGTCGTTGGGAACACCGAAGGCAAACGATCGCGTGGTCGTTCACCAACCAGATGGACCGATCAAGTAAAGGCTCATCGTCCTCCAAATTCTACGCGGTCGTGAGGAACGCGCTGGACCGGAACCGGTGGAGGCAGATCATCCGCTCCAGATGTTACTTTGATGCTGACCACGATCCTCAGACATGAGGAACTGACTTGAGAGAGAGAGAAAGAGGTACCTATGAGACTTGTATGTATGCTATGTATGCAAGTACTATTGAAGTTAGGTCGAAAAATCTAGAATCAAAAAGGCATTTAAACTTTCATTATTGAAGCGTCAATATAGAATTGATAATATGGATTACTAATAAACTACATACAATTGTAGATAACAGTAATCTATACTTATAATAAATCTGTAGAGAGGTCAATTCTGTACATTAAATATTTTTCCAAAATAACTATCAGGGGGTGTTTAGTGATCGATACTGATGCCAAAAATGCAATCAGTAAAATTTTTGTCTGTCTGTCTGTCTGTCTGTCTGTCTGTCTGTCTGTCTGTCTGTCTGTATGTTCCTTATAGAAACAAAAACTACTGGACGGATTTTGACGAAACTTGGTACCATTATTCTTCATACTCCTGGGCATATTATAGGATACTTTTCATCACGCTACAATCAACAGGAGTAGCGTAGTGACGAGAAATGTGGGGAAAACGGGAGAATTTACTCCATTTCTTAAGCTTCAGCCGCGTGTGCAGCCTTAATGGTTAAAGTCACATAAAAATCATGTATGACGGAAATATTCTACATAAAATTGCCTAAAAAATATTCCCCAACAGCATATGTCTATCTTTTATGGTTGACTCACAATAACACGTGCAACTCAAGATACAAATTGGTTTGAACGCGCTAAGCTCAGGAACTACTGGTTCGAATTTACAAAACATTTTGTGTTGGATAGTCCACTTACCACTTACTATTTGTCGAGGTAGGCTTTAAGCTATTGTATATTCCTTTATTTTATCTTTGTAAATTATTTTGTTAGCGAACTATTTAGTTCTAAAATGTGCCGATAGATGGCGCACCTCGATAGAAGCGCGGCCGCGGATCTGGATCGCGGTGAACAGATGATTTCTCAAATGTATAAGATCTCCAGATTATTGTTAATGATGATAGATGGGCGTTTTTCGTCGCTTAATTTGACTATTATTTCTATCTGACTTGAGTATTCCTGAGTAATTAGTCCCATAAAAGTGTGCAAGTTGACTGCATGCATATAGACCGTTGTTTTATTCAGCTATTTTTAGTAAGACTGTGTGCGGAAATCGTAACCCACGCGGACGGAGTCGCTGGCGGCCGCTAGTAGCAAATGAAGTTCATGTCCGTTTTTGTTGCCGCTAGTTGGAAATAATTTCCATTGTAATATGTAGGTACTAAGTGTTCTTGATAAGAATGATACCGGAGATAATATTGTCCTTGTAATTGAAGACGAATATTCAGACGAAACAATCATCATTAATGTTTGAAGGAATACTCAAGTTCTCTTTGACATTGATCGATGTTCGAAATGAGATAAACCTCCAAAACGTTGGGTGTTTCAGTACTTTACTATATCTTTGTATATTATGCTTTTGAATCAGCGATAAAACAAAGGGGCAAGAGGGCGTACATTTGGAAAACCATTTCAGCAGTAGTCTATGCAACAGGCGGATGATGAAGAACGCTCTTCAAATTAGCTTTTGGGCCTTCCCTGGAAGTAACCGTTAGGTTCAAATGTTTATTGATAAAGAAGTGGTAGGTATTTTCATTGAAAGAACAATGTTTCTTTCATGGTAGCCTTATACCAGTATGCACATACTTTAAGCGCAAATAAGCTAATAAATATCCTATTTAAATATAGCACTTTGCTTAGTATGCACTCTTTGTCTCCTTTCACATCCTACTGATAGCGTTTTGTTTGACGCCTTACTATTAAAAAGTAGCATTATTAAAGTACTTACGATAAACATAGCGGTGATAGTCAACAACAGAAACCTTATAGATTTCATGTTGTACTCCGTCTCAGTCTTGGTGAACATGATCGTCCTCTGTGGGGTGGCTACCCTCACCGGTGTCGCCGCCATTTTGTATTATTTGTATCACTCTTCGATTAGCGCTCGATGTGAACTAACGGACGAGGGCACAGCGGCTCTTATCTCGTAGATAGCTGCAAACTGATAACGCTTTGTTTTCGAATGTGATAAGTAATACATGTAAAAGCGGTATGACGTTATTCACTAATTTTAGGCTAATGAACCAATTTCATTGTGGTGTAATTAGAGCGACGTAGTGGTATTAAAAAACTGGTTTCATACAGCTGCCATGCTAGAAACATAGAAAAATAAATACGTGGATATTTGTCTTGGGTCCAGTATAAAAGAACGCCCTGGATTCTGCTTTCAGTGTCACAAATAGACTCATTGGAGCCACTCAACAATATTTTTAGAGCTTTATCTGTAAACACAGATAGATTATAGGTAGGTACGTATAATTAGCGAAATTATTACGGTTAGTTACAGGTCACTAATTTACCTTTATACAATTACAAAATAATGTAACGCCAAGGTGCATTATTGAGAACAATGAGGAAATGTAAAGCACTTATTTATCATGGCGATAAGGCATATCGCTTTAATGTATTTATCAAGACTGAGTTATTCTCGATAAAGTTACTCATTGTCGTTCATAAATATGTAAATAAATATATCCGCTAAATATTGCACACATCAAAAACTTATTACAAGTTAAAACCAAATTAGATTTAAACTTACTTAAATATGTAACTCCGTAAATAACTCCAACCAACAAAGTAGTTAACTACCCGAGCAAAAACAATAATTTTTCTGTCATTTTCTTCGGAATTCAAGAGGAAATTATGTAAATTTTATTCAAGACAGAATACGCAAACATACTTTTTGTATACGTACATTTGTATATAAAAGTATGTTTTTTCCAGCGTTTTTTGTACGCTTGTAAGAAATTACTACCGTCGAGGCTTTGTACCAATACTACCATTATAATATGATTGCAGTTTCAAGCCACCGTGTCCGCCAAACGAGTCTCATAATAACAATGAAGAGTTCTATTAGTAGCAATCAAGTCACATCAGTATAATTATGTATTTCATAATCCTGAACAATATCTAGAATATTTATTTAAGTGAGAAGATTTATTTTAGTGAGAATCTTACTAACAAAATCATTATAATACTAAAACATAGGTATTCGGAAAGAATTTTATTAGGGAGCTTTTAAACAATATTTCATTAAATACACTTTTATTATACAAAATATACAGTTAATAATATTTAAAACTAGACTCTTATAAAACATAATCATTTTTCTATAAAAATATTTTAAGTACCTACTTAATACTTTCGTTGAAACTATAAAATTTTACATAAAACTATTTCATTTTATGAAATTAATAATTAAATTAATGACTGCATTAAACGTGTGAAGGGATTTTTATTTCGCAAGTGAAGAATTGGTCCCAAATAGAATTGATGCTTAGGGTAATTTATGTTTTATGTCAAACTCTAACTTTGTAAATACGTAATGGCCTTTACCTTATTAATATAATTATTGTACTAAAACTTAAGGCATATCTAAAATATTTGGTTATGGACTCCTTCGATCGACACCCTTAAAACAAAGAATACAATTCAACTAGATGGTACCAATAATCTGTTTTTTTTTCGATAGTAAAGTGGGCAGAACCTCTTTAGAGAAAATAATCAAAACGTTCTTTAAAAAAAATTGTGAAACTTCTTAATTTTTTTTTCTTTTTTCGTAATCTGCAATGTTTTTAGGGGGTGTTAATCATCCAGCAAATATATCTTCGCGTTTAAGCCACAGTCTGTCCGTGGAACGGAACGTAGACGATGGGCTGGGGCTTCTTCTCATCATTCGGGTTGAGGGAAGTGTAGGCGTTGATGACGCTCTCCTGGATCTCCCAGCGACGGCGCTCGCGCTCGCTCTTCGCCTTGCGGATAGCACTGGCAAGGGAGAAGGAGAACACGATGCCGATTATCTGAAAAAAAAGAGTATATAGTTAATAAATAGAAAATTGTTCCAAATTTTAAAATATCCTATCCTTTTCCACATACTATTATACACGAATTTGCCCGCGTGGAATTTATACATCAAAAACCGTTCTTGTCCTCTCGGTGTAATTGACGATTATCAGATTCCTGTTTTATCCCATTGGAGTATTCAATCGGGCTATATACCAAATTTCATCAAAATCCGTTCAGATGTTTCAACGTGATTGATCGACAAAAATACTTTCACAATTATAATAATAGCGTAAATGTTAACTACGTGGACATGATAGTTTCTTTCATAAATATTATGACATGTTCTTCAAATACCTAAATTCTTATTGCTTTGTCTTAGTCATTGATAGGCTGAGACGTCGTTCCACTATCTTGTTAAATGGCCTTATCGCATATTTTAATCAACTACACTTGGGTAAATTGCCCGCAAAACGTTGCGCCAGCTTAGTGCCTTTTTTTCGATAGGAAATGCTTTTACCCTTTTCTTCTGTCATGAGACAGAGGTTTATGGACTACCCACCGAGTCCCTTCAGATCGTGTTATGTGGAGTGCGTTCCACGTTGTATTCCATATCCGACACACAGATCCTCATAGAATAATTTCTTTATTTGCTCTGACTTTGATGCAGTAGACAAGGAGCAAATATTTTATGAACAGCACATTTAACCAGAAATTAAAAGTGTTGGAGGTATTTCAACGCAAAGCATATGTCAAGACGCTTCCATGACACTAACTTATAACGTACTAGCGGCCCGCCCCGTTTTCGCCCGTGGTCCACTATTTAATGGATGATATTATACATAAAAACCTTCCTCATGAGTTACTCTATCTATTAAAAAAAACCGCATCAAAATCCGTTGCGTAGTTTTAAAGATTTAAGCGTTCATAGGGACATACAACACACATAGGGACAGAAAAAGCGACTTTGTTTTATACTATGTAGTGATGTGGTTATATTTACCCGCTACTTTTGTCTGTCACCTACGCTCTGTACAATATCCAATTCAATATAATTATCTCTATTCAGTTTAAACCTACAACTCCACTTTAATTTCACCAGGTTATGGGCCCAGATCCCCAAAATTTCAATAAAAAGTACCTGTATGAAAGCAATAGTCAACGCCCCAGCTCCGAGCAGGCCAGCGCTCTGGTACACCAGGTAGAACAGACGCGGCATGCACCCGTTCGCGTAGAGCTTGGTGCACTCGTGCACCTCAGCCAGGTCGTCCAGGACTTCCACCCTGGTCTCGGCGCAGCAGGAGGTGGGGACCGTGATGTTGGTGGCGACGATGCCGGTCACGCCGGCTGGAGGGGGAACCTCGCTCCAGTCCTGGTAGGAGTCGATGCCGCAGCAGTTCATCTGGAAGATAATTAGTTTGGATTTTAGCGGGTTTTATATAGACTGTACAGATTACGTGGAAGAAAGCAAGAATTAGCAAGTGAGTTCTAGATTTTAATTGGGATTATTGATGTCTTTCTTCTTCGGTTAAGATATGCAACCAGCCTACTGGAACCTGGCCTTTTGGAACTGCGCATACTTTTTTGTCTTTTTGTTGCGTATGCCTACCGTATGTATTTGACGGGCTCGTTGGTCTAGTGGTACGTACGACACTCTGGGGCCTGGCTACAAAACCAAAGGGGCAAATGTTTGTATAATGACCATCAACATTTGTACTCGAGTCATGGATGTTCATAAAAGTATTTAGGTATGTTTATCCGTTCCCTATCATCAATAGTACAAGCTTCGAGCCCCGTTTAGGGCTAGGCAAATGGTGTGTTCGTCCATGTCATGTGTTTTATATTTGCATGATTTGCCTTGTTGTGACCTTGACCCACGCTCTACGCCACTCACCCTGCTCTGCATGAAGTCGAAGTAGTCCGTGACGAGCGGGTTCTCGTAGTACTCCGGCATGGCGGCGCGCAGGTTCTCGTCGAGCACGCCGCTGATCTGCGCGCGCAGGCTGTACGCCGCGACCGCTGCAGCCAGCTCCAGCACCAGCACCAGGCTCAGGATCACTGCGAACTAAACGCAGTCATTATAACAAGTGACAAGGAAAAGTTATTTCGTTCTAGTAGTGTGGATTGCTAGTGATCTCTGATGCCATTCCTAATGGGCCGTGAAGATCCCGGTCGTTAATAAAAGACGTCTAACAACCCTCATTTACATCTAGGTAAGTATCGTATACCGTAACTAAGTCTTGCAAGTTAGTAAACTAACTCGGTGGTTCCTTGAAAGACAGGGAAGAATGGTACGTCATACCTTAAAGGTTCAAAGCCACTGTTCTTCTGGTTTTTATCCTAGAACAGCGGTCTAACAACAGAAACAGGCTGATGATCCAAACTCAGTTCACTGTTGGCCGCAGGCTTATTCCAGATGGGGATTATACCTATATTTACCACACTGGACAAGCGGTCAAGTGACGGCCGACAAGCCAGGTTGATGATGATCCGTTCACACTCTGCTTACTATTAGACGCTACCCCATCCATGAAGGGGGGTTATGCCCATAGTTACAACGCTGGGCAGTCGGGTTTGTGACTGCAGTCATAGCATACAGACAGAGGAACGGTGCTGCCCATCGCTTCTTACGATATCCACAGGAAGATATGAGTAAAACTACTATTAATAAATAGTTATTGCTGCGGAAAATGATCTTATTTCGCAATAATAGGAGTGCAAAAACTTAAACAAAAGAATGACGTAATGTTTTTGTAATAATAATAATAACTCGTGCCGCTAAGTGCTATAAGTGTTGTGTTATATGACTGAACCCCGATGGAGTAATTGACATTGACCTTAGCCTCAAGGGTCGTGGCTGTGTCCCGCCCAAGACAGCCACTCACGTAATGAATAATATGTTTTATGTGACTTAGGTAGTAAGAAAAACTAATTCTATGCAAAATCGATAAATTGAAGTGATAGTAGCTAAAAAAGCCGTGAATGTAACAAGGCGTTGGTATCATGTATGTGAGTTTTGTGACAAAAATGTTTTATTGTTCAGTTATTTGCTAACTTCTGAGGGCCGAAACAATGTAAAAAAGTTGACTAACAATCCAACCAAGTGGTTATTTTAAAATTATTGCATTTATTTTGGCAAGAATAGGTTTTTGACCTTTGAATGCAAACTGTCACCTTTTTTTTTTGCGCAGGGAAACACTTTGACGTGCCATAACTGCAGGCTAGCTACACCTGCAGCCGTGTGTAGGGCTCGGGACTTCGTCCCACTACCTACTAAAACCCTGCGGTTTCCTTATCACCCGTGTGGTGGAATGCAAACTGTCACCTGGATCATCTTAGCTAAAATGGACTATACTTTGTCTTCAATTCAAACAAATTACATGACAATTTCTATAGTGGCTTTTGTCAGGATTATAGCGTTCTATGAATCTCCTACGAAAATAATTCAGTCTTCGAAATTGTTACTTACAATATTGACCAAGCAGGTGCTCTCCTTAAGAGCCCCGATGCATCCGAACAGCGAGACGAACAGCATGATGATGCCGATGACGATGACGAAGGTGGCCGGCGCGAGGAAGTGGTCCTCCAGCACGAACGAGACATCCTCGTAGATGGCGTAGATGGTCGTCCCCACGGAGATTATCAGCGCTGACGTCAGCTGGAAACAAGGAGATCAGAATTAAATAAATAAATATATTGCTTGGACTAACACACCCATTTCCTAGCTCCACACTAAGCTCGAAGCTTATACTAAGAAAGTTAGAGAACAGATAGACATGCGTAAATACTTTTTGTTTTCAAATACCTATTCTTAAATAGATATATTTATAACACCCTGACCAGGCAAACAGACATGTTCATTGTTCATGCACTTAGATGTTGTTTGTCCTGTACGGGGATCAAACCCGCGACCCCTTGGTACGAGTATCTAATAGTCAACGTCTTGACCTACAGCAAGAGATTTGTCTTATTAAAATAACTATTTATACTTGTAGAACAAGAAATAAAGAAACAGAATCAAACCAAGAGGACTAAACTATCGAGTTGCTTGCCGATTTCAGCATTTCGATTACTTTGTGAAAGGACTTTTCACGTGCTACTCTACTAAATTGTCTTATGTAGCGATAACTTTATCGATCAGTACCATGTAATTTCGCTATCAGTGATTGCTAACTGTGTACTAATAATGTAAAATGTTGATAGTAAATTCAGATTCAGACCAGTTCGAAGCAGTTTTAGAGATGTTACGAACATAACTTTTAATAGATATTAAAGCTTCAATCCCGCTCACCCGCTGGGCACATTGGGCACGTGCCCTGGGCCCCGCGATCGATTGAGGCCCCAGAACAGGGTCTAGGGGCCAAACGATTAATAAACTAGAGGTTTAGAGGCACATGTGCCCTGAGCCTCTAATAGGTCAAAGACAGCCGTGGGCATGGGGTTCATCTTTTGATGTTTTTGGTGAATAGGTACAACCAATAAACATAATAATACAACCTCTGTTAGTTGCACTTACATTTGTAAGAGCTAAGTACGACGTACCTTTAGAATCTACCACTTGACACTGGTCTCCTATGTGGAAATGAAATCTCTCCATCGGCTATTCACTATACAGCGAATTCAATACAAGAATTGCTTTCCCACGAATAGATTCTGTCATTATCATTGTCAAGTCGATTCTTGGTTTTATGAAACGTACTTAGGTAGGTAAATAAGTAGCCGAGGTTCTAATTAGCAATGGCGAAGCGAATGAGTCGCTGGAAAGCAGGCGTAAGCCCGGCTGTGACTAAACTTTTATAAGGTACCTGCGGTAAATAAGGCCCGGGGGGTAATAAGGCCCACATTTTAAATTTCAAGGAAATACATTTCTATAAAACTTCACTGTTTACCCACACTTGCAAAATGTCTGTGTGAATTTCTCCAAATTGGTCGGAAGTCGCCAGCGCCGCTATCCTGCCGGTCACCTGCGATGCGATGGTTTGAGTGGCTGGCTACTGTGCAATTTTATAATTTTTATATCAAGAAACTGTAAGTATTTTTACGTTTAATTCAATAATTCACTTATATTGCTGTATTTATTATTTTATGTATGTTTTGTACAATACAAATGAAATGGCTTTCCCGATTCAGAGTTAGAGATTTTAGGTTTATTAGGTTATTTTGTAAAAACATGGCATGAGGTTAATAAGGCCCATTTCAACGGTACATGGGCCTTATTGGCCTCTTAATATTTGAGTATCAGATTGCTTGTTTTTTGTGTTACAGGTCAATGAACTATGTAAATTTTATTGTCAATATATGTATCATTGTTACAGATTTTGATTAAAAGTCTCCAAAGTCCAAAGAAGAGAGCTCAGTGGACCGAAGAAAAATAAAGATTTGGTGGGACTGCGATTTAACAAGAAAGTTAGATTTTACCATCTCAGTATAATTTAATTTGTTTCTTAATTATTGTTTTGTTTGGATTTTGTTTGCAGAAGATGATTATTACTTTTATTTTAAGAGTATATTTTTTGTTTCTAGGAATATTATATAGAGAACTCAGTTAGGTACTTACCTTTAATTAAAGTCTGATTATAAGTCTTATAAATTAATATAAAAAATATATTCTTTGTTTAATAAGTATTATAACTGATTATTTTAAGTTTTCAATGTAGTAGAAGCACATCATGTACAAAAAATGCTTCTACTAAGTAACTTAATTAGGACCACTAGTTATTTGAAATCAATTAATTGTCTATAATTAATATTAAGAGGCCAATAAGGCTCACGTTTAATAAATAAAGGAAAATGATTAATTGAGTAAAAAACAACATTTTAACTGATTTTTAGGTAAATTTAGGACACTTGTATTAAAAAATAAAGCGATTTTTTATATGGGCCTTAATATACAACCGTAGTATAATAAGGCCCTTGAGAAGGGTTTTAAAAAAGTATATTTACTTTTTAAAATACATGCGTTTCTTAATAGTTTTACACTATTTATTACAGCAACATAAATAAGCTATGTAAACAATAAGTTTTTGATATCTTATACGCACTATTTTCAGATTTATAGCCATTTTCTTTTAAGTGGGCCTTAATTGCCGCCGGTACCTTACTTCGTTATCAGCCTTCATTTGCATGATAACAATATGTTTGTCTCATCGATAGGTACTTCATGGCGGTATCTGAAAACATTGAAATAAGTTTCGCTTGAATGAACTCTAAAAAGATCAATCCCATCAAAAACATTCTGTAAAAAATCTAGCCAAGTCTCGATGGAGCTGCTTGCTCATCTCTAAAAAGTAATGAAATCTATAAAAAATTGTGCCAAGCCTACGGTTCCTAACTGCGATTTCTTCATTATTATAGTTAGTGTTGTGTGACTTGGCCGTTGAAGGGTACTCAAGGGTACAAATCCGGTATCAAGCCTTCATTTTCACTTGTTATTCAATCAACGTTGTCAAATTGGCAATTTTTCATCGTCAATGGGTAGCGGTTCTGGCGACAGATTGGTGTAATATTGTCACAGAGCACCTGGTTTTGTGCCCTTGTGTTCCCTTCAACGGCCAAGTCACACAACACTAACTATAATAATGAAGAAATCGCAGTTAGGAACCGTAGGCTTGGCACAATTTTTTATAGATTTCATTACTTTTTAGAGATGAGCAAGCAGCTCCATCGAGACTTGGCTAGATTTTTTACAGAATGTTTTTGATGGGATCTCATTTATTTTTTGTAGGTCTCTTTAATACAAACAAGAAAAAAAACTCGTCACCGCAGCTTAGGACATCACACTCCGTTACGGCTTAGACTCATCTATTAAGCCCATCTATAAAGTGCACTAAACAAGCTTTTTTATTAATATACGTATTATTTAATGCACTTACGTATATTATCTACATTTAGTCCAGGCATTAACCCGGGATAATCCAGGGATTTAGGTATTATCTTATTTTTTTGCTCTTTAAAGCTTTTAAGTACATAATTACCCATATCTTTCCCATCCCATAAAACTGATGCATAATTTTCATATCTTTAAATTCCTCCTTATTTTTATCTACAAAACCATCAGTGTAACGGTCAGGCGACAATATAATTTTTTGTATATAAAGAAAGACAAAGTTAACAATGCAGTCGAAATTCATACAGATGTTCTTGTAAATCCGCAAATTTAAATTTGTTTCCTATCATATATAATTTATTGAAGTTTTCATAATTTTTCCTTCGTTTGTAGCTAATTACCTATCTTGGTGCCAAATTTGAATGTTCTATGTTTTCTAGAAGTACCTTAGAATTTTGATGACGAAAATGACAAAGTTAACAATGCAGTCGAAATTCATACAGATTGTTCTTGTATAACCGCAAATATAAATTTGTTTCCTATCATATATAATTTATTGAAGTTTTCATAATTTTTCCTTCGTTTGGAGCTAATTACCTATCTTGGTGCGAAATTTGAATGTTCTATGTTTGCTAGAAGTACCTTAGAGTTTTGATGACGAAAATGACAAAGTTAACAATGCAGTCGAAATTCATACAGATTGTTCTTGTGAAACCGCAAATATAAATTTGTTTCCTATGATATATAATTTATTGAAGTTTTCATAATTTTTCCTTCGTTTGCAGCTAATTACCTATCTTGGTGCGAAATTTGAATGTTCTATGTTTGCTAGAAGTACCTTAGAGTTTTGATGACGAAAATGACAAAGTTAACCATGCAGTCGAAATTCATACAGATTGTTCTTGTGAAACCGCAAATATAAATTTGTTTCCTATGATATATAATTTATTGAAGTTTTCATAATTTTTCCTTCGTTTGCAGCTAATTACCTATCTTGGTGCGAAATTTGAATGTTCTATGTTTGCTAGAAGTACCTTAGAGTTTTGATGATCGGTCAGTGAGTCAGTGAGTGACAAAATGGTGTAACTTTGATCGTTCATAACTCGTAAACTATTAGTTCAAATGTCATGATATTTTGAGACTGAGCTTCTTCTGATACTAACTCACGGTCATCGAAAACTTTAACCCCTAGCTTTGTCCACATCGACGCTACAAGGGGGGTGAAATAGCCGCGAAACGCTTCGAGAAAAGATGGTTACGGCCGAGCCCGCTTTTGCTCGAGACTTGGCTGGGGCACTGCCGTGCCCCCAGATGTACCAACGAAATATCATGAGGAAACAAACAAAGCCAATCTTTGAAATATTTAGGTAATCATTATTATAAAATCTTTTCTAACCTCCGCAATATAGATTTAATAATAATGCTGCTAAAAAGTTTTTTTTAACGGGAAAGTGAAAATTTTGGTATCACCCAGGTTTATCACAAGCCAAAAAAAACATCAAATCAACTATGTAGTCAAGGCAATATTACTAAATTCAGAGTCTGATGTCATTAGATGTTGTTAAACGAAACATACAAGAAGTAAAGTACCAATGTACCTACTCTTGTTTCCCAGACAAATGTGAGACACGTGATAATCAGGTGCGAAAA
The DNA here is from genome assembly GCA_958496325.1 of Nomophila noctuella. Lineage (NCBI taxonomy): Eukaryota > Metazoa > Arthropoda > Insecta > Lepidoptera > Crambidae > Nomophila > Nomophila noctuella. The sequence continues at coordinate 14,755,319 of OY292484.1, forward strand.
TATCAATTGCATTTGTTTTGTCAAAAGAGTTGTTTAAACATTAACCATATTTCGTTTGCATAAGATCTTAATTCATTTGCACGCGACTGTGATCATAAGTTTTATAACGCTCAAAGACGATACGAGTCAATTCAAGGCAGTATTGACTGTGTATCATTATCCACTGTGTCCTTGTTCTTGGTAATGTACGAAGTTCAGATTGATACTATTCGTGCAAATGTACTAGTCATTAATCAATTATCAGGATCCTGTGGAAGAAAGTTGTATAGAATTCAGATGATAGGGTTTGAGAAATTTAAACGTTATTTTGTGGTCTTTAGGTTTTACGATAAATCTAACGCCAGACTAGATCGGATTGTCGTAAACTCCTTACTAAACTTTACTATTATGTTATAAATTGGAAATGAAGTTTGTTTGTTTGTTCCGCTTTCACGCCGTACGCACTGAACTGATTGCTTTGAAATTTTGCAGACGTACCTATAGTTAGAAGTCCGGATTAAATAATAGGTACCTTTTATCCCGAAAAGAAATGATATTCCCGAGGGAAAACAAAAATATCGTTTGCAATATAACCGAATACCACGCGGGCGAAGCCGTGGGCGGAAAGCTATGCTATAAAAGTGCCCAAAAGAAACCTATACCTACTCGTTATGACAAATTTGAGCTTGATTTCTCAGTATTTTCAATGGAAAAGAACTAAGTGAGTTATCAGCCGTTTTGTTTTAATAGGCGGTTAAGAAAATGTATTGAGTTTAGTAATGATTTAGCATTTGACCATAAAATATCCGCCACGGTTGGATGGAACTTGTAAAGACAGCTTCACATAACCACGCAACTTTATCGTCTAGCTAGCTCTATCATTTGTTCATATGAGTGATGGTGATAGAGTCACGTTACTGAAGTCTTATTTGATCCAACTAATATCTGTTATGTCTGAAACGTCAATTTAGATCAATGTTATGATATAATATAAAATATTATGAGTGCTGATATACCTTTTTGATACAAGCAAACTAATTTACATAGAAATCTGTTCTTAGGATCACCGTTTCGAGAGAAACCGTCAAAATCGAGGGTGGCCGGCTCGCTCTTGCTTGGCAAACAAAATTAGGCGATATTAGATGCCTCGTAAAAGGAAGAGGCAGGTATAATTTAATAATTCTCTAAAGAACAGAAGCTCTTTTTTGTTATCTTTAACATAGAATGTGAATCATTGTTGCATCAAAGCACATCAAAGTTAGCCTAATTTGCGATCCCTACAATGAATGCATTGATAACAGTTACTTATCTGAGCCAAAGAAAAAGTTATTGTAACTAATAATTTTCTTTGAATTTTTGTACATCATATTAGAGATATTTTATTTCTAGGAAATTAGTTTTTTTTTACTTGTTTCTTAATCAATCTATTATCGTAGCCGCCAATGTGTTGAGTAAGTGACTAAAAAGAGTCATTATCTGAGAATTTACGTTCCAATATATTAATGAAGAATCAGATATATTATGACTTACACATATCTTAATATCTGTCATCTGGGATAGGCAGTACCTACATACTTTCTATGAATATCATACTCTGCTCATCCTTGAAACGTCTTAGACAGTGATTGATGCGGACATCAGGGAAAATGGCAATAATAGTACATATTATTATTATTATACTGCGAATGAAATTTTACCGGGTGTGAAAACTACATAAGTCACGAAAAAATATATTTAAGGGTCTTATTAACAGTGACTGTAAAAAGATATAAAACTGTTTAAGTTATAAATGTATTTTTTTATTTGTAGGTTTCCAGGTGTTTCAATTTGGGGATTTAACGGCCATCCCTTTATCATTAAATGAGTGCACTATGTGTGTAAAATATCAATCAATAAAATGTAAACTAAAGGCCATGGGATTGATTGATTCGCTAAATCAATACTTTTCTACTCCTAGTATATAGTTATCTGTGCTATAGTCCATTTCACATAAGATGATCCCGGTGACAGTTGACGGTTTAAAGTTTTAAAGAAAAATCTAAAGCGTTAAGTACCCTATGGAAATTAATATAAACAGATCGTGGAGCGCATTGACTTGAAATAAAGTTATACCCGTCACATAGATCATCTTAGCTGAAATGGACTATACCTAGTATTGGAGTACCAATACTAGGTACCAAGCTAGTAAGCTTGGTCACTGTATTATGTTATTTCTGGGGCATTTTCCTGTTCTATCTATCCCTACTGATTATTTTCGTATATAATAAAAACAATAAAATAGCGATTAACTCGAATTACTCATCAGACCACAGAAATCTTGCGCAATTTATAACCAATTTTATTGCCTTTGAATGTTGTAGGGTTGTAAAACTATTTTATGCGCTCGAAGCTATAACAATGTTTCTGAAGATGTCTTTGCAACGTCACCTTATTACTCGAGTATGTTATAGTTTTTACTATGATCCTATAGTTGAGGTATTATACGAATACAGACAAGCGCTTCTTATGTTAGTAATTTAGCTGCAAACAACATTCAGCCTTATTAACATTATTATGATAGATAAGTCAAGGTTTAACTTCTTCATCAAACTTGTCACAGGCTGGTTGGCAATCACAAACCACTTTTGTTGCTCGTACAAAATACGACATACTTGGGCAATCCTTATCACATATCGAGCGAATCAGCTAAGCAGATATCACACAATGCCTCTGATAACGCTAAAACAAATAATAAGGTAAATATTCGCGACACTTACCACGAAAATCGCCGTGACACACAGCAACATGTACTTTATGCACTTCATTCCGACTTCTAGAGAGTTCCTTGCCATCTTGAGGTAAGCACAGGTACAACTATCACAGCAGGTGAGACAGAACTGTCGCAATATTGTTTAAAAGCTGATAACAGATAAGTTTATCGTCGCGAACAGCGCTGTCGGCGGCGTGCGGCCGAATACTGAACTAGCGGCTAGCTCAATGCCATGAAAAACGTTTTCCTTCAGCCAATTAGCCATCCCGCATTGTGGAGCGATAATTGCCCGGCAAATATCGCGTCAGCGCTAAGCCTGATATGTAGATGATGGCTCGAGCTCTGTATGTGATTGAACGAAACTCATTTGGAGTGTTTACCATAGGTATATGAGTAGGTACTCGTAGAATAAAAGCCAGTTTTGTATTGTAGTGTTATCTTTTACACCTTGGTGTAAATTAGCTATCACACAAGGCATATCTACATAAATACTTATAGATATCATACTGAAAATTCTAACTACATACTGAAACCTCTGATAATTCTAGATACCACGAGTATTTATAAAAATAATACATATTTAGGAAAAATAACTCATTTTATTAATATGTACTTTAATTTTAAAGCATTGTTAATCAGTTAATTGATAACTGACTTAGCCAAGTAAGAGAAAAAAATATGTAAAAGCCATGAAAAAATAGTAGGTACCTATTATATGCTCCTATAAGTAAGTCCCTAATATAATAAAAAATCACGATTCTTTGTAATCAATTAAATGAAGCATTCGAATTGATTCATCATTTTTTAAAGTAACAAAACGTATATATTATCTTTCAGCCTTATATGAATAGTCGCGCTATCTTATGATAAAGTATATAAATTCGGTAAATCCCATACTAGTTAGTCATTCTTATTATTAGTTATGTACAGATTGATAAAGTAGGAAAATGTTTTCTTTATAGGTATACCGTTTTATCCTATTCGTCAAGAATAACTTACTGTTAAATAGGTAAATAAAAGCAAAGAGACCTAAATCCTGATGGCTCATTACCGGCTTTTTATATTAGACGCAAGGAACTGACTTTGAACCCTGGAAATAAAATTTAGTTCGGAAACATCCTGCGAAGAATTTATTTAATCCTACTACTATTATAAAGGCGAAAGTTTGTATGTGTGGATGTATGGATGTATGGATGTTTGTTACTCTTTCACGTAAAAACTACTGAATGGATTTGAATGAAACTTTACCACAATATAGCTTATACATCAGAATAACACATAGGATATTGGAAATCGAAATCCACGCGGACGGAGTCGCGGGCGGCCGCTAGTTAATAATAAATTGGACGATGAAACTCAACAATATTTTATTCACTTTTCATCACAATCATTAACGGTCACAAAAACAGATTAAATTATATATTTTATTGTTACTAATTATATTAAATACTAAATGCTTGACTGATCCCCTCACGGGTAGGCCCCATGCTCCTCCCGGGACATCTTGGCCATCCACAGTGCTCCCCCCACCGCCAAACCCTGGAATCACAAAATGAAAAATGTCACTTACAACCATTCCATTATTTTTACGTAGGTAAGATATTTACTGGATTGTGCAACGACATAAATGAGCAATATTTAACGCATTTACGCGTCATTGCTGTAGGATGCTATAAATAGGATGATAGCTCGACTTGCAGCCGTGTAGAGTTCAGTGCGCAAAAGACTGGCTTTGCACAACGTTAAATTGTTTTTAAAATCGCCTATCGGTTCCTAACATTACCTAACAAATGTATATCCGGGAAACGAAGAAAAATTGTCTCGATTTTTTGATAGGTTTTATTATTGTGGCCATTTCGTAACCGAAAGGCAAAACTTCTATGGTTCCTGCTCAGTTCTTTTGAAGAAAACCTGTAAAGACGTGGTCTGACTTACAAACGAGCTAATTGCGCCCTAGGGGCATCTGCAGGGAACTGACCTGCATGATGACGAGGAATATCCCCGCCACGCCGATGCTGGCCGCGTGCGACTTGACCCAGGAGCCGAACTCCGCCGAGCAGCCCGCGGTGAACACCTGCGGCGACGTCGTCTGGCACGTGAACGAGCTGACTGCAGATGACGTTGCAACACACTAACCTGCATGATGACGAGGAATATCCCCGCCACGCCGATGCTGGCCGCGTGCGACTTGACCCAGGAGCCGAACTCCGCCGAGCAGCCCGCGTTGAACACCTGCGGCGACGTCGTCTGGCACGTGAACGAGCTGACTGCAGATGACGTTGCAACACACTAACCTGCATGATGACGAGGAATATCCCCGCCACGCCGATGCTGGCCGCGTGCGACTTGACCCAGGAGCCGAACTCCGCCGAGCAGCCCGCGTTGAACACCTGCGGCGACGACGTCTGGCACGTGAACGAGCTGACTGCAGATGACGTTGCAACACACTAACCTGCATGATGACGAGGAATATCCCCGCCACGCCGATGCTGGCCGCGTGCGACTTGACCCAGGAGCCGAACTCCGCCGAGCAGCCCGCGGTGAACACCTGCGGCGACGACGTCTGGCACGTGAACGAGCTGGTCGCTCCCCAGGGGAAGCTACAGCAACTCAGGGGCAGGTCGCCGGTTTCCACGGAGTTCAGGGCGAGCAGCCAGTCGGTGGCATTGACGATGCCGCAACACTCGAACTGTAAAAGTAATATTGGAAAAAAGGTTATAATCCTTTTTGGGTGACAACGTTTTTCCCTAAGGCCTGACAGCTGACTTGGCAAAAAAATACTGCCAGTTATTTTGTTACGTCTAAAACAGAGAATAGAATGAGAGCATGGTCTCACACAGCATCTTCGCTTTTACCAATGCAGAGCATATCATATTAGCATGGTCAGAGAAACCCTGATTGCCATGACAACGGTTGTGTTGGTGCTATCCTATCCGTGAGGATCACCATGTCACCTTGCAAAATACTTCTTTACGCTTCGCTTAGTCCAGGTTATAAGAAGAAGAGGATGGAGGAAACACGTAAATATGCTGGCAACGCATTCCATTGCTTAATAGTTCGGCAAAAGCGTGATTCATTGGCAGCTACTCACGTCAGCCTGGACCTCATCCCACAGCCTGGTGATGACGGTGTTCGTTTCGGGGTTGTAGAGCTCCATGGTCTCCCGTGGCTGCTTACTCGTCTACGTTGTTAGAGTTCAAGGCTAGACGGCGTGATAGATCGTCAGCTATGAGGAACTTACGTCAGTCTGCACTTCATCCCACAGCCTGGTGATGACGATGTTCGTCTCCGGGTTGTAGAGCTCCATGGTCTCCCGCAGCTGCTTCTCCACCAGTGCGACCGTGTTCCCGCGCAGCGCGTACCCAGCTATGCATGCCGATAGCTGGAAGATGAACATCACCACCATCGACCCCGCGAACTGAAACATAACAAAAACCTTGTCAGTTATTGTCCTTGGCAAAAAAGGTTCAGTTTGTATTGGAACCATTTTGTTTTAGAGGGTTCTTTTAATACTTGTTGTTTTTGTCTCTCTTCTATCTGAGTACTGTACTTACGCTGTGAAAGCGTAATACTAATATTACGCTTTCAGGTAAAAAGAAATACATATTAGTATGTATTTCTTTTTACCGTGTCTGAATGTCATCTTTCCTGGATGTACGACCGCTGATTTCATATTTAATCATTTAAAGAAGCATCTAGCAATATAATATAGAATTGTTAGGTGAGCCCGAGATTGATCTACTCCAGTGATAATTTCAGAAGAGAAACAACATGGTTTGCTTCGGAACAGTTACGTCGCGATAAAGACCTTTGAGAGACACCATTCCAGACGATCGAAAATGGGGGCATAGCTGGTCGAAAAATAAAACAAACTAATATAACAATGCCCGGACCAATTTAGCCCTAACATGCTCGATTATTATTTTAAGGATTTGATGTCTTGTCATCTCAGTAACCTTGTAAAATGTAGATAAACGATTACAGAGATAGTGTTTTAGATTTAGAACAATATATAGTTTTTTTTTAAATGGAAATCAACAACCGCACAGGGGTCGCAGATGCGTAGAGGGTATGGGGTCTTAAAGGCTGCCTGCCTTACCCTCCATACCCCCATACCCTCTCCAACTAAGCTCTGACGACCTTACTCACCAGCAAAAACATAGCACAACAGTTACGAAGTGCTACTTCACTGCTGTCTTATGTATGTACCTACTTTTGAAGTCGTAGCGTCTCAAACTGTACATATTTACGAGCGATTAAAGGTCACTATTTGTTAACGATATGTCGTTTTAAAACTTTCCTTCTTGTATTATAAACTGAAAGATTGTAGGAATCAATAATAGCGTGACAGAAATTGCGAAAGGTGAAATGTATGGAAAGGGTTGTCTTGTACCTACATAGTTGCTAGCATCATCATACTCGTATGCAAATGCAGTGCTTGAGTTTTTAATAATGTTTTTAAAAAAAACATCGTCACTTCGAATAGACGAACGAGTTCAACTTATTTATTCTTGCTTTTTTTAAGTATTGTCATATTGTTTTACATGTTTTTGACGGGCAAATGACCTTCACACGCTTACTGCGACTCTGGCTTTTCTGACTTACCATCAGAAGGTGATGGCCAAACATTATACATAAATAGAGTTTGAAAAATTATGCTAGTTTATATTATTCGAATATAATTGAGAAAAACACTATATTACAGTAAGATGTTCAAATTGCTCTTACTTAGGTATTTCATATCTGGATGGGATTTATCAATGTTGTTGTATACTTCGGAATCCTGAAAATATGCGAGGCTTCTACAAATACTGAGCGGGGTTGTGATTACTAATCCCATGGCCATCAGTGTGGTATAACTGGTTAATTATTTTTTAATATTTACAATCAATTTCGTCGCTTCTGCAGTTATTCATTTGATAGAAACACAAAGAAAAATACTTTGTTTGATAGTTTATGTTTATTTTGATACTAAAAATTTAATTTTACGCGTAAAATCGTTTTTACGTATAACAGAAGGTCGGTGCTAAGGTGAAAAATGTTATCGTTACGTGTGCGCTGATATGCATATGACTAATACCTTATTCAAGCACAAGCTTGGAAAGGCAAACAAAACGTTATTAGAGAAGATAAATAAAAATATGAATCCTTTCATAACCGCTGTAATGCTGAGAAAGCAATTAATAATAATTTATTTTTAAGGCCGATTATCAGAAAGTCTTATGTGTAACAGTAACATTACCGATGCTTCCTAAAATTTACCTCAATCAAATCTTAAGGCCTGTTACCATCGTCAATGTGTTATATACCTATGTAAAATGAATCAATGAATTTATTTACGTATAGGTAGTTTTCTTTACGTCAGAGTATGCAAATTGCGTAAATCCTATGTTTTGGTTTTGTCTCAAAAAATAACATTGAAATCTAGTTTTAGTAAATATTGAAATGCACTTAATTAGCAAGCCAAAAAAAGGTAGGTATGTAAATATCATTGACATCCTCGCCTCTATCATTTTGATATGATTTGATACGTAGTTTATTTTCATTATTTTGCAGTGGTTTCGAACGAATACCATTTAATCTGTTCCAATTTTGCAAAATCAGGCAGTGACAGTTTCTGGGACAACTCATTATCGAAACCGGTAGGACGAGAAACATAACTACAAATCTTTTCTACTATAACTCAGTGTTACATAACGCCGACAAAGCTCTTAAATAAATATCTTTGTTACTTCATCACTGGAGACGTAATTCATAATTTCAAGTACAATGGGCTAATCCCTGGACTGGGATGAATCACGAACCTATAGAAAACAAGCCGTCAATGCGAGAGACAGGTAAGAACAGGTGCTCTGTGGTTAAGAATAAAACAATAAAATAGGTATCGTCTGTAGCCTGTTTTATCATTACATGATAAGTAAGCAAATACGAGCACTGCCTACTTGCGTTATTATTTAAAATAGATAACTGACATTTCATCAACGACGTAAATAGGACGAACGGTAGCTCAGGACCAAAATTAAACTGAATCGTTCTCATTCCGCGACACAGTTAACTATTAACTGTGACACTGTTTTTACTAGTTTAAATGGACATGAAACTCACCACCATGATAAGTCTGTAGTTCTCCTTGACGGCGCCGACGAATCCGATGACGGAGATGATGAAGATGATGATTCCTGTGGCGATGCAGAAAGCCGGCAGCGACAGAAACCTGTCCGTGAGGAACGGGTGGTATCCATTGTAGGCCTTCTGAACCGCACTACCCACCGATAATATTATAACACCCGTTATCTGAAAACACCGTCACATGAACATGGACACATGAAGCCATTTAATTAAACTGGAAACACTACGCACCCGCGACTTACCAGGAATAGAAGGTTCACTGTCACTAAAGTGTACTTAACCGTTGTGAATATTTTTGAGAACATTTTTGTAATGTTTTATCTTCGCGCAGCGGGCACGAGCGTTCTCGCGCAAACCTTGTCTACGTATAGCTTTAGTTTTAGATATTTTTATCGCCGTACATTAATCTTGATAAGGAAAACAAGCAGATAGATCTCGCGAGGCTTTGCGAAGTGACTCGATGCACGTCATTTAATTCTCCATGAAATCGATAGTTTTCACCAACTTTTCATTTATTTTCCAAAATACATTAAATGGTTCATTTAAAACGTATTGCAGACGTCGATATTCTTTTGTTTATCGTTATCAATACTGCGTTCTGGGTATTGATTTATAATTCCTTATCATTAAGGCCAATCAGGTTTTGTACGAGATATCTGCTAACTCTTTAGAAGATTAGATACAATGTATGTACCTATATCCATAGCCATACAAAACCATTGCTTCTGTACTATTGTTCACCTGTAAAATATTATTTATTATTCTTATCGCCTTATGTGGGGATCCATGAATCAGAGGGAAAGGTGTCAATGATAATAAAATGAATCACACGTACTTTTTCAATATTTATTGACAATTTATTCATTACAAAATTTATTTCTGCAAAAAGCGGTTTATAAATAATTTGTTTACAATAAACAATGCTTTCAAAAAAATGCTTTTACCTTTTAGAATGCTATGGTAGGCATGAATGTTGGTTTCTCGTACAATAAAAAGTATTGGACGATATCGTTTTACTAAATTACAGGAAGTATACTCGGTTTGGTAGGTCGCATGGAAATCTTCTGATTTAATACATATACAACAATTCAATCTCTTAACCCAGCTGAACTTACTTCATTGAAACTAGTTCATTTAGCACGTGAACAGACAATCATATTAGCAAGTCAACTCATCAACACAATCGTGGTAGACTATCAGTTTGATGTTCGACCTTCAATGAGAAATAGATAAGAATTACCTACCAATCGTAATAGTACATAAAGAAGGTAATGTTACTATTATAGTTCCACATAATAGGGATGAGAGGACTAATAACACAACTATTGTCCTCTATGTAAGTTGAATTCAAAGTTTTACTTGAGAATTTGTGAAAATTATCGGAGGAACTACAAAAATGTTTGTAAATATGAGCTATTTAAACGCTGATCTGTCTAGGTCTAACTTTAGGAAATTATGCGTCATTGTCTAAAGTCCAATTTAATATACCTAGGAGGGCGGTTCATAAACAAAACACAAGCTACAAACAATAGCTACATATATTATAGTTGCTGAAATAAAAAGGCCGGTCTTTTCTTTTTCCTCATACAAATAAAAATAAGACACTTCTCTGCATTACCTAAATAATATAACAAGTTGTGTCAGTTCCTTATCAACTATACATGTACATACATAAACATAATACCTATGTATTATCGCTACACCATTGTCTAAACTTAAATACCTAAACATGGTAAAAAACTGTTAATGTATTCTGTCTTTGAATAGCTCTTCATATGATGCTGTTTGTGTTCAGGACTCGAGCTCCACCTCTTCAAACCTGGAGCGGTATGCCAGCCATCCTGAGGCAGCTGTCATCAACACCTAAGATAGACATAAATAGTATGTTAATATGAACTGACATCATTATTGATGTTGATGTTCATTCAACTACCCACTAAACTACTTCGGTTGGCTTCGGTTGTCTTCGCAGCCAAGAAGAGAGGGTAACTATCAAGCGTGACCGTTTTTTGGATGGGATTTGTCAATATAACAGATGCAACATCCTGTGGATCACCTTCTCTTCTGGGTGATCCTCCCTCCTCCCTAGCGTCCTCATTGGTCTTGTGGTCTCTACTAGAACCGGCTGTATCCGTTAATAGATTGGTAAATCGCTCATCCGAGTAAGGAAACCGCAGGAGATTTGTAGGATGTAGGACAGTTAGTTCCGGAGCCCCAGAAGAGCATTATCTTACCGTAGTGTAACTTGCATGAGTGACAGAATGGGTGCCACCCAGCAGGTTAATTTACCCTGTGCTCCGAGTCAATGGCCGAGGATGCAACCGGGAGAGGCGCTAGGATGATTATGAAGAGGTTCCTTACCTGGAAGCAGAAGGCCACAACCATGACAACGGCCATGACGTGCGCGCTGTCGGCCAGGTACCCGCCGAGCGCGCTGGCGCAGCCCGTGCTGTACGAGTTGCCGGTGCCGCACTCGAACGGCGACACCGTGCCGAAGTCGATGTGGCAGCAGCTGATGGGGATGCGGTTGGACGGCCAGTCGTTCCGTCCGGCCACTCCGCAGCATTCGAACTGATGGAGGAAAAGGTCGTTGAAAATGAAATCTCCCGTCGTGTTTGGCCTAAGACTTGTGTAAGTATTTTTAGGATCCAAGATGGATCCAAGGATTGGGCTGAGTGGAGAGCCCTAGGAGAGGCCTATGCCCAGCAGTGGACTGCGATAGGCTGATGATGCTGATGGATGGAGTGACTTAGGTTCGGGTGAAGTGTACGTGGGATTGGTGGCACTATTTCCAGCAGTGTAGTGACAGTCTGGTGCTGATGATGATGAGGCCAATGGTATAATGAAATCTCGGTTATACAAGTTTTTTTTGACAAATGTGCTATCGTTCCTATAGGTAAATCTGATCTGAAGCATTTCTCATTTAAGGTTTACTAAATGAGAAATGCTTCAGATCAGACGACTTGTAGCGATTTATAATAGCCTCATTGCTTTTGAGAAAGTCAGACCAATAACAATAATGGGTACGGGTAACATTAAGAGTCTTTAATCGCGATCCGTTATTTTGACGTCCAGACAAAAACGCGCCTTTTTGAATATTTGTGTATTTTTTCAGGCCAGAATAAATAGGCTGTTCATTAGTGGGTATGCTCCACCCTCGACCGCATCATCGCTTTCCATCAGGTGAGATTGCGGTCAAACTCCCCCACTTATTATTTAATAAAAATAAATCTAAAACTGGTTTCACTCACGTTCATCTGCAGAGTGTCCCACATGACGGCGACCTCCCGGCGGGTCTCGTACAGGTTGAGTGACTCCACCATGGGCGACCTGATCTCCGAGACGCTGTCGTTGCTCAGCCCGAAGCTGGTGATGAGGGCTGCCAGCTCGAACACCAGGATCACCAGCATGAGGACCACGTACTACAATGATATGTGTTGCATGTTCAAGAGGATTTTTATTTACGTTTTATCTTCAGCTGAAAAATGTTTAATGGGTGTGGTATAGCCAACAGGTATTGAGTTGATTTTGAACTTCTATAGTCTGATGTACTTACTCGTACCGTAAATTTAATTTTGCAATCAAGGCATTCAATTGAATATCATCCAATTCAATTTAATATCATTCCAATTCAACTGAATATCATTACATCATAGCAGGCTCAGTTTGGTCTATTCATTACTTATTTTACAGGTACCCAGTTCACGCGAGTATAGGTAAAATATTCTTGATGTAGGTTGGTAAGGTACTGTAGATGCATAATCGTATCTTAAATTTTGTGACACATTAGAAACAGGGTAAGCTAGATCTGTGCCTGAAATCGTCCTATACTCTAAGCTGCTCATAAGAAATAATTAACTAGCGAATATTTTTAAATTGGCGGTTATGCACTTACCGCAGCAACAAAGTAGAATTGTTCCGAATACGCGCTATAGAACCCTAGCACGGAACCCAGCAGTATGATGGCTCCGATGGAGATGACGAAGCTGGTCAGCGAGAAGAACCGCTGCGTGATGAACAGGTCGTGTTGGTTATAGACCAACGAGACCCCGATACCCGTCCCCAGGACCAGAAGACCTGTGAGCTGGACAATGGTATTTGCTGGATGAAAGGGTTGGAGTTACAGGTTACAAAAGTTACAATGTTTTGGTATGGTGGGAAAATCTATGAGTATGTAAAACTCGAAAGTGACTGACTGGCATAGAGATCTAGCCACGCACAGCCCAAACCATTGGACGGATCGGGATGAAATTTGGCATGCAGGTAGATGTTATGACGAAGGTATCCGCTAAAAAAGGATCAACTCTACCTCCAAGGGAATAAAATAGGGGATTAACGCTTGTAAGGTAAAAAAATAGGTAAGTAGGTACACCATCCACCAACCGAAATCAAAGCAGGAATCGAACCCACGAGTTTTAGAGACGGGCGGCAGCTCTAGCGTCAAACAGTGGATTGCAAGTCTGATTTGGTTCTATCAAGGCCTACACTTAACTATTATCTTTGTATGACCAATGATATTTTCACTGGGAATAACATTTTTTTCTTCATAAACATAGCGCATCTTTTTATCACAATTAATTGAAGAATTGATTCTTACCACAAATAAAACATTTACAGCTAATAAACAAAACCTCACTGATTTAAACTTCCTTGGTATTTTTAACATTTTTGTAATATTACTCGTAATCTTATACGGTTTATGTAAGCACACTGAAACCGGCTAACAGAAAACTGAGATGAAGTTATCAATCGTGAAGTCAATATCTCCGCTATCTTGACAAGCAGATCTTATCTACAAGTTCTTCATTTTGTTTAGAACAACATTAAACGCGACTAAAAATGGTTATATAGCACGGTTGTATGCTGTGGAAGTGGGTGCGAGAGGTATACCAGCGAAATCTCTCTACAACCTACTGAAGGACTTAGGATTACCAAGATCTAATATTAGCTCGTTACTGGAAAGAGCAACTAAAGCCGCTTTACTCGGCTCATACCAAATATGGTTGGGAAGGGAGAGGAATGTCATCGGTGAAGGTGATCGTTAGTATACTATAAAGGGGCCCCTTAAACCTACACGCTGGGTCGCAAGTCCCAGGCGCCGACTGACATTCCTCTCTGTTCCACGCGATGGACCCGGCACCCGCACGGAGAATCCATGGATAGCTAAGAAGTTCGTCTCTGGATAACGGACAAAATATAGATTTTTTGAAATCGTACAGTCCCATAAAAAAATACATTTTAATTTAAGTAGGTTAGTTTTATCTAATTTAAAAAAACAGCATTACCAGCCTGTTTGATTTCATAAAACATGCATTGGTAATTATAGACAGATAAAGTGCACCTATTGTGTGGAAGGCTACTCGTATGTATAATAACCGTATTCAAAAAACTAAAACTCCTACAATAAAAACTAGAGCAAATTTATACATCCGTAACATTGTTTTTAAATATTTGTGGTTTGGGGGTAGGAGTATCTTAATATACAAGGCTGACCAATAATGTCGTCAGCATCATATTATTTTTGGAAATTTATGAGTATGCTTATAATAATTATGATTATATTTCATTTCAAAATAATTTGCTACTTGTTACTACCATGTCCATCAAGTAGAAATAATAATAAGCTGGCAACAAAATGTCTAACAATTAGTAGTATGTTTATCACGATAAATGGCAACCCAGTCTATAACTGTGCTTGGTGCGGTGAAGTGTGCTCGTGTTATTGTTCTTTACTTCGAAGAAAAAAGAAATTTGTCGTCGGTAAGATTTATTTGCAGATTAAGCTATAGATGTTATAATCAATCAATAGTTAAAAAAATATTATTACAATAAAGATTTGCAAGAAAAAATTATCTTGAAGTAAAACGAGGGTAAACACTTTGTGGCGCAAATAAAGACGCAAATCGATGTTTACACCAAGAACGTAAAAGTAAATAAACTAATCAAACTTATTTCTGTTTTGTTTTAGATCCTACGATTTTATAACGTTGAAATAAAGAAAAAGGACGTCATAATGGCTCTCGGCGGGGGAATGTCGTGTGTGAAATACCTGCTATTTTGCTTCAATCTTTTGTTCGCGGTAAGTTACGTTCTTATACTAAGCATAGATCTATGATTCTAACAACGAATATTATTGCACACAATTCATTTTGTTCTATGATATCTGTTGAATCTAAAATACATTACCTCGAAAATATTTGCATTCTACCCTATAACATTTTTGAGTGGTTTATTCATATTGGGGGGTAGGTATGTGAATCGAATGAAGATTATCATTATTAATTTATCGCGTTCAAAAAGTATATACTTTAAAAAATAGTGCACAACACGTTTTTATTTCTTTGTATCATTATTATTGCACAATTCTTAGTATTAAAATTTTATTAGTCATACATACTGATGGATATTGTGGGTAGATGCAAAGTGTTTTATTAGTTAATAATACCAACTTCAAATATTTCTTAACATATTGTTTTTAACATTTACAAATTAAATTATCATAAAATACAATTTTCTCTACGTAAAATACAAAATATGTGTTTAAAACAAACCACCTTATCTGTTTACTGTTGAACATGCCACTATCGAGGCATAATAAATGTAGTTACTAACAGTGATTATTTTTATTGTAGACATATTATTTTGAACAATAATTCAATATAGCTTTGTTAACCTCATTTGATTGATAAAAATGTATTATACTCTGTCCACTATATGAAGCGTCTTTTGACAGGTCGCCGATTGACAACATTGGTGATGTCCTAAAGTATCTCAAATGTGTCAACAATCCGATTGTACTATTATCATTATTCGACTTAGGTACGTTAAAAATAATCCGATTTCGATAAACATGCGTTTTGATTTTACATTCTCTTAGATTTATTGTTAACAAATATAAATCCATATATTTGAGTTTATAAATTAAATATAAAACAAGTAAGTCATATTAGTAAAATAAATTTAAATCCAAATGTTGTTACCTTTCTATGTAAAATATACATTATACCTTATGAACATGTTATGAAGAAGTTTAGATTTATTCATAGCATTTATTTCTATCGATTATTTGTAATCGGGGGCACAATCGTTATAATCGTTTTTCGTAGCACATCACTGAGTTGGCAGTAACCGTCCATGAAGAACAATATTCTTTTTTCAAAAATTAAACGAAAACAATTCGAACTTTCATGGGCGTGAGCTGTCAAAAGACGCTTCATAAAGTGGACAGAGTATAATAGGAAAAAGGCCATATTTCATAGACATCAAATAATAGATCTGATTGTATTCATGCATCTATCTATGCAAGTAAAAAAGGGTAGGTTATGCTGTTATCATATTAAAATTCAATTTATTATGTCATTTATTTATTTACTTTAATCATCGCCATACATCATAAATCGTTCTATTTTACTGTACAAATCCATTTTCAAGCAAAACTGCTACATAAAACTATTCAACGGTGAACTTTTCCAGTTTGACTTTGTTCAAAGTACTTACGTAGAGATAATACATTATATCTCATAAAACAAAAGCAGTAAGTGGTACTGCACTCAATCGTTATCTTCACTGGTGTAATTAACCTGCCCACTTGAAGTGCAAGCGCATTCAGCTGGTCTATAAACAGTTTTAGTTCAGACGAGATAATATTATTATTTTATTTATTATGTTAGTTAATGATTTTAATTTGACAATAATATAGGTAGGTATGCACTTAGTAGAAATTTGTGTTTGTTTACATTGATCAGACATTGACTGCAAACATTTGGATTCAGTCCAGAGGTTAATCTATCAAATTATCTTCTAGATAGGTACATTGTATTAGTGATGGACTGATGGATATGTCACAATTACACTTACATATTACATGGTGAAACAGAATAAGGAAAGTTGAAAACTAGTTGACTGATACTTGATAGTGTGTGTTTTGATACAAATGTAAACCACAATCGAAGACCACACTTATACTCTTAAAGTCATGTTGGCTTTCTAACCCTAAACACAGTTTAAAGAAATCATTAATCCATCCAATAAACTTGCCAAATTATTGAGTAATAAGCTTTTCGCCTACGTTATTTTTTGATGACATTAAAAACAATCTAATTTTATACCTCTCAAGTAAGCATATCCTCTCAAATAACGTTAGCCGTCATCCCAAATTTTTACCTACCCACAAATTTCTTCCAGTCCAGGAAACATTCAGGAGAGGGTCGTTTCTCGGCGCCGAGGTCGCCCACGCCTTCGTAATTTGTATTAGGTATACTAATTGGACTTTATTCCGCGTGTCTGTACACTGAAAATAAGATAATCCATCAATTAGGCTTTAATTTCCCAAACATCGTAGGTAGGTACTAACTTATGAAATAAAACTACTTTTAAACGGATACAATCGCAGTATTATTAATTGTACTTATGTAGTCAAAAATTATACCGGGATTCTATCCGTTTAAAAGTAGTTTTATTTCATGAGTAAACGTCACTATGTTACTAAACGGTTCTAGCCTGGTAGTTTACAGTGCGTTCCTTTGTCCCACTTACCCTCTTTGGTCAAATGCAGTTTGAATTTATATCGACTTAGGTACTTAGGTTCGTATTAATAAATCGCACTCAACTCTGAGATCGATCTTGAGTGCGATTTATTAATTCGAGCCTTGGTGGTTCCTTTTGAATAATAACACCAACTTAATATTTTCTTTGAAGATTTAACACCACTTACATTATTGTTATCACGCAATGTCTTCCAACATTCTTATAACAATTAAACTTACAAAACGATGTCAGTTTTGTAACGAAATGCTGCATGCAGCTATGTACAATTAGATCGACCTTGCTGCATTTCCAACTGTCGCTAGTCGCTACCGAGTCCGAACCACATTATCAGATTTCTGCATTGGACGGCTGAAGGATAAAGATCCTATGCCCTTTCTAGTTTATCCAATTTAAAAATATATTTTTATGTAAGTATGTAAGTAGTTTATATTTTCTTCCATTTTTATATGCACTTCAACATGATATAGAAGATTCGTTTCAAAGGCCAATGGCGCCCTAAACTTATATCAACTCAATAATTTTAGTTTGATGGTACCTAACTGGTTTATAGGTAATAATGTCTGAAGATATATCCTTTTATTTGCTGTTCCAATCCAAGTAATTGTCGTAGAGACCTTGAACCTTTTACAACATCTGTTTTTTGTCAGATACACTGTCCACCTACTACCTCTTATCTAGCCATTGTTATTATCATGAGACGGTCGGCTTCTAAGCGATGCTGTATTGTTTTGATGTGGTACAAACCTTCTTTTTCTGAGGTTATAGCTGCCTAAGATGTAGAAATACTTATATGATATCATCATCAATCATCGTCATCAGCTTATCGAAGTGCACTGCTGGATATATGGCTCCCACTCAGCCCGATCCTCGGCGACGCATCCAGCTCCTTCCTCCAGCCATCTGGCGCAGAAAGTCACTCCACCTGGCCTGAGGGAGGGCTTCTTACACTAATTTAATATACCTTTTTTTAAAGGTTTTGAAAAACGACTCAGTCAAGTTTTTCTTCCTAAGAGGAGGTTTAAATCTCAAAGATATTTTTCTTTAATTAATCAACATAGATTTCAATAAATTTAATTATTTATGAAGTCGTCTGATTTCTGCTCGCATCTAATTAATATAGGTAATCTGTATTTGTTTGATATGTCTATGCGCATGGTTATACTAGCCACAAACACACTAATCTAGGCGATAACTAGAACGTTATTCTAGAATAGTGGTTATGATTCACAGATACAAGTAAACCTATACCTACTAAGCATCATTCATGCAAATTGTTATTTCACGTTCTTCCTCAACGATAACTTTTGAATGACATACATCTACATGCTTGATTTATTACTCAGTTACGGCTGTCTGTCTAGTCAGCTTATTAATCGCTCGTAAATCGAGGTGAAAGTGCATATTGAGAGATTGAAAATAGCCAGACCACTGAAACTGCTCTTTAGGCAGATGTCACAGAGCAAAATAAAAGGTAAAACAACTTTACTTTTGACGGGAAACCCGTCATGAAAATTAATATTTCTAACGCATAAATAACCTTCTAAACTTTTGGACCATAGGTAGATATCGTGGACATAACTAATTCAGGGGCATCCCAGACTGAACCTCGTTAACGTTAACTGTATTGTTTAGATAACGTATCGAATGCTTCTCATTGCTGTTAAATGCATTTGTATAATTATCAAGGACTTATTATGCAGATTGAATAAATAAGAATAATTTTAAAGCTAGACTATTTTACGCTTTTTATTTTCTTTAACTGGTACAAAAGCGTTCATATCTGGTAGTTGGAAGTGTGTGACATACTTCTGATAATTTTTCATTTAAGTCAGGACGCAAACAGTCTTTTATTTAGTTTTCCGCGCGCCACTTCATTGCAAGTTATCGGCCACTATAAAATATGTTTCTAGTATGTAACCAGATATACTAAAATAGTAATTGATGCACAATCAGCAACCATTCTGTACGTTCTTATGATTTTAACTGCACGTATTACCTTGCCCCAAGACAGGGGCGGCAAGTTTACATCGATGCAATAACAATCCGACGATGCACATCGAGTGTTCGAGACGCATGTCTTGCATAACACACTGTAACTGTACACTGCATTGCAAATAAACAACCTTACGGATAGTTTTGTTACATTCATTACAAAATTTCCGCTCACGAGATATTTACTTTTACTTTTAATATGTGTATTTTCTGTATCTAAAATAAGTTAGGTAATCTACGATCTTTGGAAATGCTAGCGCTCACAAAATGCGCTAGGTCTATGACAGGGCAGAATAAGCAACTAAATATGTAATCAAAACTAAACTTAAATATCACTATAGATGAAAAAAATAATTCACCCTAGAACGGTATTCGTTAATAGACCCTAATATAACAGTTATTAACTGTAGATATCGTATCGGTACCGTATATCCTTAATAGAAGATTCGTATATTGCTAACATTAAAACAAACTATAACTTTCTGTTACAAAAAATATTTTTGGGAATTGAGGAAATACAATTTAGGGTCATGTCAATACTATTAAATTACGAGTACTTTGTAATCCGTTATCTCAAATACTTTTCACGGCAGTATTCTAACATACCGTCATTTCCAGATCACCGGGCTGATCATCCTCATCGTCGGAGCGAAGGCGCAGATCAGCCTGTCACCGTACGTGGACCTGACCGGCGAGAACTTCTACATCTCCGGGCCGATCGTGCTCATCATTGTGGGCATCATCGTCTTCATCGTCGCATTCTTCGGCTGCTGCGGCGCCGTCAAGGAGAACCACTGTATGATCGTCACTGTGAGTACCTTGGTTTATTCCAGTTTCAACCTCCAGGTAATTCCTACTTGTGGGGAAAATGCAAAGCCAACTTTCACCTGTTAGAGGCCCTGGGCACATGGGCTTTAAACCTTTAGTTTGGTAATCCCTCTAGTTTGGACTCGGGTTTGGGGCCCAAATCGATGGCGGGGCCCTGGGCACGTGCCCAATGTGCCCAGTGGGAAAGAGGGGTCTCGGATAATGTATTCCTCACAGGAATAGCGGAAAAGATTATATGTGATCACCATCGCCCTCGGACATCAAAAGCACCACATGGAAGGGTCGCAGATGCCCTTTTGCCATTAAAACTACAGATCCTCTCCAAAAAGTTGAAACAGCTTATTGTAAAAGATTTACTTAGTTCAGATCAAGGATCGTGGTCTGTGAAAAATATCTCAAGTTAGTCAAAATTGAAAAGATTACACAAATCATTTTAGCACGATCATAACTTATCGTCCTGAATTTAAGCGCGCGATTTTTTCCCGCATATTAGTATTTTCGTACAACGCCAAACTATAACCATAGCTGAGTGTTTGAGGATAATGTGTTTCGTTATCATGCTATCTGTAGAGGCCAGTTACCGCATCAACTACATAGTTGTTCGTCCATACATAATATGTAGGTATGTATGTTTATACAACAACACATGGCCACGCTAGTGTGTGGTACAATGGACAGAGTTTTACGTGTAGCTTTATCATTTCGAGAGTTTCTCGGTACCAACATAGTAGGCATTGTTATTGGATGTATGTATAGTATGTGTTACCTACGTATATTCAACCGTGGTCGGGCATAAAAATACAATTCATTCTTTAACCCCAAATATCAATATGTACTTCTTATACAATACTAAAAATGTATGAAAAAATCGCTTTAATTTCTTTTTTTACCTTTGAGCTAAACATCACATGACATTTATCAACATCACTTGCCTGCTCTGTTCCCAGTCTACATGTCATAAAAAAATAATAAATATTAAGCTAGGTAAAATCGTTTTCTGAATGTGACAGATA
The DNA here is from genome assembly GCA_958496325.1 of Nomophila noctuella. NCBI lineage: Eukaryota > Metazoa > Arthropoda > Insecta > Lepidoptera > Crambidae > Nomophila > Nomophila noctuella. Next base: position 14,776,556 of record OY292484.1, read on the forward strand.
TTAATTTCAATGATGTATGCATTGTAGGCCTTTGCCCTCCAGCGGTACAGAAAAAGTTGATTCAATGACATCGAATTTTCTACGATATAGGGTCATTTCGCCTGTTTGCGTCCATTTAGTGCAGTTCCCAAGTTTGACGGCGAAAATAAAAATATCCGAGCACTAGTATCTATCTCAAAATTATTTAATAAGTTCATTATATAGTCTATTTTAAGATTAACTTTCAAATTTGCTTAAAACACTTTGTATTTATTCCAAAAAAATTAAAATATCGAAATTTGGCGTTTTACCCAGTTTGCGTCCACAAAATCTAGATTGCGTCCACCCATGGACCAGTTTGCGTCCACCAGCTTAGTAAAGCATAATAAGGGTGATATGAAGAAAAATGAAAAGAAAGATTGTATTCTATCAGTGTCTTTATTTAAGAATAAATTTAAATATTAAAAATCAACATTTTAATCACTTTAAAAAATTAATTCGCTACAATTATTGAACTTAAAATATTAAGACAACTATGTAGTATGAACCTAACCAGTGCTGGCACCTTTAAAGATAAACATTATGAGTTCTCTTAAGGGGCCGTCCATTTATCATGTGATGTTTTTTTGACCACACCCCTCCCCCTTGGTGAGGTTTAAGACCCCCCCCCCCACACTACAACACTAGATGAACATAATTTTATTAAGAATGTCTTCACACCACAGATTTAATGCCAAGTTTTTGATAAGTAAGTATAGCATATTTGCCGGAAACAAAATAAACTTGATATACATACATATTACTACGCCCCCTCCCCCTTGTGACATTTCGTGATTTTTTAAGAACACCCTTCCACGGCAATGGATGGCTCCTAATTTTAATCTAAGATCAGTATTGATTAATAATAACGCGCTTCCTGCTTTTCCTTCCTAATATTTTCTTCATGCAGCAGAAGGTATTGTTGCTGAAGTACTGGGATTATCTTTTCCAGCATTGTAAAAAAATACTGGTCAGCTGGTCAGCACCAGGTGGTGTTCAAATTAATCAGTTTGTGTAGTGGCTGAAAATGGTTGTAATTAAGGCTCTGAGGGTATAAAGATGGTAGCGATACAGTTGGTGCTGATGATGAAGTCAAAGGAATTTCTGGAGTAAGTTCCTTCACGAGAGTTTCTTTTTCATCACTTAATATTGGAGTTTGATGCAATATCTTCTAATGGTAGAATTCTTTTGTCGTCTAAGGACACCACAGAACCCGCGTCGCAGTAACTACCAGAAAATCATAAAGTTGTTAGTGAAGACAAAATAAGATTTAAATAAATTTTGTCTACTTGTCATTTAAGAATTTAAGCATTTAAATTATTACTACAGAAAGTCAATTGTTTTTAACAAAAAAACATAGTGGACGCAAATTGGTCTTTTATGTTTATAGTATGCGTCCACCCGGACGCAAAGTGGAAATTTTGAAAATTTGATGTAGTAATTCGCGTCCACCTTATTTTATTAGTTAAATATAAAAAACATAAACAAATTCTTAATTAATATTATTCCTCTTTTCATTATAAAAGTTTAAAACTATTTCAGTTTCCCAAAATACATATGAAACAATAAAATACTTAGAATCGAACGCGCCGCTGCTCACTATTTTTTTTCTTAAAATCCCGCGTTCGCGCACTTTTTGTTGAACAGCAAGGACAAATTATTTTTTCATTTTATTTTGGTTTGACGTACGGACCTTTTGTTTATATGTGCTAGCCTATTAAACATACAGGTTTATGTGGTAATGATTTTTCGTTTGATTGATGTAGCAGTTTACTTATTTTCGAGGATTTAAAAATAAAGTGGACGCGAACTGGGCGATGGACGCGAACCGGCGAACTTACCCTACCAGATATACGCTTATAATGAGGTTATTGGAAATATACGTACATAAATTCAATATCCGCTTCTACGAGAAGGAATCTTGTTTGATGATAGGTATAGCTCTAAAATATAAGCATTCGTTATGTAAAATATGTAAATATTATCTGTACCAGTGAACTGTTTATAAATCATCAACCATTTCCGCATTTAATGCTACGAGATAAATGGACTGAATTACATCAATCGATCATTATTTGTACCCATGATGGTAAACGAGTAGTACAGGCGTAGTAATGGTCTTGAATACATTGATCTATTACTACTTCTACTACTGGCGCTTCAATATACATAATTTAAATCAACAAAAAGACGAAGAAAGTCTTTAGTGCCAAGATTCATTTTAATATTAGTAGGCGCGCTTCAATTTAAACACATAAAAAATAATCCACAGAGTAAATTGTAAAGACATTTTCCTTACGTTAAGAGGAAAAAACCGCTCAGTCGCGGAAACATACTGATCTCATTTTATACAACGGAACGTTTAAAAATATATTTAAATGTCACAATATCGCAGCGTATGATTCAACCGCCCACTCATCCACCATTGTATCGCTGAGTGGTACACAATGCGAAAATAGCGTCCATTCGCTAGATAGTATTGGCGAAATTAATACCGGTTACAAATGTATTCACATTTCTGGTGCGACCTCGTTGGGCGATGCTTCTACTTGTACCAGTCACGCTGGTTCAACGTTCTAAATATTAGAAAATGCACTCAATATTACTCGTTTATGGCCTTCCTAATTAAGTCAGCCATGACAGAAGAAGATATTGTCACTTGAAAGCCAGTAGTCTTAATTCTTTCTGCGGTTAACATACTCGTATGTAACTTAAATTATTTACAACGTTAGGTAAATCTTACTTTTAACTACTAATTTAATTATTTGAATTTCCGGCTGGTTCTTAATCTTGCAACATTTTATACCATTTCCAATTAAGTTAGAACAAACAACTGAAACTTGAGTTTAACAACACATTTAATGCATGTCATGAACTATTTATGTTCAACTGCTTACTTTGCTGCAGAAACATAAAAAAATAATTTATGATTCTACTTGTAATAGGAATCGAATATTAACTGTACTCATTTGAATAAGTAACTACGTACAACGAATAATGAGTAATGCTTTCTGTTCACTATTTAAAACCTAAAATTCATTTGCGTTCTCCTTTCACAAAGTAAGCGTTACTATGTAAACCAAAGGGGAATTCCCTGCAACGAAATGGAGCTTGCCCTCATTTCCCATGATTGCATGTTATCATGATAGTGTTACGAACGAGCCGGAACCATCGAGACATCGCGACATAAAATCGAATGTTCGAGACTAATCTACATCTATAATTGTGACGGACAGACGCGATCCGCGCCGAGAGTATTCGCGAAGCCGGTACAAACCCCGCGCGCGCCATTTACAACCTTATAACAACGCAATAAGGTCTACGATCGAGTCACCGCAGACGCGGCGCGAGCGCGTCGCAGGTAGAAAAAAAGGGGCCGCGGGAGCGCACGACGCTTCTAGATACATCGCGTGTTATCAAGAGGGCTATTGTTCGCGCGCGAGTACTTTCTCGGGGCGGTCGAATTATCTAGTATCGCGTTGCCGGCGATATAAATACGGCTCAAGTAGGGAGTCAGTCAAGTTCAATCTGAGCTTTCGGAGTGATAAGTGCGAACAAGTGATTACGAGTGACTATACCTGCGACCTAAGCGATACCTACGGACTACGAAGAACCCTGTGAACATAGTGTTTAGTGCGATTGAGTGTACGACCTAGGCGACCTACGGACTTCGATTTTCTGTGTGATTTGGCTACGGTGATTGTGTTGTGACTTGTGATAGTGTTGTGACTTGTGATTGTGTTGTGACTTGTAATTGTGGTGTGACTTGTGATTGTGTTGTGACTTGTTTATCGTCGAATAAATTCTTCTATCAAGTCAACGGTTTTTAATCCAAATCCCGATCCCCACGTTCGTAACATTTGGTGTCAGAAGTGGGATTTGGAAATGCCAGTGACTCCGAGGGAAGATACTGCCGGCGTCAGAACGAGGGCACAACAGGCTGCGGAGGCCACGGCAAGTGCTCGTCAGGAAACTTCCAGTGACCATCGAGAGATGCCGATCGTCTCTACCGACCAAGCCACGAGCATCGATCAGGCCAGGTCAACCACGCAGGCCGGTTCAAGTGACGCTGCCCATAAGGCCTCACTGCTATCTCAAGAGCAATCTGGTTCGGAATTAAGTAAATTATTGCAAATGATACTTCAAGAACAGAAGAAGACGCGTGAAGAACAACAAAAAGAGATGGAAATAATAAATCATGTGCTCCAGGAACAAAAGGAAATGCAAAGAAAACAGGACACAATGCGTGAAGAACATCAAAATATACTCCAGGAACAGAAAAAGGAGATGATGCAGATGGTAGGCGATAAGCTCCAGCAAACAGAACAGAATGTTCTCCTGGGCGTAGATTCAGTGCGTAATATGGTGCAAGACCTGCGTAAAAACGTGGACCAGGTGGAAGAGAGGGTCACCAGTGTAGAGGCCAACCTTGCTGGGTTACATAAGAAGGTCCTGCGACTAGAAACAGCAGGACCCACCGTGACGAGTGATTCTATCAGCCATGCACCCCGGGTAAAAGTCCCATCGTTCGACGGCACTACATCTTGGCCCGCCTACCGTCAACAATTTCAGACTGTTGCCGATGCCAACGGATGGACAGATGAACAGAGCCGGACAGCGCTTACTGTTGCTCTTCGTGGATCGGCCCTTTCGGTTCTGGAGGCGCTTCCATCCTCGGGGAGTACGTTCAAGGACTTGATGGAGGCACTGGAAGCGCGCTATGGCGAAAATCACCTAGAGCATGTCTTCCGTGCCCAATTACGAGACAGATGCCAATGCCCGGGAGAAGGTCTGCAACAGTGGGCCTTAGAGATTGAAAAGATAGTCCGCAAGGCGTACCCATCTACAGAAAAGAAGTTGGTGGACTCCCTCATAGTCCAGTCATTCATTGATGGGATTAGAGACCTGGAAATTAGGGCTGCAGTAAAGCTTCGCCACCATGCTTCTCTGAAGGAAGCCCTAGCTCATGCCCTTGAGGTTGAAGCTGTGCGGCGTGATATAAGACCCATATACAAAGTGCGAGAAGTAGTGGAGGAAGTAAAAGAAATAAAGACGTCGTTCCCGAAGAAGAAAACAATCGAAGTAATGTGCTACAGATGTGGAGAAAAGGGCCATCTGCAGTTTTCCTGTCCAAAGAAGGAGCCCCAAAAATCTAAGCTTGCTGATTTACTGATGAGCAAGTTAGATGAACGCTTTGAAGAAATGTCAAAGAAGCTGGATGCTTCAGCTTCTAAGAATCAGGGAAACGAGTAACAGCCAGGGCTAAGGGGCGGGTGCTGGCTGGAACGGAAGAAGCCCCGACAACGATCGTCTCCCAGGCGTCCAATGGGAACAGTTTGAGGATTCGAGGCTCAGTGAACGGAAGAGACTGCAAGATAACTCTAGACACAGGAGCTTCTAGGACAATTATTAAGCCGGACCTTGTGGGAACTACGAAGAGACGTAACAACCTCGTTAGTGTTAAGCTTCTCTCGGCTTCCGGCCAGCAGATACCCGTCCTAGGGGAAATTTCGGTTACGTTGCGAGTGGGTGAAGCATCGTACACTCATAACGTGATAGTGGCTGAAGTTATGGATGACTGTGTTTTGGGCCTTGACTTCATGAGAAGATATGATTGCAAAATCGATGTCACCAATGGCATATTTAAGTGCGGTAACGAAGACCTATTCATTCTGGGTGGACCGGAAGGCAAAGTAACATGCCTGAAGAAGATCAACATACCAGCAAGAACACAAGCTAAAGTTCTAGTGAAACTGCCAAGAAGTAAGAAAAATAGATGCGTTTTAATAGAGGATACACCGAGTAAGTCGACGGCACAGAAGTTTCTGGCAGCAAGGACACTCGTTAAAGGGAACACGACTGCAATTGTTAGAGTTGTGAACTTAGAAGACCACGAAATTCAACTCAAGGACGGTGATGTTGTCGGCAGATGCGAAGAAGCTGTCTGGGTGAGGCAGTGCCAGGCGTCTTCGAGTGCACCAAAATCTAAGAATAATCCTAACGTCGAAGAACTTCTTAACGGATGTAAAAACTACGTAAATTATTCTCAAAAGTTAAAAGCTAAAAACCTACTTCAGCGGTTTGCAGACGTGTTCTCTTCAGGCGAAGGTGACATGGGAAGGACTTCTTTGGTACAACACAAGATTAACACCGGGAATGAAGGCCCTATCCGGCAGCGGGCAAGACGAATACCAATTGCCAAGGAACAAGAAGTTCAGGATATGCTCGAGGATATGAAGAAGAATAAGATCATCGAACCTTCTGCAAGTCCTTGGTGCTCACCTGTTGTTTTAGTCAAAAAGAAAGATGGAACTACGAGATTTTGTGTGGACTATCGCCGACTCAACGACATCACAAAGAAGGACAGTTACCCGCTACCACGTATCGACGACACTTTGGACACTCTGAGTGGCAACGCTTGGTTCTCCACATTAGACTTAAAGTCTGGATACTGGCAAGTGGAAATCCACCCAAAAGATAAGGAGAAGACCGCATTTTCAACTGGAAAGGGTTTATGGCAGTTTAACGTTATGCCATTTGGATTGTGTAACGCTCCAGCTACTTTTGAGCGTCTAATGGAGTGCGTCCTGGCAGGATTAGTGGGAGAGGCTTGTCTGGTGTATTTGGATGACGTCATCATCATGGGCAGAGACTTCGAAGATCATTTATTTAACTTGGAAAAAGTCTTAAGGAAGATACGGGGAGCCAACCTCAAACTAAATCCAAAGAAATGCAGTTTATTGAGAAAGAAGGTGAACTTTCTCGGTCACGTCATCAGTAGTGAAGGAATACAGACTGATCCAGCTAAAATAGAAGCTGTACAGAAGTGGCCTACTCCCAAGGATAAAACAGAAGTAAGAGCATTTTTGGGTCTTTGCTCATACTACAGGCGTTTTGTCAAAGGGTTCTCCGAAATCGCCAAGCCATTGCATCGCCTGACGGAAGATAAGAGAGGATTCCATTGGGATGCAGCTTGTGAGGATTCGTTCCAAAGATTGAGGAAATGCCTGTGTGAAACACCAATTTTGGGATACCCACAAACCAACGGACAGTTCATCGTAGACACGGATGCAAGCAACACGGCAATTGGTGGAGTGTTGTCTCAAAAGCAAGGGGATAGAGAAGTGGTGATTGCCTACTTCAGCAAGTCATTATCAAAGCCTGAAAGAAACTACTGTGTGACAAGAAGAGAACTCTTGGCGGTAGTTAAAACACTACAACACTTCAGCAAATACCTCATTGGCCGAAAATTCGTGCTGCGTACCGACCATGCTGCCCTAAAATGGCTGCTTCAATTTAAGAGTCCAGAAGGACAAGTGGCTAGATGGATTGAACAGCTGCAAGAATACGACTTCATCACTGAACACCGCAGTGGAAAGGCACATGGTAATGCTGACGCTCTCTCAAGGAGACCATGTCCAGAGGAATGTAAACACTGCGTCAGGCAGGAGACAAAGGAAGAACTTGTACAATTGACGAGGACAAGCCCTCCGAGGACCTGGGAAGATGAATCAGTGAGAGAAGCACAGGAGGATGACGAAGACATACGACTAATCGTCGCATGGAAGAAACGAGGAAGCGAAAAGCCGCGATGGTGTGAAGTTGCGCCTACAAGTGCTACCACTAAAGCGTACTGGGCTCAATGGGACAGTTTTATCCTGCAGAACGGGATACTTTACCGGAAATGGGAACAACCCAACGGTAGAAAGTTCCACCTGCAGTTGGTGGTCCCAAGAAATGGGGTCAAGGACGTTCTGCGTGAGGTACATGATGGCGTATCGGGAGGTCACCTGGGAGTCAAGAGGACCTTGACGAAGGTACGAGAAAGGTTCTACTGGCTGAACTGTCGAGCAGATGTGCAAGATTGGTGCCGGAAATGTACTACTTGTGCTGCAGTGAAAGGTCCATCCACCAGGAGCCGAGGACACCTTCAACTTTATAACGTTGGTTCACCATGGGAGCGAATAGCAGTGGATATTGCCGGACCATTCCCCGTGACAGACTCGGGAAACAAATTCTTCATGGTCGTCATGGATTACTTCACGAAGTGGCCGGAAGTATTCGCGATACCCAATCAAGAAGCTACAACGGTGGCCACCAAACTAGTTGAAGAAGTCATATGCCGATATGGTGTACCATTAGAAATCCACTCCGACCAAGGCAGAAATTTCGAGTCAAACGTGTTTCAAGAAGTCTGCAAAATATTAGGCATGCACAAGACAAGAACTACCGCGTATCATCCCCAGTCCGACGGCATGGTCGAAAGATTTAACCAGACAATTGAGAGGCACTTGGCAAAGTTAGTCGAAAACCATCAAAGGGACTGGGACAAGTACATTGCGCCATTCCTGCTCGCCTACAGGACTGCGGAACACGAGAGCACGAAAACGACCCCGGCGTACATTAACTTCGGACGAGAACTAAGGTTACCCGTCGATCTTCTAACTGGAGGAGCACCAGACGACCCAATTTCCGTCCAGGATTATGTTTCCGACTTACGTGAAAAGATGCGGGACATTTACGCCATGGTACGAGAAAACGGCTTACAATCTAGCGAAAACATGAAGACTAGATATGACCGGAGAGCAAACACCAGTGGCTTTGATGAAGGAACATTAGTTTGGCTGCATAACCCGGTCCGGAAAAAGGGAAAGTCACCTAAATTGCAGACAAAATGGGAAGGCCCTTACAAAGTGGTAACGCGAATAAATGATGTCACATACCGAATCCAGCGACATCCGAGAGGAGCATTGAAGGTGGTTCACATAGACCGCCTGGCGCGTTATCACGGCAATAATGAAGATGCTCGGGACGAGCATATCTAAGAGGAGGGCAGTGTTACGAACGAGCCGGAACCATCGAGACATCGCGACATAAAATCGAATGTTCGAGACTAATCTACATCTATAATTGTGACGGACAGACGCGATCCGCGCCGAGAGTATTCGCGAAGCCGGTACAAACCCCGCGCGCGCCATTTACAACCTTATAACAACGCAATAAGGTCTACGATCGAGTCACCGCAGACGCGGCGCGAGCGCGTCGCAGGTAGAAAAAAGGGGCCGCGGGAGCGCACGACGCTTCTAGATACATCGCGTGTTATCAAGAGGGCTATTGTTCGCGCGCGAGTACTTTCTCGGGGCGGTCGAATTATCTAGTATCGCGTTGCCGGCGATATAAATACGGCTCAAGTAGGGAGTCAGTCAAGTTCAATCTGAGCTTTCGGAGTGATAAGTGCGAACAAGTGATTACGAGTGACTATACCTGCGACCTAAGCGATACCTACGGACTACGAAGAACCCTGTGAACATAGTGTTTAGTGCGATTGAGTGTACGACCTAGGCGACCTACGGACTTCGATTTTCTGTGTGATTTGGCTACGGTGATTGTGTTGTGACTTGTGATAGTGTTGTGACTTGTGATTGTGTTGTGACTTGTAATTGTGGTGTGACTTGTGATTGTGTTGTGACTTGTTTATCGTCGAATAAATTCTTCTATCAAGTCAACGGTTTTTAATCCAAATCCCGATCCCCACGTTCGTAACAATAGCAAAGCAAACCAGCATATTCAAGCACATACCCAGTTTTGTAGGGACTCATAATTAATGTTAATATAAGACAAAGAAATTAGTTTATGTTACTGCTGTTTAGAATGCCTATGTTTTGTTACTTTCGTCTCCATAGATTACTTAACGTTACTCAACATAAATTGTTTCTTTCTATGCGTCAAGCCCGTATAAGATTACTCTTTAAAAATACTCTTTTCTAGACTTCTTATAAAATACCATTCCCTATCATGTCATTCGAAAAGCCACAAGTTATAGATAAGCATAAACATGAGTACACAGGATGTGATTACGAAGGCTCGTATGCAAATAAAGGCGTCTCTTCTCGGAAGTTTTCCAAATACTCAATACTACGAAGCAATTATGTAGATACAGGATCCACATAATTTTAACATTGTGGCATATATTTTAATGCGGACTGCGTACAGTAACTATCTGTTCTGTGATCGTTATTTTCGTCTGAATGAATGGCATGTAAGTAAATATAACTCTTGTGTGTGATGTGATACCTCTTATCCGAAGATGAAAGGCAGCTCAGTTCACTACAAGCGGCTGCCCGCGACACCACTTGGATTTCAGTTTCTGCACACATAGTGTTATACATACTATAGCATAAAGCCTTCCTCGACAAATGGACTATCTGACACACAAATAAATTTTCAATTAGAACCAGTAGTTCCTGAGATAAGTACGATCGAACAAACAAACTCTTCAACTTTATTATGTTAGTATAGATATACCTAAGTCTTCTAATCTCGCCTACAGTGAGAACACAGCCGGTAATATCTATTGACTCTAAAATAATGAACGTTAAGGTTTATGACATAATCCTAAAGCAGTTGTTCGATAGTTACTCTAGAAATGTCATTGTTCACAAAATTACTATTATCATTCTGTTACCTTGAATTACACGCAAAATAAATCTTTGAATACACAACAACCTCGAAGATCTAGGATAGTGTAACCAATGAATGACCTCAATTTATCACTTTGACTGATTCATATTGAAATGTTAATTACTTATGATTATTGGACAGCGCGGTAGCATTGATAAATTACCATGAAACAATAAAAATAATTAATGATCAAAGAAGCTTTGAGATTATAACAATAATTTGACGAATTGCTGTCTTATTATTCATTCCGCGATATCACTTCCATAAATATAGTGTCAGTTAAGCGTTTATGAACCGGTATTTAATTCAAGACGGTTAATAGCAACAGCCAATAGTATTAGTATTAAAATAGATTCAGACCTTCAATCCGTATTGCCACTGTCACTTCCCATCACTATTAAATCCGCCACCGATTAAAAACAACTAAAAAATAACATTTTGTATCAAGAGGACGAAGAGACGAATTTGTGACGAAACCATTAATAATAATAAAAAATAAATATCTTATTTGCTTATTTTTTGACGGGCCCGTTGGTCTAGTGATCAGAGGCTCCGGCTAAAAAAACCAAGAGTCGCGGGATCGAATCCCGCTTGGGGCAAATGTTGGTGTGATGAACATCGGCGTTTGTACTCGAGACATTTATTTATTTATTTATTTATTTACAAACACACATACACAATCATTACAGGAGGACCTAATGCGATGGTGCAGTTGTAGAAACAATGTATATAGCGCATTCTATGAGCTTACTCGGTGAACTCGCAAATAAATCAAGTTGCTCAGCCATAATGTTGAGCACCCTAATCCCACGTACGAACGGCGTCCGCTGCAGCAGGGCGGTGCGCGCGCACGGCACCTGCAGCAGCGGAGGCCGCCGCCGCCGCGCCGCGCGCCCGTCCGGCACGCTCAGCCGCATCGCCTCCAGCACTGCCGGGTTGTGTAGCACACCCCTCAGTACTTTCAGCAGGTACACAATGAGAGCGACGTCCCTTCTGACTTCCAACCTATAGTATCCCACCGTGACTAGCAGGAAAAGAGTAGGGTACAACAATGGATAACCTGGGTAAACACCAAATTGTTTCCAGTATACAAACCTAATAAATTTATTTTGAATTTTTTCCAGCATTAATTTATATTTTTTCTCATACGGAGACCATATTATTGAGTTACATTCTAGATGACTCCGTACGAGTGAATCATAAAGCGCTTTTAAAGCCCGGATGTTCGTAAAATTCTTTCCAACGCGTAGTATAAGCCCAAGATTACGGAATGCCTTTTTACAAACATTCGTGATGTGTACTCTGAAATTCAAGTCTGCAACGAAATGTACCCCTAAATCCCTACCTTCCATGACTCGTCGCAGTGGCTCGCCATTCATCTGGTACTGTCTATGGATCGGAAAGCGTGATCGACTAAAGAAACATTTACATGGATGTTTATAAAAGTATTTAATTTATGTATGTCTATCCGTTCCCTAGCATCCGTGTTAAAGCTTCGAGCTAAGTTTGAGGCAAGGCAATTGGTGTCTTAGTTCACATAATTTATATTTATTTATATTATGATTAAAATTGCAATGTTCTACCCTTTATCTGGGTGGGAGGTTGGCCGGTGTCACAACAAGTCATCTGGCGGGCAATTGGCCGATGAAGTCAGGTCGGCCGACCTCTGAGCTGCGGTAAATTAACGCTTCCTTTCATTTGATGCACTCGTTGATAGATTCCATAAGATTACAGTGCAGGAAGCGAGTTTATGATGCACGAGCTATTTGTTAAGTCTTTGAGTTTGTGGCGCAGTTGAGAGTTAACTGTTGTCTATGTGGAATCGCCGAGTGTAATTGTTAAGAAGTTGACTATTACACTAAGAGGAAGCATGTTGGGTTGAATCTGTAGAGTGCGTACAGTTGTGTGTGCTTCTATTAGCCTGTTCGTTTATATGAAACTACTTAAGTCACCATCATCATCCTAGCGCTTATCCCGGTTGCATCCTAAGCCATTGCCTCGGAAGACAGGGTACCCAACGACTATGATCCTGAATTGACCAGCCTGGTTATCACAATGTAGCGACTGTCGTGTTACCTCCGTAACCCAACCCTTGCAAGGGAAACCAGTCCATTTGGATCATAGTCGGGACCAACGGCTTACGTGCCTTCCGAAGCACAGAATCAACATTCGTATCGGACAATCAGGTGATACAAGCCTGTAATGTCCTAACCAAACAACAACAAAGTGAAGTGTTCCCCGCGGGATTCGAACCCACGACCTCTGAGGTTTGAGCACAGCCCTCTAAGCACCACACACGAAGGCAGTTTTTAAATTGGCATTACTGACCGTAGCACAATTGCTACGGTCTACTTGTTATCTCAATGTCAAATCGATGTAGTTAGTACGTATAATTGTGATATTTTCTATCCCAGAGTATGCTTACTGTGTCATAGAGGACGGTAGCTTGTAGGATTCCCGCTGCTTTGAAAAGAATAAGGTCACCCACTAAGCCCTGTAGTGCAACATCTACATACATCTTGTTAGAGACGTCATGGGGGTTCGGCTAGAGACTCAGAGCCGTAATATCATAAACGGTAACTCTATCAAGTGTACTTGTTTACTTACATGTATATTAGTCGTATTGTAATAAAGAAGCAAGTCCTTTTCGTGTTTCACGATTCTTCGGCAACAATCAATAAATTAATAAATGTGTCGGAATTAACGTGACATGGTTTTGTTATTATAAAACAAAGGAAATTACTCGCCGATACATCACAGGTGATCATGTCATTGTTCTATATCCGATTTATTGAATTGATAATATTATATGTAGATTGCGATAAGATGTGAAAGTTTTATAAAAACAAGAGTGCGAACTATTGTTTCTTTCTGTGGTGACACATCACATTGCACAAACATCGAATCAAATGTGATTCATCATTTACAACTCTTACAGATGTGATAATATGGGTGAAGCTAATTGTAGCATTCCGAATTAGTACCACTTTCGAAGTACTAGTTACGATATGTAAGTGTTTGCAGTATCTTAAATACCCAAATTGGCATTGCCATTGGTATATGTTACTACAACTAACCTGAAGTAAAGCAAATTGAAACTTTCAATCGAATGAGTCACTTGGCAGGGGAAGCTTCCCCTTATAACGTTGGTGTCATTGTTGTTTACATCCAAAGCTTGAATTGATAGGGTTTGAGGATTAAAAGGCAGGCAACGTTTCTATGATACTTGGAAGTTCACCCGCTTGTCTTAAAAAAAACCGTCCACAGAAATATTTCAATTCTAACTAGCTCCTAACAAAAACATCTCAATTGTTCTAACATTGCCATCAGTAATAGGAGCATTACAGACCACAACCTCCGATATCATCAGATTTAATGAGATATGCGGTAGATGATACTTTTGCATTGTGGTCGGTGGACCTCCAGAGCTAGATTTGAGGCTTTGAAGGCAGGCAACGTATCTACGGTCCTCAGAAATCCAAAATCTCCTTAACAAAAGAATCTATTCTCAAAAAAGCACACTTTTAACTCCTCACAAAAACATCTCAATTGTTCTAACATTGCCTTCAGTAATAGGGGCATTACAGACCAGCACCTCCGATGTCGTCAGGCTTAATGAGATAATGTGGTAGATGATATCTGATGAGCACGTGGGCGGTGCAGGTTGTCATGCCATGTCATTACTCGCAATTAAATGAGCCACGGTGCGTCATGTCCGCGTATTGTGTAGAGATTCGGGAAGTTTAGTCGTATTACATTCGGTTTACGGCGTAGGATTTTTTGTGAAGACTACTATACAAAAAATGCTAGTAAAACAAAGAACCTACTTCATGTAGTCACAGCATGCAAATGAAGCTTATAACAACACTCTTCTTGCCTTAGATTCGAGGGTCCTAAGACTACGATTCTTTTTTGTTAAAAAAATAAATGCGGTCACAATCTTTGGAAATGGATGAGAGTTCTAGGCTGTTGATTCATATTTGGCGAAACATTTATTTTGGCAAACTTACCTTTCTGTTTTATTTATAATAGGATGATGTCCTTCCTAACAATGTAAGGGGATAACAAAAATGTGACCATTGCAAACGTAGAACAGCTTCGCTATGACTTCTACGAATTGTTGTTGACTGAAGATTCTTATCAACGCCAGACGTTTAGCAATGACACCTCGACCATAAAAACAGCTTGATAAGAGCTCGCCAGGCAACTTTGTGTGCTTTGATTTGCTTCAATGATGTTTGTGTGAAAGTTTACATGAAGTCGTTTATTATTTTATGCAATGTCTGGTATGCTAACGGATACAAAAGTGTTTGGACTTAGACGATCCATATTATTAATGCATTATTTAAAAACGTAGGACACCATAGGTATATCACCGGCTGCACTTTAGTTAACGTGATGATTAAACCACTTCTCCCATTTGAAACTCTAAATATAAAAGACTTTTATCTTTCTTTATAATTGACTAGCGGCCCGTCACGCGGTTTCACCCGCGTCCCGGGGGAACTACTTCCCGTACCGGGATAAAATATAGCCTATGTTACTCTGGGTGAATGTAGCTTTCCAACAGTGAAAGAATTTTTCAAATCTGCCAAGTAGTTTCGGAGCCTATTCAATTCATACAAACAAACAAAAAATCAAACCTTTCCTCTTTATTATATTAGTATAGATGTTCATTCCTCCATGCAAATAAATGAAAAAAAGAAAATGCAGTCCATTTGAAAGCATGGTTTAAACCAGTCAGTACTCAAAATTAATGATTTCCATATTTGAAACGTCATAAATAATCTCTCTATCTTGGAGCTAAAAATAACATAAAACAGATGTTATTTTATTGATGCATAGTGGTTTGTTTTCTTCATTATGCCAGTATATAAGATACTTATTTTTATTAATAATTATGATGATTACCAAACCAACCATCTGAGAAATTGTTCCAATGATGTTTTGTCGATCCAACATATCTTCGTTGGTTTGATTGAATAATTATGATGTATTTTTCATTAGTTCCTCGGTATTTTAAGCTAATTGAATTAAAACTAGTGATCGCGGCCAGCGCGTCCACCTGTGTTCGACGGTCGGTATAATTTGAGACATGTAATCCATTTACCCCTAATTCTGGCGCTATACACAGTACTATGTTCAGCAGTAAGAAATGTTTCTTCTATGTTCTTTTATTGCTTAACACTATAAGATAAAAATGGCGCAAGTCATTAAATATCTTTTGGTTGACGATGATTACATATTTCAAAAAGTAGGAACAAAATATTTATTCACCTTAGGAACACACTTTGCGGAAAAAACGCGAAATAATTTACGCGGCTGAATTTACGTTCCGTCGCTTTCATGATTGCAAAACTTTTAAATGGGAAATACCACACTTTGCCGGATTCACGTTGTGTAATTTTGTATAGAAAATCAGTCATACTTCAGTCGCGTAATTTCAGCTTAGGTAGTGTGTTCCTGCACTTAGATTTTAATTTCAAAATTATTGTACAGAACAACTGGTCACAGGCCTTTGATGCGTGCATTGTAATGAAAGATAACACGTTGATGGGCTTGGTTCACCAAGCAAGTCGCCGCGGCCCAATGGGGAGAATAAGTTTTTAGTGGGTAGTCTATCGTGGAATGAGATAGCCCATCAGACCCCCGCATTCACCTATGCGGCGGGACATGCGTAACGCATTTTCTTCTACCATAAAAAAAAGTCTACGATTAGGTGCGAGCACATGACGGTCTGTCTGTCACTGTACTGCAGTGCAAATGCACTGTGTCAGAACGCCAGTATTCGTCGCTCGGCGCCTTTTGGTAAACAACTCGTGCACCTTTGTACTGTAGGTTAACGACCTCCGAGGGTTGGGGAGGAACGTCGTACCTTCTATTGGACGTATAGATAAAAGCTTACTATCTCAAAGTATCTACCGTACTTAGCAGCTGTTGAAGTACGTTCTTTGAAGATAATTATTTTACTTAGTGTTTTAACTGAAAACATGTCGTTTACTTTTGTTCGTACATACATATTAAGAAATCTTAATATCCTTTCTGGTTGGTATTCTCACTGAAATTCTATGGAATTCTTGATGAATTATCACATTAGGAGGAATGATAATATTACTGTGTTGATTCATAACGCATACTTATCTCGTTAATAAACTTCAAATGTTATGATTTATTTTATAACGCTAGCCGTGTCTGGCAAACAGCGAAGCAAACAACTTTTATTAAACAAATAAGTATTGAGTGATAAATAATGAATATTATTCATTATTTATCACTCAATACTTATTTGCCTTTTATAGTCTTTCGTTAAATAAATTAAACGAAGACGATCAAATAAAAGCCGATTAATTAACCACTATTAAAATTATAGAGTGCATTACCTACTATCGTAGTTGTTAGTCATGTTAACGCTTGTAATTCTACCTCCATCCAAGGCAAACAGCTATGTGAGTCACATTATTTATATCATATTTATTAATGTTATGCAATATACTAATAGTGTAAAGTAAAATATATGCATAACCCATCGGTGTTCTTAAAAATACCTAATCAATTAGGTAGGTTTATTTAAGAGAGATAGATCTTAGTGGAACTTCCACTTGCCGCTCGTCTCGTATTTCACCTTGCAGAAGACCACAATGAAGAGCACTTCGTAACTGTTGTGCTATGTTTGTACTAGTGAGTTAGGTCGCCAGAGCTGTTGTGGAGAGTATGGGGTTTTAAAGGCAACGCATCTGCGACCATTGTGCGGTTGTTGATATCCATGGGCAGCGGTGATCACTTACCATTAGCTGCCACACTTGTTAGTTTGCCACCCTATCCCGTTTTAGGGTAGGGCGCGGTTGGGCGTCGGCCCAGGCTGCCGGATAAAAGGGGCGCCACAGGCGCTCCCGACCTATCCTTATAGTTCGCACCTTATGAATCTCACCCAGGGCGCTGGTAGAGAGAGCTAAACCCGAAACTACCAAAAACATAAAAAAGTTCCTATAATTACTGTCTCTCATGATTCAAAATGTTTAATTCCAGTTCTCGGTGTTCCTGCTGATAATCTTCGTGGCGGAGCTGGCGGTGGGCGTGGCGGGCTACATGAAGCACAGCGACCTGGAGAACTCCATCCTGCGCAACCTGAACGAGAGCATGAAGGAGTACCCCACCAACAAGAACGTGCAGAGCACATTCGACATCATCCAGACTGACGTGAGTACCGACTAACCGACCAATACGAGTTTCAAATCGTCAAGTCGAAGCACATACATACTTTCCCTATGCGGGAATAATAAGTATATGTATTGGTATGTGCTCTTCCTGAAATAGTATCTATGCTATACGAGCCAGTGCAATTCAGATGCGTGCTCTTGGCGGAATACCTCGGCTTAGCGCTTGTCGCCACACGCGCTAAGCGGCTAGCATTATTTTCTTGTTTTGGGCCAAGAAATTACGTGGTAAAACTATAATAATAAATAAATAAATATCTCTCGACATTATTCACACAGCGCCATCTAGCCCCAAACTAAGCATTAGCTTGTACTATGGGTGCTAGACAACGGATAAACATTACTTATATACTTTTTTTTTTTGTAAATACATACATATTATACATAGAAACACCCAGACAGATACAAACAGACATGTTCATGCACACAAATGTTTGTACCGTGCGGGGATCGAACCCGCGACCTTTGGTGTAATACCCGACTTCTCGACCAAACGGCTCGTCAAACAACTAATAAAAATGATTCACATATTATGTAGGAACTACAATTATTAAATGCTTGTCTCTAACTAGGAGTACCCATCTAAATTCGATTTTTGAATGTCATCATTTAAATTGAGCATTTCTCAATTTTTGCGGTCAGTAGATGATGTCAGATAATAGTAATTGAATAGATTCCTACGTTACAAAGACCCACATCCAACACATTTTGTTTTTTAAATGCGCTGTTGAACATTCCTCCCTCTTGTTTACTTAAATTGAAATATTTTTCTGCGCTGATTGAAAAGCGAGACAATAACAATAACAGATGATCTCCGTGCAAATATGCACAAATAGCGGGAAGCACGTTGTTATTAAGAACTATGACACGTTTGTTTATTGTTCGAACATAAACGTATACATGGCAGTTTCAGGCCGAGTAACGGACATCCATTTTGCATGTTTATGACACCGTGACGAAATACTGAACAGGACGATACCAAGGTCAAACTATAAATGGACCACTCTGGTTTTATCTAATCTCGACTAATAAATTATTCTATACAAATACACAGCAAAAATTATTCGAACGTTGAGTAAAAATGGTAGTTTTGAAATGATATTAGGCATAACTGGTTTAACGATCGATTTTCTATTATTTTTTCATCAAATGGGTAGCCAAATTTTCAAATGCGGCACTCGATTTTATATTGTTTAGGTACGCACTTAAAAATAAAATTGGCCGCAAAGAACTGGACAGGCAGTAGGCATAACTGCTTATTTCAAGCACTTCATCTCAAGTGGGCATCGAAATCGAAAGACTTTAGAAAAAGAAATACCTACATGCATAATAAGCCTAAGTATATTATTTTTTTTAAACACGCGTTGTCTCCACTGGGGTTGACAGGCCTGGTTAGGACAACGAGAATTACCTATTTCAATCACTTCGTTAAACATTACGCACGTATAGGAAAAATATTTACGTGCAGTGAACCTCTTCGCAAAACATCTCATTTCATTTTGACCGGCCCGTTGGTCTAGTGATCAGAGATCCTGACTACAGCTACTGCTTGTGTGCTGAACATCGGCATTTAATAAAAGTATTTAAGTATGTCTATCCGTTTTCTAGTATCAATATTACAAGCTTCGAGCTCAGTTGCTAGGCAATTGGTGTGTTAGTCCAACGAATTTATATTTTTTATTATTATTTAATATCATGTCAATATCTTTCCAGTTCCAATGCTGCGGCATCAACGGGCCGGGCGACTGGAAGGCGAACAACATCACGCCCATCCCCGACACGTGCTGCTCGGCGCAGGACATCAAGGACGGCGTCGTCCAGCCCTGCACGGAAGGACCGCATCTACACCAGAAGGGCTGTCTCGATGAGGTAGGATTATCATGTAACTAACGACCGCCCGCGTTGATTCCGAACATAGCCTTCCTCGTCAAATTCACTAACCAACACTATGTATTTTTGAGTTCTGTAATCCTCATTCCTCATTATCTTGATCTATTAAGATTGTGTCGTTTGTTGTCGCTTACAAGATCAACCCCCATCTTTTCCCTGGGTGTCGAAGAAACAACTATTCGACATTCCTGGAGGACAGACAGCAGCTGTCTCCTATATTTTATTGTTTACACCATACAGCGGTCACGAACCCGCCTGCCCTGCGAGGAAACTATAGGTATAACTCCTCATTTGGAAAAGGCCTAAGTCCAGGATCAGACTGCAATAGGCTGATGATAATAATATAAGTCCATCATTGAAGCCTACATAAATGAAATATTTTTTATTTTCAGGTCGTGCACTTCCTCACTCGCATAGCTGCTGTCCTTGGCGGAGTTGGCCTGGGAATTGCTGGAGTACAGGTAAAAACCCATATTATTGAAACAAAGATATAATCTTACGGATTACTTAAATAAATTTGTCAGAGCATGAAAGCGCGGAAGTCTATCCAACGAAAATCTCAACCAGATTTTGCTATTTTACGGTCACCGCTATCAACAACATTCTTATGTTCTCTTATCGCATATTATTTGCTTTGCAGACATCATAGATGCTTGATACTTTTGTAGGAGAAAATAATTGAACATTATAAAATGTTTTCGTTTCAGCTCCTCGGAGTGATATTCGCCTGTTGCCTGGCGCGCTCTATCCGCAGTCAGTACGAAACGGTTTAAGTCTACAAATGCACATTTCCAGTAATTATTGGTGTCTATAGCTGTATTGATGTCTATTCCACATAGTCTTTTATAAAGTACATCTTTGTGATTTATCAATAAGTTTACTGTTTTATGTATATGGAGAGATATTTATTTTTATTATTATTGTTACGTACGAACATCACTTATTTTTAATTTATATTTTTACTTTGTATGAATTTTAGCAAAGTAATGATTTTATCAATGTCCAGCTAAGAATTAGTTTATACTGTCCGGTCAATATTAAATATAATTACAAATGATTCTGAAATTGATGAAGAATGACATGTAGGAATAGGTTTTTGGAGTGGAACGCACTATGCACTGGAATGCTTATATTGTAATCAATCACCTGAAACCCATTACGTGTGCTCAGTGTAGAAGACTGATTTTTCGAATAGAAATGGTTGCAAAAGGCCAAATCAATTTCATCTCCATTTTGTTACCTTTTTATAACTTTAAAATATTTTCTTATCTACTCATATTAAACGTAATCTTCATGTAGAGTAGAAGTGTAGTGCACATTATTCTAATAGACGCCAAAGTTCACTCTAGTGTCGAATTTCAAGAAAAAA
The DNA here is from genome assembly GCA_958496325.1 of Nomophila noctuella. Taxonomy (NCBI): domain Eukaryota; kingdom Metazoa; phylum Arthropoda; class Insecta; order Lepidoptera; family Crambidae; genus Nomophila; species Nomophila noctuella. Next base: position 14,797,508 of record OY292484.1, read on the forward strand.
TAAATTTCTCGAAACGGATCTCTATTTATCTATATAAGCGAACTTTGGAAGTGTGTTTTAATGAGCCCAAATATTTCTAGGTATTATATTATATTTATAATAAAAGTAAATTGGCATTATCTACATATCCCGACTTTCATTTAAGCAATAAAACAGCGTTCAGTGTCCTAGTTACACACATTTTATTTCCTATTTTATACCATGATATAAATTGTAACAAAGGATGATTACAAGGGTTCAAAATTCATGAACATCAAGTTTTAAGGAACATCAGTCGCGTTAAATACAGCTGTTGACTTGCAAGCAACACATTTCAGTTACAGTATAAAATAATAAAAAATCACATTGACAAAATATATCCAGTCCCGAATACGCTCCAGTATTCCTCTCTATTGTATGTCGCAAGCATTTGAATCTCACAGCACCAGTTTCACTACTAATGAAATCGCCAAATTCATTAATTATAAATATATAATGAACTCTTTCATATCACTATCACCAAAACATTCATATACGCGCGACATACATTTTTCGCTAAAATCATTAGTGCTAAATATCTATTTAGAACTAGGGTTAAGACATACATTAAACATTACCTAGACAATAAAATAACTTACAACTAATAACTGTTTACATCCTAAACAGAATACTTAAAAAAGTCAGAGTAATGTCAGACTGAAAGTAGAGGCCAAATGTGCCCAACATTTTGGCACGTCAAGGACTCGAGTTACGCAGTACAGTAACCTATTAGGTAATTAATCTTCGTCACTTGCAAAGGTGGAACTTGATATGTTACTCCACAGAACAAGCCGAGACAACCAGCACGCCACTACAGCACAATATTGTCAAACCACTTGACACTACCAACCATGGGTACTTCACGACAGAACGCCGAATTCTGAGCAAGTCATGAACTAAAGTTGCAAGTTGTACAAGTTCATTACCTAGACGCGATTAATTGCACATTGTAATAATAAAACATACTATATTTAAACACATATCATTTGTATAATATAACATTTTAAATTATTACAAATAATTGGACTACAATTCCAAAGGGCCGAATCAGGTTTACTTAAAAAAAATTGAAATAATTTTGCGATTTACTTGTTAGTCGTGTAAAGTTTCTTTTTGCGTTACTCTAATTCTATCCATGTCCAATTCGTAACTATAATAATGTAGGTAAATATATACAGCTACCGTTTTTCACCCAAATTGGTTAAAATGGAAAAAATAGGATCCATTGAAGATATTTACGAAACTGTTTTTTTTACACATTGCTAAAATCGAAGGATAGAGCGGCAGCGACATATAACACTATTTGTTACAACATAACGAAATGGTAGTATAGGATACCTTTACTAGTAAATTATCACTTTCATTTATTCGTATATATCGTTACCACTATGTACTTCATATGCATAAACTTATCACCCCAATGAGCTATACTAAACTACATTTACAGTAGTAGAAAAGACGCAGTGGTTGAATATCCACGGTATTCGAATTATTTGACACCAAAATTATATGACAAAAAATATTTGAAGTTTGATCAAAGAAATTCGAACATACTTGATCTGTGAATCACAATTATATTCTAAGGAACTTGATACTTTCCATTGTATCATACTCACATTACCTCTCGAAACTTTGCAGATAGTCACTATGACTAGTCCTCCTTCAATATTTCATTACACTTGTTAGGCAGTGTTTAAAAATTAAATTAAATTTGAATTTAGAAGAAAAACTTACTAAAGTGAGCATAAACATTTAGTTTTTATGATATGCAAACCAGTAATGTGACAGACATGATCAAATTAAAAAAGAGAGTTATGTATTACGGTATCCTTATTTTAAGTGACTAAAAAGAAAAAGAATATTCCATAAAATTGCAACCAACAAAGATACATGACACCCTGAAATTAAAAAACAACTTCACAGACAATGCGATTTATTCCCGAATTTAATTATAATAAGTTCGCAAAGTTCACAGAAAATCTTAAAACTGTTAATAAGTGTTTGAGATCATCGCATGATTGCGAATTGCAAAAATTGACTCAATTCACTGGTTAAACCTACAATATACCATCAGTAAACTTACATCCATAGATACAATGCATCTAATTTATATTTAAACCATGTTTATACACTAATGTTTTAGGTAAGCCGCCATTGAGAAGTAATGCTATGCAAATGGAACAGTTAAAAATTTTTGATGCTTACTTTAACATTGAATTACCTTAAATTCTTCATATACTTACGCACTGAGAATGTTGATGATTAAGTGACCCTTACATTTACTTGATGATGTAATAATAAATCAAAATATCCATTCTGCAATGGCAGCTATACAGAACATGGTCAAAATTGGTATCTCTAATTTACAATTGTTGAATTATTAAATATCAATGTATGATACAATAACACAGTTAAAAACATAAACAGAAAATCAATCAATAAAAATTACACATTTCAGACCTCCATCTCAAGCATATCAACATCACATTATTTGCAACTAAAAATTATTAAGCCATTTTCAGTGCACACTCTCTGTCATTTTCAAATATTGGAGACTGAGATTAAATTTTCAGTTAATAGCAAGCGATCGGAAGATGGAGCACAAAGTGTGCACTGTCGGTCAGATACTTTAACATTGTAAGCTTATATTTACGTGAACAGGATGGATTTAGAGCAGAATGGTACTGAGTATGATAGTTTAGGTTGTTCCGTGGCGACGCGACGGGAGGGGCGCCGGGCAATCATGTCGCGTAGCGCTTGGTCCACAGGCGCGCGATGCGATCGTGCTCCTCTCTGTTCTGCAGATACTGTGTTGCGATGCTGCCTACCAGTGGGTCCGCTGCAACAACATATTTTTGTATCATTTGCATTTCAACATCTCAGATACTTAACCGTCTACTAAGGAACTACTGATTCAAATGAAAAAAATTGTGTTGGATAGTTCATTTGTCGAAGAAGGCTTTAAGCTAAATGTGTGTGGAAACCGAAATCCACGGGGATGAAGTCGCAGGCAGCTGCTAGTAAATAATAAACTGTTTGAGATCTGTAGGTGCTAATTCATGCAAAGCTATGAATTTCTTGACGCAAATTATTCAATAATACCAACATATTAAAATTTTAAAAATTAAACATCAATTCTTACCTGGATTACAATCAGTCAACAAGGAACATATAGACAGGAGAACTTTTGATATTGTCAGAGCTGGAGACCAGTTGTCCTTTAATATATCTAGACATATCACACCTTGACTGTTGATGTTACAATGGTATATCCTAGTTCGGAATGTCACCTGAAATCACAAATACAAATTAAGTATAGTTCTTTCTGTATGCATTTTGCTTCTCGGTTCACCTACATTTTATTGCAAGTGTATGCAATCTGATGCAAGACTAAAAATTGTACATCAGCTTTGTAACTTTGTAAGGTAGTTACTAAACTAAAAATAATTAATTAGCATAAGATATGAGAACTTAGATTGCCTAATAATTCACTCCCAAAGAATACCATAAATGTGGCTTTTAAATGCTCATGAAGGGCACATAAAAAGCAGAATAGGTATAATTTTATTTGTTGTGAGTGGATTTGAACTCTTAACCTCTAAAGGACAGATAGGGGTCAATAACATTGTGTCATTAAACTAGCTTTTTCTATAAAAAGAAGAGTGGTGAGAAATAAACTGAAATTTACTATACCTTAGGGGGTTTAAAAGGGTACTCTGGAGAAAAGTGAATATCCAGGAAGAAGACCCCTCCTTCATACACTGAGCCAGGGGGTCCTAGGATAGTGGACACCCACTCATATAGATTATCTCCCTTTGGGCCCGCACTGCAATTAGGCGGTGGATCTAATGTTATTTCAGCCAGCTCCTTCTGAATCCTCTTGGCTGATGTGCCCAGTGCCTTTGACATTTTTGGGTTTGGTTTATTCTCTTTTGATTCTGGTTTGTTGTCCGCTACGTTGCCACTGGAGCCTGAGCCGCCTCTGCCGCGTCCCGTACCACTTCCTGATGAACCAGATGCACCGGACATTATCTAAAAGCACCAAATAACTCACACTGCTAAACTAAGATAACTAAAAGCCAAAATAACTGTCATGCAATATATTGCAAATAAAAAACAACTTTTGGCAAGCTAATGTGAAATGGCAATGTTTTATTATGCCATAGAATAGCTCTGTGTTCAAATGAAACGCAGCAAAATTTTTCTTAGATTCAATTTAAAAACTAAAAATTGTGTGTAGTAAAAAATTAGATCTGTTTAACCAACAGAAAATTATATAGTTTAGAAAATAAGCGATGTTAGCTACTTAATACATTTTTCTTAATAAAGATGGTAGCCTCCACTTTAATAAATGCACTAAAAGTAAAATCTTCATTCACAAAAACCACACAAAACATAAAATTGAGATGCACTTTTTTTTATTTTAGGTAAGGACAATAAGAACAAAGGGATTTACTGTTTACTCAAAGAAAAATAGTATGCTATGGTGTGTAAACTAAATAACCAATATTTAACTACCTTTCTAACAGCAAATTAACGAATAACCGATGAGGGAAGAATGCAAAAGTTTTATTTGTACCTTACGAATAACAGTCGGCCATCTTGTGGGCTGGCGTTATCCGACAATTTAGTTTTTGATTCACCGGTGACCCAATTCAAGAAATAGATGACTCCCGATACGCGACTGATAGCATAAGAATACACTGATCCACACTATGTACAAAATTTGCGCTATTCTATCAACACGAACTCCGAAAGATGCTCGGCACTGCAAAGCGTAAATGCAGCCTGTTACTTTCCCATGATACAAATAAACGAAATCTTCGTTGTCTTACATTATAACGTTTCCAACAGTACCTTTCGCAAACTATGATCTTCTTATTCGGAATAATCCAATGTGTAGCTTCAAAATCCGCTTCTACCACATTTCATCCATTTGTACATCACCCTCACCAACACAAACAACCACTGAAATTGAGAGGAGAGAATACACACACGCTCAAGAAACGAAATGCACCAATATTTATTTCAGACAAAGTACGATACTCACAATTTATTGTATTCTGGAAACAAAAGTTATAAAGAAAATCTAAGTTGACCAAGTTTACACGTACGTGTTAAACAGATATAGGTACTGCAAATTCACAAAATCAAGCACAACCACAATCCGACATTTTCTATTTTTTTTTAATTTCCGATATAAGTCATGAACACCGGCTGCTAATTTCAATTTCATCTGTTTTGTTTATGGAAATATCGGCAATGGCATTCGTGTTTTTAAGCTCTAATTTTTTTTTTATCTTATTTATCCTCCTTTCATATTAACATAAAATATGGTTTCCCTACCTCTAATAAGAAACGAGATTCCACTTATTACTTTACTCTGTGCCAAAATCCGTTACAAATATCTCCAAGATATTTCTCAATCAATCTGATTGATACGTTATCTGTGGTGGATTGACTGTCACACATAATAATGTCAATGTCATATTCATTTGACATAATGATTTAGTGACAGTTGGTGGTTGTTTTGTGTTTCTCCCACTCGTGCATAAATGTTAAATTAAATGTTTAATACACGAGTGTAAAATAGAGAATAAAACTTACTTCGCTAAAAGCAACGAACCGCTCTTAATTAGAGTGCTTATTTCAGTCTCTTTTCAGGACTCATCCATTTTCAAAAATGGGGAAACGACAACATCAGAAGGACAAAATGTGAGTAGCTTTTACTGCTAATGTAGTTATGTTATTTATTTGAACAATTCGAAGGCTGCCTACTTTAACTTACAACATTAACATTTCTCTTCAGGTATCTAACCTACACAGAGTGGACCACTCTGTATGGAGGCAAGAGATCTGGCACCAGTACTGAAGAGGACACTTCGTTCAAAAGACTCCCCTACGATCACTGCTGTCTGTGCCTGCAGCCGTTCGAAGCGCCCTATTGTGATCTTGATGGGAACATCTTTGAACTCGAAGCTGTTACTGAATTTGTGAAGAAATTCAAGAATAATCCAGTTACGGGGAAAGTAAGTTGGTAAAACAACAATCATATTTTTGAATGACACTATCCATTACTTTTTTTCTTATAAAGCTTGGGTTTTATTGAAAATTTTATAATTGTAATGCTTCAATTTTACAGAAATTTGATGTGAAAAATCTTATAAAACTAAACTTCCATAAAAATGCTGAAGGCAATTATCACTGCCCTGTGTTGTTCAAACCTTTCACAAAGAACACTCACATAGTTGCCGTAAGGACCAGCGGCAATGTGTACACTTACGAAGCTGTGGAGGAACTCAACATCAAGGGCAAGAACTGGAAAGATCTCATTGATGACACACCTTTTGTTAGAGGTGACATAATTACAATACAGGATCCAAACAACTTGGGCAAATTCAATATATCCACATTTTATCATATTAAGAACAACTTGAGGGTTGAAACTGAAGGTAAGGATTGCTATAAGCAAGGTTTTAAATTAAATAATTTCAAAAATAAAAAAACAGCTTAGATTCTAATATGAACTATAGTAAGTTAGTCTTATACCAAATGTACTGGATGAAGGCAACACAGGACCAATTTCTTTGGACATCCTTGGAGAGGCATGTGTCCAGCAGTGGACGTCTTTTGGCTGATGATGAAAATGGACTAAAAACTATTCATTTTGTCACAAAGCAAAATCTTTCAAATGTTAAATTATTCTCAATTATTTCAGAGGAAATCGCAATGAGAAAAGATCCTCATGCCAGATTGAAGACAGTTTCAGCTGAAACAAAAGATATCTTAAACCAGTTGGAGAAAGATTACAAAGCACCAGAAAAGAAAGAAGATAAAAAGGAGGTAAAAATATAACTTACATTGATTTTCAAAATATTATATAATTTGTTATCAATTAATGTCAAAATATTATTGTTTTTTTTTATATAATATTTTGTTGTTAAAAACCCATTGTTTGCCTTGAAATTTATGTCATGTGTTCTATGAGACAAACTAACTATCCGTGGATTCTTCGTGCGAGTGCCAGGTCCAACATGTGGAACAGAGTGGAATACCAGTTGGTACCTGGGACCTATAATGATGATGGATTCTGCCATAATAATAAAATTAGATATCTTCCAGATAATAATTTACAATAATCAACTCTAGAGGTTGTGAAACACAGTCTAAATCTTCTTAACTTTTTAGGTTGCAGATAAGTTCAATGCAGCTCACTACTCCACTGGGATGGTGGCTGCCAGCTTCACCTCCACTGCCATGGTGCCGGAGACTGTGCATGAAGCTGCCATCATTTGTGAGGATGACGTTATTTACGACAAAGTGAAGAAAAAAGGTATGTTACTAATGGTCCTTTACTCTTTTCTTTATGTAACATAACTCTTTTGATATATGTTACATAAAGATTGGTGTATAAGAAAAGAGAATTTATATAAATTTCCAAACATAAAGGGTTTTTTTAATGTATTTATTTTAATAATTTTTTACATGCTGCATGCATGCTCAAGCATATTATGATTGTGCCTGAGCCACTTGAGATCAGATGAATTTTTCTTTGTAAATGATTTTTAAAATTATGCCTAAAAATGGATTAAGAATAAATATGTAATATTTTAAAATTATTTCCAGGTTATGTGAGACTGGTTACAAATTATGGGGCCCTGAATTTTGAATTGTATTGTGAAGTCACACCTAAAGCATGTCACAACTTTATAAAACACTGCAATAATGGCTACTACAATGGAACTAAGTTCCATAGGTCTATAAGGAATTTTATGGTGAGTAGTAAAACAGATATTATATATTGATTATAGAATTTTAACAGCTTCTAGTTAAGTAGTTAGTAAGTCTTGACCAAAAGCCATCATTGCATAGCGCCTCTTCTGGTTTTGCATCATTGGCCATTGCCTTGGCGTTCAGGGTACGCAGCAAGCAATGACTATGATCCTGAATTGACCAGCCTTGTTATTACATTACATGACCAAAGTAGGTATCCATTAGAAAATGAATTGAGGCATTTCCTAGATTTTAGTAGGTACTATTCCTTTGTTTCTTGAGTGTAAATTGAATGTTTCTACTTCATGTAATCTATTAATGTTACTACTATTTTTAAAGCAATTTTCTCTTTCATTCAGATTCAAGGTGGAGACCCCACTGGAACTGGTCTTGGCGGGGAATCAATTTGGAAGAAACCATTTGAAGATGAAATCCGACCAAACTTGCATCACACAGGCAGAGGAATACTGTCCATGGCGAACTCTGGACCTAATACTAATGGATCACAATTGTTAGTATAATTAAACTTAAAATGTTATAGGAACTATTCTTTACATACTGCCTAATTATTTGAGTAATTTTTGTTGATTCACTTATAGTGCATGATAATCAAACTTCATTTTGAAAATTCCCTGCAACTTAAAATATAAATGCTTCTATAATCTATCTAGGGCGTCTAGTGACAATAAATGATATTGATTTAATAGGGTAGTAATTAGTAAAGTAAGATAGATCGATAATAAGCTAATCCCATCCAAGAAAGCTTTATTAATCCATAACAATAGTTATTTGAGATCTTTAATGTAAAACTCATAATTATTCAATACTAGCGGCCGCCCGCGACTCCGTCCGCGTGGATTTCTTTTTTTCGAAATAAAAAGTAGCCTATGTTCTGTCTCAGGGTCTAAAGATTGTCTGTACCAAATTTCATCAAAATCGGTTGCGAGGTTTAAGCGGGAAAGCGTAACAGACAGACAGACAGAGTTACTTTCGCATTTATAATATTAGTTGGGATTTTATTAATTTAATCAATCTAATTATTTCAGTTTCATTACATTCCGGTCATGTAAACAACTGGACGGAAAGCACACTATCTTCGGCAAGCTAGTTGGGGGAATAGATACTCTTAATCTCTTGGAACAGATAGAAGTTGACAACAAGGACCGGCCGGTACACGACATTATCATTGAAGTGGCTCAGGTGTTTGTGGACCCTTTCACAGAAGCTGAGGAGCAGGTAAGAAACACTGAAAGGAGTAGTTAACTTGTTTATCATTTAAATGTTTACCAATATGGAATTTGTTAGTACTGGTAGAAGTATTTTAAATTTTTCATTGATTTCCAAACCATTTTGGATGACTTATTTATTTGTACACACTATGTGTAAAAATTAGACTGAAATCTGGGGGCTGAATTTAACGTCCATATTTTATACTAGCGGCCGCCCGCGACTCCGTCCGCGTGGATTTCTTTTTTTCGAAATAAAAAGTAGCCTATGTTCTGTCGCATTGTCTAAAGATTGTCTGTACCAAATTTCATCAAAATCGGTTGCGAGGCTTAACCTTTTGAACGCCAGTACTCAAACGCATCGGCGCCCTTCCCACGCCAAGCCATAAATTCAGAGCAAATACCTACAAATAAAATAGGAATGCCAACGATGTTATCGATAAGTTGTCAATAACCGATTTAATCTCTGCTATTCGTCACATATTTTTGAAATAAAATATATTTTTTTGATTTCGTATTATTTAACAGCAGTTACAAAATTCTATACAAAGTAAAAGTAGACATTAGAACTACAAACGAATAAATCAGGTAATAATAAGATACATCACTAATCTCGTTCGTGTAGGCATTCGCTGTCGGGAAGACCCGACTCTGGCGTGGTTGGCACGACCTTTGACAGCTTTCTTGCGTGCGAGGTAATGATGTGACATTTCAAGTAAACTTATAATTATTATTATAAATTATAAACAACAAGGTAAAGAAGGGGTTGTCTATTAGATTACTAATTAATTACTTAGCTTTAGTTGATTTTCTCCGTTTTTACTTAAAGAGGCCTGTTACATCTCGATCATGATTTTTGCGTAAAATGCCCCTTTTCACATTTTATAGTAATTTTCCAGTTGTATTTATCGTTTTTATGGAAATAGGATAATAAATTCATGCTTAGTATAACAAATTTTCACTCTGCGAGAAAAAGCTGAGTTCGGACGGCCGGCACATATTTTGTAGTAATTTTGCAGTTGTATTTATAGTTTTTATCGAAATAAGATAATAAATTCATTATAAAATATTATGAAGTAACAATTATTCTGGTATAAATTTTGTTCAATAATATTATCGTATAGGTGAGATTCACAGCGATCTTAAAGCGATTTTCGACGTTTTTTGGTTTAGAATAATTTCTAAGTAAAATCAATGACATCTAAAAAATCAGAGGCCGCTACGAACTATTCGACTATTTAAGAGATAACATTCTATTTTTTTTAATTTCAATTGTTTAGAACAGTAGTTCAATCTAGGAGCTCAAAAGTGCCTTCATTCATCATCCTCTTCTACACTTCCTAACACACGAAGGAGTTCTTCGGTAGTCATTTGACTGCTATCCATTTTTATTCATATTATACTCCCCGTTATAAATTATAATAGGATAGGACATCACTAGCAGTCTCCCGTAGCGCTAATGACGTCACCGCTTGACGTGTCTTCCCGACTGTGGCGTACAGGTAACTGTCTATGCGCTGTTCCGTAGGGATGCGCGAGAGTGAACAGTTAACTATCGATCGATAGATATAAATAGTAATCATTTTTCAATAATTTCATAAATATTACGCATTAAGAATATTCAGATACAAATAGTTGCTATTAAAAAATAATTATCGATGTAGTAGTAAGCTGCTTTCAATAAAATATTTCATAAATTCAACATTTAATTTACCTAACTTACCCATCACTAGCTGTCGTGTCTTGCCGACTGTGGCGTGAGGAGAACACCATTTCGGTTAGCAATATTTAGTGATAATTTTTGCTAGTGAAATGTAACTGATGGATATATCTTCGTGCCATTTTACAATACATCATTAAAGTACTTTTAAATAATAGGAAAAGGAAACACAGAAAAGTTGATTTAGTATGTTTATTTTGTGTTTTAAAAATGTCGTTTTCTCGTCGGCCATACACGACGGTGGCGTGTTGGGCACTTTTTCATTTGTCGTCCAGTGCCGACCGTGGCGTTCTAAAGGTTAAGCGGGAAAGCGTAACAGACAGACAGACAGACAGAGTTACTTTCGCATTTATAATATTAGTTGGGATGTAAGATGACTGCTGTGACATACAATGCTGAAATTACGTCGCGTAAGAGTAGCATGCATTTCCGTCGAACTTCGTCGTCATACTTTCAGTGAAGTGTGTTCCTACACTTTATCTTAAAAATATATTGCAACTTTTTGCAATTAAGATAGCATTCACAATTTACTTTATTTGTTTCCCAGCTTGTTGTAGAGAGAGCAGCAGAGTTAAAACGCAAAGCTGAGGCTGAAGGTCCTGGAGTAAAACCAAAAAAGGCATCAGCACAGCCCCTGAAAGTGTTCAGAGATGGAGTAGGTAAATATCTCAATCTTCAAGAAGCGGCTACATCAAGTAAGCCAAAACCACAAGAAGTACCTGCCAAGAAGCCTAAGAAGGATCCAAAGTATAAGTTTGGAAGCTTTGATTCATGGTGAAACCATAATTGAGGTACTATTCTTCATACTTCATACAGTTGAATGTTTGTATTATAATTGTGTAAATAAATAATCATACTTTAAATAAACATCTGTTTTATTTAATTGAGTGACATTCTAGAATACTGATACGCTATAATAAATTAAGTGCATAATAGTCATTAGACAGATAATACAATCAAAACATAACATAAGTTTAAGTAAATATTTTTCCTTACATACTATCATAGAATTAGCCCCTAATATCTTTTGTTGTAGGATTTATAGGAATATCATTTATCTCAAACAAAATAATTATATTACACCTTAGGTGAATGTGATGAATAAATTTATACTATACAACTAATATTAACATGTAATAAATCATTGTAAAATGCAAGAAGACAATATCCCAATAAAAACAAGTAATATTACTGGAATATTGATAAATTTCATAATCCATCGCAGTGTCATAGTCATAGGATTATGTTCATATTATTTGAGATTTTGACTTACACCAACATCTTATAATGAATCTTCTAATGTCTTCATGTGCCAAGCAATAGCAAGTTTGGTAAGGTGGTTGCACTTAAAAACCTGCTAAGTGCATGGAATCAATTTTGGCACAGATATAATTAGTAGTTTTAGATCAGCACATGGCCTATGAAGATGTTAGAGTGTATTGCATTCAATAGCATCAAACCCATACCACTATGACACTGATAACGGTGTTGAAATTCTTACTTAAGTACTAGTTTCAATAAATGAACACAGCGTGACTTGGGAATGAAGCTTAGTTGTAGTTCTGGCGTCTTCGAGCCGTTCTCTGCTTGTCAAACCGCATTTCCATCTCCTCTAACACCTTTGGTGTGTAGCGGACAACCAGCTTGACAGATCCAACTGCTTGCTTCAACAACTCAACCGCCTTTTCGTGATTTTCACCCTCTACTGACACTCCATTCACTGATAGCAACTGATCTCCTCTTTTCAAGCCTCCATGGCGATCAGCCACCCCTCCCGGAATGATTCGTGATATATAAATTGGGGAATTTTGTTCTTTACCACCCATCACATTGAATCCTAGACCTTCTTCAGTTTTAGGCAATTCGACGACCCTGGGGTGAGCATGGCCCTCGGCCGCTGCGAAGGCGGCCACCGTCGCTTTAGCCGTAGCTGACGCTCTGATGTCAGCTGATCCCTGAATATCAACAGTTTCATAAACATGCTCGTAAACTTCTCTCACAGCGTTCAAGAAATCACTCTGCAGTACTTTCTGCAAAGCTGCGAGCTTCGTCGCAGGCACCTCACCACTTTGCTGAAGTTTTTCTAATAATTCTATAGCTCTTTTTATATCTCTAGCGAGGGTCAGCTGTTCGCCCGTACTACTCATTTTATTAATTTGCCTGTTGTGATATTACGAAGGTCTAATTATGTATTTACACAAATTAAACAGCCTCACAATAATTTTCTTGACAGATTAGGTCGATCAGGGGAAAGCGCGGGGCTTGCGGGGAAATTCAATGAATCGATTTACGTCATATTCGTTCAAAACTTAACTTCCCAAAAAAAAACGTTTTTTTCCACAATATAAATGATTTAAATAATTTTGATAACACAGCAGAATACCTAATTGAATAAAGTTTTGTATGACAAAATTATTGTAAATATCACGATCACTTTGGATTGGAATTTGGATTAGAAATAATATGTTGGCAAAACTGATATCGTTCAAAAATATATTGAAAAAAATCAAAAATATATTTTTTTATTGCTGAAAGAGTTATCCAAAATAAAAATACTATATATGTGCGTACCTAAAACTTAAGTAGTTGATTTCATCAATACGATCGACATACGGAATTTTCAGCATTATTCTTATAAATGACTTTTGTGAGTGACAGCTGGATGAAAAAAACAACGATACCAACATAACATACTAATTTGCCATATTTGGGTTGAAATTTTCTAAATAATTTGCAGTATTATTTTGGTGCATTTTCGGCTTTGTAATTCGCGAACAGTATTAATATAAAGACAATATAAAAAAGTGTAGTGCCACATCTCACCGATATCGTCGGTCTAGCCCAAACACAGAAATTATTCAATTTTACCATGGATGACCTGGGTGAGTTATTCTGTTATGATAACCTGTTTGACTTGTTCTGTCTCTAAATGACGTGTTAAACCAAAATATCACCTCTAATTAACTTACTTTATTGTAGTGTCTCAAGATCATAATCTATGTCCATTTTAAACCCGTGATTGTGTAGAGTAATCTCAAAACAATCCATGAATACTTGATGGTCCTTATCATGATCATACATATCTCAGTAATTATTACATATTAATTTAATTTACTGTTATAAGCAAGGTTATTGCCCTCCGTCCTACTGATAACTTTATCATAAACTTTGACAACAATGATACTAGCAACAATTTCATTATTTACTATTTTGGAACTCATTTATCGGCTTATATCCTTAAATAGAAGTTTGTGCAATAACATTACAGAACTATGTTGTAAGAAAACCTTTGCTTCAAAGCATTTCAAAATTTGGTTCACTCCTGTGGTGGCAGAAGGCTCATTCAATTTTAATTTAGAGTGAGTCACAATGAGTCATTTCTATTTGTTCTTTTGAACTCAATGTGTGCTTGAATTTATTTAAAGACTAGCTTGACATAATATTTCTTAGTTCTTTGGTGGACTGAAACAGTGGATTTAATAGAAGTGTGCAATTTAGAATTAAGTCTTTAAAGATTTCAGTTTGTGCGTACAATGGATTGAACAAAATTTATAAGATCCAAGTTTAATTAAATTTTTGGGCAATATTTAATATCATCACTATAAACTAAATTAAAATTTTGATTAAGTGTTCATAAAGGGGTTATAGTATTTCAATCATCTCTGAAATTGTAAATTATGGTGATATTTCTACTTAGTAGGACATTAGGAAGCTCGTAGTACATTTATTCTTTTTAATTTTTCAGGCATTTATTGTACATAAAAAAAGAAACTATTCTCATACATACCTATTTTATTTGTAATGTTTGACTTGCCCAAGATGTGCAAGAACACTAACAACAAGTATTATTTTCTTTTAAATAATTGAATCTTTATAATAGGTAATTGAATTTCCATGAAAATGATCAGACCCGATCACAGATAGTTTTGAGTCATTGAAGTTTAAACCTGGTAAATTTCAATGTTTTAAACTGCAAGTTGCTTTTTAAATTTCATTTTTAAGAATTTTTCATCTTGTTTCAATAATTATTACAGCTGATTTATTGAAAGAAAGAAAGAAAAACGTTTATTGAGTGTTAAAACAAAACAATACACAACATAACACAAACAGAACATTTTTAAAAGAAAAACTAAATATGACATTTAATTCAGGCAAAATAAAACTTATTTATTACTAGCGGCCGCCCGCGACCCCGTCCGCGTGGATTTCGATTTCCAATATCCTATGTGTTATTCTGATGTATAAGCTATATTGTGGTAAAGTTTCATTCAAATCCATTTAGTAGTTTTTACGTGAAAGAGTAACAAACATCCATACATCCATACATCCACACATCCATACATCCACACATACAAACTTTCGCCTTTATAATAGTAGTAGGAAGTAGTAGGTATGACGTAAAAGGTGAGGCTTCACTAAAATTGACGTAAGTCCAAAATTTTCTCAATATTTTGGGCCTATGTTTAATTATTTTTATTATTTTTTTGGGTTGCAAGAATAAGTAAAAAATAAACCAATTCAGTCCCGTGCGCGCCCATGCTGCGGGTAACAGTTAATAACGCACATGAAACCGCGTGACCGTTGCCGCCGATGAGTGGGTGAATTTCGTAGAGTCTTACTTGTTTAGAGTCTTAGCTCTACTTTTTAAGTAGCAACATACCTCAAATTGTACATTCAATGTTGGCTGTTACAATCTCTTTATGTGAGTAAAGCAATGAGGGACATTATGTTTACGCTACTACAGTAGGTATTTTACTCAGTCCGATGGATCGGACGATCGCGAATATCGAGTGCGAAGACAACCGCAGGATTTTTGTGGGTGGCGGGACAATGTTTTCTGGACCCTCACACAAAGCTGCAAGCTTTGCTTTCCTGCATGCAACGGCGCGTTAATGCAATCTCCTGCAATAAAATAATGCTTGCTTAGGTAGTTAGATTACCTAATTTGCCTTGACGAATAACTTTATTTAGCCATTTTATTAAAATATCCCTTGTGACGCTGTACTCCGAAGTACGTAGGTACTTCATTGATCGAATTACCATAACATCCCCTTACCCTTTGCTAATCCCTTGGTGTCAGTTCTACACGAGTACGTAAACGTGGCGCAGTAATAGCCGGTGATGGGCTATGATGCCGCAATGGCTTCCTGCAGCGTCCGTGATTAATGACTCCTATCGAGGCCGTCCCCACCTCGTCTAATAAACGTGAAAATGGGTTTCGCCACGGCCAGGGGTGTGGCGGAAGCTGACATTACCCAGCGCCATCCGAAGCTCTTTAGCGTGATGGGAGCGTGTCGTCGATGTTGATAAGAAAGATATTATACAATATCCAAACTATATTTATTAGAGAACTAGCGGACGCCCGCGACTCCACCAAGACCAGTAGTAGTTTCTGATATTAGCGCGTTCAGACAAACAAACAAACAAACTCTTGAGATATATTATAATAGTATAGAAAAAATAAACTCTCAAAACACTCTTCAAAACTCTAAAAAGGGGTCTCATTCAAACTGTACGAAGCGCTCGCAAGGGATTTAGTTAATTAAAATAAAACATTGCCTTAGATATAATTAATATAATAACAAATCAAGTTTTGTGAATTCGATTTGATCAATGAACATCGCTTTAGTTTAAAGCCTTGAGAAATAAATATGGCGCCATAAAATACCATCAACTAGCTAAGGAATTTAGATAATTCAAAGCGCTGTCTATCTGTTCTCTCGTAAGACATCATTGACGAAGACCAGCACCGCATGCCAATCTTCAGAGATCTCTCGTCTAACGAATAGTTATTTATCACTTAGTGAGTTTATTTTTAAAACGGCACCCCAAGCACGTAATCGGTGCCTTAAGTAGGTATACGGTAATTAATTTTAATCTCCTGTATGAACGTGAATGAATAGGGAGCAGGGGGTAGGGAGTGTTTCAGGGCTTATCAAAATTAAAGTCAACTTTTTTCCAATTAGCTAAGCATATCTTTACGTCTCCAACGGGATTGTTATGCTCAAAATTACCACTTCAGCATTTGAATTAAATTAGCTTTTAATTAACTTTTTACTATGAAAAAATCGCCTCGATGGTCTAGTGGTTTAAGTACCGGGCCTTGGTCTCGAGGTCCTGGGTTCGATTCCCGGGTCGGGCAAACTTTGTGTTGATTTTTCTGAACACAGCCCGAGTTTGTGATCACCAATCCGCATTTGGCAAGCGTGGTGATTAAGCCAAAAACCCATCTTTGTAACGATAACATGATTTCAAATGATGGAGGTCTTTGCCCTGCAGTGGAACATTAATAGGCTGATACTTTACTTTACTATGACATTTTATTTTCGCTGGCTTTGGTTCGAATTGCTGCTGCTAGTATTTCATCGTATTGAAGAATTGGAGTTTAACTCGTTATTGTTATAGGTTGTTCATAGTTCTCTTCTCATTAGAAACAATCTCCCTCTACCTTTCAGCTATCACAGGATTTTCGTAGATGATGACAATTCATAAGCGTAGTTCTATAGTGCATTTTCCCTTACACCCTTCACTTATGATATCAAAACATTTAAACGGACCCAATCCCATTCCTTAATCAGTGTTGTAATGCACGCATACATATTAATCACGAGCACGTTATCACGCAATGTCAACGAAAAATGTGGTTAATTTGTACCCGCTCCCACCTTGATTAGCTACCTAAATTATTCGAATCTGGCGAGGTTCGTTAGTGGAGTGTTGTAATAGGACAGACACGCCCACATATTATGTGTTATTGTCGTGTTATCATGTATCATGGTATCACATTAATGTGGCTGCACGTACGAATATACAAAAGCAAAATGCTCCCCCTCCGGAGTATTTTGTTTCTACGTGTATAGAAACACCAGGCTGACAATACGCGTGAATACAGTTCGGCGGTAATGCATTTTCTGTAGAAAAAAACGTGTCATCAATCATATAAAAATACATATATTGCAGGCTGTTTTTCCGGCTAGGTGTGTTTAAATACACATAAACCAATTAGCAGATGTATCGTGCTAATTCAATCAATGTCAGGTGTTTAACCATATGCTGATGGTTTTGCGTGCTTCTTTTTCTTCAATAGGCGATGTACGAGTAATAGCTGGTTTTTGGTTCTACCTATTTATTTATATATTTTTTCTGTTTAATCAAATGATTCGAAAGCTTCATTACGTTCAAGGAAGGACAGTTTTAGTCCCGGAAGAAAAGTAAATGGATATTTTTAGCAACATTAACCGCTTTGCAAGGTCTTAAGTATGCTAGAAAATAGTTTGTACTCTTAAAAAGCGCTACCAAAGTAACTTAGCGGAAGATTTAGATTAGCTGAGTCCTATTGTCTTAAAGAATGCTAGAGAAAATAGTTTGTACGCTTAAAAAGCGTTACCAAAGTCACTTAGCGGAAGATTTAGATTTGCTGAGTTCTATTGTCCATGATAAGGCGGTGCACGGTGCTATCATCGTAATTATGGTGAGGTCATCGTTACGTCACGGGCCCGATGAGTTGCGTGTTTCACTCCTAACATCTGCCAGTCGGACGCGTACACCCCACCGCAATAGTAACGGTCCGGGAATTAGGTAATAAATATTATGTTTTTTTCCGTCAAAATTGAACCAGGTGTTCCAAAAAATTGTCGCGTTTAGAAAATTCATAATTCTCGTCTCATAATTTAATGTAGCTTAGATATAGCGGTAATTTAAAGTTAGACACGACTTGTGGTAAATCAACATACAATGTGTACTTGTATTAATATTTATGATCAATATATCTGTGGCCTTCGGTTACAGCTTGGAGAGCAGTGAAGTTTAGTTAATTAGCATGCGTACAATAGCTGATAATTTCGTCTCGACCGCTACATCTGTCGCGCACCGTTGTGTAAACATACAATAACTCACTATTGATGTTGCGTCTAATTTCACCCTTGCCAGGGCTACTAGATCTTGGCATTAATTCAATGCCTTCTGCAAACATGGTATCGAGTTCTAGTTCGAGTTCAAGACTTGACGTGTATCATTATTGAACGTACAATGTAGCCAGAGAAATGCTATTAACATGTCAGTGGTGAGATTAGAAGTTGCCATTTCAAATCTTCCAGTTGTTTGCACGTGGCCAATGGTCTCGTTTTGTATGCAAGTGGGTTGAGCTAGCGTCGGAGACCAGCGCAAATATTTACTTCCTTATTAGAGCCCACGGGTCGCGAACAATGGTACAGTTAGATATGTACGTCGTAAAACGGACATAGCCGTAAACTGCAATTTGTTGCATCGATTCATTAAATTTAACTAACCCCGCTATGTTGTCAAAGAGTTAATGAGAAAACTTAACACCCTATTGAGGCTATAAAATCTTCCACTCCATTCTGAGTTCTCGTTTCAAAGTATACATCAAAAGAGGATTACCTATTTTCTTCTAATGACTATCGTAAATTTGAGATGGGTGATGGAGTGAGAATGATGAGCCGGAAGCGTTGTCAGAGGACACTCGCGCACACGCAGCTCCGGATGCGACAGATACACTCGGGAACAACGGAATTAGAAATCTCTTGACTGATCGCTTTCTTGGAATCGTCTATTTAAAATGCTAGTATCCAAAGAACTTAAAGTAATTTAGATCAAGCTAGCAACGCGACCCGAGCTTGTTTGACATAAACCCTATCAAGCGAGCCTAGTCATTAAATCGGTGTAAGGGCTATAAAACACGACAATGTTAATTGCGTTTAGCTCGGAGCGGTTGCATCCTAAGCTTTCTCAGAACCAGAAATATTTGAGCTATTATGTTAGCGTGCCTTTCCATCGTAAATTTTCATTCGACGTCGGAACAATCGTTCAATTTTGACGAATGCACTTGATTTGTGGCCGTGTCCGCGTATAAATAATCTCCAGCCGGTGGGACTGGAGTGGCGTGCGCCGGCGCCGCGCTGGCCCAGCACTACGAGACTTTAGTTGTGACTGGGACGCGTTGACGAATACTCAACGCGGAGCTCACCTAGTGTGAGCGTAGCGAGCGACCTCGCCCCCGTGACATTGCCTTATCACTTATCAGTGCGCTTATCGATACCACAGTCAAATCGCCGATATGTGTCCGATCTATTATAGACTCTAATACTTTAGAGACGTGCATGCCTGATGTGGGACAGTGCAGTGATCGACGCGTTGCAATAATTGTTATTCAAGCGCTCGTAGTAATTGCACCGTTTTCTGCATTTTCGCGGCGCGTAGGACGGTGTTGTTTACTCGGTTCGGTGTAGGCAGTGATTATGGTGATCTGAGCTCGGTGTGGAACTAGTGGGTGTTTTATTTCTAAAAAACAAGCTCTCGATTGGCTCAACATGGATCGGACAATGTATGGCAAGGTGCTGCCAGGCACTTATTCACCATTCCGCTGCGCTATGAAGGAGAACGGAATATCGCCCGGCTGTGAGTATTTGTTTTTGAATTTAAAATGTTCCAGTGAATCTATATCGTTGGAAACATCCTCGGGCGTTTGTTTACCATCGCGTTGAAAGTGTTCCGTATGTTGCAGTCGTTCGGAAGTACTCTCATTTTCATTGCGAGTGCATTTGTGTTTATGTGTTAGTGTTTTAGATCGGCACTGATTAAATGTGTGTTTATTTGTTAGACCACTCGTTGTAGAACTACCGGCAGTGTATCGACTCTCATCTCTTTTGTAATTCTCGCTATGTTTGCCAGACTGTTATTTTCGGACGTTTTAGTGAAGTGTTGTGTCATAATGTGTCAAAAGTTTAGAAATAATAAGTATATCTCGTTGATGAATTTGTTCCTGAGTTCCCTTTAGAAGTTGGGTAATGGATGCTTTGTGTATTTAATAAACTGTGATATTGGTAATGTTTAAGAGTCCGCATAAAACATAGCCACCTCATTTATTGAGTACTAGGTTAATTTAGTTTCATTAGCATCATTTAGTCGGGTTTGTGGTTTTGTACTGGCTTCTTTTATGACGTCCGCGTCTATTCCTGGCGGACCTCGTGGGTGGTGTCCAAATAATATTCAAACTTTTACAATGCCATTAACTGTTTTATAGGGATTCCGAAGTCAACATCAGTGTAAACTAGCGCTGGACTTAAAATATCGACTCACCTGTTCTGTATAGCTGTTTACTTAAAGGTTTAAAGCATCTGAAAAGTTGGAGATAGACTTTCTTGATAGTGAATTAAGTTATCATTTTCGTTATTGCATAGACACATTTTAAATGTTACCTTGTGCTCATAATCTTGCTTTGAAATCATTTACGGTAGCATTTTTGAATGCATTCTTTCGAATTTCGTTTTTATTTTATTTTGTTAGTCCATATACAATACATACATACATACATATACATAGTAAATACTTATACAGGTATCTAACGAATGACATCAGTTTGTTGCGAGGTATCTACCATAAATCATGATTCTAAATGAATTCCGTGGGCAGCCGAGTCGCGGTGGTGACTGCATTATACTAATTTGCTACATAGACCTTTGCAATGCAGATTCAGACGAAATATCTATTTCTACTTGTATAATTGCGATTTTAACGAATTCCCTTCAGGTCTGTTCGTTGATCTTGTTGATGATTTTTCTTAGGTGTCCACTAGCATGTTAATATTGGCATTGTCAGAGAAAATCTAAATTGCAAATTTATTAAATACACACGTTAGATTAGTTCCAAAAGTGCACCTTTGCATAGCATCAAAATCTTTCTCCATTATCAGACAGATAATGTTATTTGACGGCCACGCACGGTTGCAAACAATTTTTGCGATATCAAAGCTTTACGATTTTATCTTAAGGTAATATAGATAATGTCTCATTATCTGCTCTTTGATTACATTTTCATTGTTTGTCCCAAATTTTACTTTTAATGTTTCTAGAAAGGACTGTCATAATTTCTCTCCATATCTGACTGAAATGATTCTCAAACCATATGCACTTGAGTTGAGTAATGTAGGTACGAATCATCTACGTATGTTTGTATGATACAATCGGTCCTTATGTAAGCGCAAGGACGTTGTGGGCACCACGTTACACACACATCGTCTATTTAGACGAAACACATGTTCTAACTATGAATCTGTTTGTTCTGCGGACTTAGTCCGCATACTCTTTTAGTTAAGACTTAGATCTTTAAAGTTGAGCGTTATAAGTTACATTTGATCTTCCCTAAAAGTGTCAACAGGTAACTGATGTCTTTTGACCATTACCTCACCATGTAACCCTTGGTTCTTACCAACATTATTAATGTAGCATGGCATGGCATACAAATACAACAATATGTCACGCCAATATTGTTACTTTGTTTTCTGTACTATCGATGTCGTCATTCATTCGAATTGTAAATTTAGCTGCCGACAGCACTACCTATTTTTCTTTTTGTAATCGTAAACCTGCAACTTGCTTTCGAGAACATTCTTCCTATAATAAGTTGCCAAAGCCTGTATGTTTTCATGTGCAATTATCAGTAAGGCTCAAATGAGCCTTGCTGATTTTAGCGCCAGAATCTTGTGTTTGCAACAATGTTTGTTGTTCTCGTTTCATGTTCATGGACCCTTAAAACTTGTTAATGTTGAACTTTTATGGTGCAAACAGAAAGCTTCCCTGGTTGTCACATCGTCTTTTTTTCGTTCTTGACGTAGGTATGCATACATAATAATATTGTGCATTATTTCAAGTTGATGATTCAAGCAGTCTCTTTGGCGTCACTTTGATTGCCTTAAGAATGTTAGTTGTGCATTTAATTAAACACAAAAAATTCAGTTTAGGTAATGGTAGATTTCAAAAATGTCCTGGCAAAATTGAAAAAGAAGACACACAATCACTTTTTTTATCAAATGTAGTAGCAATGTTAGGTAAATAGCTTTTATCATTTAACGGTGCAATAAAATGCACCTGCTATTTACGACAATCTAATCTTTTTAAGATTTAACAGATAAACAAATTTGGCATTGAAAGATATACAAGTTTCGGTCATATTAAACCCCCTTACGTACTAAGTTACTACTTCTTGTAACTTCCTGCTACTTATGGCCCGTACGGACTCGTAAATAATAGAAGCATTGCATTTCCTTTTTAATAATATTCCACAATTTCAGGCTCTTGTTACATTATGCATTGTTAAAAACAAAGCAGTCATAAGATTAAAATTCCTTTTTTTGCCGCGCTTTCACAGTCCAGACCACCAGCAGTTCCAATGACATTATATCACCGAAACCTGTTAATAAATCAATTGACGGAATTGTTCATGACCTTGGCATACTCCTATATTGGAAGGAAAGAATTTAATATAGTTGTCTTTTAATGTGGAAAACAAGTTTCCATTGACAACATGTGGTAAATAAACTTGACTCTGGTGACCTTTTTGAGGTCGGGGTGATATGATGTAGTGTGTGATTTTAAGTTTTGTCATCCCGACACATAATATTATATATTTATGATGTAGGATTTTAGTTAATCTTCTTTGAATTTATTTTCAAATGTACCTTATTCTGATGAATTTCTCTTTATCTAGAATCAAATTAGCATTTCGTAAGTAGTTGGTGTTCAGTACAGGATCGATTGCCCAGGTTACTTATGATTTTCACTTACACTTTTCTCATGACATTCCAAATGCTACACGTTAGTGTGTATACCAGTGTTCACGTAAATAACTGTACCTTGCTTCTCACTAGTAGTAGTAGAAGTAGAAGTAATGGTTGCGAATTCCCTTGTTGTTCAATCGTGAAATTCAATATTTACTGCGTAGTTACTCTAAAATTGACATTGATGATGTGCATGACATCCACTTATCTAATAACAATAGTTTCTATGATATACCTTTACTATTATTGTGCGAATATGTCATGTGCGAGATCTGCGAAATTACGTTTGAAATAAATTACAGAAATAGATTTAGTATAACTAATTTCGTAATCAGCTCTTATAGGTTACCAAAGCGCATTGATATGATGACGGTAACTGCCCATAAGTTCACAAATAAACGTGCGCAAGATATTCATCCTTCTTTCGGTTAGGGCTATGCAACCTATTAGACCATATGTTGTGACAAAATTCATAGTTATTAATAGTTAAAATTCACTGGACGTCGTGGACACCATACTCGTAGAGGCGGCCTGTGGGGAATTCCGTTTGTAATTAAACTATTTATGGTAATCAACTTATTATAAATGTATTTAAACGTAAATTCATACATTGGAATTTGATTAAAAGATCGCATTTATTAGTCGTAAAACTAGTATGTTGTTATGAAAAGGATATTAGTCGAAACACGTTGAGATTCGCAGAAGATGTTAAAATGCAAATAAAAGTCATAAGTAGAAATAAAATTTGAATTTATATGTCATTGACCAGATAGCAGCAGATATGGTTAGAGATCAGTGAATTAGGGTCTTTCAAAAAACATCGCGTTTTTTAGGTTTTATTGTATCGTACGTAATAATTATATTGAATACCAACGAGTTACTAAATTCCAAAATAGCTTCGATGACAATTACTTCTAGGTGACCGATAAAGGGAAAAGATCGTTGTATATTTTTTAAAACTATTTAAATTACATTTAATACAATTATTTTACCCAAAATTGACGGACAACCTGTTTATTGTTTATGTTCAAAAAGCTGATAATGACTATGTAAGTGGACCACAAGATGAACGCATTCATTCATAATTTTATTAATGATTCATTTAAATGATGAGAATAGGCTGTATCGTTAAACCACAGAGCCACGTGAGTCACCGGTAACGGAAGGTCAGCCCAGAGGAAAGCCACATTACCATATTTGCACTGAGCCTTTATAAGGAGATCCATTAACATCTTGATCTCGTAACTGTTATGGATTCACGTCACCTTCGTCTCAAGGGAGGAAATAAGGTCTTTCAGTTGTTGTTTTGTCCTTTGTCGGTATTTTTGTTTTGTATTGTTTTGCGTATGTAGGTATTACAATTTTGTGACAGCAGATCTCACTATAAAACACTAGCGGCCGCCCGCGACTCCGTCCGCATGGTTTTCGGTTTTCGCACATATAGGTACTATACTATAGCCTTAAGCCTTCCTCGTCAAATGGACTATCCAACAAACTCTTCAGATTTATTATATTTGTGTATAGTAGTATAATTTTTAATAAACTATTATCTTATCAATATAATTTATTTTATAGGAGATTCTATAGAAATTGTTACCTCAACTCAAACTAAACTCAGTCTTTACTTTTGTGTTATTGATATGAATGTGTATTTGATTGTTGGAACAATCACAGTCCTGAAGTCGCCATAAAGAACGATCCTACTACTCCCACACATTTACTTGAGTTTTCCACGGGTTAGTAATAATTCAATTCGACTAGACTTTACGACTTGAACTACAGCTAGCATGGTATGGTACTTAGAATACGCATGTTAATTACCAGTTACTAACCGAAGCATGATTCTGTAGTCCATTTAAGAACACAATGTTGCTATTTAGGAATTAATTAGTACGTCGGACTTACCGGTGTTTGAACGCGAGGCATGCCTTCCTATTCCCAGTGCTTCAGTACTGTTTTAGCTGCCTGCAGCTTATTTCCTGGATCCATAATTAAGTCTTCAATCAGTGCTTTCGCTTTATCTACATTGTAAATTGAATCGCGAACGACTTTTTTTTTACCTCATGAAAAACATTTTAAGGATCACAGGCAAAGACAAATCGGTTTTAGTGAGCCTTTTTAGTGCTGACAATAAATTTGGACGTTCCAGATTCAGCTTAACTGTTTAAAAACACGTTATTTGTGTAAAAACGTTCGTTGCGTTAAATTTACTGTATCGTTAATCTCTTTTATTGCTGTTATTTGTTAGAAATTGCTTTTCTTCAATGTAAATTGAATTTCGCAGAGTAAATATTTATAAGTTGTTTTATGATTATTATCCAAGGTGAGGTGATCATATTATTTCATAAGCTGAATGTGTTTTTTTTTTCTTTTGTCTGTGATGCAGTAAATAAAGCTAATTGATACTTTAAGGATATCTATTGGTCTAGTCTAGATAGTACGTTTACTCTGTTTTTTCTTAAGACTAGGTCGGTCAGTGACATCAGAATCAGTCGCCTTCATGGGATTAATTGTCACAAATTGGCTGGATGCCAATTGGATCTCAATTTGTTGAATTTGCATAGAATATTCAGCGTTAGAAGTGGCTATGTTTTCCGGTGTGAGTCATTGTGAAAATAAAGAGTCTGTTGAACTTTCATAAGTTTCCCAAGAGACGTGGAAATGAGTGAAAGCGTGTGATCATTGCGTATGAATACAAAAGTTATGTGATAATGACGTTTTCCATTAGCAAGATAAAACGAAGTGTATGTTTTTTCCCAATCTTTCAAAACATATTTTATAGCATACCATGTTTTTTTTTTGACAGGTCCGTTGGTCGAGTGGCTAGAGACCCTGGCTACAAAACCAAGGGTCGCGGGTTCGAATCCCGCTAGGGGCAAATGTTTGTGTGATGAACATCGGCATTTGTACTCGAGTCATGGATGTTTATAAAAGTATTTAAGTATGTCTATCCGTTCCCTAGCTTCCATAGTACAAGCTTCGAGCTTAGTTTGGGGCTAGGCAATTGGTGTGATAGTCCAAGGCATTTATTATTATTTATTTTTATTTTGTTTTTGGGTACCGTTTTATGAGTTTCAATTATATATTGCTACATACAACGAGTATAAAATTATTTCATACGACGTTTTTCCAAAATACGTAACGGTTTGAATAATATGTTTTTAGGGTTCCGTAGCCAAAATGGCAAAAAAACGGAACCCTTATAGATTCGTCATGTCTGTCTGTCTGTCTGTCTGTCTGTCCGCCAGTCTGTCACAGCCACTTTTTTCAGAAACTATAAGTACTTTACTGTTGAAACTTGGTGAGTAGATGTATTCTGTGAACCGCAACAAGGTTTTCATACGAAAATAGAAAAAAAATAAAAATAGTGGGGGGTCCCAATAGTCAGAACTGAAACTCGAAATATTTTTTTTCATTGAACATATACGTGTGGGGTATCTATGGATAGGTCTTAAAAAAATATATTAAGGTTTCTAATATCACTTTTTTCTAAAGTGAATACTTTGCGTGACAGACCCTTCCAAAGTGGAAAAAAGTGTGTCCCCCCCCCCCCTCTAACTTCTAAAATAAGAGGATGATAAAACTGAAATGATTATATAATGTACATAACCATAAAAACTACCAACGAAAATTGGTTCGAACGAAATCTATTCAGTAGTTTTTTTTAAAACGTCAAAAATAGAATTTGTACGGAACCCTCAGTGCGGGAGTCCCACTCGCACTTGGCCAATTTTTTAGAATAAATATAATATCTTCAAAATGTTTTTGATAATGATCAAGTAATTTGAAAAAAAATCGTTTTCAGTGTGTTCATCCAGCCTATGTAGGTTGTTCATTGATATACAAAAACCCTATATCAATGAGTTGTTGCTTAAATACCTGAGATGTACTCGTGATGAAGTAATTACAAAAATGTCGAAATGCCAAGCCCTTGCATCCGGCTCTCTATTGAACTATTCATTTGCATCGTGTACTTATTTGAGGGAGTGGGTGTACTTAACTAAGAGAGTAATGAAAAAATACGTAGGTATCTTATGTGCACATCTTTGTACCGATGAATCGCTTAGTCTGATAGAGAATTTTGTGCCTCTATAATGAATGCCAAATGGAAAAGATCATCGTTTCTCGGATTCTGATGTTATCCTAAAGCCTTGATAATTTTACGAAGTTGGAATTTAAACTTTAATATTTCGCTTGAGAGCGATTAGTAATCAAAGATTGCTTAATTTTGATATAAACATTGTTGGGAATATGGGATGAACATTTGCACGAACTAAACCCACAAACATTTCACTGCCAAAGCCAACATGGGGTCGTATATCTATAGGATTTAATCCAACTAACGTATAATTTGCAATCCCCTCGGAAACCTTGACCGGCTTTGCTAATCCCAGGCTGACACGCGAAGCCGCGTCCGGAATGTCTGTCGTCGATGACAGCGCGGCTATTTGCCGTGTAAACTGTTTGTTGTGCTAAATAGATGGATTCGACGAGTTTCTTTTATATTTAATGGCCAGTAATATCGTTAATACCAGGAGAATATTGTTAGTTATATGCTCTACAAAATTAGATTGTCTTTAAGTCATAGTCGTCCTTTAAGAAAGTGCTAAGTTTAAATTAATTTCAAAGTTTTAGGTATCCCTTAACATTCAATATTCTTTCAAATAAATATCAATAATAGAAATCTAAGAGCGATGGTGGCCTAGTGGTACGGACGGCGCCTCACATACGTGAGGGCCGCGGTTTGAATACGGGCCCACACCTTTGGATTTTTCGAAATCTATGTGTTGACTTGTGCCATTAGCTCGGCGGTGAGGAAAAACACCATGAGGAAACCTGCACATTCAGTGATTTCTGACTTTAGTTCAGTTAGATCTGAATGTGTAACCATGATCCAATCTGTCTGGTTCTCCTCTATGGGTCTGATGGCAGTCGCTTCACTGTAATAACCAGACTTGCCAAATCCTGGCTCATGGTCAAAGCGGACCCCGTATAGAAATGGGATAAACGCTAGGAAGAAGAAGAAGAAGAATAGGAATCTAAACTCAAATTTCATTCACGCTTCTGTTCTGCATTTGAGTTACACTCGCTGATTTAAAATAATAATCGTTGCTTATAAATACTTAACCAATTTTGCTAAGAACAGTCCTCAGCAGGGAAATAATTGAATCTCCTTTCTTATTTCTTTACTTCATAAATACACTGAATAGTTTGGGCCCCGAAGTTTCTAGGTAACTCTAGCCTTGGTAGAGTGCGACTTGCTCTTGGTCTGTTTATTCTGCAATGTGTAAATGCATTAATCAATCAATCAATCAATCAATCATTTATTGCTCCATAATGTACAATACAGGTGTAATAATATAGTGTTAACACTAACAAGGATCATTATGGGCCCTGTAGGGCACAGCAACTAGAAGAGGGGAAGATTATAATTATTGAAGCTTAGATGCATTATGCATCCGCCGACCAATTGCATAGCCAATGCCATTGTAGCGATCCTGTCATCCTGTTACAGGGTCCTAGAGGTCGTTCGTAGGACAAACCATTAAAATAATTAATAATGAATGTTTGTACTAGATAATAGTGACTTCAAATTCACGCCAAAATGGGTATTACAAAAACATCCAAATTGCTTCATCCAAACCGTTTCATCCAAATCTTAATATCAACAAAATTAACTCAGCAGTAAAAACAAAACAAATTATCTCCGTGGGTCCACAATCCACATGTTTAATTTTTTTCTCAGATTTATCTACCTGACTATTTTTAAACAAGCAAAATATTTTTCATAATTATTACATCGGTTTTTTTTTAAAAGTTTGGTTTCTGCCACTTTTAATATCAAGCAAGAACACACCATGATGTGTAGACTGTGATGTCACTTTGTACATATGTATTTATAGGTTTTATGTGTTGTTATAATCCTACACGCGTAATGTTACTTTCTGTGGTTTTATTGCCATCGAATCAATGTTGGGGACGTGACGGGCTTGTACCCTGCATAAATATGAATGTAAGGCTTGTATGGACTAGAAATCCATAACATACAAAAGCAACTAAATATTTCCATGGTTTCTAGAACATTGAACGATAATCTTTAATTTCTCTTGTTCTTAAGCATTTTAATTCGTTTTATAATACTTTCAATCTTGTTGAAGTCTGTAACGGTTCATCAAAATTCAAAGCTTTAACGGTAATTAACATTTCGTGTCCTGTTGTTTTTCAGTTACAAATGCTCTTTCTTTTATATTTTCGTAATCTGTTGAATTTGTTGATTTATTTGTAAGTGTTACGTTAACTCGGTGAATGACCTCATTAGATTCGGATGTGATGCCAAATTCTTTTTTGACTCGACCCTTTTTATTTTTGTCTGCACTAACGCTGCGTATTATTAGTTTAGAACGATTTGTCATTTCTAGACATTCACTTCCCTCTATATTTATAAAAATTTAATCACCTGTTGCGGCGTAAGAAAATATATTTTTTTAATTACGTAAAATGGATGTGTGGGTAGTATCTACTGGTATTTCTCTTTTATAAAAAGAGTTGACAACAAAATTTCATGTTTTCCTACCATGGAGATGGTTTTGTATTCAGATTCTATCTTTTCATGCTCATAAAACTTTATATTAATGCTTAAGAACTTAATATTAACACTGCATATATATCTAAACCCTAAGGTTAATGACTTTTTAGTGTTTTGTTTTATATGTTTAAACTCCTCACATATTATGTAGTTGTTTCTAAATGTGCTAAGTTGTATTGATCAGCGCCACCTATCGTGATCGACAAACATTTGAACGCATGTATACGAACTACAGTAACTGTTGCTTTTATTACTCCACCGAGGTTTTACGTTACTCCACTAGATGGCTTCGACAGGCTTTACATTTTACAGCTTAATAATTTTATCAGCGCATTAATCAGAATATAAGATTTTGTTAATATGTAGATGATTAACCATTGATGCCTTATAAAATAACTTGTCACGTACACTTTGAAGTGTTGGAGGGAAGTGGGAAATGCAATCGATCGTTATCGGGCGCGACGCACTATGACGTCACGGGTGCATTAACCGCTGCAGTCGCACCCGCCCGCCCACGCTCGGGAAAGCGGCAATGTCACTCGCGAATCCTTGAACCTACCTCAATTTGCGTCTAGGTACGACCGTCGGTAGACTAGACGAACACCTTACGTTTTAATTGTGACTCGAAACTTCTGCATTATAGTCGTCAGCGTCCAAGTTCACTCGTTGCCAGGGTCTGCCTGTGATCCAGTAAATCAACGTTTTTCCTCGCGTTCAAAGTACCAGGAACTAACTGAATGATTCACTGTGGATAAACAAAAGTGCTATAGTTTGACCAGCCGTTACGTATACCGACTCAAATACTAAACATATGGCGGGAGATCGCATTCCTCCGCGTTCATTCTGGAATAACTACTCAGTTTTGCTGTAATCCCCGGACTGACCAGTGCAAAACATTATTTTCAAGTGAGAATTTTCCAGGATTGCAAGGATAATGTCAGGTGAGTCACCGCTTGGTAAATGTTGTACTGGAAGCTTTTAAAAGGCTGGAAATGTTATCGTTTTGGTCAGACATAAGTCTGAATAATTTATTGGCAGAATATGCGTGTGTACCTCTATAATACAGAGTCTTGTAGCCATTTTCAATGTTAATGTGAAGATAATCCGTCTTTCCGAGGTAAAAGATCGGAGTCTTAGCAACAGTGAAACTGTTATTCAAGTCGAGAACTTGATACGTCTGTATCAAGCACAATTTCTATTCTCATCTTTTGGAATAGTACTGACAACTATCTGCTGGATATCTTGAAGCAGTTGCTAAGGAAGGCAAAGAGAAGAGACTCATTGACGACTATGTGCTATTGATTAAATCACCACAAGGTAAGGCGGCTCTATTGATATTTTGTCGGATCCATTTCGGGGATGTGATCCAGGACTATAATTTGGTGTCACCATGCTTATCTTTAATCGGTAAACTGTACGTACAGGTTGATATACTGTTTTATGTTGGAAGTTGGAGGTTCCCGATTCGGCATATACAGGGCTAAGATGTGAAACCTTTTGTCACAGTATCTGCTTTCTGATAAGTATCACGACGTAAGCGCAATTAGACTGCGAGGCAGTTGTTATAGGCTCCATTCCTGTTAAGTCATAAATTGTTTTAAAAAATACCATTAAGGAATTCTTCTTTAATAGGTCAAACATCTGCTTAGATAGATGTAATTTTAGAATTTGATAATTTTGATTTTACACTTACACAGCTGTGTTTGATACACACAGTTTGCTTGGCATAATATCAAACAATCGTAAAATCCTAGTTTATTTTATGATATGGTCGGTACTTGTGATGTTAAATACTAGATGAATAATGCGAGTATGGCTCATTCATATCGTGGAAATAGACACAATTTATTCCGCGGATCATTTAAGAAATGTTTGCCTCAATGTAAATATAGCTTGATAAAAAGAGAATCTCTAC
Organism: Nomophila noctuella; assembly: GCA_958496325.1. Taxonomy (NCBI): domain Eukaryota; kingdom Metazoa; phylum Arthropoda; class Insecta; order Lepidoptera; family Crambidae; genus Nomophila; species Nomophila noctuella. The sequence continues at coordinate 14,829,320 of OY292484.1, forward strand.
ACCTTTTCGAAAATAATCATAACCTATTCGACGTAGTCCACTTAGGCACCCAATTTTGAGTAAGCAAAACTTGTATCTGTAGGACATAAAAAACTGATAACACTGGTTCCGTGTTTTCCATTCAGGGTGCGGATCTCTAAAAAGCATTTCTATGTAGTGATTGTGTGTCAAATGACTCGCCCGGTGAGGTCGCGAGTGCTGTCCCTCCAAGTATGGGCGGCGTAGGTTTGAAGTGCCAGGTTACTTGGGAAAAGGCTACTGGTTCTTGTACTACATCTCGAAAGTGATCCAATGTGTTAACGTTACTTTAGACAGCTACGGGAGTAAGTTTATCGGTTATTGTTTTGCGATGAATAAATCGGTACAAAAAGGGAGTTGTTATACTTTACAAGTTGAAGTTTATTTCCAATCCATTTATGCTATAGCTCTGTAAATAAAATACCACACTCAATGCATCTGAACATTTCGTGGATTAACTCTCCTATTCTTGCATATCGCTAATTACTAGTTAGCGTTCTGTTAAAACCAGATAAAATAATATATGTGTACATTTGAACTAAGCGGTAGGAATATGTAATTTGTACTTATCAGACGACGTAACCGCGGGCGGGAAGCTGTGTCCATCATATTAATGTGAAGTTAGAGCTCACACGGAGCATTTTAACAACTGTGATGCAACCAGTCCGCGTTCTGATGACTGTATTAGAACTGTCGCGTCCTGTAATTATCCCATATGCATCAGCGAAGCCGCTTACGACAGTTGCAACTGTAAAATAGTGTTAGCTGTGATATTAATCCGTCTTGTAGCGTACTATCGGGCAGATGATTGGATACTGCTTTCTCCGATCGCTTTGTTCCTATCTCGTTAAGGAACGCTTGCACCATGATCCAGGTCTTGGTAAGTTCTTCTTTTACATTGGAGCGAATGTCATCATACTTCCGTAATGTAATGGAGGTAAACTGTCAATTTTTTTTATTAAATTAATTAATAACTTTTTAAATCGTATTGGTTACAAGCCGTTCATTGTCCATATTTGATAAAGCACTTTGATAAAGCACCTTAAACTAAAGAAAACCCCCTATTTACATATTCACACACGCTATTGATTATATTATACTCAAGTGTTCAAAAGTACCGTGCACAGGCACACCTACTGTATTAAAATTTAAGGACAACTAAACAATTGCCTATAAATTAGAGTGCGCGTTTGTATTATGCCGACGCATACGTTGAATGAAACAAATAGGTTTAATTATTTAAGCCCCAGGCTTGTTCTTGTCCTCTTCAGATGTCCATTTAGTCAGTTCGAGGTCCCCTTAATCAGTAACGTTTATCGAAGTTTTAATAGATGGCGCGCTATAAAAAAGTTTTTTGGATTCTACTAATGTGGTTGGCGCTTTTAAGGGTTTTACGGTTCTCGAAGATATTCTATATGGACTTGGTTTTTATCTGAACTTTCATTTGATAAACCTTTGATGGGGTACCCGCTAAAAGGTATAAATTAAAACTTCTCCGGCTGTACTGCATAGACAGCGGTATTAAATTATTATCTTAACTATTATGTCTTACCTAATCTCGACGCACCCAAAGATACCTTGGTCGTCAACGTTATTAATTACATCACTAAGTAAGGGCCTGATTGGATCCTGCCTGGGTTAATTTTCTTGACCTCAGTGATTAGTACGAGATGCTTGTAGACATAGTATGAAAAGTTCAAAACATTTACCGAATAGAATCGCCAATAGAATGTTGTCAAAAAACTTAAAGCTCTCACATTAGGGTCTGTGTATGAACATAATCATTAAAAATTATGATGAACATTTCAAAATTATATCGACATTCACAGTCCTACACGCAAGATAATGTAGCAATCTAAATCACGTTACCAAAAATATCGTTCGCCCACTCTCGGACAACCCGGAAGCGATTGCTAATTAAGCATAGATAATACCTAATTATATTACGAAACTGCGGACGCTGCGGGAGACGAATCTCCTCTTCACGCTTCGTTAGACGCGACATGGCTGGCCATCCGACACGCTTGCTTGTTGGTCATCAAGATCCACGCTATTTTAAGGACGTATAATTCAACCGGACGCTTCTAGAAGACCATTCGTTCCAAATGAACCATTCAAATTGCCCAAACGAACAGCTCGCCGTGTCTGCATAGCGACACCATAAATGTATACAATTAGGCTAAACATGGCCTCAGATTTTTTACCGCCGTGCATTATGGTCATCAATGTATTCGCAAAAAGTTAATGCGATACACAAACTCGGTCGCCTTTATTTAATTAATCAACGCTTACAGATTGCGGATTAAATTTCTCGCGGCTCGGCCCGGTCAGGAAGCCAGCCGCAAAAAGGTGGCGATCCGCAGGCTGCCGCGTCCCGCATAGTGCATCCCGTCCGCGGCGGTTCCGAGAACGCCCGGTCCGCTAGGCACCGCGCGACCTTCCCTGGACCCTCGTTACCGATACGTTTATCGCCCACACGTCCCCATTAAATGCGCAATTCCTTGCCACAAAGAGCCGAAGATCATTAGAAGTCCGTCCCACTGGTGTCGCGTGTAGCGCTAGGCCGCGGCCGGCTGGCATGGCAGTCGCCTCGACGACAGCCATCCGACCACGCCGCTGCATCGCGCGGGTCCGGTCTCGATCTATTGACACTCGTAATTGACGATCGCCAATCGCCGACGCGTGTTGTGCAGTGTTTGTGATTCGGATTGGTTTCCGTTGATGAGTGTGACAAATCTTCAATTTGTGGTCGTTAGTGCGGTCTGAACTGCTGGCAGCTGGCTTACGTTTCGAAACACCTCCAAAAACGGACATATTTATTTTCTATGTTATTAGTTAGTATTTCATTTTATATGAATTTGAGTAGAATTCATATTTTTAACGGACTCCTAGAGTTCTAGAACTAGACCTGATATCTCTTCATTATAATATGTGCAGACGAACTGACATTTAAACGTTGTTCTTTGTGCGGCAGACATCCCGACATGACGAAACGTTTTGTCGTCATAAATGTCAACAGTCAATCAAAGAACACGAGGCGATAGTATTTGGCGCCGCCAGGCATCAGTATTAATTGCCTATAAATAAATCAGAGCATCACATCAGCCATTGAATAAAGAGCCAGCAATGTTCTCGAAATCAAACAGAGGACAGTTTAAGAGTTCATTCCTAGGGCTCTGTTAAAGTTGGTTGTATGTAACAAATAGTTTGTTGATACACTTTCCGGGGACGTTACGCTTAAGTATAAGTAACAAAAAAATCAGTAGGATCCATTTAAAGCAGTTTCGTGCTTACATATCTCTGGATATAATTTAAACAACTATCGTTACTTGAGTGTAGTTTATAAGTTAGTTAAGTACTTACTGGTTACTGGAACTGTATCGGCAAAACAGCAATCAAGATGTTTCCCTCAAACGGTTTGCCGAAGCCGCAATAATAAAGCGTTCAACAACATAATTCGACACGCTCCAATGAAATTGCCGTTTCTGTCATGTTCTTGCTCAATTAAGTTTCCGTGCGACTTGTCATGTTTGCTGGCAACAATTGACATGTTGGATACACCAGCCTCGGGTTATGAAATATGCATATCGTGTCCCGAGATGGATCCACATGTCTCTCCTTATTGTTTGACGTCTTCATGTCGACGTCGTAATGATGACGTGGAATTATTTCATATGCATCAGCATTTCAAATCATTGTTATGCACATGACGTTTTGGTTGTTGTTTTCCGGAATCAACTAGTTCTGAAAATTACTATCACGAATCGTTCCATGTTGCTATTATGAGTACTATTATTCTCTAGTGTATTTTTATCGAATAGCAAGTTCGGCATCCAAAAAGAGGTCAATGACATGTTATAGTAAGGCTGGGTTTCAAATACTCGTCCCAATATTGGAGTATTGATAAATGCTGTTAGGTTCTTCTTACTGAATGGGACTGGCTTGAACAAACAAAGAAGGAAATATAGATATGTAAACTTATGCCCAATTTTGGGGCACAAGTAGAAAAGTTATTAAAAAAAATTACGCACTATTAATCTTCTTCTTCGTCCTAGCGTTTTCCCAGCCTAGTGCCGGGGTCCGCTTTCGTGCACTCCTCCACTTTGCCCGGTCTTCTGCATCCTCCCACTATTATTATTACCGAATAAAAAATTGTCATGTTTAGAAAAAAGTAGAAAAAAATGTTTGACAATATGTTTAAGAAATATTTGTTTCTGTGGGAAACCAGTGCAAATAAGTCCTTATAAATATTTGGTCATAAGCATAATAAAGTAGAATAGGTATAACATTGTCTGCCAATTTAAATAATTAATTACAAATAAAACAATGCGACGACGTCTATGTCAGCTAATAGAATACATGGTAGATATGATTTATGACTATGTTGGCTATATTTCAAATTAATTACCAACGGTTTTTCCGTTCGCAAGGAGTGTAGGCTGACAGTCCATTTGTGTACACACAGTTGTTGACTCTATAATTTTAGAGTAATATTTCATTCATAGTTAACTGGACCTTCTGAATTAATAAGCGCGATTTTATTGTAAGCTCTAGCCCACATGGTGTGAAAAGCTGCCACTTCCATTTCAAGATCACTCATCGTGCCATACTTAACGCCATAGCGAATTCCGGGTTTTTTGTTTTGAACTTGTTTACTTCCACACGTTAACTGGTTCTTTCTGGTTAACTGCAAGTTTCTTCCTCGGTTTTCATATTAAATAAAAAATAATCCTTAGCTAATATCTAGTAGGTGTTGGAATTTCGCTTGCACTGCTACAGGTTTAGCATCGAAGTTACAAGTTTTATTTTGCTCATTTTCTGTAGTCTTTACTTGACAGTTGACGTTGGCGTTGCTTATTAGCAAGTGCATGTAAATCTTTGTGTTTATTCACTTCGAAGACATTAAGTACTTCACGAATAATGATGCTGGAACATCAACACCTTCTTTATGGTACTAGAACTCTCCAAGATATTTTGCATGTCATAACTTACTATTTTGTTGTTAATACGTTACGAAAGCGTCCCTTCGTATTTCTTTGTTTGTGATTTTACACGCAAAAGCTCTATTCATAGTAAATTTGAAAGTGGCTTGCATTGTTAGGGCGTCACGTAGCTTTAACTATGGTAATATTAATTCTCCTGAGATTGCTTGGATATTTTTTTGCCGATTAAAATAACACCTCGTTTTGAAAATGTTTACTTTGTAAAGCAGATGAAATGTTAATAGATTTAAAGGTTCGATGTTTGTATTAGATTTGTAATAATATTCTGACGGGGACCATTTTCGCCTGGAAAATCTTCTGGTTTTCATCTGCAACTTTTATAATCATCAAAATATAGTACTGCTTTGCGTATGCCTGGTGCCTTATTACAATTTGTTGCGGTTAGCCTCAATGTCTTTGGAAAGCAACATTTTAAAAGCCCATTGTAAGCTACAAGCATACAATGAGCATTTCCTTGCTTTTTCTTGTTTACTTTGTTAACCCTAATGGCCACAAAAGGTTTACAAAGCCTTTTTTTATTGCACGAAGTCAAGAAACGCCCCGCATGCAGTATTGATGACGTTTGTTCACAGACTCCATATTTTATTCTTCCAAATTCTTGCGACCTGCTTAAATTTTAAATCCACAGTGCACAGTACTGCACAGTGTAGGTACTTGTATTATTTAAAGTAGACAACTTTAATATACTGGATTCATAAATTAAGCCAAAAAGCGAAGAGAAATTTATCTGTGTTTTAGGCGACACATATCAGGTTCATACAAAAGTCTTTCCAAAAAAATAATGCTGTTTCTTTCTTCCCGTCTCATACGCTGGAAAATTCTTCCTGTACCATGGGAACCTATAATGAATGCCTTCACATTATGTCAAACCACTCGCTTATTTGCTGGCTCCATCCTACCTCCCATTGTCCTCTTGTCTATAACAGCTTGATTGTCCCACATTTATTTAATTACATCTACGATTACGTTGGAGGCGTGCATTTTATTTGCGTATTGAACCGTGACGGTATCTGATCTATTTGATCGCTCGTCATACGCGTTTCCGGCAATAAGTCTAGTATCAATTGCACGCGATGTTGCTGTAGGTAAGTTGTTGAAGGCTCCAATGTCATCGAAGATTGGTATCAATTAAAATTTTTGTATTTTAGGCCGAATAACTAATGCTTTGCTAAGTTTTGTTATGCTTGCATTGGCTACTCAATAACAGGCCTACTCACTGTTGGCACTTCCGGGTTTAATTATAGTAAATTTACCACATTTTTCTTGTAGCAAGACTTCTAGTTGCCCGTTCCTTTGTGTATCAGAATCAGATGTCAACCACTGACGGTCTTTCAGATATTTTCTCCAATAATTTACTATATCGTTTATGGAACCATTTAAACTGTATCAACGACGACATGTAACAACTATAAAAATACATTTAATTCCTCCTAGAGTATGTGGTGGCCTTCATTCACGTTACACCCACTTGGATGGGCGCCGCCTACAGTGTCACATGGACAAGCCTTATCTTTGTTTTGTAATCATTGATTATGCAATTATTATACGACAATTAGATTACGTCGTCTCCTTAGTAGTTGAAGTATCAGGAATAAATATAAACGTTGGCATGAAGCGTATTACGTACGAACGGCAAACAATTAACAAACTTGAAGTCTAATGATACGTCCGTATGCACGAGTATATTATCCTATTGTACTGCAATTAACGGAACCTATTTGGTTTAATTGACCCGGATTGACATATTTACTGAGAGTCATTACAAAGTTTAAAAAATCGTCAAGCTCCAAAATTGAGGAAAAAAATGTTGTTGTCCCTATGATTAACGTTCACTAGTACCTACTTACATTTATATTTTAAAAACATTATATCGAGCTATTTTGTCTGTAATCAAAATCTATACTTGATGTTTTAAAGCAATTTCTGAAGTTTAAAAAGAGAGTAGGATTGATAAATCGAAAGACAAATCACTCTAAAATAGTTGATCTAAATATAAACTCTAAGCGTACTACGTGTTAAATGTTTTAAATTAAACTAACACAGTATCACTCAAATTACCCAAAGTAAATATAGCTAAAAAGTGTTATGTTCAATTTGCTTTCTAAACACGTTGTATATTCCCTTTTAAACTTTGATAATGTGTGAAGTGAAACCGAGGAGAGATTAGTTTACTCACATCAAAACTTATCGTTCACACGCTCGTTGTCATAATTATTTCATCCGATGAAAACAGGTATCATATTTGTTACCGTGTTCTAATTTGGTTACTCCGTGCAAATGAGCTTTCAATTTTGAGTGGCACAACTTTATACTTAACAGTGGGGTGGTGGCGCTATGTCATTTCATTCCCTCTAAGATGGTTGAGTGAGGTGATGGCTGACACATACGTCATACTTGTGAACAGGTGCCACCTTTGGGGACTGGTCGACTAGGACGCAACCAGTCCAGAATAAATTAATATTTTAATTTTAATTTATAGTGACAGTAGACTGTATGACTCAGTGACAGCTATTATTGTAGACACATTATTGTAAAAATTATGGCGTTTAAAAAGAGCAACTGTCGAGTTTCTTGCCGATTCTTCTCGGCAGAATACTGCCTTCCGAATCGGCGGTCGAGTCATTGCTACTGTAATTTTTTTAATGACGATTCATAAGTGCTTATATTAAGCCCAATTGAATAAATAATATTTTTATCTTTATCTTTTATCTAGTGAAGAAAGTTTCATATATACTTACATCAATACATAGTATAAAACAAAATCGCTTTCGCTGTATGTCCGTAAATATGCTTAGATCTTTAAAACTACGCAACGGATTTTGACGCGGTTGTTTTTAATAGATAGAGTGATTCTTAAGGAAGGTTTGTATGTATAATACATGTAAGTAAGTACCACGGGCGAAGCCGGGGCGGGCAGCTAGTATGATAATAAAGCTGAAGAGTATGTTTGTTTGAACGCGCTAATCTCAGGATTTTTTTTCCTAGTTGGATAGTCCATGTGTCTTAGCTCGATTTGGCCTTCGTGCTTTAACAATAGAAACATAAGTATCAATATCCCCTGTTTCATGTTATTTCCTATCTATATTTTGGATTCAGAATATTATTTTTCAACTTTTCTTAAAAATCCGCTACTACAAATACTAACCGGGGCGGGCTGTACTGTTTCTTATATGTTGTGATGCGTGCCCTACGGCCGCCCACTCTCCAGACGGGATTATGTAACTACCGACGACAACGCACAGGTGTCCCACCTAATGAGCACATGTTCCTACTAACTGCCTACTCTGCTTACGCAAGGGTACTACGAGTTCTGTGATGATTTGGTCAATGATGTTTCAATTGACAGTCGTATTAATAACCTAAAAATCTAATTGAAGATTAACGTCCTTCTGTTCTTTGGTTCATTGCACTGTTTGGGAAACTATGACTGATCTATAGATAATAGCTGTAGAGAAGTGGAAGCGGCAATAAATTTCAAAGGCACGTGCTTTTGGTACAAATGTAGCGACTCGTAGCAACAACAACTTGTCACAGACGTCAATCGTTTCAGAGAGCCATTGTTCCTCCGACCCAAATGTCTCATCGTCTCCCGTAACGATAAATAGGTTAACGAAGTCAGTTCGCAATAGGTTGTGAAACGGCGGAAATGACCACCTGCCGGGAATAGAACGCCGCGTAACTCTGTCGCCAGCCAGCAGTGCGACCGCGCTATCACCCGGCGTCGCTCGCCTGCAGATAACTCACCATCGCACCGAAAATAACCAGTCTACCTCGAGCCGCGGTCCGACCACGACTGCCCGCGAAATTCACCAGCTCCGCCTTTTATACCCTGCCGTGTATCTAGAGGGATGGCGTCGGTACGCACGCGCTCCGCATCCCCCAAGTCCGTCTCGTTCTCCCCCGTCCTCGAGCGCAAGTACAGCGCGGACCGGGGACCTCTGAACCCCCCCGAGCTAGCCTCGACGGATTGGAAGAAGTACTTCACGGATTTCAGTGCATACTTAGGTAAGTTTGAAAACAATTAGTGTAATCGTGAGTAATGCAGCTTTTATAGAGCGGCCTTGCGCTATATCGGTTGCGTGTCAGTGGAGCGTTCTGAACCGCGCGGTAAACAAACGTTGCGCAATCGCATCTAATCTCAGTTGTGATGGGTTAGAGCTTTTTGTCTACTCAAACATTATATTCGGTGGGTTAATTTTTTGGATCTTATTTAAGGTTACTAATTTAAGTCAGAGAATACATAAGCAACAAAAACTCGATTTTGTTACTAGTCTAAAACTTATTTGCAGAGGACTTAATGATGTGACATGAAATTTTAAGTCAAAGAGACCGTGTTACTAATACTCTTGTTATTCATTGGGTACTTTGATTGTGAATTTGAACAGCAACATTTTTCATCAATCAATGAAGTCCATATTCCTTTCGATAGGTCCTAAGTCTTAACCAATTTTAGTACTACTTTGCGAAGTTGCGGCTAGCCAAATAGCGCGATATCAGTTTGCGACGGTGTCACCTAGCAGATAACCTTGCGGCTAGCACCGCGGTCTGTCGATACTAACGCGGCATTGTTTACAAGTGTACTTGTCTCGTCACTTGTCACTTGATGTGCACTATGCTAATAATTTATTGCATCGCATGTCATTGTTGTTTTGTTTATTTCTATATCTGTTGCTTTAGTTGCGTTAACTAAGACCGACTGAAGAAATTTTCGGTTGTTGAATCGTATCGGTTTACTTACCTGCTAGCACGATGTACCAAGATTTAAGCATTCTTCTACCGCAGATCCACAATAAAAGCAAAGCCTGTGTGTAAAAGCAAAAGTACGACATGTAAACAAAACACAATGTGACTATCACATACTCTAAGTAGGCACCTTTTTGACCATTCACATAGGATACATAAAACCAATAGACATGTGCGTGTTCGTATTGGTTCATACACACAAATGTAAAGCAAGGGGATCGAACCCGCAACATTAGGTGTTATAGCTGACTGCTTAGCATTCTTTTACCCATTTCGAGAAAACGGTCGTCTACAAATGTTTTATTTTAATGTGTTGGCTGAATTTCTTACTCCATAGTAGGCAGGCAATCTCGGTTCAAATTTTTATTTTTGCCAATTCTAATAAGGCATAGACTATATTGTTTTTATATCTAGTCTGGCCTCAACTCAACTGTATTTGTGGAATGTGGGCCATGTCCTTTTTGGAAGATCCATTCTGACCATACGTAGTTTATTGATTATTACTTAACGACAGCTTCAATTCAATGCCTCCCACTCAGTATCGCAATGAAAATTAGCGTTTATCGGACCATTTTTTAATTCACTGTGACTTGTTTCCGTGTCTTTAAGAATAAGAACGAATATTCCGCTGCAATTAGCATCTTTAATTAACACCCTTTTAATTGTTTTTTATTTACCATATTGCATAAGTATCGACACGGTTGAATGTAAATGGACCCTACCTATCTTCAGGAAATAACAATGCGTCCTGTAACATTGTTTGCCTGCGTTATAAACTATTTCTTAGTCTAAACCAAAACGCCTTACGCATAAGCAGTTACAACCAAAGCCCAGCTAAATGCTTTTGCCGACAAAAATTCCTTAGGCACTACAATTTTTTTAGTACATTAAATGTACAAATTTTGTAATTTATATTAAAATCATATGTTTTCTAATACAATAATGAGTACCTTCTTATTATCATTAACCAATATTGTCAACTGCTGGGCGAAGGTATCCCCTAAATTTCTCCATCTGCATCTGTCTGCGGCCAAAATTGCCAATCGTGAGAAGTGAGCAAAGTTGTCACTCACACCATCTTTTCTTTGCCCTTCCCCTGATCCGTTAATGCCTAAAGTCGGTTTGGATCCGTGTCAATGAAAACAGATTTTTATAAAAGGAATAAAAAGCTTCAAAGTTATATCCGTTAAGGATCTCGTGTCTACGAATAACCATAAGGTTAGTCAGCCAATAAGGTCAAAGTTACTATCTTTCTCCATTAATCGGTATGCAAGTGCATTGCGGTAAGGCAAAGTTCACACGTATTTACTGGTTTCACCTTCAGATGGTGTAGTAAATGTATATTGGAAGCAAACCTTGGATTGTGCCTTGGATCTGGAAAAAGTTTTGGATCTAGATCTGGGAAAAGGTTTTTCTAGAATTGAATTGTTTAAGAGTGTTTAAATCTCAGTTGTTTTTAGTATCAAGTTTATTTTAATGCTCCTGCGATGTTGTTACTTGTAATGATAAGTCATTATTGCGTGTTATTAATTTGTATGAACTAATTATAACACAAGATAACGTAATGTGTGACCATATTTGTATTTGAATAAGTTTCAAGACTGTAATATTAACATCTGTTTTTTAAAAATTTTCAGTAGAGGAATACTAGTCAATCTCCGGCAAAAATTAGGAATGGAATCAAATTTTACCGGTCTTAAGTTTTAATCTGCTGATATTGAAAACATTTAACTAGTACATTACTTGAGTATGTAATGTAAATTATTTCGACTTTAATATGAATGAAGCTTAATAAGAGCAAGCGAGACAAATTCCACTCGCGCGCCGTCATCAGATGACGCCGCCCAGTCAGCGTTCATTGATGACAATCCAGCGTAAAGCGATTAAGCGCTTTAAAACTATTGTAAACTTTATAGTGTGAATTACATACAAATCGAAATGAAAACTGAACCAAGAAAAATATTTCGGTAGAGGTTAGATAGAGTCATTTAAGCAGCTATTTTAAGACATACAAATTATGTGTTTTCATAGTCCCCTAGTTGGTTGCGGATTAAATGAAACTAAATACTTGAAATTATTTAAATAAAATACTATTTACATCTGTATTTTGGAAGAATTTGCATTTAATATTAAATTTTACATTAATAATCTTTTCCATGAATTATTCAGTTATCCTCCTCAGGCAACAGCCTATCAAATGATTACTAAATTACCTATAAATAACTCATACAGACATCCATTATAGAACTACAACAACGCGCTTTAAATTCGAACGAAGAAACGCAAATGTTTATGTGAACAATGTGTTACGCTGCGCGCGATTTTTGCGGTCTGCGCTTCGAGGTGAATCAGTACTGCATTAGTCTATAGGAGAGCCGCCCGCGCCTCCTTAGTCGGCCTAAGGAGATATTTAAATTTAGAATCCCTGCCCTTGGATCCAGCCTTCTTTTTTTTCCATAAGCCGTTTCTCGCGAATCCTCGCGGCCAGTTTCAAGTGAACAGTTGGAAGTGTTGCCGAAATAAGTTTCGTTTTCGAGTCAAGATGTCAAGAGCACAAACGCACTATACGGTAAATGACGATATTTACGGGAAAATACTCAAGACTCCGGCGAAAACGAAGCCTAAGACGGATTATGCTGAGGTCTATGAAGCTTGCGAAGGATTAGGTACTTATACTTTTAATTTTTGTATAATAATATTATTTACACGTGCACGAATTGCATAATAATAGCGAGCATACAATGGGTCTTTTGATAGAATATGTATCCTTCTTATCTATGTTGTAAGGGCTTCATTAGTCTACGTCTCACGTCGACCGATAAGAGTGTGCCGGAGCCCATCTTAGATTATCCTCGCGGTCCTTATTAAAATTCGTTTAAACACTTTACGACTGGGTTGAAAAGGCGACGAACTCCGAAAGGCAAACTAGTTATCGGCATACACGTTCAAGGACGAAAAATCGAAGATTTGACATATAAGCTTGTGTTTTGGCAGAGCAAACTTTGAGATAAAAGTTGGGCTTAAAATTAAACATAACTTTGGTCTGAGTTTTGAGGATATTTGTCCATACGTTGGAACGAGTATCTTTTATGAAATGATGTTGAGTCACTAAATAATCGAAGCCCTTGATGTTACATTACTCGTAAAATATGACTCAAATTACGACGTAACCTTCTATTTCATAACCATTCAGCAGTACGATACGAGTATTAAATCACTCAATGTATTATTTGGTCAAATAAAGATCAATTAGCGTACGTATGCAGTATTATTACTTTTACTGTGATATGAGATCTAAAAACAAATATAAATAAACTGGGATCCAAAATTAACAGTGTATTGTATGTAGGTGGTATTACAATTAATATCATCATCATTAGACTATCGCAGTTCACTGCTGGACATAGGCCACTCCTAGGGCTCTCCATTTAGCCCGATCCTCGGCGACAGAGAATGAATAGTCATAAAATTATCCAGTGTTTTATAGAGCTGCTTTATTTGAGCATCTTGTAATTCATGAAATTTTGGTCTGAACGTCTTGCTCGATTTAATTAATTAGATTAAATTCTTTTGGATGCTCAATGAACAAGTAAATATGTAAAGTCTTGTTGTTAACTTTTGTCTGCTAATCGTGTGTCAGATAAACGATAAAATTGCTGTAATAAGTGCAGCTCCCGCCAGGCCAGTATTTACCTACATTGGCTCAATTAAACAGCTCGTTTGGAATAAAAGTGATGTCATGGCGGCCTGCAGATAATATTCGTATTTATGTCTTGGACAACGACGGTATGTTTGATCTAACTTTAAAACTATGTGTAGTCACTATCTGTACGATATTGATAAAAGCCGATTCACATAAACAAGTAGCTATCTGTATTTTGTGTTCTGAGATCATCGTAGAATGGTTAATTAGCAGAGAAATGAGAACAGATGAAGGCTTATTAACTCGACCTAAATCGGTTTTATTTCAGTAACCCAAAATCTTCAAACCGATAAAATTCTCTTTACGCTAATATCTGCACAAATATGTTGGTATCTTACAGGGACCGAACCCGGGCCTTTTTATGTGTTAACGGACATTTCTTTCGTACATCAAAGTTTTGAAAATGTTCTTTGTCGTTCAGTGCGAGAGTAAGCTAACTCTTTACTCCGACTGTAAGCTAACTCTTTACTCCGACTGTTACAGAATAATACTCGTGCATAACATAGTTTGAATAAAAGACAATCATTATCATACCATATTCGTTTTTTTATAATTTACCTGCTGCTGGCCAAAGGTCTCCCCTAATTATATCCATCTACATGTGGCTTATACATTTATCAAACAATTTTTCTTTTATTGTAATGGGTTTACGTTTACTAGCGCCAACTTCAACGTTGCAGAAAACCTCTCCTTAACCTTTTCTTTACCAGTATCTTTCCTCTCATTCCAGATGCGCTGCTCGCAGACCTTCAGAACTCGATCAACCCCGGCGCTCGGGTCGGGAGCCCGGCGGGGCGCAGCTCCCCCGGCGGTCGCACGGCCTCCCCTGGGCGCACCAGCTCTCCTGGCGGCAGGGGAGTCTCCCCAGGACGCCTGTCCTCGCCAGGGGGCAGCCTCAGCTCACCCACCTCCACAGGCTATGGATCCATCAACGGGTCGAGGAATATCAGCGACTACAACAAACCTAGTTCGGTGAGAGAATTTATGTACTTTAATTGAATAATAATAGGACCCGTGATCTCGAAAGAGTACCTACATAATAATAATAATTTATTTATTTATCATCACAAAAAGTACATACAGTATAGGTGGTTACATGGTTTTGATACAATCTTAATTATTTTATTATTACTTTTTGTGAGAAACTGGTGTCCATACTAGGGTAATCCCTGTGTGACAGATCACGATACGAATGGTAGTTTAGTAGAGCTACTTCAGACCATGTACATATCTTTCTGAAATTTTGCGGCTTTTGGTTTAATGATAGATCAAACTAGTCATAAATCAATACGTATGTGGACCTCTCTTTATTGGCTTTTTAGGGTTCCGTAGCCAAATGGCAAAAAACGGAACCCTTATAGTTTCGTCATGTCTGTCTGTCTGTCTGTCTGTCTGTCTGTCTGTCTGTCTGTCTGTCTGTTTGTCTGTCTGTCTGTCCTGGCTCGTTCTCCGCCGTTTCTGAACCGATTGCCACGAAAATTGGTGGAGAGATGTATAGTGATAATTCAAGAATTGGTTTTTAAAATAATCGAATAATAATTATTTTTACCCCCCCTCCCATACAGCGAAAAGTAAATTCGAAAAAAAAAATCGACTTTCCCCATCGTGTTGGGTATCGTTAAAAAGGTATTTTTTAAATACAATAAAACTTGCCTTGAAACCATGTGGATCAAACACCCCAGTCTCGAGATATATTAATACAAAATTTAAATTAGAGCGTCCCCCCCCCCTTAACTTTTGAAATACTATTACAATAATTCTGAAAAAATGTCCTGTATACCTCCAAGTAAGTACTTTCAACGAAAACTATAGCGAACTCTGTATCATACATAGTTACTTTTATACAACTCGACCAACTTATGACGTGCAGTGGCCCTTACTAAATGGTATCTTAAGCGGTCGGGCCATCTTTTAGCTACGGAACCCTTTCATGGGCGTGTCCGACACGCTCTTGGCCGGTTTTTTTTGAATAATCCCAACTAATATTATAAATGCGAAAGTAACTCTGTCTGTCTGTCTGTCTGTCTGTCTGTCTGTTACGCTTTCCCGCTTAAACCTCGCAACCGATTTTGATGAAATTTGGTACAGACAATCTTTAGACCCTGAGACAGAACATAGGCTACTTTTTATTTCGAAACAAAGAAATCCACGCGGACGGAGTCGCGGGCGGCCGCTAGTATGTTTATAATGAAGCTTGTATTATGGTTTTAGAAGCTTAAGTCACCAGTCAATGTTGAATTAAGAAATTCATACATTTTCTTGTTTCCTCTACTATACAATTCGAGGAAAGCACGCACAGTATTCTTAAATTTAATGTCCAGCAGAATAATGAATGATCTGTCTTACAAAATTATTTTGGCACTACAATTAACATTTACGACCTCCCGGCAGGATAATAACATTGTCAGGGCAATAATAATCCCAACTAATATTAACTAATATTATTATTAAGTAACTCTGTCTGTCTGTCTGTCTGTTACGCTTTCCCGCTTAAACCTCGCAACCGATTTTGATGAAATTTGGTACAGACAATCTTTAGACCCTGAGACAGAACATAGGCTACTTTTTGACCCATTCCAACCCCCCACTTCCCCGAAATAAGGGGGTGGAAGTTTGTATGGAAAATCTAAACTACTTGAGTTAGACGCTTGAAATTTGGCATGCAGGTCCCTTAGTAAACTTGATGCTTAGTTGCAAAAGGATATTGCAAAATTCCCACGGGAACGGGAGTTAGCGGGAAAAAACATTCGTATAATGAAAACCGACATCCACGCGGACGAAGTCGCGGGCGGCCGCTAGTTAGTATAATAACTAACACACAAGGATAAAACGAGAATTAGAGTCGTAAGTACTTCGATAATTATTACTAAATATACCTACCACGCTAATTGTTTTAATAATTTGCTTTTGTGAAACATAATTGTTTTGCAGTCAAAACACTACAATTCAGTATTTACTCTTTAATCAGTCAATTACACGGTTAGATTTATATTTTGATATTATTGACTCCAATAATTGCATTCTTGTGTTAATGATCTGCGATGTATAGATTGTAAATGTTATAAATCTTAATTTGAGATATCGCTAAACGAAAAGATAAAATCCAAATAAAGTACCTACCTCAGGAACTGGGGAAATTCTGATTTAAAATAAAAAATATTAATGAAGTAAACTGTGTCAAATTATCAAATCTTTTAGAACTTTTGTTGTTCATGATGTTAGCTACCGAGCCCTGCGCGGTATTTGATTTTTTATGAATAACTCGGTAAAAAAAGGAAGTTCTCAGATTCTGATATTTTCTTTTCTTCAAGACCATTACCATAATATCCATCTGATAAATATGTTAGGCT
Source organism: Nomophila noctuella (assembly GCA_958496325.1). Classification (NCBI taxonomy): domain Eukaryota; kingdom Metazoa; phylum Arthropoda; class Insecta; order Lepidoptera; family Crambidae; genus Nomophila; species Nomophila noctuella. Next base: position 14,846,137 of record OY292484.1, read on the forward strand.
TGAATGTTGTCCTAAAAGTTTGCGGCTTCTCCGGCCTTCGTAATATTATTATTGTTATATTTAGTACTGTCTGGTTACATTTACTTCTCATGTTATATTCATTGGACAATTTATGTGCATGTTTATGAGTGATCTGGTGGTATGGTGGTGTATTTTTGTGAAAGATCTGAGCTTGTCCGTGACCTTATTACTGGTATAGCGATGTGACGTCATTTTCAGCTTCGTCTTAACGGTTACGTTAACTATTTGACTGATATTAGTCACATCTGTTCGTTGTTTGTTTCTCCGTACTCGTGTTTAGTTCGATTAGAATGTTGCAAACTATGAAAGCGTGACTGTAAAAAACGATATTCTTAAAGTATTTTGGTGGTAAATTCTACAGGAGGGAGAAGTGTTCATGAATTAAAACACAACAATAAAAAATAGAAGTTAATGACTAAAACGTACGCTTGTGTTTTATTTTAAAGCGCCATCTAGTACGATTTCATTCAACTTTATGGTAGTGAGAGTGCTTCCCTTGGAATCAGTCCAAGATGTTCCCGGCTTGTAGTACTAGATGTCTCTTGTTCACAGACATTGGCATAGTAGTTATTTATAAAAACAAACTACCAATTTTTTTTATTTTTTTTAACAAGATTGTGTTGTTTCTTTGCAGTAACATTATTCAATCAGGGTAGGATACAAGCAACATCCACTACTTATTCAATTTCCGCAATTTCTGCGTACGAGTCCGTCGTAGTCACAATGGCCATGACTTATTGCCCTAAGACGAAAAGTAGGCACATATTAAGCCAATGTGAAATGTCAAAAACCTTACCTTTAGTTAGTTTAGTTTAGTTTCAAGAAACAATGTTGTTTACATTGTCTCTTGAAACTTAGGAGAACAGTTAGAATAAGCATGCAACCAGGGTTTGCATTCGACAATGGTGCTTTAAAAATGAAACATAGTATAACAGCTCTTGATTGGAGCATCACCGCTATGCCAAAGAAATCTGAAAATCATTTGTAATGTTTACTGCTGACAAAATGTTCGAAATGTTTCTTATACTTTTGCCACAGTTGCCCACAAGATTAAAGCGTATAGGTAGGTTAAGGTCCTCACAAAGTCCCGAGAAAAGTGGAGATTGCTTCACCGACAAGCAACCCTCTTAAATTTTGATGATGATGCCCACAAGTTTATTATTTTAATTATATAGTGGGTTTTCCATTAATTTATCAATCTGTTTGGTAAAGGCGACTAGTCACGTCGTCAGTCTTAAGGGAATATGAAATCCCATCTGGTTTTCCCTCTATGATTACAATATGATGACATGACAGCGACGGTCTGGGTGGTTTGTTATGATTGGTGTATTTATTTTATCAGTTCTGAGAACTAAATCTAACTGAATTTGTGGTTGTTGTATTTTTTGTATCAAGCATCGTCTTACGTTGGTAGATCTGTGGTGTTTATTTACCACGTGATATGAAAGAATAGGATTTTAACCAATTAAACATATCACCTCAATTTGCAAATCCTATTTCAAAAACGTCTTTTTTTTTCAAAATTAGTGCATCTACTTTCTTCAGTAAAAGAATCTTTAAATGCAAAGGAATCATAGAAACTCAGAAACTCAGTATATGCCCACACTTGAACTTGGATGAACCGTAGGCAATTTCGAGCTCAATTTATTAAACTACTTCAAAGGACATCACAAGTGGTTAACGCCTGCGCTAAAAATTAGTAAATTGTCGTCGACAGCGCTCGAGGGGAATCATAATGTATAACTGCCTGTATTACCATGTGCTCTGGTAAGCGGTACGATCTTTGAAGAACTGTGATCGAAGTCTAACCTGCAGGCCAATATAATTCATTACTACATCAGCTATCTTCGTTACAAATGTGAGCTTAATTACCACTCTTCCCTATTGCGGATAGATGACCCTTAACCCAAGCAGTGTTGTAAGAGGCACGAAGAAGCTCAATTTCTTTTGCGATTAGCAGATTCCCTTGTTAGTTAAGAAAAATCTATAAACATGTATTACGCTGGTTTTTTTTGAGCCATCTCCTTTTTACATGCCTCATGCATGATCGAATCCTGTCCTTGAGAATATGGTACTTCAACCAGCAGACTCAGATTTCCTCTCCGCTAGTCTAGATCATACACGAATTTAGAACATCCATCGCTGAGATTAGAACTATTGACCTCAAATTTTGCCTGAGAAAGCTGCATTTGAAATCTGCTATCCGAGTTCCCCAAAAATACTTTAGATAGTTTAATGTAGAAGTAAACTACACTTATTGACATTGCGATTGTTTCAACTCGTATGCATATTGAGGATTTAAGAACCACCATTCATTTGGCAAGCATGGGACTCGAATAATACGCGCATATTCCTTTCCTTAGGTTATTAATTACTTCGGTTGTGTTTGGCTTCATTTTAATCAGTTTCGTTTCGACATGTAACATATTGTACGTCCAACGTGTCTGGCACTATTACGCTAAATATGATAAAGCATTAAAAACGACTGTTGAAAATAAATTGCCGTGTCAGAAATGCTTTAGAGATGTTACATTGTAAGCTGAGTCTGACTGAAGCAGAACGAACGAGAGAGATGTAGAAATAGAATTTTGTTGTACCAAAAGACTGTATGTAAAAACAGGTCTTTTCAAAACCTTGGTTTTTACTTGGTTATGAGCAAACTCCTAGAAAAACTAATTAAACTAATGTAAGATCGAGAAAATAGCGGGACCGACCTTCGTGATTTTTATTTCAAATAAACAACTCTACCCATAAATACTTAATGTAGGTTAGTTCTGTTAAAATTAGAAGTATAATTTATTTATCATTCTGCTGGACATTGGCGACTCCAATCACTAGCAACTTCACCAAATCCAAATTCCTTTAAGTATGTATTTTTGTATCAAATCGACACTCGAGCTCAGTTGGGGAGGGTATGGGGTAAATGCCGGCAACACATCAACGATACCTCTGGTGTCGCGGATGTCCATGGGCGGCGGTGATTGCTTACCATCAGGCGACCTGATAGCTCGTTTGCCGCCTCTGCCATAAAAAAAAAACACGTGATTGCTAATTCTTTCATTTAAACGTGTCAATGACAAATAATAACTATCACCGCATCCCTCCCTAGTTTGAAAAACACGCGAGGAGCGGCTGCCAATGATAAATTAGCCTCGTCGAGACGCTATAGTGATGTTACCGTGATTTAGGGCACTCTCGCCATGCGTCCGCTTCTCCGGGGCGTGTGCCAAAGTTTACATTTTCCTCTAAAATGAGCTATTTTCACAACTCACGTGTCATTGAGATCTCACTATCTTTAAAGCGGTCAAGTTCGTGTCGTGTCGGATGCGCGGTGTTCTTGTTCTCTTTGCAGACGGCTATTTCTTCTATTATCCGTGTTGGTTTGAGGTCACTGACTTATGCGTAAATTCGTTTGCTTTTTATGAATTGTAGTGTGTTACTTTGTAATGTGAGACTGTGTAATTTCGATCCAAACCAAACATTGGTGCAAATCCTGACGCAGGATAGTTAGAATCGGCAATTTTTATACGATTTCAGTTTTTAAGCAGGCTCACGGCTAAATTGTTAACTTATTTACCCCAATAGACAACTCGGGTCACACTAATCGTTTTGCTGCACTATATTATCATATTCGTTAATATGTATTTAAGAAAGCCTGTAAACCCCATTATATATCCGAAATAAGAAACTTCTACAAGCAACCAAACCTAAAGGTGGAATAAAATTCATGAAATCTCATCATTCGTAGGTTGTAGCCGAATGCACAATATTTTTGAGGCGATGAACATTCTAAACAAGATAGATAAATAAAGAAAGCTTCTGCGTACTTCTATTTTATTAACTCTTTCGCCGTCTAAACACGTGGCAAGTCACATGTGCCTATTTCTATGAGTACGCGTCAGCTGCACAGTCGTAGAGTGAACATTTTCACTCGCCTCACGTGACCCCTTTCTTGTAAATTATATACTATTACTACGGAAAATTCCTTCCCTACAGTAATTTATTGCAAGTTAACAATCATATTATAAGTACAGAATTAAAATCTTTGTTGACTCGGTGAATCCTGTTCTTACTCTTACTTACGAAAAATGTTTGTTTATTCAATATTTTTTGTGTTGTGAGTAAGTGCTTCTAAATTTCTAGTAGCCTACCAGAATTAAACAGTATTTCCTTTAATGATCTCGCTTCCTCATATTGTTTTTGATACATGAACATTGCGCACGCATTAGTTACTTTATATAATTACATGATGTACCTATAGTCGAGTGCCGTAAGGTTTATACCTCGGAATCCAGGGCCAGTCAATGAATCTTAATTTAAACTTTGAAAATATGTTTTTAATAGTACAATAAAGAAAAATGTTAAAAAAAAATTTTTTCGCGCTCTCAATTTTTTTTAATTTTTTTAGACAATTATTCATTTTTTGGAGTTTTTGTTAGCTCTAAGGCTAATTATTTGCATATATCCACGTTCAGGACGCACAGGGGCCTTGTTTAAATGAAGATATTTATTAAAATATAACTAGTGGCCGCCCGCGACTTCGTCCGCGTGGATGTCGGTTTTCATTATACGAATGTTTTTTCCCGCTAACTCCCGTTCCCGTGGGAATTTTACAATATCCTTTTGCAATTAAGCATCAAGTTTACTAAGGGGCCTGCATGCCAAATTTCAAGCGTCTAACTCAAGTAGTTTAGATTTTCCATACAAACTTCCACCCCCCCATTTCAGGGAAGTGGGGTTTGGAATGGGTCAAAAAGTAGCCTATGTTACTCTCCATACCTTCAACTATCTCCACTAAAAAAATCACGTCAATTCGTCGCTCCGTTTTGCCGTATTTATTAAGATAATCTAATGAATTAACATTGAAGTTACTCTGCACATATAATTTATTACAAATAAAATTAATTCTTTCACGGCAAAATGGAGCGACAAATTGACGTGATTTTTTTAAGTAGAGATAGTTGAAGGGATGGAGAGTAACATGGCTACTTTTTGACCCATTCCAACCCCCCACTTCCCCGAAATGGGGGGTGGAAGTTTGTATGGAAAATCTAAACTACTTGAGTTAGACGCTTGAAATTTGGCATGCAGGTCCCTTAGTAAACTTGATGCTTAATTGCAAAAGGATATTGCAAAATTCCCACGGGAACGGGAGTTAGCGGGAAAAAAATCGTATAATGAAAACCGACATCCACGCGGACGAAGTCGCGGGCAGCCGCTAGTTATATTTTAATAAATATCTTCATTTAAACAAGGCCCCTGTGCCTCCTGAACGTGGATATATGCAAATAATTAGCCTTAGAGTTAACAAAAACTCCAAAAAATTAATAATAGTTTAAAAAAATTAAAAAAAATTGAGAGCGCGAAAAAATATTTTTTTAACATTTTTCTTTATACTATTAAAAACATATTTTCAAAGTTTAAATTAAGATTCATTGACTGGCCCTGGGTTCCGAGGTTTGACCATTTTTATGCCTTACGGCACTCCACTACTAAGTTAATTTTTTAATAGCTTTATGTACCTACTTGTGTCTTTAAAATTTCTAAACAAAACAAAGATTGAAATGTCTTTCGTACTGAAATAGACGCCCTCATTTAACGTCTGGTTAAAAGTGCACGCATTAATAAACGATTTTACGAGTTCACTCGTTTAGCTTTTGTTTTTATTATTTTATTTTATTGTCCACAGCCTACATACCAAAACACAAACTCGATCGAGAGGACGATACCGGTGAAGTCGTACTCTGGCAGCCAAGCGTACAGCCATGGGGGATACAATCCCCCCCAGTCGGCGGGGTACGGGCGGACGACGGGCCGCGGCAACCTGTCCGAGCTAGACACGCTGCTGGACGACCTGAGCAACGCGCGGTACGGCAACTACGCCGACAAGACCTACAGTGAACGAACAGGTATGTCTCTACTAGGATGATATTAGTGAAGTCGTACTCAGGCAGCCAGGCGTACAGCTATGGCGGGTACAATCCCGAACAGTTGGCGGGGTACGATTGGCCGCGGCAACAAGAATATAAGAGCACTGGTCCCTTCACACAAGGGCGAAAGAAACCAGAGGGACTCAATAGGCAGCGCGGTTTGGAGCCCCATTCAAGTCTGTATGACTAGCTAGCCTGCTGTGATGATGCGTTGCCAAAAGAAAACAATATATTTACTAAATCAACCGAATGCTCCACCGCCCGCCTAAAAGTGAACAAACGGGTATAATTGCTTCTATGCTAATTTTGTTTACAGAGAAACAACGCGGATGTACTCAGATTTCATAAATGAAAGCAAATTAGTTAATATTTATTTGTAAACTTAAGAACCCCCAAAATATTAAATACATATCACAGTTCTCATAGTTCAGCGTTAAGAGAAATTATTTGAACATACTGAAGAACCTTATTGTCAAAATTTAGACAAAAGACATGGCCAACATTGTACGGAACGTTTGCCTAGACACCAAATTCATTTCCCACAAACATGTTGTAAAGGTGGCGCGCGGGAGACAATTGAAACAACTGTTTCCTAAGACGTCCGGACTATAATTGATTGATTAAGCTTACATGCAATGTCTTAAATACTAACTTATATCTAGCCTAATGTGTGGGTGAGGTGTACACACACTACACCTCCCCCGTTTTTTTTTAGAAAATTTAATAATATTTATATTTTCTAAATAATATTTACGACAACTATAAAAAATTTGACGGTTACAAAAAAAAAGTAGCATTATTACACATTTTAAAAACTACACTAGACGAGTTATTCGACACTATTTAAAATAACACAAATCGATAAGTTTTATGTGCAATTAAAAATAAAAACATGTACACTAAACGTTGAATGAAAAAAATTAAAGAAATAGAGTTTTTTTTTATTAGCATTTCACTTTAAAATCAGTAAAAATAAATGGAATTGGTAACAAAGTAGGTATGCCAATTTAAATGCTAATAGGTACATATCAAATAATCAGTAAACATTTTACAATATTTTAGTTACAGTCACTCTGAAAAAATAACACCATCTATAGATTTAGATATCTTAAATTTCTTACCTATTTATCATAAACTTTTCCATCCTTTTATGAAAAAAAAACATGATTAACTCCAAGCAGCAATATAAAAATGGCACTCTTAACCCTTTTTTTGATTCATATTATTACTAGGCGGCCTACCTTTTTTTCTTCATTATAATCATAATATTTCCTTTATAATAACTCTTTATTTATTTATCTCCTTATTATACATTTAATAATAGGCGGCCTACCTTACATAACATATTTATTCATTTCATTATTAAGGTACAGTAATTATCTTAATTTTTCATTATAATTAATAGGGCTGTGTTTCACCACGATTGATCCAAGCATTTTCACGGAGAGAAGCTCGTCTGCACCATGATCAAATGAGGATCTAACCCCAACTGTACCTAGTGCCATTTTTATATAAATTGTGCTATTCCTAAATTTTTAAACAAAAACCATCTATAAACAAAACCTTCGACCAAAATGAATCCTTCAGTAGCAATATAATATTAATTCCTTTCTTGGGTGATCAGTCCAAGTGGCTGCCAAAATATCATTACTGAAGTATTCCCAATAAAAATATTATCATTAAAACGGAACATTACTTTCTTTCTATAAAATAAACAAAATATCATTGATAAATAGTTTGCCACATAAAAATGTTAGTAATAGAACTTAATAATAATAAATTTAGACCATTTCTAAGAACTTGTTTACATTGGCATACCTTTGAACATAGATGACGAATTCAAATATCAAAGCTGTAGTAAGTATTTATGGCGCATAGCAGCTGACTAATATGGGATCGGATAGCACTCGTATTTCGATCCGAGTTACTCGTAAGAAAATTTTGCTGATGCATGCCTCGTGTGTGGTATGATGAGGCAATGCGATCAGTGACCTAATATGGTGCACGGTTTTCGATGCACCTAGTAACTAATGCATGTGCATCGGAATATTTAGAATATAATTTATGCAATGTTATAAATGATTTATTACCACATCAACACTAGAAAAGCGTCAAATCAAATAACATTATCTTATGGGAAAAAAAATCTACATTACTACATATTATGTACTTTTCACTGTAAGTGTATTTAACTCGTCTAGTTATCAAATTAAAGTTACAACAAACTTATTTAAATAATAAACCATCTTACCTACATAAAAAAAAACAATATATTTATAAGGTAAATTTATAAATGGATAAAATAAATTGAACGTAACCCCTCAATTAAAAGTACGATAATTATTTTGGAATCCAAGTCGTCTGAACCATCACCCGGCAGCAACGCAACATCGGACACCATCTGCGCCCGGCTGCCTGCTGAGCCCCATACCTCCATCTGACTGCATTTTTACTCCCGGCAGCCAGCTCATCCTCATCACACTCCATTTTATGCTTTCTTCTTATAGTTTTATTAATTGTCCATATTATTCACTATTCACATTCGGTTCGGTTCTGATAAACAATAATATTAAATAATATTATTTTGCACTGATTTTATCCACTTTAATTTTTTTTTGCTCAGCACTGCCCCGAAGGCAGCACTGGCAGGGTCGCCATGTAGAGGTGGCGCGCGGGAGACAATTGAAACAACTGTTTCCTAAGACGTCCGGACTATAATTGATTGATTAAGCTTACATGCAATGTCTTAAATACTAACTTATATCTAGCCTAATGTGTGGGTGAGGTGTACACACACTACAATGTCGTACTGCAATAGACTCGTTACTATCAGAACATTCAATATCATTAACAACTAAAGTCCAAGAACTTGAGGTTATAATTATACAGACACACAAAGATTGCAAAAAACATTTCAATCCCTTGCTGTAGCATTGTTTTGATTGATGACATGATACATTGGTTACTAAGGTTACTCAACGGTGTACCGTGAAAAAACTGTTGTCTCTTTTTCTCTTATCGTAATTTTGCTAACGCTTACTCTGTCACGCATTGTATATTATTTGGCAACGGATTTAAATATTTGAGAATAACTGTCGAAATAATGACAATAATATTCATTCCTTTCTGCTTGAAGTAATATTCATTTTGGAAAAAATAATAAAATACTATGTTTAAAATAAGTTGTTTGTGATAAATAATACGTTAAATGATACAATTTCAAATATTTTTTATAGTTAAAGCTATATTTTATTGTATGTCACTGTTTTTCATACAATATTATATTGTGTCTATGGAGGACAAGAACAGACTATCCGTATTTACGTTGAAAGGAACGCATTTTCTCAAAAGCAGTGTATAGCGGAAGTTAAATTACTAATTAATTTCTTTTAAATACTGACAAGTTCTACAAGATTGTAAAATATTTGAAAATTCCTATTTAAATTTAATATATTTTGTGCTTTTGTGCCATTCGTGGCCATCACTAGGCAGGAATTGACCATGTCCTTTAAACATATATATTTTGTTGTCAATTTATAAAAGTATAGGTAATCTACGCTCATATTGTGAATTTTCCTCATAATCAACGCGCTATTAGTACTAGTCAATAATAATTTTTCAAGAAAGCAAACATCATGTTGAGAAAATCGTTCACTTTTATCTGTTATGAAAATCTTGTGTTATTCAAAATAATACGCAATATTAATAACGTAAACGCGGAGAATAGCTCGCTGATATATTATGACGAATGTTGTGTTTAATATCTTGGAAACTAATAACCGAACGTCAGTTCTTGGCAAGGCCGGCATTTTCCCGGCCTCGCGGAAATAGACAAGGTGCAGCGGTTTGTTTAAAACAAATGGTTGCGCTTGCGCCGATTCTAGATGCACGCTTTTATTGACATACTAGCATTGCCCGCGGCTTCGCTCGCGTTAAATTCGGGGTAGCACGGTTTCGAAAGTTGGGCGCAGATTTTAAATAAAAAGTAGCCTATGTTACTCTCCATCCTTCAACTAGGTATCTCCACTAAAAAATCACGTCAATTCGTCGCTCCGTTTTCCCGTGAAAAAAAGACAAACAGACACAATTTCCCATTTATAATATTAGTATGGGATTGGTGGTAACGTTAAGCCTTTGGTCCCGTCATTGATCCAAATTGTCTGGTTTCCCTTGTAAGGATTGCGGAGGTCGGACGACAGTCGCTCCAGTGTAAATAAAAACTAGGCTTATCAATACAGGATTATAGTCGTAGTCGATGATGATGATGATGTGCTTAATACCGTGGATATTAACTAATAAACGAACGTCAATTGAGTTGTCAAGGTCGCCATTATCCTATCCTCGCGGAAATAGCCGCGATGCAGCGGATTGTTTAGAACGCCCGCGCTTGCGCCGGTTTCGATGCGTGCTTTTATTGACCTGCTAATGGTGTGGTAAATGTATTTGTAGATATCTTGTGAATTATTCGCAGATATGTGATGCATTTTGGAACAGAAAAAGAGTTTTAATCTTCGTAATCCCTTGTTTAAAATTATTTATGCACGAGCTCTTAGGTGTTTCACAATAAGAGTTTTAGTGAAACGAATATGGCATTGTGCAATGGCACGGCAAGCTAAGTTGCCTATCCAAAAAGTGGAAGACGACTGTGTTTTACCACAGTACTAGGTACATATCGTTAAGTACTAACAGAAATGCTTGGTTATTTTATTTATTGAACCTACTTAATGCGTAACCGTCATGCTGTTAATTCCTTCAAACGACGCTTTAAACGCACATCTCCTGTGAGTAAATCACATGTTATAGACTCCATAACGACTGTTGGCACAGTGTTGACGCTAAAATTTAGATATTTGACTTTGAATCACAACCTCGCATTAATCAGGGTGATACTTTACTCTAAATATTTTGTCCGTGTGTTTTACAAATACGAGTATACGAACCGGACGATGTTTGTGGCTGAACTGAAATTAGATCTAATTATTTAAAGCTGATGTATATTAAATTAATCGAATAATTTTAGTATTGTCAAAACATTTTTATTTGGGCAGTACAAAGAAAAAGAGAAAGATTATCGTCAGTCTTTATGTATGTAGAGTTGAACGATTCATCTTACCTACAAATACTTTTATGTATTCGGTAATAATAATTGTGGGGTCATTTTTAACAGTCCTCCTCTTTCCCATTGGGCACAATGGGCATGTGCCCCGGGCTTCGCGATCGATTGGGGCTTCTAGACCCTACACTTGGGGCCCCCAGACCCTGTACGATTATCAAACCGGAGTTCTAAAGGTACATGTGCATAGGGCATGTAGTAGGTTAAAACGGCACTGATTATAAAACTAGAAACCGAAATAAAAAAGACTTGATTGAAGATCAGAGGAATCTACTTAACAGATGTTTACTTAATAGCAAACTGAGCGATGCTTCCTGAGGAAGTGTCTTTCCATGCTCTCCTAGTTGAAGTGCAAAAAATATTGCGAATTTTCAAACTACATAACGTATGATATAGTAGCCAACATTACAGAGCACTAATTTCCCTTCCACAATTCCATCATCAGTGTGGATGATGAATGGCGTTTGAGCAGCGATCGTTTGTTTGCCATCAGCGCCCCGTCCATTTGGATCAGTCTTGTTTTCAGTTGACGTAATGACGCCAAGCTTGGCACGTGTTTACGTGGTCCAGTGGATCTTCAGAGATGGAACACAATGATATTTTAACAATAATTTGTGATATGAACAATAAATTGTTGCTTATTTTTGAGTATTACAGTATTTTCTGAAAATGTTTTAGCGAGGCAAAGGAACAAGAGGGTCACCTGACGGTGAGTGATCGCTGCCCATGGACATCAACAACCGCACAAGGGTCGCAGATGCGTTGCCTTCCTTTAAGACCCCATATACTCCCCAACTGAGCTCTGGCGACCTTACTTACCAGCAGAAACATAGCACAACAGTTAAGAAGTGTTACTTCATTGTGGTCTTCTGTAGGGTGGAGGTACTTCCTCAGACGAGCGGCTCATTCGAGTGGAAGTTCCACTAAGCTCTACCTTTCTATTCAAATAAATAACGTTATAAAATAAGATCACTTTAAAAAATAATAACTTAAAAAACAATCTAAAAGTCGGAACTTTTAAAATCTTAATGAAGGTTTTAATGATAGGTCTGTCGCACCATCCTAGTTCCTAGGCTTGGCAATCTTGGCATCGGTGGCACGAAGCTTGTTGCGTTCGCTTCGGCTCATTATTTTTAGATATTATCTTGTCTTCTTTGATCAATTTCAAATAAAATCGGTCATGACATTTTGAGGTCGCTTCGTAGTTCATTTGTGTTATGTTTGACACCTTCTAATGGCTGGCTATTTTTTTAAGAGTCTCAAACTTCCGAAGAACAGTACTTCAAAAACACATTGCATTGCAATTTTATTAGCTTTTTGTGTCATTATAAAAGACAGATATCCAAACAAACGTCCAAAAAATAAGTAGGTTTCACGATTAAAATATTGGTATGCAATATATATGTATTTTACTGAAAACAGCTGTAGTTCTATTTTAGTGATTTTTCCAGTTGATTTTGGAAACTATTCAACTGTTGTGAAATAATCATTACGTCCCTATAGTTCTTATATTGTTTTGAATTTTAGGAGTCGGAAGTGAACAAGGGATTTTTGTACGAAAAATAATTGATTTCAAGGTTTCCAACTCTCTTTTTACTGTTAGTGTAAATAATTTTAAATTATAGTAATAATACCCCTCCGGCCGTTTTCAAAATATTTTAAAATAAGATAATCTTGCGCATTTAAGGAATATACCTTTTCCTTCTAGACAGACTTCCAGATAAAGTTAAGTCACTCTTAGAATTATTTGACTCTTTGACTTACAACAGGACCTATAATACCCACGCCATGTTTTTAGGTGTGTCTCGGATAAGTACTTGTCATAAAACAACTTACAACTACAAAATTGTCTCCGCTCTGTTGGCACCACCACATCTAGCTAGCAAGGTTACCCCGACTCGCCCTGAGGACACGGCTAATGAGCCTCCGTTGGCATTAATTAAATCAAAACACGATTAATAGTTAATACCAATTCATCGGGCGTTAGGTGACAACTACAGTAAACATTGGCTAATAAAGGAATGATTTACATGACGTTTTAATTTAATGAAAACTATTGGTAAGTAATTGAATTGTAACGAGGTGGTCTTAATTAGGAATTAGAGATGAAAAGTGCCAATAAAATATTTCGTCAATAAGGCTTTTAAAAATCTTGTAAAGGAGACCCTAAAATACCCGAAAAATATCGCACATAAGGCTGGCTGCGCACACCATACTAAAGCTATCTTTATTATTTTCATTGTTTCGTGAGCAAAACGCTTCAAATTGACCCTAAATTTTATTGAGTGGTCAAGAAAATCAAAATCAACAAACGGCTCAATTGTGGTGATCAGCTTTCGTGTTTGTCTCCGTCATGATTCGCTGTTTCCTATGGTGAGATGAGTCTCAAGAGTTATCAAAGCCACGACAACACTAAACCTACCTGTGCGTTATTTTAAACAACTTCATCTTACCTCGACTCCCGACCTCGGCATTGGGAACCAAATTAGTGGAGCGCTTTTATTTTCATCAAGCACCTCATCTGCTATTAACGTCTTGTAAACATGACTTTTACTTGTATTCCCAGACTTCATTAAAACTTCACATTGACTCTGCCTTCTGGTGATTAGACGCAATTATTATGTCAAGACAGGATGTTTCTATATCTTTTCAGTTTTCTTTGCCAACAATCTTACACTCGTACAATGAAACGTTATTATTATAAGACAGTTCTAAAATCCAGCAAAATTAACTGAAATTATTATATCTTGAATAAGATGTAGATATTGCAAATCCTAGACTGTGTTTGACCAAAGACTTTATTAGAAAACTAGCGGCCTCCCGCCACCCCGTCCGCGTGGATTTCAATTTCCAAGCCTACGTCGTCAAATGGACTATCCAACACAAAAAGAATGTTTCAAATCAGACCAGTAGTTCATGAGTATAACAATTGAACTTATCATTAAATGATTTTTCTTTTTTTATGTGATAATAAGATGCAAACGAACACGCGAGCATCAACAACCACACAAGAGTTGCAGATGCGATGCCTGCTTTAAAGACCCCATACCCTCCCCAACTGAGGTCTGGCGACCTTACTCTCCAGCAGAAACATAGCACAACAGTACCGAAGTGCTACTTCACTGTGGTCTTCTGTAAGGTCACAAGCGGCTTATTAGAGTGGATGTTCCACAGAGCTCTTCCTCTGCTCTAAGAGTAAAGTTTGTGCTAAGGACATGATATTTTCTGTTGTTGCAGTGACGGACGGGTACGCGCGCACAAATGGCGCCACCAGCCCAGCGTCTTCGCGACCAACAGTGGACTCGCTGCTCGACCAGCTCAGCACAGAAGTACATAATGGGTATGTATAACACTCAGACAAACAATATGTCACTTAAATATGTTAACTTCCTGCCTTTCGCCGCCGATCCCTCCCTGTCCGGGTGCGAAAAAATCCCGCAAGAGTTCAGTAGTTGTGAGGCAATCAATCAGTTCTGCGCCCCACATGGCTGCAGGTTTTGCTAGCCTGTATACTATGGCGCGACCATGAGTTCTCCTGCGATGAAAAAGGGCGATTAGCTCTACTGTTATACTGCAAGGGTTTCACTTGAAGCGTGCCTAAACTAACTTACATACTGCATTGTATTGCTCAGCGAATCCACTTACATCCATTAATACCTGCTCGAAAACGTTTTTCGATGAGAGGGCATTTCGGAAATTCTGTACTGCCGTGGTATATTGTCAATTCGTTGTTATTTATCATTGTCGTGAATGGAATGTCGTCTGCCACCTATGCCATAAGAAAGAACACGACATTGTAAAATTTATTTTCTTCACAAATATGTCACTTTGCAAAAATATTCAATTCTAAAAGTCACCTTTAGGTGTTTTGCAATATAGTAGGACGTATACAAACATTCTTCACACTTATTTATGAATACTATTATATCTTCTGTGAATGTAAATTCTGTTTTTTAGCCGGTTAAAATAAATGGTAATGGCGACTGTGGCACAAACGATACATTTGGACACCTTGATGAGATGCTTTTGCTGACGTGTTTACACACCGAGCACAATTTGTGATTCGCGACAATAGCTTTCCGTTTATTAAAGACAGGAGTGGTGCACGTAAAATGAGGTTTGTCTTATGAGTTGAAATTAGAATAATCTATAAGCCCTCCAGGTTTTGAGCAACTTAGTAAAATTCATGAATAGTTATAAAGTCATAAGAAACGTAAACAAATACTTGATTTACTTTTGAAATTTTGATTTTGGTTTCACATCATGATTACTCTCGTTATTTTAATGCGTCCATGTTTGGTTCTGGCTCTGTGTTCAGTTTCTTATTGGCATTCGGATTCTAAGTTGTAGCTGCAATATTTACCACGCTTTAAACGACTGAATAATTAATCGAAAGTAAAAGTGTCAACACTATTAAATTACATTTAATTGACATTCAGAAACATAACACCTGAGTGTTGCACTTGAAATAAAATGTTGACAGCAGATGTTTCCAGTCAGCTGGTCGACGTCGCATCGGGCGGGGTGGTGGTGGGTATTTCGGCGTGGCCCGTGGGCCGACGGGGCCGTGTGAAAATTTGTATTTTTGTACACCGGACGAAAATAGCGCTCTACGTCATGCGTCGGTAATACGCGGTTTTTGTTGTAATAACCGATGCCCGGGTAACCATGCGCTGTGGCGGGATATGTTTGTGGTCTTTGAGTTAAAATAAATGTATTTTAGGATGACTTTATAGATTACAAACAATGATATACGGCCAAAAGTTATGGCAATTCATTTAGTTGCTATTTAGTTTAGCCCGCGTATTTAGATTAATGTTTGAAGTTAATGTTTCAATTGTACACTTAATTGAAGTCTTATTATAATATCTACGATATGTAAAGTACTAAATCATGGAGTTGATGAGATCATTTTATTGTTTAAATAAACATGAAAATGAGATAAGTTGCACCTTTAGCATTCATTCACAAATTTTTCTGTTAGTGAGAAAAACATTGGAAAGACCAGGCTTGTTTCGACAACTCCTTGACAAAAATAGATCGATTGAAAATTCATAGTATGATCGTTTACTAAACGAGACATTTGTTTATCCCAAAAAAATCACAGACACTCATTAACCAAACACTCGACTCGCCTACAAAGAACTGTAATAAATTCGTGTAAATGTTCAGTTCTTTGTACCCTTGGACTCGATACTTACTCGAATCTTAGTTAAACAAATAAAGCAGATTTGCGTAACCTTACCCGTGCTCTCACAGTTATTTCTGTGAACATTAATAACAATGTCTAGCTTGAGATCAAAACAAGCGAATCTGTTTATGCCGGGAAGGCGCATTAATGTACGAACTGTCTACATGTGCGGAAACATTAAAATAACATGCATAATATTGGAAATCGTCGGTCTCCATAAGCGTGACTCAATAACATGTTGCAACGTATTAATGTTAAATCTGGAGTCATGACTTCGGCCTTGGTAGTTGGTAAGAACTTCTAAATTGTCTCCTTAAATTAAAGTGTAAGAAACTGAGCACCTCAAAAGTCATCTGACAAGAGTTGCAGAAAATCTTTTGGATTTTATCGCAGTAACTTTGCCCTCAATCTCGTATACGAACATTCGAAGTCACTCAGGTTATATTTGAGATGGGGTGGGATTTAAAGGCCGGCAACGCATCGGCGATACCTCTGTCTGGTGTCGCGGATGTCCATGGGCGGCGGTGATTGCTTACCACCAAGCGACCCGCTAGGTTGTTTGCCACCTCTGCCATTATGAAGTCCGACTAAAAAACCTTGTTATTGCGAAGAGGAAGTTCAGAAACTCGAAAACACTACACGAATTCGTATTCTGTCCGGACACCGAAACATACTTGACAAATTCAACTGGATAAATTGGATAGTCCATGGCTGCTATAAAGGCCAAGGTGACTTGTGACAATGATAGAAATCTATTTTAAATGTAAAAATTACTTTATCGTCCTCATAAAACTCTTAACAGTTTTTTCAGGCACTCGAGAGGTCAAGTCTTTTGAATAATATTTTCCCGAGAGAATTTATGATCGTATGCCAGTATTGATTTATAGTTTCCGTTATACTGCTGTGTATATTTCTGTACAGCTGTTATTCTCAAGTTTCGTTTGATAAATATATTGGGATATTTCCAGGGCGTGTTGACAAGATGTCGCTTGCGTCAATAGGTTCTAATGTTAAGTTCTAATAATGGAGCGATTGTGAAGATGATAAGGACGTGGTGCAAGAGTTGCTATCGTTACTTTTGCCTTTATAACTAGTTGCGACCAAAACTAATAAAGAATGTACCTTCTTCTGCCTTTTGGAAACTGTCATTTGTTTATTGGTTTAATTAATATTTTCTGTTTATATTCCGTGTATAATTTGGGTTCATACAAAATTAGACAAGCGCTACATTGTGCAATTTACCACAGTTGGAAACACTAATATACGCAGTATTACCGAATATTCCGAATATCGGTATCGTTTGGCTTGTAGGTAACTTTTCTATAATATCAAATTCTCCCGTACTGCCAGGGCCAATATACTCTTCTCATTTCTAATCTACCTATTTAATTCTGTCTTCAGATCTCGTCTGATCGTAGATTACAGAGATTATTACGGCTTAGTTTATAAGCGTCTGAATATACCGCAAATGTTTTTGTTTTGTGTCAGGAAAATCGCTGTCTCGCTTTTCAGGCAAGACAGATTTAGAATTTTGGTTTTTTCTTTTGTTAAATGTTCTTGTTTGTCTGAGATCTGAATTTATTTCTTTTTATAACGAGGACGAAAAGCCCCATGTTTCCGAATCCATTTACCAAGGCATGTTAAATCTTCTTCACTTAACAAGAAACTGTAGTATACATTTTCTTGTTTGCAGATGCAAATATCACGAATAAAAATCTTTAAAATTCCTATAATATTGTAAGCGGTATGATTATAGCCTTTCATATATGATGCAAACCCTATGATTTGGAATGCAGAAGCAAAGCAGGTGTTGATGTTTACAATTTACTCTAATAAATGCAATATCAGATGTAAGTGCCATTTTGTAACCACGAAATTAATATGTTGATCCACATATGTGTATAAACTCATTATATCATGTATCATGAAGTCATTAGTTATTTCGGTAATAATAGTTGTTGTAATATTTTATTGTTCGTTTGCAACTAGTAGACTCTGAAACGACTCTACTCTGGACACATTCATAAAACCATTAGAATCCTTCGTTTTCTCTGACGAACTTAATTTTGGGCAAGACACAGAAACTGGGCCGGGCCCTTTTTTAACTGTGAGTATTGTGTTAATATATTAACAACAATAACATTAGACGCACGTCGTATAATTGTTGTTGGCAGGACGCGACGGTAAGCTCGCGCGCACATTTCCGCCCTGTAATTAGTATTTATGCGCGGGCGCACCTGCCGCGTCACTCTCCCTGGATAGAAGCATTATTTACCGCGCCGCATTCATTGAGACCACGCACCAATTTATGATGCCGACGTGATATATGACTCTGATAAAGCATGCTTTGACACGCCCTTGGCAGTGAAATTTGAATTAATTAATTCAGTGGAATCTGAAAATTGAGCGCCGTGGCGTAATTAAGCTTTTCACATCGTCGTAAATCATTTTCGGAGCGCTTTGTCTCGATCTAATCCGAGTGAGTCGCCATGATCCACATGGCATATAATTTACACAAAATTTGGCATCACATGGCTACGATGAATTGTGAAATCACAAGTAAGTGCGCAAGAACAGTGCAATATGACTTTACTAGCGGCCGCCCGCGACTCCGTCCGCGTGGATTTCGATTTCCAATATCCTATGTGTTATTCTCATGTATAAGCTATATTGTGGTAAAGTTTCATTCAAATCCATTCAGTAGTTTTTACGTGAAAGAGTAACAAACATCCATACATCCATACATCCATACATCCATACATCCACACATCCATACATCCACACATGCAAACTTTCGCCTTTATAATAGTAGTAGGATTCTCATAACTTTTGAGTCATGATACCGTCAAGCCCTATGGGATCATAAGAGTACCTAAGTCACCCTGTCTTGATAGGGACAAAGCGCTCAGAGAAAGAAAGGATAAATTTTCGGATGTGGATGTTTAAGTTGAGGAATGTATTAAAACAACAGCTTCAACAACATGTACTTTTGCCTACAGAAGGACATCGACCTCCCCCGTGCCGCCGTCATCCGGCACACTGCCGCGACCCGGCACGAAGCAGGTGACGGTAACGGTGCAGGAGACGGTGGTGGAGCCGCAGCAGCAGCCCGCGCCGGCGCCCGCGCGGCACGTGCACCACGCCTCCACCGCCACCAGGGAGCTGGACGACCTGATGGCGTCGCTGTCCGACTTCAAGGTGAGTCATCACGCAGCAGGTGACGGTGACGGTGCAGGAGACGGTGGTGGAGCCGCAGCAGCAGCCCGCGCCGGCGCCCGCGCGGCACGTGCACCACGCCTCCACCGCCACCAGGGAGCTGGACGACCTGATGGCGTCGCTGTCCGACTTCAAGGTGAGTCATCACGCAGCAGGTGACGGTGACGGTGCAGGAGACGGTGGTGGAGCCGCAGCAGCAGCCCGCGCCGGCGCCCGCGCGGCACGTGCACCACGCCTCCACCGCCACCAGGGAGCTGGACGACCTGATGGCGTCGCTGTCCGACTTCAAGGTGAGTCATCACGCAGCAGGTGACGGTGACGGTGCAGGAGACGGTGGTGGAGCCGCAGCAGCAGCCCGCGCCGGCGCCCGCGCGGCACGTGCACCACGCCTCCACCGCCACCAGGGAGCTGGACGACCTGATGGCGTCGCTGTCCGACTTCAAGGTGAGTCATCACGCAGCAGGTGACGGTGACGGTGCAGGAGACGGTGGTGGAGCCGCAGCAGCAGCCCGCGCCGGCGCCCGCGCGGCACGTGCACCACGCCTCCACCGCCACCAGGGAGCTGGACGACCTGATGGCGTCGCTGTCCGACTTCAAGGTGAGTCATCACGCAGCAGGTGACGGTGACGGTGCAGGAGACGGTGGTGGAGCCGCAGCAGCAGCCCGCGCCGGCGCCCGCGCGGCACGTGCACCACGCCTCCACCGCCACCAGGGAGCTGGACGACCTGATGGCGTCGCTGTCCGACTTCAAGGTGAGTCATCACGCAGCAGGTGACGGTGACGGTGCAGGAGACGGTGGTGGAGCCGCAGCAGCAGCCCGCGCCGGCGCCCGCGCGGCACGTGCACCACGCCTCCACCGCCACCAGGGAGCTGGACGACCTGATGGCGTCGCTGTCCGACTTCAAGGTGAGTCATCACGCAGCAGGTGACGGTGACGGTGCAGGAGACGGTGGTGGAGCCGCAGCAGCAGCCCGCGCCGGCGCCCGCGCGGCACGTGCACCACGCCTCCACCGCCACCAGGGAGCTGGACGACCTGATGGCGTCGCTGTCCGACTTCAAGGTGAGTCATCACGCAGCAGGTGACGGTGACGGTGCAGGAGACGGTGGTGGAGCCGCAGCAGCAGCCCGCGCCGGCGCCCGCGCGGCACGTGCACCACGCCTCCACCGCCACCAGGGAGCTGGACGACCTGATGGCGTCGCTGTCCGACTTCAAGGTGAGTCATCACGCAGCAGGTGACGGTGACGGTGCAGGAGACGGTGGTGGAGCCGCAGCAGCAGCCCGCGCCGGCGCCCGCGCGGCACGTGCACTACGCCTCCACCGCCACCAGGGAGCTGGACGACCTGATGGCGTCGCTGTCCGACTTCAAGGTGAGCCATCACGCAGCAGGTGACGGCGACGGTGCAGGAGACGGTGGTGGAGCCGCAGCAGCAGCCCGCGCCGGCGCCCGCGCGGCACGTGCACCACGCCTCCACCGCCACCAGGGAGCTGGACGACCTGATGGCGTCGCTGTCCGACTTCAAGGTGAGTCATCACGCAGCAGGTGACGGTGACGGTGCAGGAGACGGTGGTGGAGCCGCAGCAGCAGCCCGCGCCGGCGCCCGCGCGGCACGTGCACCACGCCTCCACCGCCACCAGGGAGCTGGACGACCTGATGGCGTCGCTGTCCGACTTCAAGGTGAGTCATCACGCAGCAGGTGACGGTGACGGTGCAGGAGACGGTGGTGGAGCCGCAGCAGCAGCCCGCGCCGGCGCCCGCGCGGCACGTGCACCACGCCTCCACCGCCACCAGGGAGCTGGACGACCTGATGGCGTCGCTGTCC
Source organism: Nomophila noctuella (assembly GCA_958496325.1). Taxonomy (NCBI): domain Eukaryota; kingdom Metazoa; phylum Arthropoda; class Insecta; order Lepidoptera; family Crambidae; genus Nomophila; species Nomophila noctuella. Next base: position 14,867,429 of record OY292484.1, read on the forward strand.
GACTTCAAGGTGAGTCATCACGCAGCAGGTGACGGTGACGGTGCAGGAGACGGTGGTGGAGCCGCAGCAGCAGCCCGCGCCGGCGCCCGCGCGGCACGTGCACCACGCCTCCACCGCCACCAGGGAGCTGGACGACCTGATGGCGTCGCTGTCCGACTTCAAGGTGAGTCATCACGCAGCAGGTGACGGTGACGGTGCAGGAGACGGTGGTGGAGCCGCAGCAGCAGCCCGCGCCGGCGCCCGCGCGGCACGTGCACCACGCCTCCACCGCCACCAGGGAGCTGGACGACCTGATGGCGTCGCTGTCCGACTTCAAGGTGAGTCATCACGCAGCAGGTGACGGTGACGGTGCAGGAGACGGTGGTGGAGCCGCAGCAGCAGCCCGCGCCGGCGCCCGCGCGGCACGTGCACCACGCCTCCACCGCCACCAGGGAGCTGGACGACCTGATGGCGTCGCTGTCCGACTTCAAGGTGAGTCATCACGCAGCAGGTGACGGTGACGGTGCAGGAGACGGTGGTGGAGCCGCAGCAGCAGCCCGCGCCGGCGCCCGCGCGGCACGTGCACCACGCCTCCACCGCCACCAGGGAGCTGGACGACCTGATGGCGTCGCTGTCCGACTTCAAGGTGAGTCATCACGCAGCAGGTGACGGTGACGGTGCAGGAGACGGTGGTGGAGCCGCAGCAGCAGCCCGCGCCGGCGCCCGCGCGGCACGTGCACCACGCCTCCACCGCCACCAGGGAGCTGGACGACCTGATGGCGTCGCTGTCCGACTTCAAGGTGAGTCATCACGCAGCAGGTGACGGTGACGGTGCAGGAGACGGTGGTGGAGCCGCAGCAGCAGCCCGCGCCGGCGCCCGCGCGGCACGTGCACCACGCCTCCACCGCCACCAGGGAGCTGGACGACCTGATGGCGTCGCTGTCCGACTTCAAGGTGAGTCATCACGCAGCAGGTGACGGTGACGGTGCAGGAGACGGTGGTGGAGCCGCAGCAGCAGCCCGCGCCGGCGCCCGCGCGGCACGTGCACCACGCCTCCACCGCCACCAGGGAGCTGGACGACCTGATGGCGTCGCTGTCCGACTTCAAGGTGAGTCATCACGCAGCAGGTGACGGTGCAGGAGACGGTGGTGGAGCCGCAGCAGCAGCCCGCGCCGGCGCCCGCGCGGCACGTGCACCACGCCTCCACCGCCACCAGGGAGCTGGACGACCTGATGGCGTCGCTGTCCGACTTCAAGGTGAGTCATCACGCAGCAGGTGACGGTGACGGTGCAGGAGACGGTGGTGGAGCCGCAGCAGCAGCCCGCGCCGGCGCCCGCGCGGCACGTGCACCACGCCTCCACCGCCACCAGGGAGCTGGACGACCTGATGGCGTCGCTGTCCGACTTCAAGGTGAGTCATCACGCAGCAGGTGACGGTGACGGTGCAGGAGACGGTGGTGGAGCCGCAGCAGCAGCCCGCGCCGGCGCCCGCGCGGCACGTGCACCACGCCTCCACCGCCACCAGGGAGCTGGACGACCTGATGGCGTCGCTGTCCGACTTCAAGGTGAGTCATCACGCAGCAGGTGACGGTGACGGTGCAGGAGACGGTGGTGGAGCCGCAGCAGCAGCCCGCGCCGGCGCCCGCGCGGCACGTGCACCACGCCTCCACCGCCACCAGGGAGCTGGACGACCTGATGGCGTCGCTGTCCGACTTCAAGGTGAGTCATCACGCAGCAGGTGACGGTGACGGTGCAGGAGACGGTGGTGGAGCCGCAGCAGCAGCCCGCGCCGGCGCCCGCGCGGCACGTGCACTACGCCTCCACCGCCACCAGGGAGCTGGACGACCTGATGGCGTCGCTGTCCGACTTCAAGGTGAGTCATCACGCAGCAGGTGACGGTGACGGTGCAGGAGACGGTGGTGGAGCCGCAGCAGCAGCCCGCGCCGGCGCCCGCGCGGCACGTGCACCACGCCTCCACCGCCACCAGGGAGCTGGACGACCTGATGGCGTCGCTGTCCGACTTCAAGGTGAGTCATCACGCAGCAGGTGACGGTGACGGTGCAGGAGACGGTGGTGGAGCCGCAGCAGCAGCCCGCGCCGGCGCCCGCGCGGCACGTGCACCACGCCTCCACCGCCACCAGGGAGCTGGACGACCTGATGGCGTCGCTGTCCGACTTCAAGGTGAGTCATCACGCAGCAGGTGACGGTGACGGTGCAGGAGACGGTGGTGGAGCCGCAGCAGCAGCCCGTACGTGAGTTATGATAAAGAGAGGCAAACGAACAAGAGGGTCTCCTGATGGTAAGAGATCACCGCTGCCCATGGACATCAACAAACGCACAAGTGTCACAGATGCGTTGCCCGCCTTTGAGACCCCATACCCTCCCCAACCAAGCTCTGTCAACCTTACTCACCAGCAGAAACATAGCACAACAGTTACGAAATGCTATATCACAGTGGTCTTCTCCTCCTTGTTTTTACTCATCTCCCATGAGGGGCTAATACCCATAGCCATCACGCTGGGCACGCGGGTTGGTCACAGACAGGCTCTTAACTTAACTTAGTTGTCGTTTATGAGATTTTCCGTAATTAGCCTGGAAGATGAGTCATTGTACGTACGTGACTTAGAGGCTCCTGCAAGCAATCCTGTAAGGTTCATAATATCTCCATATTATGAACCTTACAGGATTGCCTTGCTCTGCCTTTCATGTATTTTTCCTAGGGGCTGGACCTCTGCCATTGGACTAGACGGAACCAGCCCTGACACTTTTCAACAGATCATCAAATCGTCTGCGCCCCATGAATATGTATTTATATTATCTATTTATAATTTAAAAGACATCAAAAGTTACAACATTATTCAAGAGGAAATGTGCGTTATAAATAAATGATTCTATGGTAACACCGAGGTGTTTTCAGATTTAGGTGCCAGATCATAAAGAAAATGATGAACCGTGTCCAATTCTAACAACGCATTAGACCGGTTGACATATGATTACAACGCTATCAGCATACCTAATTAGAATTAAAGTCGCACTTCACATAATTAACTCCAATTATTCTCGGTGCACCTGCTCTCTTAAATCACCGTAGGTAATCCGAATGTTGAATAGAAATGTTGATATTTTTTTAAATGCCAGGAATTTCCAATTTTCTCTGCTTGTATGAGAGTTTGCTTCGGAGACACATTTTCACAAACATGGAAGAAACGTTATATCACTTTCACGGCTCGAAAATTTTCCTTCTGAGCAGAGTTTAAACACAGGACCTGTAGCTTTACTCTTCAATACTAGGCACTGCGGCACAACGGCTTGCAAAGGTGCTAATTATAGCGTGATTGATTCGCGCGTTTCCGCTAGTGCCACTGTACTTTGTTGACATCAGCGGCCCGCCCAGTGCAACTTGCAGTTAGGAGCGCAAGGCCGGCAGTCATTGCCGACTTGTAAATCTGAAAAGCACAAGCTTGCCAAATACACTTGACTTGATGTCGCTTCACACATAAAACCTACGTTTAATGCCTGCTATTATGCACGTTGGGGCCGAAACAACTTTTCTCATTCATAAAACGAGTATATTCAATGTAAACCGTCGTAAGTATTTATAATTCCGCGGTCTGAATCGGATCACTCAACTTTACGAGTTGCGGATTCCATAGTACCGGTGCGTGAGTCACGCGGCCCGGGGTCCAGGGGCGCTTCGGCACACTGCACCACCGTTAACTCAGATTTTCCGTTTATTATAATATTTACAAGTCTCCTTTCTTGGGCCACGTCTATTTCCAGCCGCCGACAGGCAGGTCTCCAGCGCGCGCCGTCCCGCTCGCACCCGCCATCACTCCCATATCTAAAGATAGTCCCGAGCGTTACATCACAGCCGTGGTGGGGCCGCGAGCTTATAATATTAGAGTACATAGTCAAACATTTCACTCGGACCGCATTCGCTCCAGTCCACCTCAACCGGACGGTGATACCTTCTGTACGTCGCGAACTACCATCTCCCGCTCGGATTCGATTCGATTCCGAGGGGAAGATTGTAGTTTACACTTGCAGAGGTAGCGCCGATATCACATAATTCGTTTGTTTAATTTGCAGGTGAGCGGCACAGGCGGAGAAGGCGGAACCCACGTGTACCGCGAAAAGCACGCGTGGCAAGAACACTACCGCAGCAGCCCCCGGCAGCCTGAACCCGCCTCTCTCGAGCATATGCTTGGATCTCTCCGAGCAGACATGAGCCGCCAAGGAGTCCAGACCCCCCAGAAGGGATGCTGCAACGCCTGCGAGAAGCCCATCGTCGGACAGGTGGCCGCTCTTTTCTGGAAGCGCAATTTGGACTTTCGAGTGAACCGAATCAGCTTCTGTAGTGTTAAAGAAGTGTGACCGAAGTGATTGTAACGGACGTTGTCTGGCACAGGTGATCACCGCGCTGGGCAGGACGTGGCACCCGGAGCACTTCACGTGCGCGCACTGCAACCAGGAGCTGGGCACGAGGAACTTCTTCGAGCGCGACGGCCGGCCGTACTGCGAGCCCGACTACCACAACCTCTTCTCGCCGAGATGCGCCTACTGCAACGGCCCGATCTTAGATGTCAGTTGCCTATTATTTACTCGGGAGCTGAAGTTTCACGTTGGAAAAATACCGCAATCTGGGATGGTTTTTGGAGTTCTGTTTATTGTGAATAGCTTTAGATATTCAAGTTTCTGCCGTCGATTTGGAGCCATCTAATTCCTACCTGAAGCTTCAGCATCGCATCAGCTGCATACTGTTCCCTAAAGGATCTAGTCTAACCCTGCAGTGTTTATAATTTCCAGAAATGCGTGACAGCTCTCGAGAAGACGTGGCACACGGAGCACTTCTTCTGCGCGCAGTGCGGGCAGCAGTTCGGCGAGGACGGGTTCCACGAGCGCGACGGCAAGCCGTACTGCCGCGCCGACTACTTCGACATGTTCGCGCCCAAGTGCGGCGGCTGCAGCAAGCCCATCATGGAGAACTACATATCCGCGCTCAACACGCAGTGGCACCCCGACTGCTTCGTATGCAAGGTCCGTACCAACCTCCCCTCGACTTTCCCTCTTTCTCCACCTCCTCTAGCTCTCAGGCCGATCGCAAAGCTGTCACCCATCTACCAATCAGGTTTGTTTACAAGCGAGTCTACGCCAGGTCAAGTATACATGAAAGTTCATTAGCACATTGAACTTTTAGATCACGTCACTAATCGGATGTTTCCGTCGCAGGAATGTCAGAACGCTGTCAAAGGCAAATCGTTCTATGCGATGGAGGGGAAGCCGGTGTGCCCGAAATGCGTCGGAGTCGACGAAGATGAATAAGGATGATGCCTATGTTCCTCCCCTCTATGTATGGATGCCCTCCCCCCAATTTTTTTCCAGCTATGCTTGCCGTTATCGGCATGGGAATGAATGTAAACACACATACACACACAGATGCTATTCGAGAACGTCAACACACCTACACATAAACACTAAGTCCAAGTATAGGTACCTAATAGGGAATAATCTATGTAATATATTTTTGTAATGTTATTGTAATGCTAAGATTTATAATAAAGAGAACAAAAATAAAAGAAAAAAAAGCAAATAAATTTGAAAAAATATAACAAAAAAAGATAAACATAATTAAAAATAAAATAAAAACAAAACAAAATGATAAATAAATAAACATTGCGTGCGGTCGGACGACCCTACGCGTGGCTCAAGGTCGCGTGCGTACGCGCATGCACGGCAATGACCTTTTATCAATTGATTGTTGTCGCTCCCCGCTATCGGGGTCAAGTGTAGCTACTAACTAGGCGTATAGGGTTTCCCGGTGGTCGCGACTCTAGCCGCTATATATAGCGCAGTGACGTCCGCAGCCGGAGTGGCTGCAGTAAATCAGGCCGCTTTGTTTATGGGCCATCGGATCAAACGCTATTTTTGAACACCGCCTGCTATTAATAAATCGTCGTTAGGCGACTAATAGAGATTCACATCTTTTTAGTAGGACGATGTCAGATGCATACGCGTCGATCGCAGTGCAGGTAGCTTTGCAATCGTTGAACATTATGTGATAATGATCACCTCCATAAACACTTGCTCATAGATAATGCCACTAGGTGTACTGAATAAATACATCATAGAAGATGCCCAATATACATTCCTTAACAGGGTAAGTTTTTCGGTAGGAATACGTGCAATATAGTTTTAGGGAGCATACAATACAGACAAACACTACTTTACAAGCATAACTAAATACAATAAGAAAACTAATAACCTATCTATCTATGTGCGTAGGTACTCGTAGATTGCACAATCATATTATCTAAACCTTATGTACCATGTATATAATTCAAAACCAATTTATATATTAAAAATATATAATAGAATAACTTTGAATATTTATTATACGTTGACAACTTCACCCCACACTCAAAGCTTCTATTGAGTCTTCCGTATAATTTAAAAAGCTAAGCAAATAGCTAGCTTTGTCACCAGTTCCCTTACCGCATAGTTTATCCATTGAACTGTGTGTGACTTCTTTGGTTACTCGTATCGGTTGGTGTGTACAGTAACTTTACTTGCGTGATGTAGGAGTCGATGTAGTTGGACAATCGTTAGTCAGCGCCCTCTTTTATCGGTTTACAGAACTTACGTATTGAACTGCACTGTATTTCGTACAGCGGGTGTTGTTTGCTTAAAAAGCTCGTGACTTCATAATATTTAATGTAATTAAACGGGTGAAATGTGCATGAAAACGATTTTTATGACAAAGCGACAGATTTCTGGACTGGAGCCAAGCGGATGAAAAACACATTTTAAAAATTGTATAACCTTGCCATATTACGTGATAATATTTGTACTCAAAGTCAAAATGACATTCTTTTATTATTATCAACGTTAACGATATTCGTGTACAAAAATAAGGAATACAACATATATGGCACTCAAGTTTAAAATCATGTAAAGGGCGATCCGCCCATGAAATTGATCGCAATGGCAACATGATTGGATCGTAAGTAACGCTATCTAGAGTATTCACAAACTTCCCCTCACACAAACACATACACACAAATACCTACAACATAAGCATGTTACTGGCATCACCCGATTGCCAACTCCCCGTCCGAGACGGACCACTCATCTGCCCATACCTAAGGATTTGTATTCTCAGGGATTGGCATTTCAGGGGTCAAAGAGGTGTTGTAAAATGAGCTTCCAGAGGTACCCGAGCAGAGCTTTTTTTCAAAAGAGGTTCTTTCGCACCACTTAACATAAGAATTTAACTATGACTTTTTTATCGGTCGGTTGATATCGAAATTTTATATTTTGAGTGTCAAAACATGACCGACAATCGTCCAATGAAGGTGTTTGCGATTGAAAAATCGATAGATGCAATACGTAGGCGTGAAGACTATCTGCTATGTCATTGGTGAATTTTGACATATCTGTCAATGTCATGTCACCAATCACATATCAATTGGACCCTACGCCTCTCTACTGCCATCTAGCGGATTTTTCATTCGCGAAAACCCTCATTAGAGAACATTATAACGGGACTAAACATTTTTGTTTACAAGTTGGTACTTGAGTACGCTTGTGACCACGGCTGCAGCATCGCAGCCGAAACGTCAAGCAGTAAACACTCAAGTACTTATAAAACAAATATATCGCTTTTAGTCCTGTTATAATGTTTTCTTATTATAATGCAACGCGAAAGTCTTAAGCTAAAACGTCCAATGTTATCATAAACATCCATCGTTTCCAGGAATGCCGCGAGCCGTTCCACGGCGGCTCGTTCTTCGAGCACGAGGGCCAGCCGTACTGCGAGACGCACTACCACGGCAAGCGCGGCTCGCTCTGCGCCGGCTGCCACAAGCCCATCGCGGGCCGCTGCATCACCGCCATGTTCCGCAAGTTCCATCCTGAACACTTTGTATGCGCCTTCTGCCTGAGGCAACTTAACAAGGGAACCTTTAAGGAGCAGAACGATAAACCCTACTGCCACGCGTGCTTTGACAAGTTGTTCGGGTAATCTGACAGCTATCACTAATTGACAGGCCGCTGCATCACCGCCATGTTCCGCAAGTTTCATCCTGAACACTTTGTATGCGCCTTCTGCCTCCGACAGCTTAATAAGGGTTCGTTTAGGGAGTAGAACGATAAACCTTATTGCCACGCATGCTTCGACAAGCAGTTCGTTTAAACTGACAGCTGTCACTGTCAATCTCAATGTCACTGCTCTTCCGAGTCTGCTCGCAATCTGATAGGGTAAGGAGACCTTGATAATAGATAGGTTTGAATGGATGTTTTCGAGTACATTAAATATATTTCCCCGCACAATGGCGATATACAGCTGGCATATTAAGCTCACAAACTTATATTCCAACGCGAATAAACCTATGGTAAACGATCAGCAATATACTTGTAAGGCGATTTGTGCTCCAACTTGTTTTCAATAAGAAGTAGCTTATTGGAACTGAAGCTGAGTTCAAATGACGTTTATGTCTCGGGGCAATACTGACTTGATATATAATAATACTTCATATAATAATATGTATCTTCCCAAGTGCCATGTAACTCAATATGAATATATCGTACGTATGTTAGTTATACATATTTGTAATGCAGACACATTTCATGCAAATAACTACGATATTAGTCAGAAAAGAAAATGTATCGATCGAATAGTTTCTCGATTAGTGCACAGATGGCGCTGTAAAACATTACGACTTGTGTGAATGTGTAAGTTATTTAAATAAGGAAAAAAAATAAGGCGGTAAATAAAATAAAAAGAATGTGTACTGTACAACAAGGATAAAAATAATAATTTAATTATAATGAAAAACGAGAACTTACAAGCAATTTTACAAGCAAAAATCTTATAACATGTCGAAAATCCGCCGTTATAGCTAAGTTAAAGTAATTAAAACAAGGAGTAAATGTGGATATATCTAGTTACTAACAATTAAGCATGAGGAACTGTTAAAAAGGAATACGATTTATAGTGTAATGTACCTAATTATTTACATGCTAATAGTATGCATTAAAATAATAGATGCTTTGCACAAATACTGGTGTTAAATAATGCACATACAAAAGTTAGAAGTACAAGTTTCATAACCGTTATCTTAAAACCTTGAAGTCGATTTGACCTGCCTGATCTAGATATGTATTTATATAGACTTATTGTAGGTACTATATTTATAATAACAGGTTATATAAACACTTTATTAAATGACTTCGTGATAAAAATCTTGTCAAGATATATTTGTTGTTATAGTTATAAAGGATCGAGTTATTAGCGTGCTAGCAATACAAAAGTTAGAACAATGCGTTCACAGTTCTGATAGATCACTTTTTTCGGTTGAATTCGGGTAATTTTTGATGATACAAGTTTTATAGTCATCAAAGTAAAGTAAAGTAAAGGCTTGCCATATGCGGGTTATGTTCGGAAAAACGATACAAATTTTGCTGGGAATCGAACCAAGGGCTGCTTACATCGGTGGTATTGACACTAACAAAATATAAAAAAATAAGAACGTCCGTTTACACTCATTGGTCTGAAACTTTACAAGACATACATCACTACATAGTATAAAACAAAGTCGCTTTTTCTGTCATGTTGTCTGTTGTATGTCCCTATGAACGCTTAAATCTTTAAAACTACGCAACGGATTTTGATGCGGTTTTTTTTAATAGATAGAGTAACTCATGAGGAAGGTTTTTATGTATAATATCATCCATTAAATAGTGGACAAGTACCACGGGCGAAGCCGGGGCGGGCCGCTAGTATTTATTATCCGTAGAAGTGATCAGAGGTAAAATAACTGTGAACGGATAATAGTGTTGCATAAGAAATATACTTCTTGCTCAAATATGACGTCATATAATTGACGGTGAGTGGGATGATCTGAAATTTGCTCTTTGCGTCATAGACAAGTGACGAGTCAAATGAGTCACTTTATAAGCGGATACAGCATCTATGAGTCATTTGAAAGTTTATCTTAGTTTGACTCAGAACTAGTTCAAAAGAAAAAAGTTGATACCAACAACATAACTTAACTTTAAAACCTCTAATTCCTCATAGAAAAAGTAATTGAGCGTTATTGTAATGCAAAAACTTGTCAGTCCTTTTTAAGTTAACAGTATGAGATGAAATGAAAAAAATAAACATTTCGTTTCGATGGAATTAGGTTTCGAAAACAAAGATTACGATAGTGGATTTACGAATTGATCGCGTTGATTCTTATCGATCGAACTGCTGGAATAAGCATTTGTCAACATTTTATCATGTCAACATTATCTTTGGTATGTTGGTAAAATCCATGTTTTGCTATTTTATTTTATAAACCTTGTAGGACATTTCTGTATTTATATTGAATCAATACAAATCCTTTAGGATTTTTTGTATATTTCTTGTTATATGTTTTGTCTATAATAACACTTGAAATTTTTATGCAGTACAATATTTGAAACAAGCAATATTCAGTTAAAACTAACTTAAAGTATTGTTGAGAAAAACCTGCATTGCATCATAAAGAAATCCGATGGAAGAACTTTCAAAAACACCTTGTGATGTGTACAAAATAAAAGTGGTCTTTTAGTTATAAAGTAATATTGTTAATATTACAAAAGTAATACAGAAAAAATGCACAAATCCTTAGGTAACTCGTATTCATATGAAGGGATTTTCAACGAAATATTTGCCTTTTTACTATGTGTAATAGGCTTCTGACTTTATAATATAAATAATATTATAATAATATATGTGCGAGTATGGCATGTGATTAAAAACTAATGTAAGTATGTTTTATACTAAAAATTATCTTCTAAAATTAGGTAGAGGATATTTTTCTCTTAAAACTCTAATTCGTGATGTGTGAATAGTTGATGAAAAGTGTCACAGACAATTTAGGTGGTAAGAATAATTGTTATTAATTCTGTATAGATTGAATTTCTGTCCATACAGAATGTTCTTCAGATAGAGAGTATAAATTATATGCCCCACCGAGGAATGGAGGAGGACAATCATAGACAACATATAATCATGGGTTGGTAATAAATTGTGATAGGTACAGTTTTTGTATAATGTTTATCCGTCAGTCTTTACATTGGTTGTGTAATCATAATTTTAGTGTTGCTTTATTTGGGAATAGACATGCCGACATGTTATTTACACATGTGTAAGTAAATTGTTAATGTAACCCTGACTTAAATGTCCTAGGTAACATCATTTCATTTTTTTATTTTAGATTGATGGTTGTCGATTTAAATGAGTCATCCTACATTCCTCTGAATGTGGTCGGTAGTATTATATTAGATATACGCATTTTATTTACACCTTACGCTTTCTAAGTCGAGTACTCGTTAAGTTGTATAACTTCCATTAGCGTAAAGGATCAGTGCTGTACAGTTTGCGTTGTTGTTTCACGATTATATGTTTATTTTATCGCTCCCAATTATGTTATCGCTTATATTAGCTCGTTAGGTGCAAGTGCCAAACGTACTATCGCGCAGCGGCGACGGCGGTAAACGAAGTTGCACAACTATGCCGGCCTTATCTAGTACCTAAAACATTCGGCTATGTAATAATGAACCTTACTCTGACAACATAGGATTGAATACCGTTTGTCGTTGTGCTGCAACGCTTCAGTTCACCAGACTACTATTTATAGATTATAATAATCAGACTGTAATTTGGACCCCTACTACCATCGAGTGCAGTAATCACTGATTTTTTTTCCTATTTGAAATGTATAAAATGATCCAAATATCCAATAGAATTATAAGTCATTGTTTACCGCACGAGTGTGTCATGTGGACTGGCACGTTTCTGCAGAACGTTATCAATCAAACTTTGATGTAAACAATGATTTATCATTAGCAATATTAATGTGCCTACAAACAATATACCTAGTGCATGGCAACAAAGGCACATGTGTTTAAGCGACCCAGTTTGTCATAAGTAAAATATAGCCATGTGTTCATTGCTTGCAAAACATCTGTAAATTACAGTGTTTTCGAAGTATGTTTTTATATAATTAAGCCGATTAATGTTATCGTGGCCAATGATAACTTACTAATTACAAGGTCGTGTTTGTAGAAAGTCATAGAATGTTTGGGCAGCCGGTGCCGCCGTCGACGACGCCCGACGCTTGATAACCGTCAGTGGGTTACATTAACCGCCGAGGATGGTAGTTAGCCGTAATTGATGTATTAATCTAAGACGAGATTTTATTGAATCTGTAATATTTTAACAAATATATTTGTTTTTTTAAAGTTTTGAGTTTTATTTTTAAACTACGAAAATAACATATTTTGTCTATTGCTGTTCCACGCAAACTGAACTGTTTTTGACTTTACACGCAGGTCTCAGAGTGTTCCAATATCTTTGACGTAGGTACTGACTGTCCTTTGTCCCCTTTGCTACTATTGTGTCAAGGTGGATGGCGGATCTAATTAAAAATGTTGGTTTGCGAAACCATTTAAAAAAACAAATACAATACAATTTTGTCATTAAATAAAGGAGCGTCCTATAACTAGCGATATCAAGATCCCCATTGATTTACACTTTTATATGTTGATAGATGTATATTCCTCCTTGCCGTATCCGACAACAGCAACGTAGTATATAGTAATGTTACGAACGAGCCGGAACCATCGAGACATCGCGACATAAAGTCGAATGTTCGAGACTAATCTACATCTATAATTGTGACGGACAGACGCGATCCGCGCCGAGAGTATTCGCGAAGCCGGTACAAACTCCGCGCGCGCCATTTACAACCTTATTACAACGCTATAAGGTCAACGATCGAGTCACCGCAGACGCGGCGCGAGCGCGTCGCAGGTAGAAAAAAGGGCCGCGGGAGCGCACGACGCTTCTAGATACATCGCGTGTTATCAAGAGGGCTATTGTTCGCGCGCGAGTACTTTCTCGGGACGGCCGAATTATCTAGCATCGCGTTGCCGGCAATATAAATACGGCTCAAGTAGGGAGTCAGTCGAGTTCAATCTGAGCTTTCGGAGTGATAAGTGCGAACAAGTGATTACGAGTGACTATACCTGCGACCTAAGCGATACCTACGGACTACGAAGAACCCTGTGAACATAGTGTTTAGTGCGATTGAGTGTACGACCTAGGCGACCTACGGACTTCGATTTTCTGTGTGATTTGGCTACGGTGATTGTGTTGTGACTTGTGATTGTGCTGTGACTTGTGATTGTGTTGTGACTTGTGATTGTGGTGTGACTTGTGATTGTGTTGTGACTTGTTTATCGTCGAATAAATTCTTCTATCAAGTCAACGGTTTTTAATCCAAATCCCGATCCCCACGTTCGTAACAGTAAGATGTAGAGCAGTCATAATCGGAATGACCGTTTTCGATGTGTTCTTCATCATCATCAAGCAAATGAATGACATTTCAATTTGAAATTAACGGGTCCATCTTTCTCGTCATGTCTGTTAGATGAAAGCGGTCCGAAAATTTGTTACGAGTTTAGTTTTAGTAATTTAAAGAGTTTAAAAATACATGAGATATTTATTATGTATAGATAAAATAAATATAATATTATGAAAACAAACATGACTAAAATACATAAAATTATAAAGGTAAATTTAATTGAAATACATGTACCATAATACTTCATAGACATCCTTCCTTTGTTTTCACATAATGTTTTTCTTTCGGACTTTTTGGTTAAAAGAAACTGGCAAATAATAATGAGACACTATGATTAATGAATGTCAATAGGCTATCCTTTTCCTCCTTATTATGAATAACGTGTGTTAGAGCAAGATAGCAGACACACGTACTTTTCATGCATACAGCCACCTCCTACAAATCTATGAAGTCTTGGTACTTTTTTAATAGATACGGCGTATGTAGCGACGACGGAACTTTTTCTCATTATCTCTAATATTATAAAGAGGAATTGTTTGTCTCGAATAGGCTCCGAAACTACTGTACCGATTTGAAAAAAAAAACTATTTTACATGTTTACCTGTGCCAAGCCGCGACGGGCCGCTAGTTATCCCATATAATCCCAACTATATATAATATTATAAATGCGAAAGTAACTCTGTCTGTCTGTCTGTCTATCTGTCTGTCTGTCTGTTACGCTTTCCCGCTTAAACCTCGCAACCGATTTTGATGAAATTTGGTACAGACAATCTTTAGACCCTGAGACAGAACATAGGCTACTTTTTGACCCATTCCAACCCCCCACTTCCCCGAAATGAGGGGGTAGAAGTTTGTATGGAAAATCTAAACTACTTGAGTTAGACGCTTGAAATTTGGCATGCAGGTCCCTTAGTAAACTTGATGCTTAGTTGCAAAAGGATATTGCAAAATTCCCACGGGAACGGGAGTTAGCGGGAAAAAACATTCGTATAATGAAAACCGACATCCACGCGGACGAAGTCGCGGGCGGCCGCTAGTTATTAATAATTTCTAGGCAGCTGACATTTTAAGATGATAACTTTTTGGTTATTAATAAGAAAGACTTTAGCAACCATAATGTTTATGCGCGAACCATAGGCGCAAATCCACCTTTCACAAACATATGTTGTCCTAGTACCATCAGTACTTATTCTATGATTTTGATTTTGAGCAAGCAACCGCAGTTTTCATGCACGCAGCCACTTCCTTCAAATCTATGTTGCCCTAGTACAAATTAGTAGGGCCACCAAGGAAACAGCTGGATTCGTCGATAGCATTCAGGCTCGTAGCCATAAGCCACCTCTTGCAAGTCTATGTTATCCTGGTACTTTATTAAAGTTCTAGCACTGAACAGGTGGCACTCAACTACCCGCTTTACTTGCAATTTATAAGTTACTAGCGGCCCGCCCCGGCTTCGCCCGTGGTACTTGTCCACTATTTATACATAAAAACCTTCCTCATGAGTTACTCTATCTATTAAAAAAAACCACATCAAAATCCGTTGCGTAGTTTTAAAGATTTAAGCGTTCATAGGGACAACATGACAGAAAAAGCGACTTTGTTTTATACTATGTAGTGATACCTTAGACATTTTTTTTTTTTATGACATGGTTTATCCTTTGCTAACCAGAAATTAAACTGGGATAGGTAGCTTTTGGTAGGCTCGAAGACGTTCCTTGGAAGAAGAGGTTAATACTATGCCCGACGACCAGGCATTCCTTTTTTTTTGCCTGCATGCATTGTCGTTCGTAAAGTTCCTGGTTATGATTAAAACCGGAGAGACGTGCATGCCGATCCTTTGAGGAGGCTTTTTATCACCAGTGGGATCGCTCAAGACTAGACCAGCTGGGGGTACCACGAGGACAACGATGTCCTCGTGGTACCCCCAGGGGCAGGGCCGGATTAACCCTTAGGCAGATTAGGCAACTGTCTACGGGCCCAGGACATACAGGGGGCCCACGGTAGTCGGCAGAAAAAAAATCGGTTCGAAAAAAAAGTAAAAATTACTATTTGATTTTTCAACGCATTTAACATTTTATACGTACAGAAGTAGAACCATCTAGTATCTAATATTAGAACTAATAAAATCCTACGGAACGCAACTGGACTTCCTGATCTCTTAGTCTAAGATCCCGCCATACAAGGACCTTCATCGAGCTGGTTATTGGATGAAACATTTTTTATACACAATTTTACATGCCAATAATTATATTGCATATGGGTTGCCTAGTAAATTTCAGTCCAGGATAAAAAAAATAAAAAATAATACAAAAAATTAAAAAGTTATTGAACCAAACTTAAATGAAAATAAAGATTATTTCATTATGAACACGGTGGTACAGGGTTTCCTCCGAAAAATCAGTCCAGAATTAGGGTTGTCGCATTTTGAAAAGTGAAATATTGCCGGTATGAAAAAGAGAGTGCGCGTGCTATTTGATAGTGCAAATGACAAGGATAACGATAGACTTGGATGTTCTGTGTATCATTTTGGAGTAATTAATTACTAAACTGGAAGAATAGTGTTGTAATTAAATTTTTAATTTTTTAAGTCCAAATTAATCATATCCTGGACTGAAATTTACTAGGCAACCCATATGCAAAATAATAATTGACATGTTAAATTATGTATAAAACATGTTTCATCCAATAACCAGCTCGATGAAGGTCCTTGTATGGCGGGATCTTAGACCATCTGGTTCGTTGTTGTGTGCATTATAATTCGGAAACTTTCAAAATATGTTATTAACAATATGTAAGGTTTGCGAACGTAAACTAAATAAAAAAAATGTGTGTTCCGTGAAGACTTACCATTTTCCTATAAGCAAAGATTTTTATAATATAATTGGAAACGCAGCGAGTCTACGGACTGTATACGGGTGCAACTACAAAAAAAAATTTTTGAACACTTTGCAATTCATCATTATTCTGTACTAGCGACCCGCCCTAGCATCGCACGGGTTGCTTATATATATGAATATAATAGTTACCACGCGCAGCAGGCTGCGGGCCCCCAACCTACCGCCACCATTTAGCGTTTGATATCTTCTAAGGTACTGACTGAAATTACATGATGTAAAAGACAAAGGACAATGCCTAAAGCTGGCGTCTTTTTTTCCCGAGCGTCCACCAACCGAACATTTTGTGTGCATTACAAACAATACTTGCTATGGCAGTATAGCTATAAACTCAGTCCGAACTGAGTAAAATAGGTTTATACTTTACAATTGAGGCCTTCGTTCATAGGAATATTTTTACATGAGAAATTTCATCTTTTTTTTGCGTCTTTATTTAGCATTCTTCTTGTAAACTCAGTCTGAACTGCGTGAGACAGGCTAGAAACTTGATCACTATGTACCCTGGCTTTAACATTTTTTTTATGGGAGGTGGTGTCCTTTATTTTTAAACCATTGGAAATATATATTCTTAAGAGCATTGCGAACGATATTTACAAAGGCAGTATGGCTGGGAACTCAGTCCAAACTGAGTGAGACAGGCTAGAACTTAATAATAAGGTATGAAGCGAACATTCAGCCAGTTTTCATATGTTCTAGCCAGTGCTATTCAGTTCGGATTTGGATTGAGTTTACAGCTATTATACTGCATAAGGAAATATCGTTTGTAATGCTCTTAAGAATATTTATTTCCATGCTTGGTTGATGGCTGGTGGAAAAAGAAAGGACACCACGTCCCATAAAAAATGTTAAAGCCAGGGTCCATAGGGTAAAAGTTCGAGCCTGTCTCACTCAGTTCAGTCCGAGATTACAGCTATACTATCCTTGCAAAAACCATTTCTAATACTCTCAAGACTCTTTTTCCATGTTAAGCCGATGGACGCGAGAAAGAACAGACGCAACCATCATTAGAAAAATGTAAAAAGCGATGGTCCAGTAAGTGTGTAAAACTTCTAACCTTTCTTACTCAGTTCGGACTAAGTTTACTTCCATATTGCTTTTGCAAATATAGTTTGCAATGTTTTTAAAAATGTATATTTCTATGTTTGGCTGATGGCCGCTGGAAAAAAAAGGACACAAAATCCTATAAATAAAATATGGAAGCGAGGTTAAGTTGTAGGTAGTGTTAAAGTTTCTAGCATGTCTCACGCAGTTCGGACTGAGTTTACAGAGGTACTTCCAAAGCAAATATCATTTGTAATGACCTGATAATATATATTTTATGTTTGGTTGATGGACGCGAGAAAAATAGAAGCAATTTCTCATAGAAATGCATGAAGCAAAGACCTAATGAGTAAAGTTTAAACTTGATTTACTCAGTTCGGACTGAGTTTACAGCTATACTGCCATAGCAAGTATTGTTTGTTATGCTTGCAAGAATATATAATATTACCACTCTACAAAAATCGGCACTGTCTTTTAATCTTAACTTACTAACATGTTTATTTGGCGGACAAATTATGTTATAATAATAATAATCCGTTGCGTAGTTTAAAAGATGTAGGTAAGCATACATACACACATAACATACAGACACTGTGACACATACCAAACAGCAACTGTGTGAAGGCAAAAACTACATCACTTGATTTAGACAGTCAGTGTAGGTAGAGAAGGGGGCCCGAAAATTGTATTGCCTACAGGCCCCATACAGGGTTAATCCGGCTCTGCCCAGGGGGACAAAATAGGTGGACCACGAGGAAACAGCCAACTTTACTTGCAACTTGAACATCGTTTGGTACACAACCCTGGTTCATAGGCCAATTGTACCAAACAAGCACCTAGGACAAGCCTTTATGCCCCCGTTTCTGAACATCAGGGGTCGGTGTCCGTGTGTTTTAATCTGGACTTAACATATTGTGATAGGACAAAAAAAAGACAATATTACGTGAAACACAGATATATTTACAGCACTATGTACATCCCTACACGCTCGACTTAATAAAAAACAAACATTTATATATTAATTTGTCATTTTTAACTTAATGATAACTTCAATAATATTAATATATATTAATTAATAACATCATTAGCTCTACGCCTTAAATATCTTACGAACTAATCAGTCTTTTGGCGAGAAGAATGCTGCGAATTGTTCCCTCGAGACTCACGCTAAGCCGGGGAACAGTTCAGAGAACGATTCGCACCAAAAATCTGACAAGTCCATAGAGTCGGGCTCGCTGAGCGGCGACGCCAGCGACTCGTAGCCGAGGTCCGACGCGCTGTGCGACGGAGACAGCAGGAGCTCGTCCTCCACCGAGCTGGGCGACAGGCTGAGAGGCGAGAGCAGCTTCAGGTCGCACTCGAGAGTGACCGAGTCGGCGGGGAGGGGGAACTCGGTCTCCACCTTGATGGGGGCGACCTCCTCGACGAGCTGCTCGTCGCACGGGACCTCGACGGTGATGCAGTCGTTGGCCTCGTCGAAGCTGGCGTAGAAGATGTCGCCCTTGTCGTGGCCGGGCTCGTCCTTGGCTGTGGCGGGGGGCGCGGCGACGTCGGGCGTGTAAGGGTGCGCGTACGAGTGCTGCGTCAGTATCCGGTGCACGTCGTGCTTGAGGTCTACGACGCCACCTTCACGGGGTTCCAGGTGCTCTGCTGCGGACCCCACCACTTGAGCTCCTTCAAGGCGCTCTCCAGCGACCCTGTCTGCGACCTAAAACAAGTTAAAAGATTAATAAATCAATATTAAAATGAATGGCTAAAAAAACTAGAGGACCACGTCGGAAAAGAAAAAAATATGGATCATTTGAACCACCAGGTGACTTATCTAGAACGATCTAAGAACATAAAATAATAAGATACAGGTAGACTTAGTACATTTTGGTCACATATTTTGTATGGCATGTAAGAGACGATTTCTCCTTAACAGTGAAATTGTCCACCCACTCCAATACTCATTAATTATTCAAAATCCTTCAAATATGGAAATGAGTCATTCTTCTAGAACACATTATCGATTTATTTTTATATTGTTTGTGAAACTACTGATATCAGAAAACGACTAGTAATTAATCACCTTTAACTACCTAATAATAAAAATCTTGTAATGTCTATAAAGACAAGGAATGATAAGGTATGCATGTTACATTAAATAGAACTAAAATTTTGTTTCTATGCAGATGATGCAAGACCAAGAGTAGATATTGCATCATGTTTAAACTTATGTTTACTTAAACCTGTTTTCAAACACGATAGGTATTACAATACTATTTATCCACATGAATTCAACTTGGCACATTTGCCTTATCTAGTAAGATGGGAAAACCGTCAGGTATTTCTTGTTAATGTAAAATTTTAATCTCATAATATGGGATTTGTAGATAATATTTCAGATAAAATGGTAGTATGTAATGAGCATGTAAGATTTGTTTGTTGTTTATTTGGCTCGTCATCATTTATGTTGAACACAATACACTAAAAAACAACACAAACTGAGTGTGCTTTCTGTGGGTCAGGGTCACTACTAACATCCTACATTATTTACTTTGGCATCATACAGTAATTTACGGTAATAGTTGGAATCAAATAATGTGTGTATAAAAAGACCTAAGTTGCTACCAAAGCGTTGGCGAGTAATCGTCCTATCTATCCTCTTCTTCTTCTTCCTAGAGTTTATCCCGTTTCTGTGCGGGATCCGCTTAACTATAATGAATGAAAACTTACATCTTCAACCGGTCCTGCAGCGCCTGCATCAATTTCTTTGAGGAGGGAGTCTGCAAGCTGGTCGAGGGTGTCGAGGTAGTCCTCATCGAGGCCTGCGAGGAAGTCTGCGAGAGGAGGCAGAGCGCCAGCAGCAGGCGCGCCGCGCGGCTCGCCGGCGGGGGCCCGTCCTTCTGCCGAGGAGACGCTGCTGGTCCGGGGGCCCCCGCGACGGGCCGCGCCGCCGCCGCGCTGCGCAGCGATGCGTTCTCGCTGAGCAACCGCTCGTTCAGTGCCTTTAGGCTCGCCACCTGGTGACAACAGCCTATATGAGTCCTTGTTCTACATTGCAACAATTTTTTTGTTTGATGGTCCCATTTGTCAAATCCGGCTAAAACTGATTTTTGATTTCCAACACCAGCTAATGAAACAAAACATCCCATAATCCAGTATGAGATGCATGGAATGTTGTTGGTAACACTCATACTCCCAACCTTTTGCCACATTTTCTTTTTTTACAGCAATAAATTTTGAGTTATGATTGTTATGTTAACAGATGAAACAAACAATCTAAACACTTGTTAATAGTAATTTATTGTCTGCATTCTAAAGGTCATTCATGTATGCATGTGTAGTCATATGAAATGTAATAGAGGATGATGAAATATCAAAATTAGATTCTAGTTAAATATTTCATAATGCTCTGTTACTATAACAGACATAAACATTTTGTATTTGTCATGTAAGGTTTTGACTTAGATCATATGGGAAGATAAGATATCAATTGGATTTTTTCACGTTTTTCCTTCTTCTGTTTTAGTAACATTCCATAATATTTCAAAACTTAAGAACCTTAATTTTAGCTTATCTTGAAACATCAGTTTCTATGTCAGTTGGTTAATAGATATCTTGATTTAAATTACCTCGCTGATCAACCTTTCGTTGGACTCTGCGAGGAGCTGTATTTTGTGTTCCATCTCATCCATTTTCGCCTTCTTCCTGTCGCGCGACGTCTGAGCCGCCACGCGATTCTTCAGCTTCCTACAGCAAAACATATCATGAACATCCCTCTTCAGTTTAAGCAATTACTATGTCATGTCCTATTATGTCCACTCCATATTTTATTTCATCATTGTAAAATGTGTCAGACTAAAACATAAATTTTCATTTGCTTTATTTTATTTCTCATTAATTCATAGTTATTAAAACAATGGTAAACTGTAAAACAAATTCCTTGAAATTTTCTAGAAAAGTAAAGGTAAAGGATCAACTTAATATGGACATTAGGTAATTTGTATGCGTAACCGGCTTAAGCCGGCCTCGGATCGATAGCGCTGGCTAAATTAGTCACGCATTGAACTTACTAGAACGTCCAGCGAGCGCTGAACTTAGATACCGTTATTGTGATAAGCGACTCTGTACACGCAAGCAATCAAGTATTTACTCACTTCCTTTGCATCTTTTCCTCCCATGTTAGATGGTCCAGACGCCTTTTCCTTGACGTTGGCGGCGTGGTGACGTCCACCACGACCTCCGAGTCCTCGTCCATCGCCAAGTAGTTGTTGGGAACGGTGATGATAATGGGTGTACTCATCGTGATTTCTTTTATAACTTCAAAGCACAAACAAACATTTCACACACCACAAAACTGGCTACTACGATTTAATGTCTTCGCGATGTCATGCTATTTCCTATTGCTTTCTACACCTGTTAAATCACTTTGCGGTATATCTCCGAGAGCGCGTAACAAACGATTGCGTCGTACATTATCGAGCTCACGTCAATAAATAAAAATTTGTACGGGGTTTTTGAGAGCGTATGTGGAGTTTTGTGATTGGTGGACCGATGGGTGGGGCGGAGTTTGGTGATTGTACGAGTGAATAAGATAGCAAGACTGAGCAGATAAGTTAGAAAAGGATCACGAAATGTTTATTGGCTATAGCAAACCGCGGGAATACTCCCCCCATTCAAACAACTGCGTCTGCGAATGATGAAATATCCTATGTGTTTTACTTTGTCCCAAATTGGTAAATTTCCCCATGCATGATAACATCAAATGAATGAGTCGCTCACAATAGAATCTAGCGCAATAATGGCAAATATTTAATATTAAAAAGATGTTGGTATAAATGCTTAAAACCATAGGTATGAGTGTATGAGTGTATAAAATCTTTCACAATGCAATTACTATTATTTTCAGTGCACTTGTAAACAGTGATGAAGATTGAAAAAGCTTTGCAGAATGTTTGAAAGTCGATTGTTTGTTGTTATCATTAATGATATGTGATAAATCCTAGTAATTTATATTTCTGGTGCGATTTTTCAGCCAGTAAAAAAATAAGTGTGCCAAATCTATAACTGAATGGATCTGATTCATTGATTTGATAGTAATACCAATTTACTCATCTATTTTCCATGAGGAGAAATGCGCTTTGCTTAATATGTAATGTAATTACAGAGATGCCCCGAATATTCGGTATTCGGCATATTCGGCAGCATAGAGTAAAGTAAATACATTATACCAAAAGGAAAGGAAATAGACACATGTGACAATAAAGTAAATAATATACTAAAATGTGACATAATATAACAGAAACTTGCACTGGCAGACACGCTTCTAATGTAGGATTTATGTTTTTGGTAAAAAAAACTTGCAAATAACAACCAGGTTATGCCGGCGCGACGGCTACTTCAGCCGAATATCCGGTTCGGTAAAAATTGAACCGAATAGTATTCGGTATTCTATTCGGCGCATTTTTAATAATTTTATTTCCTTCATATGTCCATAATAACAATAACGGACTTTAGTCGCAAAATACTTTAAAATGCTTTGAATGTTTATAATTATGAACAAAATAAGAAACTGGGTACCGACTTACAATCAATGAGAGTAATGTTGTCGTCAATAACAGTTACCAGCGATAATTTATCCTCGTGGGAGAGCCATGCTTCGGCACGAATGGGCCGGCTCGACCGGATTGTTACCACGGCCCCACAGAAAACCGGCGTGAAACAACATTTTGTTGTGTTTCGTCGTGTGAGTGAGGTTACCGGAGGCCCAACCCCCCCCCCCCCATTGATGACGCAGTTAAGTTACCGTAATATACCCCAGGAGGGTACCAACTACGTTAGCGTTGGAGAGTCCCTCCCCGGGCGTCCACGATCAGGAAGTAACGTCCCTGGACGTGGGCGTCCGGGCCGCCCCACGTATTCTGGGGGGGGCAAAACTGCGCACGTCATTGCTCAGGGCAAGAGCAGCACCACGGTATCCCCTGCCACGCTGGCTGTGGACTTTTGTAACATCAGGGGTTTACATTCTAACTTAGATGCTGTCCACCACCACCTCGAGACAGCTAAGCCAGCACTGCTCTTCCTGACCGAGACGCAGATATCGTCTCCGGCGGACACAGCGTACCTCACCTATCCGGGATACGGCCTTCAACACTCCTTTTTGTCTAAGGCTGGAGTGTGCGTGTACGTCAGAGACGATATCAGCTCTCGCCGCCTGAGCAACATTGAAGGTCGGGATCTTTCCTTAATATGGCTTCGCATAGACGGCGTCGACCACCCTCGCGTCTATGCTTGCCTATATCGGTCCCATAGCGGTGACACAGAGACGGTCAGACTGATGGATCACATCCAAATGGCTACAGATTTTGTGCAACAGCAGATCCCCTCAGCGGAAATCGTTTTGCTTGGCGACTTCAACGCCCACCACTCTGACTGGCTTGGGTCTGGTAAGACTGATCATGCTGGGAGATCTGTTCACGACTTTGCTCTTGCTTATGGTCTAACACAGCTGGTTACCACGCCCACGCGAATCCCAGATGTGGAAGGCCATAATCCTTCACTGTTGGATCTTCTGCTGACTTCTCATCCGGACGGCTATCACGTAACCGTGGGCGCCCCACTTGGCTCCTCCGATCATTGCCTAGTCCGGAGTAAGGTGCCACTCTCGTGTTCGCCGCGATCTCGTATCGCACGCAGTCGCCGTGTGTGGCACTATAAGTCAGCAGATTGGGATGAGATGCGGTCCTACTTTGCATCCTATCCTTGGCGGCAAATTTGCTTCTCGCTGGATGATCTCGACGCCGTTGCGGATTCTGTTGCAGATGTGGTGCTACAGGGGATGGAACTTTTTGTCCCGTCCTCTGTGGTTCCCGTCGGTGGCAAGAGTCGCCCATGGTTTGGTTCGCACTTAAAAAATGCTTCCCGGAGGAAGAAGGAAGCCTATCAAGCGTGGGCTGATGCAGCAGCGGCACGAGACTTAAACACCAGTGTTTTAAAAAAAAAATACAATTTTGCCTCTAGGTCCTTGAAAACTGCAATTGCGAGGGCGAAGTCGGTACACATCGGCAGAATTGGCGAGAGGCTTGAGCGTCTTCCATCGGGAACTCGTGCATTCTGGTCTCTTGCCAAGGCTGTCGAGGGTAATTTTTGTAAGCCATCTTTTCCACCTCTGCACATGGGAGATGGTTCATTGGCCCACGACGCAAAGGAGAAAGCCGGTCTTTTGGGAAAACTCTTTGCGTCCAACTCGACCTTGGACGATGGTGGACAGGAGCCGCCTACAGTACCACGGTGCGAGAGCGTTATGCCTGATATCAGGATACACCAACGCTCAGTGCGCCTAGCACTCATGTCGCTTGATGTCCATAAGTCGAGCGGGCCTGATGGACTCCCTCCCATTGTGTTGAAGATGTGCGCTCCTGAGTTGGCACCAGTTTTAACTCGTCTCTTTCGGCTCTCCTACTCCTCTGGCGTAGTCCCGGCGTCATGGAAGACAGCTTTGGTCCATCCGATCCCCAAAAAAGGCGACCGCTCTGATCCGTCCAACTACAGACCAATAGCTATAACCTCCCTCCTTTCAAAGACAATGGAAACAATCCTCAATCGCCAGCTTCTTAGGTACTTAGAGGGTCATCAGCTACTTAGCGATCACCAATACGGCTTTCGTAAGGGTCGGTCGGCTGGTGATCTTCTGGCTTACTTGACACACCGTTGGGCACAGGCGATTGAGAGTAAGGGGGAGGCCTTGGCTGTCAGTTTGGACATAGCAAAGGCCTTTGATCGGGTTTGGCACAGGGCGCTTCTTTCGAAGCTTCCATCTTACGGGCTTCCCGGGAAATTATGCACATGGGTCTCCAGCTTTCTTGCTGACAGAAGCATAAAGGTCGTTGTCGACGGAGAATGCTCTGAATTTATGTCAATAAATGCTGGTGTTCCCCAAGGCTGTGTGCTATCGCCAACTCTGTTTCTCCTGCGTATCAATGATATGTTGAAAATAAGCAATATTCATTGTTATGCGGATGACAGCACAGGCGATGCTTTTTATACCGGCCGCGCTGGTATTTCTCGGGATAACGTCATTGAGAGCCGAAACAGGCTTGTGTCTGAAATAGAGAGCTCCTTGGAGAGGGTCTCAGATTGGGGTAGACTAAATCTGGTCCATTTTAACCCCACAAAGACGCAGGCCTGCGTGTTCTCCGCTAAAAAGCTACCGGTGGTCGTATCTCCAAGGTTTCAGGGCACCCCCCTTTCTACCTCAGCCTCTATTGGGATACTTGGTGTCGACATATCTAGCGAAGTGCAGTTCCGTGGTCACTTAGAGGGAAAGGCTAAATTAGCCTCCAAGAAGCTTGGCGTGCTCAAAAGATCGAGGCGGTATTTCACTGCGGCCCATCGCCTGCAACTCTATAAGGCACAGGTTCGGCCGCATATGGAATACTGTTCTCATTTATGGGCAGGGGCACCCCAGTACCAGCTTCTCCCTTTGGACCGCATCCAGCGTAGAGCTATGCGCATTGTCGACTGCCAAGATATCTCAAAACGGCTTGATCCTCTGGCGCTGCGTAGGGATGTAGCCTCGCTCTGCATCCTATATCGCTTTTACTATGGGGAGTGCTCTGAGGAATTGTTCGGACTTATACCTCCCACCTCCTTCCGACAACGTTCAACGCGACAACAGTTCCATCGACATCATCTAGATGACTGGCGATCCACCACTGTACGTTTCTCCAGAAACTTCTTGCCACGCACAACCAAACTGTGGAATCAACTGTCGCCTGAGGTATTTCCGGACCGATGCGACCTCCTCACCTTCAAGAAAAGAGCGTACTCCCTTCTAAAAGGCCGGCAACGCATTTGTGACTCCTCTGTATAGTTGTAAAAAACCCGTTAGCTACCGTTAAATAACCAAATTTTTGGTTAGCTACCGATAAAATGCAGTTGTTAACGGTTAGTTATCTGACAGTGACAGCTAAAATGGGTATAGTTTTTTTCCTTTGTGAAGAGAAAATCGATATTCCAAAGATAAATAAAATTCATTTTAGATGTTATCCTACTACCTAATCCTACTAAGATTATAAATGCGAAAGTTTGTAAGAATAGATGGATGGATAGATGTATGTTACTCTTTCACGCAAATACTACGAAACGTAAATGTTAAATTATATGTCGCTTTAATTTATAATTGCGTCTAATATACAATCTATTACTATTATTATTATAAAAACACTTATTTACATCTAGAGGAATCTAGTGGAATTTAACCGTAAAATGCATAAAATGCGGGTTATTAACCGTTTCTAACGAAAAATGCATATTTACCCGCACGGTTAAAATCGTTAATAACCGGCGTCGCATCTATACTCCTCTGGTGTTGCGAGTGTCCATGGGCGGCGTTGATTGCTTACCATCAGGCAATACGTGTGCTCGTTTGCTGCCCTATAATATAAAAAAAAAAAAAAAATTGCGTATTTTGTTGTGGTATTAAAAAAAGTGGTCCACTTTTAGTAAAATAATATTGGCTCCGTGGAGTGGAGTTCTAAACAAAAAAGTAAATCTGACAGCAGTACGCACGCAGCCGTCTGTCAATGTCATAAAATTTTGCAATTCAATTTGCATGAATGTTTGGTTACCTGCTTTTCTTACCTTTTCATTGTTCACGGTTCCAAATTACTTTTAATACTCAAATAACTATATATTATTGATAAGAAAAGAATGGCATCAACCAGTGCTGATTCGCAGTCTACGATAGCTCAAAAAACATGGGTGATGTCGAACAACATTGAATCTGTATCGAGTGTTGACGAAATTTATCGTTATGATAAAAAGCAGCAACAAGACATATTGGCGGCGAAACCATGGGAAAAAGAGTAAGTAAATCGGTAATGAGTATTAATTCTAAATCAGAATAAGTCTTACCCCGAAAAAGTGCCCGTCATTTGGTTGTTGGGTGTACAGCAAGTACATTTTTAATCTTTTTCAGCCCACACTTCTTCAAAGATATCAAAATATCAGCATTAGCGTTGCTGAAAATGGTGATGCATGCTCGATCTGGAGGCACTCTAGAAGTCATGGGGCTGTTGCTTGGTGAGTAACTTAACAACTCTGGCCCAATGGTGGACCTATGAGGTTTAGTTTGAAGCATTTCCTGTAAAGCCAGCTTTAATTTTTATATTACACTTGATCTTTATTTTACAGGTAAAGTGGATGCAAACACAATGTTAGTGATGGATTCATTTGCACTGCCTGTGGAAGGCACAGAGACCAGAGTAAATGCTCAAGCTCAGGCTTATGAGTACATGACAGCTTACATTGAAGCAGCCAAACAGGTACTATTAATCAAACATCCTACATCAGCATTTATGGACAATTTTTGATACTAAAAACACACTTTCCAACAAATCAAAATCATTCAAATTATCTGATAGCAAAATCTTATAAAACATTTGTATCTTTTTTTTCTGTGCAGGTGGGAAGACATGAGAATGCTATTGGTTGGTACCACAGCCATCCTGGTTACGGATGTTGGCTGTCCGGAATTGATGTCTCTACACAGATGCTCAACCAGAACTTCCAGGAACCTTTTGTGGCCATTGTAATTGACCCAGTCAGAACTATTTCAGCTGGAAAAGTATGCCTGGGTGCCTTCAGAACATATCCTAAGGTGAGTAGAAGTTAAAAACATTGCCAATCTTATTAACCACATTGTAAGTGGTGGAGTTACTTCTTTGTCTATAAATGACATCAGTGCAAGTTTTCACCTACTCATAGCTTTTCTGGAAAAGGTTTGAATGGTGAGGAATTTGAAACATACTTTCTGTTACAGAATAGTGTACTGACAAATGTATCTTATCCCATTTATTAATGATATTCTATATATTGTTTTTGATTTTACAGGGATACAAACCTGCAAATGAAGAGCCATCTGAATACCAGACGATCCCCCTAAACAAAATAGAAGACTTTGGCGTGCACTGCAAGCAGTACTATTCTCTCGAGGTGTCGTACTTCAAGTCCTCCCTTGACCGAAGGCTGCTGGACTCGCTGTGGAACAAGTACTGGGTGAACACGCTGAGCAGCTCCAGTCTGATCACCAACGCTGACTACACTACAGGACAGATCTTCGACTTGTCCGATAAGTTGGAACAGAGCGAGGTTTCCTTAGGTGAATATATCAAAGCAGATATACAGATTTTAAAGCACACTATACAGTAATACCCCGGACTTACGCGATAGGTGGGACCGAGCGATTACCGCGTAAGTCGAATTCGCGTAAGTCGGGGTTCAACTTTTCATACAAATACATATAAAGTTGGTTTAGTCGGGACCAGAGTTTAGAGAAAACAAAAATTTTGAAGAAAAACTATTAAAAAACTGTATGAAAATAAAACAATTTATATTGTAATGAATAAAGTACCCTAAACCGAATTAATTTTAATGTCCATGACATTAAAATTAATGTTGCCTGACGAGTGAAGATTTTCTTTTTCTCACGCAATATTTCCTCGTAGCATACCAGTAGTTTTTTAATCTCTTTTTTGTAGAAGAAACGCGTTCTTCAAGGCAATCGTTATTTTTCCTTAAATAAGTAGTCTTCCTTCAATTGAAATGAGTCCTTCTGTTAAGTTTGCAATTGTCATTTGATTCACCGATTCAACTGGGTCTAGTGAAACATTTTATTCAGTGTCATGCTCATACGTACGCATTATGTACTTTAATTTTACCCATTTAACGTCGTCAATTGTTAGCTCTCGTTTTTCTTTTCTGTTTAGGCTCAAATGACTCTTTTAGATGACATAATAATAAAAAAATAGAAAAACGCACTGCGCACACTAAAATACTTCCACTTGAGAGGGCAGAGCGAGGCAGCCGATGTGCGCGGCAATAGAAATCCAAAACCGCGTAACTCCGAAATCGCGTAAGTCGGGGTAGCGTAAGTCGGGGTATTACTGTACACGTTTTCAGATTAATTGGCATTGACATTGGCAATTTAGTGCAGTAACCAAAAATATTTATTCTGATATTAATTTTCCAATTAGAAATGGATGCTGCACTCATAACCTATTCAATATTGCATAGTAAATGTATCTCCTTTCACCTTTAAAAGTGCCTAGCGACTGATCTCTCCTACCCAAATAGACTGCCAACAAAATTATATGATCTGTGACAAAACGGTCCAAAGTAATCATCTTTGACAACCCCTTTGGTGTAATGGTCAAGATGTTACCTATTATGCAAAGGGTGTCGCGGGTTCGATTCCCGCACAGGACAAACATGTGTGCATGTACATGTCTGTTTGATCTGGTCTGGGTGTTATATAAATGCCTTGGACTGACACACCAATTGCCTAGCCCCAAACTAAGCTCGAAGCTTGTACTATGGATGCTAGGAAACGGATAGAAATACTTAAATACTTTTATAAACATCCATGACTCGAGTACAAATGCCGATGTTCATCACACAAACATTTGCCCCTAGCGGGATTCGAACCCGCGACCCTTGGTTTCGTAGCCAGGGTCTCTGACCACTCGACCAACGGGCCCGTCAAATATGTATCTATGTAAGTATACTTATAATACCACTGTCGATTCTGATGTCTGTAACACAAGAGCTTAAGCTAAAACGGAATCAGATTAGTGTATGTGATGTTGTGAAACAATTATTTATTTATTTATACTTATGTCATTGCAGGCCGAGGTGGTTTCATAGTGGCCGGGTCGGACCCGCACGAGAAGCGCACAGAGGACAAGCTGGGCAAGGCGACGAAGGACGCGTGCAAGACCACCATCGAGGTGATCCACGGCCTCATGGCGCAGATGATCAAGGACCGACTCTTCAACAGCGTCAGCGGACGACCAGCCCCTGCTACTCCAATGATCGAGTGATTATACAGCGGTTGAAGTGTAATCCTTATGCTAATGTACTCTAATTATAGGAATTTTAAGTAAATAAATAAATTGTATACTTTAATATTTTTTTCTTTTGGTATATATTCTATGTTGCTGCGTCGAAGCCAGCTTTTCGAATTCTCGCAAACTTCATAAAGTTTGGAAAAAAAGGAGCTTCATAGCGTCACTACTTGAAACCTATTGATGAAGTTTACTCAACAGGGACAGCAGGTATTCAAGAAAATGTTGTATTATTTACTATACAGGTCCTCACCTGAGGAAAACAAAACACCATGTTGATTATATAAACATTCTCAAATATTTATTAACCAATTTACATAAAATCATTATAATCATTATGTACATCTTTCACATAGCTTTAGTTACACAAAATCATAACATCTCACATAACATGTGGAGGGCCTTCTATTTAATCAGATATTTTATAATAAAACAAGCACCAAATTACGATATATCTTGCCAAGCTCTCTTTACATAATGAAAAATAAAATATATATATTGATTACATGAATGTGGTCATAAAGTTGTATAAAACTAGGGTGTGCATCTACTCCACCTGGGACACTTTTCATTATCTAAATTTATAGGATGTTCCTAGGATTTCCTCATTAAAATGTGCGGGTTAGTGAAGTTCTAAAACATAAATAATGATAAAATAAAATAAGAACTAATAACTAAGTGTTAAAATATCCCAAAAATTAAATGTTGGGATGAAAATGTTACGAGTTAACCACATTGTACACCTACGGGGTCCAAGAAGATGCTTTAGTTTATTTACAATTTCTGCTGAATAAAATTTTTCAATGACTTACAAAGGAATAGTTCTCAACTACAATACTAGCATTTGAAAGCGATTCACGAATCTCATACACAAATAACTACGCTTAACCAAATGCATGGGGAATAACAGTTCTCTATAAACCTAGTTACACTAAACGGCCGAACCGTTCAAATAAATAAAACCTTCGCAGCTGCGGGGCGGCTCGAGTCGCCTCCACAGCATCAGACGAGGATAATAATTTCCAACCAATGACTATATTTTTTACATCGACAAGTCGTTCGACATTTACATCTAAGTGCTTTATCACACGTAAATAATATTAATAGTGTTTATTTATCCATATTAAGTACATACCATATCCTTTACATCTTCCTATACATCATTATAGTACATTCACAAACTCATCTTATGTACATCACGACGCATGGTTCGGCGTTTACATGGATCGCTTGATATCAAACAAGACATGTTATTTAGGACATTGTCTGTTTTATACTATGCGTGAAAAATCTAAGAAAAACTATCAAATACTTGATTTGTAATCCTGAAGCTGCCGCCATAGAAATTACACAATTAAAAAAATACATTTATAAGGCAACAATTACACATTTTCATTCTGTATTACAATTCTATGAAAATTAATATTATAGTAGGGAAAATAATGTCAAGGTTTTCAAAGGTCGATTAATAAGCATATTTCATCAAAATTAGTTCTAATACGTTGAAGAAGTCTCACTAGATAATTGGAATGTTTAGAATTTTAGAATTCATAGAAGAAGCCGTGGCAGCTACGTGAGCATCTAAAGAAATATACTTTACTTTCAGTCTTAAGAGAGATAGTATCCAGAAATGTATTCAGCGTGGATTTAATAGGATAGTTTGCGTATACAACATTGCAACAATTTTTTGTTTACTTGCAACAACTCCACACCATTTCAATATCAGAGATGTTAAAAAATAAACCTCGCGTTGTACACAACCTCAAAGGAACAGAGAGAAGCAACTACATATGAAAAGCTGGAAGAAAATCACTCCTAAAACAGTGTAATAAAAAGTTTCCAGGTGAAATCAAGTCAATGTAGGCATCGGGAACATTTGAATCAATAATACTAATAAGCATTTTACTATTTCAATAGAACAACATTCACCAAAGATCTTATCAAAAATTGCCCAACAACCTACAAGTTAGCACTAACCTGCTACTAGAACTTGTGGTCGAAAATCAATCCCTGTTAATAAAGTATACCTCAACGAAAAATATTAATAGAAATTATTTGAACATATGAGCAGTCAGTGTAACAATTATAAAACAGCAAATACGAGTAATTAATATTGATTCCCTCAGCCTACAATAACTTGAGTTCCCTGCTAAAGATATTTAGAATTGACGCGCAGATGTATTGCATTCACCGTTCACTGTCCACACGATACCGACGAATAGAAAACATTAACACGAGTGATATTCGATTTTATACAGTTCATTCCGCGTGTAGGCGCGGCCATGCGGGAAACAGGCAGTGGCCGGTCAGCTAGCTACGGGCAGCGGCCGGGTGGCTATGGCCAGCAGTCAAACGGCTACGAGTACCAGTCGGACAGCTACGAGCAGTTATCCAACGGCTACAAGCAGTAACCGAGCGGCTACGAGCACTAGTCGGTCGACTACAGGCAGTAACCGGTTGGTCGACTACGGACAGTAACCGAACGGCTCCTAGAAGCCGCCGGACAGTTACGAGCTGTAGTCGAACGGCTACGAGCACTAGCCGGGCGGCTACGAGCCGTAACCGGGCGGCTACGAGCCGTAACCAGGCGGCTACGAGATGCAGCCTGACAGCTACGAGCTGCAGTCGAACGGCTACGAGCACTAGCCGGGCGGCTACAGGCAGTAACCGGGCGGGTTGGCCACTCGTCAGTTGAACATGTCGGGCGGGAAGTTGTTCACCTCCGCCTGCTCGAGCACCGGGTTTCCGTCCGCGTTGTACGACACGCGTATCCGCAGGCGGAGTGGTGACTGTAGAAAATAAAAGTAAAAAATTGTGTTTTTGTGATTTTTATTTTGATAGATATTTAAGAGGCATATTTATTATATTGATTCATTTTGAAGTCACTGAGAGAACAAAAATAAATTAGTAGAGTACTTACTCTCGTGGGATTGGTGATTTTGAGAACTTGGGTGATCTCACTCTGCGGATGCAGCACCGTCCCAGACGGCGACATCATGTCCAAGCGGAAAGTCTGAAAGCATAATATAATTTCGGTAAGATTTCTTTGATGGTTAGAGTTGGTTCTTTAGGTCGGTATAACAAGAAAAAAATAAGGTGAATTATAAATTCCAAAAAGGCATATGTTTTTACGATAGTCAACATTCTGGCGGGATACAGCGACCCGTTTAGTCCTGGGCCCTGTTGTATTAGAGTAATAGATTTTTGATTCGTAGTTATTCAACACATAAGTTGCTCGTTGTTCGGTTGTCAACCCGCCTGGCCAACATTGTGGTGACTTTACGCTGCGTCCAGCAGTGAACTCTGGCTGATGTTCAAGGCTTACCCGCGGCACGGCGGCCTGGAAGAGGAACTCGTGCAGGGTCCTGTCGGCGACGGCGCGCATGGTGAGCGTGGCGCACTCGCCGCCGTTGCGCGCCGCGCGCAGCGACACCGTCAGCCCGTCCTTCTGCAGCGCTGTTACTGTCACGCCCTCCGCTGTAAATAAATATAAGAATTATGAAAGCTTTCATTTGAAATTTATTGTTCGCTAGTTACGCTACTTAGAGCTATTATTCGGCTATCTGATTGGTCGTATGAACTTCTTAATCACCTACGGCCTCCGTCGTGTGGTGGTAAGAGCGCTGGGCTCAAAAACCGCGGAGGTCGCAGGTTCGAGTCCCGCGGGAAACACCAACACTTTGTATAGGTTTTCTCAGTTTGGTTAATACATTGCAGGCTTGAATCACCTGATTGTCCGAAGAGAATGATGATTCCGTGCTTCGGAAGGCTATTAAGCCGTTGTGGTCCTGACTATGATCCAAATTGTCCGGTTTCCCTTGAGTGGGTTGCGGAGGTCAGACAACAGCTGCTTCAATGTAATAACTAGGCTTGTCAATTTATTGAGGAACATAGTGGAAGCGTACCCTGGGCTCCGAACAAATGCCCGAGGATGCAACCGGGAGAAGCGCTAAATGTTACCTACCTGAACTGAGAGCGACGAAAAAACTTCTTGTAAATTTTGTTATCATAATTTTATTGATATGAAAACTTTTGTCAGTACCTATTTTAAAATATTGTTATAAAATTTCGGATCGTCTGCATAATTTATTAGACTTTGTGGCCTCCTAACAGAATTTCCCACACTGGTGTATGTTGTATGGTACTCACGTTGCGCAATGTCTAGCGGCGCCTGGGTGGGCGCGCCGAACAGTCCGTCGAGCAGCAGGCTGGCGGCCGGCGCGGGGTTGTTGTTCACGCCGGCGGTCACGCCCAGCCCGCCCAGGCCGAGGTCAACGCCCGAGCTTGGCGTAGACGCGGACAGGTCTAGCCCACTCAGCAGGTCCAGGATGTCCTTGAACGTGACAAATAAAAATGTAGATATAAATAGAAACATTCACAAGTAGCTTGTCAGTAAAATGTTTTAGAACTTAAGTATAATTTTATTTCATTTCGCTTTCTAATAAAGAACTTTAGGACCAGGTCTAACATCATTGGCGAAACAAAAACGCATCGACTACGCTGTGTCAGTCATCTGGAAAGAACGGAAGAATATCGGGCCGTTAAGATACCTGGGAAGGCCTAATGGACGTAGACCAGATGGCCGTCCAAGATATCGCTGGAAGGATTCAGTGGAGGCGGATCTGCAGGAAGCAGGACCGACCAAGATGGAGACTCTTAGGCTCATATTAATAAATCGCACTCAACTCTAAGATCAAACTTGATGTCATTCTCATATAAAACAGCACCTCAAGTTCGCGCTCAAGTTCGATCTCAGAGTTTAGTGCGATTTTTTAATACGAGCCTTATTATCGTAGGCCAAGACTCAGTTTGAGTCTCTCCGCCAACGTAAGTAATGTTGTATATTTCGCTTACATTGCTAGTAGAGTTGTTGTTGTTAGCAGGGGCTTGTGCAGGCTCCACGTCTCCGTTCGTCAGGGGATCCGACCCGATGATCAGGTCCAATAGCGCGTCCTGTAAAAGTTATTATGTCAGAAAAGTTTAACATCTTTGTATTATGATGATGAATTATAACATAATTATGAAATGCCGTTTTTCGATTTAATTTGGAGTTTAATACTATAATTTTATTGGTACTTTTCTGAGCAGTTGGCGCTATGTAAATTTCAGTTGTATTGTGAGTGTGTGTTTGTGTGTGGGAATTTAAGTCCACGCTGGCATGAGGTTTATCTATGGAGTCATGGTGCGCAAGCACACGCATTCATGTTGTGTGTCTGTGTGCGCGTACAAGTCATCCATCTTTTTTGTGTGCGCGCGTTTGTCTCTGCGTGTGTGTATGTCTCGCTCTCTTTCTCTCTCTCTGTGTGTGTATGTGTGTGGTCGTGTGTGGTTGTGTGCGTGCGTGCATGTGTGTATGTGCATGTGTGTGCGTGTACGTGCATGTGTGTGCGTGCATGTGTGTGTGTGTGTGTGTGTGTGTGTGTGTGTGTGTGCATGTGTGTGTGTGTGTGTGTGTGTGTGTAGGTGTGTGCGTGCGTGCATGTTTGTGAGTGTGTGCGTGTGTGGGTTTGTGTATGTCGTTGTGTGACGTCAGACGTCACCTGGTCGGGCTTGTGGTCGGGGCTGGGTACGTGGGCGGCTCGGTCGGCGAGGTCGTCGTCCGCGTCGCGCGCGTGCGCCGGCGCCTCCATGGCGGGCATGCGCTCCAGCAGCGCCGGCCGCAGGTGCGCGTACTGTCTGCAACGCACCAGCCACAACATTACAACACATCATTAACCTACTGGACTTACACAGGTGGTGGATTATGCCCACAGTGACCACGTTGGACACATCGTCGGATCAAGACAAGATTTTCAATGGGGGTTTTCAGTAATAAAAAATCATACTGGTATGTGATTGGTGAATTTTGACATGACATTGACAAATATGTCAAATTTTACGAATGACATGGCTGTTAGCCCTCACGCCTACGTATTGCCATCTAGCGGATTTTTTAATCGCAAACACCCTCATGCTCCAAAAATACCATTCATTATACCAAATGCCCTTACCTATACAATTGAGAAAGTTCTACTCCACGCTGCTGCAGCTCGATGTGAATGTGGGATCCGAACGTGTCGATGATCACTCGTATTTTACTGAAAATATCAATTCAATCATTAGTAAACATACACAATGAGGTATGAAATATATTTTGTATCTTATGATTTTTCAAGTATTCTGTTAAGTCAATAGATGTCATTAATGCGCGCCCGCTCACATACTTTATTATTTTGGTACATTTGTCCTTGTCAGTACAAGCAAAGGAACATACCCACATATAGATACAAGACAAACACACTTCTGCACGCTCGTAAACACCACAGTGCGTTATTTCACTAAAGCGAACGAAGCAACCGGCCATGCCGCGATGTAACGGGCAGCTAATTGTTTCCAGCTTCTCGCACGCCGCCAAATTTGCTGGCGATTGTCCGTGAACAACGGAGGTTTTAATGATATGTTTGACCAAATTTAGTAATTATAATTTATAATTGTGTAATCCGTAAAAACAAAAAATCAATATAATCCTCAGTTTTATATTAAATTCCTTAAAATAATATTTCCGCATAGTTGTATTTGTGGTAACTCACTCCTGGCTGGGCTGGGTAGTGAACCTCGTGGACAGCTTGGCGAGCGACAGCAGCAGGTACTCCTTCGTGGTGATGGAAAGCTGCGTCGACCACAGCAGCTTTTGGTACACGTCCGTCACGTACTCTTCGGACGGGCGCTCGAATTCGTCTGAGGAAACGAGTAGGATAGTGTTAGTAATGTTTTTGAACGGTCGATTAGTGTACTAGTCGAGATTAGTTTTTGGGTTTTGGAATTTTGTGTTTTTGTGTTTTGATTGTTTTACGAAAAGTTTAGTTTATTTTGTGTGGTATATCGTATAAAATATTATTCGTTTTAAAAGGGGTTGTCAAGAAATTGTACAAAGACATTTCGTCGCATAGTTACCTATATTTATTTATTTTTATACTTTAATTTGATTGAAAAGCATACTCAGATGAAGTAGTACTGGTATCTGCTATAAGAATAATTACTCGTATAAGATTAATATCTTACCGACGCCGTCTTCGTCGACCATGGATATTGCGTTACTTGCTTCGGATACTAACAAATCTCCGTACTCGCCAATCGTCCATGCCGCTACCTGAAAACACATATTAAACAATTAAAACTCAATTATATGTCTTTATGGGCGTGTGTGTACGAGTAGAGAATAGGTGAGACAAAGTGAAAACATTGGAATCGATTTTTGTTGAAGTTAAAGATGAAACACTTGGAATTAGGAAGTTAGTAGTTTAGGTCAGCTATCAAGCTTTGTATCATCATCATGAGAGCGTGCGTGCTCGTGTTTGAGCGTGCATGTGTTAGTGCGTGCGTGTGAGGTCGTGCATGTATCTGTCTTTGTGTGCGTATGTGTAGATGCGAATCTGTGAGCAAGGATGTGTCACTTTCTATGGATATGGGCGCGCGTTTGTATTGTATATAATATGTATGACTATGTGCGAGTACTCACCTGCACGAGCGGCTGCTTCTCGGTGGCGTCGCCGGCGCGGGCGGAGCGCTCGAGCGCGGTCCAGAGGCGCATGGCCGCGTACGCCTGGCGCGTGTGTATGTATGACTGTGTGTATGAGTGCACGAGTACTCGCCTGCACGAGCGGCTGCTTCTCGGTGGCGTCGCCGGCGCGGGCGGAGCGCTCGAGCGCGGTCCAGAGGCGCATGGCCGCGTACGCCTGGCGCGTGTGTATGTATGACTGTGTGTATGAGTGCACGAGTACTCGCCTGCACGAGCGGCTGCTTCTCGGTGGCGTCGCCGGCGCGGGCGGAGCGCTCGAGCGCGGTCCAGAGGCGCATGGCCGCGTACGCCTGGCGCGTGTGTATGTATGACTGTGTGTATGAGTGCACGAGTACTCGCCTGCACGAGCGGCTGCTTCTCGGTGGCGTCGCCGGCGCGGGCGGAGCGCTCGAGCGCGGTCCAGAGGCGCATGGCCGCGTACGCCTGGCGCGTGTGTATGTATGACTGTGTGTATGAGTGCACGAGTACTCGCCTGCACGAGCGGCTGCTTCTCGGTGGCGTCGCCGGCGCGGGCGGAGCGCTCGAGCGCGGTCCAGAGGCGCATGGCCGCGTACGCCTGGCGCGTGTGTATGTATGACTGTGTGTATGAGTGCACGAGTACTCGCCTGCACGAGCGGCTGCTTCTCGGTGGCGTCGCCGGCGCGGGCGGAGCGCTCGAGCGCGGTCCAGAGGCGCATGGCCGCGTACGCCTGGCGCTCGCCGCCCGCCGCTGAGATGATCTGGATCGTGCTCGACACCGTGTCGTCGCGAAGATAGTTGCCCGCCTGGATGACAAGGAAGTCTACTTGTTAGTACGGTACAAAAAAAATGGTTTAATTCAAGGAACCCCATCGAACGGCGCGCGTCAGGGATTAAGCGGTAAAGAACATAGTATCTTATTGACAGTCGTCGGGTCCGGCCGGGTGCCCCGCACGCGCCCGGGCGCTGACTGCATGCAGTAACAGCGCTGAGCATACCTAGGCTGATCTGCCTCCGCGCGGAGCCGCGCGCATCTGCACGCAGCCGCGGGTATTACACCGCATGTCTTGTCCGAACGGATGCGGCTGGCTGCTGCCACAAACGCGCGCATACGATGCGCTACGCGCCGTCCTGGTAAATCGTTGGTCCTAAGCCTGATCTCTCTAAGTTCGTGTTAGATTGCCGTCCCAACAAACTATGAGAGTAAGGGAATAGAGTTCACCTATGCTTGCGAACTCACTTGTGCACTACAATTTATCCTGCGTACCTGATGATCGCTAGATCGGCCGCCATGTTCGAAAAACGGCCGGAGGGATTTTTTGTCTTGCGGCGGCCTCTTTCTCTTCTAATTTTGGCATACGATGCGTTAATCCGTGATGACTACGCACTGCAACGCACTTTTGGGGCATTGTGTATGTTAAAGTCAAAAGTCATAACTTTTTACTGCTAAAATCAGACAAAGGTGGTTTTGACCGATACCCATGGTTAAAAACAGTTTTGACCGACTTTTGTCTGATTTTAGCAATCAAAAGTGATGTTGACCGGCTCTTACCTTGAGGAAGACGCGGAACAGCGTGTCCAGATGCCACTTGTTGGATGGCGCGTATCTCTCCGCGGCGAGGACCATGGCGCTGGAGCAGTGAGCCTTGAACTCCGCGTCGGATCGCTCGAGGAAGGTCAGCAACTCCTTCATCATACTGCGAATGTTCTGAGTCTTCTGACCGTTGATTTAAGCAGTCAAAGGTGATCTTGACCGGGTATTACCTTGAGGAAGACGCGGAACAGCGTGTCCAGATGCCACTTGTTGGAGGGCGCGTATCTTTCCGCGGCGAGGACCATGGCGCTGGAGCAGTGCGCCTTGAACTCCGCGTCGGATCTCTCGAGGAACGTCAGCAGCTCCTTCATCATACTGCGGATGTTCTGACCGTTGATGAGCAGTCAAACGTGATCTTGACCCACTATTACCTTGAGGAAGACGCGGAACAGCGTGTCCAGGTGCCACTTGTTGGACGGCGCGTATCTCTCCGCGGCGAGGACCATGGCGCTGGAGCAGTGCGCCTTGAACTCCGCGTCGGATCTCTCGAGGAACGTCAGCAGCTCCTTCATCATACTGCGGATGTTCTGACCGTTGATGAGCAGTCAAACGTGATCTTGACCCACTATTACCTTGAGGAAGACGCGGAACAGCGTGTCCAGGTGCCACTTGTTGGACGGCGCGTATCTCTCCGCGGCGAGGACCATGGCGCTGGAGCAGTGCGCCTTGAACTCTGCGTCGGACCGCTCGAGGAACGTCAGCAGCTCCTTCATCATACTGCGGATGTTCTGACCGTTGATGAGCAGTCAAACGTGATCTTGACCCACTATTACCTTGAGGAAGACGCGGAACAGCGTGTCCAGGTGCCACTTGTTGGACGGCGCGTATCTCTCCGCGGCGAGGACCATGGCGCTGGAGCAGTGCGCCTTGAACTCTGCGTCGGACCGCTCGAGGAACGTCAGCAGCTCCTTCATCATGCTGCGGATGTTCTGACCGTTAATGAGCGCGAAGGAGAGCTCCATCGCGCGTCGTCTGATGGATACGTCTGGGTCCTGAGGAGAAACGGTAATGTGTTAGGTTATCGAAATTCGAAATTCCTACACCATTCACTTGAAAATGAAGCTAAACGGTCACATTATGCGACAGCCTTGTTAAAAATTTTACGGAAAAATATTTGAAAATGTGATTTGAATTTCTATTTGCTAAACTAAAAGAACGAGTATCATTCTTAATCAATTTTGCAGTAATTAGCCTCAAAAATCACATAACGAAAAATAAATTTTCATTAAAAACCAACTTACCTCACAAAAAAAGTATAGTTAATAATACAAATAAGACAGTGTTAATCGATCAATACAAAACCAATTCAAACGGATTGTAATAGGGGACCATAGGACCCGGAGTGATGAAATTAAATATTTCGCAACAAATAGGAGAAGCGCTTAACGAAGTTTATCCGTTTGAATCTATTTTCTGTCAATAATTAGTAGTTGTAGAATACAAAGCATAAAACATTTTAATGTTACATGTTAATGTAAGTGGTTATTTACAGAAAAGCTCGCACAAAAATATTTTTCGGTCAATCTCTACTAACATTACGATAAAATACTAAGATCTCATCTTAAGTTAGTAAAACTAACACTAAGTCTGGACACTCCTGGCTTCAAACTCTTGATGCCGATGACCATGTCGACTTCCAACGAGCACGACCCAAAAAATCCAGCATCGATTTTTCGGTGTTGGATTTTTAGAGACGGACTGATGGTTCAATCTTCTTGACGATGGTTGATGTTTAACTGTCGGTTCTCTCGACGATGTATAGTCAGCACATCCCGGAAAAATTCCACAACGACACACGTTGTTGGAATTTTTCCAGAACGGACCGACTGGCTGAAGATTCCGTAGGCGGTGACTTGTAATTTGCTGGCTTCGTGAAGAAATAATCAGCACATTCCGAAAAAATTCCACAACGTAAATCACGGTGTTGGAATTTTTTCAGAACGGACTGACTGGACTGATGATTTGATGGATTATGATGATGATAGCACTTTGTAATGACTTTCAATGCCCATGGATATGTTGACATTCGATGAGCACATCCCGAAGAAATCCTACATCGACACTTTCGGTGTTGGATTTATTCAGGACGGACCCATCGTCTGATGACACAAAGACGTCGTTGGCTGATGTTACATTGTCTGAAGCCAAGATGACTTTCAATTAGCACATCCAAATAAAATCCAACATCGTTGTATTCGGTGTTGGATTTTATTGCGACGGACTGATTGCACGGAGAACCGATGGATAGATAGATAGATGTCTGTCTGATACTATAATGATGAATATATCAATGAGCATAACCGAAAAAAATACAATAATGATTTAATTCAGTGCTGCCGTTGATGTTACATTTTCGATCATATATACAGCCGCGAGCAAAAGTATTAGGCACCCTACTCAACTGTTAGTTTTAAGTGTTTGTGTAAGGTATTGTTAATGAAATGCTTTTGTTTATTTATAAGCTTTATTAAAATGTCATGTTTATAAAAATTTAGTTGGTCCACCACTAGATTTGATCACAGAAACTACACTTATTGGCATTGATTTAGTCAACTTAAAATATTCGTCAGGGGTTATTTCATTCATTATTTTTTTTAACGCTGCTTGCCCTGATGTTTTATTGGGTATAGAGTGTCTACGTATCTTTTTCTTCAATTTGACCAAATACGCTCCATTGGATTGGGGTCTGGTGATTGTGGTGGCCAGCCTAAGAGGTCCACTCTGCTTTGGTACAGCCAAGCCATGGAGTGAGCAGATTTGTGACTGGTGGCGTTGTTCTGTTGGAATTTGACACCTTCACAGTTCATGTCGCCATAAATCTTCGTTATTGCTGGTGCTAGAGCTCTTACAAGGACTCTTGTGTACTTTTCACTGTTCATTCACCCCTCACACAGCAACATTTCGCCCACGCCATCGGCTGCCATGCAAGCCCAAGTCATGATGGAGCTTCCACCGTGCTTAACAGTGGGTAACACACAGTCCTCGTCGCAATCTTCACCTATTCCTCGTCTTACATAGGTTGCACCGGGAGTTCCAAACATCAGTTTGATAGGGAAAAACAGATTCATTTTTGAAACAGTACAATTTACATCAAGAAGTAAATTTTCAATGGTTTTATGTTTTTTATGTAAGGTATGTAAACTAAAGAGCCGTACATTAAAGTTGAATTGGCCTGACCACCACACGATGGATCAGTCTTCCACCATCCAATTTTTATGTTTCAGGGCCCAGTCCAGCCAAATTTTCAAGTTGAGTTCTGACAGCCATGGCTCCTTCTTTGCTTTGCAACCTTTTAATCCAGCTTTAAGAAGTCATTTTCTCACCGTTTGAACACTCACAGGTGTTCCTTTTGCCTCCTGAAAATTTTCAGCGAGGTCAATACCAGTTTTTTTGGGGTTCCGCAAAGACTGTCTAATCATTAGCTGGTTATCTCGATCAGTTGCAACTGTTTTTCTGCCTGTTATGGCCTATTTTCATGAGATTGGGTCTCTCTTAGCTGATTGATTGAATATTGCACTGCGCAGCGAGAACATTTCACTTCTTGGTCTATAGTCACTAGTGACATGCCTTGTTCAGACAAAAAAAAAAAAAAATCTTAGGCGCTGTTCGGCACTAAGTTTCGTTTTTTTTGGCATAACTCACGGTAAAAATGTTATTCTCCAAAAATCAGCTAAAAACACTTGCATACAGCATGTATATTTTCATAAAAAAAAATTTAACTCACTACATTAGAGATTTTGTAAATAACGTATTTCGAGAAATAATTAATAATTGAACAACTGCATGTCATAAAAAATGTTTTTGATGTTTTTTCAACTTAAATGATACCCCTCAAACAAAAGCATAGCCATTAAAAGCCTATCACTACATAAGTTTGCTGTTCCAGTGTTTTAATAGGGGTGCCTAATACTTTTGCTCGCGGCTGTATTTTTATAATGCAATTGAACAAACCGTCACAGATTTCTTAGCTAATATTTAATTACAAGATTTTCCAGGGTTTAGTTAATACAGCAGAAACAGAGTACATATCAATTGTCAATACATATTTAATAGCAGATACACACACCATGTTAAATATATTTAACAATCGCCCAAAACGTTATGCGACTGCTTCACCACTCAAGATTAAAAGGTTCATTTTGTACTTAGTACCCTTAAAAAATATTAAAGTAGTAAAACAGGCGCATAGTACATTCACCATTATTTTAAGTTAGTAAAAGCTAAACTGTTACATTAATACAAAATATGCAATACCACAATCAATTCGAGTGTACAAAGACAACAACAGACTTATCCTACCTTCAAGCACTCCAATATCGTGGTCCTATGCCTCTGCACGGCTGAGGTGTCCACGTGCACAGTCCTGAGCAGCGTGTTGAGCGCCACGTATCTGATGGATAGAGAGAATTTGTGTAATTATAATAAAAATTTAGCTTTGTAATATGGACGTTTAAGTCCCATTTTTACCCACATTGCTATGAGTAATGGTGCCGGATCGCTTCAAATGTACAACCGGGATCAGAAAACGTATATTTGGTGTCAAAATCCGCGGATACGGATCTTTATTTTCTAATGCAAAAGTGAACTTAAATATGGTTAAGGGTTGACAGTCAACGACACGCGGGATATTTTGTGACTTGCGCCAATCGATGTGGACAAGTTTTTCGTATTCCGGTGAAGATCTTTTCAAACCTGATGTTCTTTTTGTTGCTTAAGAAGAACCTGCCAAGGATGTTGTCTAGATTAGTCGCCAGTAGATAGAAGTTGTATTTCATAGCTAGGCAATTGAAGGAGAAGGCACAGATGTTAAGAGTACTACGACGCAAGTATGCCTGATGTTCTTATCGTTGTTGAGCAGGAACCGGCCGAGGATGTTGACGGCGAGCACTCGCAGGCTGCTCTCCGACTTGATGTCCATGATGGACAGCACCGTCTCGTACAGGATGGTGTTGCCGACGTTCTTCATCTACATGACGGTCCAGCATGAGGCACTGATGGCAGGGCTAGTGTACCTGATGTTCTTGTCGTTGTTGAGCAGGAACCGACCGAGGATGTTGACGGCGAGCACTCGCAGGCTGCTCTCCGACTTGATGTCCATGATGGACAGCACCGTCTCGTACAGGATGGTGTTGCCGACGTTCTTCATCAACCTGATGGTCCAGCATCAGGCACTGATGGCAGGGCTAGTGTACCTGATGTTCTTGTCGTTGTTGAGCAGGAACCGGCCGAGGATGTTGACGGCGAGCACGCGCAGGCTGCTCTCCGACTTGATGTCCATGATGGACAGCACCGTCTCGTATAAGATCGTGTTGCCAACGTTCTTCATCTACCTGATGGTCCAGCATCAGACACTGATGGCAAGGCTAGTGTACCTGATGTTCTTGTCGTTGTTGAGCAGGAACCGGCCGAGGATGTTGACGGCGAGCACGCGCAGGCTGCTCTCCGACTTGATGTCCATGATGGACAGC
The DNA here is from genome assembly GCA_958496325.1 of Nomophila noctuella. Taxonomy (NCBI): domain Eukaryota; kingdom Metazoa; phylum Arthropoda; class Insecta; order Lepidoptera; family Crambidae; genus Nomophila; species Nomophila noctuella. Next base: position 14,912,201 of record OY292484.1, read on the forward strand.
ACCGTCTCGTACAAGATGGTGTTGCCGACGTTCTTCATCAACGTGACGGTCCAGCATCAGACAGTGACGGCAAGGCTAGTACCTGATGTTCTTGTCGTTGTTGAGCAGGAACCGGCCGAGGATGTTGACGGCGAGCACGCGCAGGCTGCTCTCCGACTTGATGTCCATGATGGACAGCACCGTCTCGTATAAGATGGTGTTGCCGACGTTCTTCGTCGTCTCCGTGTTGGTCGCCACTTGAGCGAGGATGTCGTTCATCGCTTCGGACGCTTCGGCGTCGTTCTTGCCCAGTATCCGGAGCAGTCGGAGGATTTTCACCTGGGATCGACAGGTAAAGGTTGGGTGTTTTTGGTTATATAAAAACAAAAGAGTTTCATTGAAAATAAATGTCTTGTCTTTCAACTTTACAGGAGCTAAGAAAAGTTAGGCTTTGCTCAGCCTGATGGAAATTGGATAAGTGACGTAGAATAGCAATGTTAGCGCAATTTTAACTTGAATCTTCTTCCAGATAAATCTTAGGCTCCGAATTGTTTATATAATGTAAAGTTACTAAGCTATGTTAAGATAAACAACAGTAATAAGGGAACTATGTGACTGAACCAGCTACATTATTTAAAATGGCTGAATGAAAAAATGAATAAACTTCGTTCGGGTTCTACATTACATTACAAATGCAGTATAATACCACCTAGGTATTAAAGCACAGTATTGTGCGGGATTCATTCTATAGCAATGTTCACTCATCCAGTTAGCACGATGAATAAGATAGGAGCATTGGCCTTTCGCTTTATATGCTTAACAAAGGATCGTGATAATATTTCAATCGAACTTGTTAGGTCGACAAAACACACAAAGTCACTTAGAAACCTGTATTGGCCGAAAATGTATTTGAACAAACAAAAAATGCCTTACCTGCAAGAACGGATCCGATACGCCGCTAACATCATGTTCCGGCGAATACCCGGCCAAAATCAGGTTCTTCAGTATTCTCACCAAGTTGGGAACAATCTACAGGCAAAAATGAAACTTAAAACAGCTTCCAATGAGTACCATATTGCACAAAATGCCCAAATGCACACAAAAATATCTGCGAAGCGAAAATAAAGAAAACAGTAGAATCATGGATATCTTACTCATCGATAAACGAAATACATTTCAGGCATAATAATGCATTTAACTATACTAAATACTTTAAATATGGTCCAACGATAACTGATGACTTTATACAAAATCAAAAGGCATACAAGGGTACAACAGCGACATTAAGATGGTTATATATTTGATTTTTGACAATAAAAACGAAAATAACTGCTCAAATAAAACAAATAAAAGTTAATTTAAATGCTGTTAACACCCCTTTGCATAATTAGTCACGTTTTGAGTGCTATTTCAATCTCGTGATACTTATACAGCGGTTAGTAAGTGTGGAAGAGTCAGAAATGTTTTGGATAGTTCTATCTACCTATTGATTGATATGTTTGGATACAGTGCAATATTCACACTAGTACGAGTATTATTCATATGTTCTAAATCTACTCGGAGATGAATCAGTATGTCGATCTTCCCAGCCTTATCGAAAGTCATACAGATGGAACGATTTTGTTGACATTATTTGACTGCCATTAATTAGAGGGGAAAAAATTGCAGATGACTTAAAATCAAGCTACAAAGACAATCTTCCGTCTTCGCTTTTATTATTATTTACATTTGCTATTTATTCTTTTATATTTTGGAAATCAACACCTAATTGTATATTCTGTTATCTGAAAATTCGGGTATGAAAGTATTGTTATTTTCTTGTGAGCCAGTAATGTATCCCCCTTATCTTTAGATATACTTCCCTAGTTAAATCAACCTATCTTAGTAATCAGGATTAATTCAAAAGACTTCGTAGATATAAAATAGACGACATCAATCTGCCCTTGCTACACAAACGGACAAAACCAACTCCAACAAAATAAAAACACGTAAAAGATGACACCAAGTCACGAGACACACAGACGTCATTCCATAAATTATTCCTACTCCGAGGGCCCAACACAAAAGTAAATGAACAATAAATAATATAAGTAACAGGCAGTCCAAAACTCACACCTTCGATCTATAAGGCTTTCGATATATAAACCTGCATATTATATTATACTTATATACCAGTATAACCAACACAATACATTACATTCATGCTGGTTCTCGATCTGATGACATTGTACTTTAGTTATTTTATCGGATATGTTGTGATTAGTCGCGTCTATTGTTTGCAGGGAAATGTATGAGTCGGTGTTGCATTTGTTCTCAAACTAAACATGATTTTCTTTTAGTCTATTGTTAAAGGAAATTGGAATTCATAATAATTGCTACCCAATATGCTTTGGCACACAATAAAATACAAAGTAAATTGTTTTAATTTATACATTTTTTTTGCCTTCATTTTGAATAAAATTTTTTCAAGCAAGCATTGAGTTATCTAAAACTTTTGTGGTATATTTTTTACTCTTTAATCTACCTTTTGTTGGTTATCTTCGATATTATCAATAAATGGAAATCAAAACAATTTTTTTTTTCAATAAGACTCAATATGCAATTTTTCATATTTGCAGAGTTTTATATTGAAAACAATTTCAACGTTAGCAGTGAGGTAATTTAGTTTTGTTAAGGAATGTTTTCTCTAGTCTACTCCGGGTGTGTCTTTTTGTGCACCGGGTGTGTACAATTATGTAATATCGAGTACAATGTCATCAGACGGGAACATAATCAAAGTGCATGGATCAGCGATTGTGGTTACCTCGCGCTGTCCGCTCTCCTACGGGACAACACAAACACACCATTAGTTACTCAAAAGTACATTTCACTCAATTTACATAGGGTACCTAATGTCTTAAGTGTGGTGTTCTTAATATTGGATAGGTACCTATTGTCGTGATGTGGTGCTCTAGCTTTTATGTACATTTTGTATAAAGAAAATCAAATCATACAGTTTTATAAATGTGTTTCAAAAAATAAATAAATTAAAATGCTTTATTGTCTTACTCGACATTGTTATCATCAGAAAGATAACAACGATAAGTTTAAGCTGTAATAAATATTTATCTTTCTAATATTGTATAAAGAGGAAAACTTGTTTGTTTGGTTGTAATAAATAGGCTCAGAAACTACAGGACCGAATTTAAAAATTCTATCACAATAGGGTATTTTACACCATGTAAGAAAAAATATAAAAATGCATTTATGTGATAGATTTTGAACAAAATAAATAAAAAACGTTGATATTTCACCAAAATCCAATGTGAAAATTTAATAATTCAATTTTAAACATCGACATTTTTAATCTGTTTTTAATGTGTCAAAAACAGCAGACGCCATTTTAGACTCCGATATGACGTCACTCCGATATTCAGTTAAATACTTTATGACTAATGTTAGTACGTTTTGTTATCTATTTCACTAACCGAGTGACGTCTCGCGAAGAAATCATGGCGGCTAGCGTTTTCGCACGTCAATGTCAAGTCCTAATTTTAAACATAAATTTAGACCGTTTATCGGTATTTAAAAATCAAAATAAAATATTTGGTAGTACATTACGGCACAAAGATTGATTTTAAGCAGTTTTCAAAAATTGGTGTAATACCCTATTAGAAAGTTTCATTAGCCACAAATAACATTGGCTATATTTAAATAAATAAAAAATTGGTAAATATCTTTGGTATTCACTTTTAAGCGTTGAAATAATGCTTATCGTATACCAGATGCGAACGGTTTTGAATTACAGGATAAAAATGTATGATGACGTATGTACATATTATTTTCGTAAAACGGTATACTCAAAAGGAATCGAAGGCACTTACATAAATAAGATAATTTATTTTTTAATTAAAAAAATATTAACCTTCTTTTTTATTTCATTTATTTCTTTTTCTTTAAATAAATAGAAGCAATAGTATGGTGCAGAACTTTCATATCACATTTTTTATCGAGATTATAATAAACGACGATTGTTGAAGATTTTAATTCTCGACTTTATTTAATGATAGGCTTCATACCACATAACATGTATCTAATAACAGATTAAATCTAATTGCAAGTTGTTCAACCAGCTTGAGAGTGGAACGACCGATTAGTCCATCGATCCAGTTATCGAGACAGAATAACATTAATAGCCACTGTCGTATAAAATATGCACGTGGCCCTTCTAAGTGAATCATATTTAAACGGATATTGAATATCTTTTTGTAATTTGTACAAATATCCTATACATTTTTCATTTATATAGGTACTTAATAAGGAGATAAAAGTGTCACTTGAATGACCAAAAATTATGTTTAATAAGCAATATAAGTACAAGGAACTAAGAAACCTCACACGCATAGAATCAATAGATAATAATTATTATTTACTAGCGTATTGGCTCGTAACGCATGTTTTTTCGTATAGCACTATTAGTTCTTCGCATAGCAAGTCCAATTAATAATCATTATTACTTCGCTTTTATTTTCTTAGCCACCAGTGCGCAACTTTTTAACTAATTGGGTGAGACGGCACACTAGTACAGGGACAGTCGCCATCTTGTCGAAGAAATCTTTAAATATCTAACGGATCTCCAAATAAAAATTGGAAATAAACTCATTGTCCTGATTTTATTCTAGAAAATAACACTGCAAACAGTATATTTTGTATTTACACAATTTTGTAAAGCTGGGTTAAGAAAAGTTGATTTTCAATCAAGACCTCAGACCGCGCCACACCCCTCAGACAACTGCTACAAGATTTCACTACCATTTAATATTGTATGCAATAAACTTATTCAATAACCATTAATAATTGTATTATTGTCCTACAATATTTCAGGTGCATTATTCTCTAATATTTTACAAAGCAAACACACTGTGCATATAACAAATAGCGCCACAAATCTATTCCATTACTTATAGGAAAAAACGTTCTAGAAAGTTTATTGAACGCCATAAATTATCAGGAAAGATGGCGTCCTTCAATATCCATGGCATCTGGTCGCGGCGCCATCTTGCCAAAGCTATCTTTAAAAATCTAACGAATCGCGATCAATAATTAAATGAAAAATCCACCATTTTAATTTTATTGTACACTAAATCTCGATATGTGGAATATTTTTGGCCTAAGTTCTTCTTCGTACATAACGAATAAATAATAAAGATTCTACAAAGTAATTATATCATACATATCAAATGACCAACAGACAATGTGTAAACGCGTAAACTCGTATCAAGATAACGTGTAATCTTACTCAAACAATATCTAGGACGCGTCACGAATCTAGATCTACCAAACAAAATGGAGTCTATCCCGCTATTATTATACAGTTAGATGAGTGCTGCGTGTTGGTTGAACTTACCTTTTTGAAATGGTTCAGCGTGTCTGGACTGTTCTCGCACATTTCGGTGATCAGCGTCACACCAGTGATCAGGACACCTGGGTACAGAAAAGAGATTTATTAGAGACTCCATGATGGATCAGACGTCAGAAGCGGGCCGAGCGAAGTAACGGAATGACCCAGGCGCCCTAGGACTTGCAAGGCTGCAAGTATTGATTTTAACGGTCTATAATCTAGATGTATCCTAGATATGACCGGCACGGAGGCTGCGCTCAACTGTAGCATGCTTATTGCACATGCGTCAAATATCAGCGGCAAGTTCGAAAATGTACTTGATGCACTTGCAACGACGACGAGCCCTGGATGATATCAAACCATTTTAGCCTTTATCTCAAGGGTAGTTGGTATCAATTTTGCGTGACGGTGACGAGACGAGAGGCGGGGGTTGCAATATAATTTCAGAGTAATATAGCATCAGCAATCAATATTCAAGGTGTGTCTGTGGAAATTGCTCGAACGACAAGGACAACCATATTGTTATATTATTTTAATGTAACAGTTATAATAAATGCCTATTATTATCAATAAGCTGATTAAACACTGATTCGGATTGGGAGTCAGGAAGACTACTAGGTACCTTTTAATTTTTGCCTAGAGCCTAATTTCAGTGTCACACTTAAGGAAGGATATATAATTACTTGCGTGTTGCAGGTAAGAAAGTCATGGTGTAAAATAGTTAAATGTATAGAATGACCATAACCAATAATGTTTATAATTCTCAATTATTCCGTAATGACTTGGCGTATCAACATCGTAAAAGCTAGTTTATGTCTGCAATATCGGACCGTAAGCCTCTTTTACGACGTTTTCTTACACGCGGAAAGGAACTCTAATTGTCTTTGGGGGAAATTCTTTTAATAATTACATACTTACAAATATTTTATGTTTAATAAATCATCCTAACCTATTAATGGCATTACTCTCTGTATTATTAATAAAAAATCGAAAACATCTTTAATGCGGTAGAAAGGCGTTGGGCGACTTGATCAGCCGCTCCACCTCCGAATCCAGGTCACGAGCCATCTCGTTGACTGAGTGCCTTCATAGGATCGACATATCCTGACAACTCTATGAGTACTCACCATGGTTCTTCTCCGTGAGCAGACTCCTAGTGGCGGGCAGGAACATCTCCATCAGGTCGGGCACTCTCTTGATGATGCGGAAGGCGCACAACGCCGCCTTCTTCTTGATGTACGCGTTGGGCAACTTGATCAGCCGCTCCTTCGAGACCAGGTCACGAGCCATCTCGTTGACTGTGTGCCTTCACTGGATCGACATGTACTGACCACTCTATAAGCACTCACCATGGTTCTTCTCCGTGAGCAGACTTCTCGTAGCGGGAAGGAACATCTCCATCAGGTCGGGCACTCTCCTGATGATGCGGAAGGCGCACAAGGCCGCCTTCTTCTTGATGTACGCGTTGGGCGACTTGATCAGCCGCTCCACCTCCGAGGCCAGGTCACGGGCCATCTCGGGAGAGGCGATGGCACCGAGCGTGCAGAGGGCTAGGCCGACCACGAACTGGGTGTTGCTGTTGAGGTCGCTGGGGACAAAGGTTAAAGATTAGATTACACACATCTCGCATCTTCGCAGGTTGGTTTGATGGGACATATTTAGTAGGAAACAGCCGATACTGGACAAAAAACAAAGAAGTTCTGTTGTCTTTTTAGGTACACGTTTACAGTAAGTTCTACGATTCTAAAAAGCAAAAGAAAATTCATGTATTCATAAATAAATATAGAAAGAAGTTAAGCTTAACCTATTGATTTAATTTAGTTTTATTCATTTTATGTTCAAACAAATGGTTGAAATAGATTTAGCGATACAAGATAACAAATAAATTGATTGGAACCAATCTAGCGAAACGTTTACTCACTTTGAAGTTTGTGTATAGCCATGACTTTACAATTTCATTTTAAATGGATAAACGCTGGCATCATAGAAGGGGTCAAGTAGTTTTCGAATCATTTCAATGAAAAATGATCAAAATCAAATTAATTGAAATCTAATCGACATCGGTTTGTCATAACTACCATGAATATGTCGAACGACAAATCCGAACCACCAATCCAATAGTATATTAAGGACGAAAATAATAAATACCCCGTCCAGCCGTTTTTCGGCCATGGCGGCCGATCTTACGATCAGCCAGGTTCGCAAGATATTTTATACTGCGCAAAGTGAGTGCGCAAGCAGAGATGCACTCCCTATTCCCTCATTCTCATAGTTTGGTGGGACAACAATCTGACACGACCGTCGGGAGATCAGGCGCAGGACGAACGGCTTAACGTGCACGGAGGAGCTCGAGATAAAAATTTTAGGTCATCCATCCAATGACTGACCTCTGCGAAAATTGCTTAACTTTGTAATCGTAAGCCTAGCGCCCTAACCACTGCGCCATCGGACTCCTCCAAAGGGACAAAAAACCTAGTTATACGAAGCCTAATATCACCTGAACCTTATCTTGAGTAACAGTTTATGTGTTATACAATGAACCTATCCAACGGTAAGCATAAATCAACCTCGAAAGTGGACACAAACCTTCACGGCCATCATAAATCTCTGTACTTTGAGAACATTAACTTAAGTAGACCTTTTGGACTTTACAAGTTTCTTGTCTCGCCAGTAAAGAAGCTTGCGGTTTTTGGTCAATCGATATTACTCGTAATCGCAGGAAAAACCAGCCCACGTCAGCAAGGCGGGTCGATGACCTACATTCGTATGTATAGCTAGGCTTAAACCAACGCTGAGGCCAATGCACCTGTCTGTCGCATATTCAGAGACCACTATTTTTAAATTTTGTATTTGACCACTTTTTTAGTAAAGTCAACTTTGAAGGCACGTGAGATAACTCCGCTCTTAAGTCACACCACCAATAACTATTTGAACAAATATAAATATACTAGCGGCCGCCCTAGACTCCGTGAGGTTTTCGGTTTCCGCACACATAGGTATATACTATAGCCTTCCTCGGCAAATGGACTATCCAACACAAAAAGTTTTTCCAATCGGACCAATAGTTCCAGAGATTAGCGCGTTTAAACAAACAAACTCTTCAGCTTTATTATATTAGTTTACATAAACTAATTTTCTGTCAGGTTATGTTTCTTAAATCTATTTCTATTTCATTTTTAATTATTCTCTAGCAATTTTACATGACAGGTCAAAGCAAACATACACTATGTTAGATATGTAAATATCTGAGATAAGATAACAACAGCTGCCAACAATATTCAGAATGTTTATCCTATTTGGCAGCTACCACTTTGACTTGTTGATTCCATTACTACTGGAAAGCTATCTTTGTAAAAAAATCCCAACTAATATTATAAATGCGAAAGTAACTCTGTCTGTCTGTCTGTCTGTTACGCTTTCCCGCTTGAACCTCGCAACCGATTTTGATGAAATTTGGTACAGACAATCTTTAGACCTTGAGACAGAACATAGGCTACTTTATATTTCGAAAAAAAGAAATCCACGCGGACGGAGTCGCGGGCGGCCGCTAGTATATTATATGTAATAAACGAGAATTGAATTTTTATTTAAAATTGCAGGTACTCGGACAAATTTCGACGGTCCGGAGAAAAAGGTAATAAGATAATGATCAAGACTGAAATAATATAAATGAGGACAGAACGCCCGATGAATCAATTGACAATCCCTATCTGCGTTTTAAAATATGATTATGATTAAAATGCACAGAACCAGCTTAGCATTAAACCTATTTTAAAAGCAGTTGTACATAACATTTTCGGATTGTGTTTGTCTATGTCACAATTATAATATGAATAAAAAAGTATTTTTCATCGTGATTGGGCCATTTACCAGTCTCGCCTATAAGCTGGCAAAAGGTTTATCTCGATGAAATATTTAGGAAAACTATAATTCTATGAGGGAAAATTCTTTAAATTATTATTTGAATGATGTAAGCATGAACATCAAGAGGACTGTCTGCTCGATTTCTCCAAACTAACTAATAACTCATTATACCATGTACGATATGAGAATTGACACACAATATGACTAACGAAGAGTAGAGTTGGTATCAAATTACGTTCATTCATCCATTCCGAAGGGCTTACTCAAATCATGTAGACGCATTCAATAACATGCATTTATCCTTAATAATAGAAACCAAATTTCAGTAACACAAGCCTTGAAAAGAAGGCACGATAAACTTTGATCTTTAAATCAGAATCCCAATTTCCTTCAAACATAAAAAAAGAACGTACTGCGAAATCGACGCATCAATTTCATTTTTGCGAAGCGACGAGACCTTCAAATCTTTGGTAGCATCTTTCAAGTGGTTCAAATACTACACTAGAATATGGCTTCAACCGAACACTGCTTTCGAAATCAAATTAAAGAAAAATAAATACGTATTTGGTTCGTACTCAGAACGTGAATAACTTTTACGTAGGCGTGCGCAAATAGGTACAATAAATCCTATTAAATAATTTGGGTAGCGGCGTAGGCTTTTGTTACAAAGACATAGTGGCATTCGTACAATGGTATGGAAGATTGGTGAGGAAAACTCTGTTGTACTGTAGTAATTTAACCTTTTGAACGCCACGGTCGGCACTGGACGACAAATGAAAAAGTGCCCAACACGCCACCGTCGTGTATGGCCGACGAGAAAACGACATTTTTAAAACACAAAATAAACATACTAAATCAACTTTTCTGTGTTTCTTTTTCCTATTATTTAAAAGTACTTTAATGATGTATTGTAAAATGGCACGAAGATATATCCATCAGTTACATTTCACTAGCAAAAATTATCACTAAATATTGCTAACCAAAATGGTGTTCTCCTCACGCCACAGTCGGCAAGACACGACAGCTAGTGATGGGTAAGTTAGGTAAATTAAATTTGGAATTTATGAAATATTTTATTGAAAGCAGCTTACTACTACATCGATAATAATTTTTTAATAGCAACTATTTGTATCTGAATATTCTTAATGCGTAATATTTATGAAATTATTGAAAAATGATTACTATTTATATTTGTCGATCGATAGTTAACTGTTCACTCTCGCGCATCCCTACGGAACAGCGCATAGACAGTTACCTGTACGCCACAGTCGGGAAGACACGTCAAGCGGTGACGTCATTAGCGCTACGGGAGACTGCTAGTGATGTCCTATCCTATTATAATTTATAACGGGGAGTGTAATATGAATAAAAATGGATAGCAGTCAAATGACTACCGAAGAACTCCTTCGTGTGTTAGGAAGTGTAGAAGAGGATGATGAATAAAACTTTCAAGATCTGAACGCTTTTGTTTCATTGGGTTACCAAAATACCTACTTATATTAGAAATTTCATTAAGTGCGCGAAGGCACTTTTGAGCTCCTAGATTGAACTACTGTTCTAAACAAATGAAATTAAAAAAAATAGAATGTTATCTCTTAAATAGTCGAATAGTTCGTAGCGGCCTCTGATTTTTTAGATGTCATTGATTTTACTTAGAAATTATTCTAAACCAAAAAACGTCGAAAATCGCTTTAAGATCGCTGTGAATCTCACCTATACGATAATATTATTAAACAAAATTTATACCAGAATAATTGTTACTTCATAATATTTTATAATGAATTTATTATCTTATTTCGATAAAAACTATAAATACAACTGCAAAATTACTACAGAATATGTGCCGGCCGTCCGAACTCAGCTTTTTTTCGCAAAGTGAAAATTTTATATACTAAGCATGAATTTATTATCCTATTTCCATAAAAACGATAAATACAACTGGAAAATTACTATAAAATGTGAAAAAGGGCATTTTACGCAAAAATCATGATCGAGATGTAACAGGCCTCTTTAAGTAAAAACGGAGAAAATCAACTAAAGCTAAGTAATTAATTCGAACTCTAATAGACAACCCTTTCTTTACCTTGTTGTTTATAATTTATAATAATAATTATAAGTTTACTTGAAATGTCACATCATTACCTCGCACGCAAGAAAGCTGTCAAAGGTCGTGCCAACCACGCCAGAGTCGGGTCTTCCCGACAGCGAATGCCTACACGAACGAGATTAGTGATGTATCTTATTATTACCTGATTTATTCGTTTGTGGTTCTAATGTCTACTTTTACTTTGTATAGAATTTTGTAACTGCTGTTAAATAATACGAAATCAAAAAAATATATTTTATTTCAAAAATATGTGACGAATAGCAGAGATTAAATCGCTTATTGACAACTTATCGATAACATCGTTGGCATTCCTATTTTATTTGTAGGTATTTGCTCTGAATTTATGGCTTGGCGTGGGAAGGGCGCCGATGCGTTTGACCACTGGCGTTCTAAAGGTTAAAGTCACTGTTGGTTGATTAAAACAAAGTTTTAACATTACGCAGGACTTGTGAGGACTTCACAGCATAAAGGACGGGTACTTGAAACTTATTTTAACTGACTGTAGGGAATTTCATGAATGAACTTATGCTGAGTAAATGTTGGACTTTGAAAACTAAATTACGTATTTAAAATTGTGTGCGAATGTTTGTGAAATGACTTTTTATATTTATTAAATGACTTTATACTGAGGGCTAGACGACTTATTTGACGACTGATTGAGATAGATTCAAAGCGGATAACCAATAAGGCGGGCCCTAAATAAATTGGGAGCAGGACAGACAAAGCAACAACTGTATCCTTACTATTATTTTAATCAGAAAGTCAGTTAGTTTGTTTGGATGTTCCGCTTTCACGTCGTATCTACTGAACCGATTGAATACTGAAATTTTAGAGACGTAAAGTTAGGAGTCCGAATTACAAAATAGGGCACTATTTATCCCGGAAAAATTGATGTTCCCGAGCGATAACAAAAATATAGTTTGCTTGATGGCCGAATTCTATGCGGGCGAAGCCGCGGGCGGAAAGCTAGTAATATATATTTATTAGTATTAAAATTAACGTGTATGTTATTACTAGCGGCCGCCCGCGACTCCGTCCGCGTGGTTTCCGGTTTCCGCAAACGTAGGTATATACTATACCTATAAAGTTCCATACAAACATTAATCCCCTTTTTCATCCCCTTGGGGTGGAACATATAAAAATCCTTTCTAAGGGGATATTTATGTTAGTAGCTTCATACATGCCAAGTCCCAGCCCGATCGGTTTAAAATTGACGAAGTTTCATACAAACATTAATCCCCTTTTTCATCCCCTTGGGGTGGAACACATAAAAATCCTTTCTAAGGGGATCTTTATGTCATAGTAGCTTTATGCATGCCAAGTCCCAGCCCGATCGGTTTAAAATTGACAAGGTTTCATACAAACATTAATCCCCTTTTTCATCCCCTTGGGGTGGAACATATAAAAATGCTTTCTTAGGGGATCTTTATGTCATAGTAGCTTAATGCTTGCAAAGTCCCAGCCCGATCGGTTTAAAGTTGACAAAGTTTCATACAAACATTAATCCCCTTTTTCATCCCCTTGGGGTGGAATATATAAAAATCCTTTCTAAGGGGATCTTTATGACATAGTAGCTTTATGCATGCAAAGTCCCAGCCCAATCGGTTTAAAATTGACAAAGTTTCATACAAACATTAATCCCCTTTTTCATCCCCTTGGGATAAAATAATAGATATATACTATAGCCTATAACCTTCCTCGCCAAATACACTATCCAACACAAAAATAATTTTTCAAATCGGACCAGTAGTTCCTGAGATTAGCGCGTTCAAACAAACAAACAAACAAACAAACAAACTCTTCAGCTTTATATATTAGTACTAGCTCGGGGCGCCCGCTACGCGGTCGCGCCCAGAGCTAGGTCGCTCCGCGACGGGGCCGCTCCCGGGCTTCGCCCTCCGCGGCGCTCGGCCTACGGCCTCGCCGTGGCTCGGCCTACGGCCTCGCAAAATTACATGGCTGGCTTGGACCGTCCGTCAGCGGGTTCCCTGTCTTTTTTTACGCCCCGAGAGCCATCAACTGAGTCCTACTGCTTCACCCTATGCCGCTCCGGGCTTCGCCCTCCGCGGCGCTCGGCCTCCGGCCTCGCAGATTTATTTGCTTTAACACCTTTTTATTTTCAAAGCAAACTTTGTATCATAATGTCATCAATATAACTAACCAATAACTCTATATTGCTCCATTATTACTTAAAATCATACAAGTAAACACAGGGCAGCTATGGCTTCTGTCACGGCTCCGGCGCTACGGGGCTCCGGCGGTCCCACGCGATCTTTTCGTCGCAGATGGTTAACGCTCATCACCGCAACTTCGGCTTGTTGGCCGGCTCTGCCGGCCAGCCTCAGTCGCGGCGCCGAGCTTCCAAACCACCTGCTCCTTAGCTCGCGGGCCGCCTCGCCCCTCCGCGCCTACGCGGGCTTATATTGCACTCTAGGGGTAGGGCAAACAAGACTACGTGGAGTCGGTTTCAGCAGCGATTCGTTTTTACAAACCAAACATAACACAAATGCAGTCCTAACAGCGTTAACTTACTTCTCTAACCAATACTTTAGTACTACTGAACATTTTTCAAACACTTGTAAAATTTCCATACAAAGTCACCGTGCCCCATATAAAGCTCTATCTCTAGTACTAAATGTATGGGGAAAATCGAAAAACTATTTTTTGATAATTTCAAAGTTACAAGTAAGATGAACGAAAATATGGCGAAAATGGAAACAAAAGACGACATTTGACTGTTCCTCATACAAATTTTTGCCCAAAAGTTGATATTTCGAGTTTTGACATTTTCCCCTAGAACTCGAAAATTACCCTGAAAATGGGGTAAACTCTTTTACCACATTGTAGATCAAAGTCTACTCTACAATTAAGGTCATGCAATATTTTCCCCTATCACGCCTTTATCTACCCGAAAAATCAGTTTCAAATATTTCTCAACTAAATCTTTTCACAAAATGGCCGCTAGCCCGTCCGCCATCTTGGTTGGATTTTTTTCGTATTTTTCCTTGAAACAAGTCTTATTCACGCAAATTACTGCATCTACACATTTTCTCTACAAATCGTGTTGACCCCTCCAGAGATCCTCAAAGACACCCCTTCCGAAAAAGTTTGAGCCGTCGTACCTCCCAGTGTTGCCAGCCCACTTCGATCAAAATAGTCAAATGTCATTTTAGACTCTCCAATCTGCCACGCCCTGGGAATAAATTTCCCGAAGAATCGTTATTTCTATTTTCGTCGTTTTCGGGCCTTAACTCAAAAACTACCAAAATTTTCCAAAATATTTTTTCACCTGGCAATACCTCATACTAAAACACACAAACGCCTAGTACATTTCAAACCACCGGTTGGTTCACCAAGTGGCCGAAATTTCAAGTTGAAAGTTTTGAAAACGTGAAAATTTCACAAAATGGCCGCCAGCGCGTCCGCCATCTTGGTTTTCTGTCGTCCCGTATTTTTCCCATATACTACACTATATATCGGATTAAACTGCATTTTTATTTTTTTTCTCCGCCGCACCCAGTTGGCCAAATAGGTCGCGATAGATGACCATGTCGAAAATTTTCTTTTCCTCCCCACGCCCGGTGTTGCCAGGTGATTCTCAATTTTCTACCCTAAAGTCATTGAGGACCCTGGATGCCACAATCGCTCATCCTCAACTTTTCTCCAAATACCGTATTTCCATTTGACCCATTTTCGGGCCCCTCGGCCAAATCTACCAAAATCTACCAAAACATTTTTCCACCTGGCAATAGTTGGCACTTGTACAAACGTGGCCGCTGAACAGTCCAACTCTGTCAAGTGTTGCCAAGGTCGTCAAAACAGGGTTCGAAAATTACGAAAATTTTTACTTTTTACAAAATGGCCGCCCGCTCGTCCGCCATCTTGGATTTTTGACAGCGCGTATTTTTCCCAAATTCTGGACCATAGACAGCGTCGAATGTAATTTTTACTTTTTTTGTATTATTTATAGTATGGGCCAGAGAGGTCCGGGAAGTCGACCAGGTCCCAAAAAATTCAAAAAATCCTCACTGCCAGTGTTGCCAGCGGAAAGAGACAAAACTACCAAAAGGTCAATAGACACCCTCCGGACTACGGATTCGTGGCCTCGATTTTCCCCTGAATTCCGTATTTCGATTTGACCCTTTTTGGGCCCCTGGAGCAAAAACTACCAAAATCTACCAAGATTTTTTTCCACCTGGCAATACTGGACATTGAGACTGGCAAAGCCGCCATACAACACATTCGCGTAGAGTGTTGCCAACTACCCGAAAAATCAATTTCAATTTTTTCAAAAATTTTTCATTTCACAAAATGGCCGCCTACGCGTCCGCCATCTTGGATTTTTGACAGCCAATTTTTTCACTGAAATTACATCATATACCACGTCGAATGCCGTTTCAATTTCCAACCAACAACGCACAGTGTTGCCACAGGAATTTTCCAAAGTCACCAAGTCCGAAAAATCGATTTTTCCTCGCCGCTCCCAGTGTTGCCAGTTGATTTAAAAAAAAATACCCAAAGGTCCTTCACTACCAAAGTTGCCACCAAACTGCATACTCGGATTTCGGCCAGCTGTCAAAAAGTCATTTTCTACTAATTGGACCAAATGTCAAAAATCTAGTATGAACGTGGTAGAATGTTTTCCCTTCTGGCAACACTCGGATAAATACTCCACCAAAACTGCTAAAAACCAAATCTGTCCGATGTTGCCAACCGCCAAAAAAAAGGATTCAAAAAATTTCAAAATTTTTGATACAGACAAAATCGTCTCTGCCGGCGCCGCCATCTTGAATTTTTGCACCTGGCAACACTAAGATGAAAATTGACTATATTTGTAAGCAATAAGAAAAAAAAACAACAAATTATCTCTGCCCCGTCCAGAGACACAGCCCCGCAAAAAGGGGTCGATTTTCCGATTTTCAAGCCAAGATGGCGGCGCCGCCATTTTGTTTTTCTGACATTTTTCTTTTTAAACCCCAACCGTTCCCCACAGACTACGACTCCAGAAAATTTGACAGCTCCAGGGTGAATAGTTGCAGAGATGTCACCACCAACATGGCCGCCATCTTGGATTTTTGAAAAAAAAAAGAAAAATTTCCAGATTGATTGGCGAACCGAATAAAACTCCCATACATCGGTTTCGAGTCTGAAGCTGGCAACACTGCGAAAAAAGGCCCCGATGAATGAGTGAGTCAGTGAGTGGTAATCGAGCTTTATATTATTATAGATAGACTAGCTCGGGGCGCCCGCTACGCGGTCGCGCCCAGAGCTAGGTCGCTCCGCGACGGGGCCGCTCCCGGGCTTCGCCCTCCGCGGCGCTCGGCCTTCGGCCTCGCCGTGGCTCGGCCTGCGGCCTCGCAAAATTACATGGCTGGCTTGGTCCGTCCGTCAGCGGGTTCCCTGTCTTTTTTTTACGCCCCGAGAGCCATCAACTGAGTCCTACTGATTCACTCTATGCCGCTTCGGGCTTCGCCCTCGCGGCGCTCGGCCTTCGGCCTCGCAGATATTTTTTAATGTTTTCTTCAAAACTTTTACTTTCCATTTTTAATGCAAACTTTGTATGATAATGTCATCAATATAACTAACCAATAACTCTATATTGGTCCAGTCTGCAATAAAAAACGTTTGAAATATTTCACATTATTATTTAAAATCATGCAAGTAAACGCATAGCAGCTATGGCTTCTGTCACGGCTCCGGCGCTACGGGGCCTTATATTGCACTCTAGGGGTAGGGCAAACAAGACTACGTGGAGTCGTTTTTGGCAGCGCTTCGTTTCTACAAACCAAACATACCACAAATGCAGTGTTTACAGCGTTAACTTACTTCTCCAACAAGTATTTCAGTACCACTTAACAGTTTTCAAACACTTGAAAAATTTCCATACAAAGTCACAGTGCCGCGTGCCCCATATCGATACCTTAAATCTCAAATGGCGTAACCACCAAAACACAACTTTTCAGGAGAGCAAAAAAACAAAAAAAAAATATTTGTTTAAATCATAACTTTATATATTTTAATACTATAAAAATGTTTTATACATCAAATTTCTTAGAATTTTGAGATGAAGGCTTCAGTTAGAACTATTTGCACCTAAATCTTATATTTTAAAAAATAGAAGTCGGTTACGACTTCTGAAAATATGACAAAAAGGCGTTTACACCCTATAAAAAACACGATTTTTTTTGAGATTAAGGTCGTATCTCCCATTAAATTCATAAAAAAATACAAAATAAGGGGTATTTTCTACTTCTTTTATTGAATTAGGTACATTAAACGGGTAAGAGGATTTTAGGAAACAAAACAAAATCTAAAAAAAGCCAAGGCCGACATAATAAGAAGGCCTCATTCGATTAAGCAGTGTAGTTGTAGAAAAACGACCCTTATTCTTAGCAACTCTACTTATATTAATATAATATTTACGTAATTATCAACTTTAAAATTCAATCAAAGTCCTAATAGAGTTAGAAAAGATTACAAAAATTGTATTAATTTAAGAATCAATGAATCAAGTAGCTACGCCACGACCATTGCGATGGGCTCTTACCTCCCATCGCAATGGCCGACATACTTTTAATCAGCAAGAAAGACACCACGACCTTATAATGTCATCGTATCAGCTCACTCTGATTTCCTAAATTATTATTAAAATTGTACACAGACGGCATTATCCCAAAAACATATCATGAAGAATATCACCCGCGATTACCAACAGCAGAAGATGTGCCAGATGTATTACCAGGCACTGATATACACGGAGTTACAGACACAGAAAAATACTGTTTTTTTATGTTTGATTGTTTTTGATAGTTTCAATTTAATTTTTTTGACTGATTATTTTAAATTAAGGCTTTCTAAAATATCTTACTTTTTGAACGTAGCTACTTGATTCATTGATTCCTAAATTAATACAATTTTTGTAATCTTTTCTAACTCCATTAGGACTTTAATTGAATTTTAAAGTTGATTATTACGTAAATATTATATTAATGTAAGTAGAAATCATTGTTGTTAAGAATAAGGGTCGTTTTTCTACCACTACACTGCTTAATCGAATAAGGCCTTCTTATTCTCTCGGCCTTGGCTTTTTTAGGGTTCCGTAGCCAAAGTGGCAAAAAAACGGAACCCTTATAGATTCGTCATGTCTGTCTGTCTGTCTGTCTGTCCGCCAGTCTGTCACAGCCACTTTATTCCAAAACTATAAGTACTATACTGTTGAAACTTAGTGAGTGGATGTATTCTGTGAACCGCAACAAGGTTTTCACACGAAAATAGAAAAAAAAATTAAAAAAGTGGGGCGTCCCCATAGTCAAAACTGAAACTCGAAATATTTTTTTTCATTGAACATATACGTGTGGGGTATCGTGGGGGATAGGTCTTTAAAAGTTATATTAAGGTTTCTTATATCACTTTTTTCTAAAGTGAATACTTTGCGTGACAGACCCTTCCAAAGTGGAAAAAAGTGTGTCCCCCCCCCTCTATCTTCTAAAATAAGAGGATGATAAAACTGAAATAATTATATAATGTACATTACCATAAAAACTACCAACGAAAATTGGTTCGAACGAAATCTATTCAGCAGTTTTTTTAATACGTCAAAAATAGAATTTGTACGGAACCCTCAGTGCGGGAGTCCGACTCGCACTTGGCCAATTTTTTAGATTTTATTTTGTTTCCTAAAATCCTCTTACTCGTTTAATGTACCAAATTCAATAAATGATGAAGGAAATACCCCTTATTTTGTATTTTTTATATGAATTTACGGGAGATATTAAGACCTTAATCTCAAAAAAATCGTGTTTTTTATAGGGTGTAAACGCCTTTCAATAATAAAAATTGTGTGTGGTGTAAACGCCGAAACCGAAAAATGATGTCCCTTACCCCCGTGTGTTTTTACTTTTTTTTCACTTTACAATAATTTCTAAGGGCGTAACCACCAAATAAAGTTGGCTATGTGTGATACGCCATATTAATGTATTAAAATATCTCGTTACGCCCTGACGTTGTTCATGCATTAAATTTATAGCTGCTTACGACCTCTTTACCTTATAAAAAGTGTTCAAATCTATAAAAAACATCGGGTCGTAATGACCATTTTTTTGCGAATTTCAGGATTTTAAATATACAGATCGATAGAGAAAAAAAAACTGAATAAAACTGCATTCAAAAGTCATTTTGACCAATTTGGCGCTTACGCCATTTGAGATTTAAGGTATCGATATAAAGCTTGATCCAGTACAAAATGTATGGGGAAAATCGAAAACTGTTTTTTTAATTATTTCAAAGTTACAAGTAAGATGAATGAAAATATGGCCAAAATCGAAACAAAAGACGACATTTGACAGTTCCTCATTCAAATTTTTGCCCAAAAGTTTATATTTCGAGTTTTGACATTTTCCCCTAGAACTCGAAAATTACCCTGAAAATGGGGTAAACTCTTTTACCACATTGTAGATCAAAGTCTACTCTACAATAAAGGTCATGCAATATTTTCCCCTATCACGCCTTTATCTACCCGAAAAATCAGTTTAAATTATTTCTCAACTAAAACTTTTCACAAAATGGCCGCTAGCCCGTCCGCCATCTTGGTTGGATTTTTTTTCGTATTTTTCCTTGAAACAAGTCTTATTTACGCAAATTACTGCATCTACACATTTTCTCTACAAATCGTGTTGACCCCTCCAGAGATCCTCAAAGACACCCCTTCCGAAAAAGTTTGAGCCGTCGTACCTCCCAGTGTTGCCAGACCACTTTAATCAAAATAGTCAAATGTCATTTTAGACCCTCCAATCTGCCACGCCTTGGGAATAAATTTTGCGAAAAACCGTTATTTCTATTTTCGACGTTTTCGGGCCACAGCTCAAAAACTACCAAAATCTTCCAAAATATTTTTTTACCTGGCAATACCTCATACCAAAACACACAAACGCCTTGTACATTTCAAACCCCCGTTTGGTTCACCAACTGCCCGAAATTTCAAGTTGAAAGTTTTGAAAACGTGAAAATTTCACAAAATGGCCGCCAGCGCGTCCGCCATCTTGGTTTTCTGTCGTCCCGTATTTTTCCCATATACTACATTATATACCGGATCAAACAACATTTTTACTTTTTTCCTCCGCCGCACCCAGTTGGCCAAACAGGTCTTGGTAGATGACCATGTCGAAAATTTTCTTTTGCTCCTCACGCCCGGTGTTGCCAGGTGATTCTCAATTTTCTACCCTAACGTCATTGGGGACCCTGGATGCCACAATCGCTCATACTTAATTTTTCTCTAAATACCGTATTTCCATTGGACCCATTTTCGGGCCCCTCGGCCAAATCTACCAAAATCTACCAAAACATTTTTCCACCTGGCAATAGTTGGCACTTGTACAAACGTGGCCGCCATACAAGCCAACTCTGTCAGGTGTTGCCAAGGTCGTCAAAAACGGGTTTGAAAATTCCGAAAATTTTTACTATTTACAAAATGGCCGCCATCTCGTCCGCCATCTTGGATTTTTGACAGCGCGTATTTTTCCCAAATTCTGGACCATAGACAGCGTCGAACCTCATTTTTACTTTTTTTGTATTTTGTATAGTTTAGGCCAGAGAGGTCCGCGAAGTCGACCATGTCCCAAAAAATTCAAAAAATCACCACTCCCAGTGTTGCCAGCAGAAAAAGATAAAACTACCAAAAGTTCATTAGACTCCCTCCGGACTACGGATTCGTGGCCTCAATTTTTCGCTGAATCAGCTATTTCGATTCGACCCTTTTTGGGCCCCTGGAGCGAAAACTACTAAAAACTACCAAGATGTTTTTCCACCTGGCAATACATCATACTAAAACTCGCCATGCCGCTATACAACACATTCGCGTAGAGTGTTGCCAACTACCCGAAAAATCAACTTTATTTTTTTTAAAAATTTTTCATTTTGCAAAATGGCCGCCTACGCGTCCGCCATCTTGGATTTTTGACAGCCAATTTTTTTAATTAAACTACATCATATACCACGTCGAATACCGTTTAAATTTTTAACCCACGTCACACAGTGTTGCCACACGATTTTTTCAAAGTCACCAGGTCTGAAAAAACGATTTTTCCCCACCGCTCCCAGTGTTGCCAGATGATTTCAAAAAAAATACCCAAAGGTCCTTCACTACCAAAGTTGCCACCAAACTGCATACTCGGATTTCAGCCAGCTGTCAAAAAGTCATTTTCTACTAATTGGACCAAATGTCAAAAATCTACTACGAACGTGGTAGAATGTTTTCCCTTCTGGCAACTCTCAGATAAATACTCCACCAAAACTGTAAAGAACCGAATCTGTCCGATGTTGCCATCCACCAAAAAATGGATTCAAAAAATTGCAAAAATTTTGACACAGACAAAATCGTCTCTGCCAGCGCCGCCATCTTGAATTTTTGCATCTGGCAACACTGATCTATAAATAGACTATATTTCTGACGAAACGCAAAAAACAGCAAAAAAATATCTCTGCCCCGTCCAGAGACACAGCCCCGCAAAATGGGGTCGATTTTCCGATTTTCAAGCCAAGATGGCGGCGCCGCCATTTTGTTTTTCTGACATTTTTCTTTTTAAATCCCGACCGTTCCCCACAGACTACGACCCCTGAAAATTTGACAGCTCCAGAGGTAATAGGTTTGGAGATACGACCACCAACATGGCCGCCATCTTGGATTTTTGGAAAAAAAAAGAAAAATTTCCAGATTGATTGGCGATCCGAACAAAACTCCCATACATGTAAAGCGAGTCAGAAGCTGGCAACACTGCGAAAAAAGGCCCCGATGAATGAGTGAGTCAGTGAGTGGTAATCGAGCTTTATATATTATAGATTTATATATTATAGATAGAGTATAGATTGGGCTATTCTCTTGTATAAGTGTAATAACAAACATAAGTCTGTATTATGTATTGGAAACCCATAACCTCTGGTATAATTCTTAACTACTGCGTATACAAGTAAGACTACGTCAAGACTGAACTAGTCTGGGGCTAAGTTCAGTCATTCATATTTAATTTATAGAGACACCAGTCTATCGATTAAATGACCACATTTGACAGACCCAACCAACATGAATGAGGTAAAAATACTTTAATGTGTGTATGTTCTTGGAAATTGAAGATCGATTTTGTTTAAAAATAAATAAGGATAGAAAAAATACTATTCGTAAGTATGTATTTCTTCCGAGTAGTTTTGCAGACTATAAAAATAATTTCCTTTTGATTTATAATAATACTAATGTTACACAGACTTTTTAGAAATTAATTGAATTTATGAATACAAGCTATGAAAAGGCACCTATTTATTTCTTTATAGCGGCTGCCAACGACTTCGTTCACGTGAATTAAGATTTCCGCACACAGTTTTATTCTATAGCTTAAAGCCTTCCTCGACAAATTGACTATTCAACACAAATATGTATATTTTTTAATTCCAATTAGTAGTTCCTAAGATAAGCGCGTTTAACCTTATGAACGCCAGTGCTCAAACGCATCGGCGCCCTTCCCACGCCAAGCCATAAATTCAGAGCAAATACCTACAAATAAAATAGGAATGCCAACGATGTTATCGATAAGTTGTCAATAACCGATTTAATCTCTGCTATTCGTCACATATTTTTGAAATTAAATATATTTTTTTGATTTCGTATTATTTAACAGCAGTTACAAAATTCTATACAAAGTAAAAGTAGACATTAGAACTACAAACGAATAAATCAGGTAATAATAAGATACATCACTAATCTCGTTCGTGTAGGCATTCGCTGTCGGGAAGACCCGACTCTGGCGTGGTTGGCACGACCTTTGACAGCTTTCTTGCGTGCGAGGTAATGATGTGACATTTCAAGTAAACTTATAATTATTATTATAAATTATAAACAACAAGGTAAAGAAAGGGTTGTCTATTAGGAGTACGAATTAATTACTGAGCTTTAGTTGATTTTCCCCGTTTTTACTTAAAGAGGCCTGTTACATCTCGATCATGATTTTTGCGTAAAATGCCCCTTTTCACATTTTATAGTAATTTTCCAGTTGTATTTATCGTTTTTATGGAAATAGGATAATAAATTCATGCTTAGTATAACAAATTTTCACTCTGCGAGAAAAAGCTGAGTTCGGACGGCCGGCACATATTTTGTAGTAATTTTGCAGTTGTATTTATAGTTTTTATCGAAATAAGATAATAAATTCACTATAAAATATTATGAAGTAACAATTATTCTGGTATAAATTTTGTTCAATAATATTATCGTATAGGTGAGATTCACAGCGATCTTAAAGCGATTTTCGACGTTTTTTGGTTTAGAATAATTTCTAAGTAAAATCAATGACATCTAAAAAATCAGAGGCCACTACGAACTATTCGACTATTTAAGAGATAACATTCTATTTTTTTTAATTTCATTTGTTTAGAACAGTAGTTCAATCTAGGAGCTCAAAAGTGCCTTCGCGCACTTAATGAAATTTCTAATATAAGTAGGTATTTTGGTAACCCAATTAAACAAAAGCGTTCAGATCTTGAAAGTTTTATTCATCATCCTCTTCTACACTTCCTAACACACGAAGGAGTTCTTCGGTAGTCATTTGACTGCTATCCATTTTTATTCATATTACACTCCCCGTTATAAATTATAATAGGATAGGACATCACTAGCAGTCTCCCGTAGCGCTAATGACGTCACCGCTTGACGTGTCTTCCCGACTGTGGCGTACAGGTAACTGTCTATGCGCTGTTCCGTAGGGATGCGCGAGAGTGAACAGTTAACTATCGATCGATAGATATAAATAGTAATCATTTTTCAATAATTTCATAAATATTACGCATTAAGAATATTCAGATACAAATAGTTGCTATTAAAAAATAATTATCGATGTAGTAGTAAGCTGCTTTCAATAAAATATTTCATAAATTCAAAATTTAATTTACCTAACTTACCCATCACTAGCTGTCGTGTCTTGCCGACTGTGGCGTGAGGAGAACACCATTTTGGTTAGCAATATTTAGTGATAATTTTTGCTATTGAAATGTAACTGATGGATATATCTTCGTGCCATTTTACAATACATCATTAAAGTACTTTTAAATAATAGGAAAAATAAACACAGAAAAGTTGATTTAGTATGTTTATTTTGTGTTTTAAAAATGTCGTTTTCTCGTCGGCTATACACGACGGTGGCGTGTTGGGCACTTTTTCATTTGTCGTCCAGTGCCGACCGTGGCGTTCAAAAGGTTAAACAAACAAACAAACCCTTTAGCTTTATTATATTACTAACAGTCGCCCGCGACTCCGTCCGCGTGGATTTCGATTTCCAATAGCCTAAAACCTTCCTCATCAAATGGACTATCCAACGCAAAAAGAATTTTTCAAATCGGACCAGTAATTCCTGAGTTTAGCGCGTTCAAACAAACAAACAAACAAACAAACATACAAACAAACTCTTCAGCTTTATATATTAGTATAGATCAGTATAGATATAGATAGAATCGTTCACTCGACGATCTTGATACCGTCTTCTGTGAATTCGAGTAAAGATAAATCCCTACACGTGTATGTTAAGCTCGGAAACGGGCTTCAAAGGGCACGTTGAAACAAAAGGCCTTATATTACCGTAAGTCAATGCCCAGTAATTAGCGTTGTTAGGAAACATGGACGAAACAAGCAACTCACTCACAGAACAGCTGATTACATACATTACGTAAATACCTACCCTATTTGAGTGAAATATAAAAAATACTAAAACATAATGATTAATCACTAAAAGTAAATACTTTTAAATTATTTGATTGACCGTTGGAATAATACGCCAAATCGATAATACTAAGTCACGCAACACTATTATCCAATTAAGGGTGTGTCTGAGAGATATTTTCAGATTCCAAAACAACGTCATAGCCCAGGACAGAGAGACAGGAAGAAAAAAAGTGAGAAGTAAGGTCTAGTCAAGTCTCTAGTCTAGTAAAGTGATTAACATATTTAACATAAAGGGAAGCCAGTAGGAAGCGTGTTATTAATTAGTATCCTTAGCTTCTGGTATAATAACGGTTAGCTACGAAGCCGATTTTCGGCTATGGCCCCTATAATCTTACGATTAGCCAGGTACGCAGGATGAATTATAGTGGGTGAGCAAGTACAAGTGTTCCGTCACTCTCATAGTTCGGTGGAACCAGACCCGTCTTTCCCACTGCACTGGGCACAATGGGCACGTGCCCAGGTCCCCGCGATCGATTGGAACCCCCAGAAACGAGAGATTCACGGGTCCATATGCCCTGGGCCTTTAATAGGTGAAAGAAGGCCTTAGGTGGGACAGTAATCTGACGCAACAGTTCCTAATAATAAAACGACTACTGGTACTCACTTCTTCAGGCAGTTGGTGATGAGCAGATGGACGTCCTGGCGCTCGTCCAGCAGCAGCATGGCGCCGAGGTAGCCGACGCGTTTGTCCGTGAACCGCGGGCTGGCGATCAGCTTGAGGCACTCCAGCTGCCCGAAGTGCGCCTGGTACCCAAGCATGTGGATGTAGAGGAGCTTCGCTATGTTCCGGCATCTGCGGACGGACGAGTTGATAAATATGTGCACATAAATAGTAGTTTCATCATAAACCTAGCGATTTTCCCCGGTTATGTCCTCGGCTATTGCCTTGGAGTTCAGGGTCTGAGACGTAAGAAACTTCAAATTACATAAATCGTAGTTTCTTACACCTTAAAAAAAATATTCATCTTAGGCATACAGAAAATAGCATGGCAAAAAAGGACTACCATGCTCATGGATTGACTGTTTCACAGACAGATATTGGCTAATCATCATCATCTTAGCGATTTTCCCGGTTGCATCCTCGGCAATTGCCGTGGAGCCCAGGATACGTTTCGACTATGATCATGAATTGACAAGGCTGGTCATTACATACAAGTTCATACAACCCACACAAGGGAAACCAGACAATTTGGTTCATAGTTGGGATCAACTGCTTAATGTGCCTTCCAAAGCACGGAATCATCATTCTCATCGGAAAATTAGGTAATTCAAGCCTTCAATGTCCGAACGAACCAAACTGAGAAAACCTACACAAAGTACAAGACCTACCAATGTCGCCGCGTAATTAATAATCAATGGTAACATAAAAAAGATATGACATAAGGTTGAAACGTAGTTACTTTTTATAGCAAGATCGATCTAAAAACCTTTTGTAATTACAAAATAATCATCCACCTTAATCTTATGTTGTCTCGCACAAATACTATAATGATTATTTAATTACTCGTCATACGTACCGCAAGATTGCGATACATGTACTGAATACTAATTTTAATAGGATTTTATTACTCAACAGGACACGCCTTATGAGTAAATATCTAGTACAACATTTCATTGTCATCGTTCTTCTATTTATTTTATTTATAAGACGATATTCAAAAGATTCTAATGAAAATAATTTAAATTTCGACAGTCTTATTGGTTAATGAGAACCAAATTGAGAGCTGTTGTGCTATGTTTCTGCTCGTGAATAGGTCGCCAGAGCTTATTTGGGGAGGGTATGGGAGTTTTTAAAGGCAGGCAACGCATCTGCGGCCCTTGTACGGTTGTTGATGTCCATGGGCAGCTGTGATCACTTACTGTGATTAGTTGACCCTGTTGACCGTTTGCCACCCTATCTCATTAAAAATTTTCAAGATTTTTTTTGGTCCGAACAATCATATTAATCAATTAATTCTGCAAGGAATCCCTGGTAGAAGTAATCTTTATTTTATGAGCAACTGTGTACCTTAGAGCACATAAAAGGACTTCTACTTAGAATACAAGTATTTATATCTGATGTCTTCTAAACTAAGTTATGACTATAAATAACAAACGTTCATTAATATTGGCATTGAAAATGATCTTTGATCCGACAAAACGAGTGACGCGTAGTAAAGCATATCGATGTCACTTTTGAAGCTGTGTTGGTTTTAACTTATTGAGTTTAAGGTACACCACTAATATTATACATAATTAAAAAGGGACAAGTTTGTACGTCTGTTTGTTTGTTTATTCCCCTTTTTTTTGACGCGCTATCCCCAGAAAATACAGGTTCCGTTCCATTCCATTTCCATTTGTCAACGAAGGCTTTAAGCTATACCTACATATAACACTATTATCTATACTAATATATAAAGCTGAAGAGTTTTTGTATGTTTTTTTTGTTTGTTTGTTTGTTTGAACTCGCTAATCTCAGGAACCACTGGTCCGATTTGATACTTTGCGTTGGATAGTCCATTTGACGAGGAAGGCTATTGGAAATCGAAATCCGCGAACGAAGTCGCGGGCGACCGCTAGTGTAGTTATAAATCGATTAACATTTACAACCTTTCAACTAAGCTACTAAGAAGTATCCATAAAATACAAGAGCCCTACATATAACTAAAAATACTGATTGGCAATATACCGGGAAAAGCAATCACATTTCCCAAGAAAGATAATAACATCACAAGCTCTGTAATATCCGAGCGACATACATATGGATTTGTTATTTAACTAACACGAACTAATTACAATAGGCGAGATCCCATTGTCATTCGCCCTCGTACCACGCCTAGGTGGACAGAAACAGAATAGACACATTGTTCATCTCATTTTATACGTGCCCTACTTAACTAGACGGATATGGTTATTGAATAATGACATCTATGTATGTATGTGTCAGCCTATTGATGTCCCACTGCAGGGCAAAGGCCTCCATCATTTGAAATCATGCGAATGATACAAATGACGGTTTTGGCTTTATCACCACACTTGGTAACGCGGTTTGGTGATCACAAACCCGAGCTGTGTTCGAAAAAACCGACACTTACTTTTGCCCGACCCGGGAATCGAACACAAGACCTCCAGATCACGATCCGGTACTTAAACCACAAGATAGACCAGCTAGGCGTTATAACAGCTATAACATGAGATAATATGGCAATCCTTATAGAAATCAATGGACAATCGGACACCAGTTGCTTAAATCTGTAATGTTGTGTCGGGCCTTGCTTTACGATAGTTTTCGTTTTGTTTATGACCAAACTTCTTGACTGAGAGGTTTATTGTAGTGTACTCAAGTGGAACATTATTTAATAGTTTTTGTACATAAGCAGTTTTAGGGATCAACAAATTCCTTTTGCTTTTAAAATTACCAAAATAAATGCAAAAGCCTTTGGCAAAAATTATACTTTCGCACGTCATAATTTTTTTTGACGTCAGGAGTCCTGATGACCCATTTATTTCGTCTAATTTATAAAAATAGCAAACATTAATATACTCAACTCCAATTAATGATTCCAAGTCATTGTGAGTTCAACTCACTCAAACAAGTCAATCAACGAGGCGGTATATTGTTTATTACCGCAATGAATGTGGGTGCATCTGCTAATCCGACCAATGCACGAAACCATACAGCGAGATAAAAACATACTGTGATTTGAAGATTTCCATA
Source organism: Nomophila noctuella (assembly GCA_958496325.1). Lineage (NCBI taxonomy): Eukaryota > Metazoa > Arthropoda > Insecta > Lepidoptera > Crambidae > Nomophila > Nomophila noctuella. The sequence continues at coordinate 14,940,984 of OY292484.1, forward strand.
CAATGTTTATTGGAGTGACGTCGAGATAAGGAGCAGTGTAAGTACTTATTCATGCTTAGGCCTTGGGCACATGTCTACGGTGCGGGTGCGCCGCCGCTATTATATTAATGTCTTGCATGGAGGCAAACGAACAAGATGTTTTCACTTGATGGGAAGTGATCACCGCTGCCCATGGACATCAACAACCGCACAAGGGTGCGTTGCCTGACTGCCTTTAAAACCCCATACCTAACCTCCCCAACTGAGATCTGGCAACCTTACTCACCAGCAGAAACAAAGCACAACAGTTACGAAGTGCTCTTTCACTGTGATATTCTGGAAGGTGGAGGTACTTCCCCAGAAGATAGACTCATTCAGTTTGTGTTTTAGAATGTTGAAAAAACTGTTCTATGAGAATGATGGTTGCCACCCGTCGTTTTTTGTCTTGATTTGGACCGCGGTATGCAACAGTAAACACAAAGTTGCCGGCGGCGCAGCACCGTAGACATGTGCCCATGGCCTTAAGAAGATACATTTGCGAATTATGGCAAGACAATTGAAGGCCGGGCTTAAGTCAACCGTAGCCACACACAGCACACGGGTACAACTTAAATTATAAATGTCTCTCTACTGTATTATGCATGTACATATTACATACCTACATTTATAAATCTGATAAATATAATAAAAATAATATCTGATAAATATCGGATTGCGAAATTTTATAGAAGAAGAATACATAAGGACAGACTGAACAAAACCACTTAATTTTATACTATTTAGTGGTATGGAATATTCTTCTGGGATTCAAGTCGGAATCCGTACCGACATATCTTGATCATTTGCTTAAAAACCAAAAGTGTTAAAAAAATCTTCAATGTAAATACAAGAGGCGACAACGGTTGCGCCACAAAAAAATCGCTCAGAAAACTTGACACCTGGTATTGACAGGCTGAGTCATTAGCACGTAATGCCATTCAAACGACACCTTTGTTTTTAAATGTGGACGGGTAAAACGCCCGACCTCTGAAATGGGTATGGTGTGGAAATGTCGAGGTCGGGGATATGACACGATACCCTAGAAACTGTCTAGTCAGAGGATGTTTGAACTATTTTTATACTGCCGAATTGTTGTGAGATAAATTAGGTTACAGACCAGGCTTGTTATTAAGCGTTAATAAGCATATTGCCTTTATACAAATACACATTACCGTACTAACTTATGTAAAGAACTAACATGTTATCAGTCTAGAAAACAAGGCACATCATCATACATATGCCAATGATTTTAAGGCAACTAAATCACATCGACAAACAAAGTAGGTAAAGGTACGAAACGAAAGATAGATTTCTCTTGGTATATTTCAGACAACACAGGAGAGCATCAGGTGGCATTCTTAGCGAACAATAAGATAAGTATCCCTTTTATCATCTACAAAGAAAAAATATCTCAAAGGAATAGAATCATATTTCAAGTGAAAGGTTCGCTGAAATCTTTATTCAAGTTGCGGCGCGAAAATGGATTAAAATGTATATCATACAGAGCATAGCAATATTCTGCAAGTAATCGGATACGGCCTTTAGCGCGTAACACGTTTTGCGGACTTAATGCGGTTAGTACAACCTTCAATCACTTCGCAATTAATCAAACATTCATGTTAATATTTATCAATTCCAGTAAGTTGACAGCACCCGGCCACATTATGGTTTACTGCCTCTGGAGGCGTACCCGCTATGGTAAAGATGGTATGGTATGAACAAAAGTCTCCGCCGCACCTGAGTCCAGCGGAGGCTCACTTATAGATGTCGTAAGAAGTAGGTGTCGTAAGAAGCGACTAAGGGTCACTCCGGGGGGGTGGGCCGCGTTGTTTCCTGTGTTTTATCGTTCACCATAATGCGGTTACAAACCAGCCTTCCTAGCGTAGTGAAAGTGGTCATAAACTCACATCTGGTGGAGGCCTACGTCTAGCAGATGACTGAGGATGGTAAGACCACGGGTATAGAGTCCATGTTGGTCATACTACCCTGGACTCTATTAGATCCGCTATCTTATGTAAAAATATGATGAGTATTGAAAAGAAATATTTATATAGGTATAGGTACGCGCGCTAACCGTCAGCTCATTCACGCAGCATCAGCTGTAATCGCCTCCAATATTACCTTCTTCACTAAACAGACCGTATACGTATTTCGTTAAGCATAGACCGCATATACGCGCAGTCCTTTGTCACCATACTCCGCCCCTCAGCCGCCGTTCTCGTCGCCCTGATCTGTCTGGTGAAGATGCAATCAGGACAGGCGCTAGGTTGATGATGACTTATTATATCGGTATACACGCTGACAGTCAGCTTTACCAGGACTCACCTCCAAACACTGTCCTCTTCTCTAAACGTGGACCGTATATACGCGCACTCCTTGTACACCACACTCCACCTCTCGTACGCCCAGATTTATCTGGTGAGAATGCAACCGAGAGAGGCGCTAGGATGATGATGACTTATATCGAAACGCCCTAGGACTTACCTCCAAACACTGTCCTCTTCTCTAAACGTAGACCGTATATACGCGCACTCCTTGTTCACCACGCTCCGCTCCTCGGCCGCCGTCCTCGCCGCCCTGATCTGTCTGATGAGGTCCCGGAGACGCGTCGGCGTCGGCATCCGCACTGAAACCGGCGCGACTGTTACGGACGACACACACACACAGAAAGCGTTCATCAGTGCATTTGATTAGGTGCGGTACTTAATAGGTAGGGTATGGGGTTGTAAGGTCGAAATTTTTAAGGAAGTTATACTATAGCGAAGAAAGTGCCTAAATAGTTTCAAAAGTTTATTCACTCTGCAAGTGGCTCTCAGCCCTGGATAGAGCGTTCTTTGGTTCATTCCCGTTGTCCCCACCAGGTCTGTCCGCAACAATGGGGACACCGCCTTTAAGCTTAAGTTTTGAAAATATAGAACATCTCATTTACGACTTCAGAGTGAGATTGATTGGTATTATGTATTATGAGATTAAACATAGAAATCTTACAAATTGAGGAAAACATGGGAAAAATATATTTTAGAAACATACCAGGTTTAAAGTACATACTCAGATATTTTGATATTTACTACACATTTTCCTTTAACATTTATGTAGATATGTTTTTTATAATAATCTATTCCACAATTTATTGGCTACAAAAGATACACCTTATTCTAATCATAAGTAGGTAGGTATTATAATAGGGCAACAGGGAAATCCTTATTGAAATTCCGATCATACAATACCATAAGTAAGTAATCAGTTATCAGAAAGCAAAACTAGACTAAATGGTAGGTATTAGTAAAATTAAATATTATCTCTACAATTTTACTGTGTAGGAAGCTTATAAATTCATGCAAGTACTCGTTAAGTGAGGTTACAGAGAGTAAAAAAATCGAATGCTGCGCAGGTGTAGATTAATAAGACTATGTATTACTAATGGTTAAACCCTAATCAAATTACAAATAGAAAAAAATCATTGGGCCTTTTATATAAATTGTTAATGTAATTAAGCAACAGATCGGAAAATTATTCCACAGCAAATCTTTTGGTTTTTCCTCATCAATATAAAATAAGATTTACTCTGTCAATACATTAACTAATTAAGGTTTAACTCTCTACCTTCTATATTATTTGCAATTAATTTAAGCATATTTCTATAAATAATAATAAACTATTTCAACTTCATTAATACCATAACTCACCTCGTTCTATGGCTTCATTGACAACTTGCTTTATGGTGGCAATGTTAAATGCCGGGTTAAACCTGTTGACCACAAATTGAGAAAAATAATTATCTGGATTGTAAGAAAACTTCTTCTTTGGAAGAACAAGAAAAGTTCTCATTCAATTAAAAATTTCCTTTTTTCCTCTAAAGCTTATATTTTTTTTTAAGCAAACTCTTGGATATAGACTAAGAATTCATAATATCTGGCAACATATTTTTGCGTGACAAATTGTAAAGTTCTTTTCAATTAGTCTGTAAAACTAAACTGGAGTCTTGGTAAAAATGCATTGAACTTTGGTTTTGGACAACTAAGGGACAAGTCTAATTGAATATTTAAAAATGGTTAAATATTAAAACTTGTTTACCTACATCATGCATGGATTTTAACTGACAAAACCAGATGCTTATTATCATAAATCCACAGTTTAATAGCCATTTCATCTAATTCAATCCAATTTCATAGTAGGTATACAAAATGTGTAACTATAGTGTGAAGAATACATTGACTTCTAGAATTGACACCTTTGCCACGGCAGTCAATTAGGATCAAGTATTGACTGCCTCAAAAGGAACAATTATTGTTTACTAGTGATTTATCAGATACATGCGTATGGTAAAGCATGTTCATTGTATTTGGATTGCAGACATTGATACCAGAAAGTAACTTTATTTATTTATTTATTTAATCTTTATTGTACTACACAAAATATTGTACAAAAGGCGGACTTAATGCCTCATGGCATTCTCTAACAGTCAACCTTAGGGCAAATCAGAAAGTGAAGAAAGTGAACTTATGCCATGATCTTTTTCCCTAAATTAGGCTAACAATAAAATATATTTTTTTTATGTTAATCAGGTTAGTATAAGACCTACATTATTATTTTATTGAAATGAAGGTAAAAGAAAACTAAATCATGGTCCTAGGATGTTCCCACCGACAATTCTTATGACTAAGCTGTCAAACATTTTATTCCATGAAGGCAACTTGTTTCTGGTGGTTTTTACAAAATACATTTTTAAAATTCTCTTTATATTAGTGTGTACTTGATTCCACTGGAAATCAACATGATTTTAGTTTAAACCAGGTGTACTTGATTCCACTGGAAATCAACATGATTTTAGTTTAAACCAGAAGTGGCCATCAATTTGATGGTACCTTACACATACAAACCATGTAATACTTATAGTGAATAGGAGTATGGATATATAAATTGTTGAATAAATAAATTATGTAATAATCAATATAGTCATTCACAAAAATTTGTAAAATGTTCAGAATACAATTAATGCAGAGTGTGTACTAGACTCTGTTTATAACCTTCTAGAAGGAAAATAGTTGCAAAAAATTACCCGGATTCGGAGCCGTTCATCTTGTTTGTTTAGGAGTATCCTTTTAACGTTATTCAGAGGTGTCTCCAATTACTAGGGGCACAGGTAATCGCTCTTGACTGATGCAGGTGCAAAGAACAAAAACCAGTGAAAAAAAACACTTGATTACAGAACTTATCACTTGAACACACTTATAACATAACGAAAAAAACTAAGAACTATTTCACATGTGTTTAGTTAGGTCTTTGAGCATTTTATCTCGTCACAAACCATAGAAATGCAAGAGAAATCGAGAGCCACCTTTGACTAACTTCTGTCATATTTTCACTTCCAATATCAAATCACATATGGTTTTTCAGGATTTGTTATTGTTAAATGACGTATTATAGACGAAATTATCAGATAAATACTTTATCACAGCACGTAATTACATGGAGAAATAATTCGACAATCGCCAGCTGACATTTCCGTGGTGCGTTGCAAGATTCAACATGGCCGACTCCTAACGCATGACGTTTACTAATTTTTAGTCAAAGTATTATCCTTTTATCTTAATAATGACTACAATATAAAAGTGAATATCAGGATAAAAAGTGAATATATGATTATAGGTACCGACAGTAATATTTCTATAATTTAATACTGTACACATTTATAATCAATGTCTTTAAATAAATGTTTGCAGGTTTGAAAACGATGAATGATTTCTGAACGTAACCTACGTGGAAATCTTTTTGGGTAATTTAAAAAAATAGTTTCATCCGTTTTCGTTATTTCCTATCTTTTCCTTTATCACGTTATCACATCCATATCAATAAAACATAACATTGTTGTGATGATGATCGTAGAAATCGAGTATGCCCTATACAATAAAACCTATGGAAACCATTCTTGAAATTTTATTACCTACCTTCTGTTTTGCTCTGGTGGTAGAACACTCCAATCAACTTCGTACATAGGATAAGCCATGTTTACAGCCCTAGTTACACAAACATCAAAATAAAGTTTATCATTTCACATGTAGGCCACAGTATTCGACGACGGTGCACACTGAACTGTTATCAGAAGTGTTTTATCAACTGCAGGTACCACTTCGAATGCCTATCCAGTAATTACGTATCTCTTATCAAAGGTACGATTTATCACTGAAAAAGGATAGCAATACAGTCACAGTTTTACTAATGTTTTATTCTTAATGTCAATACAGTATGTACAAAACAATGGATCGTGTCACAGCATTATCTAAATAGGAAAACTCATTATTATTCATTGTATTTCGCCGCGTGGATATGATAAATGCAGGTGACATCGCCGTACTATAAATTGTCTTCGTGGTTTCGTGGCGGTCGATCGACGCTGTTTCTTTTAATGCAGTCCACTAGCCATCGGATGCCTTCGTCAACGCCATCTCTGAAAATATAGAATTGGTATTATTGCCAAATATTTTCTGGCGTTTTGTTTGCCCAGTTACATTTTACATTATTTATATAAATGTTAAATAAAAGTCAAAGAAAAAGTCTTATCTAACCAGAATTGTAATTACACTTTGCCTAACTCACAGACATATCGTAATATTACATGTAAGACTAGAGTAGGTAAACAGTTAAACACCTATAATAAAAGTTATATAAGAAACGTGTTAGAGAGAACTAAACAAAACGAAATGATTTAAGAATTAAAATTAAAAAGAAGAAAAAACTTAACAAGTCAAATTGTAAATTGTGAGGAATCACATACTTGACTTGACATTGTAGTAATAAAATTGTTAATTAATTAGCTAGTAGCATTGTTTACTTAATAGTCACAAGGTGAAGTGTTACAAATTAATGTTTACAAAGTTAATCAAGACTGTTATTTTGTCATAAGGTGGTTGATACTGGCAGTCTTACATTTACAGGGTTTTAAAGTGCATTAATTTAAATGGGAAAACACTAAACATTAATAATCACTCAATTTCTATAAAGCTATTTATAATAGTTTAGAGCAATTTTGTGGCAAGGTTTTTTTTATTTTACCAACAAATCATTATCTCTAAACAGTCCCCTTTGGGCTTTATCACTAGTTCTCAACAATTTATTTTACTTAAATTATAATTATTTTTATACATAAATGCTAAACAATTTAAATATATGGTGAAAATGGAATTTTCATATTGTAAGCTAAACACCAAGATGCCTACTCTCTGTGTAAAAATTAAAAGTAAGTATTATTTCGTGACATTATTTTACCCATTCAAAGCAGATGTTGCCATCAGCATAATATCTCTCGCTCCAATGAGATGTGCATTCTGGTTGAAGATCGGTTTGACGGTGTGCACCCCCATGCAGTCTGGAATGTCTTGTTTATTCGCTAGCACCAGCAGCGGGACTCCGGAGAGGTGTTCCGATGCTATCATTCTGTCTGGATTGAAATAATTATAATTGTCACAGATTAATAACTTTTTAGGTATAGAAATTTATACTTATTTGATTCCATTATAGATTTAATATTTTCTCTAATCTAATCTAATATCAAGAAATATTTACAAAAAATATTTAATTGCAATGAATACTCTTCATCATTATCATCATCATCATGAATAATCTAAATTTCACTGATTTTTTCCAAAGAAATAGATACATTCCCTGTTTTTAGCACCGATTTTCATATTTGGGACTAAACTATTGTAAAAATAGCAATAAGTTCATAAATTAATCTATAATTATATGCAGAATTGTCTCACCAAATGTCTCCTTGGATTCTGAAACTCTGTCCCGATCAGAAGAATCAACTATGTAAATGACAGCATGACACTCAGCATAATACTGAAATTAAACAAATTAAAGACATTATACATCAACAAACTTTTTCTCTATATGAGGGAATGAGTCAAGGAAAGCAAAGGAAGACAAAGTTATGTCCAGAGCAGTACTTCATACTTCACAGGCAAATTACTTGCATAAAGTAAGTAAAAGTTGCGGGCGGCCGCTAGTAGTATATTACTAGCGGCCGCCCGCAACTCCGTCCGCGTTGATTTCGATTTCCAATATCCTATGTGTTATTCTGATGTATAAGCTATATTGTGGTAAAGTTTCATTCAAATCCATTCAGTAGTTTTTACGTTAAAGAGTAACAAACATCCATACATCCATACATCCACACATACAAACTTTCGCCTTTATAATATGTAGTAGTAGGATGTGTATTGTAACATGTTTTTTTTTTATTTAATCATTATTCTTTATATTTAACACACTGTGACACAATTTATACCTTTTGCATGAACATGTGGATTATCATAAACATTTACATAATTATAAGAAATAGTTGTATGAAATATACAGTATTTCTGTTGTAATGCTTAGTAACTATTGATACTTTAGATACATTTCTCATGATTAGTACCTTGTCCCATAGAGATTGAAGTTCTTGCTGTCCGCCAAGATCCCAAAAATTAAGCATAACTCCATCTACATCTATTTTGCCAATATTCAACCCAACTGTTGTGGTTATTCTGTTGGGGTTCATTGCCTTATACTTTCTTGTGAATTTTGTTTTTGCTGCTTCCAAGTATGTCTGTGGAATTTATTATTAAAATTGTGAATGAGTACGTACATAACAAATACATTAGAGATATTAAAACTTATCTTTTGTGTGATTGAAAAGAGTGGACAAGTGTTAATTTAGGTCACTCTAAAAACTTAACAAATTTGAACTAAACTTGTACTTAACGTTGCCAAATTAAGAAACTTATTGTTCTAATTTATTATGTACCAATACAAAAAATAATAAAAGGGGAATAAATAAACAAAGCGAAATTCTTTCTCCGCAATGTGTAAAAAATGTTTACCGTTTTGCCAGCATTGTCCAAGCCTAATATCAGTACACAGAATTCGTCTTTCTGTATCATATACTTGTAAAAACCATGCAGTAGGGTGTACATTTTATATCATTATTTTGTGAAAATATTTATTATTTGAGAAAACTATTGGTAAATGGTAATAAACACGCAATGTAATCTGCTGTCAATGTCATAAAATATGTCAAACTGTATATTTTAACTTATTGTACAAGTGGTATCAAAAATGTCGTCTAAACAATTATAATTTGACTCTAGAACTAATCTAAGTCACTAAAGGATCTAAGTTTAAACAAATTTCTTTCAGTCTTTATTTTAATATTTTGAAAAGTTACTTAACGGCAAATCACTAAAAAATATTTTTGGTAAAATTACAGACGGGAGAATAAATAAAGTCTTCGCGTGACACCAGTTCACACCAGACGACACTCAATGGGGGCGTTTGGGCGAAAAAAGCGTTTGCAAGCGTTTGTAAACAAAATGGCGATTGTTAGCGCAAAATGGCGATTGTTTAGCGGTAACACAGTAAACTGACAGTTAGCAAACACGTCCTGGCCGAAAACAGTACAGTTAGCGCTAACAATCGCCATTTTGTTTCCAAACGCTTGCAAACGCTTTTTTCGCCCAAACGCCCCAATGACAGCTCCCAGCTGTCAATCAATAGCAGTTTTTAAAAAGAAAATAATCAAAGATCTTGGAAAAATCAATAGATAATCCGTATGTCAAGTTTGAGTGAAGCCACGAAAACTTCAAAAATTCACCTAACTTTACACCTATAGTGCCGTGCCTATCGATGGTTTTCTTCTAAGAGTTTTTTTATTTATTAATATGAAAATACTCAACATCTTATTTCTTATTAATTATTATTACAATTCATTACCTTTCAATGAAAGATGCAATTTTGTTCTGACTGATGTGTTCGCTTCTAGTGATGTAGTTTTGAAATTACTTCAATCTCTTGATGTATCAAAAGGACCAGGGCCTGATAATGTACCCCCCTTCTTTTTAAAACACACTGCTGACTCGCTTGCAACTCCACTACATATTTTATTTAATAGAAGTTTGCAAGAAGGCCTTGTTCCTGAAATTTGGAAAAAAGCCAATATAACCCCCGTTTACAAAAATGGCGATAAACATGACGTCACTAACTATCGCCCCATATCGATATTGTCCGCCTTGTCGAAAGTACTCGAGCGATTAGTCCATAACCATATCTACCCCAACCTCCATTCTATTATAATTGAAGAACAGCATGGTTTTGTTAAGCAGCGATCCACTGTCAGTAATCTTATCCTGTATACTAACTATATTTTCCAATGCTTAGACAAACGTGTACAAGTGGATTCTGTATATGTTACGGGCAACGTGATTAATCGGGAATTATGAATAAGGGCCGGCCTTTATTAATAATTCCCAAGAGCGTCGGGCAAAGTGATTAATTTATCACTTTGACCGGCCCTTATTAATAATTCCCGACGCCTCGTGGTCCATGTAATAAATCAGTGTTTGAGATGGCTTGTATTTATCACTTGGACCGGGCATTATGATAAGAAATGTTTAAGGGTCACGAAAAAAAAATAACCCTAACCTATTTTAGACCACCTAAGAAGCGGAAGACAAATTTGATGGATATAGATTAGGGTTATTTTTTTTATGACCTTTTAAAATTCCCCTAGTCACGAACATAATTAATGATTAAACGAACTTACCTGTACGTGAAGTTCTATCATAATTATACGAAGTATTCGTCCGAAGATATTAGTATTATACACTGTAGTATCGCCTGGATGTGTTTGCCACTAAGCACATATTTTAGAGCATTAACTAAAATAGATTTAAATAAAAAACGGAAAAACATTAGTGTTTCCGGTTAAAAATTAAAATATTAATATCCCCACTTCCGTTTCCGCCTCCTCCCGCCAACTTGCCGTTTGCTCCACTCCAAGCCTTCATTTAGTTTAGAGCTATGAGAGAATGTGATATTTCCTAGGGGTATAATTTTATTTATGTATAAAAAAATTAGGACTTGGGTGGGTGGGACTTTCTACTAATATCTTCGGACGAATACTTCGTATAATTATGATAGAACTTCACGTACAGGTAAGTTCGTTTAATCATTAATTATACTTCAGTATTCGTCCTCGATATTAGTATTATACACTGTAGATGTTTAGAGTTTGTAAGGAAATATCACCCTTATAAATAGTACGTATAAATAGGTATATATATTTCTTATTAATAAACAAAAAATAACACACTTAGCAAGAATATTTAAACATTTAAGTAATCTTAATCAATCACGTCTGTGGTACAAATAGATTTAGCAAAATCAGAACAATTTGTCGGATCTACAATAACTCTATTATAGAAACGAGCAAAGGTAGTGGAGTTACCCGACCAACCTGCCGTACTTCTTATTAAATCAACATTAATACCTCTGCTGTAAGCTACTGACGTTGAAGCGTGTCGCGTGCTATGTGCGGAGAACATGGACACGTCAACCCCACTAGCACGCAGCGTACATTTGATCCATCGGCTTATAGATTGCGCTGTTACAGACACAAAAGGTTTCCTAAATGAGATAAACAATTGATCCGACTTTCTAAGACTTTTTGTTTTTTCAATATATGAATTTAGAGCTTTAGCTGGGCAGATTTGTGGTTTATCTGGGAAAAAAGGCAAATTCAAAACAGGTTGTGCAGTACCTGGCCGAGATGTTTTTATTATATCGGATATTTTAATTAATATACGGTCATCGTAAATCAATATATTTCTCAAAGATATTTTTGATAACGTTTGAACTCTTTGAGCTGTCGTTAGAGCAATAAGAGTTGAGCATTTTTTAGTAATTTGTTCCAAAGTTATTTGCTCATGGGGAAACTATGATCCGAGATATTCTAAAACTATATTTACGTCCCAAGTTATATTATATTTTGGTAAAGCCGGTCTTAGTCTATACACGCCTTTACAATACCGATGAATTAATTCGTTATCCATAATATTCCCTAAAATTAATGATAAGGCTGATCTGTGGCTGTTAATAGTGCCATACTGACTTCCATTATTAAAGATATCAGTAAGGAAATCTAAAACTGCAGTTATTGTGGGTTGATACAAATCAGTATTGTGATTACAACAATAATTAAACCATCGTTTTATACAAACTTCATATTGTTTGATGGTGTTCCTAGCAAGGGAGGACATCATTACATCTATAGCAGTGAGGGGAACACCCTTTTTTAACAACGCTGTCCGGATAATACTGCTGCCACCAGGGTAGTTGTGGCTTGGATGTTCTTCTTGCTAGAACCGGGAATAACAAATTGTGATGAGTTTAACATCAACATGTCTGTAATCATTAGTTTATGAAAAAGAGGGTACCAGGGTTGTGATGGCCAAGCCGGAACAACAACGATCCCCTCTGCCTTATCGTTAATTATTTTTCGTAAACTTTTTAACACACAAGATACTGGGGGAAATGCGTAAAAGAACAGGTTAGACCAACTTATAGTGAATGCGTCTATAACTGACGCATCTGGATCCAAGTGCCATGATGCAAAAAGAGTGCATTTCTTGTTAAGGCGAGTAGCGAATAAATCTATTTCGGGCATACCGAATTTAGCAGTAACCTATTGGAATCCAGTATCTAACAATTGCCATTCTGTATCTGGGTGGACCCTTCTAGATTCAGAATCTGCTATGATATTATCGGCCGACTTTATATAGGATGCAGTCACATATATTTGCCGTTCTTCGCACCATTGCCAAATAAGTTTTGTCACTTTGTTAAGATGGGGGTATTGTATACCACCCATTCTGTTAATGTAACTAACCGCGGTTGTATTATCTATCCTCAAAAGAATTTGGCAATGATGACAATTAACAGCAAATATTTTTAAAGCGAAGTATGCTGCCAACAACTCTAAATAATTTATGTGGTGTTGTTTTTCGTCCTGCGACCATTGGCCGCCGCTAGATTGACCCCCGCAAGCTGCACCCCAACCCGTTGTTGAGGCGTCAGAATAAATCTCACAGCTAAATATATTATCGCGAATTTGGTGGACTGACCCATCAATTGCATTTAACCACCAGTGGATATCCGGTAAAATACAATGTGACACTATCATATAACGATTATAATCGAAATTACCTTTTAAATTCAAAAATTTTAGTCTTTCCATTTCTTTTATATGCATCCAGCCATAGTCAATAGCTGGGCATGCAGATACTAATAAGCCAACTAACTACCTGTGCAAACTTTCTAATTCGACAAGTTCTAATTTTTAATAATATTTTTAATTCTTCCTTTATGCGAATTATCTTTTCCATTGGAAGTCTCACATGCCATTTTTTTTTTTTGAGTCTATTATGAAACCTAAATACTTGCATCTTTGGGAAGGTATTTTACAACTTTTTTCTTCATTTACAATAAATCCTAGTGATTTTAATATACTACGTGTCGTTATGATATTACGCTCGCAATCGTTATATGTATTTCCCAATAAATAGATGTCATCCAAGTAACATGAAGATACATATCCACAGCTTCGAAGCAATTTTAAGACAGGTTTAAGTATTTTTGTGAAAATGTATGGGGCAGTACATAATCCAAATGGGAGCACTTTAAATTCATAAAGTTGTTCTACGTTTGGGTCATCGTCCCTAACTATGCAGAACCTTAAGTATTTACACGAATCTGGATCTACTTTAATCAACATATAGGCGTCCTTCAAGTCAAGGGTAGCCATAAAACAATCTTTTGAGATTAATTTTAAAACTGTTCGAATATCTTCCATTTTGAAATGTGTTGTTTCAATAAATTTATTTAATTCTTTTAAATTTAATATGAATCTCATACTTCCATTTGGTTTGGGTATGAGAAAAACCCTAGAAACAAATTGGCCAGGGCAGGGATCGCATTTTGTTACAGCACCGATAGACAACAGCTGTTTGATGGCGATATTAAATTGCTTATATTCCTCATTCGAATGAACTGTTGTTATGTGGGGAGACGATTGAATAACTGGTTTACAAAAAGATATTTTGTAGCCATTCACCCAGGATAGAATGGAACGATCTGCAGTGATAATCTGCCACTGTTCGATAAAATTACTCAATCGTCCCGCGTAACGTACCTCATTCTCAGCAGCTAACGCCTGCGGTGAGCTCGCGGCCGATGCGATGACGCATTCGAGGAGTTCGGCGGCTGCGGCTGCGGCTGGCGCTGGTGCTGGTACGTGTTCGTGCCAGGCTGCGGAGCGGCCGGCGGGTGGCGACGAGATGTCGACGGGGCGGCTGCCGGCCGACGCATTCCCCCCGTCGTTTTCCAGTTTAAATTCTTGGTAGCAAAAGTAATCGACTTCTTGACAGAGTCTTTTAGTTCTGCTCCAGATTTGAAGACTGCCTTGGCCGTTTTTATTGTTTCTCCGAGGCTTTCACCAAAGAGCTGTGTACCAATTTTAGTACAAGAAAGCTGATCCTTTAATTCCTTTTTGAGGGTGCTTAATGCAAAAGTTTTGCGTGATACTGAATCAGTATGTTGCATATCGCATAGAAGGCGCGTAGCGTCGAATAACTGTTGCAGTAATTCATGATCAGGCTCCGACGAGTTCATTTGAGTAGTTATTATTCTACACAGGCAAGCAATAATAGTAGCAGTTCCCTTTTGCCGAGACTCAAGAGCCTTGTCACGCTTTATCAGTCCATCTGCCAAGGCTGCTTTTATCTCAGGGTTTAAAAGAGGAGCTGAAATGGCCTGACAGTTTTCGGGAACTAGATATTTAGCAGAAATATCTTTCCTTTCCTCTTTTTTTAGCCCAGATGTTGTAATATGAACGAGCCTGTTAGCCAGTTCCTCATTTATAGGTGGCCCATAGTCGACAATAGTCGAGGGGTCTATGCCTAAAATGCTTAATATGTTAGGATCCAAACCTGTAGCCGTCGATGCGTTTGTTACCTGTTGGGTTTCTGGCAGAGTTGTATCGCCACCGTCACGAGACGTAGACGGCTGAGGCGATTCGACAGAAGGTTGCGTGCATGGCAACGGCAGTGCCGATGTTACTGGTGGCTGCACCACATCGGCGGCTTTGGATGTAGAAGGTAGCGGCGGCGACGGTGCCCTCTGCGCTGACGGCGAGTGCGACGGTATATTATCCGTCTGCACTTGTGGCTCATCGCCATGTTCAGTCAATGCTCGGTCTGAAATAAGACACGAGAGCTGATATGGTTTTAGCGTTAAAATAGTCCTATTAACTATTTCGAGTGCATAAAACCTTTATTATCACGCTGTGAATCAGTCCTACTAACTGAATCGAGTGCGTGTTTGAACATTGGCGTTGGATTAATCCTACTAATTAATCCGAGGTATAATGGCCATACGGTCAAAAACTAACCGTAATTTTCCCAACTTTTTGACGATCTGGAACTCGACGAACTTGCACTTGATGAACGACTCGACGACGAAGAATTACACTGACTCGAATATTTACTGCGTGATCTCGAATATTTATTACGTTTCACTTCTTTTTCTAAATATTTCAGTTTTTTAACAATATAATCCAACTTATTTTCACTTTTACGTTTCGGCATTTTATTTTATTATTATAAGTTACAATTAGACGGGGAACGAACGGAACGTGCTATCGTGGCGAAGCACAAACAGCGAATGAAGGCTTGGAGTGGAGCAAACGGCAAGTTGGCGGGAGGAGGCGGAAACGGAAGTGGGGATATTAATATTTTAATTTTTAACCGGAAACACTAATGTTTTTCCGTTTTTTATTTAAATCTATTTTAGTTAATGCTCTAAAATATGTGCTTAGTGGCAAACACATCCAGGCGATACTACAGTGTATAATACTAATATCGAGGACGAATACTGAAGTATAACACACGTTAACGACTTTTCATCTTAAGTAATATTTTTATCAAAATAAAAGTAGGACGTGATTTATATCAATAATTGCTTTTTTAAGTGTTTATTTTTAAATTGCTATGTTCAATTGATGTTTTTTTTAACTTTTCATGAAAATATGGTAAGTTTAATTAGATTTAGTTAGCAAAAACACTTCAAATAACCTTTTTTATCACTTTGCCCAATATGGGTTGGGAATTTATCATAATGGCCGGGAAAAGTGATTAATTACGCTATTTTTATCACATTGCCCAATTGAGTAGGGAATTATTAATACGGCCCGGGAATTATTAATACGGCCCGGGTTTATCACATGGCCCGTAACATATATACTGATTTTTGCAAGGCGTTCGACAAGGTTGACCACCATATGCTTTTAAAAAAGCTTGCGTTTAATGGAATCCGTGGTAACTTGCTCAGATGGTTCTCCTCTTATGTTAGAAATAGAACACAGCGTGTTGCTATTAATGGTTTTACCTCTGATATCATTCAGGTCTCGTCTGGAGTGGCCCAAGGTTCAATTCTTGGGCCCTTGCTGTTTGTTATTTTCATCAATGATATCATAGATTGCTTCAAACATACAAATATCTTATTATACGCTGACGATCTTAAAGTCTATCGTGAAATCACATCCATTGATGATTGTAACGGGCTACAGGAGGACCTGAATCGTTTATCTGAATACTGCAGATTAAATAAACTTTATCTGAGCTTGCCCAAATGCAAATCTATCACTTTTACTAAAAAAAATAACATTATTAACTTCACATACTCACTTTCCGATGTACCTCTGGATAAAGTATCAATTATAAAAGACTTAGGAATATTCATGGACTCAAAACTACATTTCGATGTACATATTAAACATATCATTAACAAAGCCTTCCAAATGTATGGAATTGGTTATGCGGACTGCAGTTCCTTTTAAAAGCCCTAATTCGTATATCTTATTGTACAACTCACTAATACGCTCCCAGTTAGAATACGCAGCTACTGTTTGGAATCCTCTTTACAATAAATATCACGAACAGCTAGAATCCGTTCAAAAGAAATTCCTAAAAACTCTGAACTATCGCTGTTTTAGATCTAAATGTCCTTATAATGTTCTTTTAGACAAATTTTCTTTTGTTACACTCGAGGCGAGAAGATTGCTCCTTGATCAGTTACTCTTATTTAACATTTGCAATGGAGGTTTTGACTGCGCTAAACTCCTCAATCAAATTTATATTCGTGTACCATTTCGCATACGGACACGTGAAACTCGAAATCACTACTTGTTTGCACATGTCCCTTGTAAAACGAATGCAGGTGAGCGTGCACCTATAAATAAAATTACTAAATCGTATAACCTCCGATTTTCAGATATTGATATATTTGCAAGCTCACCTGCCTCGTTCAAGAGAAGTGTTGTCCAAGTGATAAGGAAACTTTAATGTAACGTTTTCTTACTTTATCTACAGTTGCTTATATCTTGAATTGTTTTGTTTTGTTTTGTGTGTTAGCTCTTTCTGTCCTGTATTGTTATGCATGTATAGGTACGCACACACTAATTAAAATTTTCGCCCCCTATTTTGTAAAAAAATTAATACGTGGACAACGGGGTTGATTGCACTTGAATATAGCCGTAATATAGTATATACTCATAAATTTAATCGCTAAGTGTAATTGTTTGTTGTCTCAAAATAAATGAAAAAAAAAAAAAAAAAAATTATATAAATGTGAAAGTTTGTTTGTTTGTTTGGATGTTTGTCCGTCAATCACGTTGAAACTATTGAACGGATTTGGATGAAATTTGGTATACAGGCAGGATATGGTCTGACTTAGGTGACAGGATACTTTTTATTCCGATTGAATTCTCCCATGGGATAAACAAAAATTCTCGCGATCGAAGTCGCGTGCGGCCCCTAGTAAATAATAAACATTGAAAATGTTCATCAATAAGTGAAAAATTGTAAAGAAATTATTAAAATAGCCCCTTTTATAACTGATGTCGTCATAACAGCTATTTTAAAATACCAACTCTTTTATAAAAAAAACTCTGTATCTATTCAACGTGCAGTCGATATCGTTAAAAATTGGTACGCATGTACTGGAATCCCTAGTTCCATGCACGTCATAATGACGTTTCAGACGATTTCAGTCGGGTGTCTGGTATCTTGCTCTATCACAAGTGATTCATAGTAAGGAGAAAAAGGACAAAAAATCTGTCAAATCATTGTCTCCATCTAGTACTTTCAAGATCTTTGAAAATAATGGTAATGATTTTTAGGCAACGCTTTGGCTGTTCCCGAACAAAAATAAAAATAAAGTCAAAGTTGTCCTTTGTTCTGGAAAATTGATTGCGTTGATTATTTATATTAATTTATTGAGAAAACTATATAAAAATGCCTCCTAAAGGAGCAAAATCACCGACAACGATTGATCTGAAATCCAGCACTTTTGGCGACTCGGATTTTGAATACGTTACGCCTCGAAGCGTGAGTTTGATTGTCGTATTAGAAGGAGATCCACCGGGCCCAGGAGAATGGCCATTTCTAGTATTTTTCAATGGACAAATAGTATTGGAAGGAAAATGGCGCAATGAATTAATTCTTGAAACTGAAGCTTTACCTTTGGATCTTCGTGATCCTTATTTCCAGCAATTAGTTGCAGAACAGCCTTTGATTCTCATGTTGCGCACTATCGGAGGCAAAGGAGTAAAAGATCCTGATCCCTTACTAAATGCAGATAATAGAGCAGGCGCTACTGTAGATTTGTTGCCTCTAGTTTTGGGAGAGGAGGAAATAAAAGTAAATGTCCCGCTGGTTATGATTAGTACGGGCGATAGAACAACCTGCTCGGTTGAAGTTTTGGCAAAATCTTCTGGTGTTAGTGAAAACACAAAGACTCCACTTATGATTACGATGCTTTCTGCACATTGTTTGCCATTCGCTAAAGAGGGTACGGTGTATCTAGCTTCCCTTGGTCTGGACGGTATTTATGATAAAATTGCATTTAATTTTGGAATGTCCTTAAGCACACGCGACGCAACTAAAATGGTATGGGCATCTGCAAGTAATGCTCAGTATGGGGGAAACACAATGTTTAATATACTTAGTAAAGACAGGTTTATTCCTCCGGATTTTGAACCAGAAGATAGAGAAGATTGTAATTCTGTTTATTGGAATGCTGTGAGGAGAATATTAGTAGATCCTTTAGAATTACGCGAAAGATTTGCTACACCGTTTTTAATAGAAGTTGCAGGAGTACCCAGATTTGGAAAAATAGATGTCAGAGGACGGTATATGGGTATGGTTGATGCTGGATCACTTTTAGAATCTGGACAATATGGGAATACCATTTGCTGTAGACTTTTATTTTATAGCGAAGCTAACCTACCAGAAAATGTAGGCGCATTGTTGGAATTGCCGCCAACCAGCGCCAAAGTAAGCGCTCGGGAAACAGATTTGATAGTAGACGATTTTGGTCACACTACGTACATTGCTATCAGGTTTGATTTAACCGAAGCTCTTGTTGCCAAAGCTAAAATAACTTGGCTATATGATACTATAGGATTTCCAACTCCCGAAGGAGCATCTGCTTTGCCCGTTGACGGTTTAGATATTGAATCACCACCGGAAGACCCTTCCATTGATGTCAGACGTATAAGAAAGGAAGGTGGAGCTTTGGCTGTCCATAAGGAGTTGAGTGGTTTAGCTTGTCGCGGAGCAGTCCCGATGAATCAAGGCATTAAACGAACTGCAGCCAACCGTCTGCTAATGCGAGTGAGAACTATGTTAAAACAATTTCCGCCGGGTGATTGTAATCTCATAGAATGGCAGGATACAGTAACAGCTCAGCATGCAGCGAGCAGACGCGCTGTAACTGCTTCATTCGCACCGCAACCTCCCCCGGCACATTCTACGTCGAGAGTGGCAGCCGCAAGATGTCGATTAGCAGGAGACACTAGATTGGCTAACATGCATATTGAAACAAATTTAAACGTAGCATCCACTCATCCAAGACCATTACTATCCAAAGCATTACGTTGCTTAGAGGAAAGAAATGTTTCGGATGCTAGAAGCTATCTTCTTCAAGGCCTAAGCGCGCATACGCGAAATAGGTTTCTTTTGTGGGCTTTTGGTGCCCAAGAATATGAAAGAGGTTCGGAAGGTTTCGACGCAGCTTCAGCTGCTTTTCGTATAGCTGTGAAGGGAGATATATCTGATGGTACTACCCACGCTATAGGATGGGCTGCAGTGCACGCTTTGCATCATTCAAACGATAATATATATGCCGCCTTTGTAGCTTTGAAACGAATGAGAAAGGCGTATGAACTTCCGAAAGAATGGAAACAATTTCTATCTAGATGGGTAGACATTAGTGGTGAGGAGGAAACATTTTGGATTCCATCTACAATAAGCTCTGAAAACCCCATTTTGATTGCTGCAGCATTTTTTCTATGCATGCGTTGTTACGCTTTTAGTGAGAGACTCCTGAAATGCTATGAGATGAAGTGTGCCACTCGCGGGCATCGTTTGAATTTGAAAACGATAATAGGTCCTGATCTCTACTATATACGGGCAGCGTCATTCCTCATTCAACGTCAATTGGACAAGGCACTTAATATGACAAATGAAGGCTTGAAGAAGTTTGGCCCGTCGCCGATGATGTCTCAAATGCGAGCTACTTGCATGGCTTACGCAGGTGATTGGAACTACGAGTGTGAGAAAGCGCTTAAAGAAACAGATAAATCGGGAGCAGAGTCATGCCCTTCATTACTATTGAAGGCTGCTATATCTGGCTTTAAGATTAATCCTCAGGCGTCCTTACAGCGAGCAGCAAGGGCACATAAGATGGCTCCTTCTGCACATTCGGCTCTGACTTTAGCTCGCATATACGCTTTGCTCGGAGAAGAGAGTCTAGCTGAACGATGGGCTTCAGCCGCTGTGAAGACTGAGCCCATGCTAGCAGACGGTTGGGCTTTCTTGGCCTTGCTGGCAATGTACCAACGGGATGTAAATAAAGCCAGAACTATGCTGCGAACAGCTGCACAAGTAGGACCTTTGTCTCCAGACCTAGAAGAAGAAGTAAATAGAGTGATGGATATTATACAAGTCGAGACGTTGCCTGATACGCTTGTAAAGAATTTATGTTTCTGCGATTATTATTGATAATTTAATTGCCGCTAAATGTATATTTTAATTAAGTAGTTTGAACTTTGAGTAACTATTACGTACTGTAAAGTTAATAAATAAATAAATTGTATCCATGGATTTTGTTCATTTCCTATGTTTATATCGTAGGTAATGTGATTGTGAAGATATTTATACGTTTAAATATTATAATTATTTAAACAACGTTTTGTAACAATACCCGAAGATATAGCAAGCGAGAAAGCATGCGTGTCGCCAAAATAGAGATGTCACTGATCTATTTATACACGAAGTACCTGCTACTCACACTTGTAGATTGTAGAGTAAGCTTGACGTGCCCTGAAAGTAGGTTAGATTACTCCATTCTAGCTCTATAGCAGTGGTGATAAGGCGCTGATAACGATAACACCGCGTATAACTTAAATTAATGATACTACCTACGAACAAATGAGTAATCCCGTCCGGAGAATCGACACTCCTTTCATTTTTGTCAAAAGATAGCTCGATAAGCGCCTTCATCTAGATAAATGTCGAATGTTTAATTCCGTACGGAGTCGTTGCATCACTGCCGGGAGGTACGCTGGCCGCGACATACACAAACAATCTCTGAGCTGGAACGACCGCTCTTTGTTTTGAGTCGAGTTTCAAACAAGATCTCTGACATGTGAAGTCGGAACACCACAATGGCGATCTCCACGAATTGCTGGAAATATCTAGTGTTAGTTTTCAACGTTTTGTTCGCGGTGAGTAACTGTTTTGATATAGTTTTTGTGGACTTTGTTGATCCCCCTTTCCTGTTATTCTTTCGTATATCTAGCGTGCTTTGTTGTCATAACAACGGAATGAAAACAAACTGAATTTTGTATTAAGTTCGTGTTTTAATCTATTTTATAACACGTTTTAATAGTTTAATTCACATGACACAGTTTTCCTTCATTGTTAAAGTTTCACGAACACGAAGACTTTGATGAGTGCATTGCACGCTCAAATTAATGTTATCCAATCAAATTGTATCAACCTTCTTAGAATATTTTTATTTTTTAGTGGCGCTAGTTGTTGTGGATTTGTTCATAAGAGTGAAAGAGATGCAAAATAAAGTTTATTTTCATAAGGTGCGTTTTGTTTTGGTCGGGTAGGCCATGTTTTAATTAAAGTTGTCGTTCGTTGTCAACAGATGTCAGCAGTAGTTCTGTTTGGCGCGAGTGGGTATCTGCTATACAGGCTGTTTGTGTATCGGCACTTCATCGGGGTGAATGTGGAATACCCCGCTATGCTCCTGGTCATGATGGCCATAATCACATGCTCTGTGGCTTGGATTGGATGGACCACTGCTAGGACTATGCATCGGTTACATATTATAATCGTAAGTGTTTCATATCCCGTTATTGAGCTATACCCAAAATAAAATAGATAATTTTATATACGTTTTATAAAAGAACTCTGTGCAAAGAAAGCTTCAGCATGAACATCTAAAATACCCTTACTAAACCCACATGTTGTACCTACCTGCTTAATTACGCATACAAAAGTAGGGGTTCAAGTTCAACACAATTACAATAAATTAAAGACATTCAAATTATACAACATATACTATATCTAATGATTAAATGGCTGAATCACCATTTATTCTCAGTAAATATAGCTACTTGTAGGTACGTAGATCACATTTAATATGAAAATTTAGTTGTAGGTAGGTATTCCATCTTATAAACAGGCCAAAAAAGTTCTGGGCGTTTTATTGATTTATAGTGAAAAACACATGGTCTGAACCTAACTATAGCGATATTTGGCCTTTACCAACTCGTAAACTTTTACTACGAAACGATTGTTAACCTAATAACAGATTCCAAATCCGTGTCGGCCAACCTCTAACTCATATGGTGAGCTATTTATGAATAAAACTAACCTTATACCTTTTTTGTGTAGCCCACACACCATATATACCCAGGCACAATACGATTTATCGCTTCTTTGACAAATAGGTACATAGATTTAATTGGTTGAAATCTCAGATAAGAGATCCAGAAACCTTTTCAAAAAACAAATTAGTAAGTTGTCAAATTTTAATTTTCATTACTTCCTGTAGGTTCAACTTTCTACTTCATGTCAGCTGTCGTTATTCTAATTGCAATCGTATTGTCCCCTCTGCAATGTCACGATGTGAAAGCTCACGATGCGTGTTTTCTCTTCAAACAAAACCACTATGTAATACCAATGCACTGCACTGATATCTTAACAAGTGCATCACATCAATGTTTTTTTTATGTAATAGGGAGGCAAACGAACAACTAGGCCACCTGATGGCAAATGATCACCGCTGCCCATGGACTTCAACAACCGCACAAGGGTCGCGGATGCGTTGCCTGTCTTTAAGACCAATTTCCCTCCCCAACTGAGCTCTGGCGGCCTTACCAGCAGAACCATAGAACAGTTACGAATTGCCATGTGGTCTTCTGTAAGGTGGAGGAAATTCCCGAGACGAGCGGCTCATCAAGTGGAAGTTCCACTAAGCTCTACCTCTCTTGAACTCTGTATGTGACGTTGACAATAAAATGAGGGTGTTTGCGATTGAAAAATCCGCTAGTTATCAATACGTGGGAGTAGGACTGGTATGTTATTGGTGAATTGACATGACAGTGACAGATAAGTCAGTGATATAGCAGTAAGACCTCACGCCTACGTATTGCAATCTAGCGGATTTTTCAATCGCAAACACCCTCATTCAAAACTTTAACCCTCTTTTCTCTCCTGTTTCCAGACCGGCATCCTCATAGTCCTGGTGGTTGTCATCGAGTTCTCCTGCTTCGTCTGGGCGATGGTGGTGTGGGACAGCGTCGACATCGACATCAAGAACTCCATGACGACGTACTTCAACCAGGTGGCCGAGACTAACCAGCCGGATTCGCCGGACGCTATCAGATGGGACAGGCTCCATGTTAGGGTGAGTTTTGGAAGTTATTAAAATTATTGTTTAAATATACCTATACCTCCAAGAAGGCGCTTAACCTTATTGGATTACAGTACGACTTGCCATATAAAAAGCGTAATCTTTCGTCTTTGGGTTGTGTCTCTTGTTGGTCGGTTGAATATTACTGATTCAACACAGTTTTTCTTTTCTATAAAAATACTGAAGAGTCTGAAAGTTGGCAGTAATTATCTAGAAAGAATAAATGCTAGAAAGTTTCAGGAATCCATTGTTCTAAGCTAGAGAGGATTTAATGTTTTGGCAGAACCTTTCTACTAGTTTTTAAAAACCTAATTATTACGCAGTAGCAACACAAAACTCGAAAGCACCTTAATTAGAAAGTCAAGTTGTCGCCTTGAAAAATATAAATTCAGTCAGGGTAAAGACTATATATTATATGTAGGTAGGTAGAGCTAATAATAAAATATTTAAGCTGGTCATCTTTGCACATTGTACTCCATACTTTAGAGTGCCCTTGAGCTCTAAAAGTAAGGACTTTCCACAGACGTCTAGACATCTGAGGTCCTTACTCTAACCACGTAGGTGTCCTTGGAATCCTGTAAGTGCCTACCTACTTCGCCGATTCCAATGCATATAAAATTGAAACGTGGGCAGTTTTTGGGCATATTAGGTTATGACCCCTGTCTTTTGCCAAGGTACCAGAATCAGAAAGACATCAGAATCGTTTAAAGCAAGGTTACAATGCATGGTACAATGTTCATGTCAATGTTCATATTCGAATACTAATGATATTTTAGAATTTGATTGGAAAGATTGCATTTTGTTATGACTCCTGACAAGGGTTTCCAGTTCCCATCCCGTCCTGGACAAAATTCTTGGGTTCCCGTTTGTATATTACCTGTATCATGTTTTTTTATTACTGCCATCCTTCATACAAACTGAGATCAAAAAATTATTATGGAGGCAATCGATCAAGAGATAATTTCATACATTACCGGCACGTTTAGATTCACAGAAACGCGTAACGAAGATGAATAGTGACAACTATTTGATAAGAATTGACATTGAGTTTTGGATGAATTATTTGTACTTTTGAGTGAAGTTACCTAAAGTAACTAATAAAAACCGGCCAAGAGCGTGTCGGACACGCCCATGAAAGGGTTCCGTAGCTAAAAGATGGCCCGACCGCTTAAGACACCATTTAGTAAGGGCAACTGCACGTCATAAGTTGGTCGAGTTGTATAAAAATAACTATGTATGATACAGAGTTCGCTATAGTTTTCGTTGAAAGTACTTACTTGGAGGTATACAGGACATTTTTTTCAGAATTATTGTAAAAGTATTTCAAAAGTTAAGGGGGGGGGACGCTCTAATTTTAACTTTGTATTAATATATCTCGAGACTGGGGTGTTTGATCCACATAGCTGGAGAGCTGGCAAGCATTTTTGGGGAGGTGCTTGAGGCAAGCTGAAAACTTGTCCTGTACCTCTGCTATTATATCCCAACACGAAACTGCAGACCTGGCTGGTGAGTAGCGGGGCTAAATCAACCACCAAATTTTTAAAAGTCTATTTTTTTTTAATCCAAAAATATACTTGAGGCAATTTGCAATTTTTATATGTTGTAGTTTAATATTTACAGAATATAAAAAAAAATAAACCAGACGATTCAGCCGGGGTTTTAACATTGCCAGGCCCGTCCAAAAATATTTTGCAAATGAATATAAAAAATGTGTTTGAGGCAACTTGAAATTTTAATAGAGTATTATTTATAACTAAAAAATAAGACTCTCAAAAAGACAGATCATTTCGGTGGGACTTTCTATCTGCCAGGCGATCTAACAAAAGACAATGCCGATTTTGTTAGGGAAGGTGGCGTCTTTTTTTTTCGAGCGTCCACCAACGAAACTTGGTAATCTATATTCTTGAGGGCATTACAAACGATTTTTGCTATGGCAGTAAAGCTGTAAACTCAGTCCGAACTGAGTAAATCAGGTTTGAACTTTTTTTGGCTTCATACATTTTTCTATGGGAAATTGTTTTTTTAGGGTTCCGTAGCCAAAATGGCAAAAAAACGGAACCCTTATAGATTCGTCATGTCTGTCTGTCTGTCTGTCTGTCTGTCCGCCAGTCTGTCACAGCCACTTTATTCCGAAACTATAAGTACTATACTATTGAAACTTAGTGAGTGGATGTATTCTGTGAACCGCAACAAGGTTTTTACAAGAAAATAGAAAAAAAATAAAAAAGTGGGGGGTCCCCATAGTCAGAACTGATACTCGAAATATTTTTTTTCGTTGAACATATACGTGTGGGGTATCTATGGATAGGTCTTTAAAAATTATATTGGGGTTTCTAATATCACTTTTTTCTAAAGTGAATACTTTGCGTGACAGACCCTTCCAAAGTGGAAAAAAGTGTGTCCCCCCCCCCCCTCTAACTTCTAAAATAAGAGGGTGATAAAACTGAAATAATTATATAATGTACATTACCATAAAAACTTCCAACGAAAATTGTTTCGAACGAAATCTATTCAGTAGTTTTTTTTAATACGTCAAAAATAGAATTGGTCCGGAACCCTCAGTGCGGGAGTCCGACTCGCACTTGGCCAATTTTTTGTTTCTTGCGTCCATCGACGAAACGTGAAAATATATATTCTTGAGGTCATCACAAACAATATTTGCTATGGCAGTGACGCTGTAAACTCAGTCCGAACTGAGTGAGACTGGCCAGAACTATTTGAATGTACATTACAAGTCGTAATCGCAATAATTTTCAACTGTTGGAAAAAAAGTAGAAATTTCCTATAAAAAACGCAGGAGCGAACGCCTAGAGTATAAACGATCTAGGCTGTCTCACTCCGTTCGGACTGAGTTTACACCTATTCTGCCATAGCAAATATCGTTTGTGATGACCTCAAGAATATATATTTTCATGTTTCGTCGATGGACGCGAGAAAAAAAAGTTGCTATTTCCCATACAAAAAAGCAGGAGCGAACGCCTAGAGTGAAAACGTTCTAGACTGTCTCACTCAGTTCGGACTGAGTTTACAGCTTTACTGCCATAGCAAATATCGTTTGTGATGACCTCAAGAATATATATTTTCATGTTTCGTCGATGGACCCGAGAAAAAAATAGTTGCAATTTCCCATACAAAAAAGCAGGAGCGAACGCCTAGAGTGAAAACGTTCTAGGCTGTCTCACTCAGTTCGGGCTGAGTTTACAGCTTTACTGCCATAGCAAATATTGTTTGTGATGACCTCAAGAATATATATTTTCACGTTTCGTCGATGGACGCAAGACACAAAAAAATTCAATTTCCCATAGAAAAATGTATGAAGCGAAAAAAAGTTCAAACCTGATTTACTCGGTTCGGACTGAGTTTACAGCTATACTGCCATAGCAAACATCGTTTGTAATGCCATCAAAAATATAGATTACCAAGTTTGGTTGGTGGACGCTCGAAAAAAAAAGACGCCACCTTCTTTAACAAAATCGGCATTGTCTTTTGTTAGATCGCCTGGCAGGTAGAAAGTCCCACCGAAATGATCTGTCTTTTTGAGAGTCTTATTTTTTAGTTATAAATAATACTCTATTAAAATTTCAAGTTGCCTCAAACACATTTTTTATATTCATTTGCAAAATATTTTTGGACGGGCCTGGCAATGTTAAAACCCCGGCTGAATCGTCTGGCTTATTTTTTTTTATATTCTGTAAATATTAAACTACAACATATAAAAATTGCAAATTGCCTCAAGTATATTTTTGGATTAAAAAAAAATATACTTTTAAAAATTTGGGGGTTGATTTAGCCCCGCTACTCACCAGCCAGGTCTGCAGTTTCTTGTTGGGATATAATAGGAGAGGTACAGGACAAGTTTTCAGCTTGCCTCAAGCACCTCCCCAAAAATGCTTGCCAGCTCTCGGGCTAACATGGTTTCAAGGCAAGTTTTATTGTATTTCAAAATACCTTTTTAACGATACCCCACACGATGGGGTAAGTCGATTTTTTTTTCGAATTTACTTTTCGCTGTATGGGAGGGGGAGTAAAAGTAATTATTTTTCGATTATTTTAAAAACCAATTCTTGAATTATCACTATACATCTCTCCACCAATTTTCGTGGCAATCGGTTCAGAAACGGCGGAGAACGAGCCAGGACAGACAGACAGACAGACAGACAGACATGACGAAACTATAAGGGTTCCGTTTTTTGCCATTTGGCTACGGAACCCTTAAAAAGATTATAAGCTGTCTGTATATTATGCACCACTTTTATCCGTATTTTTTCCTACTTATCCTCAGTGGCGAAAATCGAGTGGTAACTCACTCGGTATAGAGCTAAAGACTGGTGAAATTAGCCCACAATTGGGTCATTAAACTAACTTACCAACAACTTGAACAAGCCGGTCAAATAACAAAAACTTTTGTTATTACTACGCTATCCTTGAAGTGTGCTCGCGAGAGTCGAACTGTGCTCAAGCGTGCGTGACCAAAGTAGATCCAAAATTACGTTTACTCCGTTTACAAGCACGTTTGCATTGTAATGTATACTGCTTACATTGATTGGGTTACTTTACAACTCAAACTGGGCCAGTCAGTACGGGCAGTAAAAATGTCCTCCTGCCCAAACTAAGCTTGAAATGTGTACTATGGATGCTAGGGAACGGATAGACATACTGAAATATTTTTAAAAACCTCCCAAGACTTGAGTAAAAATGCCGATGTTCATCACACAAACATTTGCCCCCAGCGGGATTTGAACTCGCGACTCTCGGTTCGAAACAGACAAACAGACAGAGTTACTTTCGCATTTATAATATTAGTAGGGATTTAATTATAATGCCCGACCTGGTGCTCACTCTCTCACTCACCATCCAATTAGTCAAATAGCAGAAATGGAATGTGGAAACCATTTTTCTTTCCAGTTCGAATGTTGCGGCGTGAGCGGCCCCAGCGACTATAACAAGAAGGGCTCGGTCCCGTTCTCGTGCTGCGGGCAGGGCCCCCTGGACGCGCAGTTCAAGCCCTACGCGTCGGACTGCGCCGCGCTGTACCAGCGGGGCTGCGGGAAGCCGCTGCACGAGTACACGCGGCACCACCTCATGCTCGTCGCTATGACCGCGCTTTCCGCTTCTGTGTTACAGGTGAGATTCTATTGCAGTTAACATGCTAGTGTCACACAGCTGTCTTTCTGGGGCCGAAGTGGCTCCAGACTACGGCAAGAAGGGCTCCGCCCTGTAGCAAAGAGGCTGCAGCACCTATGAATGCTGGTTGCTAATACAGCACACTTTGCTCCCGTGCTGCAGGTGAGACTCTAGTATATTTAGCGGTGCTTCGTAGCTTTTTTCTGGGGCGTGAGTGGCTCCAGTCTTCGGCAAGTAGGACTCATTGCCGTTCTCCTGCTCCAGCCTCCTTTACCAAAGATACCGCTTCACCTGTTGCTGTTTGTTATGACGCTTTCGTGTTGAAGGTAAGATTTAATTGCATAAAGCATGTTACTGTCACACTAAATCTGGTATGGCTTCGTAATGTCTTTGGAGCGTGTGTAGCTCCAGTTACAACGGCTACAGCACGGTACCCTCCTCGTGCTGCGGACAGGGCCCCCTGGACGCGCAGTTCAAGCCCTACGCGTCGGACTGCGCCGCGCTGTACCAGCGGGGCTGCGGGAAGCCGCTGCACGAGTACACGCGGCACCACCTCATGCTCGTCGCTATGACCGCGCTTTCCGCTTCTGTGTTACAGGTAAGACTTGTTTAGCATGACACAATAACACTGGTAGGCCTCGAAGCTGCCTTTCTGGAGCGTAAGTGGCTCCAGACTTCGGCAAGAAGTGCTCCGTGCTATTCTCCTGCTCCGCCCTTTACCAAAAAAGGCTGCAGCATCTTATGCTGATTGCTAAAACGGCACTCTTCTATGCTGTAGGTGGGACTCTATTACATTTAGCTGCTTTTGTCCTACTGTAAGTAGTGGTGCTTCGCCTTTTTGGGACGTAAGTGGCTCCAGAATTGGGCAAAAAGGGCTTTATGCGCTCCTGAGTCGTGTACCAAAGATACCGCGGGACCTGTTGCACATAATATTTTATTGCATAAAGCATACTACTGTCACACTCAATCTGGTGTTGCTTTCGTACTGTCTTTCGGCGGCGTATGTGACTCCAGTTACAACGGCTAGGGCTCCGTCCCGTTCTCGTGCTGCGGGCAGGGCCCCCTGGACGCGCAGTTCAAGCCCTACGCGTCGGACTGCGCCGCGCTGTACCAGCGGGGCTGCGGGAAGCCGCTGCACGAGTACACGCGGCACCACCTCATGCTCGTCGCTATGACCGCGCTCTCCGCTTCCGTGCTGCAGGTGAGACTTGTTTAGCATGTACCTCACTGTTTCAAAAACACTGGTGGTGCGTCGCAGCTGCCTTTCTAGGAAGAAAGTGCCTCCAGACTTGGGCAAGAAGGGCTCCACCCTGTAGCAAAGACGCTGCAGCACCTAATGATGGCTAAAACTGCACTCTTTGCTTCCGTGCTGCAGGTGAGATTCCATTGTAGTCAGCATGCTGTTGTTACACTGACACTGGCACTTCGCAGCTGTCTTTCTGGGGTAAAAGTGGCTTCAGACATCCACAAGGAGGGCATCGCCCTGTTGCAAAGATGCTGCAGCACCTTTGAATGCTGGTTGCTAAAACAGCACACTTTGCTCCCGTGCTGCAGGTGAGACTCTAGTATATTTAGCGGTGCTTCGCAGCTGTTTTTATGGGGCGTAAGAGGCTCCAGGATTCGGCAAGAAGGGCTCATTGCCGTTCTCCTGCTCCAGCCTCCTTTACCAAAGATACCGCTGCACCTGTTGCTGTTTGTTATGACGCTTTCGTGTTGAAGGTAAGATTTAATTACATAAAGCATGTTACTGTCACACTAAATCTGGTATGGCTTCGTAATGTCTTTGGGTCATATGTGGCTCTAGTTATTACGGCTAGGGCTCGGATTCCTTCTCGTGCTGCGGGCAGGGTCCCCTGGACGCGCAGTTCAAGCCCTACGCGTCGGACTGCGCCGCGCTGTACCAGCGGGGCTGCGGGAAGCCGCTGCACGAGTACACGCGCCAGCATCTCATGCTCGTCGCTATGACCGCGCTTTCCGCTTCCGTGCTGCAGGTATGATTCTATTGTAGTTAGCATGCCGTCACACTGGCACTGGTGGGGCTTCGCAGCTGTCTTTCTGGAGCGTAAGTGGCTCCAGACTTCGGCAAGAAGTGCTCCGTGCTATTCTCCTTCTTTGTCCTATACCAAAGAGGCTGCAGCATCTCATGCTGATTGCTTAAACAGCACTCTTCCATGCTGTAGGTGAGACTCTATTACATTTAGCTGCTTCTGTCCTACTGTAAGTAGTGGTTCTTCGCAGCTGTTTTTCTGGGGCATAAACGGCTCCAGAATTCGGCATGAAGTGGCTACGTGCAATTCTCCTGCTCCTGTACTAAAGAGACGACAGCATCTGTTGCTGTTTGCTATGACGCTTCCGTGTTGCAGGTAAGATTTTATTGCATAATACATGGTACCTACTGTCGTGTTGCAGGTAACTAGAAGCTAAGAATTCACTTTGCGCACTGAAGCTGGTGGTGATATTTTTTTGTCTTTCTGTTGCCTGAGTGGAAGCCTTTATGCGGCATTTTTAGGAGGTGTTACTTTTGCTAGTGGTAACTATTTCAGTTGCAGGCAACGGCAACTGAAATGTTTAATGAAATCACGGTAGTGACAACTCAGATAATCTTACCGATAACTATTACATAGCGGCGGTAATGTACTTACCATATTCACATGAACCACAGTACCTAGGTATTAATCAAACACTTTTCGGCATAGTGTGAGGTGAATCGTATAATTACCGATAGCGATTTCACTATGCATGCAGGATTTAAAATATTTAGTACTTAATGTTGACACTACCACATGCCCAAAATTATACAAGGATATAAACAAAGTGCGCAGGTCATACAGCGCACATCATACACATCAAGTACATACAAAGCCATCCCTATTGCCTGCACGACCTTCTATTGTTTATCGGCAGGTCTAAGCAGCTTGAATAATAACCATTGTCCTCGTAATACATTGCGGACGAGCCTTGCACGGTGATGCCATCTCTGGGACGTGGATGACCCATGGGGATTAATTAATTTGAATGGCTTATATATGGTATGACGTGTGAGGTTTCGATCGTAGTTATTTTAAAGGCTTTGTCATATACTACAAATAGACCTATGGAATCGAAGAACAATCCTTGGTTTTGTAAAATCATACGCGTGGTTTTGGAAAGAACTCGAAGTCCAGACTATTTGCTATGTTATTTTATTATATTGCAACAGTTTACCAAAATAAGTTACATACCTACGTATAGGGCCGCAGATGCGTTGCCTGCCTGCCTTTAAAACCCCATGCCCTCGTGATCTTCGGTAAGGTGGAGGTCAAAGTCAAAGGTCAAAGCTCTACCTCTCTTATCTTGGAGGAAATCTTTTATTTTTTTAGGCCATATTGCTACTTATTATCCTTCACAAGAGTCTACACATTCCCTTGTAAATCAACTAATGACGTCACTCAACTTGCATGTCACTCATCGTACGATCAGCGCGTGCGCAGCCAAAGTACGGTAATACTCCGCCTGATTAGACGTAACGTCTATTTTTAACTGCCCATAAAAACTAGCGGTCGAGGTAAACCTTACAACTTATTATCTTCTCATGGATTTCCATTTTTGAATCTTATCTTACTAGTGATATTATTGTGATTTATAGCTGCCTTATTTAAAGTCTAAATAATAATAATAATCAGGCTTGTCAATTCTCGATCATAGTCGAAGCGTACTCTAGGCTCCAAGTTTATGGCCGAGGGCGAAACCGTTAGAAGCGCTAAGACGATGATGAAGATTTATAGACAAAATATACTCGTAGTAAACAAAATTATGTCTTTCAACAAAACCTGTATTACGGCATACGGTTTTGTTTTAAATTAAAAAATATTTACTGAAGATTAAGTTGCCTTAAGTGGATTTTTATCTATTTTACAAAAAAAAATCGTAACTTGTATTGTTTTTCTGCCTATTGCTTCATTTGTATTAAAATATCTATCGTCGAATCTATTTCATGTATAGCACAGCTGCTAGCCAGTGGGATCTTCACCGATATTTTTTGTGTGCCTCGATATGATGAGAAAGAGCGCCATTCATGTGTAGCATAAGAAAAAATAAAGTTTTCGCTTGCTTTATTTATTTATTTATTGTTTAAGATATTTCTTCACGCTTCTCTTGGAGTAACCCAGGTTATAGGAGGAGGAAACACGTTGTAGGTACGCTGATACCTCATTCCATCGCTTAATAGTTCGGCAAAGTTTGTTTAATGTAACAAATATTTTTAAAAGCACACGACGTGTATTGTTTGTATAGTAGATACCATATTTTTAAGGTCAGGTCGGGTCGGCTTTGATTACGAAAGGTCACAGTGATATTTCTGATAACCCGAAAACGTGTCAAGGCACTCGCAAATTTATATTGATAGTGCTTCCGAATCCGAAAGCGAGAGACTTGCCTACTCACTTGCCGTCTATAGATGTTTGTGTGTCAACCTGTCAGTGGAAAGGCTAAGGCCTTTATAGGATTGTCATCAACACGTTTGGATACCTAAAATTTAAATATTGTCACGAAAAAGAAGGTCACCTGATGGTTAGTGATCAGCGCTACCCATGGACATCAACAACCTTTTAATTTTTTTATAATGTAGAGTTGCGTGTCTCACCGGATTTGAACCGCCGCCCTCAACGCGGCGCTCTTGTGAATGATTATAAATTCTAAAACTTCTATTACTTACAACTTACAATTCACTCGTATCAGGCATAGTTTTTGATTGTCATTCCTTTGTTAGGAGAAATTACATAATTCTAATTTATTCTATTTTTTTATACAAAAATTACAACAGGGTACAATCATGGGACATGCATGATGCAAACAAATAGTTCCATTCGCAACATCCTAACTTGTATATCATTATTATATCATTGTATAACCTGCTTGTTATTTAGTTATTGTGTAACGTTATCGAAAAGGCTAGACCGGTGACCGAACCATGAGTGTTGCGTAAGAGACGGTAGAAAGTTACTGGAGCTTTGGTACGCCCACTTCCAATCTTATTGAAATAAATTTTCGTGCGAATGTGGCTTTAGTTGATAGGTACACAAGACTGATAAAAATTAAGATGAGATACGTGTAAATAATATTAGGTAAACATAAGTTAAAACATACAAATTTTAAGTTGCGTAAGAACCTCTGGTGTTATTTTGTCGATGAGAAAATCCACGTTAAACGTTCAATCGTTATACTTCTAGACTAGGTACTGTAATAAAGCTGAAGAGTTTGTTTGTTTGAACGCACTAATCTTACGAACTACTTGTTCGAATTTAAAGAATAATTTGTGTTGGGTACTACATTTGTCGAAGAAGGCTTTAAACATATGTGTAGAAACCGAAACCCATGCGGACAGAGTCGCGTTCGGCCGCTAGTAGGTAATCATAGGGAACTTGGAACTTTTATATAAAGTGACCATTTACTCCTGAGTTGAACGGCCTGACCTTCAAACATGAGCTGGTGTAGGTATGTCACATTAATTGTTTTATCAATAAAATAAAACGTTGCGTGTCGGAACATATTAATAGTTGACCGGTACTCCTTCAATAATTGAACTGTTTACACTTGTCTTGAACTACTCTAGCTCTTGTATAAATGTAAAGTAAAGTAAAAAGTAAAGAATAAGCCTATTAATGTCCCACTGCAGGGCGACGGGTTCTCTCTCTACTGTAGAAGACG
This sequence comes from Nomophila noctuella, assembly GCA_958496325.1. Classification (NCBI taxonomy): domain Eukaryota; kingdom Metazoa; phylum Arthropoda; class Insecta; order Lepidoptera; family Crambidae; genus Nomophila; species Nomophila noctuella. The sequence goes on from OY292484.1 coordinate 14,975,679, forward strand.
TTAAGGAAACCACAGGAGTTTAGGGCTATTAGTTCACATTTAGCTTCACACATGGCTGTATGCCTAGCTAGCGTGCAAAAACTTTTCCCAAAGAAAAAAGTATCGTAAATATAAGTATTGTTAGTTTTATAAATGAAACACTTGTTTATCATTAGCTCTTGTATCGCAGGTGATACTATAATCCATTTCAGCTAAGATGATCCTGATTACAGTTTGCCTTTAAAGGAAAATCGACACTAGTCTAAAGCAATAAGACCCCATGGAAGATTATAAAAACGCTTCGTGGAACTTATTGCCTTGAGATAAAGTTTAATTTCATCTTAGAAAATACCTGTCAAAGAGATCATCTTAGCTGAAATGTACTATAATACTCATAAACTGGCTACAAAGATGAATTCGTCCTGTTCTCGGGGCAATCTCGTTGAGAGCGAGAGTGCGTCTGCGCATTGCGTCATCGGGCGTGGCTGTCACTTGTAGGGACTGAACCCAGATAAAACAATCCGCTATTTGTCAGACGGGACAAATCACTCACTTTTATCCAATGTCAAAAACGCTACATTGTAGGAAAAATTGAGCGTATACGACGCGTACATAATATGACGTCACTAGTTATTATTGTCAAATCTATACGTTTTTAGTTTTGATTTACTAAAAAAAATGTTGAGAACGCAACAGTAACTGTGCTCATAATGATTTAAGCTTATTTTTACTATCTTTTTTTTGGTCTTTAATGAAAAGTTGCCGGTTTTGCCAAAATGAAGCTATTCACAAAAAAGCAGATTGTTAGTTATCTTAATAAAAAACAGGGCCTGGCCTATAGACCACAAGAGTTTCATAAATTTATTTTATGAGGTCATGTTATCTCCCATCATCCAAACGATTTATTGGGGAATCCAATGTTGACCAATCATTATTTCGGAGGAAGATATTTATATTGTAATTAGCTAAACAGTCTGATTTAAGATTTAAATCTAATCGTGGCGTTAAGTATCGTCAAAATGATTTCAGTTTAATATCCCCATTTGTACTACGGTTTTGTCCTGAGAACGAACGGTAAAAATTATATGATGGTATTCAGAGATTGAGCTAAATTTTCACTTGGATTTAATTTTGCAAAGATAACCATTGGATAATTTTATGCTAAGAATGTTCCACAAGCAATAAAATGCCTTTATTTGTCCTATTACAAAGGGAAAACATGACAAACAAGTGTCATCTTTTAGAACATGAGTGTAAGCTGACTCACTGGAGTTTTCTTGTGACGTTAGATTCATATTTATAGTCTTTGCTTACGCATTGGTCGTCAGATGTACATTATGTATTTGTAGGCCGTTCTTGATATGGAATAAGAACACTGGGTTTCTTACTTATTGGGGTAATAACGTTTTTGATTCTACATTAACGTTATGCAACAAATGTATATCACTTTTAAATGAAAATAAAATTTTAAATAAGATCGCTTTTCCTCTATCACAAAATTCCTGATGTACGTTCTTATGATTAGTTGTAAATTTGAAGCTCCTCTCACTCATATGTGCCTATTCCCTTGTATTAGAGCAAGAATATTCAATATTAACATAATTGAAAATCATTTGTTGATTATAATGCAATTTTCTTCCAAACCTTGACCATGTTTTGGTTCATTGGCCTACTTTAATCACATAATTTTGTAATTTTACGCAGTTTAATAATTTCATTTCGAAACGACCTTGATATGCTCTTACCATGCGATAATTTCTATTAGTTAAACAATGAACCTAATTCTGTCGGCTTCATTTTGATTCCACTTTACTTTTTCATAACAAAATCGATTGACCTTATTAAATGGGAACATCAAAGTGTTGACTTTTAAAATGATTTTGTAACACAGGTATACATAACATAACCACACGATTGGCTTGATATTAAGTTATAATCGCTGCCCATAAGCAGTGCCGTAACTAGCCTTTTATGCGCCCGGTGCGAGCTTTCAAAACTGCGCCCCCTAGTATCTACAAGTCTGGTCATTTCTGCGCCTCTCCAGGGTCTGCGCCCTCTGCCTGGGCACCGTTGGCACCGCCCTAGTTTCGGCACTGCCCATAAGTACTGCAACGCTTTTGAAATACCTAGGTATAATGCCCTCATATAATAGTCTCACTTACTCGTATATGGAACGAAACGCCCATCGTTTTTTACTAAACATAGATGTTTACAAAACATATCAATGTCTTTGAAATTAATGTTTTTGATTACGTACCTATTTACATAATAATGATAATTTAAATTAATGCTGTGATTGCGGAAAAGCCATCTTCGATGTAATGAATGTTGTTTACATTTTATCGCAAAGGGTTTTACCAGGGGTTTACTAGAGATACTGCAATATACAATTATCAACCTTATTCATTGAAACATGTTAACGTAAATTCATAGAAAAACAACTAGTTTTTAAGAATTTTCCCATCTGATTTGTAATATAATAGCTTTCTTTAATGAGTAGTCTTTAATGATGACCATGACCACTCGGCCGTGTCTAAAGTCCACGTTCTTATTACAGGCAATTTAAACAGTGCATCAGCAACAAAAAAATTCTGAAATTAACGCCCGTCTCCTGATCACCAGCCTGGAATAGATCGACATTGAAAAAACGCGGTTGTTATATGAAAATTGCGCAGGCGCAGAACAGAGGATGTCCTCTAATGGACGGCCATTAGATGCAATGTACCCCGCGCCTAGCGTGTGCCCGCGCACACTCCCGATGTAGTACGGGAGCTCACGAAAAAACAAGCATCGAAACAATGAAAGTGCCTATTTATTTTAACAGCTATTTTTTGTGTCCTACATTGGACGGATATCTTTTGGTTTGTGGAGGAAACTTTTTAAATTGTATAGTACTGATCGTGACAATATTGAATAAGTGACATGTCAGCCAGATGAGCTGCAGTGGGAATCCACACTCATTAATGTTTATATAGACCATTTCTGATAAAACTGATCTCAAATCATCCAAACACCTCATAATACAGTGATCATTGCTATGAAATTGACCGACGAAACATTATCATCTACTAACGTTGTAGGCATTAAATTTTTGTTTCACGTTTTAATTTATAAGCAGCTCCTACGTATTTTTGGATGAGGCTGCTTCTTGTCATGTTTTTAAAACTTCAAGATTTTAGACTCTACCTCCCGAACTATAATGTTTTGGATGCGTACAGATCATCTCTTTCTGCCGTGCGATGTCGGAGAGGGAGCGCAGTGTCGGTTGCGATGAGTAATAATGACGCTTGAGGTCCCGGGGACATGACAGACAGATGAGCTGCGGTGGGAATTCAGTGTCGATAATATTTATCTATCCTTAGCTTTAGGCTTCTTAGGTTAAACAAGACCATTTGTTTGACAAGATTTTATGATAGGTGATCGGGTTTTAATAGAGTTAGACGTAATTGAAGGGGGGGCTTTTTAAATTTCATTGGGTCACAGTTTTGATCACATTACATTGCATATTTATGTGTAAGATATTCATTTCGAGGTTGTCAAAAGGTTCCCAAAATTAGCCATGACACCAAAAGCCATGCTAAATGTATGAAGTTTTTTAACGAGAATCTGTCAATCATTATAACAGCTTACATTAAAATTCTGAGCAAAAATAAAAAAATCTCAGATTTAAAGCAACTTTTACTGGTCATTAACTTGTTTTGCATAATTTATTAATCTTTTACACATAAAAGCAGACAAATCAGATATTCCTAAGCTAATATTTGTAGTCTGCGAAGATCGGACCAGTCACTTTCTCTAACAATTACTCCAAATTAGTGATTTAAATACAATCAAATAAACATTCAGAAAACTAGAAAACATGCATAGATTTATATAAATCCTATTACATATTTTCGATATGAGCGCCGAATGTTTACATCACTAATTGCCGGTCGGAAACTAGAGGTCGGATCGAAAGGCAACTGGGAATGTTTTATTTAAGTACAGTCATATGCGGGACATAAGTGGCTTAAATTGTTTATCAGTACATTTCTAACAGTATTTAAACCCCTGGCACACAATAGAACTCAATCCTTGAATTGTAGGTTGATTCTCTCGTGTCATAAACACATTTTGAAATTAATTCCTTAGAGTTGGGTACATACGAAGTCGCCTAACTACAAACTCAATTTATAGATTCTTCTATGTATGCTAAGATACGGTGAGATAAACGTTTTTAATAGGTAAACCCATGCCTGCCTAAGGTAGAAATGCAGACTAATCATCACAAAAATATTAGCTCTTAGCGGTATCAGATCTTGTCATTGTCCTTCTGTTTTTTGATCAGAGTCTCTAACCATAATTTTTTAATAGACATTGCCTATATTTGTCTCTTGTTTATTCCAGCAGATATATTTCTTTATCAAAATACCAATGCCATGTTAACTATGAACAATAATGTTTCCATTGAATTGATATGTTTAATTTCGCTCAAACACGCTCATTTGTTTGCTGTAAGATATGAACTTCGATGGAAACCATGACATTTACCGTCATAGTTCGTCATTGGCAGGGAACTAGTAACATGCGGGTGTATTGTGTTAATGTAATCTAAATTGCAATCGATATGTATGCTTTGCGAGTGTACCAGTAGAAAAATATAATTCGTCTCTGTTCCGTAGTTTAAAGTTGTTGTAGTCAGGAATAAGCCCGCATGAAACTCAATATTTATGTAGGTACGCTTAAATATGCTCTATGACGTTGTCTTGAAATATCGTAATTTTGACATAAAGATATAAAAAAAAAACATAAAGATATAGCTAAGATTTAATGAAATCTAGATATGGTATAAAAAAAAGTCGCCATTTTACATTGTATTAGCAAATAACGTTACGCCTTACAATAAGAGCTCTCTCTCTCTCTCAAGTCGGTTCCTCATGTCTGAGGATTGTGGTCAGCATCGGACTAAGATAAGAGCTATATGCCGCTAAAAGATCTTATAAAATCTCAAAGTGATCACTTACCATCAGCTGACCTTCCTAATCGTTTGCCTCCCTACCACATTAAATATGAAATCTGTTTATTATTGGTAAGAGTTAAGACAGCTGTTTAATGATGGTACTCGTAAAACCTAATGCTATTTTAATCCTATTGCAATACCTAATGTTCACTTCCTACATTCTTTGGAAAATATTGTTGACGCAGTGTTTGTGTTAGTTTTGTCTTTCCTGATAAGGAGATTATTCTAATATTTGCTCAGTTACGAGTAGTTACTCGTACTTAATGGAAACAACATCCGTTGTGACTCGGAACACAGTTATTTTTTTGTATAAAATGCAGTAAACCTACTGTTTCATACATGCTGTATTATTTACTAGCTACTTATTTAAATATAGTTAGTCTATCTGTCTTACACGTTAATTGAAGAGAGTGAAACAGCAATCGTGTGTGAATGGGCTCTTAAACAGGATAAGGGGGAAAATTCTTCAGCTCAGATTTCTGAATAGAAGTCCCAATAAAAACAAAATCGGGTAAAAGTCGTGGACGTGGGGCAGTTATTTTTTCAATCATTTTCTGAGATTGTCTTTAGTTTTATTTTTAATTTCCATTTATGATTGTGTTTCATTTCTTTTTCTTTCTTATTAAACAATTTCTTTCTTTCTTTCCTTCTTTCTTTCTGTCTTTCTTTCTTTCAGTCTTTCTTTCTTTCTTTCTTTAGTTTTTTCTTGGTTTGTCGGCAAACTATAAGGGCGCGGGTAAAGATGGTCTTGGGGATACATACTCCTATGCAACGACGCGTTGTTGAGTAGTAGGTAAACTTCAGCAACCGTATCTGACAGTTGTCTATTATACTATGTGACAGTCACCTCACTGTTTCAACATACATTGTCTGTACCATGAATAATGAAGTCTGCACCGACACGCGACCTGACTCATGATAATGACGTATTAATTATCCAATTATCCTGAACAACAGCTATGGTGGTTTGTCCTAACCTAATGCTAAGCTTCCATCGTTTCATTGTTTATTTGAACGCCCATTCTGTTATCAACTGCGATACGCTATCGTAGGTTTAATAATGTCCTATAATTTAGTACTGTGCAATACATTCAGGCTTTATCGTACCTATTTTAAACTTTAGAAATTAATTTAAATGAAATGACTAAATCACTAATTCAGTACATATCAAAATCGCAAAAAATTGCTTATATTGAGTTCACGCTATTCAAATGTAAATTTAACTCAATTGGTTTTTACTTTATACGATATGCAATCATAGCAACTGGAGATCCATGTGAATTTAATCTACCTTGTACATAAGTAAGTAGGTACACGTCACATTTATGTGAAAAACTAATTAACATTGTAGCTCACAAAACCAATTGTGTGTATGGAGCTGAAGTCATTGCCATGTTCATATTAGAAGCTGTTAAGAACGATTTTCACAAGCATATATTAAAATTTAGTTAACAATTATCATGTCAAAAATTTTAGGCAGGCATTGTAATTTTAGGCAGGTTAACATCTATATTTGTATGCTTTAAAAGTATTGGTGGTGTGTTACCTATTCTCATCGTTTTTAGCTGGCATAGTATGCTAATGGGTACACACGTAATTTTGGCCTTACATTAAAACTAATAGGAGTGCGTCATTGTTGCAGTGTTTTGTGCGAAGACTTGATATTAAAACTTCTGGAAATAATCTTCAATTCATAAAAAAATATTTATTTTGTTTAGTTTTGGTATGATTTAAAATGATTAACACTAGTAATTTTACTTCAGCCCTTTCATTCGAATAAGGCAAAATATCTTCTTCGCAAACTGATGCTTCAATAAATTAGTGTGTTTAGTTGTTCATACAATAGTCGTGACCAGACAGACGCAAAACTGGAACAAATTCCCAAAGACAAAGATGAAGCAGGCACTTTAAGTTGTGTCGAAACGTTTTGTGAATATTCAGGTCCTTCTAAAAGTAGAGTAAAGTATCAACCTTATTAATGTCCCACTGCAGGGCAAAGGCCTCCATCATATGAAATCATGTTTTCGTTACAAAGATGGGTTTTAATTTAATCACCACGCTTGCCAAATGCGGATTGGTGATCATAAACCCGGGCCTTATCCGGAAAAACCGACACAAGTTTTCCCGACCCGGAAATTGATCCAGACCGGTATTTAAACCACTAGCTAGATCAAGGATGGATTGTAGAGAGAAGTAAATTCTTGAACTGTAACACTCAAAGTTTGAGTGCCACTGAACTAGGAAGTCAAATGGCATCCATGAGTCACCGGCTGCGTTTAGAACAATGATGGCTTAGATTCAATCTGCGTGCCGTTGTTTACGGCTCTGAGGTTATCGCTTCAAAACCTTCGAACAAAAACATTGCCACTTAAAACATTTTTGTAATTCTGGCCTGAGATGTTTCTAGTTGTGATATTTGATTAGTGATTAGCTAGAATGAGCAAGGTACAGTTGATAATGATTTATAAAAAAGATAGATTTTAACGATGTCTCAATTCGATCCATTCCGTAGTCCGTACAATGTTAGCGTTTATACAATGTACATTTCACAAACTGCGATAGCAAAGACAAAACAAAACAGATTAAGTATCACTGACAATTGGTTAGTACAGATTAAGTATACCTACTAACTGTGATGTGATACATCAACCAATCCATATTCTTTGAAATCGTAGTTCCCTCATGCTTTTAAAGTTTGTCCAAATCTTTATTACCTTAGGTTTTAGGGAAAATACCTAAGTGAGTAAGGGTGTAACGAACTCCACAGTACAAACAAACATGACACACGCACTAATACCTAAGAAAGAACTTCATTTTGCACTTAGGTTCTGTCACTTGACATATCCGTTGCTGAATTTGTAGTAAGTAAAGAGGACTTTTAAAGAAAAGATACATGTTAGTTACAGTCGAGATTTATAATACGATTTTAGGAAGTAGGTATGCGAGCGAGTCCTTTGTTGAATAATCATTCCGAAATATGAGCTAATAGAACATTTTGTACTTACTACTTTAAAACAAAGAACATAATGATAGTATTGTAAGTGTATAAAGTGCCAGAAGCATGCAAGCAAAAGGTCATCATGCTTCACACTTAGATTTTATTTGTTTCTATTAAGAACAGAACTATAACACAAAGTCTTGAAGGCTTTTATAAATATAGGTAGACGCAACATGTTATGTAATGAATAAACGGATGAGATTTTAATAACGATAATTATGCTTGTATTGCTTAATTTTTTTGCACAATCAGGATTACGAGTACCCATGTTACATGTATTACAAGAAAAAGAAAAAGACTGGCGAAATCTCAGAACATCCTAAATGTTTTTACCATTTCTTTAACTGACTTGCCTCTTGTTTATGTTCTTCATGTAAATATTACTAACAGAACTGTCCTTCTCATTTCGTCATGAAACATTACAATCCCTCAACCGCACAGTTTAAATGCGTTTGTCTAAGCACTAATGTATTCGTTAAATCGACCTTGGGCATACCAACAGTCCGTTGGCTCACAAGCTATGATCTACGATTCGCGAATAGGCGACGTTTTGTACTTCGTGGACTGTTTAGGCGAATTTAGTGCCTTTGTGATGTGGTGAGAATGACTGAGTAGTTTTAGTTTAAAGAGTTTATTGTGAGTAAGTGAAGACTCCGTTGTTCTGTTAGCTATATAAATGGTTGATAGGCACAAATAATGCTTAATTTTTTCTTTAAATCTTGGGACTATCTCACCAATTGCCTAGCCCCAAACTAAGCTGGAAGCTTGTATTATGGATGCTAAGGAACGGATGACCATGACTCGAGAACAAATGCCGATATTCATCACACACACATTTGCCCTAGCGGTATTCGAACCAGCGACCCTCGGTTTTGTAGCCAGGGTGTCATGGCCGTCCGTAATAGATTAACAAAAGACAATAAGAAGGGTACAAGTTCTCTGGATTAAACTTATAAGGATTAAAAAAAAACTAAAATATTTAAGTTATGCTCCAGTAAGGAGGAAATAATTTAAATACCAACAATCATTGAGAGTGATCTCATTATAAAGACCAATAAAGACTAACAACCTTCCTTGTTCAGTGACTCAATTTCTTGGTCACCTTTGAGGCTGATAATAAGGTAGTTTCCGCTACGTCACAAATAGTGAATAAGTTGAAAAACCTTAACCTTCTCAATGTTTTACCTGGTCTGCTCTGAATCCTATTAGGTATAATAAAATGATCTATAGATTCTGTTGTAGCCATCTTATTGGCCGCTTATTAGAATTTGTAGGTCTCAGATGTCAATATGTACCTAAAGATTTGTTTTGGCGTCCAATCAACGCAGTGAGTTGTTAATAGTATAAATTAAATAAATCGATTTGAAATAAAAATATTTTTGGAGGTGGAAAAGTGACGCAGCTATTGGAACTCTGACATGGCACTCATGCTCTTAAAGTGGGAAAGAATTATAAAATTCGTAATTTCAGCTAATAACTGGTATTAAAAGCGACAAAACGATTTGTTATGTTATGGAAATAAATTGGCTAAGTATATTAATTTAAAGTACGTATCTGCGTAGGTATACAGTATATTCAGTAAATGTTAGTCAACATTATAGACGATAGTAAACAAGTTAACGTAATAAACTTAACAGTGGGTTATCGCAGTGAATCATACTTAGCAATCGGGTAGCTGGCGTGACGGCATCGTACGATACGAAATGTACCTGCGCTTGCGTCACTCCAGTGGTGCGCGGTTACGGTCGGTGACGTCATTGGCTGATGGATACACAAGTCCTCAACTCTCTCTTCTCAATCGTGACACTATTGGCAGAGCGGTCGTGGATGGAGTGCGTTACCTGCATAGGTATTTCCGCCATCCTATAACCTTGGTTCCTTCAAGAGAAGCGTGAAGAAGTACCTCGCGGGCCGGTATCCAGTACCAGCTATCCAATATGGTTGTCCATGAGTAACAGTCGCGTAAACGTAAGAAAACATTATGGTGCAAAATAAAATATTCACCACCACATAAGTCAGACCAGGTATACGTGGTTTGTCTTTAGTTCAATGGTTCATAATATGGCTATGCAGATCAATAACCGCAGATTTGGTGCTGTCCATCGTCCCTCACTGAAACCATTCCTAATCCATGTGTAAAAATTTGTTTCCTTTTTAAAGAAGTTTGACTTAGATGTAACTCATGCTGAGATATCCTATTATTGGCTTTGCATTTTCAAATGATGTATCATTTATTGTTTACTTAAGGATTTACTTTTGGATATCCGAATAAATAACATAATAGGTAATTAAAATAGAATATTCAACAACCAATATTATGTTAAGAAATTATCTATTCAAAAGATGATACACAAACAATCCATGAATGTTTTAAGTTTACTATAAGGTTTTCCCTGTGGCTAATTTATGAGCATCACATAATCGTCACGTAGAAGGAAAACTTACTTAACTACATGGTGCAATTATCCTTGATTTACAATGAAACATTTTCGAGACAACCTTCATACACGGGTACAGGATACATGCTGTTGCCCGTGACTTCTTCTGCATTACCTACTATAGAATTGTCAAAGTTCCTCACACAATGTTAATTCCGCAGAAATACTAAAGGGTTTGTTATCGTTGATTGACACCACGATTCGTTGGAACACGGTGTAAATGCACGACGACCTTACTTGAAATTATCGATTGACGTGGTGTCATTTGACTCATTTTGGATTAAAAAACATAGCAAGTTAATACTCGTATAACGAATGGAATAGGGCTTTGTTTTAATTTAAGCCATTACCATATCCATTTTTCACCAAGAATTTTCGCAATGCGACTTGTCAACGTAAACTATGTATTAGATAACGTTTATTCCATCGAGGCTTACTGGTAGTTCTATAGTAGCCATAGCTGACGTTTCAGTTGAGATAGAAACAATTTTCATAGACGCTAAAACGGCAATGTACTCTTAACTACTAACTACATATATATCTCACTAACTATATATCTCAACAGTTAGCAACAATAGACGCATCAGCTGATACCCGAGCGGTGGTACTTCATTAGGGCTAATGAAGGGCGTTAGCGGGCGGCGGCTAAAGAGCTAAATTGACCCGTCGAGAGGAATTGAGATGCCGGCGCGCCGTCGTGGCGCGACCTAGTGAAGTAATACCAGCGAGGTATTATTTTACTGGCTCGTACATAAGTTTTAGTGGCACATTAATACCACAATCTTGAACAAAAGCCGTTAGTGCCCTGGGGTCAGTAGAGGTTCAGTCTATCTGACTCAGTCCACTGTTGGTTGTCTACCTCCTTAGAGATAGATCTACATCTTCGGCAACTTTCATCAATAGATACTGATACCTGAGCGTACGATGGTACTACATTAGGGCTAATGAAGGGCCTGACAGTGGGTAGAGTACTAAAGAGGTGAATTGACCCATCTTCGAGAGGAATTGAGATGCCGACGTTACATATTTTGAAAGATCTTAGCAAAATACACAGGAACAGACAGCAGGAGGCGACATTGTTTAATACTATGTAGTTAATGTAGTAGATAATTATATGTAACGGACGGTATTATCATTATGAACTTACTGGTTTTCATACATTGCGCGAAAGGGCCGCTACTGTAATATAAGTCCAAGAGAAGTATGCTGTGAGAAACACGGATTAGAATATAGTGTTCCATCGCCGAAGCGTGGAATCTGTGTGAAGTTTAGCAAACAAAAAAAATGTGGAAACTGTTATATGCTTCGCAAGTTTGCGATAACTAAATTGTTTGTCACGCATTAATTTTTACTTCTTGCGTCTATTTTTTATTAGGACCCGCAAATTTAATTGTAGTACATTATGAGGATTATACATAACAATCGAATGAAAAGTATAACTTTAAACGAAGGTTTAATTACCATATTAGGAGTTTTAGAAAATCTGATCTCTACAGGAAAAATATTTTGAATTCAACCATTATTAAAATTGATAATATCCACCGAAACGTGTGGTTAAATGAGTATTGTCCTGGTGGATGAATACGGAATTACTTAGATTCTGTGTTACGTGACCCGCATGCTGTAGCTAAGAATTAAGCGTACTATGCTTACAAACACGAAAGACACTCTAAGCATTATTCGAAAAGAGCACAAACGCATAAGGATTATTTTAAATCGAGCATTAGGTAATTCTATTATTTTATAAATCTCTTTATATGTGTACATGTCGCAGGTTCATTGTAAGAAATGTAATACCTAATGATGACAGAAATAAACCTACAGTTTCTCGGTTTTGCTTTTAATAAAACGTCAAATTTCATTCCTCCAAACTAAGTCTAGTTTATTCTATAGATGCTAGGGACCTAATAACCATACTTAAATACTTCTGAACCTCAATGACTCAAGGACAAAAGCCAATTTTCTACACAAAAAAGGGTTTCCCAAGCAGAATTGAATCCCTTTAGAAGGAAAAAGAAGATGCTGATCCTGATACATGATCTTAAGTCCAATTTCATTGTTACAGAGCACCGGAGTATTCTGCACGTTCTTCCTAGCCGCAGCAATTCAGAGAAGGAATTCAATTCGAAGAGGATCGACGAGGAGTCTGAGGACTTCCACCTCCGTCAGGGAGGCCACATTTGCAGCGCCAGACGACTCTCTCCTGTCACCCACGGCACCCGCTGCCACGTTGCCAAAGTATTAGTGATATTATAAACTATAGCAACTGCCTCTGCGACCGATTGAACCACGGTAACAATATCGGTTTTAGACTTTCGTGTTGCTTTAAATAACACTTAAAATATTTATAAAGAGTCTAATGGAGATATTTAATTGAGCTTGCCGAAACGGCAAGCAATAAAAAGTATACGACATGTATGATACAATTAAATAAAGCGTTTAGTCCCGAGCGGTGTCAAACGGTGATTCACAAAAACTCTCTGCGATTGGCACCAAACGACTCGTGGTGCGAAACTACGAAAGGCCCCTTTTGCATTGATTGAATGATGATTTTAAAATCAATTTATAGTTGTAAAATACAGCTGGAAGTGACTTAGTTTTATTCTTTGCGCTGATATTCTCTGCGGTTATAATAAAAGGATATTTTTCTTTAATTTTTTAACACTGCCAACGTCCACCAAAACTCCTTGATAGTGGAAAATGCAACAATATATAATGCAGTAAAATAAATGCATAGAGTGAAATACAAATTGCTGCAGGTCGTAAATCAGACATTGAACGAGCATCAACAATGAATAATATTCATTTTTATTGAATTAAATTGAATCAGACAAAATATTTTGCGTTAGCATTTACCATTCTTGTTATATTTTTTTGTTTTTCTATTACTTATTTTAAAGTTTAATTTTCAGTGTTTATATTTATTTGTTTGCAATTTATTTTGAAATAGATGATATAAATGACTTATTTACATTTCTATTTAATTTATAGGCATGGGAAGACGTGGTATTTATTTTGTCTATGGCAATTAATAATTAATAATTAATCCGGAATTAATAATTTAATTTGTAACCTGTGGTTGTGTATTATACTTATACACAGATTTTCTAGAATTTATATTTAGAGTAGTGTGTTTGAATTCATATTACACCTATTGGTAAGTAATAAAGGTTGTGTTGTGCCTGTGTATGGTTTTAAATATAGTGTGATGTGGTATGTATGACCTAGTAAATGTTTGGTCACAAATTTTAATTTTAAGATTGTATTTTGGATGATATTTTTACGCCAGGAACTTTATAACCTGAATTTGCAATAAAATAAATACAATTCATATGGTTTTTACTTCACTCCTTATGAATTACCCTTTGATCCAGTAGTTATTTAGAGACTTACAAAATCGGCGGTAGCCGTACCGAATCGATCTCGCATCGCGCATGCAAAGTTATACGAGTATAGAATAAGTTGTATCGGGCCTGCATTTTGCCATGGCACCACCATCCTACCCAAGACAAAACAGACTGAAAATTTTAAGTTTCTATGGAGTTGTCATTGATCAAAAAAAATCTGTTTCTCTTTCACAATTAAAGAAACTACACTTTTTACCGTTTTCGCAACACCATTACGTGTTCTATGCAGCATAGCGCGAGTGCACAAAAACATGGTACAACAATACTTCTTATTGGTCAGTATTGCATGCTGATTTCTTCGGTAAAACGGCTTAACCTTGCTCACGTAGCCGCGTCGGTCGGATACAGAGGTCTTCGCAATTTTCCGCTATACTACTAGTAGGTAGTTAGGGCTTCCAAAAGGCTAATGGTATTGTGGATATTTTAAACTACATATGAGTGGGTAACGTCATCATCATCATTTGTCTATCACAGTCCACTGTTGGACAAAGCCTCCCCAAGCTCTCTCCATTTCGCGAGATCGTTAGCCACTCGCATCCAGGTCCTGACAGCCATCTTTCGCGTACGGTCACTCAAAATCTGGCCTAAAGGCCAATGTGTGCATAAGAATTATTATTGTTGACATGATAAACGAATTGCTTTGCTCACTAATCGAGAGGCACTCGCGAATACAAGGCGAATATTATTCTATTATAAAAAATCTAATCGTAAGCGGTGCTTCGCAAGTAATATTCATACAACGTCGTCTAGGCCCAAACTAGGATGGTGCTAGCTAAAGGCGCTAGAAAAACAATGGCTCGTAAATAATAAAATAACATTTTAAGTTTTGGACAGTGATTGTACATAAACTTAAAATTAAATTATTACGTTGTGATATATAATGAAAAATGAACAAAAGGAAATACCTAAATTGTTCTAAGGTAGGTGAAAGAAACAAGCTTGTCAATAAATAAACAATGTGTTGAAAAAAAATAATGCAATGTTTTACCACTTTATCTCATTTACATATTTAAGGGATCCCCCATTTCACAACTTTATCTACTAGGACTTGTTACCAAAAATCCAGATACTAGATCATTAATTAAATTAAAGGCAACAGTTACCTACTGTTTTTCTAGTTATTAGTAAACGCTTGGCTATGCTAGTCAAAACACACCCGGACGACTAACTAATTTTTTACCAATTCGAAGAAGGAAGGCGGTTTTAAAGTATTTTTCAAGATTAATCAACTTGCGAATTTGTTAATCAGGTTTTTTTATGATGAAGGAATCAAATCAGCATATCATTGATATGATGGTTAGAGGATCCTACCCATTATTACGAGTATCTTTGGGTTCATGCAGTTCTGAGAGATTTCGAAGAAGGCTCGTTAGCGTTGTTCCTCGCCATTTTGACCGATGAGGGAGTAGGCTGGGATTTAAGCGGGTTTGTCTGAGGAGAACCCCACGAAACCAATTCGCTCCCTATCCTAAAAGATATCATAAATGCTCCTGGTTGGCAGCATTTCTCCTGCGACAAAAAAGGGTTCATGCATATACGACCAGAGTTACTTATAACTTTTTTTTATGTTTCAGGGAGAAAAACGAACAAGAGATGGTAAGTGATCACCACTGCCCATGGACAGAGTCGCAGATGCTTTGCCAGACTTTAAAACCCCATACCTTCCCCAACTGTGCTTCGGCGACCTTACTCTCCAGCAGAAACATAGCACAGCAGCTACGAAGTGCAACTTCACTGTGGTCTTATAACAAAGAAATATAGATAGTCGCTTGTTTTGAAAAGAGTAAAATTTTAATGATCGTGAACACGACAACTGACACCGATGCCTCAATTTAGGCAGCTATTAAAATAAATATTGTGCAATGTCGAGCATTCTCAGTAACAACTTGTTTTATGTCGTCCGTCCATGAATATGAGTCAGGAAAACGTCTAAACGACCTTCGTCATTTGCACTTACGTAATGCCTAAGTATTTTCCTGCATTGTATACTTTAGATTGTTGATATTAACATGCTAACTGCACTATATGCTTAATAATTAAGAGTATCTAACAGGTTTTAGCTAGGATATTTGCAAATAAAGTGAGGCTTCCGGAGATTATAATCTTGAAATGTCGTATTGTGACTGAACCAAAATGTTGTCGACGAGTAATTCGAAACCGCTACAGTCAGTTTAAAATATAGAGCCTGAACGTGAGTTTCGGACTCCGCACACAACACAAAAAAAAACAATTAGAACCAACCAGTAGATCCTCAGATTAGCCCATTCAAACAAACAAACTTTTCAGTTTTAATATATTGGTATAATTAAATATATGAATATGCATGTAATACAAATCATTATTTTTCAAAATTATGTAATTTTGCCATAACTAATGTAGATTTTTAGACAGACTGAGATAGATGCATTTCCTCAGAAAGGCAACGGCTATTCCTTATTCGGATCACAAACTTTAATTTGAATTCCGTAGATGTTGAAATAACGTGTCTATTTTAACACCATTTACAGTAAATAGCAGTAAAGCTATTCACACGTTATCAAACGTTGTTTGTCGAGCTCATTGTCGCTGTTCCCAAATAGGGCCGGGCGGTCGCATTGGAAAGTGCCGCGCAGGCGTTCGCGCAGCTTTCTCTGCGCGTGCGCACCTTGCTGTGGTCAGGACCTGTTGCCATGTTATTTTGATGTTCATTGTGTTTTAAGTAACTTTTGACCCTCTACCGTTGCACTAGCTTCAAAAGTTCGAATCACTCAAAATGTGATTAACGGTTATAACTTTAAATGGAAGGATGCTGCTAAAACGAATTCTAATGTTGTGTTCCAATTAGCAGATTTAAATTCAAATAAGAAAGTTTTGCTTAGGTGTTGTATCTGTCAGTTCCAAATCACATATTTACTTAACACCTAAAGCCCATTATATGCTCTAATGGTATGGATAAACACAGGGCTCATTTTATCAATCGAATAGAATGCAATTGATTGTGTAAAATTTAATTTTTACTAATATTTCATTACGATTGCTGGCAACACTGGTCAAGGTACGCGGTCGCTCCGCTTTTTGCTGGCCGGTGCATTGAAAGTGAATGCCGATGCTGGATACCCGGTGGAAGTTGGTAAAAGCTGGTCAAGTTACTAGCATTTGAGAAGTACCTATGTGAAATAACACACACACAGACACAAGAAATTCATCATACAAGAGGTCACCAACCCGCTTGCACAGCATTGTGACCATTTGAATAATATCCCCCATCTTAGAACCCCCCTGGTGGATGCCTACTTCCAGCTGAGGACTGCAAAAGGCTGATTGGTGTTAATGATCAAACAATTGCAGAATCCATGAAACTTTGCATCAACCACCAGGCAGCCACACGGGACCCGAGTAGGTAAATCTCCATAACTTTACAAAGGCTGCTAGCTTACTCGATAATACCTATAATTATAGCCTTTATGAAAGGCTATAATTATAGGTATTAGTCTAATAAATGAGGTAGGTAAGAAGAGCTGAGGATTCCGTATACGAAAAAAAATCACAATACGTTGCAAAAGGCCTAGTGCATAATTTGTATGACATTTTCTATTTTTAAATTACAAATGAAAATGTTGATACTTCTTGCAGATTCATCTTGAAGCAGTCAACATTCTCTTAAAGGTTCGTTTATTTCATATGAGGTACCCTCAAATCCTTAGGTTGAACACTCGATGTATAACTACGGCACTGTTATCTTGTTAGCATTATTAATTTTTATGGTTGTTCTAATTCTGAACATGGATGCTGAAGTTAATCTTTAAGACAACAAGGCTGTTCTTCTTTTAAGATTTGGTAGATGCGTACGTTTTTAATAGTGGGAGTAAATTCTAACATCGACGTCACCATGATAGCGTGGGTTCATTTCGTGGAGAAATGCGTGTTATGAAATATGAGTGGGATTCAGTTGCGTAAGTAAATGATGTTGTCCATTGTTTAATTAGCGAGGTTTTGTATCTTCAGTTTCTATAAGGAATCCACTACTGAGGTTGAATCGTCAGATGCGGAAAAAACGCGGCTGAAGTTCGGCTGGCATGGATGGCGAGTTGGAGACCACGTAGGTATGATTTTACCAACAATGTCCCTTATTCGCTTCTTACGAAACCATGCGAGGTACTGCATTCTAAAAGAAACCCGTCAGTACACGGCGATTGAATCAATAAATCGCAATGTTATTTATACAGAAAACAGAACTCCTGCCATACCTTTCATCCCAATCTCTTTGGGGAATGCGGTCGCAATTCACGATTCAAAACAAACCCGTTTGGTTCGAAGGACGAAAGTATTGTCTGTGTCTAGCCAACAAAAGGTGTCTGCGATGAATGGTGGCATCGTGAACGAGTGTGGAAGTTTATTTTTAAAACACTAAATATGGCTTTACGAGGTCGTAATTTCAAGTAATTAATGTTAAGAACAATGTTAGAGTTCATTTTCAATATTGATTAAGTCTTTAGTTTTTTAAGCAAGAATATTAGGTACCTTCTACCTATATCAGTTTCATACCTACTCCAATGAATACTCTTTATGCCTACGTAGGTAGGGTAGGTATGTAGGTACAATGTTTAAATGAAGAAACACAGCAACCTATGTATTAACCATTATTTTGTCTAACAAATGAGTAACAGAGCATGAATCATGCTCTCAAATAATTTAAATAATAATCTTTCACCCTCGTTATTGGGTCAACTGAGGGGTTTGTTTGTGGGAATTGGGATAATGTCAATAAAATGAGGAACCAGTGTCGGTGAGGACGATTCTCGAGGGGACCATTTATCAAATTGGTGTTTTATTTGGTCATCATCTGTATCTGATAATTTATAATTTGTTTTGCTATCTAAAACTTAGGTTCCTACTAAGGTATTTGAAGTTTAAAATTTACTTCAGACGACAAGGTTATGTGTTCGATCGACGACGTGATGAGATGACCACGCCGTGGTTATGTTTCCCATAGAAACAAGTTCTCCATTTGATTCATTACAAATTCATGTTAAAATTCTGTATCCAATTCTTCCGAGTCGACTCCTGTGATATGTGTATCCCCGCGAGATGAAAACAAGCCGAGCAAGACGGGGCTAAGATCGCGAACTCGGATGTCAAAGTGCGAGAGGGACAGCGCTCAGGTGAATGACGGCGAGGGGTGAAGGGGGAGAGCGTCGCCAACGCGATCCCCGCGTTTATTTTACTTTAGTTAGTCGCTTTTAGCCATTGCAAACGGGAGGTTGTGCGCGCGTCCACCGTTCAGTTATCCCTCGTGTGACAACTTGTGAAGTTATTGTGTGACTTATAACGCAGTGTTCAAGATGGGATGTGGAACGAGTTTTGTGAAATATGTGCTGTTTTTCTTCAACCTGGTGGTCGCGGTGAGTTGAAACGCAAAGGGCACAGGAACCGGTTACGGTGTGGACGCTTGCTCCGCTCTGGCTGTGGTCACCGAACAGTGAAGTCGCTCGCCCTACGTGGCCAGTGCTTTCATTGCAACATCCACACAATGAGCCTGTCATTATTACTTTTGAACCATGAGATGACCCTTCACCCGAACTGCCTACTCGATAAATACCTACAATACCGTGGGCTGCATTGCATGCAACTGCCCGACCATCTGTTGTGTGATTGTGTGTGAGACGATTACGAGAGAAATCACATAAACCTAAATACCACACGTTATAGGGTAAATACTTATTAGCGTCGGTTAACAGTAGTATTTCAAATATCGTTTTCAACGC
The DNA here is from genome assembly GCA_958496325.1 of Nomophila noctuella. Taxonomy (NCBI): domain Eukaryota; kingdom Metazoa; phylum Arthropoda; class Insecta; order Lepidoptera; family Crambidae; genus Nomophila; species Nomophila noctuella. The sequence goes on from OY292484.1 coordinate 14,995,244, forward strand.
AAATGAATTGGGTACAGTTCGCAAAAATAATTGGATAAATTTAAGCTAATAAAACCAGCTAAGTGCGGCATTTTATTAGTAGCAAGGACTTCTCCATTAACCATTATAACGATATCCATGTAGGTGGCTGCGGCAGACACCAATTTTAACTCAATTTATTCACATCATGATCTAACTTTCAAAACGCGCCTTGGCCACTTATCGGCATGTTTTTTCATAGTCTGGAAATCGAGTAGAAACTTTTCGGTTGGCGGTAAGCTTTGATTGAGTAGTAGAGTAGGTAAGTGTTGTACAAGTTTAGATAGAAGGTATCGACAGACGTGTATCCTTTACTCTCATTCATTTTTCATTGCGGAATGAAACACGATTCCTAGTAATGGCACGTTGCGTGGATGTAGCACACAGGCTACCTAGTTACAACTGAGATTTTTAACCTATCATAGTTTTTTTCCTAGAGCTTCTATGAAATTATCTCTATCACCTTATTTTTATTCAGTGATGCTTATATTCAATACATGTCGTACGTACTTAAAGTACCCACTAAATAATGTATCATCTTGGTAGATAATGTAATAATTATGTAAATAGTACAATTTGCGCAAAAGAGGTTACGCTTTACGTTAAAAGATGATAACGTACACTGCGGTTGCCTACCTACCTAAGTATTTTTAATTAATAATTATAAATCTAAATTCAGCAGTTGCCAATGAAATACCCACTAAGCTTTTTTACTAATGTTTTATGTCCTTAGAAAACCATTTTCTATTTCAAAAAAAATTATAAAATGAGGTACCTACACACCATGGACTACTAAAAAAAACTTTTACCTGTGACTATATTCCTGAGGGTAATGGTCTTAGACACCACGCTGGTCTATTGGGTTGGTGACCGCAGTATAGTGAAAGGTTAACGCTTTTGCAATGCTGCGATGACCAACAGGCCATCCCCCCAGAATGTTCATTAAGTCGCTTCTTACTCGACCCATAAGAGGAAGTTGCATGGCCCCAAACTAAGGTCGAAGTTTTTGCTTCGATAAAGGCTAGTAAATTTATGCTAGGGAACGGATAGACTTAGACATACCCAAATAATTTTATCTCTGCCACAAACATTTGCCCCCAGCGGGATTCTAACCCGCGATCCTCGGTTTTGTAGCCAGGGTCTCCAGTCTGACCACCAGACCAAATGATGTAGTACTATTCTAGGCCTGCACTTCACGTCATTTATTTGCATTAGTTAACATACTCTTTTCTCGGACTTAACTATAAATATGAGCTGAAGTTAGTTACACAAGTGATGTAAAGAGTTCTCAGAACATTACTCTTTAGTCATCGACAAACATTGGCTCTGAATTCGCGAGCGTTTAATAACTATGATTCAGACCTACTCTTATTTGCTGAAACAAACAGCTCTGCCCGTCAATGTCGCGGACATGACATCATGGCTTCTTATAATGCCTCGTAAGAGCAAACGTCACGTGGATCATCTGCATTTTGCGTGCATTTTTGTGCATTGTCTGCAGTCCGTGCGTGCGGTAACTGGAATCGCGATGAACAATAAGCATTCGCTTTATCCTTGACTTGAATGCGTACCATTGGTAGTTCAACAACGCATTGGAATGCAGTTAGGTATTGTATTGATTAAATGCTTCGATTGCATAGGTATGATCCAATGTTATGATAGTGGTAGAAGTTGCTACTGATTTCTATCGTGCGTGACAAAGTCTTGCTGCTGTTTTAACCGTAGCATGTATTCAAACGCCTACTAGACCGTCATCGTTCTCCAGTTGGGCGATTCACTAAGCGCAAATGTCGTGATCTCGCGGCTGTGTAATCGTTGACAGTGTCAAATTACTAGTAAAAAAACTACTGTCGCCGTTGATACAGCCGTGAGATTGTGGCATTTGAGCTTAGTGAATCGCACCTCTGCTCTTATCCCGCATTAAGTCAGGGTCGGCGCCACATGTTTTCTTCTTCACCCACTCTAGTCAGCCGTAACTTTTCATTCATTCCTTTCACGTACTTCAAACTATTTAAACGGCTAGACCACGCGTTGCGATTTAATCTTATTATACAAAAGCATCTAAAAGTTGGTAGCCACGTGCAGCTCTGAGAAGCTTCGGGAGACCCTATTCCAAAATTTGCTGGCTTCAGATCAAGTTGCAAGCTCAACCTATTTAGCCTCCTGTTGCAGATGTTTATAGACGGCTGTATTAACCAGGTGATCTGACTGGAACATATGCTTCTGTGATCCCTAACTTATAAAAAATAACAATATGCAACATTGTGAATAGGTCGTATTTTTCTGCATTGATGCATTTATTTATACCACATTTTATAAGCATGATGTACAGTCTTGGCCTGGTAACTTGCCGCAAAAAAAACATCGTTACTTAAGGCATAAGGAACCAGGTGACACATTCCCATATCAGGCTTTCGGTAAATACCCAGCTGGTATTTACCGCTTAACGTCTTTTTTCATAGGAAAAATACCGCCACATGATGTGGGTTTGTTGTTCAAAGAACGTAGGTAGGTTATATTGCTTACCATGTCCGTTGTTTTTATTTTATGTTGCAAGTTGTTATTGTATCATAAGACCATCCTACATGAATAAAAAGTAAAACAAAATCCTGTCAATTCTCTCAATTTGTTCCATGATTGTGTTCGACTAAATTTCAAGTAGCATTGATGATGTCACCTCCTAGACGGAGCTAGCAAATCAGCCAAATTGCTGAAGCCAAAATCATGACCCTGGCTACAATGATGACACATTACCATTTGATACGTCTACAGCAAAACAAAAGATTGCGAGGACTGAGACAGTTCTTTCACCTCTTAAAATAGACCTAGTTACAAATATTTATGCCAATGATACTACGAGTCGAATGTTTGGTGATGTCAAAAACCTCATTTCGCGAAGAAAACAGTTGCGGATAACGCCTGGTGTGTTTATATTTTATAAAATTACCCTACACATGTTCTAGTGTGTGGAAGAATTTGGCAATTAGCCAGTACTGAGTTAAATGCGTGGTTAAAAAAAAGCAATTTTGAAATCAAATCTAGCCACAGATAGTGTGAGTGTTTGGCCTAATTGTATTGGACGTCTATAATTTTCAAGGTTTTATTTTGTTTTTATAGTTCCTGAGGATGTATTTTAGTTACCTTACTTTCTCACAGTATTCGCCGGGTTTTACTCGTATCGTTTTAAATACCTAATCCTTGTTTATTATGCAGTAGCAGGGTAAATCCAAAAATGACGTAGGTACCTACCTAGATGTAAAATTAAGTTAAGTTTTCCTTAATGTTGACTTTTTCCGAGCTTTTTAAACAATGGTGCGTGAAACAGTGATTCACTCCTGTAAGTAGTACCTTTACACCAATCATGTGATCGGAACGTTAATACGAGCTATTAAAAACGAACTACAAGTAACATATAAAAAACACAAGTCTGGTAAACCTCCGGTCGCGTGTTTTACCATAAATGAGGGGAGTTTTTACTCACCTGTTTTATCATTAAACCCTTTATTTATCAAGTTGCCAGTCCATGCATGGTTAACCAAGCCGTGTTAATTGTTCTTTGGAAGGTCAAAAGTTATAATTCTAGATTTTTACTCTCCGACAAATACATACTGACAAAATAACCTTTCAAATGTCTGGACTACCAACTAAATATTAGCGTAAAACAGCAGATAAATGCAATATCGAACTGATCGCTTAGGTACCTTCTTCTTAAACAAGATTCCTATTTTTTTTTATACAATTAACCTGTAAAAGCCATCTAAACATCTACATTTCCTTAGACATTGATAACATAGCGCCGCCGCCGCCTATTATTATACCTATTCCCAAATTGAGAAAATTACTACTATGGGTGCCAAACAACGGAAAACTTACTTACACTTAATGATAACCGTGGCATATTGTGGGCACGTGAAATAGAAAATCCCAGGGGTGTTACCATTATGACATCACTAATGCATTATGCTTGTTGTCCATTAGAAGCTTGGTGTTTTGCAATAAAACATTACCTTAGTAAGAAAGTACATTGCGTGTCGTAACAACATTTTATAATTACAGAGTTTGACAGTACGACAGGAATTGGATGCAATGTCCGCATTCTTTATGTGAAGAACTCAATTTCCAGAAGTCCTTTGATCATAAACTTATTCATGAGTAGTTAGTACACTCGGTTGCAGCTGCAATGTATCTTTTTTACGCATCATAGCTAGCATGACGGCTGATTATGTAGCCTATAGCCATGAATAGTATAGGTTCAAAGTTCCACTCCATGGTCTCCAATTAAAATATAAATGTTGTGGTAATGAGTGCCAAATAATTTGCACCAATCCCTTTAGTATTACAACTAGTTCAACGTATTTCATAATTTCGTGTCCCACTTGCGAACTGTTATAGTAAACCACCCTCAGTTGGATCGCGTGACTGGCAGGTCCCCTAATTCCTCCCTCCAAAAGTCAACAGGTGTCGTTCCATTGAATAATTAACGAGCTGGAATTACCGCGCTTCCTCACTTCGTTCTGTTGAGTTATTTGGAAAGTTGTGAGGGAAAACAGGGAAACATTGGAGGTAAATTATCAGTTTTTTACCGAGCATGTGTAGAAATAAAATATGTAATATTCCTAATGGAAAATTGTTTGCTGACTGATGTCTGACATTATATAGATCGTGTAAATCAGGTCGGGAACGCGGCAAAATGAATAGAAAAACAGTCTTAGGCAGAGAAATATGCTTTGTCACGCATAAAATTCAATATTTTTATATCTATTTATTTACAGGCTTGTGAATGCTTTGTTATTTCTAAAATGGATTCGTATTTTTTCTCATTAGTCTAAAAGTGCTGAACGAATTCAAATTTGATTCAATATTACTTATGGACGGATACAATAAAACGAGAAAAGTATAATAAAACCTATGGACATTTGCTAGTCTCCCATATAAATCACGTAGGAATCGGGCTTAGAACGGAAACTAATAAGTATTTAGGTCAAGGAAGGCTACTAAATAACATTGGAACTTTTCCGAGGAGATTTATGTCAAGGCGAGATCCTCCTCAGCTAAAACCTAGACGTGAGCTCTGCAAGGCCAGAATATCCGGATATTATCCTTGTGACGTCATCCTGACTATAAACAGATGATATAAGGTCGTTTGGATGGATACGCCCACCTCCAAGAGACAATAATACTCATTAAACATTTGTTGTTTTGTTTTGCATAGGTACTATATGGATCATAATTGATTCCTAAGACACTTAACAGTATTTCTTGTAGGTAATTGTTTTTTTTTTGTAAACTTTTATTTTAAGAATTTAGATGCTTTTGAATTTAATATTTAGAACGATTTTTTTTTTAATAATCGTGTAACGTTTTCTTTTCGAAATACACCTGAGTAGTTAGTTTATGTTTATGTCGTATATTAAACATCAAGACGAAGGTGTTCTCAAGGTGTTTAGTAAATAAATAATAAATATCTAAGTACTATTCTGTACACCTTAGGTTGTCAGTCAGCGTATGAAAAATATATCACGTTGATTTAAGGCTATCTATTATTCAAAGGATTCAGTGAATATAAATTCTTTATTAATTTGGGGTGTGGACGTCACTGATATGCCTAATCCACATGTAGTGGATCTACCCACTACATAATGATGTTAATTCGCAGGGGATACTCCATGCTACCCATGCTCCACTCCTTATTAAAACAATTATCTGTCTTGCTTGTATTTTTTTAAATAGGTAGGTGTTATGGCTTTTGACTCGGCCATATGTTAATTTGGCGTGTTTTTCTCACAACAACAAGACTGAAAAAAGATTTTAAAAACGTTTTAAATATCTCTAGGAAGTAGTTAACGTTATTGATAACTTAATGGATTTCAGCAAACTGAAATCATTGTTAACTTAGTTTTAAATTACCATAATTATACATTTCAATTTCACCGGTTGCGGGGACAAATAAGTGACTCATTCTGTTACACGCAACTTCAATAAATACTACAATTCATCACGGTCATTGTTGCGTTTTACTCTGTGAATTTCTATTACCATCTCGTCCGAATGATAAAACGTCCCTTTTTATGAAGAGAAGTAGAGCATAGTGGAACTTCCACTCGAATGAGCCGCTCTTCTGGGGAAGTACCTCCACCTTGTAGAAGACCGCAGTAGAGTAGCATTACATAACTGGTGTGCTTCCTATGTTTATGCTGGTGAGTAAGGTAGCCAGAGCTCAGTTGGGAGGGTATGTGGTCTTAAAGGTAGGCAACGCATCTGCGACTCGTGCGGTTGTTGATGTCCATAGTCAGCGGTGATTACTTACCATCAGGTGACCATCTGGTTCGTGTGCCAATCTATAACATAAAAAACAGATAGAGTTCAAAACATTCTTACACTTCAAGAACGCCCGTTTATGAATCTACTTTTTTCTTTCATTCAAAACCTATTCTAATGCTCGTATTTTTAGGGTTCCGTAGCCAAATGGCAAAAAACGGAACCCTTATAGTTTCGTCATGTCTGTCTGTCTGTCTGTCCGTCTGTCTGTCTGTCTGTCTGTCCTTGCTCGTTCTCCGCCGTTTCTGAACCGATTGCCACGAAAATTGGTGGAGAGATGTATAGTGATAATTCAAGAATTGGTTTTTAAAATAATCGAAAAATAATTATTTTTACCCCCCCTCTCCATACAGCGAAAAGTAAATTCGAAAAAAAAAATTCGACTTACCCCATCGTGTTGGGTATCGTTAAAAAGGTATTTTTAAATACAATAAAACTTACCTTGAAACCATGTGGATCAAACACCCCAGTCTCGAGATATACAGCCGCGAGCAAAAGTATTAGGCACCCCTATGAAAACATTGGAACAGCAAACTTATGTAGTGATAGGCTTTTAATGACTTTGCTTTTGTTTGAGGGGTATCATTTAAGTTAAAAAAACATCAAAAACATTTTTTATGACATGCAGTTGTTCAACTATTAATTATTTCTCGAAATACGTTATTTTTCAAAATCTTTATTGTAGTGCGTTAATTTTTTTTTTATGAAAATACACTTGCTGTATGCAAGTGTTTTTAGCTGATTTTTGGAGAATAACGTTTTTACCGTGAGTTATGCCAAAAAACAACGAAACTTAGTGCCGAACAGCGCCTAAGTTTTTTTTTTTGTCTGAACAAGGCATGTCACTAGTGACTATAGACCAAGAAGTGAAATGTTCTCGCTGCGCAGTGCAATATTCAATAAATCAGCTAAGAAAGACCCGATCTCATGAAAACAGGCCAAAACAGGCAGAAAAAGAGTTGCAGCTGATCGAGATAACCAGCTAATGATGAGACAGTCTTTGCGGACCCCCAAAAAAACTGCTATTGACTTCGCTGAAAATTTTCAGGGGGCAAAAGGCACACCTGTGAGTGTTCAAAGTGTGAGAAGATGACTTCTTAAAGCTGGATTAAAAGGTTGCAAAGCAAAAAAGGAGCCATGGCTGTCAGAACACAACATGAAAATTCGACTGGACTGGGCCCTGAAACATAAAAATTTGATGGTGGAAGACTGATCCAATGTGTGGTGGTCAGGCGAATTCAACTTTAATGTACGACTCTTTAGTTTACATACCTTACATAAAAAACATAAAACCATTGAAAATTTACTGCTTGATGTAAATTGTACTGTTTCAAAAATGAATCTGTTTTTCCCTATCAAACTGATGTTTGGAACTCCCGGCGCAACCTATGTAAGACGAGGAATAGGTGAAGATTACGACGAGGACTGTGTGTTACCCACTGTTAAGCACAGTGGAAGCTCCATCATGACTTGGGGTTGCATGGCAGCCGATGGCGTGGGCGAAATGTTGCTATGTGAGGGGTGAATGAACAGTGAAAAGTACACAAGAGTCTTAGTAACAGCTCTAGAACCATAAATAACGAACATTTATGGCGATATGGACTATGAAGGCGTCAAATTGCAACAAAACAACGCCAAATTGTCACAAATCTGCTCACTCCATGGCCTGGCTGTACCAAAACAGAGTGGACATCTTAGGCTGACCACCACAATCACCAGACCCCAATCCAAGGGAGCATATTTGGTCAAATTGAAGAAAAAGATACGTAGACACTCTGTAACCAATAAAACATCAAGGGCAAGCAGCATTAAAAAAAAAAAAATGAAATAACCCCTGAATAATATTTTAAGTTGATTAAATCAATGCCTGTAAGTGTAGTTTCTGTGATCAAATCTAGAGGTAGACCAACTAAATTTGAATAAACATGACATTTTAATAAAGCTTTTAAATAAGCAAAAGCATTTTATTAACAATACCTTACACAAACACTTAAAACTAACAGTTCAGTAGGGTGCCTAATACTTTTGCTCGCGGCTGTATTAATACAAAGTTAAAATTAGAGCGTCCCCCCCCCCCTTATCTTTTGAAATACTATTACAATAATTCTGAAAAAAATTTCCTGTATACCTCCAAGTAAGTACTTTCAAAGAAAACTATAGCGAACTCTGTATCATACATAGTTATTTTTATACAACTCGACCAACTTATGACGTACAGTTGCCCTTACTAAATGGTGTCTTAAGCGGTCGGGCCATCTTTTTTAATAAAAAGAAACACAGTATTTTTTTTGTCAAAAGAAGTCCTGTAAAAGTTATCAAGCTATAGGGCGATAAGTGAATAACTCAGTTCGTATAACTGCTCTGTAACTACTATATTTCCGTTTTTATAACGCAAACTGGTTTGTGTTACCAAGGTGTTATTTGACCGACTTTATGTTGTCTAGGCACTAGGCGGTCCCTCGGTAGGAATTTTCCGTAGTCCGAATAGAAGACGTGTATTTTTTTCCATTGGAAGTCCCTCCTAATGTAATGCTATTTAATCTTAGTTAGAGGCGGACGTCTCGTCTGTTTATATAAACGCTGAATGCATTCTCGTCGGTCTAATAAATACGTTTAAAACAAAGTTTTATTAGTTGTTAGGTCTTTCAGACAAATTAATTGAATGCATACAAAGATACAAATAATCGTTAAAGGTCATTTCGTTCTTGTGCTCCTATGCCTAAAACAGTTCTATAAAATCGACGCCTAAAGTTCTTATAGTCATAAAAACTTCGAAAATGCCACAGTATAAAAACGACATAAAGTTAACGAACAATGGATTGGCTTTATGACTTTGGTCAATAAATAAAATTGTGAACTCGTATCGATTAGTGTAGAGTCTGGAGGCAGGGATTTAAGGAATGAATTCTGTAGGCTCTGTATTTTAGTAAATACCTTGCTTTCTTTTTCTAAAAATATATTTAACTTTAGCCGCCTTTAAGGGCTACTTGTCCGGGAATTGACCGTCACGAAACAGGCATGTGCCTAGTGTGAGAGTCATTGTCTGTTAATTGTATGTCATTTCAAATGTTGGTAATAAAAATATTTTCATTTTCATTTCTTCAATTATAGTCAATTAATTGATTTAAATATGTGTCGTTGTGATAATAAAATATCATATTGTAAGTTTATTAGTTACAACTGTAAGAACCTCAAGACTTCAGTTGAGGACGTTAGGAATTTATGTAAACAGGGTAGTATAATATGTCTACAGGAGACCTGGCTTTTAGATCATGACGTTCCGCTATTGGGGACTATATCCAGTGACTTTGAATATACCGGTAAGTCTGCTGTGGACACTTCTGCTGGAATTTTGAGGGGGAGACCGCACGGTGGGGTAGCCATTCTATGGAGGAAAGGCATGTTTGACAGTGTGTCGGTCGTGGAGTGTGCTAGCAATCGGCTGGCCGCTGTCAAGGGTACTGTGGGGGATCGAGCTATTTTGGTATTTTCTGTCTACATGCCGACTAAATCATTTGAAAATATACCTATTTTCACGGAAGTATTGAGTGAAATAACTGCAATTGTAGATAGTAGCAATATTCAGAGTGTCTATGCCATGGGGGATTTCAATTCGGATCCAAGTGACTTTTTCTATACCGAATTAAGTACTTTCTGTAGGGACAGGTCATGGGTATGCGCTGATGTCGAAATTCTGGGGCTTGATACGTATACATTTATTGATTTGTATCACAGAAGTAGGAGTTGGCTGGACCATTGTGTCGTCTCCTCGTCAGCCTGGCAAACTGTCGCTGATGTTGGAATTATGGAGGATGTGTACACATCGGACCATCTGCCTATTTATTTGAAATGCAATTTAGACTTTGTGAGGCCTTGTCGGGCGAGATGTGATGTGCAGGGTAATGCGGTGATTTGGGGTGACAGAGATAAGTCTCAAATAAGTAGATACCACAAACTTTGTCACACTGGATTACGCAATATTGATTTCCCGCCTGAATTGATCGATTGCAGCCACAGCTCGTGCGACAGGGCTTCTCATAAGCGTATATTGGATAGTTTTTATGATCGTATTGTAGATATTTTAAAAAATGCGGCTACCAATACCAAAAAAATTGTCAATATTAGGCGGGGGAAAAATAGGGTTCTTTGCGGTTGGAATGAAAATGTAAGTGACGCCCACAGGGAGGCCAGGTTAAATTTTAAAATATGGATCTTGCATAATAGACCATCTTCGGGTATTATTTACGAGAACATGGCATTGTCACGTAAGGTTTTCAAGGGACGGCTAAAATGGTGCATTAATAACCAGGACAGGATAAAGATGGACAAGATAGCAAAGTTAAGAACCGAGAAAAATTTTAGTAAATTTTGGAAATCTACTAGAAAGCTTGACATTGGGCCTGGCCTGCCGGCGAGTGTCGATGGGGTGAGCGATCCGGGGCAGGTTGCAGACCTGTTCATGGAGCATTTCAGGGTACGGTCCCCGTTGGGTCCTTCCATTGGAATGCCCGGTCCTGGGTCCATTGTGCGGGAGGAGTCAATGTTAATGTTTACAGCCAGTCAGGTCAGGGATGTAATTAAACGAATGAGCAGGGGCAAATCTCCCGGGCACGATGGGCTCAGTATTGAGCATTTCAAAAATGCTGGTGTTCACCTGCCGAGGGTCCTGTCACTGTTCTTCAATATGTGCATTAGGCACTCGTATCTACCGGCTGATCTAATGAAAACTATAGTGGTACCAATAGTCAAGAACAGGACAGGAGATATCTCGGACAGGGGAAACTATCGCCCGATCTCCCTTGCCACTACGATGGCGAAGGTGTTGGACAGTCTGCTTGACTCATGCTTAGATAAGTCCATAAAGTTACATGATGCACAGTTCGGTTTTCGTCGAGGACTATCTACAGAAACCGCAATATTGAGCCTCAAGCATACTGTCCAATATTATACGAGACGAAGGACGCCGGTTTACGCCTGTTTTCTGGACCTCTCCAAGGCCTTCGATCTCGTTTCTTATGATGTGCTTTGGAGAAAGATGGAGGATAGGGGTGTTCCGGTGGACTTACTTAATATATTCCGGTATTGGTATGCCAATCAATCGAACCTAGTCAGGTGGTCTAACAGTCTCTCCGAAGGGTACCGGTTGGAATGCGGCGTGAGACAAGGGGGTCTTTCATCCCCAAAGCTCTTCAACCTGTATATCAACGACCTCATTGTGGAGCTCAGCAGTATGCGTGTCGGATGCAAGATCGGGGGTGTTAATGTAAACAATATTAGCTACGCGGACGACATGGTACTGCTGGGTCCCTCAGTGAATGCGATCGGAGAGTTGTTAAAAGTGTGTGAGAGGTATGCCGCGTCGCACGGTCTGGCCTACAACGTAAAGAAGAGCGAGTACATCGTGTTTAGGGCCGCCGGTAAGTGTCCCGAAACAATACCTCCAATCTACTTGAGAGGAGTGGAACTTAATCGGGTTTATAAATTCAAATACCTTGGACACATACTTGCCGACGACCTTAAGGATGATCTAGATATAGAGAGGGAGAGAAGAGCGTTGGCGGTCCGGGGCAACATGCTCGCCCGTAGATTCGCTCGATGTACTGAACAAGTCAAAATAACACTGTTCAAGGCTTTCTGTCAGAACCTGTACACGGGCAACCTGTGGATGAGCTGTACTAAGAGGACGCTAAACGCTCTTCGAATCCAATATAATAACATCTTCAGGATGATGCTGGGACTTCCCCGATTTTGCAGTGCGTCTGAAATGTTTGCGCAGGCACACACTGACGGTTTTCATGCGCTCGTGAGGAAGAAAGTGGCGTCACTGATGAGACGGGTGCGGGGGAGTGACAACGGCATCCTGAGGATGGTGGCAGAGGATCCGCATGCGCCCATATTGCGACACTTCGTGCGAACTATGACCGAAGTCGTTATTGACACCCCCTCTGGATCGCGTTCGCACGGAGTGCCGCTGAGGTACATGACGGTATAATAATAATTTAATTGATTATAATATTGCCTAAACTTAAGTTTTACTAACACTAGATTTTTTTAAGTAATTTGTACTAACCCATGGATCATGTTGTCCGAAATAAAGAATTTGAATTGAATTGAATTGAAATTTCATTTTTCAAATATCGGATTGCTCTGTCAATGCTTTTCTCAAACCGCCAATGTAAATTTTTTGCTTGGCCGTATGGTAACGCGGCCTGTGTGTTTCGCGCGCTTTATAAGTTTGGAACAAAGATGGCTCCTCGTTCGTTATTCGACTGTGAAACTGGTCCGCGTACAAGTTATTCAAGTATCGCACACACGTGACCTTCTGCGGTGACATCACCGCATCGCAAGCCGACGACGGTTCGGCGCCTCTTAACAAGATGCCGGGAAAAGTTTGGCTATAGCTTGTCTAACGATTAACGAAAGAACCTGCGGCAATCCGAGGAACTAATAAATAAATAAATATCTCTGGACATTTTTCACACAGCGCCATCTAGCCCCAAACTAAGCATAAGCTTGTGCTATGGGTGCTAGACAACGGATAAACATTACTTATATACTTTTTTTTTTTAAAATACATTACATATTATATTTATATTTACACTTATATTTACACACGATGGCACATGCCCCGAATTTCCTCGTCGATGCGCGAGTGGGTCCTGGAGTCCTGAAATACAGGGTCACCCTAGCTTAGGCTCCAGTTCCACACACGCTTATTAGCCCTGTAATTAACTCATCTTTGGAACTATGTACCTGTACAATATGTTGTGTGGAAAATAAATTGATTTTTATTTATTTATTATTTATTTTATATTATACATAGAAACACCCTGACCGATACAAACAGACATGTTCATGCAAACAAATGTTTGTACCGTGCGGGGATCGAACCCGCGACCTTTGGTGTAATACCCGACTTCTCGACCATTACACCAAACGGCTCGTCGTAATTAATAAAGAAAAAACTCAGTTTTGGATAGATTCTCTCCCTCATATTAGTTTTTATCACGGTTAAATCCATTGTGGACCCGAGGGTATGTTCCGACTTTGATCCTGATTTGTTCAGCCTGGCCATTTGGTAATACATTGGATTGGAACAACTGCCATCTGACCTCAGCTCCGTAAACATTGCAAGAGAAACCAGACAATTTTAGACCATACGAACCAATGGCGTAACTAGCCTTCAGAAACACGTAATAATCATTCTTATTTGAGTTTTTTTTTCTAAGTAACTCATAACAAGTTGTTGGGAAAAAGTTTGACTACTCACTAGCGGGTACACTGTGTTCTCTCTGACCTTTTAACGGTAATGGTGTTAATATTCCGTAATAATGGCGACACGGAGGACAAATGTGGTTGTGTAAGCATGAGTCGCAGATTCGATTTTCGCATTGTAGGCCTGTTAATTACACAGATGGCTGTTTCAGGGTCTCAAGAGCTCATGGATCTGTGTTGAAAGTAACAAATATTATTAAGGTATCAATAGAAAATATTCTACTCAATATATTTTTTTATGATCACCGCCCTTGGCAATTGGATATCACCAATCGACAAGACAAGAGTCTTCTAAAAACCCCATACCCGCCAAAACTGAGCCTATACAAAAGAAAGATTTTTTGACAGTTGAGAAGAGGCTTATTCAGATATCAATTAGTTGATAATATTGTTAGTTTAAACATTGTTTCTTCAAGGTAAAGTGAGAACTGTTATCTTTATGCAAATTCAGCTGTAAATGTTTGAAACACCTAGTGCTAGTCACGTTTTCGCTCGTCTCGAGTAAAGAAGAAATCACGTCCAGCTATTTGCCAAGACTATGATTCACCTTTCACAGTTTTCCTCACACATACAGCGTTCACAGATTTTTGCTAACAATAATTATTTCGTTATTGTCCTACTACAAGTCAAAAGCTATCATTTTCCACAACGCTGCAATTACAAAGTAAAGGCTACAGAGCTCACCTAACTCCTACTAAACTTTTGACACGATTTCATATTAAATTAAATACCTAACTATTTTTCCAATGGTGAAAGTAGTTAGTAGTAGTTTTTGTCTAAATTCTGATCGCAATTTGGAACTAAATTAATACAGCACCTATCAAAGAAGGCGTGATCTCAACCATTTTTTGTTTGCAAATTCTTGCTTCCAACACGAGGATAGTCTAAAAATAAGTTTTCTCCTAGGTTAGCTATTGTTAGTCCTGCGTTTTCAGCCTGACACGCTCTGCTTTTCGCGAATGGATTACATTCAAGGCAGTAACTAACACAGTAGTCGTTGGGCAAACTTAACTCGACAGTCATTTATCTTTCATTTTATCGCATGTTTGTAACACGTGTGGCACGCAATTGCAGTTTTGATAGCTTTCATGATGCAATTGTAGTCGAATGGGTATTCTTTTGTAGCTAGGTAGTGCATGAATCCTGTTAAAAACTGCGAGAAACACAACTAGTTTTTGGAATACCTTGAAAAGTCGTTGTTGTTGCACTAGGCATTAAAATATAAAGTTACGAATCGAAAGGACGTTTACCACAATGAAGGTATTTGAAAAAATCCGCAAGATGGCAATACGTGGTGAGGTCTAACTGCTATGTCATTGGTGAATTTTGACATATCTGTCAATGTCATGTCAAATATGATATGTCAAAATTCACCAATCACAACCAGTTAGACCCTACGCCTAGTCGCCTACCTACTGCCATCTGGCGGATTTTTCATTTGCGAAAATTGAGCTACACCAACAGTAGTAGGAAGTTGGTAGGTAACCTAAGCAATTTTTTTTAAGTACATAGTTACAATGTCTCCTTAAAAATATATGTATATTGCTTAAGTATTAAATCGGGAACATTTAAGCGTAATAATATCTAAAACGCAGTAAGACTGACTGTAAAAGCAATTTAACGATAGCTGGAATCTGTTAACTTGTCTAGTTCCAAACTAGTTTCACATGCCTTTCTAGGGCTGATGCAACTGTCGCCCTATGACCAAATGTGAATTACCGGACGTTGCAGCCAATGCGACGGCGATTAATAATGATTAAACTCGTACCCACTCGTAATTATGTTAATTCACTAATTGAGTAGAACTTATCGTAACCTATAGGCACCGTGCGTAGCGATGACTGCCATCTCGTGACTCATATTCAAAACTTTTAAGTCTAAATGTCGGTAATTCTACTGTCAAACCACGGAAAACCACACGGTGCCTTATTCTGCCATCTAGGGACTCATATTCGAAACTTTCACACCATAGAAAAAAATCGGGATTTTACGCCCTCTATAGTTTCTGTACGGTGCCTATGACGGGTATTCATTTTTCAGTGGTACTAAGTATGTAAATATTTCTTTTATTTTCTCCCCTCGACGCGTAGACAATTCGACAAAAATATCATGTAGTCTTTGGTTTACAATATTTTTTTAATGAATGAATATTTTTTTGTACAGTTTCAGCGCTACTACACTTTCCGTGTTTACATAATATTTAAATACTTAGGTATGAGTCAAAACGCCACATCAACGTAAGAAATGCTAGTGTCATAATATTTTATTATATTAAGATGTTGAAGTATTCATATGTATTCTACACATGTTTGTTTGAATGGCTTTATCCTTGAATAATTAATTATAATGATGAGTACGAGGATAATTTGAACTAACCATGTGCTGCCATATCAAACATTGGGCCAGCTGCAAACATGTTCGCAGATTTTAAAATAATAAACAGAACATTCAAAATGTTCTATTCTATTATTATCGACAACTATTTTCGTTTCATTGCTCGGCTCGTGGCCGCAACTTTGGAAAAAATCTTTGATATTTCATTCAGCAGCTAGATTATAGTTCACACCATTGGATAATGTATTTTGGGTTTACATGACATAATACTGGGTTATATGTTCAACATATTATACTCCACGACTCTACGTTCACTGAAGCTAACATTTCGTTACTTTGTAGTGTCGACGATATGACCAATAACAATTGGGTATTTGACTGCATACGAAATAAATTATGATATATACCAACATTAAAGATGAAATCAAAAGTTAAACACAATTTTTTATCCCACAATTACTTTGGAGCTTTTAACAAATTATTACACCTAATAGAAACTAAAAGAGTATTGATTGGATAATGCACAATTGTGACGTCACAATTTTGTATTCCATACAGTTTTTCCTACAAGTTTCCGTTTTTGACATTTAATAAAAGAAGGTGATTTGACCTGTCAGTCAAATACCGGATTTCCTTTTATTTGTTTGTTAAGGTTAATAGATCACAACTTTATATATTTAGGACGTATAAAAGCCTAAGTTCTCTTTCTTAATACTTATCTTACCTTAGCCCTTACGGCGACAAGGTCGTGAAATGACCCATAGCAAGATTCGAGAATGTTAGTGTGATCCTAAACATCAGATGAACAATAAAATGGGGCTAATAATAACATGAAGATAATGATAACAAATAAATATGTTTAAAAATAAAGAATACCTATTTTTTGTTACATGTTTTATTGATAACTAGCGGCCGCCCGCGACTCCGTCCTCGTGGATTTCTTTTTTTCGAAATAAAAAGTAGCCTATGTTCTGTCTCAGGGTCTAAAGATTGTCTGTACCAAATTTCATCAAAATCGGTTGCGAGGTTTAAGCGGGAAAGCGTAACAGACAGACAGACAGACAGACAGACAAAGTTACTTTCGCATTTATAATATTAGTTGGGATGTCAGTAGGTAGGTTACTAGGTATCTAAAAAATATTGTGCCCTAAGCGTATAAGAGAATAAGAGTATTCTCGTTACCAGAGAATTGAGCACGGCTATTTAAATACACATCCTACCAATTAATTGTAATAAGTGACGTCACCGCTCCGATTTTTCTGTAGTCAAGTGTGAAACCATTAATCTACGGACACATTATTCTGGCTGTAATTACTGTTCGTGGCAGTTAAGGCGCCGCCTCCCAGGCGCCACACTTGACGAGCCCTTACGCCTCTTAATATGTCTGGAACAGCTATTGTTCATTAATAGACGAATTTCCTTCTAAAGTCGGTCGTGATATGATACGGAAAGTATGAAAATAATATTTACAGAATAGGAACTAAATAAGCATACAATATAGAACGTTTTAGTTCAAAAGTTTGACTTTATACCTTTATTTTTACTCGGTGAAATGGTTTGAATTTTTTTTTCATGTGTGAAATAAACAACCAATTTGTGACAAATGTTACTTCCTTATCATTGGCTTGGCAAAGAATTAAAACAATGTCTTTATTGATTGTAAAGTTACTGAAGTGAATAATGAAGTTTCCTGCTTACCGGGAAAGAACGAAAAACAAGGAAGTACGCTTTAAACCTATCCAATTAATTCTGATTTGCTTAGATTTAGATTAATTACCTATAGTTTTAACTTTCTTGGGAAACGTTTTATTCGTCTTTGCTTTATCAGTTTATTTTTTACTTATATTAAAGACTTAGGGAAACAAAAACTACTACTTTGTAAGTGTATTGAACTTCAGTTCAATAATATTTGTACTACAGATGAGAAACAAGTGAATACAATAAAACAGAATTAGTGTAATTAGATTAGTCGTTACCTCCATTGGGTCGAAATCAGTGTTAATCTTGTAATGCCAAACCTTGTTACGGCCTAGCAACAGCCTACGATAAGTTCTTGACCTGTTGTATAATATTTTTATGAATCTTCGTACCGTGAAGTACCTATACTAGTGAATTCGTTACAGCATTACTACAGTACATTTTTTTTTTAAATCATCTATGTAAAGCAAAATATAAAGACTTTTATATCTTTGCTGATTAAAGATAACAAAACTTTTTAAATCATCCCATTGTAGAATTTAAAAATGGAACAGTTCAAACTTTTTTTCTTCGCAATCTACAAAACCTTTGTTCCACAGATTAATAAACTGGCATGAGACGAAACTACTCACGCAGATTACTACGGTATAGTTGGATATATAGTAGTTTAAACCAGGGCTGCCATTAAACTGTTTAAACGCAGTAACTGCAGTTTGGGTGACCTATTTCGTTAACTTTGGTCGTATGTTTAGCACTTAGCACATTTTTTTCTTATCGTGTTTATGATACTTCTTCCGTAAGTTACTGTATTTCTACCAAGCATTTTGAACATTGTACTTTTTCACTTTTGTTTGTGCATCATTGCACTCAGCTTTTCAGAAAGCTTCTCCTGTTCCAACATTCATAATTTAGTAGAACATGCCTAATATTTACATTTGCAAAGGCAAAACTGTTGAGTTCACGC
The DNA here is from genome assembly GCA_958496325.1 of Nomophila noctuella. Lineage (NCBI taxonomy): Eukaryota > Metazoa > Arthropoda > Insecta > Lepidoptera > Crambidae > Nomophila > Nomophila noctuella. The sequence continues at coordinate 15,013,851 of OY292484.1, forward strand.
CGGCCATTCACGTCGAGGCGCAGGTAGGGTGAAAAGAGATTTTGACGTGCAACAGAATTTACCATGGAGGTCTTTTTGCTGAATAAATTATTTAATTTCATCTAATTTTTGTGCAACCATTTTTCTACCAGCCAGTATTTATTTGCGTTGCACAGAGCGCATCCTCGAAAGAGTATTCACGTGACCTGGTTAAGAGCAGGCTGTCTATGGTAGCCCTGTCCTGGCTCTTTGTCTATGCCTCCCCCGCCATCGCGGCCATTGTGGGAGTTCGTCGACCCGCTTATGCAACGCAACGCGTCAAATGCCGCGGGACACCTGGATTACAAAATAGGAACGCACAGAAAGTCAAACTCGAGTGTTTACTTCGCTTTTTATGCCTACGCACGACGGTCGCGGTTTGTGAAGGTTTTGGTAATACGTTAATTCTGAATGTTATATTTATTGTTGAGAATAAATTAAAGAACACGTCCAATAATAAGGTACACCATTTCTTTTTTACTCTGACGAGTGTGGATGAAAGCGCCAATTTCTTTTTTACTCTGACTGGTTTAATAACTTGTTTGTAGTAGTCTGAGATAAATGTCAGTGAGCGGACTCCTTATCCATCCATAGGGAAGGCTAGCCCCAGCAGTTGGGACATTCATGGATTGATGATGAAGCTGAGCGGTGTCAATCTATGTGAGCGTTGTTCGAGCAAGTTTCTATGGAGATGATCTTCTGTGTGTACCTATTTTGTGAACTGGACCAGTGTCACGCACGTTGTGTAACTGTTCCGCGGAACTGCTATTTCCAGTTATTTCGGCTGCGTATTAAAAACGTATTCGGTTCTCTTTTAAAGTGACAGAGGCGTGAAATTAACGTCGCGTGGATGATTGATCCGCTTAACGCAGCTTTATACTAAGCTATCTTATGGTTATTACCTTTTTTATTTCCGTGCATCTAACTAAATAAATTTTTTTCAGAATATCAGATAGTAGGCAACATGATCGGTTCATAGAGGAAATAGTATTTCAAAATAAGCTTTGTGTCAAAATGCGTAAATAATTTATCCAACTTCTAGGTGTGAAATTATTTGTTAAATTTAAAATAGGAGAAAAAAAAATATCAGAAAATAACCACAATTTCTTTAATCCTTGCGCTTTCTTAGATACCTTAGAGATAACTACTTTCTCATAACATCTGGCAATGACGCTTTACTAAGTCCATTGTTAATACAATACTGCATCCCTAGCCACCCTCAGGACACTGATGTCCTGAACAAAGGAGCAGGACACAAAGGGTCCCTTCCCGCCGGATCGATGCAATGATGTCACCAATGTCTAGACGATCTCCTGGGGCTCTCGCGAAAGCACCCGGTTCGAGTCATTAAACTGGATGTGGTTAAGCAAGAGGTACGCCACGTGATGGAATTACCAATGAGCGTCTAGTCGATGCTGGTTTCCGTTATAATAGGACTAGCGGCCGCCCGCGACTTCGTCCGCGTGGACTTCAGATCCATTTTTATCGCAAAGAAAGGTAGCCTAAGCCTATGCTCTTTCTAAGGGTTTAAAGATTGTCTAACAGACAGACAGAATTACTTCCGCATTTATAATATAAGTAGGGATAATCGGTTCGCTTCTCTCTGGTTGAATTAGTTGCGGGCAGTGCGTAGAATTAAATGCTCAATCGCATGATGGTTAACAGCCCTATACTGTTACTCGAATGAGCTTAATATCACGTCAATTCACGTCACACAGATTTGCTGTTCTTGTAAGACAGCTGCTAAATATGAAAAAAATAAATAAAAAATATCGGCACTTTATGTCAATAAGCACGCTGACGGATGGGCATAGGGAACTGCAATAAAGCTTGCTTTATGTAGGCGTATCTAATGTGCTTTATTGACAGTGCACATATCTCGGATACGTTAAAACAGGACAACGTTTCATTCATGCCACCGACAACGTCTTCAAATATTGGGAGAGTTACGCAATTGTTAAAAGGGAACAGTAATTCCGTGATTAAATTAGATAATGTGGGATACTCGTGAGGGTTTGCTGCTTTGTAGTTTAAAATAAACGGCCATCAATGTCACAATCTATCTAATCACTGGACACGGTAGGTAGTCTTATTAAGAATCTCGTATTTTTCACGAATGAAGAAAAATATGAAAATATTTTTATAACTGTCAAAGCATAGATTAAATTTAAACATCAAGAATAGTATGAAAAGAAAAACACAGATTAATCGTTAAATGTTTTTTTTTGATAAAAGTATTCAAATTGCTGTCGAGTATTGTTAGTTGCTTGCAAGTTATTCGTAAATTATTTATGCACAATACTCGTACTAGAGTTTTGAAACTTCATTTAATATTTAAATTTTGATAACTGCATGTTTGATCCCATCCATATCTAATACCGATGCTATGATGTAATCGTGTCTAGACTCACAATCTGTATTCGAAGGGGACCAGAAATGCTATAATAACTTTTATAGTCACATTAAGTTGAACATTTATAGCTTTGGAATAACTTGAATGACACTCTTTGTATTTATTATCTTGTCGCGATCAAATAGTTAGGAAGTCCGAAAAAAAAAACTTAGATTCTTAAAAAAAAAATGTTTACATATGTGCATAATTCAATGAGAATAAGTGTACTTGGAATGAAAATTTTCTGCAGAGTTTTAGCCCAATCAGCAGAGAAAGAATAGAGTTTGAGCTCAGGGGTATTTAAAGGCAGGCAACGCTTCTGCGACCCCTGATCGTTGGTGATGTCCATAGCCAGCGGTAATCACTTGCCCTCAGGTGTCTCTCATGTACGTTTGCCTCCAATATCTCATAAAAATAGGCTTCTTGTCACCAGTCTGGTAATGCAGCCAGCACGTTGTATTGCACGAACTACTTAAGAGCAATCCGAATATGTGGTAAAACGCAAGAGAAAAGTCAAAACATTTTATACCACTTCCAACGTACAAAGCCAATCTCAAACTTCCCCATCAAAACTTTGAACAAGATTGTAGGTACCATGAAACTTTATCTACTGCCCATATCACATGCGTACAACGTCCTGTCATGTCCTGGCTAGGCATGAGTCGTACTTGTAAAATCCCGTACCAGGGCGCCCTGGTACGCCAGCCAACAAATACCAAGTACGAAAACCAGGTTTTGAAATACTTCCAAGTTTTTTCTAAGTGCATAGGAAAATTGACTTTATGACGTTACCATAACGCCCGTAATCGCATGCAGACCTTTCAAAGTAAAATACTTTCAAAGCACGCAAGTAAAAATTCCTTTAAAGTTTTGAAACTATGTTCGCCCGCGAACCGATTTCCTCAATAAGAAACCTTAACTCTTTTGTTGTTTTTCACTATCCATACATACACTACATTTTTATATTAATATGTTTTATTTTGATTTAAAAATATTGACAATGTGTCTCGGCGGAAGGTCTATAAACAGAAAAAAATCTCGTCACCGCGAGTTACACATTTAAAACTTACTATAAAAAGCAACGACATCTGTTAGCAAGAAGTGCAACTAAATGCCAACCTCAAGCAATTCAACCCACGCACGACAGTGGGCTATCTATCTCACTCACTCTGCTTGATTTAGAGCGAGCCAAAAGACGAAAGTATCCAGTCCAAGCCAAGATCAGGAAAATACTTTCAAGGTATTTTATTTGAAATTAAACCTTATGTCCATACGCATAAGAGTTACAATGGCATTGGCAAAAAAAAAAACTTGATGGTTTTAAAGTTTTTGATTTAGCTTATACGATTATGTGCCTTATTCTGATAGCGTTAAGTTTTAATTTTCTTCTACTTTGTTAAAGGGCTCTAAATACTTGAAAGACTCGGCGCGGCCTGAGCCCTGACAGACGCTTGGGTTTGGGTGCGTTCTAGTAAAAAGACTTTGAAGGTCTTGCAAGTTTTTCGGGCGCATACCTGGTTTACGTACTTGCAAGGGAAAACCAGGGCTCAAAACCTGGTCGAGTAAATACGTTTCATCCCTAGTCCTGGCATATTTATGAACCACCCGTGAGCATTGAGCAGTAATTCAGGTCAGCCCATAAACTCTACCGCCATAAATGATTTTACCGCCAACACAGGTAGGTTGAATTGGTGACAAATGGTACAATGGATTTGTGGTTCGCGATAAACAGAATAACGGATGGAAACAACTGAAACAAAGCGATGTTAATTAATTAAAAGGGTATTAACGGTGGTTAAGATTAAATGTTTTGTTGGTGTTGTTGAACTAGTAAAATTCTTTGTGAATTTAGTTTGTTTTTGTGAATTTTATGTCAAGAGAAGGCATGAAATCGAAACAAGAATGTATGATTGACTGAGACTGCCTAATTTTTTGTTAGGTATTGAAAATAAAATTAATTAATTTAAAATTAAAAAAACCCAACCAACAAAGCATTTATTTACAAGGGTACATGTGTTCATCCTTTTCATTAGTTAATTACACACGTGTAAAGAAAGGGCGGTTCGCTAGTCAATTATGTAATGATAGTAAACATACTCATATGTGTATGAATAGTAAACCACTAACAATACATGGTATCAATTTCCACTGCACTCGTATACGCTTAAGCGTGTTAAAAATAACATAGTAAAACATTTAAAAGTATGTCTGCTGTTTTAAAACTTGTTTTGACATAATTGTTACAATTTACGAGTAACCAGACAGAAAGTTAATCAATATATGTACATATTATGTTTATGAGCGTGAGTCATAAACGTACTCGTATGTTCACTAAACGCTCAAGGTTAATTAAATAATTAGACATTCAATACGTATGTTTTGTGATGCTTGCTATATTTGTCATAAATCCACAGTTTTCAAGAGTCTCATTATTTGAAACCAGTTAATCTGAATCAGTCGTCCTATAAGTGCGAGTAAACTAGCCAAGCCACTACATTCACAATTTTAAACGTTTCACTTAGAAACGTAGAGTCAAAATATGATTGTATTCCATATAGAAACCACAAAATAGGTAATTTATTTTCCATCAGTTTCGAAGTTTACATAATTTCGATGCAAATTCGAGCATGTTCAATTACATAAGATTGCAAGGACTTGTAAAATGAGTATTTTGTGCAGAACACGTAGCTCTTTCTATTTTCACGATTTCGCCGAAGCCGTGAGCTCGCGCCGGCCGAGGATAGAATAATGTTGGTTTATTTCAAGCGGTCGTTATCATCGACTCTGCAAGTTGTTTTCACTTAATCTTCAGTAGAAAAAACTTCCGTGTTGTTTTAAATACGCAAGCTTTGGGCAAGTTTTATCTGCTTGTTTGTTGGCATCAGCTATTTGTCAGTTAAAATAAACATTCGGAAATATGTAATATCATCATCAGCTAGATGTATACATATTTTATGCTACTGTGAAAGCATCAGATAATAATACCGTAAACATGCTTTAATGGGCTGCTTCTGTATGTATGTTAAGGTAGACCACCTTATTAAAAACCATAATCGACTTACTTTCTTTAATATTTCCCCTTTCGCCCTTTTATAGATTTCAGAATAATGATGATTATTGTTTTCACGCTTCTTCGACCCATCTTATTGTTTGTTTGTGTGCTAATTGTAAGCATGCACAACGACAGTTCTCCGTGCCATGTCAATTGGGTCAGTGGATCAATAGACCGCTGGGCAATGCCCACCGATGCCCCATAAACAGATAATTCACAGCAGGAACACCTTCGGAGGTGGGGTCCACTTAATTAACTTTAATTCCCTTGCAACAATCTATAAATAACGGTCATTTGGCTCGCTGCGAAAGAATGATGCAATTTGATCACGTCGTGCCTTACGGAAGATTGACAGTCAATATTTGTTTCACTTAAGGAACAAACATGTCTAAGTCTATTTTCCTAATGGAGGAATCTACTTGATGGAAGATAGCAACCCCAATAAAATATAATAACTCCAGAAATGGGTTGGAGACAGCTGACGTCATGACATGAATTTAACACAACGAATTCAATTGGGCAATAAAGAAAATAGGTGTTACAAGGACGTGGTATCCTGTATTTTGCCGCCAAAAAATAATAAGATATCGCAATCTTAAGGATTTTTTGTTACATCATCATGGATTTCGTCGATTTGGTGCGCTATATTTTTGGTCGGTTGGGATTTTGTATCTACTACAAAGAAATTACGTGTGCAAAAAGAAAAATATAATAACACCCCAACCTATAAAAATATAATAACACCCCAGCCTCTGAAAATAAAAATGGCGAAAGACTATTTAAATCCTCGACGCGCGGTATTAAAAGGCTGCTTTCATTGTTTTAATCCATAATTCTCGACTGCAATATTTATGCATCCCAGGGCTCGTGCGATGGCAGTCAGTTGCACAACCAGCTGCATTACTCAGCCTAAGGATAATATCGATGTTTAAAAATACCTAGACGGCGCGTCGTGGTATAGTTTTACTGTATTTTTATTGTTCTTGAGGAATTTAATAAGGATGGACGAAACAAAAGCCTTGGTAGCTGTTGTATTAGGATTGCATCATCGTATTATTGCGTTTAAAGGAGGTGGGTTTCTTCAATGAAGCGGATACAGGTAGTCTTGTTCGTGTCAGTTTTTCGTGTACGCTTGACAGGAAAAAATATGGACGTTTGAGTATGTTTCGCACTTTGGACGTTGGACATCCTTTTTTGGTCTTTCGTGCATTACACAGACGATGGCACAGTAACCTTGCAATCACTGGTTTTTGCCTTTATTTTCTTTTATAAGCTTAAAATATATTTTTCAAGCGGACTAGGAGTGTTCAATTCGTGCCCATATATACTCCAACTTCATGTCCATGAGTCATTCATTATCTCGTAAGTTATAAAATAACGGTATACATACATGTTTCTATAATGCAAGCCCAGCCAACTGTGAAATATCTCCGTCGGTCCTTATCAACGGAACCAAGAAAGAACAATACGTGCGATAAGAAATTAGGTCGAAAGAAGTCTGGTGCGTTTACCCTGCTCGTTTTAACCGAAGGTTACAAAACTGAACTTTATGAAGATAACTTAAACTAAAATTTACCGAACTTTATAAATATACTTTATCTAAACTTAAAACAAAAAATAAGCATTTAAGTTGAACATATGAAAAACAAAGTGTAACTTAAAAGTTTATCAAGGTTATATATATATTATATTAGTATTAGACCATCCCATATTATACTATAGTATAATACAACATAGTTAGGTATACCTAAATAATGGTGCATATTTTGTGACATTTTGTCTTTTCTTAAACTTTGAGATCATTACCCTTGACTCAAATGAGAAATCAAGAAGATTACTTCGTTTTAAAGTTTTAAAGCAGCTGACTTTACAGTCTTGGGTCAAAACGCTGCAATCGTTAACCCCTCTTGACTTTAATTAAATCAAATTAGTGAATCAAGTCCGCTGCGCTCTCCAGCACGCAGACTTCAGACTCGCCCTTTGCAGGTTGAATCATTCAAATTTCATCTTTCTTTACCTCTGTTTATGCTTCCAGTGAAAGGAGTTGCTTTGATTAAAACCAGTAGTGTTCATTCAGAACAACATAATTAAAATTGGTGAACATAATATGCATAAAACCAAATTGAATAGTCATGAACTTCTGTCTGATATTGGAAGCCATTTGTTTCCATATAAAATTAATTTTTAATACATAGTACTAAATTGATGCGCAAAATCGTATCATCGACCAGTTATAATACAACAGCAAGTCTGTTAGTTCTGTTAAAACTTTCGATGAGAAAGTCTTGTAAACAAATATTTCATCTACATAGAAGAATCATGTCAATACTTCCTAATGGGAATTTATTTCATAAACAAAACTAGTTCCTAGTGAAAATTGCAGATGTTTTGGACGACGACGCATTGTATTCAAAATAGAAGGAGCGGTGAAATCTATCACATGCCGGTCAGTTTCTGTCGAAGAAAGTGTTTGTAATTACCATTAATTGTTATTCCATCCATACTCCACGCCGTGTTTTGGAATAACAAAATGGGAGATTTCCAAGTTCACTTTTGTCTGGTTGGAGTTGCAACATTATTTATACAGCTTTGGTTCCCCTAATCTTTTGGTAGAAGCAAAGATAAACTTTAAAAGTGACGATTCAAGTTCCAAGATCAATTTTGTTTTTATAAATATGGTATATGTAGCAGATATTGTGTTCAATATTGCTTGAATAAATATCAGTATACGTCTCATATCATTTGACCCCCAAAGTAAATGCTTAAGAATGTGCGTTAAGGTTACTATGCAGAAGATAATATTACTAAATACCTAAGAAAGATTCTCGGAGGTTAGATCATCGTAGGTTATGCTTATAGATGCAACGCCGGTTATTAACGATTTTAACCGTGCGGGTAAATATGCATTTTTCGTTAGAAACGGTTAATAACCCGCATTTTATGCATTTTACGGTTAAATTCCACTAGATTCCGCTAGATGTAAATAAGTGTTTGTATAATAATAATCGTAATAGATTGTATATTAGACGCAATTATAAATTAAAGCGACATATAATTTAACATTTACGTTTCGTAGTATTTGCGTGAAAGAGTAACAGACATCTATCCATCCATCTATTCTTACAAACTTTCGCATTTATAATCTTAGTAGGATTAGGTAGTAGGATAACATCTAAAATGAATTTTATTTATCTTTTGAATATCGATTTTCTCTTCACAAAGGAAAAAAACTATACCCTTTTTAGCTGTCACTGTCAGATAACTAACCGTTAACAACTGCATTTTATCGGTAGCTAACCAAAAATTTGGTTATTTAACGGTAGCTAACGGGTTTTTTACAACTATAGTTATGCTGTATTTGATACTCGTAAACATTCGAGGATGCGATTCATCCGAATGTTAAATTACTACCGTCGGCCATGATATCAGAAAGGATTTATTTATGAATTGGCCAAATTACATCCAGATAAAATATTTATTCATATCAAATTGGTTATACCTGTTATCTTTGAGTTATTCAAACGTTATGACCATAAGAATTGGGTTCCTCAGCAGACTTACTATAAGTAACTCATATCTAAGTACTTTCACAAGCCATTTTCTTGTGAAGTAGAAACCATAGACCAACCTTATCATCATTCTCCTGCCCTTATCCCACCCTAGGTGGGGTCGGCGCAACATGTATTCTCCTTCCACTCACTCCTATCAGCCGTCAACTCTACATTCACTCCTTTCACGTCCATATCATACTTCACGCAATCCATCCATCTCTTTTTCGGTCTTCCTCCATTATTTCCTTAGACAAACCTTTTATGGGAATAATATTTATATATGTACGTACATACATATAATATTAATTCCATCTTAGGTAACGTCAGTGCATAACAACATAATTCTGCGTAGGCGAATGACCTATTGTCCTAATTGTTTGTTTAACTTTCGTGATGCCTGCGTTATCGACAGACTTGATACTTATTTAACACTAAGAGTGTAACGGTTCTCTGAATTGCCGAATTGCCTCTTTAAATGTAAATTGCTACAATTAGAGCCAGATAGATGTGTTTATTAATAGGTTGTGGTTTGGACAAATTGGTTTATTGCTTGAAATAATATTCACATGTAGGATAATATTCACATGTAGGATGTTACTATTATTTAAAGAAATAAAGCTAGCTAGCTGTTTCTGCTACGGATATATTTTCTTACTAGCGGCCGCCAGCGACTCCGTCCGCGTGGGTTACGATTTCCGCGCATAGTCTTATTAAAAATTAAAAATAGCTGAATAAAACAACGGTCTTGTGCATGCAGTCAACTTGCACACTTTTATGGAACTAATTACTCAGGATAGAAATAATAGTCAAATTAAGTGACGGAAAACGCTTAATAATAATCTGGAGACAGCTTAAAGCCTACCTCGACAAATGGTAAGTGGTAAGTGGACTATCCAACACAAAATGTTTTGTCAATTCGAACCAGTAGTTCCTGAGCTTACCGCGTTCAAACCAATTTGGATCTTGAGTTGCACGTGTTATTGTGAGTCAACCATAACAGATAGACATATGCTGTTGGGGAATATTTTTTAGGCAATTTTATGTAGAATATTTCCGTCATACATGATTTCTATGTGACTTTAACCATTAAGGCTGCACACGTGATTGAAGCTTAAGAAATGGAGTAAATTCTCCCGTTTTCCCCACATTTCCCTTCACTACGCTACTCCTGTTGATTGTAGCGTGATGAAAAGTATCCTATAATATGCCCAGGAGTATGAAGAATAATGGTACCAAGTTTCGTCAAAATCCGTCCAGTAGTTTTTGTTTCTATAAGGAACATACAGACAGACAGACAGACAGACAGACAGACAGACAGACAAAAATTTTACTGATTGCATTTTTGGTATCAGTATCGATCACTAAACACCCCCTGATAGTTATTTTGGAAAAATATTTAATGTACAGAATTGACCTCTCTACAGATTTATTATAAGTATAGATAATGGCTGCGAGTTCAATGCATGTGTTGACTATTAATTTGATTTTGAGCTGTAGCATCAGAGAAGGTACTAAACTTGAGTCCGGCCACAGAAGGAAAATAATATTAAAATTCGAAAAGTTCTAATGTTTGTAATATCAGAGTTTGCGTACGCCTACGTATGCATCATTATTAAATATCAAAAGGCTACCAATGATTTAATAATTGGAATATTCGAGGCGTGGTCCAGGTCTCATAAGACTGTAAAATGCGCAATTCCATGACATAACATCTTATTAATGTCAGACTGGCATCCATCTCGGTATAACCTCGATATCAACCACATGCGGGTTGCGCCACGGCTCGTACGAACCACATCTGGTGTGTGTTAACTAATTGGCCTGTTAACTAGTGCAACTTTTACTGTAGCGTTTCTTCCTTCATTACGTAATGTACCATCAGGTGTACGTCTTTGTTTAACAGGCGGGAGCATACCACTATTTGACTTAATCATTATTAACATAATTTACGTTAAAACTGCACCAACTTCTATGTTACGATAGCAGTATTACATACTATGCTATGAGCAAATTAATCTCTATCAGTCATTGCAATGCCGACATAGAAACCTAGTGATTAATATGTCGGCATTGCAATGATGCATTAATTCAGCGACAGAGGTTATGTCCAGCATAAAAATAAATACAGGTATTTCTTGGGTTGTAAGTTGATATAGGTAATATGAATTTATCAACATAGGCCATAAACTATGAATTATCAAGATGGTTTGCTGTTCAATTTCTGAACCTTATTATTTGCAAAGGCATCTGACACCAACTATTCATCTGGTGATAGTATTTCACTACATATTTTATCGGTATTGGCAGCTCTAGTATTACAAATTCCAGTCTGTAATCCGATTTGTCTGCGTCTATAAAACTCGAGCTAAGAGGAATGTCCTGCGATATCCTTCGAGTCGTCCTTAGATCACTGAACTTACGCCTTTCGGTTAACCTGTACAGTCAGCAAAATAGTTTTATAAGGGTTTAGAAAAGGACCTATGACTATGACTTATGAGTTATGATTTTTTATTAGCATATTACTTGATTTTCTATGCTAATTAGATAGGGGTTATACATTTTTAGTTGTACCTAGATAATATAGAGTTGGATTATCTTATGATAGAGTTAGTTTTTGTTAACAAACAATCACGAAGTTATCAGTTTTCAAAAATAAAATATAGAAGATACATACATAGTTAATATTGCTAACGCTATTTATTGTAGCATTAATAAATTAATTGAAAATTTACCATTTCGGTAAATTGAAATAGTTCGATTCGATAAAATTAAAGTTATTTATTGACATGACCGATCTTAGGTAGCGTTTTCGAATGCAGCAGTTTATGGAAAAGTTCAACATTCTGCGTTTACTCGTAAAATCGCCACTCTCAAACAACCTTGGCTGGAATCTGAACTGGGTCTGACCTCGGCCAAAATGTTCTTAATGAGAATATTTTATATTTCTTCGGCTGCGGCCTATGGTATGGCATATTGCGTAATTAATTTTGGCAATAAATTCATCTAAGAGTTATAAGCGATAAAGAGTGGATAGCTCTCGTATCTTTTTGAATTGAAAATTGTTTCGCTTGACAATCCGACACATTGATTCATGGCAGTATACAGATCAATGGGACTGATATAGCTTAATGTGAAATTAGGTTCTGCTTGTTTTAGGCAAAGCATGTACACTTACCAGTGTGACTTTTGACAAAATGATGGTAATTTGGGTAATGGGTCTGTATTGCTCTTCCATCATCAGCAATATTTTTGACCAAAATACATGCCAATTGCAAATCCAAAATCTGTTCACCACCATCAAATACTCAACCATTTCTTCTTCCACAGCTCCTGGGCATGGCCGTCATCGGAGTGGGCGTGGCCTTCCTGCTCAACTGGACGCCCATTAAGCAGGAGCTCCAGTCCCACCTAACGGTCGCGCCGTGGGTGTTCATCGTCATCGGCGCCATCATGTTCGTCATCGCCTTCTTCGGCTGCTGCGGAGCTATTCGGGAGAGCCACTGCATGGTTGTCACGGTAAGAGTGCTTTTAACGAGACGAATTCTTAGCTATCCATGGATTCTCCGTGCGGGTGCCGGGTCCATCGCGTGGAACAGAGAGGAATGTCAGTCGGGCGCCTGGGACTTTCGACCCAGCGTATAGGTTTAAGGGGCCCCTTTATTGTATACTAGCAGCAGTTGAGCAGTGGATGTTATCCGTGTAGAGTGGACTTTCTGGATATAGGTACTAATAGTAGGAACTTTGGAGCGAATGATGTACTACTTACGCTTTACTTGGGGGAAAATTCTTTAATGCCAATTACAGGAATATAGTATTCTGTGATCACGTACCTATGTTTTAGCATGGCAACACACCAGGCTGTAAATACCGATGAGACCGAAGTTCGGCGGCTGTGCATTTTCTATACAATACTACGCGAGTACGCGACGAATTTTCGGCATGGTGTCATCGTCCATTAAAATGACATTGCAGGTGAAGTCAAGACAAACTTCGATCGCTTGTTTTCTTCCTAGTGTGTTTCTATACTTAACAAAACCAGGTCAAGACTCATATTGTCTGTATGGTTCCAACGAAAGCGTTAAACACTTCCCCACTGCGAACACTGTTTGTACTGACAATAGAAAGTTGTATTGATTTATTTATTTACTGTTCCCTCTACTTAGACACTTTCGTTGGAAAGTTACACGCACGGGGTTATAAGATCATAGAAGCACGGATGACATAAGATATTTGTTTTTAATCGATTACCCAACCGTATAAATTGGCGAGCTAAAGCTAAAAAATAAGGCCGGGGATTTGAAATGATTATCCAACTACGCTCGCACCGATCTTAGGCGAAAAGGGCATCCTTCACGCCAAAAACCGTGGGTTAGAATCCCACTGGACAAATTATTAATGTGATTGATATTTGGTGACCTCGGCTCACTCGATGAGAAAGAGGTCAAATGACACCGTCCGAATAAACCCCTCCAACCTTCACATAAGTTATCTTTTGTTTGGTCGAAGAAAAAACATTCTTGTTGGTTTTTCTCGATAAAAGCCTTCACATAAGACATAAGTTATCTTTTTTTTGGTCGAAGAAAAACACAATCTTGTTGGTTTTCCGCGATTAAAGCAACAAATTAAATTGAGTAGTAAATTCATTTTGTGTAGTTATGTCAAAAGTGCCTTTCTGAAGCTTACATGAATAAATATATTGTTGTCATTTACGCAAAAAAATACACGTTAATACCTCTTTGTACTCAATAAGGTGTACTTTCGCAAATCGTACTAAGTACCTTCATAAAAAGAGCGTACTCCCTTTTAAAGGGCCTGTTGGGTTTTTGAAATTCAAGTCATTACTCTCGGAGTATCTTTCAGGCAAGTGGGCTGATGGGTGCAGTTGTGCCCATCAGCCTATTTGTTTCGTTGTTGTGTCTAATAGTTTGTACCCTAATTATTTACGAGTGCTATATACGCCGTTGTTTTGATGCTTATCAAAACTGTTTCTATTTGTACCTTTTTACTGCATTTTATTAATATGTATCATGTGGCTGTACTTAATAAATAAATAAATAAAGGGCCGGCAACGCACCTGTGACCCCTCTGGTGTTGCAGGCAGGTGTCCATGGGCGGCGCTGCTTTCCATCAGGCAATCCGTTTCCCACTATTTATATAAAAAAAACCTGTCAAACATTCCCATAACAACGTACCCTCTCTCCAACAGTACGCAATCTTCCTGCTGGTGATAATCATCATGCAAGTGATCCTGGCTGTGCTGCTGTTCACGTACGGGGAGAGCATCAAGGACGGGCTGAAGAAGGGAGTCGACGGGCTCTGGAGCAAGCGCGCGCACGACCCCGCTACCAACGAGGTCTTCAACAACATCCAGACTCAGGTTAGTTACTTGACTATTGTACATTTATTAAACATTTCACCCGCGTGAAACTTCCCGTACCGGGATAAAATATAGCCTATGTTACTCTGGGTGAATGTAGCTTTCCAACAGTGAAAGAATTTTTCAAATCTGCCGAGTAGTTTCGGAGCCTATTCAATTCATACAAACAAACAAACAAAAAATCAAACCTTTTTTCTTTATAATATTTGTATAGATATGAAACTCCTTACAGAAGACCACAGTGAAATAGCATTTCACTATGTTTCTGCTGGTGAATGAAGTCGCCAGAGCTCAGTTGGGGAGGGTAGGGGGTCTTTAAGACCGACAACGCATCGGCGATACCTCTGGTGTCGTGGATGTCCATGGGCGGCAATGATTGCTTACCATCAGGCGACCGATAGAATTGAGACCATAAATGGCAGGCGGTAAGTTGAAAATCGAATGTAGTTTGTGGCAGAATTGTTTAATATCATGTACTACTGTCCGTACTGTTTTAAGATTAATGTTTCGAGAAGACGAGTCCAATATCATCATCACCATCATCAGCCTGTTGCTATCCACTGGTTGATGTCTAAATGTCTGTGTTGTTTTCTATTCGTCTCATACAAAATCTTTATGTCAATCTTAGTCGAATTATGAACATGTAGGTACCTACTAAAACTTATCATTGTTGTTTCCAAAGTCTGATAAAAGACTTAACACAAGAAACGCAATAAAGCTTAGAATACAACAATAGGCAAGAAACTGTAATTTATTCTATCTCTTTGATAAATAAGATTACATACTGCAATTTCCCTCCGTCAATAAGCCATTGAATCATTCAATTCCGTTGATCCTTGTCGCGGTTTTCCCATACAAACAATGGTGCACGCATGATGCACGCCTTTCACATAATACCACTAGTTGAAGGGTGGGAACATGTTCATCGCTGATGCGTGTATACGATACCGGCGTGACATACATCGGGCCTTCTACAAACTTGAGCAGTTTGTAGTAATCATACTAATATTATTAATGTGAAAGCTTGTTGTTTGGATGCTTGTCCGTCAATCACGCTGAGACTACGGAACGGATTTTGGTGAAATTGGGTGTACAGACAGGGTTTGGGCTGACTTAGGTTAATAAGGACACTTTTTATCCCGATTAAATACTCCCACAGAAATATTAAAAACGCGGGCAAAACCACGGGTAAAAACTAGTGGTAGAATACTTCGTGGTCTTTGTGACCTAATATATATTGTTTTCCCAAAGATTGAATGTTTTAACTGACCTGGTTGAATCTGTTCTTCCATTACCCATTTTTGCTATGGCCCTTTTTTTGGTGGCAGTACTTTTAACGGTCACCTGGGAACGTTTTCATTCGCTGATGCGTGGAAACAATACTGACGTGACATACATCGGGCCTTTCCTACATACAATTTGAGCAGTTCGTAGTAACGTTTTAATATTTCGTGATCTTCGTGACCTTTAATTTTGGGTTTCCCAGAAAACATTCAGTTTTAACTGACTTGTTTAATTCTCTATATTCTTTTGCCACCTTAAATTATGGCTGAAAAAAAAATCTTCTAAAAAAATATTGTTGCAATTTGTAATCCACCAATATCAGCAAGGAGATAATTAAAACAAATACATATTGCCACGTAGGAAGGGCTTGCGTTTAACTTGGGGGGTGTACTTTTTTATCAACTTCATCACCCTGATTATCAGCCCATTAACGTCCTCACTGCTGGGGCAACAGCCTGACCTATAGATGAATAGAATGATCAGGCCTTTCGATCGTCAATCATCATCGTTCTAACCTTCCCCTCTCCCATTCCAGCTGAAATGCTGCGGTAACAGCGGCGCGTTCGACTACGGCGGCATCACCCTCGACAAGAGCTGCTGTGATACCGAAGGCTTCGTCGGCCAGAACGTCGGCTGCACCGTCGCCAACGCCTACACCGGCTGCCGGGACAAGATCGGCGACCTGTACGAGAAGTGGAACAAGCCCATCGCTGGCATCGCTATCGGCATTGCTTGTGTCGAGGTATGTTGTTAGAATTCCCCCTTACTAACTGAATTCCCGCTGTGATACGAGAGGCTCAGTGAGCTTAATCGTGGGTTAGACGCCTACACCGGCTGCCGGGACAAGATCGGCGACCTGTACGAGAAGTGGAACAAGCCTATCGCTGGCATCGCTATCGGCATTGCTTGTGTCGAGGTAAGTTGTCTAGCTGTAATGCTGCTGTGAACCGAAGGCTACATTGGCTAGAAAGTCGGCCACACCGACGGCAACACTTACATCGGCGACCTGTACGAGAAGTGGAACAAGCCCATCGCTGGCATCGCTATCGGCATTGCTTGTGTCGAGGTAAGCAGTTAGAACTTCCCCTTACTAACACTAGCTGTAATTCTGCTGTGATACTGATGGCTTCGTGCACCGTTGCCAATGCCTACACCGGCTGCTGGGACAAGATCGGCAACCTGTAGGAGAAGTGGACCAAGCCCATCGCTGGCATCGCTATCGGCATTGCTTGTGTCGAGGTAAGCTGTTGGAACTCCCCCACCAATACTAGCTGCAATGCTACTGTGATACCGATGGCTTCGTGGGCCAGAACATGTTGTACCGTCGCAAAATGAGTACCTCTTAATGAGGCCAAGTCTGTTGTTTAGAAGCGGAATACGAAGAACTGTAAAATTATCTACACGTTAGGGAAGTGAACATGTGTTTCAGCTTTCAATAATTACTACACCTCAATTAAAGTCTAATTAAAATGCTGTTATCAAAATGAAAACTAGGTCACGCATCCGTACACCTACAGTTCTCTACCAGTATTCCGTACGTAAACAGTTTAGTACCAGTAATTTTGAAGAGATGCTGATTCGACGATTATTGATTTACCCAATTGAAGACAATAGTCTTAGCTGTAATACACCGCACGCAGAGCTCATCCAGTGACGTAATTACCTAATGGATACAATTAAAGTGTGCTGTACTAAACACTTACGAAAACGAATTCACGATAAAAACTAGAGTCTGCTCTTTTTTGCAGAAGATATTTCGCTTTTCCATTGTACGGCTTAAAGAACTACAAAACCCCAATACTCACATGATGTAATGACACATGAGTAGGTAATGTATTCCTGAACCAGTGTTAATGTAAGAAAATCTGATGCAGATATGGATAAAAAAAATATAAATTCTAGAAAGTTACATTCTCAAATGACAAATCAATATCATAATTGCCTATACCGTTTAATTATTTGTTAATGACATTTTAATGAACGCTATTAAGTATCATAGAGTTTTAAATAATTTAAGTGACGATCGCATTCTTCCGGCTTCTAAATCTAAGTCACATCAAACATTTGGGAGTGACATACAGATATTTGTACTGTGCAATCAAAATAATGAGTCTGTTGCAGTCCACTTCTGGACATAGGCCTCCCCTATATGGGGGATTATCGCTTCTGTCAACACAGGGGCCAGGGAAGGGATACCTACTGACCAAAGTTTAGTGTATTAGTAGTCGTTTCACAGGGGACGGTAGTCCCTATTGCCTAGCCCCAAACTAAGCTCAAGCTTGTACTATCGAAGTGAGGGAATGGATACTTAAATACTTTTATAAAAATCATGACTTGAGTACAAATGCTAATGTTCATCACACAAACATTTCCCCTAGCGGGATTCGAACCCGCGACCCTTGGTTTTGTAGCCAGGCTCTGACCACTAGACAAACGGGTCCATCAAAAAATTATGTAGAAATACTTTACAGGACACTATCTAGTATGTCCTACCATATTAGTTATTTTATTAATCTCATTATTTTCTCATTTCCAGGTCGTCGGCGCCCTCTTCTCGCTGTGCCTCGCCAACTCGATCAGAAACATGGACAGAAGGTCTCGCTACTAATATTTTGTACATTTAAACTGGTACCTATGAACACATTTTTTTGGTACTCTAATTACTAATGAACGAGTGGGTTTGCTGCATGCCGGGGCGGATTGTTTAACTGGGTTACTGTTTTGAATTTCACCAGAAGACTATACCTTAATGACCAAACATAAAGTTCATTTTACAAGCCCATCGTTAAATGATTCCATTTTAATGAGGCATTTATTTTATGCTAGAATCACTTGAGAGTTGATATAGTGTAAAATTTTACCAAATCTTTTTAACCAGACAAGACAAAACTTCTGACTGTTCAAAATTCACTTAATAACATCTCACATGTTATAATTAACAGGCGTATTTAATTGATAATGTTAACAAAATATCCTGTAACAATAAGTTAATTGGCTTCATAATTTCCGATTTATATAAAATCCATGAAACAGAGTTACTTAATACGCTCAACACTTCGGTACCTAAAGTTATGTTTTGACCACAAAGCTTGACAGATGCATTGGTTATTATCACCAAAACTTTCAGATGTATTAAATTGTTGGCAGGTCAAAATATTGCTTACAATATTACTGATAAACAATTAATTAAAGACTCCAAATATACATAATTTAATACTGAAATTCAAAACAGTAACTGCAGACTAGCCATTGTAATTTTATAATTTAATTGTATCAATGTTCTCTACCAAGGCTCCGACCGTCTTTTAAGCAGCAATTAAAATTCTTCAAAAGTACAAATATGATTTTAGTTAAGCGTTAATAAATAGACGAACGTAGTCGTGGTGTGGAACATTACTTAATGGGTAAGTACTGAGTTGTTCAGACATTGGTACGTATATACGTGCGATGTTAGTTGGCTACAGTGAAGTTTGTTCCCTAGTGGATGTCAATTTTTGGGACCCAGTTCAGTAGAAAATCTAATAAAAATAATACCTACCCCTCGGCCGTTTTCGACCATGGCGGCCGATCTTACAATCAGACAGGTACGCAGGATGTATAATAGTTACTGTGGTAGTAAATGATAAAATGAATATTACCACAGATATAGAATTTGTTCATATACATTATCTGTGATTACAACACCCTATTTCAGTCTAGCCAACTAATATCGTGCTTACTGTACGTGGTACTTGACACATAGCTACAAAAACTGCCTAGCAGGTAATCTTAGCTCAAGGTTTTATTAGCTGAGAGATTTTTTGCTATAAAAAATATTTGATTACTGCCATTATTGCTTACGATTACGACATTCACGAAATATACCGTGAATACATTTGCCAATGTGCAATGCACACAACGAAACATGACTTTTCGGTGTATACCGTATGATATAGGTAGAATATATTAATAAATCCTATTTACATTATTACGATATAACTAGATTTCGAATAATTGCAGTGTACTTTTTGTTTTTTATGTGTCGAGTATCACAAATGCTACAAGCTTTCAATGTTGTAACGGGAATATTGTCATGAAAATACTTTACTAGTATTTCTGTCATGAGATATCACCCTCGCTTAGTGTTTAATTGAGTATTCGGTTATTTTGGATAAATAATGCTTTACTAACATTTTTGTGTGCTTATTGAGGCAATGTTGTTTAGAAATTAATAATCTATTTTGTAATGTAACCTAACGTGTGATTTGGGTTAACGTTTGAACAAGAAAAGTCTGTAGAAACGGTGATAATGCTTAGAAAGTATGGTTGTAACATACTTTAAGAAGAAAGGTCACAGTATGTTATAGTCTGTGAACCAGTGTTTTATGGTAGCTTTGAACAAATGCGGTGTTTTAACGATATTCTATAAAATATTATAAACAAACGAATATCGCAGTAGATGTAACAATATGTGATGAAGGAATCTCCAAATATGGGTGGATAAGAAAATAATTAATTAATTACACCTTTATCAAATTTCCTTATATGATTATTTTAATGAAATATATTTTAATCGAAAGAAACAATTTAAAATAATTGGATAATGTGCAACCAAAGAAGGTGGTGGTCGATTTTCGGTGATTTCTCAGTCACTGACATATAATTCAGTGTTACCGCCATTACCACCATATTCCATGGTTGTACAGTCATGAGCACCAACATGTAAACAAACACATTCAAATATGAACTTTACTGCTTTGACATAAGTGTCGGTGTGTATGTAATGTGTATACATGATGGTGCTCATGACTGTACAAAAGACGCAATTATATAGAATACCGAAGAATAATGCCAATCGAATTGCCACCGACTTCATGTGATTTTTAACATTGCATTTTTATATCATCAACGAATATAATTGACAATAAATTTTCAAGTCTGAATTTCCATTTTTCTGTAACGATTAACGATTCACAAGTTCATCTGTCCTAATATTTTTATATTATATATTTTTAAAATACTCTTGTGATACTGATATTTCTTTACCATTATTTATAAAGATATAAGATAAGCTATTTAAAAAGTAGAAAGAAATATCTTTAGATGTGCTATAATCAGTTCATTAATATATTTCGATCGATGTTTTTGATAAATGTACCTTTTCATAAGTCTAAGCACAATGAGTCTATGCCTTTACCAGTATATTTGTATTGCTACGAGTGCCAAATTGATTACCTAGCTCATCTATAAGGTACAACTCATCTGTAAGGCATAAATATTTTTACTAAATTGTCCGTTATGAAATAAATTTATTATAGATCGTTAAAATTAACATTGAAATTTGTACTCAATAAAGATATGTTTAACAATTTGTTGTTTTCTTTTATTAGTTGTTGTTTAATAATTCGATTGGTTATTCGGGCACCTAAATGCACTTGGAATTGTGGGCTTGGCATGCACAATGTAAGTACTTATGTATTTGTAAATAAAATCACGGTACTAACAAGCATGTGTTCTTGTCTTTTAATGTTTTTATTGTGATGCACACACGGATGGAAGTTTCGAGCATATTTTCTATTATATCTTTCCACACGAACCACCCTGAACTCAAGCAATAAAACTTTCTATTGAAGTATCCGGGCATGAGAAAATCTAAATTTCCTAGTTATTATAGAAAAATATATTTTGAGGGAATGAATTTTTATCTACGACGAAATGGTGATCGTTATTTTTCAAACGTGTAATTTCTTACAACCTCAATAATAATAATTAAGTAGGAAGTATGATATTTCCAGAACAAGCTTACCTACATTGATAACTGAACTTACAAGCCGATGAATAAAACCGTGTGAAAAGTGTAGAGAAACTTCCATTCGTATTGCCAGTCAGTGTTAAAACATTAACTTTGTATTGGTACCAAAGAAAAAAATATGCCAGAATGATATTTTTTACTGCACTGTACTAATCTGAATTACTAATGTTTTTTTTTAATTTCAGGTACGTCTAAACCGCGACGATCTAACCACATTCGAATATGAACAATAAAATAAGGACTACGTTGTCGAATATTTTATGTATATTTTATTATATTGACTTACACGTACAAGTTATGGTTAGTTTTGACCTATCGCTCGCCCACCAAATGTTTTGCAATCAACTAACGACATTCGAATATTCCGAAGATTTAAATCGCAATTTATAAAATATTTAATTATAGGGGTAACTTTATAAACCTATTTATCTACGTGCGTCAAATCAAAATACCAAACATTTAAAAAATACCATAATTATGTGTTTGAACTGAGCACAACAGCTATATTTTCAAATTTAAAATTAGATTAAGGTTATTATAAACATTTAATTTCTGATCCATATAATGTATTTTTGAAAATGAATCAGTTTTTTCTAATGAATCTTGTAAGAGTCTCGTGTACATAGAAATAGTGTGCCTTTACAGATACGCCTGCCATATGTATTTATAATGTTTTAATTTGCAAGACGATTGTTACATTTTGTGTTACTTTATCTACAGAGTATCAATAAACGTTGATTCTAGATTTGGATACCATCGTTACTGATGCGCTGTACCTACCATTTAGTTTTAAATAAACTATTTATGTCTTGAAAACAAATGTATGCATGAGTAACATTAAAATTAACAAAATTATCACAACCAGCCATGCACTTCACAAGCATGAACTAGCGAACAGGAAACAACTCAAAATAAAAACTGTAACTTTATTATTTCCAGATGTTTATAATTATTTAATGTTAAATAAAGGAGATAACTACATGTCTATACTTATATTTACAGAAGGAAATGTTCCGTATTGCATTTATTCTCAAGGCATAAATAAAATCTTT
This sequence comes from Nomophila noctuella, assembly GCA_958496325.1. Lineage (NCBI taxonomy): Eukaryota > Metazoa > Arthropoda > Insecta > Lepidoptera > Crambidae > Nomophila > Nomophila noctuella. The sequence continues at coordinate 15,036,368 of OY292484.1, forward strand.
TTTGTTAAACAACATTATTCTAAAAGTTAGGTATCGTTAAGTTAGTTAAGACTGTAATTCTACGAAACAATAGACATTACAAGTATTTTCTTATTTCAATGTTGTAACGGTCATACGTCCATTTTGATGTAATTTTAATCTACCTATTATGAATAAAAAGTTAAAATTTATTGTGCATTTCTATAAATGTGATTTTTATTAAGTGTTTTCTCATACATATATTATGTAAATAGGTAGTTATTGATATTATTGGGAGCAAACGTTTGTTTAATGTATTTTGAATCTCTCGTGCATTTCCGATGAAACTGCTTATGTGGATGATTTACAACAATAAATTTTCTACTACAAAACTGTTCTTATTTTGTTGTATTCCCTTCCACCGATGATGACGTGCTCACAAAATGGTAACAAAATAGATCACAACAAATAAGTCACCCGGAATCAACCGGTAAGAACGACATGCGGCCGGCCAGGTTCGATTCCTAGCTGAATCCTTTATTTTTTTTTGTGAAGTGTTGGTTGACCAAGGGGAAACCTGGCTAAACGTTATTTTTTTGTTGATAATAATGCCTACAAAAAGAATCAACGAAAAATGTAGTTGTCTTTTTTTATCTACTTATTTTGGTTAACAATAATTCCATCATGCATTATATTCGTAAGCGCCCTAATTATAAAATATGACATCATACATAATATACTAAACCAACTTAAGTCGAAGTAATTTGCAACATTAACTAGTAGCGAATTCTTAAGTTTCTTTATAGCGCGTGTATTCACTATATCGAATCTACTTAGATAACGCCTAAAATAAACATAATTAGAAACAAAAAAAATATAGATTTGCTAAAAACATATCTTAGGCGTTTGTAGTTATTTCAAGACTGTGCATGGTTTAGAGTTGGAACATGCCTATTCGTTGCGAGACACATGTAATTTATATTTTTTGTAGAATATAGGTATTTCCATGTACTCCAGCATACGACATTATGCAAAAAAAATTGATTCAAAGATTAAGCCAATGTTCCTGTTGTTCCAAGTCTAATAAAAATTAAAAAGTTACAAATTTGACATTTCCACTGACAGGATTCATTGACAGATTGACATTTCTTTGACAGCCTCTGATTCAATGATTCGTCGTGAGCATACGTTTGTTTGAGCACGTCGGCCTCTTACTTCATTTTTAGTGAATTTGAATCAACTTTCACTTCACGGTGAATCGCGAGTCGAAACAGTTATCAATGTGTGGTTGGAAGATTTCTTGTATTTCTTCATTTATCTAAATACACATGCCATGGCGACAGCCGTCTCCGAAATGGCATTCAAAAATTATTGTGTTGTGTTTATAATTTTCGCTTTAGCGATAGTGCAGGCTGTCGGTTACGACACGGAACTCTATGAAACGAAGCCTTGCGACAGCAATGTGTGCTTCGAGGCTCTGCACGGGGCCCTCGGCGACTGCTCCTGCAACGTCGATACGATAGATTATTTCAACAACGTCAAGATCTTTCCACGCATCCAGAGTCTCGTGAGCAAGGACTACTTCCGATTCTACAAAGTCAATTTGAAAAAGGAATGCCCCTTTTGGGCAGACGATAGCAGGTGCGCTATTAAATATTGTCACATTAAAACTTGTTCTAAAGAGAGTGTCCCAGGGGGATATGCGAATGGGTATGAGGGGAACGAAGTGGAGGAAGAGTATCCTGCCGCCAAGTACTCGAAGAAGACCAATTCGGACTGTGCAAATGATCCTGACCATGACTTGGACTTGGGCTACCTCAACATGACTATCAGTGCAGCCAGTCAATATGAAATTGCCAAATGGAAGGCTCATGATGATGCATTGGAGAAATTCTGCGGCAATGATGATAGAGATGCTGATGCTGACTACATTGATCTCACTTTGAACCCTGAAAGATACACGGGTTACAAGGGGCCCTCGGCTCACAGAATCTGGAGAAGCATTTATCAAGAGAACTGTTTCCGACCCAAGTTAAATCCTTATGAATCATTCCCATATGTGTTGAGTACAGATTTGAGCAACATGTGTTTAGAAAAGAGGGTATTTTATAGAGCTATATCAGGTATGCATACGAGTATTAACATTCACTTATGTTCCAAATATTTATTGTCAGAGAAAACCGTAGGTTTTGCTGCCCCCCCAGAGGGAGAATGGGGCCCCAATATTGAAGAGTTTCAGCGTCGATTTGATCCATCACAAACATTAGGAGAAGGTCCAAATTGGCTGAAGAATATTTATTTTGTTTACTTATTAGAAATGAGAGCCCTTGCTAAAGCTGGGCCATATTTAGAGAAGGAAGAGTACTATACTGGCAATCCCACCGAAGATGAGGAGACACGTGAAGCCATACGTAACATGCTGGGTGTCATTTACAGTTTTCCAGATCATTTTAACGAGTCTTCTATGTTCAGTGGAGGGAGTCACGCTGCGACACTGAAAAATGAGTTCAGAGAGCATTTCATGAATATTTCAAGGATAATGGATTGTGTTGGCTGTGACAAGTGCAAGTTGTGGGGGAAGCTTCAGACTCAGGGGCTCGGAACAGCTCTTAAGATCTTGTTCTCTGAAAGCTGGAACAATGTGGGAGATCCCGCACAAGGCAAACTCCCCGTGCGGCACAGAACTCAGCGCCTACAGAGAACAGAAATTGTAGCGCTGTTCAATGCATTTGCAAGACTGTCTAATAGTATTAGGGAGCTGGAGAACTTCAGGATAATGCTCAGGTGAGAATTGCACATGTTTTTGCTTAACTTTAACAGCGCTTTGGCTTTGAAAATATTATCACAAAAAATAATGTAAGTTTTTCAAAATGTTTCATTATTGTTGTACTCAAATTTATACTTTTCATCTTTCAAAACATAAAATGCATTTTACTCACAGTTAGTTATTTTTTGTGGTAAGTTTTTCTAACATTTAGTTTGGTGCACAAAGACAATGGTTTTGATAATTTTAACAAGCTTGCAATGTAGTAACAGAAACCAATGATATTTAAAATGTTTTTCCATAAAATTAGATGTTTCCTCATTTGGCAAATTTTTCTGACTAGCATTATGTTTATTTTGTTTTTAATAATGTTACGAACGTGGGGATCGGGATTTGGATTAAAAACCGTTGACTTGATAGAAGAATTTATTCGACGATAAACAAGTCACAACACGATCACAAGTCACACCACAATCACAAGTCACCACACAATCACAAGTCACAACACAATCACAAGTCACAACACAATCACCGTAGCCAAATCACACAGAAAATCGAAGTCCGTAGGTCGCCTAGGTCGTACACTCAATCGCACTAAACACTATGTTCACAGGGTTCTTCGTAGTCCGTAGGTATCGCTTAGGTCGCAGGTATAGTCACTCGTAATCACTTGTTCGCACTTATCACTCCGAAAGCTCAGATTGAACTCGACTGACTCCCTACTTGAGCCGTATTTATATCGCCGGCAACGCGATACTAGATAATTCGGCCGTCCCGAGAAAGTACTCGCGCGCGAACAATAGCCCTCTTGATAACACGCGATGTATCTAGAAGCGTCGTGCGCTCCCGCGGCCCTTTTTTCTACCTGCGACGCGCTCGCGCCGCGTCTGCGGTGACTCGATCGTTGACCTTATTGCGTTGTTATAAGGTTGTAAATGGCGCGCGCGGGGTTTGTACCGGCTTCGCGAATACTCTCGGCGCGGATCGCGTCTGTCCGTCACAATTATGGATGTAGATTAGTCTCGAACACTCGACTTTATGTCGCGATGTCTCGATGGTTCCGGCTCGTTCGTAACACTGCCCTCCTCTTAGATATGCTCGTCCCGAGCATCATCATCATTGTGAACCACCTTGTAGGGACCTGCCCATCTTGTCTTCCTCAAAGCCACTGGTATTTGTTCTCCATGTTGCACCGACGTTATAACGTTGAAGGTGTCCTGGCCTCCTGGTAGATGGACCTTCCACTGCAGCTTCCCAGGTTCTCTGAGGGCTTGTCCTCATCAGTCGTACAACATCTTCTTTTGTCTCCTGTTTGAGGCAGCGCTTCCATTCCTGCGGGCGTCTCCATGAGAGAGTGTCAGCACGCCTGTCGTTCGCCTGGGAGACGATCTTTTTCTGGGCTTTGTCCGTTCCAGTCAGCACCAGACCCTTAGCCCTGGCTGTTTCTCTCTCGTTTCCCTGACTCCTTTTAGAAGCTGTAGCCTCTAGATTCCTTGACATTTCCTTAAGTCGACGAAGGTGTTCATCTATCTTGCTCATAATCAAATCAGCAAGTTTAGATGCTTGCTGCTCCTTGTTGGGACAGCTCAACTGCAAATGTCCCCTTTCTCCACATCTGTAGCACATGGGACCAATTCTCTTCTTCTTCGGCGGATAAGACGTCTTCACCTGTTGCACTTCCTCAAACACTTCTCGTACCCTGTGCACCGGTCCAATATCACGCCGCGCAACTTCAACCTCAAGGGCATGAGCTAAGGCTTCCTTCAGAGAGGTATGGTGGCTCAACCCTACAGCAGCCCTAACTTCCATGTCCCTTATTCCATCAATAAACGATTGCAGTATGATGGAGTCCACCATTTTCTTTTCAGCAGATGGATATGCCTTGCGACCGATCTTTTCAATCTCTAAGGCCCACTGCTGCAGACCTTCACCCGAGCGTTGACACCTTTCCCGTAATTGGGCACGAAACACAGGCTCCAGATGTTTTTCTCCATAGCGTAATTCGAGTGCCTCCATCAACTCTTTAAATGTGCTCCCCGTTGATGGTAGCGCCTCCAGAACTGAAAGAGCCTCTCCACGAAGAGCAACAGCAAGAGCTGCCAGGCTCTGTTCATCCGACCACCTGTTGGCACTGGCAACGGTTTCAAATTGCCGACGGTAGGCGGTCCAAGAAGTGGTGCCGTCGTAATATGGTGCTTTTATCCAAACTGCCTGGTTGATAAAGACACTCGCCGCAGCAGGTCCTGCAGTTTCCAATCGCAGTACCTTCTTGCATAGCTCAGCGACTTCTGCCCTTAAGCTGTCCAGGTTGGCCTCCACATTAGTGACCCTCTCTTCAACCTGGTCCATGGTTTTCCGAAGGTCTTGCACCATATCACGCACTGAATCTACGCCGCAGGTTACTTTTTGTTCCGTTTGGTGGTATTCTTCAAGCATGTTGTCCTGTTTCTGGAGCACTGAACCTACGTCGAAGGGTAGTTTTTGTTCCGTTTGGTGGTATTCTTCAAGCATATTGTCGTATTTCTGGAGCGCTTGTTCCATCATCTGCATTAATCTGTCAAAATCCGATACAGGTTGTTCTTGAGATGACGGTGAGGCCTTATAGGCAACGTCACTTGAAACGGCCTGCACAGTTGACCTGGCCTGATCGGCGAACGTGGCTTGGTTGGTGGAGCCGATCGGCATCTCCCGATGGTCACTTGAAGTTCCCTGACGAGCAGTTGCCGTGGCCTCCGCAGCCTGTTGTGCTCTTGTTCTGACGCCGGTAGTTTCTTCCCACGGAGTCACTGGCATTTCCAAATCCCACTTCTGACACCAAATGTTACGAACGTGGGGATCGGGATTTGGATTAAAAACCGTTGACTTGATAGAAAAATTTATTCGACGATAAACAAGTCACAACACGATCACAAGTCACACCACAATCACAAGTCACCACACAATCACAAGTCACAACACAATCACAAGTCACAACACAATCACCGTAGCCAAATCACACAGAAAATCGAAGTCCGTAGGTCGCCTAGGTCGTACACTCAATCGCACTAAACACTATGTTCACAGGGTTCTTCGTAGTCCGTAGGTATCGCTTAGGTCGCAGGTATAGTCACTCGTAATCACTTGTTCGCACTTATCACTCCGAAAGCTCAGATTGAACTCGACTGACTCCCTACTTGAGCCGTATTTATATCGCCGGCAACGCGATACTAGATAATTCGGCCGTCCCGAGAAAGTACTCGCGCGCGAACAATAGCCCTCTTGATAACACGCGATGTATCTAGAAGCGTCGTGCGCTCCCGCGGCCCTTTTTTCTACCTGCGACGCGCTCGCGCCGCGTCTGCGGTGACTCGATCGTTGACCTTATTGCGTTGTTATAAGGTTGTAAATGGCGCGCGCGGGGTTTGTACCGGCTTCGCGAATACTCTCGGCGCGGATCGCGTCTGTCCGTCACAATTATGGATGTAGATTAGTCTCGAACACTCGACTTTATGTCGCGATGTCTCGATGGTTCCGGCTCGTTCGTAACAATAATAACGATTTAAAAGAAGCTTTAAGATTACTCTTAAAGTTTTAAAAAGCATATTATTGTATTTAAATTGTAGTTATGGATATTGATAAAATAATTTTAGTTAGCCCATCAGCTCCCAAGCATCCATAATATAAGCTTCGAGATTAGTTTGGGGCAATTGGTGTGTTAGTCCAAGAAATTTATTATTTATGTGTTTCTTAATACTACTTTATTCACCAGTTAATATTTAATGAGTCTGCAAAATTCGATTAAAATTACATGTTGAAAATGAACCTATGATGTGTTTTTTCCAAAAAGTAGGTATTGCATTTAAATTTCGGCCGACCTTGTTCTGATGAGTACGAGAGGCGGTAGACACTAAACAAGAAATAACGTAACCTTAGGTCATGAACACCAAATGTAATATTAGGATATTTAGGATTTGACGCCCACTCATATTCAAACTAGTAGTTTCCGCCCCCTAACTTTTGCGCTACAAGTAAATGGTGGCCTCTTTTACTACACTTTGATTTATCTAGATAATTTTTCCCCAAATTTTATTTAAGAGAGTTGGAGCTTTGTGGATCTTCCACTCGAATGAGTTGTTACCTTAACCTTACAGAAGACCACATTGAAGTAGCACTTCGTAAATGTTGTGCTATGTTTCTGCTGGGGAGTAGGGTTGCCAGAGCTCTGTTGAGAAGTTATGGGGTTTTAAAGGGAGGCAACGCATCTGCGCGACCCTTGTACGGTTGTTGATGTCCATGGCTAGCGGTGATCACTTACTATCAGGTGACCCTTTTGGTTCGTTTGCCTCTCTATCATATAAAAGAAAAAAGTTTAATGGCAAGTAAAAAATTGTATCTCAAAAAGAAGTTTATGTTTAAGTAAGTACTTGGTCTACTTTTCTAACTAGAAAAAAAGCGAATTTTTCATGCACTAAACTCAGTTACGTGACGTGGCCAAAAACATTACCTAATTTATAGCAATATCTTAATATTTTGCATAATCATACCGTTATCTTAATGTCATCTATCTATCATTAGATTTCCTGTATATGGCCAACAGCTAGAGGCCACGTATCTCATTGGTTTCTGCTACATCAGTAATTGTCTGTTTCGCTATTGTTTGCGGGTGATGGTGTACGTTGTTGGTCGGCTTGTTTTGTTATGCTAATAATGCTTTTGTCTATGTATTTGCATGTTTTTCTTTTCATATTGGATTTATCATGGAAAGAATAGGTTAAATATTTAACTATTTGTAACGCGGTGTTCGCTATGGACCAGATTTGCTTCGTCAAAGTTAAGGGTAGCCTAAGAAGAATACCTTATAACATTTTGGTTTAACCACCTAAAAGTCGGTGTTTTGTTTATCATCATCAGCATTATTTCTGTATTATAAATTGAGGCACTTTCGTTCCAAAGATTAAGATTACTTAGTATTTTTTAGGGAAACATTATGAATTAACCTAGTTCTTTATTTGGAAGTATAAAAGTCTCTTAGCCGATAGATTAAAACGTGAGAATAGTCATGGTTTTTATTAAAATCATTTTCTTAGAAGCAAAACAGCTGTTTCCTCGTTGACGTTGATACAGACATCAAAAATTATGGTAATTAATTCGAGTATGAAAACAAAGTCAGCGTTTTCCTCTGACTTTGTTTTCACTTTACCAGCATCTACCTAAACTTTGACACTTGCGTTAATATTAGTAAACACAGCTAAACTTGTGGCTAATCATGCCAGAGGCGACCTAGTCGTCGTTACGTCAGAGATTAGCCGAATGACGGGCGAACACGTACTGACCTTGATAATGGAAACCTATTTATTTATAGGGCGTACACAGATAGTGCATTGACTTGACATGTTTTATGCGATGCCAACGAGTATGACTAGCCAAAGATTGGGTGGGTATTTATACGCAGGGTTTTTATAGTCACAATTAATATTTTTTGAAAATGATATATTGAAGCAGCAGAAGGAATGAAAGCCTAAAGTATCTGGATAAAATTATTGTCCAAAATATTTGCTAGCGAAATGATAATGGTTACCAATTTGGGATCGTTTTCGATATTCGTTGTATACCTATCCTTGTAAAATGGATCTTTGGGGAAACGCTTTTGATATTTCATCCTGTTAACGCCTCAATTTTTAGAAGAGTATTTGAATAATTTATGGATTGCGTCACTTCGTGGATCAAAGTGATACTCGGTGGTCTATTTACGTATCCCCCTCTGTAGAGTAAAAAGTATTGAGTCATTAGAAGAAGTTTAGTTGCGAAATCTTGAAAGTTAGAAATTGAGTACGTAATCGTTATGTTTAAAAAGAAGTTGAACCAACCTTTTATGGTTTCTCAAAAGGTAATTCCATGCTTTTTCTTTCAAAGTTAGCCCTCACTTCCCGTTAGAGGCATTAAACGATGTTTCGTTCTTACGTGTAATGTTATCATCACCGTGTTTGGCTGAGGCCCAAAATAAATACGAAAACACTTGCCATTCTTCAAAGTCATTTCTCGGACGAATATAATATGTTATAAGAATATTTAAGAGATTTTAAAGGCAGTAATTTTGTTTCAAGAGCATAACCGAGAAGTTAAATAATGATAAAATATGCTAAAGCTTCGCAGTTAACAAATATAAGACGAAAGCACTTTCATCGTGAATTCACAGGCATTTTCTATTTCTCTATCATTGAGTCATAAAAAAAACACACAAAATTGAGTCATACTTGAAGAATATTGCACAAATTGTGTGCTGTTTTCGTGAGATGGGAAGTGTTAACTCACGTTAATACGTAAACATATTGCGTGGGCTTTGGTAAGATCAAGGTTTATTTTAAATAGAATCAAAGTCTGGGATTTTTCCAAAAGCTCAGTAAACTAGATATGATTTAATATGGTAGCAGTTTTCAGTAGAGTGGAGTAGGGTACTCGATTTGATAACAGATTATAGTCATATTGATTCGAGGTACGTTGTCCCCGTCACGTCGGCATCCGCAGACTTTATGTCAGCACAGCACACATGAGTCAGTTGTTTACTTAGGTACTTAGCTAACGTGTGCCAACTTTTAAGTTTGTGACAAGACCACCTGAAAATTGTGCAAGTGTGACGAAAGAGTTATCCCATTCACTTTTACTTTCTTCTAAGTTTACTTTCTATGATAATGTCAGCATTGTCAGGTAAATGAGTATCATATTTTTGCTTATAGAAAAAGAGAAAAAAATACAATCACTTAAGGCTCACAGATTCTTTCGTGTCTTGATGAATTAAAAGGAAAAGAAAACTTGCTTCCTTGTTCAAGGGTAATTTTAACTACAAATTACAACACAGAACAATCAAAAATAGTAAAATATCTTCATAATTTAAGAAATAGTTTAATATTGTTTCTTAGTTCATTATAACATGTGGACTCGTAAGTCCAATTTTGGTCGGATTGTATTGGCACACCTTATCAGAACGGAATAAATCATGAGTAAATATAATCCCATAATATTGTAGATAACGGTACAATACCGCGTATTTTTGATAAGAGTTTAACTTAATGGATGTAGTCATTAATCATTTCTATTTTAGGTTTAATTAATCACTAAGGCTTATCCAAATTTTGTGAAAAAAAGCACGACACAACACATTGTGTTTTGCTGTAACAGAAAATGCTTATTGATACATAATGCATTTCTTGTCATAAACAAAAATAAAGGCCGATTACAATTTTCCTTCCTTGACTGTTTGATCATATTCAAAGAAAACATTTCTGGCTATAAAGCGCTGATTAGTTACTAAGCATATAGTTGCATGATATTCTGTCACCAGTTTTATTATCTTTATATGAATATATAGTCGTTGATAAGAATTATTAAGGGTGCAGCATAACACATCCCTCGTACGAACTGGGTATTGTTCGGTTCTGTTATGGCGCTCCGACATTAAACCAATTATACTTTTTTGAAATGAGGCCTTAGTTTTACTGTCAAAAATATGGCGAACGTCAAAGAGATCTCTATAATGCCCCGTAAATAATCTATAACTTCCGCGGTTAATTAGCTTGAGCAAACTTTGTTAGGAAAGTCAGATTTTGAAACCACAACTTTTATTATATCTGTAACACGAATACTATACATAATTCACTTATCACTACATTTTATCATAAAATCACTGGATACGCTTGTGTGGTTGGCCACACAAGGTCACCTAATGGCGTCCACAATTTTATAATAATATACTCATTTCTCTAATGACCCGATATTGACCGCATATCGTTCTAATCGGCCATTTTAAAACACAACTAATTGTCACCATGCACTACCATTGCACGATACACTGCTTAATATAAAAAAATGTAACTTTCTCTTGTAGTTAGTTATTGCAAAACTTTATTAATGTTTAATTGTAAGTCACTTGTTGTTCGTAAGCTATATTTGTTATATGTTGTCAACGTCTGTTTTATTGTTATTTGTTGAAAAAATATTTAAAAATTATGGAATTAAATTAGGGCTGGTTCACATATTACAAGTATGTTCAGAATATTGAGATAGAATTTAATCGCCTGATAAGATTTACAGGCTTAATAATTTCATTCAAGAAATCCTTCTTTGTAAAATTGTCATTAATTATGATTATTAAAATTTGATAAAGAAGAGTAGTAGAATAGTTAATTTATCCAGTTTAGAGTAATAAATGTTACACATTTAACTATTCAATAAGATTAAATATTCAATAAAAAGCCTGTCATAAAAGTTTTGTAAATAATTTACGGTTTGTAAAAGTTGGACATTTTAGATAAACATCTTTTCGATGTCAATTTTAATGGATTTTATATGACACGATTTAAGGAATAATTTTAGTGGGGAACCGTGTCAGGGAATCATTGCAGTTAATATTATAATTACTTAATAACGAATTCATTGGATATAATAATTGAACGAAAGATTAGTAGAGAGCCAGTCCTGTAATAAAAACATAACCTCACTTTTTTTTGTAACAAACATTTTTGTTTCCACACAGCTCGAACAATGACAATGTGAGGCATACGTTCGGCAGTGGCCTGGATGCTTCGGTAGGTAAGAAAGTGACAGTGAAGAAGGAACAGTGCTCCTCCGGAGGCTCCAAGCCAAGGTTAGGGAGTTAAGGGATCGAGGGTCATCCATAAGTAGGATTGGGAAACTTATTCAAGAACTAGAGTTGTTGAGACTTTGAGCGTTATCGGAGTTTGATTTCGTGTCGACCATTGATTTTAATCTATACTAATAAAATAAAGCTGAAGAGTTTGTTTGTACGCTCTATTCTTAGGAACTGCTGATTAGCTGATTTTTTTTTGTTTTGGATAGAGTCAATTTGTCGAGAAACGCTTTAATTAAGCTACTTATAGTAATCTAACTAGTCGCTAGATTTGCCACGACCCCAGAAATCTGTGGCATTACTTTTATTCATGTGATGTGCGTTGGTTATTCCAAAGTGAAGTGATTGTCTCTTCACATTTTCTCAACCTAATGTTTTGAATATATGGTCTCGACTTATTTTGCTATCCTGCACGAACTACGTGTGCGATAATAGTCGAGGCGAAAGCGAAGTTCGATAATGCTCAAAGTGGAAAATTGTCTAGAGGCCAAGGCCTGTACGTATGTACATTGGTTTTCGTAGAGCGTCTTCATTGTTTAACCATGTTTTGGATGTACTGACGACTTTCATAGACCTGTGTTTGTAAAACTTAAAGGTGTAGTAGGAACTAGAGTACTATTGTATAGGTTTTCCTATTTTCTAAAAATATTGGCTTGGATACAAAATGTACCATTTCTGTATTATCCCATATTTTACCTTACGTGTATATTTAAATCGAAATGTAAAATTGAACAAATACATTAATTTATGTATTGTAATGTATTTGACGACCCGCTTGGTGTAATGGTCAAGATGTTGCCTATTACGCAAGAGGTCGCGGGTTCGATCCCCGCACAGGACAAACATTTGTGTGCATGAACATGTCTGTTTGTCCTGGTCTGGGTGTTATATGTATCTATTTAAGTATATTTGTAATACCACTGTTGATTCTGATGTCTGTAACACAAGTGCTTAAGCTACTTAACACAGGGTCAGATCAATGTATGTGATGTTGTGAATATTTATTTATTATTTATTTATTTAATGTATATTACTTTGAAACTTTTTAGTGATAAAACATCACTTATACTTTTGCAAAATATCTACTTATCTCATTCGCAATGACATACAGGCTTCAAGTCTGTATGCAAAGCAAATTTTCGCAAGTGAGGAAAATATTTAATACTAACTCTTAAATAATTTATTGAATTCATAATGACAAAATTCAATGTCATTGTGTAAAATATGTCTCTTAAGAACGGAAAAATACTTTTACCTACATTTACCTTCTCCAATACTTTTGTTAAACTTGAATGCTTCACGAATTATTTTTGTACCGACGCCTTATTTCAAAACGTCAATCATCACAAGTTATTATATTTAATAAATCCAGTGACGTATGAGCTTATAATTTTGTAAATAATCAAGGTAAAAATAAACAGAACTTAATTTGATAAGTATCAGTTGATCCAGTGTTACGGGTTTCTAAGAAAGTATTCGATTTAGAAAGAAGTTTTGATGTGAAAGAAACAAAAGATAATAAAGATAGAGGTAATGGTATGATTTCTCTGCACCCGGCTAAGTAGCTTGAACTTGTTTTAACTTCTGTTTTATTGAAATACAAAACATGCCTGCGCATTGTGAAAACAGTAAAGTTTTACAAAATGAATGTTTTAGTGTTATAGCCTTTCTAGTAATTATTAGATTTAGAAAGAAGTTTTGATGAAGAACCCTGCACCTACACAGATTAAATTGTGTAATTTCTTTGTGAAGGCTACCCAGCATGCATTGACATAATCTGGTTCGTTAAAATTTAATTCTGCTCGCGCTCGGTTAATAAAGAAACAGTAGTTTTACAAAAAATAATACTATTTTTATAAAAAAAAAATGATGTCTAATTTTGTAAACACGGATGTTTCATATCGCATGAATGTTATCAATCTCATCTCTGAATATTTTACACACGTGGTTTATTTGCTCAGATGTGTTCACTCTTTAATGTATATTGTATAATTGCTCCGTACTTACATAGCGATAATGATCGACATTGTAGTTTTGAATATGTTAATCCCATAACAGGGTTTTACATTTTAATTTGATGTCAATATACAAGTTTTGAATTTACGTAATGTTCATTTTTGCCTTGATCTTGAATGTGTATACTATTGAATGTAAGAGTCAATTTCAACTCAGTGGTGTCTTAATCTGGTCTTTCCATAAAGACCAACTATTGTCTATACAAGCATAAGTTTTAAATATAATGTAGGGTCAGGTATTAGAATTATTTAATTCTTAGGGTATTTGACCATGGCTCAAACTTTAACGAGATTGATATTATTGAAAAATAACTGCATAAAGCCCCATTGGGAAAAATTTTGTCATTTTACATGTCTTCAATTCTCGGTATACACGTTTAATCTCTAAAGTAATCTTTCTTTTTAATTCTTAAACATTAAATCTTAGTTAATATTCGACCTATTTTGGAACTTTGGAGGATTGGAATAACTAATATTACTAGTCAGTAATTCGTTTCACGTACCATAGTACTATAATGCAAATTAGCAATCTTTGTTCCGTAATGTGAAATTTTACGACGCGTAACGAATTTTTCCTCTATCTTTATGTTCAAACGGCCATTTTGTCGTAATATGCAGATTTTTAAATACATTTATGATATACATAAATGTACAAAAAAGTGGTATAAAATACTTGTCAAATACCCTATTGATAGATACTGTAGCAGTCTAAAAGGGTGGTATTTTGAAGTTTCATGCCTTTAAAACTTTTTAATTATAACTATTTCAAATCTTTTTACTATACTGATTGGAATAACTATAAGCAGTTATTCATAAAATTAATTATTTATTTACAGCACAAAAGGCTGTAAAAATTCAAAATTACACCACCTTATAAATACATATACTGAAAGTAGGTATCTAGATTAATGATACGTGCAATATGTTTTCCATCCCTTGTTCAAACTGTACCTTTTTAATTTGTATCATCATTTTACTTTTTATTCTTAATTTTTTATTGCTATTTTTTTAACCATTTACATTCTTTTCGAACTTCATTATTTTAAGATTTTTTACATCCAAGGTTGTTACCGAGAGTAAAATATTGAGTTTATTCCAAAAAACAATTGGATAGATTCCAATACGAGAACTGACGATGCGTTTTTGATGTCAATTAACATTATGTATTTGGCAAACATGTTGTATGAATTCTATTTCGCGATGTCGATTAGATCTAATGTTTTGTATTATTATTACAAGAATAACGATTTGAGACTCTTTCGTCTTCCTTTGGCAAGTAATATTTTGTGTTATTTTGTGGACATCACAAAATACCTAGACAAATCGTTGTCACAAATACTGTGCAAATTGAGTATTATTAGCTGTCTCATTACATTTTATTGAATAGCAACATCAATTTAATTATCTTCATTGTAAAAGCATTTACTTGCTTTATATCTTCTTTTTTCTAGGTATTTCGTTTTTTTTTCATTGGCAAATCACCTCAGTTCTGGCAATATCTATGCCAATGAATGCAATCTTTCGGACATGGCTTTCTAAGTGTACCATTTTCAATTATAATTAACTAGAATAAAACAAGTAAATTACTTGAGAATAAGGTAAATAATAGAAATAGTCATAACTTATAGGGTTGTCAGAATAATAGTTAAATCTTGGTTCGTACTTAATAAAGATTAGAGAATATTTTATTACAGAATAGAAAAAGAAGACGGTTACACTTAGAAGCCCAACTTATTTATTTCGTTTTAGTGCTTACTCATAAAATGGGCTCAAATTTTCTGCTTACATTCTGCTATTACTTTAAGTCAGTTCGTTTGTATTTTTACTCAATGTTCGCCTAATATATGAACTCAGTTTAGGCGAACTTATCATGAACTCATTACAAATAGTATAAAAATGCGTAATTTGATTACGCATTCATCATCATTTAGAATATTGCCATATTTTGCCGTTAAGGTATTTTTATTTATTCTCATAGTTTACGGTCTCATCGCATTTAGATAATAAATGAATCATAATATCTAGATTGTTCCGTTTTCTTCTACTCAACTATTTCAAAAATGAATAATTAACTGCATAATTTTACTTTTTCTTCATATTACAATATAGTGCCAGCTAGTTTCAATTGTATATGGAGTAGTTTATTGTTATTAATATTATTTATAAGATTTTATTCTTTAGTAAAATAAAATGGAACTGTTCTATTAAATTTGTGTGATGTAGGAATTTGAGGGTTACTTAATTAATAGATCAATAATTATAAAATAATGAGCCTATTAATAAAAATGGTGTGCCCAGAAAATAATTGGAATGCAGCACCAAAATGGAAAGGGTCGCAATTTCAACTTGAAGCGATTTTGGAAGTTGTTTTTTAAATATTGGCAAAAATACTTATTTGACTTTATCTATTTTATCTATTTAAAATCCAGTCAATTAAAAGCTGCTATTAATTTAATTGCTCGCAATATTCAGTTTTGATTGGCCCTCAGAACGGGATAACTACCTAACAGTCAATTTTCAAGTCATTCCATTTATTTTATAGTTACTTTATTGCTTCTCTTATCAAAGCAATTTAATTCACTGACTGAAATTTTCATGCACAATTTTTTTATCTAACGCCTAACATTGAAATTGCGTATGCATATTTATTCAAATAAAATTTGTTATTTTTATTCCTTTTTTGTATAATTGGCAGATTTATTAATGATTATAAAGTAACTATCGAAATGATAAAAGATCAAATGAAATTGTTTTGTTCGTTGTAAATATTTTATACTGTGTCTGTGATTTTTCAAGGTGTAACGACTGTCATGACAAAATTATTTATTTATAATTATTTTAATAAATGTTTTAACTGTACTTTTTTATTGTTTTATTTAGTATCCATCTAATACGATTTGCGAGTGAAGTGTGTTTGATTACTAATAAAGGCAATTAACCAAAATTAATACCTAGATGGATTGGAAATTTGAATTTAAAACCTAAAATAACACACTGATTTTTTTGAAAATAACTTCGCTAAAGAATGGTTTTGTATAGTTTGATTAAAAAAAATTAGATTTTATCCTTAGATAGTGACTGAATAAAAATCATCCAATGAAGGATACTTACTACTTCTACTTACTATACGTAGGATACTTTAATATAAAAACATAATATTCATTACATTTAACACAATTAAATCAAAGATTTATTAAAAAAACATTTAAGTATGAACACTGAATTAAATACACGAATCTCAAAATATTCAAGTTACAATAATAATTTCTAAGCAACACTTTAGTGTTAATTTATTCACGAAATACCCTTCAATCTAGAAAATACTATAAAAACAAACTGAAATCCATCCATAAAATTATACATAATCTTCATATTTTCTCCACAAATCAGAACAGATAAACTCAGTTTTAATATCACTAAGCTTCGATGAAGGAGACTTGCTTTATTTAAATTACATCAGACCAGAGAGCGGGAGAGACACCAGATTTAAGGGAGTCGAGAGAGAATTTTACACTGGGGGCTTGGTTTTACCACCACACGAAACAAACATTGGTGTAAGTTTACCAAATAATAATATAATTGATTGGTTTTTCAGATCACATCTCGAGTTTGACAAAAACGACTTTTTGTCATGCGCAATGGATATCAAGTAAGAAATAAGAATTTCAACAGCCAAAGATCAATTTCATTACAAGAAGTAAAGAACATCACAATATATAATATTTTATAAGAGCTTATTTTATACCAGTGTACTTTGTTATCTAATCTTGTATTAATTTATTCTTAAAGGCGCGTTGCGCTAATTACATTTTATAAATTCTTGTTTTGATAAATTTTCAATTTGTGTTTTCGTCATGACTTATCTTTACAGTATTGAGCAATTTATTTTTAATTTGAGACCTTTCGAGAAAAAAAATATATTTCATGGATATAATTATATTGGTCGTGACGGTATTCGAAGTGTAATAAATTACTGTGTGTAAAAAAAGTTTTAGTGAAGTTGTTATTAAAAGATCAAGACTGTTATCCGTATGTTTAAATGATGCATTTTTACTAAACATGGCAAGTTTTGTAATTCTTAATGTTTTGTTTTTATACGTTTACTATAAGTAAGTAACACCAACGCCTATGTGTAGAGTTAAAAATTAAAAATATGCTACTTTTACGTATAAGCGTTTTACAAAATAAAATAGAATTTTTACCTAGATTTCAAGTTATAATTTAAATTAAATTTGTGTTTTTTTAGAAGCCCCAAACAAGCCAAGTAAAAACTTGGCTTAAACAATTTATTCCACAGCCATGAAATAAAATTTAATTACCCACAGATTTTTATCACTATTTGATTAACTTCGGTGGGACAACGGACATCATTTGTGTTTATTTTATTATTTTATTGAAATATTCGTAGTAGATCTGGTGCTCACACAGTGGTGACTCGTAAAATTTAGCGCTAATAAATCATAATTCATACTGTAAATATTAAATATTGGCTTCTGTAAGTAGCTTATGTGAGCATTAAACTTAGATAGGTACAGTAGCGATTTTTGCCCGCAGCCCTCAGTTATCCAAGGTTGTTATAATACAATAATTGCAGTGGCGGATTTACAAATTTGCCGCTAGTAGGCTATTCAATTTTTGCCGCCCCTACTGACCTTTGAAATTCAATACGTTAGTTTAATCCCGTTATTAGAATGATTGTTCCCCGTTCGTCCCGTTATTAGGGCGATATCTCTGTATAGTCTAAGATCCCGCCATACAACGACCTTCATCGAGATGGTTATTGGATGAAATATATTTTATACACAATTTTATAAAAAGTTATATAGATAGTTGTTGTGTGAAATATTTTATAAAAAATATTCCACACAACAACTATCACCACCGTTTCCAGTTTCTCCAAATTCGAAAGTATTCCCATTATAAGCTTTTCAGTATAATCGTCTTTGATTGATTTCAAAGTCTGAATAACTACGTGCCAGTGCGTGCAAAGAATCCCTTAAACTTTTACAAGCGGCCTCTCTGGCTGACCTCCTTGCGAATTCACTCTGTTCAGGGTGTTGCCTTTCCCGATTTCACTCATTATATTAACCAGCGTTAATTGTGTCGAGTTTACAAAAAAAGTCAGATAACTGAAGATAATTAGACCAAGGTTTGGTGGAAAAACATATACACGAAGTTGTGGAGAGACTGTGCTCGTGCTAGGCTCCGAAGATCCTGTGTCACGAGATTTTTTATTTTATCTTTATTGAAACGAAAATCATGTTCTCATAAGTACCTAAGTCTTAAATACAGTGCATTTATATATATAAATATATATATGGATTGTGTTTACGTGTAATTATATTTCTTTCTGTAATAAACAAAATAGCAAAATTTTGCCGCCCCTCTAAATCTGCCGCTCTAGGCACTAGCCTACTCAGCCTACTGGTAAATCCGCCACTGAATAATTGGTATATGTTATGGTACGTTTATTAAAGCAGATAACGTAAGTAGCAAGACAATGCGGGTTGCTATGCCTGTTCGAATTCCACTTGCAGCTATTAGTGTCCTACCAACATAAATGAATGCAATGCTATCTTGCAATCTAATGACCCAAGCAGCACAATATGGGTACCGTAATTTCGACTGTCATATACCATTTAAAATACATTGCTAGCTAGACACACCGAACTTCGGACGTGTTTTTTCGGCTAGTTGTGTTTCTACACAAAACAAGCTGGTAAAATTGAATAAAACTGTTATGAACAGATATAAAAGTGTTTTAACATTGTGTAAGCATAATATAAAGTTATTATTTATAAAAGTTATTTTCCTTAAATAGCATTGAATCAGTTATAATTTTATCAAATATGTAAGTGTTTGAAGTAAACGTTTTTTCTTTCTTTCTTTCTTTGCCTACAACTGCGTAGGCATTACGTGTTACCGATAAGACCCTGCTCAGGAAACCCAAGACAAAGCCTGTGGTTAGCGGATGACAAAGTCAAATACTAATTCATGTTTTAAGTAACTCGAAACGTGACAGATAGGCAAAATGCAGAATTGCTGGGTACAGTTAATTAATTACAGTGAGAAACGTGTGCCAGAAGGCGTGGAGATACAACGGATAATAAATAGATATGTCCCAATCCAATTTGAAGATTTTTTTTAATTGTAATTACCTATTCATACTCTTTTCTTTTGCAAGTGTAGGCAGGAGATCACATACGCTAGTTTGCATGATCTTGGTCGACAACATTCTCGCGGCCGTACGGTTAATTGTAAAAATTTAATCTTTTTATTCAGTCACAAAATTACTTCAGAAACTTTTAGCCCCACAGTTCTTTCTGCTGTCCCCACCTCTTTCTTGTTTCATTTTAAATTTTTTTGTACTATGAATTAGCCCCGCATTTTATACTTATCATCATACGAATGGATAATAATACACGGTCACCGATCCATTGTTTAGAGACCGGTAACACGGCTTGACAAAACTTTTGCACATTTATGTTATTTTATGTAGGTAAATATATATTTACGTATATCTTGTAAAGTACGCTAGTCAAATGGCATTTAACCTTTTGAACGCCACGGTCGGCACTGGACGACAAATGAAAAAGTGCCCAACACGCCACCGTCGTGTATGGCCGACGAGAAAACGACATTTTTAAAACACAAAATAAACATACTAAATCAACTTTTCTGTGTTTCTTTTTCCTATTATTTAAAAGTACTTTAATGATGTATTGTAAAATGGCACGAAGATATATCCATCAGTTACATTTCACTAGCAAAAATTATCACTAAATATTGCTAACCCAAATGGTGTTCTCCTCACGCCACAGTCGGCAAGACACGACAGCTAGTGATGGGTAAGTTAGGTAAATTAAATTTGGAATTTATGAAATATTTTATTGAAAGCAGCTTACTACTACATCGATAATATTTGTTTAATAGCAACTATTTGTATCTGAATATTTTTAATGCGTAATATTTATGAAATTATTGAAAAATGATTACTATTTATATTTATCGATCGATAGTTAACTGTTCACTCTCGCGCATCCCTACGGAACAGCGCATAGACAGTTACCTGTACGCCACAGTCGGGAAGACACGTCAAGCGGTGACGTCATTAGCGCTACGGGAGACTGCTAGTGATGTCCTATCCTATTATAATTTATAACGGGGAGTGTAATATGAATAAAAATGGATAGCAGTCAAATGACTACCGAAGAACTCCTTCGTGTGTTAGGAAGTGTAGAAGACGATGATGAATAAAACTTTCAAGATCTGAACGCTTTTGTTTCATTGGGTTACCAAAATACCTACTTATATTAGAAATTTCATTAAGTGCGCGAAGGCACTTTTGAGCTCCTAGATTGAACTACTGTTCTAAACAAATGAAATTAAAAAAAATAGAATGTTATCTCTTAAATAGTCGAATAGTTCGTAGCGGCCTCTGATTTTTTAGATGTCATTGATTTTACTTAGAAATTATTCTAAACCAAAAAACGTCGAAAATCGCTTTAAGATCGCTGTGAATCTCACCTATGCGATAATATTATTAAACAAAATTTATACCAGAATAATTGTTACTTCATAATATTTTATAATGAATTTATTATCTTATTTCGATAAAAACTATAAATACAACTGCAAAATTACTACAGAATATGTGCCGGCCGTCCGAACTCAGCTTTTTTTCGCAAAGTGAAAATTTTATATACTAAGCATGAATTTATTATACTATTTCCATAAAAACGATAAATACAACTGGAAAATTACTATAAAATGTGAAAAAGGGCATTTTACGCAAAAATCATGATCGAGATGTAACAAGCCTCTTTAAGTAAAAACGGAGAAAATCAACTAAAGCTAAGTAATTAATTCGTACTCTAATAGACAACCCTTTCTTTACCTTGTTGTTTATAATTTATAATAATAATTATAAGTTTACTTGAAATGTCACATCATTACCTCGCACGCAAGAAAGCTGTCAAAGGTCGTGCCAACCACGCCAGAGTCGGGTCTTCCCGACAGCGAATGCCTACACGAACGAGATTAGTGATGTATCTTATTATTACCTGATTTATTCGTTTGTAGTTCTAATGTCTACTTTTACTTTGTATAGAATTTTGTAACTGCTGTTAAATAATACGAAATCAAAAAAATATATTTTATTTCAAAAATATGTGACGAATAGCAGAGATTAAATCGCTTATTGACAACTTATCGATAACATCGTTGGCATTCCTATTTTATTTGTAGGTATTTGCTCTGAATTTATGGCTTGGCGTGGGAAGGGCGCCGATGCGTTTGACCACTGGCGTTCTAAAGGTTAACATTGTTTTCAAATGTACCGTGCGAAGACCGTTGAGGTATTACTTCTAACGTACGTAGTAGTATCTCAATGGCGAAGGCAGATATTATTTTCAACGGATATCCTGTAGTGTCCTCAGAACTACCTATATGTCACTACAGTATACGCCGATGTCTGAATTAAACAATGTTTGCAAGGTTCCAGAGCATACACACAGGCACAGGTTACATAAAAGAACAGAGGTAATATTTAGATGAGACCATCGAAAAAGTCGTAAGTATCTAGGTACGAGGTTTTCCTAAAAGGGGATCAAATTTTTCCTCTGGTTTGACATGCGACCGAAACATCGCTTTCAATGGTATTTTTGAAAAGAGAATCGAACTAGTGGCAATCCTACAAAATCCGCCATTTTGAAAAAATATCTCTTTTCGGCGGCCAGTCTTGAAACTCATGTCAATCGACAGAGTAAGTAAGTGATAACCACGAAACAGAAAAAACTGGTAAAAACAGTGGAAGTGCAAAGTAGGCATGGCACGCGTGCCACAATTGAGCACAGTCACTGTTATGCTTACTTGGTCCCAAGTCATAGAGTAAAGATTTGGTCCCAGTCGTTTTCTAACATTGCCATCGAGTCGCTAGTCTCGGGTCATATTTATTTCTTCGTAGCTATGCCGTATTGTTCTATTTTAGAGGGAAAAATGATAGTAGAAAATCTTAAAACTGGAGGTGTTTCGTACCATCGATATGTTACACTTTACTAGTTTTCAAATAAAATCCTAGTTAATTTCAATTTACTAATTATTTAATAGAACGTCTCGTTAAAAACAACCTTATGAGGTTGACATAAAGTTAATTTTGGATTGATTGTATTCACTTTTTCGTTCTCGAAAGTTCTTCGCTACTCAATTAGTGATGTAGTTGGGTCGGATATTAGTTAATCGATAGAAATCGATTAAAGTAAACTTGTAATCTATACTAACATTATAAAGAGGAAAGGTTTGATTTTTTGTTTGTTTGTATGAATTGAATAGGCTCCGAAACTACTTGGCAGATTTGAAAAATTCTTTCACTGTTGGAAAGCTACATTCACCCAGAGTAACATAGGCTATATTTTATCCCGGTACGGGAAGTAGTTCCCCCGGGACGCGGGTGAAACCGCGTGACGGGCCGCTAGTTTAAAATAAAACATTACAATATCATACCAATACAATGTTGCCTAGCATTCATTTAAAATACATATTTTTAGGTTTCCCAAAGACGGCAGCGTAAAGGAGAAATGGATAATAATGGAAATGGGCGGGTAGAGTTTAATTGGGTGTCATCCAAATCAAGCACAATATGCTCTGAACATTTTTGTAAAGTCTATTTTTCGATATCAAATAAAGTATATATAAGTAAATACAGTTGAACTTCAAACAAGTCTTATTTTATCGAATTAAACAAGGAAGCTAGAACCTATCGATATCGATAATGAAATTCTGAATTTAATGTGGTGTGGCCCTGGTCGAGAAGCAAGATTTCGACCAATGACGCGAATATCAACCTTATGGCCTACGTAATTAAATGTATATTCCTTCAACTGAGAATACTGCCATCTATGGTCGAATAGCGGAATTTATTCGTCAATCGAATCTAGTTTGACTTGAGATTTTAAAACGTCGTAAATGCTTTCTGCACTAAAGTAAAACAAATCTTGTCTGAAGAGTGTGAAGGTTTAATTTTAGATGTGCGGTATGTAACTTATGCTAGGTTTGAAATCAAATGATTATTTTTCGGAACATACCTCTAACAAATCTATGTTATCCTGGTACCTCTAACAAATCTATGTTAACTTGTCTGAACTATGCGCTGAGGTTGGGCAGCGCAATACCACCTCTTACAAATCTATTTTACCCTGGTACAAATTGATAGGAGCACGGAGAAAACAGCTGAATATTTTTCTGAGATAGAATCTGTTGATCAGCGCAATACCACCTCTTACAAACCTCTGCTATCCTGGTACTTTTCGGAATAAGCGTGTTGACCAGCGGAATACCAGCTCTACAGAACTAAGGAGAAATCCGTTTCTCATACAAACGGGGGCCTGGATGTGCACGGCTACAAATTGGTCACCAATTAGAACACTTCAAGAGATAACATTTGCCCAATTTTAATAGCTGAATACAACGGCCAAATATGTTAAAATCATGCATGAATATTCATAATTATTGCCGTATCTATAGGCACCGTGCAGAAACTATAGAGGGCGCTAAAATCCCGATTTTTTTTCTGTGGTTTGACAGTAAAATTTGACATTTACCTTGGTCAGTTCGAATTCGAGTCACTAGATGGCAGAATAAGGCACGGTGTTTTCCGTGGTTTGACAGTAGAATTACCGACATTGAGATTGACATTTAGCTTGGTCAGTTCGAATATGAGTCACAAGATGGCAGAGTCATCGCTACGCACGGTGCCTATATGGGGTGACATCAAGTGACAGGACTGACATTGACGTATGACGTAAAACCATAATGCACTGATCTATATATAGACAAGATATAGGTCAGTGCCAAAATGGCTCCATTTCAGCAGGGACAACAGGAATGGAATCGCTAGATATTAAAGCTCATATCCACCTCTTACAAATCTATGTTACCCTGGTACTTTTCTGAGTTATTATACTCTAAGGTTGCTTAGCGCAATACTTACTAACCTCTTTCAAATCTATGTTACCCTGATACTTTTTAGAGTAGGTATGCTTAGGTTGACAAGCCGAATACCACCTCTTACGAATCTGTTTTCCTGGTACTTTTTAGAGTAGGTAAGCCAAAGTTGACATGCGAAATACCACCACTTCTTACAAATTTCTGCTATCCTGGTTCTTTTCTGAATTAGCGTGTAGACCAGCAGAATACCATCACATCATCTTTCACAAATCTATGCTCTGCTGGTATTTTTTTTGGGTAAGAAGGTTCTGAGATGGCTATAGGGAGGGATTGTTGCTACCTCTTAAAAACACATGTTACCCTGGTACCAAGTTGGACCACGAGAAAACAGCTAATCTATATAAGAGTTAATATATTTAAGCGTATTGTTAAGGCTTTCAATGCGGCGGATTGGACATTTCTAGAGGAAACAAATAGTGGATTCAGGAAGGAACGGCGGATAAATCAAACAACGTTTTATTTGGGAACGGAATCGTTTATTGAACCCATCTGTAATAGTAGATAATTAAATTATACTGTTACTCTACACATTTTGTACTGTTGAAAGTACCTACCTATCTCATACTCTATCTCTTAGGTTAGAACGTACTAACAAATGCACCCAATACCGAGGAATATGATTTAATTTTCAATACATCGTCCAAACGTGCCCGAATCGGCGGTAGTTACCAATCACAGTACCATTTTGGTTCCTACAATATCTATAATGAATACAATGGTTAGATAATCCATGAATTTAATCACAAAATAGTATAACATGCCAATTTGTTCAAAGTACACTAGTAAGAGAGGTCTCGACTAAATAATTTGACCAGTGAAATTTGGTGAATATGACCAAACTTTTCGAGATATGATGCAAATGTTACACAATACGTTTTACAGTTTTTTTTCGAAATTATAAATATTCAATAATTTTATTTGAAGTAAATTATTTGTTACAATTAATAAATATAGTTAATTATTACAGTTGTTCTGTTCGGATACATGTCTAGGCGTCGTTTGTAGGTATCTCTACAAATAAACTTAAATCAACATTTTTACTTAGAACAACAAGCTTCACATGATTGCTTTAGCTTTTGTGTTTACAATTTGGACGGATGTACTAAGTTTTAATGGTCTCTTTGGGGTATTAAAGAAGTACAATAATAAATTAAAGTTTACATAAGAAAAAAAAAGAAAAAGATTTAAGTTTAGTTTCTTTTACAAACATGTTTGGTTCATATGAGCTATTGATATGTTTTATATTTAAAGACACTTTTTCTGGTAGACCATACCATAAAGAAAAGCATACGACGCTGAAGCACATTTTCACAAACGCGATAAGCTATTGTAAGAAAATAGTTTGGTAATTTTCTATTTTGGAATATTCAGATAAATTCGTACTTTCACCTTGGCATGTATCCGAAACATTAGGGCTCTATTAACTCCAATACAAATACACCGCTGCTATGAGCTTAACTCTACAAGTTAACATTTTAGATATCGATCGAGTCGTCACTTCGTTAATATTAATAAATAGGTATAAATCTGCCTTTATTGTCTTCAACTTTTACCATTTCAAACAAGCTGGGATAAAATTATTTTAACTTAAAAAGTCAACTCCACTTCAATAATATTGGTTGAATGTAAATTTTGTTTTAGTTGCAAAATTAAACGGAACTTCCGACTTTATCCGGTGCAGTTATTGCCATTAATTTGATGTAATATGACATATTCGAAAATTATCACACCTATAGTGATGTAGAAGTTAGCCCAGTTTGCTTGGTTAATATCGAGATTTAAAAGTCCTCAAGTTTGTACTTATCGATAAATAGTTCATTTGAATTTTCTATCACTAAGGATATTTTATACATTCAACCAATTTTATCGTAGCGGATTCAACAGTGTCACAGCGTAACGAGTGGTGGCAATATCTAGAATTCCGTTAAATCGCTTTGGTTGCGCCATAAGTAACTACACGTATAATAAAATACAGAACAATTTAAAGATGGTTTCTAACCGCATCTAAAGAAATAGTGAGAAAGCAAAGCAGTCGGCGAATGCGATAAGAACCAAACAAGTCACGGGTTAAAATAATAATTGAAACAACCATCACCTTGTAAATTATTTTTCCAGTATAGCGTAAGGCCTAGGACCATATTTTAAGATTAAAATGTTAAAAGATTTTTATTCATTGCACTCAATTCATTATTATTAATGTTTGCTATAGTTTGTTACTTTCTCTCTTATAAAATAAACATGTATTTTTAGCATGGTTATATATGACTAAAAACACTTTTCATATATCATTTTTAGTGATGTACATTCTTATCACATTCGCCGAAATCTAACAATTAAGATCGTTGCCTTACGAAATAATACAATTCATGATATGTACCTAAGTATACACAAATGATCGACACATAGCAAATGATACAAATCAATAAATAGCTTCAATGACGTCAAAATATCTATATACACCTAACATACTTTAGTACCCTTCGATTTTATGGATTCATTATATAATGTTAATCGATTGTTATAGTTGACTATCCTTTATAATTAATAGAGTAGTTACTAACTCGATAAGTAAATCGTAATCGATATTTACATAAGTACCTACGTATTATTATGAGTGCGTCTGAAGCCGTGCGACCGAATAGTGTGTCCCTTTTATTACCGTCATTTATGAAAGAGAGATAAATATATTCGATTCTGTCGCACGACTCCCGTCGCGTTTACAAGTGAACAGACTCTGAAACACAGAACTTTTTCACACTCTACCCAACAGTTACTTAACGCTTCGTTCGGTTAGAAAGTAATCCATTTAAATGTATATGAAAATAAGTGGGACTTACAGTATATACAAAAATATCACATTACTTCGAGGCCGCAGCTTTCATTACTTAGTCATTAGTTATTTCGTCTTCTTACCTAAGTGAGTGTTGGACTGAAGCAAGCTAGACATCGCGGGAAGTAATAAAACGTCTGACCTATCACGTGTGTCTGAGGCACAGCAAAGCGCAAATCACTTCGTCGCAAGCGTGTTGAATAAATCGGAACATTTCTCATAACAACGCTTCGGTGCCATTGTATCCGTTTCCCCTAACTAATGAGAACCTACGGAGAATTCGAAAATCTATCTATGTGCTTCATTCTTAATTGGGATTCACAAGGCTCGTAAGGAATTGCGCGATTGTTCCATAAATTGAAGGAAACATTAATTTTATTAAAAAGAGGTTGAAGATGATTTATGGATAATAATATTTCTATTCATCTGAAAAGTAAAACAGCTATATAAACAGCTGAGCCTACTAGAACCCCAAAATACATTAAGATGAATATGCTAAGAAATAAGTTCATTGGATTCTATAATCCGACCACTAAAATTATTCAAAGTGCATCAACTAAGTAACCCTCGAACATTTAACAAGCCAGTTTTTTCAAGTTATTGCTAAGCTTAAGGGGTTTCTAGAGCCATGTAAACCCCGTTAGATTAAGTGAAAGCTACAAAACTACGGAACCTCGGAGCCTGCGCTCCGTCAAAAGCTGCAGCCTGGCGGTTCGTGCAGCCGGGCACTACACTAAACTTGTCTCTCTTGAAGTATAACCAAAAATTTAAACAATACTCTCCTACTTACAAGATAAAGTTCATTTTACAATCATAATTTGAAGTAAAGTAGGGTTGAAAATTAGGTACACAGTTTTGCGGCGCATAATGTTAAAGAATATAATACAAGTGAATAAAATACATACTTTACATTGAAAGAAACTGTTAAAAAACAAAATACAATATTGAAATAAAATAATTTAGATTTAATTTATGAAAGTATGTAGGTAGTTGCCATAAGAATAAAAAGAGTTAAAATGTTAGTCGTGCTAAGTAAACACAGTTCGTATTTATCAAAACGCTTCCACATATCAGTAAGAAGAAAGAAATATTAATAAACAGTTGTCAAAGAGTTGTTTAAACTTTTGGTCTTGTTCGCGAAAAGACGGCTAAACTATTTGGCCATCGACATCGATATCGACAACGCGCGCGGAAGCGGCACAACACTAGACGCCCCGCCGACTATCACAAGGGTGTCGCTGCTGGCGTGACTGGCGATCTCCTGTCTTTTTTTAACAAGATTCTGTACAGTTCTGTATTAAATTATAATACAATTGACTTCATGCACCGCAGACGCAGTACATATTCAAAGTTTCAATAGTGCGTACTAGGACAATAAATTGTTGTTTTCAGCTTGCGGTTGTTTCGGCTGAAATTTCCTTGTGCATTTAATTGATATAGATGATCAATCACAAATTAAGTAGCTATGCATGAATTTCCTCATTCCCGACAGCGCGGTTTGAATCTGTCGCTATTAAATACACGACTTTAAAAGAAAGTCAGTGACTTCGACAACTGAAGCTCAGTCACACCAACACCGACTACATTAGAAAAATATAATCTGTCCGGCTATCACTAACTAGGTACAGTCTTTGGCGTCCGTCGGCGACGGCGACGACTCGGCGGACAGTTCGTCGAGGAAGTCGAAGGTCGCGACGGCGGCTCGCTCGCGGTCGCCGTAGCGCACGAAGAACCCGTCGCGGCCGAGGATGGAGGGCCGCCGGCGCGGGAAGCGCAGCACGCCCAGCCCGCGCGACCGCAGCGCAGCCGCTGCGCCACGCCACACGCCAGCGCGTTAGCCGGGGCCGAGTAGTGCACGTGCAAGGGCGTCTAGCGTGTGATGCAGAGTGGCGTAGCGCGATTGTTGGAGAAACAAAACTTTGCCGTACCGTCAAAAGCACATTTTTCTGCATTAACACTAATGCAATGATCACTTAAATGAGACGCGCATCTCCGAATGTGCTTTACACGAAGATCTATTCTAATCCGTTCAAAGAAAGGTTTGAATAAATCCGGCCTTTACAATTTATTTTTTTTATGGTCGTGGGCCGTTTCTCCATCAAAACGCTATGCCACTGAGTGAGTCACTATGGCCCACATAAACGCTCACCACCACTACAATATCCATATTAAGGCATCACACGCTAGACAACATTACACGGTACACTCGCGTGGACCCGGTCTCGCCGCGCGGCGTTGCCGGCACGCTGAGTGCGGCGTGCGCGGACGTCGCCAAGAGTGGGATCGCAGGTGTTATTCAATTTATGACTCAGAAAGTCGTGGTTATATTCAATTCATTCGATAATAATAACTTACACTGAAAATTTAGATAATTAATTGACTGAATTGAATAAAAGAAAATAATATTTCCCTTCGTCCATATAAACAAAAACAATACAAACATGACCGAAGGCAAACATTACCCATCACTAAAACACCTCCGACCCACATTTTGATTTATCAATAATTTTATCGATTGCAAAAAGGCATCGTCCGCGCGCCCCGCACTACAGCGTCGGCGGCAACGTCTGCGCGTCAGTGCCGTCGTCGGCTCGCGTGACGTCACGACGTTATCGACGTCGGCGACGTCTAGCGGGAAGGGCGCGCGCCCTCTGCACGAGACGAACAGCGTGAGGCCACGCCCACGCCGCGACACGCCGCCGCCTCGTGCGACACACACGGGGACCACGCTCACACACGAAAATGAATAAATAAATTCCCTGTTCTTTGGATTTGGGCTCGTATTAATAAATCCCTCTCAACTCTGGGATCGATCTTCAGCGCGAACTTGATATGTAGTACATCTCAAGTTCGCGCTCAAGATCGATCTCAGAGTTGAGAGGGATTTATTTATTAATAAACACAACATGTCTCGAATACGAGGCTTGGTGTGTTACCGATGAGGGTGTTTGCGATTGATAAATCCACTAGATGGCAATACGTAGGCGTGAGGTCTAACTGTTATGTAATTGGTAAATTTTGACATACCTACCTTTCAATGTCATGCCAAAATTCACCAATCACATACCAGTTAGACCCTACGCCTACCTACTGCCATCTAGCGGATTATTCGTTTGCTAAAACCCTCATTACCTAACCCCAAACTAAGCTCGAAGCTTCTACTATGGATCTAGGGAACGACAAGATATACTTTAATTAATAGTGTTATAAACATCCATGACTCGAGTACAAATGCCGATATTCATCACAAAAACATTTGCCTCTAGCGGATTTCAAACTCGCGACCTTTAGTTTCGTAGACAGGGTCTCTGAACGCAAGACCAACCGTGGTCTGTTTTAAAAATCAACATTTTAGTGTGTGTGAGCGTCGTACCCAATCGACATCTACTCGAGATGAGGCGAGAGAGTGAGATGGTGCGTGCGAGTGAGAGCGGAAACGTGGCGTGACTGGACGTGACGGACAGACAATTATTATGACATGACATGAACGGCGCAATGTTGGTTTTGTGTTCACAAGCGAATCGTTTAAATATGTAGATGATTACAGCTTAGGTTTACTTAGTAATTTCCATATTCATCGTCTTCAAAAAGACACAAAAAGCAAATAGAGGTGACTATATAAATGTTGAGCCGTGAATTATTATATTTCTTGTGCTTCAAACTTTAAATACCCATGTAGATACATGTACGCCCGTGAACACAGAACGAATATGACGCCGATGGCAGATTCCAGCAATGTAAAGGGAAAAGAGATTGAATTATACAGTTATTATTATGATAATGTAGCTGGAATCAACCATGATAAAATAAAGAGTTTATTCCTGTGGGAAGAAAATCATTAAATAATTTTTTTCTTACTGAATATCAAAGTAAACGTTTTCAATATGTATATTACTTCATATAAAGGGATAAACTCTTTAAAACACACATACTTAAAACTAACCACAGAAAAAGACAGAACAGTTTGAAATAAAATTAAAATTGAGTACGCAGTTCCATTAAGCTTCCCAAACAATAGTTAATGACAAAATGATTTGTGATTTTCCAGTTCAGCAGTGTTAGTTACAACAAGTTGGTGTTACAATGAAATAAAATAACAATGGATTGTGCGTTCTCTAAAATAATAATTAACAAGATAAATTAAAAACCAACAAAAAATATACTAACTGCACACAGAATACAGGGCAACGTTTAATATTTTGTAATGCAGGATTCTAAGGCTACCTTTTCGTTCCCATTAAGCCTTTTATACTTATATTCAAATCGTCACTTTGGTAGAACAGAAGTTCACAGAAGTATTCTTTAACCAAAGTCAATATTTGGCATATTTAATTAGCATCTATAGTAAAAATATAATATTTACGAAATACATATCAACTACCTAGTACCCATCCTGAAATATTTCTAGCACAGTCAAATACAAATTCTATTTTTGACGTAGTAAAAAAAACTACTGAATAGATTTCGTTCGAACCAATTTTCGTTGGTAGCTTTTATGGTAATGTACATTATATAATTATTTCAGTTTTATCATCCTCTTGTTTTAGAAGTTAGAGGGGAGGGGACACACTTTTTTCCACTTTGGAAGGGTCTGTTACGCAAAGTATTCACTTTAGAAAAAAGTGATATTAGAAACCTTAATATAATTTTTAAAGACCTATCCATAGATACCCCACACGTATATGTTGAATGAAAAAAAATATTTCGAGTTCCAGTTCTAACTATGGGGACCCCCCATATTTTATTATTTTTTTTCTATTTTCGTGTAAAAACCTTGTTGCGGTTCACAGAATACATCTACTCACTAAGTTTCAACAGTATAGTACTTATAGTTTCGGAAAAAAGTGTCTGTGACAGACTGGCGGACAGACAGACAGACATGACGAATCTATAAGGGTTCCGTTTTTTTCCATTTTGGCTACGGAACCCTAAAAACAGAAATCCTTAATCAACAAACTCATTTCGCGGCGCTTCGCTAGTATAGTAAGTAAGTAATCAGCAAACTGATTCAGACCATAATTTATTTAGCTATTAATTATTTTAGCCCACCTCCACGTAAATGTCTTGCTAATACCTAATTCCCAACAATCACTGCCTTGTATTCTGCATGCAATAATTCAAATAGCTAACTGCTAAAAAATCCCAACAATAACTGCCTTGTATTCTGCACGCAATAATAACTAACTCAACAACTAGCCGTCGTGTAGTGATGCTCACCAGTTTTCTGTCTCCGGGAGCGGTGGAGACGGTGCAGACGCGAGTACGGCGGCGGCGGCTCGGCGGGCGACGACCCGCACGACGACGGCGACGAATCGCTCGACGCCAGCATCACGTCGAGGAGATTCGCGCGGGCCTGGAAGCGTTGAGGCATATTCGTTATTATTTATCGTCTTTGAGGGGTTCGGTATTAGTAATTCAGTAACAGAATGATCAAGCATTTCTCTGAAGATTCTGAGGATAAGTAGGTAACCAATTTATTGGTTAGATGTATCTTGTTTTTTTTTTAAGGCTAGTTCTGAACCAGTATCAAACATAGAAAAATAACTTTTCTCCAGGAAAAGCGAGACCAACTAGGTTGCATGCCTAGTTGGACTGTAGCTATGCCCGATTTTCATATATAACACTAGAGAATGAGAGCGTCGATTATCTTTAGAAGGACTATTCTGAATTAGAGTCCATATTAAGAATTATATTTTCAAGTCGTCTCTTACACTTAAGGTCACCCAAATGTGGCAAAGACGACTCAGTCATAGATAGATAGTGATTTATCGTGTGTGTGTCTTGTCTCGTCAATCAATAGCAGTCACCACACTCGGCAGCATAAGAGTGAGGGAGATCGAGTAATGTGATGACTCTCTCTCTCTCTCTCTTAAAAAGATAGAGCCCTCACCTTGGGATCACTAAAGTCTATATCCTTCTCGACGTGCACCCAGCCGGTAGGCGCCCACAGCGCCGCGTCGCGCTGCGTCCGCTCCGTGCGCCCCTCCCCCTGCCCCTCTCTTTCCGTCGTACCCGTCGCCGTCGTACCCGTCACCGTCGTACCCGTAACCGTACGCATGATTTGAGTACGATTTTCCTCTCTCTCTCTCTCTCTCTCTCTCTCTCTCTCTCTCTCTCTTAAGAAGATAGAGCCCTCACCTTGGGATCACTAAAGTCTATATCCTTCTCGACGTGCACCCAGCCGGTAGGCGCCCACAGCGCCGCGTCGCGCTGCGTCCGCTCCGTGCGCCCCTCCCCCTGCCCCTCTCTTTCCGTCGTACCCGTCGCCGTCGTACCCGTCACCGTCGTACCCGTAACCGTACGCATGATTTGAGTACGATTTTCCTCTCTCTCTCTCTCTCTCTCTCTCTCTCTCTCTCTCTCTCTTAAGAAGATAGAGCCCTCACCTTGGGATCACTAAAGTCTATATCCTTCTCGACGTGCACCCAGCCGGTAGGCGCCCACAGCGCCGCGTCGCGCTGCGTCCGCTCCGTGCGCCCCTCCCCCTGCCCCTCTCTTTCCGTCGTACCCGTCGCCGTCGTACCCGAACCCGTAGTCGTAGTCGAGCCCGTACACGTCGCCTCGCTCTGACGGATCATCCTGGGGAACGGGGCATATGCCTATTAGTATAACGGTAAATGCGAGGCAAAAGACTGTGATATATTGAGGAGAAAATAAGTTCCTTGGACAAATTCGTTAATCAAACAAACATTTTTATCCGGTTTTTTTTTCTTGCGGTTTAGGGTGGAACGTTTTATGCTCGACAGACGCGCAGCCACACAAAATTTTAGCAGTAGAAATTAGAGGAATATTTTGGAACTCATTTTAAACTCAGTTAAAAGAAGAGAGTTAAAGCCATTAGAATAATAAAACATTACCACTCGCACAGATTAAACAACACAATAGTTTTAAAGTTTTTAGTTTTGATGCACATTCACTTTGAAGACTATCATCACTGTTGACGTAGCAGGCGTCATGAAAATATTGTTTACTTTATGTTATTTCTTAGACGATTGATCGAACGATCGGTGTACTAACCGATAATGCACAATATTTATCAATCAATGATTAAATACTATTTTATCAGTGCTCAATTTATATGGCTTTCGATTATATCAATCGTACGAAATCTTCATCATTCTAAAATTATATCAAAATCGTTTATCAAGAGGAAATGAAGATTAAAGAAAAAAAAATTATTTTTATGTAAAACAAAATGAAGAATGATATGATTAATTGAAATACGAAAAATTTATAGACTTCTTAAAGAATTAAGTGCAATAAGTCATAGGACGTCAGAATTCCTTTTATTTTCGTTCTAAAATGGATTAATTGGTTTAAAATGTTTGCATATTTGTTCTGAATTAAAACAAAACAACTCACCTATTGAGCTCCTCGATGACGTCCTTCGAAGTGGCGGCCTCGTGGAAGCTCAGCGTGTGCTCCTGCTTCACGATGATCTGGTCCGGGGCCGGCTTGCCCCGCTCGGCCACGGGGATCCGCGACCGTCCCCGGCCAGGCGACGCCGGCGGCCGCCGCCCCAGCAGCGTGGGGATGCGGCTGCGCTCGCCCCGCCGCGCCGCCTCACTCTTATTACTTACTATCACAGTTTCAGCCGTGGACGTGCTCGTCGTGTTCGACTCCGTCATCTGCGGCGAGCTCGCGTCCGGCGACGAGCCCTCCTCCTCCTCCGGCACGGGGACTAGCGCCCCCGTACTCCTTCGACAGGCGCTTAGGACCTCCTCGACTAGAGACAACTCCGGCTCTCTCTCCGGGAACGTCAGGCTCGAGGATTTGGTTAGGCAGCTCTCGACGATCTCCACTCTCTCGGGCGCCGGCCTGCTCGGCATTATGTTCACCGTGTTCTCCTTCAGCGCCGAGCTGAGGTCGAGGCTCCGACTAGATTCGATATCACTTTTATCGTCCTTGGGAGGCGCCGGCTCCTCGTCCGCCGAATTCGATACGTCGGCGATCGTCCTATTAATCTCGTTCTTTCTCTGGACCTTGAGGAGGTGGTGGTCGTCGATCTCGTTCTCCGCGTTCTCTATTCGCGCGAACTCGTCGTAGAAGTCGAGCGACTCCGCGTAGGGGTCCTCGCGCTCGATGAACCGCGGCGTCGAGCGCGGCTCGGACACGGTGTCGCAGAAGGCGACGCGGGGGTGCTCGTGCGGAGCCACGTCGCAGGAGTCGTTCTCGGAGAAGCTCCCGAAGGAGTCCGGGCGCTGCCGGTCCTCGGACACCTCGCTGCGCGGCCCCACGGAGTCGTCGTCGAAGTCCGCCGCCGCGTAGGGGGGCGGCAGCTCGCGGATCTCGGACACGGGCCGCGACGACACCGAGTCGGACTCCTCGCGGTCGCGGCAGTACTTCTGCTGCTCGGCGATGAAGTTGAGCACGCTCTGTAGCGCCTGCTCGCGGTCCTGCAGCGCCATCGCCTGCACGTCGTGCACCCGCAGGTGGTTCGTGACGTCCTGCGCCGGCAGACCTCGCGAGGAGTTCGACGCGAGGCTCTTCGTACTCTCGTACTTTACGAGACGATAGAAGTCGCGAGTGAAGTCGAGGCCGACGTTGGCGCAGTCGCCGTCCTCGCTGAGCGCCGTGCTCGACCTCTTGTCCGGGGCGTCCGATGCGCTCGACCAGGACCCGCCGGGCGAGTGCGTTCCGGTGCAGTCCCATCTCTTGTCGGTCGTGTCCGGGTCGTCGCCAATTCGGCACTCGTCTATTTCCACCGCGGCGAATCCACAGTCGTTCCATAAGCAGTCGCCTACATCCTCTTCTAATTCTAGCGCATCATCCTCCCTGATGCTCGGCAACGTCGACAGGGATATTTGACCGGGTGTCGTTATTTCGGCGAACGGTGACTGCCTATCTCGGAGATCCTCGCACGAGAGCGATAAGCTCCAATCCTCGAGCTCCGCTCGGTCATATTCCAAGTCCGCCAGGTCCCTGTGCCTCTGCTGCAGCGCCGATCTCGCGTCGTCCAGCTCGAGCCAGTGCTGCACGTAGTCCACGTCAAACTGGGATCCGTCCGCGCGCTCGTCCACCGTGCTGCCCCAGGACACTCGCTCCGAGCTCGTCGTGGACGCTATGGCCGGCCTCCTCAGCGGTCGCTCGGGGGCCGGCTTCAGATCTAGAACTAGCACGCCGGAGCTCGGCGTGGGGCTGTCGAGGCAGCTGGTCGGGCACGTGGTTCCCGCGAGGAGTTTCAGACACAGATGGGAATCGGAGAAGCTCCGGACGACGTGCTGGAAGGGCAGGACCGGGCGGGACGGGGGGTAGCTGCCGCGGACGCCGGCGAAGGCGACTCCGATCGGGAAGTAGATGTAGTCAGCCTCTGCCAGGAGCCTCGCATGGCGGCGGGACTCCCGGGGGTTGATGGAGACGATGGTCTGGTTGTCGGTCTCGTCGGAGGCCTCGTTGAGGTCGGGCAGCGCGCGGTCGGCGGCGTGGTCGCTCTGGCGCGACGCGTCGGCCTGCACGTCGCTGGACATGGTGGAGTAGCCCTCGTCCTTGGCGCCGCTCTCCGGCGACTCGGCGCCCGCCTCGCCGACTTCGCCGCTCTCCTCCTCGGTTACTTTCTCCCCGCACGTTCCTGAAGCGTTTGAAAATGTTATTAAAATATCGTTCTTATTTATATCATCTCAAACTTCCGAGATAAAGAACTGTAAATTATGCATCACAAGGACTTCCATTTTCTATCTGTACTAATGGTAAAGTTTGAGACCGAAAGTTTTGTATCGAATAAACCGATTATTTTTCCTTTCATAAGGATAAAACGAATTATCAAATTGAAAGATTGCTGCAGTGGACGCCGCGTGTACAAGCGTTACGGGTGCTCAACACTGAGCAACTATGTAGATTAATTTTCGAGTTCACCGAGTAAGCTCATAGAATGTGCTATTTAAATTGTGTGTACAACTTTTTTTTTATTATTCACAACATCACATACATCTAACTGCGTGTTTGTAAGACATTTTGCAGTGCCCTTACAGGGTTCTTGTTTGTAACAATTTATTTTTAAGACCTTGTAACACAACAAGAAAGCAATAAAGGATATGAATATGAATATGTTACATAGTTTAAGCACTTGTGTTACAGACATCAGAATCATCAGAAGCATTCAGAACAACACATCGCATTAGGTTTTTCCTGCAATAGTTGTGTATGTGAGCTTTTAATATTTAAAAAACATTTAATCCCAACTAATATTATAAATGCGAAAGTAA
The DNA here is from genome assembly GCA_958496325.1 of Nomophila noctuella. Lineage (NCBI taxonomy): Eukaryota > Metazoa > Arthropoda > Insecta > Lepidoptera > Crambidae > Nomophila > Nomophila noctuella. The sequence goes on from OY292484.1 coordinate 15,073,764, forward strand.
CTCTGTCTGTCTGTCTGTCTGTCTGTCTGTCTGTCTGTCTGTCTGTTACGCTTTCCCGCTTAAACCTCGCAACCGATTTTGATGAAATTTGGTACAGACAATCTTTAGACCCTGAGACAGAACATAGGCTACTTTTTATTTCGAAAAAAAGAAATCCACGCGGACGGAGTCGCGGGCGGCCGCTAGTTTTGCATAAACAGAAATATGACATAAATATCTCCACGTACCCCTGGCGACGTCTTCCGCGGGCGGCGGCACGCTGAGGCTGAGCGTGTGCGGGCGCGCGGGCGCCGCCCACAGCGCCGGCTCCACGCCCGCCAGCGCGCGCGCCAGGTTGCCCGGCGTCACCTCCAGGCCCTGGACAATAGCCATCACATTGTACGCTGGACTATGATACAAATATTACAAAAAATTCTTCATCATCATCATCACCAAACATACACACACAAACAATCGCATAAACACACACACACATATATACACACTCACATACACAAGCGCTCGATACATAAGGTACTCATTGGAATGTTGTTAATTTTATTTCAGTGTAGATCCGGATTTTCAATAAAAATAAATTATTGCGAGAACAATAAAAAAATATAAACGTAAAGAGCGGTATCTCCCTGTCACAGGACAATATGGACAATATAGACTATTAGCTGCAGCATATAAACATTATTTAATTTTATCATCTCCCTGTTGTTGTGCTGTGGACGTAAAGCTCCCCCAGGTGAAATTATGCCAGTAGTCACCGCGCTTGTGGACGACAAACACAGGAGAGCGTCACTGGCCATGCCCCTAAAATGTCGTATATCTACACCAACACAAAAATTAGTGAATACTCAAAACGGGTCCGCCAAATAACTTTAGTTTTTTGAAAATGCTATGAAAAAAAAACTACTGAATATTTTTTCAAATTTCTTTTTTTATTTGAAAGTACAATCTTTCCGGTTAATGATGGAAGATAATTTCATCCGTGGTGTAGTGGTTAGAGCGCTGTGCTCAAAAACTACGAACTCGGAGGTCGTGGGTTCGAATCCCGCAGGGGAACACTTCCACTTTGTGTTGGTTTTCCCAGTTTGGTTAGGACATTGCAGGCTTGAATCACCTGATTGTCCGATAAGAATGATGATTCCGTGCTTCGGAAGGCACGTTAAGCCGTTGGTCCCGACTATGATCCAACTGGTCTGGTTTCCCTTGTGGTTACGGAGGTCAGACGACAGTCGCTCCATTGTAATAACCAGGCATGTCAATTCAGGATCAAATTCGCAGCGTACCCTGGGCTCCAAGGCAATGGCCGAGGATGCAACCGGGAGAGGCGCTAGGATGATGATGATGATGGAAGATAATTTCATTCATATGGCTACCTCGGCTGGCCATGCAGTAGCCTACACGATCGGTCCAATTTTCAAGCACTTTAACGATTGTGTGCAGCTGTATTTCACCAATGGCTTCACGAATATTGTCCTTTAAAGCGTCAATTGTCTCTGGCTTGTCGGCGTAACACTTATCTTTGACGGCACCCCACAATTAATAGTCTAACGGTGTCAAATCGCAGCTCCGAGGTGGCCAAACGACATCAGTTCTGCGGCTGATGATGCGATTTTCAAAAACAGGGCGCAAAACATCGAGTGTAGAGTCGGCTGTGTGGCACGTAGCGCCGTCCTGTTGAAACCAAATGTTGCCAATATCCTCATTTTCAATTTCTTTAAACAAAAATTCATTCAACATGGCCCGATAACGATCGCCGTTGACTGTAACGGCCGCTCCTTGCTCATTTTCGAAGAAAAATGGCCCAATTATGCCTCTGGACCAAAATCCGCACCAAACAGTGACTCGTTTTGGGTGTATCGGTTTTTCAGTGAATGCGTGCGGGTTTTCTGTGCCCCAAATGCGACAATTTTGCTTGTTAACATACCCTACAAGATCGAAATGAGCTTCATCTGAAAAGATGATTTTTTTGGCAAAATCGGCATCTTCTGCAAGAAGTAATGTCGCAAAATTTACCAGCGTTGTTCAAGCGTATACACAACCATATTCGTTCAGCGGAAGGATAAAACTAATTAACTGTCAAATCAGACATAAGCTAAGTGTTGCCATTCACGAAAGAAGCACTAGTTGAAAAAAAAAACCTTAGATGGCGGACCCCGGATTTTTAGTAAATTGTCGGATAGACTTAAGGGTTCCTGTCCACAGCAGATGTCTCGCAGACTTCAGGCGCCTTGTGACCGGTCTAGAAGTTTCACAACCTCCATACCTCAAGCTCAGTCCAGTTCACACACCACCAGCATACCTTGAGCTCGGTCCAGATGTCGGCCAGTATCTGGTGGCGGCGCTTGTCGTCGTGGCTGAGCGCGTGCGGGCGCGGCGCGGGGTGCGCGGGCGGCGGCGAGTCGCGGAACGACACCAGCGACCCGCACGAACCCACGTCGACCACGTGAACTGAAATTATACAAATATGACGTCAACCACATAATTATTACAATATGAGTATGTTCACCGCCTATTATCATATAGAACAGCATCTCAAGATCTCAAGAGCTCACAAGATCGATCTCAGAGTTGAGAGCAGTTTATAAATAGCCTTAATAAACGTCGCAAATGCCAATCGCTCGGGCCAACTGTGGCACATTTCGCGCGTCGAAACACATGGCACTATTGTGGCGTCGGCAACAAGCCCTTGTCTTCTTCATGCTCATGCCTGGCAAGTGTCTAGCGATTTTCTGGTACATACCTTGCAAGTCTCTAGGCGTGTGTGGCGTAGCCGGCGTGTGGGGCGTATGCGGCGTGTGTGGCGTGTGCGGCGTGTGCGGCGTGGCGGGCGAGGGCCGCGGTTGCGAATGCAGCTAGTGTTCGAGCAATACCGTTACCAATAGGTTTTGCCTTTGAGCTTACCTTGCAAGTCTCTAGGCGTGTGTGGCGTAGCCGGCGTGTGGGGCGTGTGCGGCGTGTGTGGCGTGTGTGGCGTGTGCGGCGTGGCGGGCGAGGGCCGCGGCTGGGGACGCAGTTGGCGCACGAGCAGCGCACTCAACGCTCGGTTTTGCGCCTCGAGTTCGCGGACGCGTGCGCGCGCGCACCCCAACTCCTCGCGGATACTCTGAAACAGACGAGTGACATGGTACTTAAATAAAGGTAAGTGTTAAACTTTACTTGTACTTAAGAAACAATTTTAGTTCTCTCCAATAAGTTAGTTTTGTTTAATTATTATCATCAGCCTGATGCGGTCCTCTGATTAATGTAGGAATGTCCCCCAAATGTCGGTGTTATGCCCAGCATCACCACGCTGGGCAGGCGAATTGGCGGCCGCAGTACCTATGGTGAACGATAAAACATACAGGAACACTGCTGCCCATACCCCTGACTGGCCTAGGCGTTTCTAACATTACACGGTACAGTTTAGTTATACATTAAGCAAATTACACTGCCATTAAACGAAGAAGTTTATAAAAGGATATTCTTACAAGTATACACCGTTGTTTGGCGGATAGTTTTCGACTTCTACCTACTCGTATTACAAGCACGCACGTGCAATTTGTGACAAGTAATTGGCTTGATTACTTTTCATTTTTATAGACAGTTTTTAACTAACTAGTCAACGTGACTAACCCAAATAAATGAAAAATAAATAGATAAATATATTTGTACCCACCCCATACCCACCCAAACATATTTGGGCAAAGCATATAATGAAAAAAAAATTAGAACATAGTATTTAAATAATTGGAAAAACTTTTTATACCGTCGAATGCAGATTTCATAGGAGTTGTTTCTTCTAATATCCCTCCACTAGGGAGGCAGGAGCATTTAACTGTCACAAACTCGAGCCGTTAAAGCTTGCATACAATTAATTGCCAGGAATTCTGGAGTCGCCGAGTATCATCAGCCGTAAAAAGCCCCCGACAGCCCTCGTCACTTGTCTTGGAAATAAACGCGTATATTTTAATTACGCTTCATTAGTTAAATTAAATTCGAGTAAGGTAATTGACGGGCGGTAATTACAAGGGGAGATGGGAGATACCGGAATGGCAAGACATTGCTTTCAGTTACAGAATAGATGATGGCCGTGAAGAAACGGTACACAGGTGTCGTGGATTGCGCATTTTTCAATTTGCCATCATCGTTAGCATTATTTCTAGTTGTTCAATTTACCAGTGGTTTAAAATAAATATTTTATCAAAAAAATTATATCATTGAATGTTATTTGCACAGTGCAATCTAGACCCAAACTGAGCAGGACACGAAAAACAGATAATTTCCGGAATACTAGCTTTCTTGAGGTCATCATCATTTTAGGCATATGTAGGATACAGTTGTAACATAAAATATAGAATGAAAAACGATTATGAATGTATGTATAAAGTATTATAAAACTTTTAAAGGCGAATCGAAATCAAGGGTTTTTAATGGTTTTTTTTTTATTATTCTTGAATTGAAGTCAACATGATTTAGATCCCATGCTGCAATCTTCTCATAGCTGAGTGTTGCAAGTTTTCAAAACATTTTGAAATATCCCGCGACAGGGAAGCTTGTTTATTAAAAGATTTCGAGAATTCCCGCCCAACTTCTTAATTTAATTACGAATAAATAAACTTAATGGAGTTGGTATAATTTTCAAATATTTACTAAGTCCCAAAAGTTTATAAAGACTTTATGATGCTTAACAGTTAAATTACATTTCGTTCACAACCATGAAAACCTTTGCCTATAAATAAAGTTGACAAATAAGTTGGATTTTAATTAAAGTCGAAGTCTAATTCGTTCATCAAGGCTTTTAATACTTTATCATACTTTATCGTCTTTATTTAAGACCTAATATTATGCCTGGAACACAAACCTAAACAATAATAATATGTATAAGTAGCAAAGATTCTCATGTAGGTGGACACGCTAGACCTAATTTAAAATTAAGGATTGACAAGTTTGTATTCAGGCTTCAATGTCATCTACATTATCTTAAACTCTTGCAAGTTGCACCCAACACTCTAAACTTCCTTATAAGCATAACTCCAAAGTTTGTCTTCGTGCATTTAAAACTCATTAGCGTCATCGGCAGTATTATGTTTGATGGATGTCCCCAAGTTTTGGCATATTCGTGCCCATGTGTCGCCATAGAATTATTATGTATCGTCGTGAGAAATTATCTTCGAGTAATTAGAGAGCAGCGGGGCGCCTTCCAGACGACATATTGGATTATTAGACCATCGAAGATCGTAATTAACTTGACATAATTACTGCAAGTGGCACATATGACGCCCTCAAGATGTGTATTGAGAGTCGATAGTAATTTATATTTAATCTTTTAATACTTCGCTGTCTCAACTTAACTTGGTTATTAGAGCAAGAGTATTTGATAGGTTGATGCTTTATAGAGCTAATAATCTTTTGATTTTTTACTAGATATTTTGTCGGACGCTTAATTTTTTTGTGTGGCTTGATGTTAAATATGTATAAAGGTTGCAAAAGGATCGATCAAAGATTTTACTCCATTTGTTTTCTTAAATTAGGTGGCAATCTTTCCAATCTTTGAACGCATTTCCATTTGAATTAATGAAAGTAATCAAAAATAAATCACACAAACGCACTCGTCCCGCGCACGCTGCGCCATCTTTATTCGAAAAGTTGGCGCCAAAACTAAAACAACACTAGATTTAAACGCAAACACTCGCATTATCGGCCAGATTATGCCCAGATTATAGTGGTCCTGGGTTCCGTGGAAATTATTACGGTGCGATCTAACGCCGAAGTGTCCCATTTCGTTGGATTTATGTGCGAATGTAGCACCGCATAATCCCGGACGCGGGAAGCGGGCCGCCTATAATTATGAGAAAACAATTTCCTGGATGCATCTTAATGTCCCGTCGGATTAAGAGATACGAATATTTTTCGATGGATTTGGTCGGTTGACACGCCCCCGAGTTTGTTTGGTAGGACGCGAATATTTGTGTTTTTAACCTCAAATTAGTTACATGTAGGTACTCTTTGGTTTATAGCGAGAGATAAATAATGTATTAGAGACTTTTTTCCATGTAAGTATACATCATATTACGAGCATTCTCGGAGCTTTTACGCTTGAATAACTATGTATATTTGACCTTGGTTCCTGACGACATCGACCATCGACCGAGTTCCGAAAGAAATTCCCCTCATTTTAAAGAACAATAAATATCCAACAGACTTGTACCGTGTAGTGTACCTTAAAATACTCCTAGTACGACTCGATCTCTTCCATGGAAGACTTAAACGACTTAAAGAAATTCCTGGTGGATGGGCAGCAGGGTCATCTTATGTTAAGACCGTTTACCACACTGCGGTCACCAACCCGCCTGCCCAGGGTGGAAACCATGAGCATAACTGTCTTGGGGAGACCTACTCCCTGCAGCAAACTACAATATGCTGATGATGATTACAACACACATACCTTCTGTGACAGCAGCGCGCGGACCACCTGCTGCGCGACATCGTCGAGCTTCCTCTCCTGGTCGCCGCCGAGCCCCGCCGACAGCGCCGACAGCTGGCTGCGCAGCCGATCGTTGTCGGCAGACAGCGCCGACACCTGGCTCTGGTAGTGCGCCGCTGACGCCTGAAGAAAAAAAGAAAAAAATATTAACCGGCCGAGAAACTCATCGACCCGGCTGCCTTGCGTGGTGACTATGTGATGGGGGTGTGGGCATATACCCCCATTGGGGGAAGGAAACAACCAGCAGTGAACTGTTACAGGCTGAGATGATTGATGATTATGATAAGACACGTCATTTGTGTCATGCAATTACCTATATAATTAAAAAAAATTTTCGTAGAAGTAATACTTGCACCTAATATTGCCTTTCCTTCAAGAAATTATGCCACTGAGAAATTACTTACTTATATACAATTAATTAATGGGACTCGTATTCATAAAGTTGCGCTCAGTTTAAAAAAACAAATATTTTACTTGTTCAGCGTTCAATTAGGTAAGTACAGGGAGCTCACAATTAAGCCCTAGGCTATCACTTCTAACCGTTGCTTCTGTTGACGACGTCTTTTGACTCATTACTCAATTTGCGAAGCTTCATTAGTCGCAGGTAATTTAGACGAGGAAAAAACTCTGCGTTGACACAAAAAGAGCAGACAATTTTTTATCTCATTTGTTTTTCACTATTTATGAAAACTCACTCCCCGACACGTCACGACCATAGCTATCTACAGAAAAGCATTTTCGTACTAAAAAACCTTTGGAAAGGGCCTATCATTCGCACTCTTAATTAAGCGACCGCCCACAGTCACTAGGAAAAATAAACAAACCAAAATAACTTGACCCGCGCCCTCCCGGAGATTGAACAGAATTGTATCGACTTGAGCCCGCCGCATTCGCAGTCAGAGGTCTCGCGAAAATTGATGATGATGCGGCCTTGTTTTCGCTCACGCCACTTGAATTTGAGCTTTACGCGCTGGTTATAATGGCTTTGAAACCGCACGATGTAGCGAGGTGAAGTTTTCATTAGTCATCAAATAGGGGCGAGAGCGTGCGGCGTGTTTGTCCGTCCGTCTGTCTGGAACAACACGCGGTTGATAGGCGCCAAAGGGGTGACGTTTCAATAGGCCTCGCCGTTAATTTTGACAGTGGCTTTGTCCGGTTTTTATCGCAAACAGTCGAAAGCGAACAAAGGTTTTGAATAAAACAGCCTCGTGAATTTTTTAGTACCTATTCCATGTGGAAGAACAAATGGGATTATGAATTGAATTGCTGTCTGTCTGCGTCGACATTTCGCAGCCGTTTTTATTTGTTTGTACGGACTACTTGAAAATTGGGGTAGGTATGCGATAAATTCGTGCTGCATTTTTCAGTCAGACGATATATTTAACAATATATTGCGTATTCACTATTCTACGTAGTTTAATGGCATCAGCAATTTTCTAACAGAGTACAACAGCCACGGCCGATACGTGAAAATAATTTATTAATTTTAATGTAGGTACCTTTTGGGTCGCTGAGGAATCGCAGTAAATTAGTATCTCCACTTTACGGCAACGACGTCAATTATATCGATTTTGTGCACCCAAAGTTTTAAATCTTTGTGTACGTTCGTGAACGCTGTTATGGTATGTGCGTAAAACTAAACGTAAAATTATAATAAAATTATGAAACATACCTTCAATGACAAATTATCTAAGTATATCAACACCGTTAACTTTCACATTTACAAAATATTTGCAAAAATACGGAAAATTAATAGCTGCAACAGAAAAGGCGCCAACTGTCACTTCTAACGTCAGTCTGGCAGTTACTTTTTAATCGCCCATAGTGACTTTAAAAAAAGTTCGGATACTCAACCGTAAATGTTGAAAAAGGATAGTGTTGCAAAAAGGTTACATGCATAAACGGAAAATGTTTATAAAATAAATATTGTTTCTTCGGCACTTCCCTTCATTAATTCGGAATCGTGTTTATTTATTCAAAACGGTTTTAATTAAAATGTTTGTGATTGAAGGGGTTCGCGGAAGGTTTGTTCCACGTAAATAATAATAATTCACAGGCGATCCCGTCAGCCACTTCCGCGAGCAGTTAATTTAGGGAAATATAAATTTATATTTTGCACTTCACCGGGCTTCGAACCGCAGATGTTTCGTGGAATCAGCTAATTAATACGAGAGCGAATGCGGAATTGCTTTTCCATCAAATGACAACGAAACCGAGATTGTTGAAAGTGATACTGTGCGGTGTTTACTTGGATTTATGTTTAAGGTATCTAGAGTAAATGGATTTTGATCCAAATTAAAAGATTTACAAGCCAAGAACAAAATTACTGTTGTAAAATGTACAGTAAAGTTGACTTGAAATTTTGGAAACAACTTACGTTTTGTTTGACTGTTTAAGCAATTTTTATTCATGTTGCAAGGTACACAACAACATGTAACATAATTCAAATGATTTACTAACAATTATTGCAAAGTAAGCAATTAGTATTAAGCCGTCAACCTACGCTTTGAAGAAACAGTTAATCCGTATTGACAGTGAGTCAATCTTCAAAAGAACCTGCGCATTCACAAGATTAATGATGCAGAATAGTACGGACCTCAATCGGATTATATCCGATGTCGCATTGTTTCGGATCCGCGACGACAGCGCTTTTGCGGCAATAACTGGAATTAAACGCGGTCATTAATCATGGCCGCTGTACGTCATTAGCTTTGTTCGGTCACGCGTCGCGTAGGGCTGACAGCTGATTAGGAAAGTTTGGAGGTTACGAACGTTATTTTTTAAGAGAATGTTAGACAAGCTACAAAGCTGTTTTTGTCTATAGACATAATGTGGAGAAATTTAGGATTTGATTTAAAAATAATGAGCGGTGTCGCTGGTTGATGTTAACTGTTGGAGTTGTTACATTTTGTTCATTTTTGTTATTACCTTCTTAAAGTGCATAAATACACTATTACTTAGACGTAACTTGTTGTATTTAGTGCGTATCGACGTTATCTTGTCGTTTCTTCCCAGGAAGTATTATTTTATAAGAAATACTTACATTTTCTTTTAATTTATATTTTATCAGAAAAATAATTTTAATCTCATAACAAATTTCAATTATCTACGAGTAATACTCTTATCAAACTTTTACCGTGTATCCAGAGTAGTGTGCTGCCAAGTTTTAAAAATGGACACTTTTATTCCGTTGCAACGTAATATGTAAACTTTCGACTGCACTGCGGTGCAGCGGCACTCTAAAGCGACCGCTGCCCCGGGGGTGTTAGGTTCAAATCCAGGGTCGGACCGCAAACTTATAATTGGGTTTGTCTGTCGGTACCACTCTTTTACGGCTTAGAATATGATAGTAGGCGATGCAATACATTCCCATCCTGTAGTAAAACCGAAGGAGATGGACCAGCGCCAAATCTATTAGAGTAAGATCCCGGTGCCCCCAGACGTTACTTATTTTCTCATAAGAAATATACATGGGATAAAGTAGTGTTAGTACGTACTTTGAGTGTGTGCATACCTGTTACCTTGGGTCGACGGCCAGTTCATAGGTACCAGGTGCTAAAGGTAGATAAATACAGTACTGATTTTTCTTAAATTCTCAGTGCTGATTTTTACATATGTTTTAGATATTGTTGTTAAAAATTAATAATCATTATTGTCAGACACTTTCCATCGGCGCTTACCCTTACCAGATGCTTTAAAACTTAAAAAAAAAAAATAACATATTCTTACTTATAATCTCACTCTTGATTTTTATGTATGATACTTGGGGAACTATTTCAACACCCCTGGTCAGAAGCCAGACCAATTGGAGGGGTCAAACATCCCCCCAGACACACGTAAATTGTCGCTATGTGTATTAGTCCAGTAATTTTAGCAATTTTGATCCACGATCTGCAAAAGAAATCCTAGTGGGCTGAATTTTTGTATACGCATTTATAATGATATTGTGATAAAGATGTGAAAAATCGACATTGATATCGTGCTGGCTAAAAAAGTTATAGGGGTCCAAACGACACTGGACACGGCCCGGTACGTGCTTCGCTACGTATAAAGTGAAGCGACCGATTTTGTTCAAACTTCACATAAACTATTTACTAAATAGTCTTAACAAACCCTGAAAATTTGGTTTGGATCGGTGAGCCCGTTCTTGAGTTATAAAGTGACAAAAAAAATTGCCATTTAGTTTTTTATTGTTGATATTCCTATTTTCCTGACTGTACTAGTATTACAAGTGCTTTTTATTTCTATATGTAGAACATCATACTAACAAAAAACACACAAACAAAAAAGGGAAAAAAACAATTGGTCTGGCTGCTGACCAGGGGTGTTGAAATAGTTCCCCAAGTATCATACATAAAAATCAAAAGTGAGATTATAAGTAAGAATAAGTTATTTTTTTTTGAAGTTTTAAAGCGTCTGATAAGGGTAAGCGCCGATGGAAAGTGTCTGGCAATAATGATTATTAATTTTTAACAACAATATCTAAAACATATGTAAAAATCAGCACTGAGAATTTAAGAAAAATCAGTACTGTATTTATCTACCTTTAGCACCTGGTACCTATGAATTGGCCGTCGACCCAAGGTAACAGGTATGCACACACTCAAAGTACGTACTAACACTACTTTATCCCATTTATATTTCTTATGAGAAAATAAGTAACGTCTGGGGGCACCGGGATCTTGGGCTATATCTCCCCGCAATTTGATATAGATTGCCGGTTAAACAAACTATAAAAGTGAAGTATGTATTAGCATAGTATTAGGAAGCGCACCAGTGCTTTTTCAGATAATTGTGGACTTTAATAAACCATGAGTAATCGGTTAATAGTGAAAACTGACTATCCTTGCAAAGTTTCTTCTAAGGCATAATAAGTAACATGTTTGTAAGGTACAAAATTTCGGATATGAGCGGCAACTAGGGCTTGCAAATATTCGACGAAATCAGGTATTCGAATATTCGAATATTTTTCGAAAAATATTCGAATATTCGAATATTATTCGAAATTTTTTTTCAAGCGTCCACCAACCAATCATGGAAATATCTAGTCTTGAGGCCATCACAAACGATACTGGCTATGGCAGTATAGCTGTAAACTCAGTCCGAACTTCGTGAGACAGGTTTAAAATTTTACACTTTAAGTCTACGCTCCGTACATTTTCTATGGGAAAGTGCATACTTTTCTCTGCTCGCGTCTTCGAACTATCATGGAAAATGAAAAAATATATTTTTGAGGTCATTTAAAATGCTATTTGATTTGGGAGTATATCTGCAAACTCAGCCCGAACTGAGTAAAACAGGCTAGAAACTTGAACACTTTGTATCCTCGCTTCCATATTCTTTAACTAGCGGCCCGTCACGCGGTTTCACCCGCGTCCCGGGGGAACTACTTCCCGTACCGGGATAAAATATAGCCTATGTTACTCTGGGTGAATGTAGCTTTCCAACAGTGAAAGAATTTTTCAAATCCGCCAAGTAGTTTCGGAGCCTATTCAATTCATACAAACAAACAAAAAATCAAACCTTTCCTCTTTTTATATTAGTATAGATAGGAGGTTGTGTCCTTTATTTTCCTCCGGCCATCAACCAAACATGGAAATATACATTCTTAAGAGCCCAGTGAACGATATTTGCACAGGCAGTATGGATGTAAACGCAGTCCTTACTGAGTAAGACAGGTTAGATCATTTACACAAAAACTGGGCGTTCGCTACTTAAATTTTTCTAGGGAAGGTGGCGTCTTTATTATTTCGCGTCCATCGACCAAACAGGGAAAAACATATTCTAGAGATCATCACAAACAATTTTTACAAAGACAGTTTAGCTATAAACTCAGTCCGAACTGAGACAGATCACAGGACAGCAATCTGACATGACCGTAGAGAGATCAGGAGCAGGACTAACGGCTTAACGTGCCTTCCGAAGCACGTAGGAGCTCGAGATGAAATTTTTCGGTCACCCATCCGACGACTGGAACCTGCGAACGTTGCTTAACTTTAGCAACCGCAGGCCGAGTGCGCTAACCACTGCGCTATCGAGCTCCCCATTAAAAAATATTGAAGCTAGGGTACATTGTGGTCAAGTTCTAACCCTGTCTCACTCAGTTCAGACTGAGTATGCAGATATACTACCAAATGAAATAGCGTTTGACCTCAAAAATATATATTTCCATAGTTGGCCGATAGACGCGAGAAAAAATGCTATTTCCCATAGAAAAATGTATGAAGCGTAGGCCTAAAGTGTAAAGTCTGAACCTGTCACACTCAGTTTGGACTGAGTTTACAGCTATACTGCCAAAGCAAGTATCGTTTGTGATGCCCTCAAGCATATTTCCATGCTTGGTTGATAGACGCTCGAAAATAAAAAACCCCACATCTCCTACAAAAATCAGCATTGTCTGGGGTGAAATAACATTAAACGAAGACACTATTATTTACGAGATCAATCACATTCATTTTTGATGAAACTTAAGAAGTTAAAGTCGGTAAAGTATCATCTGCTTAGGGTCATTTAATATCGGTCTAAAATCTCGATAATCTCGATCAAAACTGTCGAGATCTCGATCAATATCACATAAAGTTAGATAATAGACCGTCGAGATAGAATATCGAAAAACACCTAGGCTATTTTTTGAGATTTGAGACTATCGGGATTGCATTTCCTAATCAATCCCAATAGGACATAAAATATTCGAATATTCGAATAACGCGTCAATAAATATTCGAATAGTAAAATGAGTCGAATATTCGAATTATTCGAATATTCGAATATTCGAATTGCAAGCCCTAGCGGCAACCTTAGCCGAAATAGGGGTACAAATGTATCGATGTTTTTCGGTTATTTGAAGTTTAGTTCTTTTGTGGTACAGAGGGGTGCTATACAACCGGGGGCGTAATGTAATGATTTTAATTGCAGTTTTTCGCAGTTGCCTGCCTTCGTTGTGTTTAGGATTGGGTTCCTAATAAAGACAACTTTTTTTTTGCTTTTTTGTTTGTATTAACTTCGGTTTTAGGTAGCAGAATCAATTGGAGTACGACAAAAGATTAATCGTAAGATAAATTATAAAGGTAAAGATAATTCTCCAGTGGATCCAGTCGTGAAATCATTGCATTGTTGTACTGTGTTAATTACAAAGATATCTGACGTTTATATAAGAACATTAAATGTGTTGTCCTGGTCTGGGTGATATATTTATGTATCTGTTTAAGTATATCCGTAATAATATTATTGTTGATTCTGGTATGCTACTTAACACGGAGGCTTATGAATAATGTTGTAAGATATTTACTATTTCTTATTGTTTCAATTGCTCCATTGAGCTAATTTTAATTGATAAATGGATATCATTATTAATTACCTTCCCTTTCACCATTAAAACCACGATCAATCTAATTGTTAAACCAAAAGCATGCCCCTTAAAACTCGAAGCGGAAAATAGCGAAATTCGCTGCATTTTAAAGTGCAATCTGGCAAGTTATTCATTATTGCCGGCGGGCCGTCTACGTAACCGTTACCGCATCCGCGTAGTTGTAACGAAACCAATTAAACTGTTCGCGTTTACGGATACGGTACGGATATCTCGTACTATTTAATAACAGCACTATTTAAATAGTTACTTCTTAAATAGGCTAGCGAATTTTGTACTTTTTGATAAGCTAAAATTTTCGGTTTGCTTTCAATCGAATAACACTTTCAGGTTTTGATTTTATTTAGTACTTTCTATTGGTATAATTTTTAATTGTTTAGTCGGTTTTGAAATATTGTCGTAAGACCGTAGTATACCAAATTATGCAAATCCAACTTAATGCTAGCAGGTAATCGTTCTATCAATAAGTAAGCTTTTGATAGTTTTGCTTTAAATAGTATTTTCGTAGCAAAATTAAGTTTACAAGACAAGAGCTGGTGTCACTGGTGTACCTACGTGTTACCTATGTAATATGGTTACAGTCATCGTGCCAATAGTATCGAAGCATTCTTAGTGTACTTGGATACCATTGGCCATATATCTGTAACCATATTTATAGCGGTTTGACTGAACTAAACTTTATGAAACTTTACATTTGTCTAGTTTACGAACGAATATCATGTTGTCAACAATATGAAAACTTTGTTTTCATAAAGTTTGTACCGATATTATTGACTATGCGGTTGCGTCCATTTATTTGAGTACCTTGAGTGTCACAATCTATCTGACGCTGACTGTAAAACCTTTATAAATCCCGTGTGTAAGTGGACACTCGGTAAAGGTGGCTGTTATTGCTATTCTCGATCCCAACTTACTGTAAGAACCGATGGGATAAGATAATCCGACCAAATTGGTCGCATCTGAACCCTCCGCTTTCGATCCATTGTCTTTGGTAATTAAACGGTATGTTTAATCACTGTAATTTAAGACATTTGTATGTAGTTAGGTACGTTTTTTGACATGCATTTGTACCTAGATATTTTTAGGAGAATTCAGGTGTAATTAGATTATGAATGGACAATTTGAAAAGGACAATAAGCATGTTAGTCTTGAGTAATAATTATCGCAAGAAAATACTATCAAATCCATTCCAGTATTTATCAGATAGGTAAACTAACTAAGGCTTAGAATATAAAACAAAAAGTTTATGAAAGCATTAACTTAGGAAACTATCACGGTTCTTGAGGTCATAGACTAAAGTTTGGACCTGTTTTCTTTAGGCCATAAAAATAGTTTTTCTTGGAAAATAAATCTTGACGATTATTTGCCACTACCGTCGTATTTCTCCGAATATTATTCCAGTTTCATTGCTTTCTTAGTGTTCAAAACAACCCTAAGCATAGTTGTTACAAGTAAAAGGAGTAATTTCACAATAGTTTTCCTAAATCTTGTTTGCCGAGTAAAATATGACCACAGATAAAACTGACTGGCTGTAATTTTTATTCCTTTGCCCGTCTTCGGCGTCCCGTCGCCGCGGTTTCCCGCCAACTTGTCGCCAGCCATCTTGCTTTTAGGATTGTTTATCCCAATAAATAAATTAAGTAATTTGTTCCGTCCTACTTACGTTTATCTGAAGAATAAGCTTTCACAGATAACTTATGTTTGATGGCTGTTTCTGAGAGCTTTATTACTTGGTTCGCGTTTACCCTTTTAAATAATATTATGAATATACTTTTGCCTAGTACATAACCTATTATTAAAGAAATACGAATATAAACTAGCCAGGTATAAAATGCGTTTCGCTCCGAATCATTTCGCTTGTACTTTCCAGCCATTTTTTATTTCAAAATAGGCATAAAAAGCTCTGTAAATATGACTATTATAGTGCCTATAAAAGGGCCATTCCCCGTAGAGCTAACTATGAAACACGGCTCCACTCGGCGTGCACAATGCGAGAAATACTGGGAACTGTAATAAAGGCTGTGCTAACCGTAACAACCACTCACACATACCCGACAACCTTTGGGAAAAAAAACGGACGCAAGTTATAAGAGCCCGCGAAAATAGGATACTACTAGGGACACTATACGAGGTATTAGCAGGTAGTGAAGGAATGATATAACACTCTACTAAAAAGAGTCTAGATCGTCGAATAAGACAATTCTTAGCTCTCGGACGGGCGAGCTGGTTTCAGCTCATCATCTTAGTTCGCTCATCTGCACGTCTAGCTCGATCTGAGAGCTTAGTTATAAAGGGCGAGATTTAACTGATTGGTTTAGTAGATCATGTAATAAATTGACCTAAGCCCGATTATCAATACCAGATACCGTTGGACAACGATCTAGTCTTAGTAGATTTGATGAAATTCGTATTTGCCCCCTCAATTTAGTTTGTTTGAAGGGGTAGCTCTAACCTACCTTGGCCTTGCGTTCCACCTGCACCTCGTAACTTGCACCGACCCACCCACACAAGTCCAGCGAAGGGCTAAGGACATTAAAATGGCGGAAAGCGGGAAATCGGCTATGCACAATGGCTGGGGTTTCCCGGTTTAAAAGCCCCCGGCCCCGCGC
This sequence comes from Nomophila noctuella, assembly GCA_958496325.1. NCBI lineage: Eukaryota > Metazoa > Arthropoda > Insecta > Lepidoptera > Crambidae > Nomophila > Nomophila noctuella. The sequence goes on from OY292484.1 coordinate 15,090,196, forward strand.
CCCTCTAAACAATAATTCAACTTCACCCTTCCGAAGTGCAAGGGCGCAGTTAGGGGCAGCTAGGGATGGCCGGTGAAGGTTCCAGTCTGTTCTTTCGATACAGGTATGGATACGAATGCGCTGTTATTTGGATATGTTTGCAAGGCTTTGGCGGGTTGCATTATTAATATGGAGATAAAATGCCTATAAATGATTACTTCCAAGCTGGTATAGAATATGTACCTAATACATATTACGTAGCAACAAATTGTTTTCAGTCCTTGTTATGACTTGGACTATTTCTTGAAGTAGTGTGGCAGTGGTAGAGAACGATCTCACTCCTGAGGATGCAGAAGACCAGGCAAAGTGTAGGTGGTTAAGCAGAAAGCGGACCCCGGAACTGGGCTGGGTAAACGCTAGGACGAAGAGTGTGCTGATAGCGAGGGTTGAAGCAATATCACGCTGTTTTCTTAAGTTGGTCTACAATTAGTTACTTTGATGCAATAATTTCAGGTAACGGAGTCGGTCTAGTATCATTATCTATCCGAAAAACAGGTTAACGTGTGCCTTATGCCACCCTTATTCTCGTCTAGCAATAAGAAGCTTGAACCAAAACCAATGTTCAGCGCGTCTACCTACCTACCGAATAAAGAAAATGTTCTATCGGGAATCCAACGACCAACGGCTCACCTACGGTGTTAACCTGTTCCTCAGAGTCCAGAATACAACTAACAAAAACACATTCCATTTACAAAATTACGTTCCGTCATAAAAGCAAAACAGACTGACAGGTCGCAACCCTACGCGATAGTAGGGTGCATCGTTTTATAATCTGTGCCCCACGCCGCTTACACTCGCGCACTAATTGTGTTTGCCTGTTTTCGGATACACGGCTAGCAACCGGGATCATAACCAAATATGAGGTAGTCCAATTTGAACACCCAATTTTAAGCATTAGGGCATCGGCAACTTTGGCACCTGGACTTATCCACTTTGAGCACCTCATAACCATCATCATCATCCTTGCGCCACTCCCGGTTGCGTCCTCGGCCATTGCCTCGAAGCCAAGGTAACGCTACGACTATAATCCTGAATTGAACAGGCTGGTTATAACAACGGAGTGACTGTCGTCTGACTTCCGTAAACTTACAAGAGAAACCACACCATTTGGATCATAGTCAGGACCAACTGATCGCGTCCTTTTCGAAGCACGGAATCATTTTTCTTATCGGACAATAAGGTGATTCAAGCCTGCAATGTCCTAACCAAACTGGAAAAACCAACAGAAAGTGAAAGTGTTGTCTGCGCGCGGGATCACTACAAACTGTTTCCTAACAAACACTGAAAGTCAGTGACAAAAAGTTCACTGGTGATCTAGTTTTTTAAAAATAATATGAATATGTAATATTATGAATTGACAAGTCAATAATAATGCGAATAGGTGATCAAGTTGCGGGTGCTCCAAATTGGGAGTTCAAAGTGGATTACCTCATCAACCAGCATCATAACCAAATATTAATGCACAACCGATTAGTGAAACTGTTAAGTGGACCGCCATGTTTGATTTCAATTCGATGCGGATTGGATACGTCACTTGCGATTGAATGTTGATGCCACGTATCGCCGTTTCGTTTGAAAATACCAATTGCTGATTAAATGCATTGAGGAATTACTTACCACATACGTATTGAGAGGACATCGAGAACAAAACCTATGCGTCAACTTGGAGGGAAGAGGGCCGATAATTTAGTGATTTTTTTTTGTCTTTTTACCGATGAGTAATACGTTTATAAAATAGTACAATAGATGGCAACTGTTGTCCATCGACAACAGTGCGTATGAAAATATTTTTCTGAGGTGTCTTCTCAATACCATACGATACACGATATATCATTTTGGTTCAAACGTCACGTAACAATGTCCCGAAAAAATGGAAGTTTAGTAGTACTGTGTCTATCCAACAACTCTCGTTTTGCGTTACAGGACAGGGCAGTGTCAACATTATTTGGGATCACAACTGTTATAGGCAAACTTGGTGGTTACCATCAGATAAGCGATCGTTTTGTTCCGTTGTATAAATTTATGTATAAGCAAAATGTAAAATTAATTATACTCAAAAACTAATCTCTATCCAAATATTTGTTCCGCCAAAGTTACTGTCAAATATTAATCCAACAAAACCGCCCAGTTTGATAATATTTGCGTAAACATTATATTAGTAAATTGAATTCGCTTCAACAAATCACCCCCCAAAGTAGCATAATCCGGTATCTATAGGTATCTATACCTACGTATAATATACCTCTTTAGGTGCACCTCACTAACGACGTTCATATCAAACTATCTGTAGACTGTCAGTCCGTCATTTACGAGTTATTACGAGGGTGAGGGCGGCAATTTGGCCGCTTATACCTCCTTAAAGCACTGTCTTATGCCGTTCAAGAGGGAATGTACCTCTACATGTACCTCCCTATAGATATACGGTAGATTATGTAAGATGGTATGTATGGGACTGGTCGGTTGGTTTCGGTATTTAAGGGGTGGCTCAGTGGTTACTATAAAGCCTTCATTTATTTCAACAAATATTTGATTTCAAGAAAGTACAGATATAATCATGATAGCAGAAAAGTTTTTTTTTTAATGTGCTTCACATTTTGAAACTGAAACACGGTTAATTTCGCAAGGTAAAATAACTTATATCCGTCCCTATAGTATTCAAATCCAATTGAAATAGTTATGAAATATTTTTCGCCAATGAACATGCATTCCTTATAAAATGCAGTATCAAAAAAGCAATTGAAATAGTTATGATTTTTTCTCCTACATTCAAATCTATTACGAATACCATTCCGCAGATTTATTAAAATGGAAGATGACAAGAAAAACACCGCTTCACCTTTAAAAATAAAATAACTCGCACACTTTGTCAAATCGCGAGCGAGAAGTGCTCTCGGAGGTTTTAGCTGAAATTAAATTTTTCACATTTAGCTTCTCTAGTAGGAAAAACTTTCCTGGAATGATGTAAAGTACGTGGAACGTTCAATTATGCAATGCTCGCGTGAAATGCGCCGGCGACAATCCGCTGTCCCACCGGTTCTCAAACTCTGATCCTGTGGTTTTAATAATGTGTAACACTTAAAAAGCGCTGGAACTTTAATATTTTTACTTAACTATGCGATGTTCGCGATTAAACTTTTTCAGGAATGAAATAGTTAACCATTCAGGTGGTATGATGGGTGGGGGTTGGATACGTGCTACTTTAATCTTTTTTACTTATTTTTTAACTGATGCCGTGTTCCTAGCGGCGTCTCTTCTCATTAGGCCATTCACGTCGAGAAATAATTAACAAAGTGAATCAGATTGCTGATTGAACTATTTCATTTCATGTGTTTTCAACCTTGAAAGGATTGTTCTGAATATAAAATTTTATTTCAATTTAGCGTTTCACATAAGAATTCTGTAAGCGTCCGTTGTAGCCAGGGAACTTGATGACACTAAAATGTTTTTTAATAAAAATATTATATTACTTATTTACTTAGCTGCTTTGTCCTCACAACTATTGTGTGTTTAGTTTTGCCTATTTGATATAGTTAAACAAAGCAACACACAGGCCCTTTGCTTCATTATTTCATTATTTACAGACACCTAAGTTTGACAACCTGTGTCCTCACCAGTGGATGCAAACTAGGTCCTCACCGCCCCCGCTCGGCTGGCCACATTAAACAGCGTTTATCGAGCGAACGGGACGGCCGATCATTTTTGGATTATGGCGGCAGAGAGAGGAATTAATTTGAAGCTTTGTAGCCGGTAAATCTTGGTCCTTGTCATTTGGAAATGTAAAACAGGCCGGTTATATTTGGCAAGTAACTCCTATTCTCCATTAGAATTATAAGAAACTAAGCCTTTCGCTCGCGGTTTCACCCGCGCATAATTTTTTTAAATATTCCCCCCTTCTTCAACATATTTCCAGGATCAAAAATAGCATATGTTCACCGGGATAGTGTAGTTAGCCAACAGTGAAAGAATTAATCAAATCGGTCAAGTAGTTTTTGAGTTTAATCATTACATACTAAAATTCAAAATAAGAAATATTTCCCATTTATAATATCAGCGTTGATAGTGTAGATGTAAATGTAGATAGTGTAGACTACATATTACTAGCAGTGACACATAACAAGGAGCAACATAATTCATTTTCCGATTCAGTCGAAACATACAAACAACACACAAGAATGAATGTGTATTCTGAAGAATTTAAAAAACGTTGTTTCTGTCTAAAGGATCAAGTATTATTATTCAATAAAATACCATTAAATAGTATTGATGCATTTAATTTAAATACAAATACTAGACCACTAGGAAATAAACAAGTGGAATACAAATAAATTCCAATTAAGTCGGATGTAATAATTTAATGTGAATACTAACCTAAATAATTTAATTTAATAACCTGATTACAGCTGTTTCATTTGACGATTTCCGCCTTTTCGAGTAATCAAGTACCTACCAAAATCCATATCAAATTGATGCACCCTCACAGCTAGGGGTCTCTATAATCTGGATGGATGTCACTGGACGTTCTTTGAGAGATTATGGACGAGTGTTTGAGGGGATGAAATGTTATTGCGTAATTAGTGCAGCCTTTCTTGCGATAAGTGGTGCTTAAGGGACACTCTTCGTGGTTTATTTTATGAACTGGGGTGCTTTGTGGGTAAGAAGTATATTAATTAGAGGATAAAAGGAATATTTTGGGGATACATCGAATAATATATGAAACGAACGACAAATGAAGACAGAAAAAGTTTAACAAACAAAAGTCTTCTAAGATTTAATACGCGAATTTTGAATTGACTTAATGATGCTACTTTGCTTCAACTATGTATTATGAAGCTCAAACTATGTTTTCACACATATGTATTTATTTAAAATTAAGTATGCTGGTAAGTTTCGAAATAAATCCCTCTTTTATGAAAAGGTGTGTCGGGTACAAAAAATACGACTGCACTTTTTCCACCTTTTCAAATATTTGAACATTTCCCGTCACTAAAGCGTTGACAACGGGAAAAATAAGAGCTGATATTAAAATAGGGTCGCTACAATGGCCCGTAGGTTCGGCCATCATTCCAAAATGTCGAAGTGACGGAAATGGAAAAATCAAAAATTCGCAGTCACCATTCAAAACAGATATGGCGTTACCGACAAAAGGGGGGACAAGGGGGCCAGTAGGGGACCAGTAGGGGATGTTTTTCGCCCCCCAGCAGTGTCCGATGCTTTGTAATGAATTGGGAACATACCATGGAGTCGTCATTGTGTTGAGATACTTTTTGTTCGGATTCTGTTCGAGCGTGAACACTCAAACTCGTGTTTGATATTTGTTTTCATTTTCGGCGTAACTCATACCTTCTGTAATTAAGCGTGGTCCTTGATAATAAAGAGACACGACCCTCACCTGGGGAGCAAAATGAAACAAAAAGAGAGTTGTAGATACTTATTGTAGGCATCGTCATTTTATATGACGGGCCCGATGGTCAAGTGGTCAGAAATCCTGGCTATAAAATCAAGGGTTGCGGGTTTGAATCCCGCTAGGGCCAAATGTTTGTGTAAGGAACATCGGCATTTGTACTCGAGTCATGGATTTGTGTTAGTAGAATGACATAACATGTTTATAAAAGTATTTATGTATGTCTATCCCTTCACAAGCTTCGAGCTTAGTTGTAATTTGTGTGTATTTCTATGCTGTTGTGCATTTCGTTCTACCATTGATGCATGCGTCAATTTTTGTGCAAACAAACAGTTGTTTGCACATTAACCGCGATTTTGCACCAAAACCCACTAGTCGGGCAATGCTGACATTGCCTCGGGTATTGTGTAAAGCCAAACTACGAATTAGTCAACTGTACTTTACACGTGTGATGGAACGCAGTGAAAGTAAACACACATACAGCCAATCCTAGCTTTATACTAAAGAGTTTCTAATAGAGTACTACTTTTTGCTTTTAAGATTTCAATTGATATATGGGATTGTGGAAGTTATGTGACAAATATTAGGCTCTGCAATAATGCAATTTAGGTGCATTACATATATTTTGCAACATTTTACCGGAACCGTAAGTCCTAAAACCTTTCTAGATCAACGACAGTATTCCATCATTGGCGAGCATCATATAATATACAAACAGGCAGCTTTCTAATGATTTCAAATGAAATATTGGTTTAAAAACTAATTTGAATTTCAATTAGAAAACAATAAATCTAAACATATTTCACAACAGACAGCCCTAAATTGCCAATAAATATGAAAGCGTAGTTTATATTAATATTGAAATTAATTATTATCAGCGAGCAAAATTCTAAACAGTTAGCCAAAACCACTATTTCACGAGTTATTCCAAACATTCACTAAACATCTGTCCAATCTTTTACTCCGAAAGGTAAAGTTATCGACCATTATAAGGTGACCTCTCAAAGTTCAGCTCGAAAATTAAGTTAGCATTATCCCTACAGGTCTATGTGAATTGGTCGGTGTACCTTTAGGTATTATTATGAAGGTTTAGATGAATCAAATGCAAATATTCCAGATATTTCATAATGAGGGTCGGTATTGTTACTCCCCCGCTCGGTAACAAAAGTCTACTGACGGATTTGATAGGCTTTCCGGTCGGTGTAAGTTGAAAACGATGTAAGGTGAATATGATATTTTGATTTATGTAGCTAATTATACTCGCTTCAATGTTTTTTAATTAAACGTAAATTGGTTTTGGTAATCATGGTCAATTATGGATCACAAAGCAATTTGTATGGATCAAATGTCAGACAAACGATGCAAACAATTTGTTATATATTGTCCTTACGATCAGATCTTTGAAATCAGATAAAGGATTTCGATAGGTTTCTTCAATAGATAGAATGATTGAAGGAGCTGTTTTTTATGCACCACGATGTCACAATATAAGTAGTTATAGTCTTCATTTTTTGGAACGTGTATCGTTGCAATGGTGCCTGAAAGGGATTCCCTATGAAAATCTACAGCACGATTAACCATACAAGTGGCATTGACGACGTAAGTGAAAAAACCTATCCTCTCAGGTCCGGAGGGGCTCACTTTTAAGCTAGATGGATGGCATAAGGTATTTGATGATGATGATGATGGTGATGATGATGATGATGATAAATGGCACTCACCTCCAGGGCAGAGGATAGCGAAGCTTTCTCCTGCTTCAGTGTCTCCACGCGGCTCTTGTACTGCAGCAGCGACCGCACAGTCTCCTCCATTCTGGAACAATAAATGTTTAATCAATCTTTTAACATGCCTTCAAGATATAATAATAATAATAATACCCTCCGGCCGTATTCGGCCATGGCGGCCGATCTTACGATCAGCCAGGTACGCAGGATATTTTATAGTGCACAAGTGAGTGCGCAAGCACAGGTGCACTCCCTATTCCTTCACTCTCATAATTCGGTGGGACAGCAATCTGACACGACCGTAGAGAGATCAGGCGCAGGACCAACGGCTTAACGTGCCTTCCGAAGCACGGAGGAGCTCGAGATGAAATTTTTCGGTCACCCATCCGATGACTGGCATCTGCGAACGTTGCTTAACTTTAGCAACCGCAGGCCGAGTGCGCTAACCACTGCGCCATCGAGCTCCTCAAAGATATAAGAAGACATAAGAAGGAACTCTAGGTTCCGGAAAGCAAATATAGGCTTGAGTCGACTAGTCTGCAGGCTTTCGTCTTATTTTTCTTTTTGGTATATAACCGGAAAAAAGGCTTGATTTTGAAATTCGATCTGCAACTGGTACGTTTATCGTAAGACGTTATGTAAAAAAAAAGTTGAAGTCCGTTAAAGGTCCATCCAGCGACATAGCTTAAGACGGAAATCAAACCCAAAACGACCTTTTTCGAAATACCATTTCATGAAGCTTATCATTACGATATTCGTACTTATGACATATTTGAAAATTCAGCATTTCTCGCTCTATACAGAAACATTTTATTTTATTCTTTTTCATTCTGTTGGAAGATATTTCAGTTAGAAATGTACACCGAGCCACCGTCCGTCTCGGGGCGAGCGTGACGCGAATCTCCCGCGTTTTCACTTACAACACGATTTAGTGTTCCCAGTTCCAGACAATAGGTTTAGATGTTCCTTGGTAAATACTAAGTAGGACGTCTGTATCGCGGGTAAAGAGAGTCGGGACTACTGAGTTTAATTGACTCTTAGGATGTGGTGGGGATTGGTTTGTAGTTTGAAAATTGGATTGAAGCAGAAAGCATTTTTTTACACATTATGTAAGTCCGACATTAAATACATATTTTAAAGCACAAAGCATTTTATTTGTGATCATCAGATTTTATATGAAAACGATATGACTTTTTTCTATTTTACATAGGTTACATTAAGAACAGTTTAACATGTTTTAAAATTAAATTAGACGAAGCGACAACTCCTTGACTTTGCTTTTGTCTAATAGACTCCTAACAACCTTGTGTTCACTAACTGAGTACAGAAAGAAAAAAGAAATAAATATTTAAATATGTAGGCATCAGAGATCTGGTAACTTGTTCTATTAACTGTATATTTATTTAAGATATAATTTCATATCATCTCAGCCTCACTCGGGATAAATCCGTCACCGGATTAGATTTCAGGAGGCAATACATAATTTGTGTTCCCATTAAGGATCTCTAATAACATAATCTCGACGCGGCACATTAATAATTAAAAGAGGGTAAAATCATTAGGCCGGGGTTTTGTTTCAAGTATTACCCCTGGCTTAGGCAGCGGGTCTTTTGTTGGAATGCATTACTTTGTATTAAGATTTAAAACTGCCGTCTTTGTATTAATTAGGGTATGCTCCTGTGGGTAGTTCCCGATGGCTCTACCTAAGGGTAGGTGTTAAGGTAAACAGAAAAGTGCTCCAGTTGAGAATAAATTGAAACACCTCTTTATAATATACTCGTACAACCATATTTTTTTCTGTAGAAGACTCCAAAATAAGGTATCAAAAAATGCTTATAATAATTACAAGTGTTTAATTTATACATTATTTCTATACTATTTTCATACAAATATAATAAAGCTGAAGAGATTGTTTTCTTGAACTCGCTAATCTCAAGAACGAATCGTTCACATTTAAACTTTTTTTTGTTTTGGACAGTCTATTTGCGTAGGAAGGCTATAATATAACACTATTTGTGCGGAAACCAAAATCCACGGGGCGAAGTAGCGGGCGGCCGCTTTTTAACAATAATTGTATTTTTTAATTTTTATTAGTTCTAACAGTACGTAAGTGAACTTTTGATTATTTTATCTTTCTTCACATTTCTGATGCTTTGTAGTTTTGCTGCAGTCAAATGAAACATGTAATTGTACACAGCCAATCGAGATAATGCGGAAGCTTTTAGCAAAGTAAACAACGACCAAGTACTCTCACACATACATATACCTATGTACTGCAAAAAATAGAATCAGTAAAACGTTAGGAGGTAAAAAAGACGACTTTTCCCGACTGATCCATCAGTCATTCTCTACCGAAAACACATTAGAAGCGCACGCGTCATTTTGACGGAAGTCGCGCTAATGAAGGGCCAACGTTGAGTGCACTTCCTTCACTTCTCTCCCTCTAACTATACACCTGTCTCTTTCTAGCCAAAGCGGAGTATCTTCCAGACATACTGATGTCTCTTTCCAACCAAAGCGGGGTATTTTGCGTCTCTTTCTGGCTCAAAATATGCAAATCCCACAAATTACGGCGGCGCTCGGTGTGATCCGGCCTTAATGAAGTGCTTTGCAGATGATCGCTGCGATGTTTTTTCAGGGAAATCCAGTCTGCCTTCAGAAGCTTAATGTTAGGTGTTAGGCAACGGTGACGGATAAGCATTGTTTTGAGCGGTTGGAATAAAACATAATATGACTGATCTTTAAAAACGCCGAGATACCAAATCCCTTCTTATATTATAAATGCGAAAGTGACTCTGTCTGCCACGCTGAAACCTCTCATTTTTTACATTTAGTCAAGAAACACACCAAAAAAACGCGACCAAAGTTCGGCACAACTAGGCCTGCAATGTATTTCAATTGGAAGATGAGACTCCATGACGATATTACAGATAAATCATATTGTTATTATTCGTTCCCCAGCTTCCATAATACAATCTTTGTCAAAGTCAAAGTAGTTTATTTTGCAATTTGATTTACATAATAATTCTTTTGCACTTTTTGGGGCTAGGAAATTGGTGTGTTATTCTTATTCCAAAGAATTTCTTTTATTATTTATTTTATTTATAAGTATGTATGTACCTCTATTATCGTTGTAAATTCGAAATGTTTAATCAAATCTGGGGGCACGGCAGTGCTCCAGCCAAGTCTCGAGCAAAAGCAAAAGCGGGCACGGCCGTAACCATCTTTTCTCGAAGCGTTTCGCGGCTATTTCACCCCCCTTGTAGCATCGATGTGGACAAAGCTAGGGGTTTAAGTTTTCGATGACCGTGAGTTAGTATCAAAAGAAGCTCAGTCTCAAATTATCATGACATTTGAACTAATAGTTTACGAGTTATGAACGATCAAAGTTACACCATTTTGTCACTCACTGACTCACTGACCGATCATCAAAACTCTAAGGTACTTCTAGCAAACATAGAACATTTAAATTTCGCACCAAGATAGGTAATTAGCTACAAACGAAGGAAAAATTATGAAAACTTCAATAAATTATATATGATAGGAAACAAATTTATATTTGCGGTTTTACAAGAACAATCTGTATGAATTTCGACTGCATTGTTAACTTTGTCATTTTCGTCATCAAAACTCTAAGGTACTTCTAGCAAACATAGAACATTCAAATTTCGCACCAAGATAAGTAATTAGCTGCAAACGAAGGAAAAATTATGAAAACTTCAATAAATTATATATGATAGGAAACAAATTTATATTTGCGGTTTTACAAGAACAATCTGTATGAATTTCGACTGCATTGTTAACTTTGTCATTTTCGTCATCAAAACTCTATGGTACTTCTAGCCAACATAGAACATTCAAATTTGGCACCAAGATAGGTAATTAGCTACAAACGAAGGAAAAATTATGAAAACTTCAATAAATTATATATTATAGGAAACAAATTTATATTTGCGGTTTTACAAGAACATTCTGTATGAATTTCGACTGTATTGTTAACTTTGTCTTTCTTTATGTACAAAAAATTATATCGTCACCTGACCGTTATGCTGATGGTTTTGTAGATAAAAATAAGGAGTTTAAAGATATGAAAATTATGCATCAGTTTCATGGGATGGCAAAGATATGGGTAATTATGTACTTAAAAGCTAGGTTAGAATTATGATTTAAAAAGCATGTTTAATGCACTTTATAGATGGGCTTAATAGACGAGTCTAAGACATAGCGGAGTGTGATGTCCTAAGCTGCGGTGACGAGTTTTTTTCTCGTTTGTATAAAGAGACCTACAAAAAATAAATGAGATCCCACCAAAAACATTAAATGTAAAAAGAAGCCAAGTCTCTACGTAATTCTTCAATCGTAAAAAGTTTTGAGATCGCATAGAAGCCAAGTCGTGTTCAACTTAATTTGTAATAATAAATCCATATTGTGTGACTTTATCAATAGTTTTGTTTACATTACAATAACAGTGACTTGGCCATGAGCACAATTAAATAGAAATGTAGTATGGCATATTGAGAGGAATTGAATGTATATCTTTACGTATATAAAATATTGTCGTCTCCTGGTCTTTGATGCTTGTAAAACCAAATTTATCCAACGCGTACTGCGCCGACCCCATATAAACTGTGAACAAGGCAGGCAGATGATGTGATGATGATTCAAAAACATTAAATTTAAAAAACCAAGAGTATATTATAATAAAAAAGATCGATACAATAATAACATTAATTCAATGGTATTTGAATATGATGACAAGGAGCAAACGACTCTTAACTTGTGCTCATGGCCAAGTCACTGTTATTGTAATGTAAACAAAACTATTGATAAAGTCACACAATATGGATTTATTATTACAAATTAAGTTGAACACGACTTGGCTTCTATGCGATCTCAAAACTTTTTACGATTGAAGAATTACGTAGAGACTTGGCTTCTTTTTACATTTAATGTTTTTGGTGGGATCTGTATATTATTGAACGACCAGACGCATTAATTAATCGGATCCCGTGTAAGTATGGGATAAGCACATGCGTTATGTGATCCAGCCAATCATCGATACGTAACAGCCACTTAATTATCCTCAAATAGCTCAAACAGGACGATTAAACATACACTCAATCTGTTATACATATTAACAGAGCTAAGTAGGTATTGAATTCCAGTGGAATTATGGTTTCCCTGTAGAAATCGGCTTCGTGTTTATAATTTTAAAGTGTATTTTGAGAAGCCTTGTACGTAACTTATGTAGCTTCTGTCAGGTTATGGCTAGGAAATTAACCCTTTTTATGTATTTTGGTTTCAATGTCGTTGAAGGTTGAGTATAAGTTAAAATAATACCAACACTGCTTTGCGGGTAGTGACAACACATCTCTTAAATATTGGTGTCAACCAAAAAATCTAAAAAAACCTATACCTTTTTATCGACAGACGATCACTTACACCCCAGACGTCGCATATTCGCTAGAAATCTCCGATCAGATTCGAATTACTTTTACCTTTTCACGAAATAGACGCGACCCAATCCATCCTGAGGTACAATTGAGCGAACCTTTTCATCGGAAACCTCAATTTTTCCATTTTTTCCCATGCAAAAGACCGAACGGTTGACTGAATGAAACTTTTCCAATAATTCGGGACAGAATGAACCGAAGATGTCGCATATTTCCCTCTTTAAATAAAAAAGGTTCGGATTAGACTTTAAAGGGGTATTCATTAACCTACCCCGCAAAGCACTGGACCCGCGGGGTCAGTCGCGCACGGCGTTTTTTGAATTGGCCGACTGACCCCGTTACACGCACCACGGGGTCAGTTGGGGTATAACTATTTTCGACTACGTCGACTGACCCCGGTAAATAAATAAATTTCCAAAGAACCAATTATTTTTATTTTTGTTTACGGTTCCGAACTAAAGTGCTTCGAAAAGGTATTTAACATATTTTAATTTAAACAAGAGCTATGGTTTTTTTTATACGGGAATTATTTCATTTGATATATTTACGCGTATGTTTGACTAATTTATAGAACACTATGATTTAAAATACATTATCCTAATGTCTTGGTGTTTGCAAAATGCGCACACAAATCCTACTTACTATTATACTTCGTTGTAGCATCCTAGGAGATTTAATAATAACGTATAGTATGTTTCCAACGTACTGCATCATCACACGAATTTTAGACATAATAAATAAAAAATTTAATCGTTCTATTGACTACCGCGCCTAGCACCTCAACCTGCCGACAGGGGGCGGGGGCGATCATTAGTTTTCTGTGTGTTGCATCATCCGCGTGCGCGCCGATTTAAAAACGTAGTTTTATTTAAATTTAAGCAAATTTTGTGTGTTTGTGCTAGTGAAAATGGGGAAAAAGACGAAAACCAAAACAGAGGATAACATCAGTGCAAAAATAAGCTTCTAGAGAAGAAGTTTTCTCGACAAACGTTCACGGATACCCGGCGTTTTTTGTTCAAATGAAGGTTTGGACTAATTTGTGTAGAAATACATAAAGTTAAGGTCAGTAAAGTGTTTTTCTAAGTATTTACGTAATAACTTAGGAATCCAGGGATTCTGTTGATGATAGATAATACCACAGCTATCTTCTATATTAACAGGATGGGAGAAATTCCCATATTATTTAAAGGTTATTTCCATTGAGAAATGGCAGTGGTGTACATGATGAACCGACTGGGATTATTGTGCTCAATATCGGCCAAACCAGCCTTGTTACCCAATTTTATTGTCATTAACTGTTCCGGAAAGTTTGTATTTTGAACCACATGAAAAAGTGTTACTTACAACGTCGCATTACTTGTGGCCCATCCTTACACTGGTGGGCGCGAGCAGGCTAGCGTTCGCGTGTCAGTCATTAGATACTTAGTGAGACTATATTGGTGCTGCTACATTTGTTGTCTCAAAGTGCCTTGGCACAATATAAATACGGCGTATAAAAATTGGTATAATTTAGACAAGCCAAATAATTTAAATATGTTCTAGGTGCTATTCTGACTAACATATGTTTTATGTGATCATTTAAAAATTTAAAAAAAGTATGGCGCAATAACTATATTTATTTTCTTAATATCTGTTATTATATATGAATTTGCCTACTATGGTCAGCACATTATTTTTTACAAAATTAATGAGACCTGTACTATGAAGTCAACTCAAATAGAGACATAGATAGACAGTTGTGGTGCACATCTAAATACCAGGTTTCATGTTCAAATACTGTGACAGTGGTCGTAAACACTTTCAATAAGTTAAGTTTAATTATAAATAATGAAATATAATTTTCTGCCAAGTCAAATTTGAATTTTTTTTTTTTTAGCGTTTAAGCTTTATTCATTGTACATGACTTTAGAATTGCCAACAGATAAACGTCATAAAACTTATGAAATGGTGGCTGATATGTCTTCTAGAAACTCGGTTAAGGGAATTTGTTTCTTTTTTGGGCACCTTAACCGCAGCTTGTATTGAGGTGTCTTAAGGCTGGATGTAGGCACACTAAACTCCTTGAGAGAGAAATATTAATCCTTGCTACACAAGAAAAGCTACATAGCTAATATGAAAATTAAGCCTTAACAACAGGATAACATTATATGACGGAGTAATAAAATTGAATTTATTGATAAAGCTATAAGTCCTCGGACTGCATTTGGAAATATTTTCCTATGCCTCATTATCAGGGTAGAAAGCTGTTTGTTAAGGAGCAACTATCCATGGAAATTAGTCTTTGTAAGAGAAAAAGAGACATATTAATTTTGTATAATTAAACAGCCTTTATGGGAATAAAATTCTATTGCAAGTATTTCATTAAATACAAGTTTGCTTTTCTAAGTGGTGGCACGAGATGTCATCCGAAAAGTATTCAATATGTACTTCACTCGAGTTCGACGATGGAACAACATACGTACGACCAGTAGTATTTCCTCAGTGGTAGCACGAGATGTTATCCGGAAATACAAGTTTGCTTTTCTAAGTGGTGGCACGAGATGTCATCCGAAAAGTATTCAATCTGTACTTCACTTGAGTTCGACGATGGAACAACATACGTACGACCAGTAGTATTTCCTCAGTGGTAGCACGAGATGTTATCCGGAAATACAAGTTTGCTTTTCTAAGTGGTGGCACGAGATGTCATCCGAAAAGTATTCAATCTGTACTTCACTTGAGTTCGACGATGGAACAACATACGTACGACCAGTAGTATTTCCTCAGTGGTAGCACGAGATGTTATCCGGAAATACAAGTTTGCTTTTCTAAGTGGTGGCACGAGATGTCATCCGAAAAGTATTCAATCTGTACTTCACTTGAGTTCGACGATGGAACAACATACGTACGACCAGTAGTATTTCCTCAGTGGTAGCACGAGATGTTATCCAGAAATACAAGTTTGCTTTTCTAAGTGGTGGCACAAGATGTCATCCGGTAAGTATTCAAAAGTACTTCACTCGAGTTCGACGATGGAACTACATACTACCAGTAGTAATTGATTTCCTCAATGGTAGCATGTTATCCGGAAATAAAATATCTAAAAATGGGGATCAAATGATATAATTGTAACCTTTATTTCATAAGTGATGGCACGAGATGTCATCCGGAAATAAAATAAAATCAAATCAAATCAAATATTTTCATTGCGATTGTAGGTACATTATGGTCTTAAAACTAGCTCTCATTTCAGCTACAATTTGCTAATTTGATGGCATGCAATATTATTAGGTCCATCATAAAAAACTTAAAATGTTATACATTTATTAATCAAATACAAATACAAATATTTATTCATAAAACACGTGGGTTTTACATTTCTATGTTGCGATCGAGGATTTATTTAAGTAAATAAATACTTGTGGTAGAATATCCTCCCTTTCCATATTTATTTAACAATATTTGACATGCTAATCGTTATTGGAAAAAATAATTATCTAATTTACTAACAGTAAACAATCAGATTCTTTAACAAAATAACAAATGAAAGTTTTATTATCACTACAATGGATTAAGTTTTATAATTTTACATATAAGATAAAATTAAGTTAGAAATTTTAATTTCGTTAAACATTATTGTTATAAATATGAATGTTATAATCATGAATCATTTTCAAAATGATATAAATTAAAATCATTGTAATTAATAAACGAAAACAAATGTACATAATGTTAAAAATTTTCCTTTTTTAAGTGGTGGCACTAGATGTCATCCGAAAAATATTCAAAAGGAGGTAGTTGTACCTACTGATACCTAACATTGATCAATTTTAAAACAGATATGGCCATTATTGGGAAGGAATTTATTGGGAGCAGGTATGCAGGCATAGCCAATCTCACCGTAGACTTAAACCAGAATGATTTTTTGAAGTTGACATTGTATTAGGTAGTATTAAAAAGTATTTAAATAGGTGATTTGAGTATTATCAAACAAGAGAATATTGGATCCACACCATGAAGAGACCATGAATTGTCGCCATCTCATTTTCCCATCACTGGATAAAAGCTTCATAAATATTGATTGGTGATCAAAGTGTGAAACGGGACAAAAATTTATTTGGAGAAAATTTAGAAGACAATGTCAGATCGATCAAGTTTATTGATACATCTAGCCTGAAAATAAAGAAATTGGCTCCTCAACATCCTTCTGCATATCGCAGATCAACGTCTACAACCTCGCATGGGAACTTGTCAATGCCTCCATATCGAGTGAACTGACCATGCACAAGCACGCGTGTGGCGTGGCCCACTCGTACGCTCGCCACTACCCGCACCAGCTGCGTCGCCGCCGCCAGCTGCATGCTGGGGCCCGCGCAGCCGCCGCTCCTCCCTGCCTCTGCGCCGCCGCCGCCATGTCCGAAGGCCGACAGAGACGCCCTGGAGGTACTTCATGCTGGTCGTATTCAGTATCTTTTGCTAAACTGGCTTAATATTGCCTGTGTCCCACGGGTCTTAGTTAAAGTTATGTAAGTTGGAGGTTACTTGAACACGGTTCAAGAACAGACTTACCTACCGGCTTTAAAAATTATAGGTTTGATGGTATGGAAAACCTTATGAAATTAACAGCAATTGTGTCATGTAGTACAGGGGCAAGTTTTGTTACCTATTTTTTAAATCTGATTCCAAAGATATCATTGATTTATTCTAAATTCGAAGCACTATATATTTACTTTACAAAGACATTTTAAACATGAACATTCAAACAGCCAATAAGTTATGTCTCAAGACTCTTAAATGGCAACAATTGCTCTGACTTAGGATTATTAATGAGTGTGTCAGTCGATTTTTATAAATAGTGCGTTTTGGGGCTAGACCGAATCTACCCAAATATGTAACGCAGATATTGTACTAGGTATCTCATATTTGTAAGCTATTTCCTAGGGAATCATTAGACCTGGATGTAATAAACTTATTAAACTGGTTGAGACGTTAAGATTTATTAACAGTAACAACATAGTATTTAACAAACCTAGTACTATTATTATTATAGATGACCTCGTTAAAACATCGACGTCCTATAAGGCGAATCAAAAACTGTCCTTTCATATTACACTAATAATAATTCTATTTTTCCAGCGAATGCCTTAAAAAGCAGGTGAGAGGTGCTAGTGCGCAGAAGGTAAGCCGCTGGATAAAGCAAGTGCTGGGAGATAGCGGCACCAAAGTGCGCGGGTCCTGGGGCACAGCCCGCGGCGCGCGGCCTCGTCGCCGGCGCCGCGCGCGGGCTTCTCCGCCGGCGTCATCCGGCTGGAGGACCTCCCTAGTTGTTACAACAACAAATTGTTGTTGTAACCTTTGGCGGGTCCACGCCAAGCAGGGCATTATCTGACGCAATACTTAAATTACCTTATAATAAGTTCCTATGTGCCTACCTCTAGTATTATGCTGATTAAGAGACTGATATGTATTAGGAAAATGGTTTAAAAGCGATAAACATTGTTAAATTCAGTCGCTTTTATTATTTATTCTGCAATTATTTGATCTGAACATCTACGTTATTATTAAATCTCCTAGGATGCTACAACGAAGTATAATTTATGGTTAATTGAACTTACCTTGAGTGAAGTTCAACCAAAATTATGCGAGTTGTAGCATCCGTAGAGATTTAAGATCCCTACCCTCCCAAGTAACCCCTGTTTTAATAGTGTTGCAGAATAAAATGTCAAGGAATACTCTAAAATAAATGATCGCCCCCGCCCCCTGTCGGCAGGTTGAGGTGCTAGGCGCGGTAGTCAATAGAACGATTAAATTTTTTATTTATTATGTCTAAAATTCGTGTGATGATGCAGTACGTTGGAAACATACTATACGTTATTATTAAATCTCTACGGATGCTACAACTCGCATAATTTTGGTTGAACTTCACTCAAGGTAAGTTCAATTAACCATAAATTATAAAGGCTAAAGTTTGTATGTGTGGATGTATGAATGTATGGATGTTTGTTACTATTTCACGTAAAAACTACTGAATGGTTTTGAATGAAACTTTACCACAATATAGCTTATACATCAGAATAACACATAGGATATTGGAAATCGAAATCCACGCGGACGGAGTCGCGGGCGGCCGCTAGTTATAGGTACTACAATACAGGGTGATAGGGAATGCGAATTTTGATTAGATGAATAAGCGTATGTTTTTTTTTCGTGTTAAATTTTGTTTGAGTTCTTTGAATTTTGAGTTTGTTATTATTATTATTATTTTAATTTCATGTAAACTCAATTAACGTATTTCTCTCTTTCTTTCTTTATTTCTTTAATAACCAATATTGTGTCTTTACTTCCCAACGTGTAGACCTAATCTATAGAGTTTCATACAAACAATGAATTACGTTTATCTCCTAAAGTACATAAAAATCTCAAAATGTTTTTACGTGATCATTTAGTAATTTTTTTTACTAAAACTTGATATACCGAGGTACCTACTATAACATTGAAGAGATAACGCAGCTTTGCGTTAAGCAAATAACAAGGAAAAATTCGTCAGGTGTACTAACGGTCTCGGTAGCTTAGTGGTCAGAGCGCTTGCCCGGATTGCAAGAGGCGCTGTGTTCGATTCCCGCCTGAGCCATGAGATCAGATTATTTTTTCTTAGGTTTACTAAAAACGTCGTGTGTTTCAAATTAGTTTTATTTCACTGATAAGCTTAGTTAAAATTATCTGCAAATTATTCTAAATCTGTTTAAATTATTTCACTCGCAACGTGATTTTATTTAATTGTTTAGTTATTTACTCTTATTACATGTATGTATATAGGATTTGAGCATAAAAGCTCTTAGAATTATAGTTGTGTTCAATAAACCTTTAACAGTTTTCTACTGACCTGTACGTTTTGTTTTGTTCCTATGAGTAGACGAAGTCATAAATAATATTTTGCGGGGTCAGTCGACGTAGTCGAAAATAGTTATACCCCAACTGACCCCGTGGTACGTGTGACGGGGTCAGTCGGCCAATTCAAAAAACGCCGTGCGCGACTGACCCCGCGGGTCCAGTGCCTTGCGGGGTAGGCTAACGAATACCCCACTTTAAAATTCGATCTTTTTATATTTCAATTAAACATTCAAATTTTTCGGCGATTCTGATACATAACATTATCTTTTTTACTTTTTAATTTCTTTGTCTTATTTTTTATTGGTTTAGGGAAAATATTCAGTTTAGTTCATTATGTAATTGGGTTACCCCGTGCAATTAATTTTCAAATAAATAAATAAATATACTTTGAAATTAATTTTCGAAAAGTGCTCATTTTGTTAACGATTTAGTTATTTTCAAACATACTGTCTCAACTATTTTGTTTCTCTAATCTTAAATGCCAATGCTCATAGTGACGTTATACATAGCCTGACGTTATACTAAGTCGGCCATCTTCAACCGCCATTTTTAGGGTTCCGTAGCCAAAATGGCAAAAAAACGGAACCCTTATAGATTCGTCATGTCTGTCTGTCTGTCTGTCTGTCTGTCTGTCTGTCCGCCAGTCTGTCACAGCCACTTTTTTCCGAAACTATAAGTACTATACTGTTGAAACTTAGTGAGGGGATGTATTCTGTGAACCGCAACAAGGTTTTCACACGAAAATAGAAAAAAAATAAAAAAGGTGGGGGGTCCCCATAGTCAGAACTGAAACTCGAAATATTTTTTTTCATTGAACATATAGGTGTGGGGTATTTACGGATAGGTCTTTAAAAGTTATATTAAGGTTTCTAATATCACTTTTTTCTAAAGTGAATACTTTGCGTGACAGACCCTTTCAAAGTGAAAAAAAGTGTGTCCACCCCCTCTAACTTCTAAAATAAGAGGATGATAAAACTGAAATAAATATATAATGTACATTACCATAAAAACTACCAACGAAAATTGGTCCGAACGAAATCTATTCAGTAGTTTTTTTAATACGTCAAAAAAAGAATTTGTACGGAACCCTCAGTGCGGGAGTCGACTCGCACTTGGCCAATTTTTCTAAACTCCTCAAACAAAATAATAACAACCCATTCCCTCTTCGCGGACAACATTAATTCCCGGAGAACGGCCGAGCCTTTCGCCGCGAATTTCCCACGTGCAATATCTACGAAACGTATTCTGGTTATTTGTTTCACGGGGGTCGATCACCCGAACTTTGGGGGCTTATTACTCAGTAATTTAATGTTTTGTTTTTTCCTACAGTGTGGTTTTTTTTACACGGGCCGCGTTTTTACGGCCCACAGTCACGGCAGAGTATCGATCGTGGGTACTCTATTGTTTCTTGCGATGGAAACGGGTGTTTATGAGGCTATGTTGTGCTTGTAATTAAGGCTAGGAAGATTGGTTATGATAAAGGTTGGCTGGTAATACAGCTTCCAGTAATTCTCGTAGGCTGAGATATCGTAAAGTACCTACATGAAACATACAAAGAACGGACTAATAGTAATGAATGAGTGAAAAGTTTACATTTCATCGTGTCACTTCATGACTGTCCATTTGGTTCTGTTTTTATAATTACTTCTATGATTAGATATCAATGTGCACTGATTTCGTATTCCTCGCTTACCATAAAAGAAAACAGCACTGGTAAGCACTTTTATCAAAACCTACATGACCGTTTGTCCTTGTCGAGTACGTCCCATGGCACTTAGGAATACACGGAACGTAGGTCAAATAAAACATTCATCATACTTTGTATTTCCAGACTAAAGTTTTTTGGTAGTCCGGCCTAGTTTCGCTTCAGAATTTCCATCATTTTCGTCCGGTAGTCCGTTAGTCCGGTTCAGTCCGGTTCGGTCCGGTATCGTCCGGCTACAAATTACCCTGCATCGAACCCGCGCCAGATGAGCGCTCGTAAATCTTGCCTATTAAAACCTGTGTCTATCCTGGTAGGGTGTGGTCTAAATTGCTACGACTATAGATAATAAATTGTTATTTATGAAAACATACACAAAGTATTTTGAAAAATATATCGAGAGTGCATGTTTATGATACGAAACGCTACATGAACTTTGTATCCCAAAGTCACTTAGAGATTAAAGTTTATTAATTCATATCTAAATCAATGAATGCGCGAATCTCGTTAGGAATTTATTTTTGTTTTTATACTGACCCCGTCCGCGTTCCGCACACATAGTATTATACTTTAGCTTGAAGCCTTCCTCGTCACAGTAGTTCCTGAGGTAGGTATTTGTTATACATGTAGATACCTATTTGTTGTTACATAAACCATAAACGAGTACTGAAATTTTAACACACTAATTACTCCCATCTCTCATCCCTTAGGCCACACTAATCGTCTCTCTCGTATCAATGTATTAGCACGAACGGCCTACACCTGTATTTAAGCTCGTGTGCGGCTTAATTTTAAAATGATTACCGCCACACCCGCGCTTGAAGCTTCATTTTTAAATAATTACGGAACGGACCGACGATATTTTTTTAATCTGCATTTTTTGGTATATTTCCGTTTTTAATGAGCGCGCCATATTTTATTGATGTTACGTAATTTCGGTTTAAATACACCCTGCCCGGAGTTAAAGAAATAATTATTAGCGAGGTATGTGTTGTGTTGTGTGTAATAATTTTGTTCTGCAAATGACACTGGGGAAGTCATTAAAAGTACACAAGCTAGTTGGTACTTATGTATTTTTAAAACCTAGAGCAGATGGACATTTTCATGAGCAAGCAGCTGTTTCGTATATTTAAGGATCGAAATCCGAATTGGCGCAAAAACAACGACAAACCTTTGGTGACACTTCTAGATCATCATGGCAAATCGTTAACCATACAATTTATACAAAATACAGAAGATTTCGCTCATCGCTAGATTGGTATCCATCCTATCAAATTCCAACAAAAAAACACACTATCCCCACATCGAACCTTCTACCAAGCCCTCTAAAAGCTTTACAAAAAATTACGCTCCATCGAATGAGCCGTCAGCATAATTTAGTGACAGCGTACGCGTGCGCGCGGCATACGTTTTGTACATTTTTAATATATTAGCGCGGCACACCTGCGGTCGTCGTTACGATGTGTAAGACTTCGGGGATCACAGGCCTCGTGACATACTTCATGAAATGGTTGTATCACTTATCCGTCGGTGCTTCAGAAATTTGTTTGTGTATGTAAAGGATTCTATTCACAACTTCGGTAACTTGCTCTATACTAAGCTAAGATTGCTCGCCACTAGTAAAAGTTAATATATTACATTGATATCACACATCACAAACATACATTGATCTGAAGTCCTCCGTGTGAAGTGCTTAGGCACTTGTGTTACAGACATCAGAATCAACAATGGTATGAAAAATATACTTCAAAGATAGAGGCAAGGATAAACAGACATGTTCATGCACACAAATGTTTATCCTGTGCGGGGACCGAACCCGCGACCTCTTGGTCTAATAGTCAACTTCTTGGCTATTACACCAAGCAGGTCGTCAAATAATCCATCATCGTCGGTGAAAAATATTATGATTAAGATTTGAAACCGTAATGACTTTGAGATTATTTCACACTAACGTTAATGCCTTTTTATGTGTAACAAAGTTCTTTATAGGTGAGAGCATTGTCCTGTCGTGTCAAACAGGATCGAACGTGCTACTTCTTCCCGGGATCCAATTATGCGATCAGGGCGTCGGGTCAATGGGCTTGCCCGATTATAGGCTACCACGGACCCTCTGACCGCTTGGAAAGATACGAAGATATGGAAAATCAGCAGTATTGTAGCAAATCTTTTATTATTGAGGACAATTTGTGACGAATGTTTTAAACCATCTTCAAAAATAGAAGGAGATTCACTATACGTCTATAGCCAATATTATTTACATCGTGATTTTTAGCTGAGTGCTTCCCATTGGGTTTTATGGGAGAGAATATTTCTATTTGCTGTTCTTAAGATTACATTCGTAAACAATAGACCGTATTCTTACGACCGTTGAATATATTCTACATACCTACCAATTGGTCAAGGCCTTAGCTTGCTTAGGAGGCCTAATTAAGGCTTTAAGTCGCAGTCACGAAAACACATTTGGAGGTATTAATAATTTAGCATAATGAGCGGTTATTAATATTAATATTTCCTGAACAGTCATAAAAAGTTTCAGTCATAACCGTTAGGTAGTAATATTGTTTATGTTAATATGTGTTGGCATATAGAGGTCAGGCATTCTTGAGGGCCTAGAATTAGTGACATTTGGATAGCAATGGCGAAATTCGACAATTATTATGGATTTGACAGAACATAGAATAGTAACAAAGTTTATAATTATAGGAGTATTTACTTCTGATATTCATCATTTAGGCCACCATACACCACTTTCATTAACTTGGCTATCGTTATAACAACTTTTGATTAACTTTATGCACTAGCAGTCTGGATAAAATCTGCACCATCATCAGACTTGGATCCGTAATGAGTTCGACATTATTTCACGTTACTTCCATTCTATGTGTAACAAAGTTCTTTATAGGTAAGAGCATTGTCCTGTCGTGTATTATCAGTCTATATACTCTGGACATAGGCCTCTCCTAGGGCTCTCCTATCAGCCCGATTCTGGGATCACATCTTTCCCATTTCATACATTTAAAAACCATGTATGTTTTTTGTGTGATGTTATGTAATTCAAAAGGAAAACTATTCAAAATCATCCAGAGTTAATACTTCTTACCCTATTTCAAAGGCCTCTTAGGCTTGTGAATTAAATCGATGTCCATAAATCAGAGTCCCCTTACTCTTAACCGGGCAATAACTCAATAGTTATGGAAATTGAATCGATCCAGGCTCAAGTGATAACTCTTGTTGAAACGCGGGTAACATCGTTTGGTTATTTGTTCAACTATTTCTCGTTGTGCAATTGTTTTGAATTCCTGGCTCCCACTAAGTGCAAAAAATTGTTTTGATACTTACGATATAAGTATTTCGTTAGTATGAATAATTCTTCGCTATGTTTTTTTTGTTGCCCCCATATTAGATGTACATTAACACCAACAGTTGTATCTTGCATGATGTATATCTTAAAGCAAGCAGGAAAAGTCTCTTAACTTTCCACGATTTAAAGTAATTCACCAACTTTACCGTAACAAATGATTGCCTATGCCACTAGATCAGTTTAGTTGCTGAGGCATCTGATTGACGACGCACCACATCAGAAACTTTAGAAAAAAACCGGACAACCTCGCAGTAATCTAAGGAGGACCAATATCAATAACACGCCGTAATCCCTACCTGCAGTTAGCACCAGATGCCGCCAGTACCGGTGACAAACGGTCACTCCGGATACCCCAAATCGGTCGATTAGTGCTGTAATCACCGGACCCGCTGGACGCAGATGGTACGCCATAGAGATGCGTTTTAGGACTAAAACGTAGGCGTGGTTGAAGATATTGCGAAGTTGATTCATGGAATATTTTCTTACGGCATACGGGGATAATGTTATGTTTTTCAAGAAGATATTTTTTGAAACTTAGTCTACAATGGCAACAATCTGGCAAAAAGTTTTGTAATACGTTTTTTTGTAGTTCTGTGAAGTGACTCATTTGTGTATACTAAATAGTACTGCTTATAATAACCAATCTAAATGGAAAAAATGTGATTGTTGCGTTATAATTAAATTAATCACGTTTTTCCTTACAATGCTGCGATCCAGCTACCCAAGGCCTAACCATCCAAAGTTACGTGCTGACGGACTGTGTGTTTAAAAACGTTATACGGGTCCGTATCCACTTAATTGTGAAGGAAATCGCAGGAGTTCAGTGGGTATCAGGTATAAACGATGCGAGAAAAAAAAAGATCTGCCACCAAATTTCGTTTCAACCAAATTCTACTATCGCAGGACGCTACTCTATGGCGCCGGATCTGTCGCAACACAAGTTGCGTATGAATTTGCGGCAGACTTATCGCCAAGATGGCCATTGTGACAGAAATGTTTATTGACGACATTACTCGATATCCGACAACGTCGTCCTTTATTTGACGGCGACAACACGTGATTTACGAAATACAACTTGGTTGTAGGTGGACCGGGATTTCTCTTGTGTTTGTCTGTTGTGAAACTAGGTATTCGAAGTAAAGTGAACAACAAATCAGAACTTACTAGGTCGAAACTAAGCCGTATTTCGTTACTTATATTGAAACTAGCGGCAACCCGGGACGATCCCTTTTTTAGGGTTCCGTAGCCAAATGGCAAAAAAACGGAACCCTTATAGATTCGTCATGTCTGTCTGTCTGTCTGTCTGTCCGCCAGTCTGTCACAGCCACTTTTTTCCGAAACTATAAGTACTACACTGATGAAACTTAGTAAGTGGATGTATTCTGTGAACCGCAACAAGGTTTTTACACGAAAATAGCAAAAATATATAAAATGATGGGGGTCCCCATAGTTATAACTGAAACTGAAAATATTTTATTTCATTGAACATATACGTGTGGGGTATCTATGGATAGGTCTTTAAAAATGATGTGGAGGTTTCTAATATAATTTTTTTTTTTAAATGACACAAACATTTTTTTATGTGAATACTTTGAGTGAGAGACCCTTCCAAAGTGGAAAAAAGTGTGTCCCCCCCCCTCTAACTTCTAAAATAAGAAGATGATAAAACTAAAAAAAATATATGATGTACATTATCATAAAAACTACCAACGAAAATTGGTTTGAGCAAAATCTAGTGAGTAGTTTTTTTAATACGTCAAAAATAGATTTTGTACGGAACCCTCAGTGCGGGAGTCCCACTCGCACTTGGCCAATTTTTTGCAATATAAAGCCTATGTTCTTTCTTAGGATCAAAAGATTGTCTGTATCAAATTTCATCAAAATCGGTTGAGAGTTTAAGCGGGAAAGCGTAACAGATATACCGATAGACAGACAGAGTGACTTTTGCATTTATAACATATAGGGATTTTACAAATACTCAATTTCAATAAATGTAATCAAGTGAAAAAAAATTGCCGTTAATTTTAGAAATTTAAGTGTCATTAAGAGCAACCATGGTTCATGGTTTTTTGGAATCGTTCTTTTTTACCAGTGAGAGTCTTGTTAAAATCATCACGGCGCGGCGGCTTTGAAAAGTACCTGAAACAACAAAATATAGTATTTAAAAAGAGTATTTTTTTTAATTAAAACAGCAACCGATCTGCTTACATTTTTGTACGTTTTAATTAAACGTTATTTCATTTACAAAAAAAGACAGCTTTAATTATATTTTCCTACTTCTACAAAAACAAGAAGACAGTTCCATTCAAAGTTTTGTAAAGGAAGAACAAAATGGATCTTTTCTTGAGGCATCCTTTTGAAACTTTAGTAATCCTTCTTTAGATACAGGGGCGGCGTTAGGGTAGGGCGAGGCCGGGCGACCGCCCAGGGGCGCCGGACGAAAAGGGGCGCCGCGCCGCAGGCCGCGGCGCCCTTTTTCGTCCGGCGCCTCTTTCTGATTTTCTATAATTTACTACAGGCGCCCCCTTATAGTTCCCTCGCTCATTGAGTAAGGCCTACTGGGCGAAAAAAGACAAGAACCGTGAATGATATTTTTTTTGATTTCAAGTTGCCTCACTGGCAGCATGAATTGAAAGAGAACTCAACATAAAAAATATGATGGTAAAACAGAACAACATACCAATTATTAAATATTAAGATATGTATTTTATTAGGTAAGATGACGTACATAACATACATTCGCGGACATTACCGCTCGGTTATTTAAGAAAATTTTTGCTTGAGCAAAAATTTTTCTCCCTCTCACAATAACACGTGTATATGTAATAACTCCTGATCCAAATTGGTTTGATGCGCTAATCTCAGGAACTACTAGTTTAATTGACAAAACTTTTGAGACTTTTGTGAGAGATAGTCCACTTACCATTTGTCAAGGAAGGCTTTAAGCTTTAGTATAACACTGTGTGCGGAAACCGAAATCTACGCGGACGGAGTCGCGGGCGACCGCTAGTATACCTACTTATAATAAAACAGATTCCTGAAAAACATGACCTTGACAAACTCTGTAGTGATCTCCAATTTTAATTAACTGTGGATTCTAAATCATATATCGATGGTTATATGTTTTGTGATGAACTCATAAGCCTGAAATCCTTTTTGCCTGATCAGAATGTAGCTTCCCCTGTTTATGTTTTAAATTTTATTAAAGACTAGCGGCCGCCAGCGTCTCCGTCCGCGTAGGTTTCGGTTTCCGCTATGTTACTATAGATAGCTTAAAGCCTACCTTGACAAATGGTAAGTGGACTATCCAACACAAAATATTATTTTGTCAATTCGAACCAGTAGTTCCTGAGAACAGCGCGTTCAAACCAATCTGGATCAGGTGTTGCACGTGTTATTGTGGGTCAGCCATAAAAGATAGACATATGCTGTTAGGGTATATTTTTTAGAAAATTTTATGTAGAATATTTCCTTCATACATGATTTCTATGTGACTTTAACCATTAAGGCTGCACACGCGACGAAAGCTTAAAAAAAAACCGGCCAAGAGCGTGTCGGACACGCCCGTGAAAGGGTTCCGTAGCCATAAGATGGGCCAACCGCTTGACACACCATTTAGTAAGGGCAACTGCACTTCATAAGTTGGTCGAGCTGTATAAAAATAACTATGCATGATACAGAGTTCGCTATAGTTTTCGTTGAAAGTACTTACTTGGAGGTTTATAGAACATTTTTTTCAGAATTTTTGAAATAGTGTTTCAAAAGTTAAGGGGGGGGGGACGCTCTAATTTTAACTTTGTATTAATATATCTCGAGACTGGGGTGTTTGATCCACATAGTTTCAAGGCAATTTTTGTTGTATTTAGAAATACCTTTTTAACGATACCCCACACGATGGGGTAAGGCGAAGTTTTTTTTTCGAATTTACTTTTCGTTGTATGGGAGAGGGTTAAAAAATAATTATTTTTCGCTGATTTTAAAAACTTGGAATTATCAATACGCATCTCTCCACCAATTTTCGTGGCAATCGGTGCAGAAAGGGCGGAGAACGAGCCAGGACAGGCAGACATGACGAAACTATAAGGGTTCCGTTTTTTGCCATTTGGCTATGGAACCCTAAAAATGGGGTAATTTCTCCCGCTTTCCCAACATTTCCCTTCACTACGCTGCTCCTATTAATCGTAGCGTGATGATAAGTATCCTATAATATGCCCAAGAGTATAAAGAATAATTGTACCAAGTTTCGTCAAAATCCGTCCAGTAGTTTTTGTTTG
Organism: Nomophila noctuella; assembly: GCA_958496325.1. Lineage (NCBI taxonomy): Eukaryota > Metazoa > Arthropoda > Insecta > Lepidoptera > Crambidae > Nomophila > Nomophila noctuella. Next base: position 15,119,020 of record OY292484.1, read on the forward strand.
TATAAGGAACATACAGACATACAGACAGACAAAAAATTTACTGATTGCGTTTTTGGCATCAGTATCGATCACTTATCACCCCCTGATAGTTATTTTGAAAATAGATTTAATGTACAGAATTGACATCTCTACAGATTTATTGTAAATTAGATAGAACGTTTTTTTTAAATGATGGTTATTTTATTGTACCTATTGCCTTTCTTCGTACCTATGTACCTAGGTAATTGAATTGTAGTTAGGGGGCGCCGAAGAAATCTCGCCCAAGGGCGCTTGTAGTGCTAAAACCGGCACTGTTTAGATATAGTCATTGTTAGCACCTTAATTGAACCTTGAGTTCGTCCAATTTGCCTAGACCTTCTCTACCCCCCGTTTGTTTTAAAAGATTGGAGTAACGAGGGGCATTTAGACAAGCAAGAGAGGTCAAGTTATAGTGGGTGACGAACCCGATCGAGCTTCCTGGCTTCTGGCGATAAAGTAGCTAAGTTACTTTACTTAAGTAGCTTGATAATGAGGCTTGGTCTGAAAAATTCTTGGAAAATACTGTTCTTTGATGATAACTTAGACAACAGACAAACAGCCTTTGTAACTTGAGGATAAACCGTAGGACTTATTTTTCTGAGGTATTTGTTTTTCAAATAATATTTTCTACCATTTAAGTTTCAGACTTTCACGCACCCTGATCGATTGTAAGTCGCCACACTTGGTACTTCTTAACCATGCTTGGTAGCTTATTAGTATGATAAAATATATATATTTTTTGTCATTTGATTACACATTAACTGAGTTAATTCATAAACAATAAATCGCTTTTCAGGAGACCTGATGTTAAATAAATAAATAAAATAAATAAATAAATAAATTGCCATCTTAGCATTATTACTATAATCTATGTAAGTATATCAGCGCTCAAAGACTAAACCTGCTTTCAGAAACTGAAAGCTATACATAAGCCTAATTTACTCGCACGCATTTATACAAGCATAGGTTTTTTTTTTTAATGATTAGATGACAGCACTAATCTGAATGCGCGTGTAACCAACAGTCTGGTGCATCGATATACGCAGCCGCGTCAGCTATGTTGAGTGCATCGCTAACGGTGCACATAAGACGCGGTTGTAGGTCAAGCGAGAATATTTCCATTATGTATTAATTAATAAACAATTACTTGATCAATATGGCAACACTTTTTCTGCGACACCGACCTTCTTCAATTGAGTAATGATAAGATGACAGCACTAATCTGAATGCGCGTGCAACTAACAGCCTAGTGCATCGATATATGTAGCCGCGTCAGCTATGTTGAGTGCATCGCAAACGGTGCACATAAGATGCGGTTGGAAGTCAAGCGTGGAATATTGAAATTACATACATATTTATTTATGAACGAAGATACTGACAAGAAAACAACTTGACTAGTTGTGTCATAGGTAAGTCATCCTTCATAATTTTTTTTCTATTTAAATTTTAATAAATGCTATCTATCTGCCATTGGATGTTGCCGGGATAAGAGCAAGGTTTTCGCCAGTATTTTCCCCATATGGAGAACTTAAACATGAAACTTAAAATAAATAATGCCAATGAATCACGCTGATAGCTGTGCACCAGTTTTACACCTATTAGTCCAGTCAAAATAGACAATCCAGTTGCATAATGTGGGCTACTCGAAAATACGACTTTCCTGCGGCTTAAAGTCACAATATCTCGACAGCGCTGCTTTGTAGAAGAAAAATGTAGAGATCTTTTAGGTAGACAATTTTACGATCTATAAACTTTTCCAGAACCATTTTTCGATAGCTCTCTTAGTTTCAGAGATATAAGCAAAAAACGCAAAATTTGGGCCCTTTGACCACTAATAAAAAACAACGCACAAGCGGGATCGATGGGGACTTTTGACATAATTATTATTTGTAATGACGTATTCAAGGCCTGCACAAAAATCCAGCTGTGTGGGAATTAATGCAAACTTGAGCCTTAATTTTGTCTATTTTGGATTATATGGAGAAAAAATCCTACGTCATTCGAGGACCACCACCTTCAATTTACAGTTCTCTACACTTAGCGGTTTTAGTTGTGCAAAGAGCCTTCAGTAATTTCGGACAAATATTAAATACGGAACAAAAAAAAACAGAACACAAAAATGTTAATTTTAAACAGCTACAACTACAAGATAATTCATTTCGTTATCGCTTCCAAACCCACCACAGCCTTCACCAAAGTAGTCTTGTGTTCGAGAGGGCAGCTCGCGGCGCCGCTAAAAGCACCACTCATTGTCCCATCGTTGGGGGTTCATTGTTCCACGGAATTTCTTCACAGTTTTCACATTGGACGTTGAATTCCAAAGTTTCCGACAGTTTTTACAACGTTAGCGTAACCTAGAAATGGACTCGATTGATCTACTTGCAGCGTTTTTGTGTAAAATGAGTTTAACATAAATGAAGATCATGAGCAAGATGTTATTTTAGAAACGGAAAAAAATATTTCCATTTATAACTATAACTAGCGGGCGCCCGCGACTTCGTCCGCGTGGATTTCGGTTTCTTTATCACCTATTTTTCCCGTTAGTGGTGGAATTTTCAAATAATCTTTAAAAGGGGATGCCTACGTCATATTATCTTCATGAATGCAAAGTCTCAGCCCGATCGGTTAAAAAATGACAAAGTTTCATAATAACGTGCATCCCCTATTTTACCCCCTTGGGGGTTGGAATTTATCAATATGATTGCTTATGCGATGCCTACGTCATAGTAGCTTTATGTATGCAAAGTCTCAGCCCGATCGGTTTAAAATTGACAAAGTTTCATACTACCGTTCATCCCCTATTTTACCCCCTTAGGGGTTGAATTAATCAAAATCCGTTCTTAGCGGACGCCTACGTCATAACATCTACCTGCATACCAAATTTCAGCCCGATCCGTCCAGTGGTTTGGGCTGTGCGTTGATAGATCACTATGTCAGTCAGTCAGTCACCTTTGAGTTTTATAGATATAGATATGGCACAATGCGCAGTTAATCCATTAGTATAATACATCCATTTTTATAAAGGGATGTAGAATTATATTTCTAGTTTTCGTCAGTTTTAAAACAATCACGACATGTATAGTCGTATCATTTCCATAATCATCCCTACACAGAAACAATAAAAAACGATTTGTATTTAGTCAAATTACAAAGCCAGTTGCGGTCTGAAGCGGATGGGACTAAAAGCCCGCGTTAAGGACGAAAAAAAAAAAACATTCATTTACATATCCGAATTAAAAACGCCCGACCACAAGTAGGCAGTACTATTCAGGAGCGTTTTTAATATTCTTAACCTAAATACTGGTCGGATTCTCGTCTAATCTCCACTGTAATTTGGCCTATTCACCCAAAAGTCCACAGTGGAGGTAATCTCGCGAGTTCAACAACAATAGTTCCCCCGCCCGCCGCCAGGTCGGCGCCATTGTGCGCGACGTCACTTCCGCTTGCGATGACTTTGTCTCCGCGACTTCCGCTTACTTTAGCGTTATACTTGTAATGGGGGAAGGAAAGGCTAATATGATTGTTGGATGAATGCATGCTTTCGCTTTATTGTTGTGTTTGAATGGCGTTTCTGTCGTTGTTATCTATTGTATCTCAACAAGTAGCATCGGCGTTATTAATAATGAATACCAATAAACAAATACGACAACTAACGTTTTATTGAAAGCACATTTACATTTTAGATCTTATCGTCAAAAAATATCAAATCGAATTATAGAGGATTTTTCGTCACATAAAATTTTCTATGGTATGAATATGAGGCACGCGACGATTATTGAACTAATATAATTCATTCAATTTATTTTAAGTGTTACAGTTATAATTAAGACAGAAAATTTCCAGTAAGCGAGTTTTTAATCAATATCATTACCGCCCCTCCCATCACATTCTCCCAAGTATGTAATACCGTGTCAATTTACCAGAGCATACACATTAATTAAACTCGCACATTAAAAACGTTTAAACACGTCCATTGCTCGTCTTAAACAAGACATAAAATAAGCGTCGCTCACTCGCCGTTCCATAGTCAACGTGATTCGGCATTGCGTCGCAAAGAAATTGTTCGCAATTCACATTTGAGTAAACGGCACGCCTGCTCTCATTACTTCAGAAATCCTTCTGAAACTTCTCACAAATGCCGCGTCTTTATTTTAATTCGGATGAATAAGGCTGGGGTGGAGCAAGAGCGGAGAGGTTTGGCGCCTACCAGTTTATTCCACCAAAACTAAGATGTGTGAGTTGAGCGGAGATGTGCCAATAGGATTTCATTTCTGAGATGATCACGTGTATGAGTCTTTAACCCTATTGGCTGATAACGGCACATCTCCGATCAGCTTGCACATCTCAGCAGCTTTGTTGGAGTCACACCTTCAGAGCCGTACCCGCTTATGGACTGGGGTTTTTTAAAGTTGGTGTGTACGAAAGTGTAATTTTAATGTCAAGTGTGAGTTGCAATTCAACACGATTCAATAATATTTACATAATTAATTAGTAAGTTGAAATATAATTATGGTTACAAGTATTCGAAACGTCGTATCGGTTACTTTTGTTGCAAAATTATATAGCTTACATTTTATTGTTACTATTCCGACCAGCTGCTATTAAGACAAACGCTCCGCTACTCTCTCTTCTCGCTTCTAATAAAGCCACGGTCTTACATCCTCGTAATAAAGCATATTACGCAAAGAGACGTGTTCGTAAATTTAATAAGAAGGAATAATCTCATCAGCAGCTGTAATTACAGCAAAAACACAATGAGTCGGAACGATCGAAGTTCGCTACGAGTGTTACAAGTCGCGCCGTGCGACTTGTAACGATTACAATTACATTATTAATGTAACTGTTTTGTTACAAGAAGGGCTTTTTACACGTACAGGTGCGAGGAATAACGTGTAAGTACATACATTGTAATTAAAAGTTAGGCGTGTTTGGGTAAGGGTTTAATTGAATTCTTGTTAAACTTTGAGAAACTTTTAAGATTGAATGTTATTTTTACCCAGCAATTTTCTGTAAGATTTTTTATACTTTATTTTTGTAACTTAAAATTATAAAGAAAATAATTTAGTCTATATCATCTATACATAAACATAAAAATGTGATTTTATTGTTAGTGTAAAAAGGCTACTAGAAAATAAAATATCTTTAGTGTTCAGTTTTACACTATCGTATCATATTCCACTAGTTATAATACGACGCAACTCCTCAATTTAAAATATCGCTCCTATTCCTCATCAATGTGTCTTCTTATGTCATGTCGCATTACTAACTCCGTAACTTATACACTATTCAAGACGATAGGTATTAGCTTCAGTGGATCAATTAGGATGGTAATTGCATAGTCTAAGTCAGTCCCGAGATCGCTCGGATCATATTAACCCCCGTTCTGACTCGATTGGATCAACGTATTGGATAATGCATCTAGCCCGAGAGCTGGCAAGCATTTTTGGGTAGGTGCTTGAGGCAAGCTGAAAACTTGTCCTGTACCTCTCCTATTATATCCCAACACGAAACTGCAGACCTGGCTGGTGAGTAGCGGGGCTAAATCAACCCCCAAATTTTTAAAAGTATATTTTTTTTTAATCCAAAAATATACTTGAGGCAATTTGCAAGTTTTATATGTTGTAGTTTAATATTTACAGAGTATAAAAAAAAATAAGCCAGACGATTCAGCCGGGGTTTTAACATTGCCAGGCCCGTCTAAAAATATTTTGCAAATGAATATAAAAAGGTGTTTGAGGCAACTTGAAATTTTAATAGAGTATTATTTATAACTAAAAAATAAGACTCTCAAAAAGACAGATCATTTCGGTGGGTCTTTCTACCTGCCAGGCGATCTAACAAAAGACAATGCCGATTTTGTTAGGGAAGGTGGCGTCTTTTTTTTTCGAGCGTCCACCAACCAAACTTGGTAATCTATATTTTTAAGGGCATTACAAACGATTTTTGCTATGGCAATATAGCTGTAATCTCAGTCCGAACCGAGTAAATCAGGTTTGAACTTTTTTCGCTTCATACATTTTTCTATGGGAAATTGAATTTTTTTGTTTCTTGCGTCCATCGACGAAACGTGAAAATATATATTCTTGAGGTCATCAGAAACAATATTTGCTATGGCAGTAAAGCTGTAAACTCAGTCCGAACTGAGTGAGACAGCCTAGAACGTTTTCACTCTAGGCGTTCGCTCCTGCTTTTTTGTATGGGAAATTGCAACTTTTTTTTCTCGCGTCCATCGACGAAACATGAAAATATACATAATATAATGGACAGGCCCGTTGGTTGAGTGGCTAGAGACCCTGGCTACAAAACCAAAGGTCGCGGGTTCGAATCCCGCTAGGGGCAAATGTTTGTGTGATGAACATCGGCATTTGTACTCGAGTCATGGATGTTTATAAAAGTATTTAAGTATGTCTATCCGTTCCCTGGCATCCATAGTACAAGCTTCGAGCTTAGTTTGGGGCTAGGCAATTGGTGTGTTACTCCAAGGATATTTATTATTATTATTATTATTTATTTATTATTATATATTCTTGAGGTCATCACAAACGACATTTGCTATGGCAGTATAGCTGTAAACTCAGTCCGAACGGAGTGAGACAGCCTAGATCGTTTTCACTCTAGGTGTTCGCTCCTGCGTTTTTGTATGGGAAATTCCTACTTTTTTTCCAACAGTTGAAAATTATTGCGATTACGACTTGTAATGTACATTTAAATAGTTCTGGCCAGTCTCACTCAGTTTGGACTGAGTTAACAGCGTCACTGCCATAGCAAATATTGTTTGTGATGACCTCAAGAATATATATTTTCACGTTTCGTCGATGGACGCAAGAAACAAAAAAATTCAATTTCCCATAGAAAAATGTATGAAGCGAAAAAAGTTCAAACCTGATTTACTCGGTTCGGACTGAGATTACAGCTATACTGCCATAGCAAAAATCGTTTGTAATGCCCTCAAAAATATAGATTACCAAGTTTGGTTGGTGGACGCTCGAAAAAAAAAAGACGCCACCTTCCCTAACAAAATCGGCATTGTCTTTTGTTAGATCGCCTGGCAGGTAGAAAGACCCACCGAAATGATCTGTCTTTTTGAGAGTCTTATTTTTTAGTTATAAATAATACTCTATTAAAATTTCAAGTTGCCTCAAACACCTTTTTTATATTCATTTGCAAAATATTTTTAGACGGGCCTGGCAATGTTAAAACCCCGGCTGAATCGTCTGGCTTATTTTTTTTTATACTCTGTAAATATTAAACTACAACATATAAAAATTGCAAATTGCCTCAAGTATATTTTTGGATTAAAAAAAAATATACTTTTAAAAATTTGGGGGTTGATTTAGCCCCGCTACTCACCAGCCAGGTCTGCAGTTTCGTGTTGGGATATAATAGGAGAGGTACAGGACAAGTTTTCAGCTTGCCTCAAGCACCTACCCAAAAATGCTTGCCAGCTCTCCAGCTAATCGTGCATGTATGAGATGGTTAAATCCAGATTTACAAATTTAAATAAGTATGTTAAAAAATGTTTTTCCAACAAGACTTTTATCCCAATTTTTGGAATGTAAAGACGAAAATTATAAAACATTTTTTTTAAAATTAGATTTTTCAAGACGGCAATACGGACGTAAAGTCCGTATTACGAGTATATTGAAGATGACAGATGAGACACTATGGCAAAATAACACCGAATTTTGGTCGTGTAATTTAAGCGTTGTGTGTTCCTTCCTGTTACTTTAAAAGTTTATAATTCGATTTGATTAAATTGATACCATTTCACAATACTACGAGTAGTAAGTGCATCCCTCCCCAACATTAGGTGGCATACCTAGAAACTTTCCCATAGTACATTTATCAGACATGTCAAACTGTCTGCATTCTACCAAGTGCCCGGTGCATGTGCAAGCATTTATCATAAAGATACCACCTTTGGTGACAACGGGTTAGATTTAGATAAAAAAAAAACAAGTGAGAAATCTTCTGTGGATGAAAAATATGTTGTTGGCTCTCGTGTTTTGCTTAGTCGGGGAAGTGACCAGTGGTTTTGAATTATTTGTTGCAAGAGACAGTTTTTATTTTTTTACCAGAATATTACATAAGTATTTATTTATGACGTCTCATTTTATTAATAATTGCCAGCCAGTTGAAATCTAACAAGTTTTACCAAACTACCCCACAATATTGAAATTTACAGATCTAAGCAGTACTCCAGTCAAAATAGACATTCCAGTTTGCATTAATTCCCAACAAGCTGGATTTTTGTGCAGGCCTTGAATACGTCATTACAAATGATATGTCAAAAGTCCCCGTCGATCCCGCTTGTGCGTTGTTTTTTATTCGTGGTCAAAGGGCCCAAATTTGCGTTTTTTGCTTATATCTCTGAAACTAAGAGAGCTATCGAAAAATAGTTCAGGTAAAGATTGTAGATCGTAAAATTGTCTACTTAAAAGATCTCTACACTTTTCTTCTACAAAGCAGCGCTGTCGAGATATCGTGACTTTAAGCCGCAGGAAAGTCGTATTTTCGAGTAGCCCACATTATGCAATTACAATAAATTGTGTTGAGTAGTTTATCTGGAGCAGGTGGCAGTTAAGTATGGATTGGCTCTAATCTATTATTTACCAAATTCCAGCCCCAATTTTCAGGACTTAGATCATTGAAGTCAAAAAAGACAAAATGATGTATCAAGCTTGCATTCATTCCCAACAAGCGGGACTTTTGTGCAGGCCTTGAATACGTCATAACAAATGATATGTCAAAAGTCCCCATCGATCCCGCTTGTGCGTTGTTTTTTATCTGTACTGAAAATCTTCGGATCCTATTTCTAACCTTTCTGGTAGTCAAACCTGAATGGGCTCCATAGAAACTTTTACTCCATACATGAAATAGGATCGATTGGTGCGAAAAATTTTTTTTGGAATTTTGAGTACAAAATGTATGGAAAAAGTTTTTTTGCGATTTTTGACATTTCTCGTACTCAAACCTCAAATGGTCCCATAAAGTCTTTTAATTCTAACATGTAATAGGATCGATTGGCATGAAAAAAAATTGTCAGAAATCGCAAAAAACTTTTCCCATACATTTTGTACTGAAAATTCCAAAAATTTTTTTTCACGCCAATCGATCCTATTTCATGTAAGGAGTAAAAGTCTCTATGGAGCCCATTCAGGTTTGACTACCAGAAAGGTTAGAAATAGGATCCGAAGATTTTCAGTACAGATAAAAAACAACGCACAAGCGGGATCGATGGGGACTTTTGACATATCATTTGTTATGACGTATTCAAGGCCTGCACAAAAGTCCCGCTTGTTGGGAATGAATGCAAGCTTGATACATCATTTTGTCTTTTTTGACTTCAATAATCTAAATCCTGAAAATTGGGGCTGGAATTTGGTAAATAATAGTTTAGAGCCAATTCATACTTAACTGCCACCTGCTCCAGATAAACTACTCAACACAATTTATTGTAATTGCATAATGTGGGCTACTCGAAAATACGACTTTCCTGCGGCTTAAAGTCACGATATCTCGACAGCGCTGCTATGTAGAAGAAAAGTGTAGTGATCTTTTAAGTAGACAATTTTACGATCTACAAACTTTACCTGAACTATTTTTCGATAGCTCTCTTAGTTTCAGAGATATAAGCAAAAAACGCAAATTTGGGCCCTTTGACCACGAATAAAAAACAACGCACAAGCGGGATCGATGGGGACTTTTGACATATCATTTGTAATGACGTATTCAAGGCCTGCACAAAAATCCAGCTTGTTGGGAATTAATGCAAACTTGGGTCTAAATTTTGTCTATTTTGACTGGAGTACAGCTAAAACGTCAAAAGGCCAATGACCCATAACACAAAAGTGACCCATTTTTCTTTTCATCGCCCACTTCCGCCCTTAAAAAGTTCAACGAAGCACACCTACTTCAAATCGATACAGTATCAAAAGCGTAGAAAAAAGCCTGAAAGCCTGCAAAGGACGGGAAAGACACTTATTGCTGAAAACAGAACAAAGGCGTCACTTCAATGGCCTCGATCTATTGTGAGCGGTCAAGTTATTGTCGGGAAGGTCAAGATGTATCGCTGGGCTGTTAAGATATTGAGAGGAACAATGTGTTACGTTGGAACATTGTGCGACATTTAATAAACTTAACTAAAACAACTCCAATGAAAAAAAAACGTAAACAACTCCAATGTTAAAAATCCACAGTCATTTTTTATAAAAAAAATGCATTATGGTATTTTAAAATTAACATTGCAATTATTAATAGTTCGAAATTATTATCGTAAATATTGCAATTATTAAGTAAACTAAGTTTAGTCCGAAGTCGTGCGAGTCTTGTTCCGCATGAAGCGAAAGGCGAATATTGTAGCGTTGCGTATTGAAACTATCACGCCGTAGACACAGACGTTCGTAGCTGTTTGCGTTTTCGTAGTCCGTAGCATGTGCCAATTCGTAGCACAAGAGGCTACAACCACTACTATGATGTAGTGTAGTACATATTTATATTCGTAGCAGTTGTTAGTAGCATTTTGATATTATGCTATTCGAATAATTCTGTTATTACGTAGTTTTGCATCGAACAAAGCTATGAAAATTTTACACCTGTTTTATTGTAAAACATACTAAGTTCTCTGCGTTTACGGTTGATTGCTAGAAAGGTTAGCTTCTGTCTTATTGAGTCGAAGGTTCAGCTGTAAAATTTAAACAAATAAGTTGAATTACTTCTAATTTTATCATTATTACTGAAAGGCAGACATCCTCTTCAATAATTGCTCGATCAAATTCTCCAAAACAACTTAACACATTCGTCACCACATTGACAACCGTGGTATATTATTATTACATGGCACAGTGGCGCCCTCGCGCGGGAACCGCGTACCGGGATCGCGATGACACGATTGATTCAGTCCCGCGGGAATATATGATGGAGATAAATGATTGGAGCGATCAGCGGTGACTGATTGATAAATAATAACGTGAATATGTTTTAACGGCACAGGTAATATCTGTTTAATTTGAATGAAAAACGAATGTGACATGCATATCAAATGTGGATGGTGAATTTTTTGAGCTAACTGGGTTATTAAATTAATCTAGCGGCCGCCCGCGATTTTGTACTCCTGGTGTCGGTTTCCGCTCACATAGGAATATACTTTAGTTTAAAGCCTTTCTCGATAATAGACTATCCAATACAAAAATATTTTTTCAATTGGTACTAGAAGTTCCTGACATTAGCGCGTTCAAACAAACAAACAAACTCTTCAGCTTTATTGTATTAAGTATAGATTTAAGTTAGTTTTTATGTCATTTTCCTAGTATATATAGCATATAAGCTGTAAGCCTATTTTGGTCTTAGACAATAGATTGAAAAGCCTACATAGCACAAGATAGAGTAAAGGTTAAGTTTAGAGCTAGGAAAATTTCGTGTGTAAGTCCAAGTTAAATTATTTTATTTCGACTCAAGCGAATTCATTTCACCATTCGACATCTACCCACCACGACGTTGCGCCGAATCGGGACAAATCTTCCCTCCTTATCTCTTTCTTCCGTCGACTCACTTCCCCTCGTCAGTAAGATGTTTATTTCCGACGCAATAAATTACTTCTGTGGAACTTCTGTGACGAGTCGCGCTTGGATATGGGTTCATTTGCGAAATGGGAACTTTGGTAGAGTTGTATGGGAGGAGAGGTTTTTTCTGCTGATTTAGCTGTGGTTTGAATGAGCTTGACCAGTGAGATATTTGAACACAAAATAATGTATCTTTGTGCTTTTTATGCCGTTTCAATGAAACTGCTCATCACTTGAAAATGTAAATTATTAGAAAGTTTTTGAATGCTAATGACAGTATAAGGGATTTTCACTTTTGTTTGTACCTACATATCTTTAAAAACTTTTAGTGATAACCTGTTTAATGGTTTCTGGTGAATTTGCGCGTATATCTCTAGAAATTTTGGAGCAGACAATTATATCATAGTGGCTAGTGCTCATTAGAAAACCATTACATTGAATCGGTGTGGAACTTTTAATGTTGTTTTCCTGGCATGTGATACATTTCCTTCCATTCTATTAACACGCAGTACGTAGTAATAAAAGCATCGCAACAAAATGAAACAGCCATTATTAAGGGTTTTCATTTACACCTCTAAAACCATGAATATTACTAACTTTCCAGCGTTTATCACATAAACCCACCGCCATAAAGACCGCTTTTCAGATCGTATTTCGCGAAACAATTTTAAACTTAATCACTTTTAAACTTGCTAATATCTTAACTGCCCCACAATAGGGGCTATATTCGCACGGCAAGAGGAGAAATGAGCGAACGTATCGCTTAATTTTGGTATCTTACGTGAGCGACGTCAAATGCTTAAGCGTTTTGATGACGTCATAAAAACATGGCCGTTATCAGGCGCGCGCCCCACATAAATCAGTGGATTTTTGCGCGAGAGACAAAATGTACTCTATGTCCATTGCAATACGGTGTTGTTTTGGTGAGAGTGGGCTTGTTAAAAAACTGGCGGGCGAAAACGGCAGCTGTAATGGTTAACATGTGAATCACGACTTACCTTCACGTATGCAAATACGAGATGACTTATCTGGTACGCTTAAGTACTTTGATACTTGTTTTCTTCAAGGTTTTCCGTTTGGTGGATCCCTCGTAAGTCTATGAGAACGTGATCAGTGCGAGTAATGGCTTAACTTTTGCTCCCTTCTTTGACAGACAACAGACAACTCTTACTTAACATGAACTTGTAACCTTACAAGCAGCCTAGCCACTTCAATGCTCATTAGTACGACAGACAATATACATATATTATATACGTAGTATATACTGATTAAGTTTGTAAATATATCTTAGGAAATATAGAGTAAGTTATGTAGTATTACTAATTTAATTTTTAAGCATATAATGTATAGTTTAGTATTTAGCCATGTTATCGCATTAAGTTTTAGCTTGTAATGGTAACATTAAGGAGGTTTCAAATAATTAAAAAAATATATTTATTTCTTACTATTCATTATGTTACGTATCATTATTTTTAAAATGAAACGTAGCATAATGAAGTGCGAAGTGGAGTAGGTGCAGCAGGAAAGCGGACCCTGGACTCCGAGGCAACAGCCGAGGATGCGACCGGGACTAACGCTAGGATGATGATGATGATCATTATTTTTAAAATGCCCTTTTATCCAATCCAATTATTTATAAATGAATGAATGCTATCAAACCAAATGTTGTTCGCTACGATACCAAGAAGAAACATTTCATTAAATCAGATTGGGTCTAACATCTCTTCCACGGGCCCTTGACGAAAACATTAAGTAGAAAAACAGAAGAAGCCATAAACTACTCATATTTTGACACGATATACTTGTAGAAAGAGAAAACGAAGATCAATCCACACTATCGTCTATAAATAGCTTATCGTTAAAAGCTTTTAACCAAATTAGGTAACAAAAAGCTTGTTAAAAATCGATCCTCAAAGTAATCCAACACAAGTGCTCATCCTAATTTAACATAAAATATCTTATTAACACCGTTGACTAGCACGTAACGGGCACGTGTCGCGTCAGATTATCGTAAAGATCCCAATAACCGCTGAATGATCGCACGCGTTCTTTTTACGCCTCACACGCATGTAAATCTGTTGCTTTATACGTTTTGGGGTGGCAGTGCGAGCGGGTAGCGATTTGACGTAGTTATATCAAGAGAAAATCATGATAACGCTAGTATAAAGAAGTAGCTCATTTGTCGAAATAAGTTTACTTTATTAAAAAAAATTGCTTTTCGTTAGTTTGCTAATACTTTGAAAAATGGCTAAACTAACTTGGCAATTTTCGTCTTAAAAAATTGTGGTAGTTCAAGAAAGGTCTGAACATCAAGAAAATACAGAAAAGTTTCGAGAAAATAACTAAGAACGACCAACTGACTCTCACATAAACTGTCCTAACCGTCAAACGTTATGACACTGGCAGTGATACGAATTTCACCAGGTCAACTAGTTTTAAATTAAATTGAGAAAAGTTAAGTCTCGAAAACCGGTCGTAACAAAAGTAATTTTTATTCCATTTTACATTTTCTTAACCATGTGTGATTTTACATAAAAAAACCTAACACTTTTCTTCGATTTGAATTTCAAATAAAAGTATCTGAACTGTACCGGTCCGTCTATATCCGCTCTCACTAACACCCCACTAAATATTTACGTAGACGGTTTATGAGTCAATCCTATGAGTTACGTTTGATGTTATTATGCGTTCCTTTTTACGTAACGTTCATTCGGTAGCCGTCACGAAATAAACTATTTTTGGACGATCAACGACGATCGTAAAACGGAACGCCGCTTTTGGTGTCGCATTGAATTTTACGAGGGAATAAGTCGCTTTTGCCGTATTTTGTGTCATCTTTGCAGGGTTGAATTTCTTAAAGAATGTGTTACTGCCTATTTGCCCACTCCGTCGGTATTGCCGCTAGAAGAAAATTAACTGAATATGTAAAGTAAAAGAAACTTCTATATTTTTTTCATTGTGCTGAATGAATCCTCATACGTTTTTCTTTTGTCGCTTAGTCGAGGAGTCCTGGCTGTATCAATATGCTGGTATATAGGAAATCTATTCCCTAACAAGGCTACTTTTTGTTGCAAAATAAAGCTTTCTGAAATCCATGCGGACGAGTTTTAATTATAAATATGAAAAAAATAGGTTAAGAAAATATAAAATGGACTTCCTATATTTGGATTAAATATTTTATACTAAGTTGTTTATAAACAAAGGTTACGAAACTTGTAATATATCGTCAACCCTACGACCTACCGTGAGTGAAGCCATAAATATCCCCCATCCGTCAAAGTTGAACCAGTGATTAACTCATAAACCGCCTCGGAGGCTACGGCCTAACAACACGCCATGACATCCCATGCTTTTGATACGTTACTGTTGCTTTGTTACAGAACCATGGAGTTAATAGTATAATGGTGAGTGTAAGCCATAAATATGACATGGTTAGGATACGCCATTTCTTTGTTATAAATTGAGCTATACAATTAAGAATATTCTGTAGTGTATTTGCAAACACATAGTAAGCGAAGGTTTCTATCCTGCTATGTGTCTATTTCGTGGTAGGACTTTTATACAGATAGCTAATCAGTTAGGATCGCCAACATACTAACTGACTAGGGTAAAAGATTAGAACAAAAGAGAAGACAATAAAAACTATCATGTCTTTATTCAACATAGAGAAAGTATTTGAAAGGAAACTCTAAGAAATATAAACGTGGAGAAAACTGGAACATAGACATTAGAAAAACGAATGGACTTTTGAAAAGAGACAGCCGACAGAAAGTTTCTGCAATTTTATTAACAACATTAACCCATCAATTACCGTTCAAAGAGTGAACCTACTTACCGAACCCGAAGCCGGTAAGCGAATTAAGCCATCGTCACAAGTTAAGCAGCGAACTAAGAGAGCTGACTTGACGTATTATGGTAATTAGTACTTGTCCGGAACGCGATTTTTCCGTCCTTATCTCGAGCGATTAAAGCGCTTGAAGATTTTCAACGCTCCGTGACTTAAAACCGGTAGGAAGAATTGTCATCCGCAGTTTTAAATCGAGTCGCTTTAACATGTTTTAAGAGCTCTGTCAATTAAAACGGCTAGACTTGTAAATGTTTGTCGTTTCTTCGTTACTAGAATAACTTTACAATTTTTTCATATAACATATGTATGTAAATAGATTCACCATGTACGATGGTAATGACTAATTAACAATTAAGCTACTTTTTACCAGTTTTTAGCTACGGCTTTGTCCGCGGTATCAAGATCAGTTTTATTCATGGGAGCATTTAATCGGGATAAAAAGTATCCTATCACCTAAATAAGCCTATCCTGCTATCCTATATTGTATACCAAAGGACATGGCCAATTCCTGCCTAGTGAAGTAGTGATGGCCACGAATGGCACAAAAGCACAAAATATATTAAATTAAAATATGAATTTTCATATATTTTACAATCTTGTAGAACTTGTCAGTATTTAAAAGAAATTAATTAGTAATTTAACTTCCGCTATACACTGCTTTTGAGAAAATGCGTTCCTTTCAACGTAAATACGGATAGTCTGCTCTTGTCCTCCATAGACACAATATAATATTGTATGAAAAACAGTGACATACAATAAAATATAGCTTCAAATATAAAAAAATATTTGAAATTGTATCATATAACGTATTATTTATCACCAACAAACTATTTTAAACATAGTATTTTATTATTTTTCCCAAAATGAATATTACTTTAAGCAGAAAGGAATGAATATTATTGTCATTATTTCGACAGTTATTGTCAAATATTTAAATCCGTTGCCATGGAAATAATGAACAATGCGTGACAGAGTAAGCGTTAGCAAAATTACGATAAGAGAAAAAGAGACAACAGTTTTTTCACGGTACACCGTTGAGTAACCTTAGTAACCAATGTATCATGTCATCAATCAAAACAATGCTACAGTTAGGGATTGAAATGTTTTTTGCAATCTTTGTGTGTCTGTATAATTATAACCTCAAGTTCTTGGACTTTAGTTGTTAATGATATTGAATGTTCTGATAGTAACGAGTCTAATGCAGTACGACATGTTTGTGGGAAATGAATTTGGTGTCTAGGCAAACGTTCCATAGAATGTTGGCCATGTCTTTTCGTCAATATAACGTTCATTAGTTTCAGTGTAATTGATGGACAAACAACCAAACAAAAAAAAAACTCATTTATAATATTAGCAGGTATGAAGTATGATTACAACTCTATGTAGTTGATTCAAACGCACGTAACACATATCTCTGGTGATAATCCATTGAGGGAGTTATCCTTTGATCTCTAATGCTATTAACTGTATTTTATGTTCTTGTACATTTTTATAATCAAAACAATTCACGAACAGTTTTGTACTACGCTTAACAGATTTCTAATGAATGAGATTACGCCGATTTCTTTATCAAAAGTCGATATAATTTTATAAGGAATTTAATTAAACTTTTCTTTTGAATGAAAATTTTTCCCACTTCTTAATCAATAATCGATATAAATTAATAAAGAATTTAATTAAAATTTTTGTTCTCAATAATTGAGGAAAAAATACCAATTTCTTTTTATCCAGAACGGTACCGTCGGTAAGCAATTTTAATTAGATAACAACCCTTTTCAAATCAAAATTCATCCAAAACTCAATTTGAAAAATCTCGTCTCAATTATTTCTCACCCTCGTAACAACAGGGCGTCACAATAATCGGATTTATTAAAAAAAAGACCCATCCTTTGCCCTCAGGCTACATAAGGAGTAAAAAATTAAAAAGGAGAGATTTTCTCTCAATATTTTGTGGGATCTTTAAGGCATTGCGGCTTTTGGATGAGCGATTTACGAATTAAAATAAGGCAAACAAGATTATGAGCCAAAAATAAAAATTGTTTACCTCCCTTCCTTTTAGTGGTACTGTAAAGGAAAACATAGTGTGGAATCTTGCATCCGAATTGGTTGCAACTTAAAAGTGAGAAAGTTTATGCCAATCAATGCAATGACAATGGGAATGGCCAATCATTTCATGATGATTTTGAAGAGTTTATTTCTATTTTCAAAATTATGTGCAAATAATAATACAAAATCCAGTAAGAGGAAACCAAAGTAAGAAACTACCGACCCATTAATCCTCAAAACCAAATCCCTCAACCCTGTCTCCAAATTATCTCTCAAAGAGTAGATCAATCTGACAACCGCAGCAATTCGTTGAGTAATTAAATATTTCTTCTGATTAACAACATAAAAGACCTGCGCTAAGACGCCCAGGGGAGTATTATTTTTAATTTCCTTCTGCATCTGACGTTTCGGGTAAGATTTAAAACCCTAAAGGACTCTGAAGGGGTTAAATGGATGTTCTTTGGGGTCATTAACGCAAATATTAATAGGTTTTGTCGTTTAAACGATTAATCGGTTGGGTGCGCCGGCCTTTTTCGTGTCTTCGGATTATATTATGGAGATTGAGCAGATAATCTATAGGATTGAATCATAATTACAGAGGAAAAAGCAGTTTACTTATCAATGTGCAGATTGTGAAAATGAAAATGATTCAGTTGACATTCTTTCATGTTAGTTAATTCTTGGTCAAAATAAGACACAAATACTAAAAATTATAGCTATGTATGTATATCTTTTTTTCTTACGCTGTTTCGTTAGTAACTAGGTTATAACATTTCACTTAGGATTTTTTGTTATTATATTTTTTATTAGATAGTTAAATTGATGTTAGATTGGCTCGAAAATGTATTAAAAAATGCCTTATGACAAAAAATACCGTGGATCTACTTAAAAAAAGTTTGGTTCGTAAACTTCATTAACCTTAACTAGAGTCAGCTATTAAACGCACAATGATCTTCTACAAACGTCACTTAATCAAATCTCCCATGGGAAGAAACATTGTTTTACTGCTAAAGGGCAAACTCAAAAAATTGGCCAAGTGCGAGTCGTACTCCCGCACTGAGGGTTCCGTACAAATTCTATTTTTGACGTATTAAAAAAACTACTGAATAGATTTCGTTCGAACCAATTTTCGTTGGTAGTTTTTATGGTAATGTACATTATATATTTATTTCAGATTTATCATCCTCTTACTTTAGAAGTTAGAGGGGGGGGACACACTTTTTTCCACTTTGGAAGAGTCTGTCACGCAAAGTATTCACTTAAGAAAAAAATGAGCTTTAAAACCTCAATATTATTTTTAAAGACCTATCCATAGATACCCCACACGTATATGTTCGATGAAAAAAAATATTTTCAGTTTCAGTTCTAACTATGGGGACCCCCCATTTTTTTATTTTTTTTTCTATTTTCGTGTAAAAACCTTGTTGCGGTTCACAGAATACATCTACTCACCAAGTTTCAATAGTATAGTACTTATAGTTTCGGAAAAAAGTGGCTGTGACAGACTGGCGGACAGACAGACAGACAGACAGACAGACATGACGAATCTATAAGGGTTCCGTTTTTTTGCCATTTTGGCTACGGAACCCTAAAAAACAACTGAACAATAGAGACTGGGACAATGGCGGCAGTTCTACTTACTTTCATTGTGAACCAAGGATATATTCTTTTGCCAACGACTCGTAATGCAGAGTAAGGCAAAGAATACACTGGTGAGGTTGAGAAGTTGCAAAGAAAATAATGTTATGATTATTTTATTGTATTTGTTAATTAATATGTGGGTATTTGCCCGCCATCTCAGCTGATTCGTAAAGCGATGATGCGATTGAGGGTGGACCATACCCACGTATTAGTTTCTATTCTCGGAACTATCAACATAACAATTTAAATTACATACCGCAATATTATACCTAGTTGTATATTGCTTACAGCAAGACTTACAGCTGTGGTGGCATCAATCTTCACGATAAACCAACTGCGTAGGATATAAAGCACAAGTCAATGCACTGATACCTATCTCAGAATAGTCTATTTTATGTTAAATTGTTGAAGGGCATTGGACAATTATTTTTTTTACTTATCGATTTTAAGTATAACTTGTGGTAAAAATTGATTGCTTTTTAAGAACTGATTTGTTGCCTTTGTTTCATAACTATCCCACTTTTAATTAATATTCCAATAAAAAATAAAAGCCTGTATTTCTTATTTATTCTTTTGAATGTGCACCCAGCTTAACTCCAGAAGTTTAATTACGAAGACTTCTACTACAAGGGATAATTTCTTACAGCCTATTCACCTTCAAGGGCCGGTGGGAGGTTCGGGAGGGGGGGTATTTAATCATGGCGCCTGGCGATAAATCCGGCTCGTCAATGGGGAAGTGTATTAAATTATTTTACCCCCATTTTGACCCTCGGAGTGTGTAGTGAGCATCTTCGTAACCTATTACGTGGAAAATTAGGTTTGAGAATTTTTCCGGGGGTTTATTAGAGATTGTCCCGTTGGATAAGAGGATATTTAGCACGCCATGAATTTGAAAGCAGAAAAAAAATACGTTTTAGATTTTGTATGATTCATGTTGTGTCAACTATTATAAAACCCAATCGTATTAAATTCAATTCAATTCAATTCAAATCATTTATTTCAGGCTGGGCCCATAAAAAGTTAGTAACAATATTCCTTAAAAAACTAGTGTTAGTATGTACAGCACAGCAAAATAGAACACAATTACAATTATTACAATTTAGTGGTGTGAATTGTAACCCATCTTTGGATAATAGGTAAATCCCATCTGTCAACAAACACCCTCAGGATAGTGCTGGTACTGCCACGCAAACGAGTGATCGCTGAAGCACACCTCTTTCTAATGATGGCGGCAAAGCCATCAACTTGCGCCTCCGCAAACATGCCGGATGCACTGCATCGCCACGGCAGCCCCAGCAGTATGAAATACCCATAGCAAAATCTTAAAATATATATCATAATTTTTCTTGTTTTATAAAATCCTGTTCTTCATGAGACGATCTGACCTCACCAGAAAAAGATATAAAATTAAATAAAAACTTTTATAAAAAACATATTATTAATATTCACTTGTTACGTATTTGCATCTTTGTAATTAATAAGAGATATTATTATATTCAACATACATTATGTTATGTGATAATCATTACCATTTCCAATGTACCGGACGAACATGATGTAGATGAAATTGTTGCTTGAACATACCTGAAACAAAAAAATATGACATTAAATTTTATGACTTAAATTATTATCAAGTTTCAATTTATTTCGACTTATGCAACATCTACTATCTAAGGCGAACATCAACATAAACATCTATAAAGATATTTTCATTATTGAGAAGTAATTTAACATTGCGGGCCAAAATTAATACATATTAACAAAGAAAATGTAAACGTCAAGCTAAATCGAAGTTCATTCATCTCTCCCGATATTATAAAATTTAATTTCCGTCAGCTTTCGTCATTGAAAAGCGAACACAAAATTCAGCCGTTCGCGAAATCGGTTGGAAGCAATCAAAATTATAATAACTGTTTCAGGTGACAAGTCCATTATACTTAGACCTGCAGTGCCTAGAGGAAATTGCCTAGTGTCAAAGCTATTTGTATGACGTGCGGACGGCGGGGGGATCAAGTTAAACTGGTCTTATTACCGACTAAACGCAATTCGGCAATCCAGACAGTTTTTCGTTGAAATATTCAATTTGAAGTTTGTTTTTAAAGCTGAAGTTGGAATGAAGAATTAAGTGTTGGATTTATGAAGTAACTATTTTACCCGTGGCTTTGCCCGCGTTATCAAGATTCCTGTTTTATCCCATGTGCGCATTTAATCTGAATAAAATTCCTATCACCTAAGGCAGCCCATACCCTGCCTGTATACCAAATTACATAAAAACCAATCAGTATTTTCAGCGTGTTTGTGAGTTGTTGTAATAATATCTAGCTTGTTTAGTTAACGGGGAATCTAAGATGATCAACGTTTACTAGAACTTGCTTTTCCTAAAAGTGAAGATAGGCCAACTAAAAACTCACTCGTCATAGTCTTGCAAAACTGATTTATTAATATCACACGAAACATGACGTAAACAACGCTCTATTTGCCAAACATCCTCAAACAGAGCTCCCCAAAGCCCCATTTAATGAACCATTTCATCCATTTAAACCTAATAAAGTATCGAAAAGCATCCTTATTAAATTATATAAAAAACGAAGCTGCGTCTAAAAAATAACAGTCCCTCACTTAAGGCCCTCATGGGAGAATAATTTGGAGGAGCTGCCCAAGTTTTCGCTTAAAATTCAGTTTATTTTGCCATTACGCTATTTGACGAGATATAAATTTGGAATTTTGCTTAAATAATAAGATTGCTTGTTTAAGGACTTGGCGGCTGTGTGGCACAAGAGCATAAACCATAAAGATAATATTTTTAATGGCAACTTTATTTTGGACTGCGCACTTATGTAAATAATATTTTGCGTAGGAACTTCAACATGGTTGTATAGTTTGTTTTAAGTCTATGCTTAAGTTATCTAAGCTACACCTTTAAGTTAGCATTTTGACAAAAGAAGTTCTCATGAAATTATAAATACTATAAGTGAATTTTTATAAGTCATCTTTGTATTATTTGTCGCTGGTATTTTGTGTGACGCCGTGCGCTGTCGTGCGTATACGGCGTCTTATATGTACTTTTAACAATCATTGTTATAACAATCAGGTGTTATCTGTCTCTAGCATTATAAAAAAAAACACTGTTATTTAAAACATTTGGATTAACAACCACAGCTTCATAGCTTAAAGTTTGTAAAAAAAATATATCCAAATTCTCATATTTATTTCATATCAGTGTAACCACTTTTAGACAGCCCATCCCCTGGCACACTAACTGGAGGATTTCCCCCAGAGCTTAGTAGCTCATTTAATTCGCTTTCAATATTCATGGTTTGTTTACGGCTTAGGAAGTTTGCGGATTAGGGGCCCAGAGGAAATCGCGAGGTTGCACCCAGAGTTAAGATGCTCTGACTTGCATAGAAGTAATGAACTTAAGACGGAAGTAATTAGCCGTATTTTGGAATTTTTATTAGTTAGAATACAGCTCCCATTAGGTACTTTTTGGTGGCTATATTCTGATCATATTTTTTAAGAAGAAAAATAAGTGCTCAATCTAGCAAGTAATTTGATTCCGTGTTGAATTAAGTGCCCACTTTTAACTTTGAAGATCACATTCCTCATAAGCCCAGTCAAAATAAATGTTTATCCAAGATAACTTTCATTCGCAGATAGCTAAGAATCAAAGTGGCATGAATGTTGGAAATACTATTACTATTACAAAAAGTGGTAAAGGTTATAATTTTTGAGACGAACTTCTTAGCTATCCATGGATTCTCCGTGCGGGTGCCGGGTCCATCGCGTGGAACAGAGAGGAATGCCAGTCGGCGCCTGGGACTTTCGACACTACAGGAGGAAATAAACGTAAATAATAATGAAAAAAGTTCCCATCTCGTATTTTTTTATTAACAAATTAAGCTAATTCCTCCTTTCCGTGCAAAGTATTCTGACATGCGTCAATTATGACGAATGACTTTCACGACTCGCATTAGCACACCCTTTCAGCTCGTCTGTCTGTCACAATTACAACCCTTTGATAACTGTGTGTGCCGAGAATTCATTAGCGGAACTGATTCAATTGTATTAAGAAACCATAAATTGATTTCATTAACGGAGTGCGTGAATATGATGTGTTAAAATAAATTTGTTATTTTGTAACTACTTAAGAATCTCGTCGACAGACCCGGGAAGAACTCCCCAAGGCCAATCATAAGTGACATTTTTTCTATCTCTACTAATCCCAACTAATATTATAAATGCGAAAGTAACTCTGTCTGTCTGTCTGTCTGTTACGCTTTCCCGCTTAAACCTCGGAACCGATTTTGATGAAATTTGGTACAGACAATCTTTAGACCCTGAGACAGAACATAGGCTAGTTTTTATTTCGAAAAAAAGAAATTTCACGTGGACGGAGTCGCGGGCGGCCGCTAGTATTATTATATTAGGTACAAATGTGGGAATCAGCCGATGCAAGATTTCCAAAAAAGGTTGTAATTTTTTTATAATAAGGGCGAAAGTAACTCTGTCTGTCTGTCGGTTACGCTTTCCCGCTTAAACCTCTTCACCGATTTTGATAAAATTGGCACAGACAATCTTTATTCTTTATTATACCCTGAGAAAAAACACGCTACCTTTTATTGCGAAAAAAGGATCTGAAATCCACGCGGACGAAGTCGCGGCGGCCGCTGGTCAGGGAATAAATCCAACCTGCAACCCCTTACCAGCTGATTCCTACATGTATTCCACGTAACCTCAAGGCAGTGCAATAAATCGGTTCCCGGTTGGAGCAGTAAAATGCTCGGCGCCAAACAGCTGATTGCATGCGATGCGTCGGCCGCGATGCATCTTTGATGCGTCCTCGCGTCACTGCACCACGCCGGATCGATTCTGATCGCCTGACGGAAGTAATCGTTGCATAGCTAGCCCGTATACCTTATACATAATCTTCGTCATCCTTAAGTCGAATTCCTCATAACTAAGGCCAACACACAACGATACTCTTGGTAATCGCCATGCTGCTTTGGTTTTGTGTTATTTATAAACCATTCATTGAATATGTGATAAAATGGTGATAATCAATATAGGTATTATAATAAGTACGTGTAAAAACTGCATATTACTTGTTCTTCGATGTGAATTGCTTGCATAGTAAAATGCTGAATGAAACTCCATTGGTGAGATTACGAAACACTTCAATAGGTTTTTTACTTTACATTGTGTAACTTATGAATATGTGACTTGAATAGATCTGCTGAGAATTTTGACTACATATATCAGAGTAAATCAATACACTCGTAATTTAATATTGCGAATCTCATTAACTCCAATAATTATATCAGCAAAGCTCGTCGATATTAAATACAAGCGTTTACAAATCAGACATGATTGCCGCAAATAGGAGAAAAAGAGGATGTTTTCCTTTGAAATCTCCCCCAGTAGACTTAAAGCAAATATGGTGAATAATTAGCCAGCGAATAATGCTTAGGGGACTTTTATGAGCGAAATGAACGGCATTAAGGAATATGAATTTTTTATTTAGGTATACGACGCTGTTCGGTATTGATTCTGATTCGAGGGGATATCAAAATTAGGTTTGGTTTAGGTTTGTAGTCTTTAAATCTTGAGAGAGATCATAAATTCATTAATAATAATAATAAAGAGCAAGGGGAGTGGGTGCTAAAGAAAATTAGGAACAAACAACATTTTACTCCACCAGTTCACCTGCCCAAGGTAACTATGGCAGAATTCATATCTGGAGGGAGGCCTTCGTCTAGTACCTTACTCCTTACTCTATCAAGGAATTGAACTATGAACTATGAAGGTACATCATTTCCTTATATTATTAGGGTACTAAAGGCGATATATTTTTTGATAAGTACCCTACTTGAGAACGCTGCAGCCGTGGTTACAAGCGAACTGGTTTAGTTCAGTTATAATGTTGTCTAATTATAATACAACGCGAAAGTTTCAAGTTAAATGTATCATTGCCTTACACTTAAGCCATAATCAACGAAGCCTCATTTTCATTATTGTATCTCTTTTGTTGAACCTTCTAAGCATAATTGAATCACTGACTTCAATGGCAGAATAAAGATTTTCTTTATTTATTTAGACAACTATCTCTCCTCCCGTAATACCGTATTTTATACACATTGTGTATCGAACGACGACTCGCCTCATATCGGTGCTTCCTGAATAAATATCGTAAAGAGCGCTGCAGTGATGTTTGCGGATAAATAACATAGATGGAGGAAGCTTTTATCGACTATCGTATTATACCATATATCAGTTATATCACTATACACGAATAAATATAATGGTATTACTTGCATTGATTTGATATTGTGTTTTTATTATCAACAGAGAAGATAATAAAATATTGAAGTACATATGAAAATGATACATCTCAATTAATAAGTCAATCGACTTTAGATCTCGTACCTAAGAATAGACGCCTTAAAGAAGTTTCCTATACTCGTATATGTATTTGATTTGCACTACTCACTCACTACTCGCTTATAGTCTTATTATTGAGTAAAATTTGCTTAGTGAGCATGGCTTTTGCCGCTCGTCTGGGGAAGTACCTCCACCTTACAGAAGGTCACAGTGTAATAGCACTCCATAACTATTCTGCTATGTTTCTGCTGGTGATCGGTAAGGTTGCCAGCTGAGTTGGGAAGGGTATGAGGGTTTTAAAGGCAGGCAACGCATCTGCGACCTTTGTGCGGTTGTTGATGTCCATGAACATTTGTTCGTTTGCCTTCCAAAAACATTTTTAAAAAATGGCTAGTTAGAGTAAGATCCCGGTGCCCCCAGACGTTACTTATTTTCTCATAAGAAATATTAATGGGATTAAGTAGTGTTAGTACGTACTTTGAGTGTGTGCATACCTGTTACCTTGGGTCGACGGCCAATTCATAGGTACCAAGTGCTAAAGGTAGATAAATACAGTACTGATTTTTCTTAAATTCTCAGTGCTGATTTTTACATAATATGTTTTAGATATTGTTGTTAAAAATTAATAATAATTATTGCCACACACTTTCCATCGGCGCTTACCCTTACCAGACGCTTTAAAACTTCAAAAAAAAAAACATATTCTTACTTATAATCTCACTCTTGATTTTTATGTATGATACTTGGGGAACTATTTGAACACCCCTGGTCAGCAGCCAGACCAATTGGAGGGGTCAAACATCCCCTCAGACACACGTAAGGTGTCGCTATGTGTATAAGCGCGAAGTCATTGAGAGGTCTTTCTTATACTTATTGACGTCTCTAGGCTACTCTATTCAGTGCTACTTGATTCAGTGCATCAGTCATTTTATTTACAATTTGTTGAAATAAAAAAATATATAAGATTTAATAAACATGATTTTTTTAAATAAGTAGGTGTATTCAATTTAACTCGATGATAAGATGTAAAACATAGGTTAAAGAAACTTATATTTATTATTTATAAAATTTTCTCAACCCAGATCACTTTAAAATACCTTGTAATCTTAAGGTTCGATTCCATTTTGTATGTAACGAATCTTTAATCTCTCTTGATTATATCGAATAGAGCAGAATTTTAGCGACACTTTATGTGTGTCTGGGGGGATGTTTGACCCCTCCAATTGGTCTGGCTGCTGACCAGGGGTGTTCAAATAGTTCCCCAAGTATCATACATAAAAATCAAGAGTGAGATTATAAGTAAGAATATGTTATTTTTTTTTTTGAAGTTTTAAAGCGTTTGGTAAGGGTAAGCGCCGATGGAAAGTGTGTGGCAATAATGATTATTAATTTTTAACAAGAATATCTAAAACATATGTAAAAATCAGCACTGAGAATTTAAGAAAAATCAGTACTGTATTTATCTACCTTTAGCACCTGGTACCTATGAATTGGCCGTCGACCCAAGGTAACAGGTATGCACACACTCAAAGTACGTACTAACACTACTTAATCCCATTTATATTTCTTATGAGAAAATAAGTAACGTCTGGGGGCACCGGGATCTTGGACTAAGTGTTATAACTCTACATATTATTCTTACAGCCCAGTCTCACTTACAAAAATGGCCCTAGCTGCTACGATTGTGTATTTAACCAAATATACTCGTATATAACGCACTCGTACATACTCGTACTCTAAACGGTCTTCCGGATTATTTCCCACAGCTTCAGACTGTTTATGCTTCAATTTCCTAAGGAGTCCCATTTTATCCTGTGCATATACAGAATGGGACAATTGTATCGAAAATGGACCGGGAAAGTCGAACGAATGGCCATGCTAGTCTTAATAGTCGCTAGAAAACGTTCGCAGGACGATATTTTTGGATTTAAATATTTCTGGAACGTACTCAGAGAGTAATATTCTAAAGTAACTCCGAGAATAAATAGAGTTAAATGTGTCCTGGAGTTTCACCACTTATTTTGTATGAATAAGTTAAGCAACGTTATTCTCAGTCGATGTTAGGAGGGGTGATCGAAATCAGACATCATATTTTTACTATGATTCGGTGTATGTATTAATATATTTTTTAATTGGTACTATATAAATATACTTGCGGCTGCCCGCGAGTTAGTCCCCATGGATTTCGGTCCCGCACACCTAGTAATACATATGTCTCTCTCCTATTCAACACAAAATATTTTTTCAATTCGACCTAGTAGTTCCTGAGAAAAGCGCGTTAAATCAAAAACAAACTCTTTAGCTTTATTACATTAGTAAAGATTTGAAGACACAATAAGCCTGAGTATTTAACCCACTTTCACAGAACTCTGAAATTCGCTAACTAATATAAATTACGTACATTCTCATTTCACGTAGCACAAAGATTCAAATCTTCACAAGGACGACCTGGCATACCTCAGAACGTAAGGAAACGTTTCATACATCACTCTTTCAACTTAAAAGCCTCCATTAAATTAAACGCGCAAGAATTCGGAACCATGCAAATAAGCGTACATCACGACAAACTTACATAAATGCTTTTAATAGCAGGATGTAGCACAATATGAGATTCCTCGGTAAGGCTTTTAAACACACTCTGGGTAACCGCTTAACCTACTTTTAACTGCCTACTTGGTGTAGTGGTAAGAGCAATGAGCTCTAAAACCTCGGAGGTCTTGGGTTCGAAATCCGCGGGAACACATATATATGTAGGTATTCCCAGTTCGGTTACGACTTTCCATGCTTGAATCACCTGATTGTCCGATGAGAATGATGATTCCGTGCTTCGGAAAGCACGTTAAGTCATTGGTCCCGAGTGTGATTCAAGATGAATGTTGCCGCAATAAAACACAACAATGAAGAAATTCGGATATATTCACAAATATGAGATTCCTCGGCAAGGCTTTTAAACACACTCTGGGTAACCGCTTAACCTATTTTCTGGGTAACTTTAGTCACCTACTTTAGCGCATTTGAATGTAAAAAGTGGTCGTGGAGAGATTCGCTTGAAAACGGAGAAAAAATGCTTATGCAAAGTGTTATTATTTTTCCGAGGCGGCGTTACGCAATGGATGTGCGTGTGGTGCGAGTGAGAGCGATTTAGAGGCTGCTTAGTTGGGGATGCTAAATATTTAGCGGGATATAACTTAACATCCTCTAAGGCAGCTAAACTCTAAGGCTCGTATTAATAAATCACTTTCAACTCTGCAATCAATTTTTAGAGCAAACTTGAGATGATATTCTTATGCAGAATAGTATCTCAAGTTCGCTCTCAAGACCGATCTCAGAGTTGAGAGTGATTTATTAATACATGTCGCCTAAGTGTGTTCCACGCCTCCACGATACCTCCGTAGGGGTTTCGCAAGAATTTAGAAAAATCAAAACACTTCTCTCTGGTCGAACATTTTACTACGCAGCCGCGTGCCACGTGTTATTGGTAAAGAATACAGTTTCGAAAACGATTTATTATGAAGGGTTCCATCAAGTACTTTGCTTCCCAAAAGAGTTCTGTTACCAAAAAGTCAAAGTATCACTGCTCTTAGGGCTAGACTCAACCAAAGCGGAGATGTGTAAGCCTATAACACTTTAGCCTTAACACGTGACCATCTCAGCTACTCTATTGGCTACTTACGGCACATCTCGGCTCCGCTTCACACATCTCCGCTTTGGCGGAGTCTCAGACTTATTACTGAAGGCAAACAACCCCGCTTCCACAGCAGCCTCACCCCGGCGGAAGTGCGTCGGCGGCATTAGGCGGATTGAGCGGAAATGGGTCAGAGCGGGATTTGGCCGCGCTCTTATTGCGACTGATTTAAATATAACGCGCCCGGGTACGACCGGGGACGATTGGATTCATTAATGATGGCGCTTGTATGCTATATAAATAAATAAAAGTAAATAAGATAATAAATAAATAAATATTTAAAGTCATTGGATTAACTCACCAATTGCCTAGCTAAGCTAACTAAGCTCGAAGCTTGTACTATGGATGCTAGGAAACGGATGGACATGCTTGAATACTTTTATGAATATCCATGACTATGACATCACGAGTACGATGTTCGTTCATCACACAAACATTTGCCCCTGACAGGATTCGAACACGCGACCCTTGGTTTTGTGGCTAGGGTCTCTGACGTCCTAAATAAGGTCAGGCTAATGGTTAGTTGTAACGGTCGCCTTTGAACAATTGCACCTAGTTTTTTAGTTAAGTAATTTAGATTTGCCTGATGTTATTAAAGCATACCCTCTATTCTTCTTCTTTAAAAAAATGAAACCAGCTCGCCTGATGCAACTATCTGTTCGAACAATATTGAAACAAACACACAGTAACACAATTCTATTTCCAGTAAATACGAAACATCTAAACACAGAAGCGTCGTTCCACACGGCGCGGGTAAACAAAGATTCACTTTCTTTAGATGAGCAATTTCATGAATAAACATAATAAGAGTCGGCGGAAGGTCGCCCGCACTGATTTACTGCCTTCCAAGCGTACTGCGCTGTCGCTTTCCTACGAAGCCTGTGGTCCAAGTGTAAGCGATATTAAGTCTTCCTTTCCATATATTTAAATCGTTATATTTTTAATGATAATTTATTTATTTTCTTTCACAAAAGTACATGCAAAATAGGTGGTTACATGTTTTTGATACTATCTTAAGATTTGCCCTCGCCAAACTTCTAAAATGGCACTAAAATACGAGTGACTGTCGCTTCTTCGAGCGATACAGCACGTAGAAAGTCACTCGTTTAAAATGGTCAACGTGTTGTCTCGCTCTTATTTTAGTGCCAATTTTGAAGTATGGCAAGGGTAAATAGCATTAGCATTACACCCACACGTCTATAAGGATATTGTAATAAACATAATAAGAGTCGGCGGAAGGTCGCCCGCACTGATTTACTGCCTTCCAAGCGTACTGCGCTGTCGCTCTCCTACGAAGCCTGTGGTCCAAGTTAGGGGAGATTTGCTTTGTGTTGAAGTTATTCTATCACTAGCTTTTGCCCACGGCTCCGCTCGCGTTAAATTCGGGGTACCACGGTTTCCGAAGTTGGGTGCAGATTTAAAAAAAAGTAGCCTATGTAAGTCTCCATCCATCCATCCAACTGTCTCCACTTAATAAATCACGTTAATTCGTCGCAAATTCGTCTTGTTCAGCAGTGCATTCCTCCATCCTCCTAGTCTTCTGGCTAATCCCAGAGCCAGGCCTTTCCCAGATGAGACCAAACAGAAGACAGCACATGATTACCACAGTTTACTCGCTGAAGGCCTCATTCCTCAGGGGCTATGTAGGCTCCGGAGGATCTCGACTCGTTGGGCAGGCAGGACGAGTGCAATATAGTGAACGATAGAACACATGCACGTTGCTGCCAGCGCCCCGGAATGTACACGACATTCGCTCATAACTTGCGTCGTTCCTTCCCCGCATTAGCGCAGGCGGAAAGTTGCGGCGGTTACGAGTGTGCACAATTTACAATTAAATTAAATTAAATTACAGCGCACACGAAGTCTGCTAACTCTCCCTTTTCATTGCACAAATGTTTTATTACGTCCCAAAATTGATACCTATATCTAATTTTCTAGAATATCTGAAACTTTTTTAAGTTATTTTTCTGGCGTCGAGTAAAACGCAACCGCTTATGAATCGCGGCATCCCTTTTCCTGGCATTAGCGCAGGCGGAAAGTTGCGGCGGTTACGAGTGTGCACAATTTGACGGAGACTATTGTTCGCCACCTACAGCGTACACTAAGTCTGCTAACTCTCGCTTATTGTTGTTGCTTGGACTTCTGCTAGTCTTTTGACGTTTATAAATAATGTTTACTTTTATGGTGTAGCTTTAAATACTTCTATTGCCAAGCTGAAAATGTAAGTTAAGCTTTTGTGTTCAAGCAAATTACCAAGTGAATTTTTTGGACATAACAATCAATGAATGTCGTGTAAGAAAAAAAAAATTGGTTATAATATTTGAATTTCAAAACATTTTTTCGATACATCATTTCCAAATAGTATTGATTGACTCAAATAAATTCTTTAAATAAGCACTACCATAATGTTATCTTTCAAATGTATTTTCATTTTATAAAATCGTTGCTTAATTAGGGATCAAGTAATTCTGTGTTTAAGTGTTGTCCACCTTGACCTTTATCCTATTCAAATACCTTTCCCTTTACACCGAAAACACGACCAACAGCTGCAATCAATCAACCAATCACCCAACAACTAAATAAAACAGACCAATCACCACAACCCTATGATTCCCGACGTCCCATTCTCTAATTGAATCATGGCATCTTATCAAATATTCATGTGATATGATAATCCGCCCTTCCCTGGCCGAAAGCCCAAATTATACATGACGGATTCATAGTTTAGGCAAATCGTGGAGTTTACCATCCCCTTTGGAGAGGATTATATGGTGATGTCACATTTTCTATTACGTGTGATTGAGGGAAATTATGGCAAACTTATCTGTGATAGTCGGTATTAAATAGTATCTTATTCTACGAAACGTTTAAACCTAAACGTAGCAAAAAATTAAACTATGTAATCTCTAGATATCTAAATACTATTTAAGCAAATACAAATTTGCTTAAATATTTACTGTCATAATGTCACAAAAATGGACAATACAACGTATTATGTCAAAACAAATAATTACATTTCTATAAGTCGTCTTCAGAAGTTTAAAACGATCTCTGTAAAATAAAAGACATCAAAAAAGACCAAACGACGCTGGCACGTTTTAGAATTCGTTATCCTTCAATTCCTTCACCATAAAAAGTAATCTTGTTAGAGAAAAAAAACTTATTTCATAAAGACGGCGGGAACTGGGGTAAGAATCAAAAGAAGAAATTTCAACGGGAAACAAAAAAGAAAATTATTAATATTCTTTGTAATAATGGAGATGGCGATTGTAATGTTCTGTAGGTTTAACAATTACTCGTCTTACAAGTTTCCGGCCGGCTGTATGCAAAGTTTTCCTTTGCCTGCCGCTGCTTTTTTAAAAAAAGTGCGTTTGTTTTAAAAAACAATGGGTTAGGCGGGTAATGATTCGAGTTCCATATTTAAAAAGCGGCTACCATAGTTCTCAGCTAGCTTTGGCTTTGTTGTTCGGTTTGAAAAATATATCTGAGATTTGTTTTCACGCCATAACTATTAATCCAGTTAAAAATAAAGCAATACCGTGCGAAACCAAATAAAAATGACACGAAAGCAATTAGATCGTTCATGCCAATAAATTAAATTTCAACTTAGGCAACCGCAATAAACAACGAACATTAACAACTCAGCATGCCACCGAAGGCCTACTAACACGGCACGTGGACTCCTGGCAACAGCGTCCCGCGGTGCACTCGAAAACAAATTTAATAACGATGCTAGGCTGAATAATCGAATTCCACGGCCCGAGATCTTGTTTGAGAAAATTAAAAAAATATAGCCTCCCGCCCGCGTCGCTCGGAGTCGACGTCGGGAGAGCGTCAACGCAATTTTTATCTTAATCTGTAATATGAAGCAACCGACTTGTCTAGAGGTAATAAAATTTCGTCCGCCACGTATAAAGTGGGAACGCAGTGAGGTACGCTCCTCCAAATTACTTTTGAACGTATTTCCCCAACTTCTCTCAGCCACTTTGAATAGCAGGCTCGTCTTATGAGCTTATGAATTTTTGCATCCTCCTTTGTGTAAATTGAAAATTTGGTTTAGCTATTATTTTAAACTTTGCCGTCAAGGAATTTGCGAGATGCTCCGTAACAAAGTGCCCCTGTTCAGGTTTCGGTGCTTACGAAGTTTGAAGTCTTCTTTTGAAATTATACGTATTTGTACATACTTGACTTTATTTCTGTTAATGTGTTCCTAGTCGGGTGATTTTTGCGGTCTTATAATTTTAAACAATAGCGTTATTTTATAATTTGTTTCAAACGTTAAAAATGTGTCTTTTTTCTTGCTATTAAATGTAGGTAAATAATAAGTTTTGTAGTGACTATTTATACACAGCTTAACGAATCTATTAAGAGGGAAGATGAAGCTGCGGTGTAATTACACTACAGACAAGTTTGTCTACGCCAGTATATCCCTAGTAAGTAGGTATACTCGTACTATCCACAGATCACGCATCATCATTATCCCAGCCTGCCTTGTGGCTGTTTTCCCAGCACTGGCCGTTGTTTGCTCACCCTGAAAGGATATTGCCGCCCTCCAGGCAACGGCTCTGGTACACGAGAAATTGGCCATGCAAGATCTATTAAAAACAACTTGCTAACTGTTTTTATTTCTCAAGTTCGCAGAAAATACATTAATTAAGTAACAGAGCGGTGCTGGTTTTTGTAAAGGAAAAAAATGTATTTTTAATTTCGCTTCGTTTGAGCGTAGTTTGATTCAGTTCGTGAAGGAAGTTTGTTACAAAAAATAAGCCACTTCATTGCTAGTTTTTGTAGACAAGATTTTTTTAAAATAGTAGATTTATTTCAGTACTTTAATAAAAATATAAGAATAATGAAATAGTATTCATATTAACTTAAAACTAAATAGCTCTCTTAGGCACCGACATTTAAGACATTCCCACCTGAAACCCTTATAAAAAAAACATTGAAATAATTAGATTGCCTCGCGACTCAACGTTCTATTTGCCAGAGAACCTCTTCATACAAAAATGGCTACCACAGCGCAGTGTTGCGTAAAATCACATCCAAACACGAGTTGCAAAAGACGTCTGTCTGTCATGTGTATCAAAGGACCGGTCCTACGCATACAGCTACTGAGCCATTTAATTGGGCCCGAAGCAAGGATGGCGAATGATCAGTGTGTCTGTTAGATTTTAAAATTGGAAGGAATACAGATTACCCAGTATTTTGTAGATCAAATATTGATACTTTTTGTAGTAAAAAAAGTGAAGAATTCAAATAGGACATGACTGATTGTTTGACGTGAAGACCTGCTCAAGGGCTTATGGAAGAGTTTGCTAGTTCGAACCGACGTCGAATATTTAACCACTTCTTTTTCTGAGTACATACTTTATTTAAAAAAAAATAAGTTCATTAATATTCTTTTGACAATGAAAATAGGCATTAACGGCAAAATAAAGAGGGCAGCACAAGAAGAAGATTTGAATGCAATTATATTTTATCGGTCAGATATAAGTAAGGTACAGAAAAACACGTTTTTAAAATTACGATCTCCTATCATGCTAGCCCTATTCAAATGTTTGTCAGCCGTCCGTGAACTCCAAAATTCGATGGATTATTATCGAGACTGTTTGCACGACCCTCGTAAGTTCCCAATAGATTCTATTTGTAA
Source organism: Nomophila noctuella (assembly GCA_958496325.1). Classification (NCBI taxonomy): domain Eukaryota; kingdom Metazoa; phylum Arthropoda; class Insecta; order Lepidoptera; family Crambidae; genus Nomophila; species Nomophila noctuella. The sequence goes on from OY292484.1 coordinate 15,153,846, forward strand.
TTAATCTTACGGTCTGACCTCCGGGACTGCAAATACCCTTCGCAAATAATTTGATCACATCAAAAATCAAATTTCTGAAGTAGCAATGCTCATTTCATTTAAGGGAAGGAAGTGACGTTGAAATGTTTAATAAAATGTGAGCCATCTCATTGGTTGAAAAAAGTACCCCCTAGTTTTATTTATACTAAGTAAGAAGAGTTCCATTTATAATTTGAATATATTATTATCTTGACTGTATATGCTTCTTTGTTGCCTGTACCTATCTCATAAATATATAAGTACAAAATTTTTTGAGTTCATTACATTTGAAGCACTTGCATGAGAGAGTAGGTATGAGATTTTTCTTATGTCCCATATTGTATCTCTTCATTTTACGCAATTTATTCCTATACGTTTAGCAAATACGAGTAAGTTGCTAAACAAGAGATTCTAACTCTCTAATAAAACTATTCAAATCCCAAAACTCGGCAACACATAAAAAGACAAGTTTCAAAGCGGAACAGATCGCAACTAATCTATATGCTAATACCGTTTCCAACAGTGAAGGAACTGATAAAAAAACACTATCGGATCCCGTGAAACATCTTCGGAACATTCTTAATCCATAAACAAACCTATTCCGAGGCAATCCTTACTTGGAAGGACGGGACGAGGAATTCAGATAGGCCCTTAAAGCTCGTTGCGACTTTTTACCGGCCCGACTTCCCCATCCGTCCCCGTTTTACCCCATTTTAAGGGGAAAGTGGGGAAAACGGAGACAATTTATGACGGGCAGTGCAGTGACGCCTAATTCTGGCGCCTCTCATTAAACGCGAATAAGCGCGGACCCGTATTCACTTAGGACGGCGATCTTTTTTTTTCTCATCCGTCCCGGCTTCCTTTCGTTTCCTTTTTCTTTCGATGACCTAGTTTGAAATGTGGCCAGTATTTCGGAGACTGAGGCGTTTGTTATTCTAATTACAAAACAAATACCGTCAAATGAAACATAAACATAACGCCATTTTTTTTTATTAGAGATTTAATATGAGGCCAGCATTGACAATGGATATTACTGAAAAAGAAGTTATTTACCTCTATTTTAAGAACGTACTTCTTAAATGTTTATCAGCTAAATCTTATTTCACGCTGGCAAAACATTTTAAATGATCTACGACATTTAAAATAAAATAACCATCCTTCCATCCCCAACCATTAAAATCACAACCTCAAAATATATTGCTAATTACGTTTTAAAAACACAATGGAGACTTATAAATACGAGAACGGATACGTCGCCCTTTGTGCCTTAGACAATACACGACTTCAGAATAAAATACCTAGCGGATCCGGTATTACGGAGTTTCTATCTTTACATTCCCTCTCTTAAACTCGGAAACAATATTTTCCCAAATGAATATTCATATTTGCAACAAGGAAAGTGATTTATCACTTCTAATGAAAGCGAGAGGTTTCACTTTGATTCTATAATTTAATTATGGCCTGCTCGTTAGGTAAAGGTGCCTTAGATTCGTGATGGTGAAATTCAAGGCATGATTCATAATCTTAGCCTTAGCCTATTTTTAGATAAGAAAATATAACAATGAAAGTTTGCAAATTATTTGGATTTCAAAAAGCTCAGTGAACCCATTGAGTTATTACTACTATGTGTAGAGTACGAGAACAAAACTTAAGCGTCAACTTGGCGGGAAGGTGGCGGATAATAAGTATTTTTTTTTGTCTTTTCACTGTTAAATGTCAATGTCACGCCACTAGCTATATTTTTCGTCCTTTAATGATTACTACATGTTTTTTTTTAAAAGATGGCATTATTTCGATAAAAATAATAATACAATAGACAGAAACTGTTGTCCATGGACATGATGAGGTATTTACTTTATACGTGGTAGTAACATCTCTATGGGTAAACCGAAGAAAAAAATCTGAAGTTAAGTTCCTCCTTACTGGAGTTTGCCGGTTCGGTTAACTATCAGATGACCTGTTCCGCAAGCTGTTAGCTACAGCTATAGCTGTTAACAACCAAAATACGGGCGTAACATTTAATATTAAACGTGTACGAACACGAAACGTCAACTACCAAGGGCCATTGTTATCACCTCGTCCGAACTAACCTAAAAACTTTGCCCTACAAAAAAAAACGTCAAAACAATGTTATTAGATATCTGGTTTACTGCCGACAAACAGCTAGCTCGCACGTAAACGGGTCTCCGAAAGTAATTTACTCGCTCAGTCTATAAACTTTACACTCGCATGATCATTCACTAGATAAATTCGTAAATTAAATTCTGTCAAACACAACCGAATGTGCACTTTATCCCCAGACGGTATGATTGGTTGTGGCGCGACAGGAGTTTTTGGGCTTAAAATAATGGCAGGAACACACTGGCAGCCGTGGAAATAGGTCAGATAGTCTTTTTAGGTCGAGCTGGACTGGCTTTCGTGAGGATGAATAATGTGGGAATTGTATAATAAGCACGTTGCGCCCCGGAAAGGTTTTTGCGTAATGAAAAAAGATTGACAAGTTGTAGGTGGGTATTATGTGGACACACCCTTAACTTAATTATACGAGTATTGTTCTGTATTATACCTACGTAAACATTGGTTTGTGGTTTATTATTATATGTACAATTCACTAGACAACACTAAACTTGATATAAATCGGAAAAAATGTGAAGTTTGTTATAGCTGAAACAAACTGTGGGATTTATTTTCACACGATTCAGATTTAAGTCTCAATTTCATAATTTTCGAATTTAAAACAATATTTTTATTTATTTAAACCTAATAACACGAAATAAATACGTCGAGCGGACTTAATGCCTCATGGCATTCTCTACCAGTCAATATTAGGAATAAACAGAAGGTGAATAGAAGGTAGGAAGTGCTTTTAAATAAGAATATATTTACGTTAATTAACTATTAATTATAAAATAAATGAGAAAAAACTAGAGCTTTTTAAAATCTAATTATTTCTCACATATTACTTGGACGTGAGACATGAAAATGGAACGATAAAAGCAAACTTTAATTTACTACTTTTACAGCAAAATTAAACCATATCGGAACACATCTCAAATTTATTACCAGACTGCAGACGATATTTTATTAGCAGTTCTAAAGTCATTTAACTCTGAACTATATCGTCTGATGCATAAAGTTTAAGTTGCAAAATTAAACTTGGCTCGGGAAAACTACGCAGTCAGCTTAAGTAGGAACTAATAAGGGTTAATCCGTCCTCATTAATGTATACAGGGCTTAACAATGTTCCTCAAACTAAAACAAAGGAAAGATAACTTTGGTGCATAGATTTAGGCTAGGTTTTTGTTTGACATCTACAATGAGATTTTTCCTACAAATAAATAAATAAATGAATAAATAATAAATAAATAAATATTTCATAACATCACATACATTGATCTGACCCCGTGTTAAGTAGCTTAAGCACTTGTGTTATAGACATCAGAATCAACAGTGGTATTACAAATAAACTTAAATAGATACTTATAACACCCAGACCATATCTACAACAAACATACTTAAAGGTTTTAGTTTACATGATCAAAAAAGCAATTACCTAATAAGTTAATTACAACAAAGTAATTATCCAAGCTCAATTGTAAATTCTCATTTCAAACTTCTTTAAAAGTCCTTCATAAATATTAATTGTAGAAACACTTAGCGGAAAAACGCGACCTAAGTTTGTCATCCTCCGTTTAAAATACATTACGGGCATAATTCCGCCGAATTTGTGTCGCGTTTTTTCGGCCCAGTGTGTTTCTATACTTACATTCCATTATTATTTAAAAAAAAACTCAACTTTCATACAATATCATACCTACTCATGTCATCCATTTATTATATTCAAGCCATTCAATTTCAAACAAAACCCTACACACACTCCGACTACCGACCTCCGCTAGAATCCACATCCGTATAATCCAGAGACATCCGCCATAATCCAGAGACATCCAGAGACATTCAGAGGCATCCGCGCGCATTCAACTTAAATTGTAGCGCAATCGGAGATCTTAGCCGGCGGATATTTGCGGAATTCGGGACTGTAAGGCCGGTTCCAGACGAAGTGGATAAGAGTTTTCGGGTGAAAGCGAGAGATTATAGCGTTGAGTGACAATGTTTATTGCTAGCTGCGTTATGACAAGTTAGTATTAAATTTTATTTATAATGCATAAGCAAACATTCAACTTGATGGTAAGCGGATACAGTCGTCTTCTCTTTACTACTAAAGGTACTTCAATCGGGACTTTTCCCAAGTGATATTAATATTGATTTATTTTAAACTATCAGCCCGTCCCAACTTGGCATGGGTAATATAAATATTATAATAAAACTAGTAATTAAAATAGTATATTTAATACCAAATATAGCCTATGTTCTTCAGTTATAATCTAGCTGTCTAATAAGAAGTGAATTTTTGAAATAGGTCCAGTAGTTTTTGTCTTTATTTGTTACATACAAAAATAAATAAAAAATCCTTTTTATAATATTAGAAAAAGTAGATAGATTTTAAGTTAATAAACTATTTTTAAGGCACGGAATAAAAATATGAAATAAACTTTCGTGTTTGAGATTATTATGTCTCACTAGTTGGCAGTAAGAAATCTCTTGTAATGAGTAACCATATCCCAAGTCATAATTTTTATCCCTGGCTTAAATTAAGTTTTCTATAACTAAACCTCTCAATTCTCATTCATGTGTGCAACACCCTAACCAATCCAAAGCAATAGGACGCTTGCGTGGTTAAATAGTTGCTAACTAGGATTCCTAGGAACAGATCTAAAGTTCGTGCGGTAACTCTCAGCGGATTGAACTGCATGCTGTAACTTCAATTAGTTGTAAATGCTGTTTGCAGTTGCAATGTTATGCTTGTTACTGCTTTTATAGTAGCGCTAAGATGATTAGTTTGAAGCAGTTTCTTTTACCAGCGAACATGGTTTTGAAAACTTAGTAAATATTGCAAATTACAATCATACTCTGTCTGTTATCTTAATTTGGAATGAAGTATGTACAATGTACATAATTTCCATACAACTAGACGCTTTACGCTTAGATTATCGGGGGATTTTACCGAAACATACACCAATTTACATAGGCCCATGTGCATCGTGCGTGACATAATTAAAAACAATTAAACCATCATTCAAACCATCAGTCTATAAGTCAGTACAAAATCGACGAGTTTTTAAACTTGAACGCTAATCACTGAACTTGCAGCTTAATTCGCTAGTACAAAACAGAAAGGAAAGATATAAGTATTGCAGACAAGAACATTCTTCACAATTCCACCCTTCTCAATTTCATCGCACACGAACTGAAGAGTAAAAAATAAACGCTGAGATATTTGAATGGATAAAAATCAATTGGATGCCGGCATTGAGGCGTATTGCCAAGTTTCTTAATAGCGATTGAGTATGCACATAAATTTGTCGAAGCTAGAACTTTCCGGTTACGGTAGCCAAGTGCTTGGCTCATTTTTATGGATAAAATTGGCGCGATGATTAAATGAGGCGATGGGTAATTTTGTTAAGTTATAGTTTAGCAGTTTAGTGTGAGATAACAGGTTGTTATTCTAACTCAAGCTTTTAAAGAATGTTTGTATCCTGTTTGATAACTTTATTTCAAATAATAATCTAGCTTAGCCGTTGGCCAAGTTTACCCTTGACACCTTTGAATAATTCTGGCCCACACTTACTAAAAAAATAAACCAAAAGAAAAACCCGTGCAAAACATCACTATCCACATCAAAGCGAATACCTATCATCACTTTAAACTTTCAAACATCTCCCACAAAGAACTAATCGTTCAAAAACTTTTGAAAACCAAGCAGCCTGCAACCGCAGTCGCACTCAAAGAGCACTCCCAATATCTCGAACAGTGGAATAGCTTTTTATAGCTCCGACTGTCTAGTGTCAACCATAGCCACTCGATACTTCTAGGTGTCATCCATTGAATTTGAAATCGAAGTTTAAAACGGCTTTTACCGACTGGATTTGAATATTTTTCATTATTTTTTTGCGTTGTTTTAAGACATGGTAAAAGTTAAGCTACTTTTCCAAAGTTAAATTGCGGGATGGGTCACCGTTTTTTCAGGGCCGGAAAACATGTTTTTATCTTTTAATTTTCAAGAATATGTGCATTGGCACTACTACCAAAAAATAAGCGAAAATTATCAGTTTAAAGTTTCAAACGACTCTCACAAAAAACCAATCGTTCAAAAACTATTTGAAAACCAAGCAGCCTGCAACCGCAGTCGCACTCAAAGAGCACTCCCAATATCTCGAACAGTGGAATAGCTTTTTACAGCTCCGACTGTCTAGCGTCAACCATAGCCACTCGATACTTCTAGGTGTCATCCATTGAATTTGAAATCGAGGTTTAAAACGCCTTTTACCGACTGGATTTAAATATTTTTCGGCATTTTTTTTTTGCGTTCTTTGTAGTCATTGTTAAGCTTATTCCTCAAAGTCAAATTATGGGATGGGTCACCGTTTTCCAAGGGACGGAAACATTGTTCTTCTTATAAATTTTCAAAAACAATCATGTGTAGGTATTGAGACTACCATTGCCCAGATATAAGGGAAAATTATTATCAGTTTAAACTTTCAAACGTCTCTCACAACGAACTAATCGCTCAAAAACTATTTGAAAACCAAGCAGCCTCCTACCTCCCAATAAATAGTAGGAGGCTGCTCCCAATATCTCGAACAGAGGAATAGCTTTTTACAGTTCCAACTGTGTAGTGTCATCGCGCACTCGATACTCCGGGATCTCAAACATCCTTTGAATTCGATATGCTGGAAGTTTGCTATTCCTGATTTTTTATTTTATTTTTGGATTCAACGTAAGAGTTAAGCTACTTTTGCAAAGTTAATCGGGATGGTGTAATATCGGGATGGGTGATCGTTTTGAATGAGCCAGATAACAGTGGAAAATAGCGAGAGCGGCATAAGTGCACTTATTCAATTATTTTTAAAAGTACCAATTTAAAGGTGGAACTTGAACATATATAAACACTTATTCTGTATGGATGCACTTTTTCAGTATTTAGGAATGTGTAGTTAGCACCTACGCTATTGTTTGTTAAAATACATTAAAAAAGCGTTAGAAACTTTTTAAATTTAAAATTTTCTGGTCAAAAGAAAACAAAATTCATTGACAGCAATCACACCGCCGAATACCGACAGGTGTCGCTATTCGCAAATGAATCGCACGTACGCACGTTACGTCGCCGCGCCGCCTATTTCCGGCGGGGCGCCTCCGTCGCATCCGGGGGACAATGGCCCGCCCGCGCCCGATCAACGGTTTCCGGACACTTTCGTTCCATTGATTTGAAAATCGAATCGCGAATTGAGTGGTCATAGTGGTGGAGGGGGATTAAAAGGTTGACGATTTGCGTAATTTTGTACTCAAACTATCGTGTTGGATTTAACCCTTAATTGTTCAAGGTGTTTTTAATGAACAATTGTGCTGGTAAAGTAGTAACTCAACAATAATCGGGATTGAACTTTTCATCCTGCAATGCAATTACACCGCAATTAAAGTAATTTGCAATGTCAATGCAAATTAAATTAGCACACAAATGCGGAAAGTTAAGTATTAGTGAAAATGAGAATCATGAACGAATAATCAAAACAACTACTTAACAGAAAAAAATAACAGTAAACTGACATACAAATCCGATTAAAAACGCCGATTTCAATATTTATCATTTACTAATGAAGTTTAAAATACTTTGTTACTAATTTCTGAACTGTACACCGACGCCGCGTAACCATTTTTAAAACAGCTACAAACGTAAAACAAAAAGTAATCAACAGTTCGAACGCGTCGAATTGAAATCGTTTAGCGTTTTATAGATTACGAGTATTTTTACAATCGTCCGATTGTTGTTTTGGAAGTAATTAGAGTCGGCGGGCCGCGGCGTAAAATACTTTCTTCATCAACTTAATGGCTGTCGGCTGATTCGCACCCTCCCGCCATTTCGGCGAGTCACTGTTGTTGCCAGTCCGCCTTTTTTTGTTTTAATCTTCGCTGAACGTAACTTTTTTTTTGATGTCATAGTTTAAATAAATAAATAAAATAAATAAATAAATAAATGCCTTGGACTGACACACCAATTGCCTAGCCCCAAACTAAGCTCGAAGCTTGTACTATGGATGCTAGGGAACGGATAGACATACTTAAATACTTTTTATAAACATCCATGACTCGAGTACAAATGCCGATGTTCATCACACAAACATTTGCCCCTAGCGGGATTCGAACCCACGACCCTTGGTTTCGTAGCCAGGGTCTCTGACCACTCGACCAACGGGCCCGTCATTTTATGTGTAATAGTTTGGTTCCTATTTAATGTGTAATAGTCGCAAAAACTTCATAAAAACGTTTTGAAGAGAGAGTGAAGAGTTTGTTTGTTTGTTCGTTTGAACGCGCTTATCTCCGCAACTACTGGTCCGGTTTGAAAAAATATTTTTGTCAGTCCATTTGTCAAGGAATACTTTCAGCTATAGTATAGCACTATGTATGCGGAAACCGAAATCTACGCGAACGGAGTTGCGGGCGGCCGCTAACGTTGAATTGCTATTGACACAAAAAAAATATGTAGCTAATAGTGGTATAGAAACTGTATACTGTTTAGAAACAGATAATTACTAATAATGAAATTCTAAAACTATTATTTTCGTATCATTTTCCAAATTTTAAAAGACAGCCTTTTTCCACTGTATATTATACAACCATTTGTCCGTCTACCAAGTCGTTACCACCTACCGTGTGATCGTAACAAATGTCCGATGCTATCTACATCATAGACAATATTAAATGGTTTCTTCATCAAGTTAATGGCGCGTTCGCTGATTCCACACAGCCCGTTTTTGCAAGCTCATTCTTACGTAAGGTTTTTACTAACTATACGTGTGGATAGTTTTTTTGTAAGGTCAAGTTTTTCGCAATGAACATTCTTGGGAAAATGTGGTTATGAAAAATGTTTGGTTTCTTCGATTATGTTTTGTCACCCTCTTTCTGTCATATCATAAAATTCGTATTGCATACTGTTGAGTCTCTTCCGACACTTCTTCTCAGCAGGCCATTTACGTCAAAAACGCCAAAGAATTTCAGTGTTAATCAAGTTGCAAAATAAACACTTTGACTTTTTACTTCAATTTTGACACACTATGCCCAAAACACGCGACCGAAGTTCGGCTGGATAACGACCGCAATGTACTTTAATTAAATGGAGGATGACGCACTGTGCCGAAATAACGTCGCGTATTATTGAATGGAAAATTAAATTAGGCTGAACTTTTCCGCTTAGTGTGTTTCCACACTAAAGCTACTATTGCATACATATAACACGGAGTGGTCAACCATGACAAACAGACATTTTCAGTAGCAAATGACTGCAGCAAAACGAATCAACCATTAATTAATAGCGTCAACGAAAACTGTAAACACAATTAGTGGTCTCATAAAATTAGACAAACAACATTTGTAATTGCCGGTCAGACACAAAATTTTGTGTAAATGTCACCCTTGGGGCCATAAGTCTATGCCGAACGTCCAATTTTATGCTAATTACGACCTAAAATAATAATAGAGATGATAGAATTTAACCTGTGTTGGCGTTTCATTGAAATATTAGACTAACATTTACGAGTTTACTAATTTACTTTGTATGCTAGTAACATAGTCTGGTTCTCCTTGTAAGGGTTACAGGGGTCAGACGACAGTCGCTTTATTGTAATAAGCAGGTTTGTCACTGCAGTATAGCCTAGTCTCTGAGGCAATGGCCGAGGATGCAACCGGGAGAGGCACTAGGATGATGATTATACGAGTTACATCTTGACAGCTGTCATCCATTGTAATGTGTGAAGGGCAGTGCAGTAAGAAACCAACATGGGCAGACGAGGATTAATTAAACAAAAGATCTCTTAGTTTCGTTACATGTCATTATATTAATTAAATTGTCAGCAACCTTATCTTGGCCAGTCAGGTGAAAATAAGCGATTGCAAAAAACAGTTTTACAAAATATAAATAAATAAATATGTCACAATTTTTACATAGGGTTAAAAAGATTGGTCGACTATTAAATTAAATGAATAAGATTTTTTTAATCGTAAAGCATTGCTCCTCTTAATTCGATGTACCCTATAAGTTCTAAGACTTACAAGTGTATCATTTACTTTGCTAACTTTCAATACACCCGTGTAATGACAACCACAGTTAAAATTATCGATTTAACTACAAAACTATGTATTTTTAAACGAACCAACCGCACACCGTTTCACACTGTCACCTGCACACTACGTACTATGAACAATCATAAACAATGGTGTAAATAAAACGTGTCGCGTCAAATAAAAACCGTGAGCAGACACCGTGGGTCCCATAACAGTCATAAGGGTCTAGCCACAGCTACGGCGGCGAGCGGCGGCGGCGCGGCGAGCGGCGCGGCGAGGCCGGCGACGGCCGCCCTGGTCGTGGGTATGGCCGCCGCGCGTTCGCACCGCGCATCTCGCCGCGCGCCGTAGCTGTGGCATGCTTCATACAATTTCCTTTATTTGATTTTTTCGCTCGCCACTTTCGCTGGCGCAAGACGCATCGCAAGTCGCACCGCTGTGGGCTGTGGCCAGGGTGTAACAGTCATAACCGCCATAGCGATGCGCGGCCGCACGGAAGAGATAACGGAATGGTTGACTTATGGCTCAGGGCTGTCGGTACGATGCCCGGGTAGGGTGGTTTTACATGATTTGCAATGACGTAGAAATGTGACTTTTTGTTAAATGGAAGTAGATTAATGTTTTAGTTAATAGCCGATTTGATATGCCACTGCAGTCCAAATAATGCTATTAAACTGACAGAAACCTAATTGAGATTGAAAACTAATTTCCTGCTATTTATCTGTAGGTACTAATCTTCGAATCTTCGATTATCGAGAGTTTTCCAAATTAGTTAAACTTACTAGTACAAGTTGAGAGTGGTCAAGCTTTGATGTAGAATTTTAATTACCTGTAACAAAATAAAATACAAATAAGTGATTGATCAAAGAAATGCATCAGTAGGTATATTATTGTTCTAAATAATTTTGTGAATTGCTCGATTGGACCCTACATCATACACCTTCTTAATTTATAAATATTTGTGTCGCAATAACAAGACGCCGCTGGCATACCTTATTAAAAATAATAAAACAGTGCATAAAACCTCCTTTTCTTTTATCGCAAAAAAGTCCCGACTGAGCGCTTTATTCAAAAACATGATTTCCATAATAGTCCAGTAATTTTAGCAATTTTGATCAACGATCTGCGGAATAATTCCTAGTGAGCTGAATTTTTGTAGACACCTTTATTATAATATTCTAATGATGATGTGAAAAATCGACATTGATATCGTGCCGGCTAAAAAAGTTATAGGGGTCCAAACGTCACGAAAATCAGTTTTTCGCAAATATCTCGCGATCTATTGCTCAGAGGTCAATAATGGTTTCATAAAAGTTGTTCGTCGTAAAATTGTCTACAAAAAAGGTCTCTTGCAATTTTCGGTAGAATTAACCGTTTTTGAAATAGAGACTAGAATGCACTCACATATGGCATTGTATACCGTACGCCGCATACCAAGGCATAAACCCTATTGTTGTTTTTTTCCCTTTTTTGTTTGTGTGCTTTTTGTTAGTATGATGTTCTACATATAGAAATATAAAGGACTTGTAATACTAGTTCAGTAAGGAAAATAGGAATATCAACGATAAAAAACTAAGTGGCAATTTTTTTTGTCACTTTATAACTCAAGAACGGGCTCACCGATCCAAACCAAATTTTCAGGGTTTGTACAGACTATTTAGTAGATGTTTTATGTGAAGTTTGAACAAAATCGGTCGTTCACTTTATACGTAGCGAAGCACGTACCGGGCCGCTAGTAATGATATAGATATGCTATGTCCAGTGACGTTTGGACCCCTATAACTTTTTTAGCCGGCACGATATCAATGTCGATTTTTCACATCTTCATCACAATATCAGAATAAAGGCGTGTACAAAAATTCAGCCCTCTAGGTTTTTCTTCGCAGATCGTGGATCAAAATTGCTAAAATTCACATTGCATATCTATATCGTTACTAGCGGCCCGGTACGAGCTTCGCTACGTATAAAGTGAAGAGCCTGATTTTGTTCAAACTTCACATAAAACATATACTAAATAGTCTGTACAAACCCTGAAAATTTAGTTTGGATCGATGAGCCCGTTCTTGAGTAATAAAGTGACAAAAAAAATTGCCACTTAGTTTTTTATAGTTGATATTCCTGTTTTCCTGACTGTACTAGTATTACAAGTCCTTTATATTTCTATATGTAGATCATCATACTAACAAAAAACACTCAAACAAAAAAGGGAAAAAAACAAACAATAAGGTTTATGCCTTGGTATGCGGCGTACGGTATACAATACCATATGTGAGTGCGTTCTAGTCTCTATTTCAAAAACGGTTAATTCTACCGAAAATTGCAAGAGACCTTTTTCGTAGAAAATTTTACGACGAACAACTTTTATGAAACCATTATTGACCTCAGAGCAATAGATCGCGAGATATTTGCGAAAAACTGATTTTCGTGACGTTTGGACCCATATAACTTTTTTAGCCGGCACGATATCAATGTCGATTTTTCACATCACCATTACAATATCATAATAAAGGTGTATACAAAAAATCAGCTCACTAGGAATTATTCCGCAGATAAAATCTAAAATTCCTGGACTATAAGAGTTCTTCGTTCGTCTCAAATTCCTTTGCCCGAGGCAGAATTCCTGCGATAGAAAAAAAAAGCTGACGTTTCAAGGAACCATAACGCTCCCTATCGGGGAAGTTTGACATGTAACGCGTATTACGAGTATTAGATAACTGTGATATTGCACCCCGGGGCTTGCGTACGAGAGGATTTTTTATTTTATTTTATTTTGTCTCTCATAATGCCGGAGGACGTTAATACTCTTCACAAACAGGACAAAGACGGCTAATATTTGTACGAGATAATCTGTGATGTTCTATAAAATTTTACTTTGTTTATTAATAATGTAAAAGGAGTTGAAGCCGAGGAAAATGTGAAATAGCTTTTAACATTATCTAGTTGGATAATGAAACTGTTGTACGAGTATGTCAGATAAACCATTCTGGTCACAATGTAACTAGCTAAAAACTATTACTATCAATTTGAGTTCATCCCAACTAATATTATAAATGCGAAAGTAACTCTGTCTGTCTGTCTGTCTGTCTGTTACGCTTGCCCGATTAAACCTCGCAACCGATTTTGATGAAATTTGGTACAGACAATCTTTAGACCCTGAGACAGAACATAGGCTACTTTTTATTTCGAAAAAAAGAAATCCACGCGGACGGAGTCGCGGGCGGCCGCTAGTAGAACATAAAATATACCAGAAAACAAATTAATGTATATACGCAAAACCTTTGATACCTACGTTGATTCTATAGAGTCATCATCATTATTCTAATGTATTCCTCAGCTTGGTATAATTAAAGGAAAATTTCATTTAGTGAGATAGGGTAGGGATCACATTGTTATATTTATATACTAACGGCCCGCCCCGGCTTCGCCCGTGGTACTTGTTCACTATTTAATGGATGATATTATACATAAAAACCTTCCTCATGAGTTACTCTATCTATTAGAAAAAACCACATCAAAATCCGTTGCGAAGTTTTAAAGATTTAAGCGTTGATAGGGACATACAACATACAACATGACAGAAAAAGCGACTTTGTTTTATACTATGTAGTGATAAACCTCATATATTAATTCAGACAGCGACAAAGGACGTGGGAAAACATTAACGTCACAATAAACAGTGAGCAATCACTTAAATGTACATTTGTCATAGCAACAAACTAAAAGACAAGAAAGAATAATGGGAAACGGAATGCATAAGATATTCATGCTTTGGACGCATCTGCCGACCAGACGAAGAAAAAGTTCATTCACTAACTTTAACTATATTCTCCAGACTGTCAGAAGAAAACAGACGCTATATCTTCCAGACTATGCATTGAAATTGATTGTCAATTTTGTGAAAGTCAGCTGCTGCCATTTAAGATTCTGGGTTTTTCTTTTCGGAGTTGACTTGTGCGTGAAATTCTTACAGGCGCTAGACTACGTTTACTGAAATGTGTATTGTGCATGATTTTATAATATTTATAAGAAGATAGAGAACGATAGAAGCAGTCGTGTAAATAGAATGCAAACATACGCAGAAATTCAATCCTTGGCGAAAGACAATGGATCAGGGCAAGACTTAGGAAATTAACAAAACCCAAAGAATAACAAAGGAATTTATTTTCGCTCCTACGCTGTGAATGGTCAATAAGAATCGTTCTTTAGCACAAAAACCCAACCCAATGTCCAACGACTTAACTAACTCCAAATCTAATCATGAAAGCGCTCCTTTTAAAGCAAACTTAATTCGGAACGGACGTAAAGTATAAATTAAAAGGCTAAATTTCCAGAACACTCTCGAACATAGAACACTTCGCGTTGAAGATCTAATTTGAACAACCAGATTAATCCATTGTTACGACATGTGTACTTCAGAGGGACAAAAACTTAATTTAATTCGCTCTCACGGACCGGGGTCGAAGATTTTTAGGGGTCCGTGGAGAATTGTGAAACGGTGGTTTGCTTCGAACTCAAAATCCTTACTTAATATTATAATCGGAAAGTTAGTTTGTTTGTTCCGTTTTCACGCCGTAACTAATAAACCGATTGCTTTGAAATTGCAGACGTAAAGTCCGGACTTCTAGGATTAAATAATAGGATACTTTTTATCCCGGAAAAAATTATATTCCCAAAGGAAACCCAAAATATTGTTTGCAATATAACCTAATTCCAAGCGGGCGAAGCTGCGGGCGGAAAGCAGGTTCAAATAGAACTGTCTAAGCTATGCTATATATAGCTATATAATGTTTTCATAAGTACTAAAGAATAAAGAAAAAAAAATATGCATTTTGGAAAACTAATTACCTTACATAAGGATGTAATTTAATTTTCTATTTTCTATAACAGGTAACGTAATTTTCATTGTAATTATATAAGAGTTAAAGTCTTTAGAATGATGAAATGAATGATTGTATATTGATAAAATGAACAGAAATGGAACAAGAGATGCAGCTAAGAAAAGTTAAGTACAATGATGTTCTTACATACACGTATGTACATACAACCGTAAGTAAAGACATTTTCCCCTCTCCATACGATACACAATGTAACGATATTGCCATATAAACTTTCGAGATAAAAACATTCCATCGACCGCAACTAATGGGAGCTACTTAACGTTAAAAACATACTTTGCCCCGGCTTTTCCCGTGGTCAATACCCCGTGAAAGACATGATGTGCTTACTGCCAGCGGATGATCTGAGTGAGGCCTGCGTTCGAAGAGGTTTAGTGATGCTTCGCGCAATAAGGGAATCGAGACGATAATATTTTAATTTTGAGTGGGAAAATAGAAAGAGACAGATTGTTAGTCCAGGAATTTTAGATTTTATCTGCGGAATAATTCCTAGTGAGCTGAATTTTTGTATACACCTTTATTATGATATTGTAATGATGGTGTGAAAAATCGACATTGATATCGTGCCGGCTAAAAAAGTTATAGGGGTCCAAACGTCACGAAAATCAGTTTTTCGCAAATATCTCGCGATCTATTGCTCAGAGGTCAATAATGGTTTCATAAAAGTTGTTCGTCGTAAAATTGTCTACAAAAAAAGTCTCTTGCATTTTTCTGTAGAATTAACCGTTTTTGAAATAGAGACTAGAATGCACTCACATATGGTATTGTATACCGTACGCCGCCTTACTTACTACTTATGCCTTGGTATGCGCCGTACGGTATACAATACCATATGTGAGTGCGTTCTAGTCTCTATTTCAAAAACGGTTAATTGTACAGAAAAATGCAAGAGACCTTTTTTGTAGACCAGATCGTCGATCAAAATTGCTAAAATTACTGGACTATGTAGCCTATACAGTCATAAAAACACTCACTTGATGACAATGTAGTAACACACTAGGTCGAAAAAACGTCTGGTACCCACGTGAGTATGGTTTAGGAACTTTCTTTCTCTTAAAACATTTTTTTTGCCTGCCGGACTTGATTAGTACCCAATTTGTTAGGGACATCAGTAGAATTTTCTTCTGTACTATTGTTCAACAACCTGTTTCCCAGCATGGTGACTGCTGTCATAAATCTCTATCTGGGCAAGTCCAACGTCCATCAGTGAACTACAATAGGCTGATGGCAACATTGCACTTCGACGTAGGTCTCTCACCCACAACATAGGGACAACTCTTACCGACAACATTGGGACACGTTTAAACAGGGACAATACACATCACTAGCCACTCTTAGGCCGAAGTCTTAAGTCGGGGTCATTAAAGCCCGGGAAGGGAGTGCTTTGTTTACCCACCTTTATTCGGCTGAGGACCGATACACTTGACTTGAACCCTTGACGATGGTGGAATCTTGGGGTTGGAATAAAGACAAGTGGAGAATAGGTATATTTTGTCGGAATATTGATCGGTTTAAACTGCCTACACAGAAATGAAGAATTAAGTATGGAAATACATAAAAGATAATAATATCAATAAATCCTTAAACATTATTTGCAACTTGCCCTGGTAGAAACTACCTATCTATAGAATAAGTATGTATCTATTTTGTCTAAACTTGCTTATTCTGTAAATATCAATCGTATTTACAACATATTTTTTTTATATAGATAACTCAAATTCAATAATTGAGGCTTCAGCGGAATAAAACATTTTGATACCCTTACCCAATAAAAGTGGTAACACAATAATTTAATGTATTTCTATAGTTATCCCCCAATGGAAAATAACTGCTGTTTAACATCACTTAAAAGACTCAAAAGTTGAACAAGAACTGCTGGCGAACTAAACAAATTCGCATATACAACAACCTGTGCTCCTTTGTTGTTCACATACGAAAGAACCACTTCATTCTTCAAAGCATTATCAGCTAACTCCTTTAGCTTAACGTTACATTGTCCTGTATGGGAGTTGCCAAGACTCCGAACACAGCTGCGGTCAGAGCTTACCCTTTCTTGAAAGCTCTTCACATCGACTAGTAAACCTAGACCCGCCTCAGATGGACCACAATCCCTTCCAACTATCGAAATTAACCCGCCCGAGGGAGGAAGGGGGATCACGGTACACTGGTTCGTCTGCTAAACATGACCACTTTACCAGGCCTTATTTGAGACTCGAGAACTAACCATTGAACGAAGAGCTCTCAATCCACTTATAGAAGGCGCGGGAGAAGGTCTTGATATAATAGCTGCTGAAGCTATCTTGGCCAATTTCACAAGACCCTCATTCTCAATGGAAACTTTCGCAATAGGAGATCTCGCGATTCTGTTGTGGTGTAACGGATTACCGTCAATAAATAAGTAGCATTAGTATTATGTCTGAATGATGGCGGAGCTTCATTTGAGCCGATTTGGTGGAATTTCGGTCTCGTCTAAGTGAAAGGCAATTAATAATTCATGAACAAGTAATGCTTCTTACGCAAAATTTAATTTAATTTCTCGCGGCGAATTGTGGAAGCTTGGAAATCGCAAACACATGCTGTTATCATTAATATTCAACTGTATGCTAATTCTGGAGTAAACAATGTTACAATATGAAATTCACTCTATTTAAGTGTATTCGTTTCAAATGTCAGTTTCGAACTGAGATAATGTTAATCTTTGATGTTTCGCTCGAATTCGCTTTTGAATATATATATTTTTTCCAATTAAAAAATATGGTCGGAAAATCAAGAAAGGCGAAATTTGGAAAGATGAAAGAAACAACCTTATATAGTTACATTTCATAAAACTAATTTTAACACCATTCAAGTTCCACAAATCTAAAACTCAAAACATTTTTAAACCTTCCAATTAAACAGCATTCAACGAAACAGCAATACCGAAATCGAAACATACACACTCCAAAACACCCTTTGAAATTCAAGGCTGCCAACTCTCGTTCGAAAACCGGAGGGCTCACGCGGTGAAATTAAACCCTAGCCCGGACCACTTCCCATGATAATTACGAAATAACTACCACGTGAAGTTTGTAATTGAAACCGACGGACGCGTGTACTAACATGCAAATAGCAGTGTTCAAATCTGAACCTTAACACAAAGCCTTAAGAGACAGTCGCATTGCAGACGGTGCCAACTGGGAAATGTATCAGCTTACTCGGAACTGTTACACTGGTAACAATTTCAACTTGTCAAAATTGATCAGACGCATCAGAGAATAATGAAATGGTTGTAAAAAATATTGTTGATTGCTGTACAACAGCATATGCGATGTAAAGGAATGTAAAAAACACAAAAAAGCTAAAGATACAACTTTCTAACAAAACATAACACTTTTACAAGTTACTTTATATACAGAAATAAAGTGAAACAATGTTAAAACATATCTAGAAGTAGTAGAAGTGTTTACTACACTCAGTTTTAATATACTCAGTGATAATAATAATATCCTTTTTCTTTCGCTTTTAAGAAAATAACACAACTCTGATGTTCAAAATTTACTGAAAGAAATGTCAAACGTCAAAGCCAACCAACCAACATCAATTTATACCTTATCCCTAAATGTGCAGTATCATTATTTATTCCAAAATTCGTAGGTGCATCGAATGCACTCCCCGCCTGTGCAATTAGTAAGGCAAGCCGCGTAAACAGTTAATTAGTAGTTAACATGTGCATTTTGCTGTCTGTCTGTCGCGACTGTTCGCTAGTTAGGTCGTATATGAATAGCAACGTTCATGATTCATAAGGGTGTAGATTGCAAAATGAGAAATAGTTTCATCAACATAATTTTAACAAACATTATGGAAATAGGATTGGATGGGATAAAGATGAAGAAGATGTTGTAATAACAATGGTGGAAAAAATTAACAACAATATCAGCTTTAAAATTTTACAGAACTTTTACAGAACCTTTTTGCTTCTGCCAATATAAAAATATATTGTTTTTAAAATATTTCGTTCCTGAAAAATAAATAAACACAAACAGGAACATTTTCCGTGCAACCGGAATTGGTAACCGAATATTCCAATTTTTAGTTTTAAAAGCGCTCAACCCAACATTCTCCAGCTCAGTGATCGAAAAACAAACAGGGACAGAAAAACAGAGAAAAACAAAGCAGCATCGGACACCGCAGCGGCCAGATCCACAACAAACGCCCCGGAACCGTGCAAACGGAATAAAACACTTAGAAAAAAAATCCAATAAAACCGCAAAACGTATCACACGTAGTTATAAATCAGTGCGGGTGTGCGAATTAATTCATTTCCTCTCAGGAAAGTGGGGAAGGCACGCGCCAGTACGTGACAGTGGAAACATTTTCAAGTCGATCTGCCGACCCTTAGCGCTAAGGCCATAGAGTCGAAATTGTTATTGTAAATCGTGTTGACCGATCGTGAACAGCTGGCTTTGAATTTCTGAATGGATACTATGAATACATGGCGCTTTGCGGAAGATAGTTGTATTTGCAGAGCTTAGCTTTATTGCTTGCTTTTTTTTTAATTGAAATATATTATAGCTAAGTCTAGTTAATAAGCAGAGGACTTTTATTATTGCTTATTATATTTTAGGTAAACATTAACCTTCGAAAGATATTTAAATAATGTACCCAGCTGAAAGATACTTAATTTTATGGCTACAATTTCGACTTGGGTTGAGTTTTTGATGAAGTTCTCCGTCACCTTGTAACGGCAGTAAAAAGTGTTTTTTTAAATAAAACAAAAATGCCCAGTAATCGCAACTTAAGTCATAAAATGTTTTATGCCGTCCCAATTAAACCAGATTAAATCTTTCAATTTGCACAAAAGAGTTCTTCAGGGTACTGCTCTAGGTCCGTTATTCTATTTCGTCTGCTGCCATCAGGCTTCGTGAAAAGCCTGATTTACAACACAACAAGCTTTTATAGTCCGCCTAAAACGAGGACAATAAAAAGTTGTGCTATAAACGCCGCCGACTGTCAGGGCACTTATTGTGCGCACATTTTTATTGCTCCACTGATATACATTCCATGGCGAAAATTTAACTGGGTCGAAGGGATTCGAAGGGAATGTATGGTAAAATTACGTTTGACTTTTTTTTGCTAAAAAAGATTTGGTCACAATTTTATAACACATTCATAAGCTTAAATAAGAATATTATATTTTTCAATATTAAATGCGATGTTTTTTTTAGAGATACACAAAATAGAAATTTAAATATTTCAAATAAATTGGTTTGGAATCCCACCATTTGGAGTCTCAGCCCACCAATTCTACAAGGTCAACGATAGAAATTGATATTCGGAATTTAAATTGACTCGGCACTTTTATTGTAAGTTTTTACTACACAAAAATGATCACATTCAAGTATTCTGAAAAAACGAAGACGCAATTGAAAAATTCCAGACGAAGTACCATCAATTCCTCGCAAATTGAAATATTAGTCCACACATACGAATTGACATATAATTCAAAAATAGATTCCAGATAAGGAAGCAATCCCAGCTCGCAGCTCGCATGCGATAGGAAATTGCGACGTCTGCCTGCAGACTGGACCGTCAGAAACATAATGCCGTATGTTGGATGACAGAATGTATTCTCCTCGGTTGTTCTGTGAATTGAGAGAAAAGTTGTATATGAATTGTCTAGTTTTAACACATTTTTTGACTTGGTTGGGATATTTTTTGAGATGGAAAAGTTGATTGCAGGATAAACAGCTTTGTATGTAATAATATGTTTAAAGATAGTTTATAGTTGGGTCTATTAGGAAAACCAAGCATTTAAGATACTTTACTAGTGTCAAAAATAGTCAAGATCTTTATTGAAAGTATTACAATATTCGGTAAATATTTTGTAAACCTACACGCTGGGTCGGAAGTCCCAGGCGCCGACTGACATTCCTCTCTGTTCCACGCGACGGACCCGGCACCCGCACGGAGAATTCATGGATAGCTAAGAAGTTCGTCTCATTAGGTAAACGTTTTAAAATAAATGCCTAAATTATGTTATCCTGTGTTCAAATTAGAGCATGCAAGGGATTCTGTTATAACGTTTCACAATGTTAAACTTTTTAACGGTTTCTTCACCTTTTTAACTTTTGAATTTTGTGAGTTTACTTAACACAGATAGAGCAAATTCAGGCAAGACTTTACTCGTTTTATGAACAATATTTTCGCTTTCCCTGCTGTCGGTACTAAACAGCATGTTATCAAGGCGCTACGTTCATTTCTATATAACCTGTGAGTAATGACGTGTTAACATTCCGTGATACGCGTTTGTCTGTTACGGGAAAATGAATGCTGTATACAATGTCTGCGGCAGTATTCTGAGCTCTATTAAGGTGTATGTATGTATAGCTTAAATTTATCAATATTGGGGTGATTCTCTCTTCTTGTGAAAGTATCAATATTTCTTTTATTTTACTACATTGTACCGAAAAACAATCTTTGAAGTAAAACTGTCCTATGTTCCATGTTGAAACAATAACATTCCATAATAATTGTTTAATCGGTATCTATAGAAAAAGAGAATGTATTGTGCATCAACAGGAAGTAAGCTTATAAAATCCAGATAACAATAACGATATTTAAATTATTCAACTTCAGGGACATACGAATGTTTTAAAAAGCAAACTTTTGAAATATCTCCAAGATAGAATACGAGTAACAATTAGTCTCCATAATGTTTGAAAGCTTCCTAAATCCCTTGAACTAGACTTTTGATAACGAGCGAAGTAGTTTTCGTTGTGCAATCCTCCCTATTTCTCCACTATCTGCTTAAGTACTTAACTTGGTACTGTGGTAATCTGGGTCTAGATTTATCTGATTGAGCTAGGGATTTGAGATAGCACATGCGAGTAGTATTCCTAAGCTATCAACGATGAAGGATAAAATCGATTTGGGTTAGTCCAACTAGTCATACAATTAGTCATACATGTATGACTAATTGGACAAAAAAATCCAAGTAGTTATACAATCCAAATAGTCATACAATTAGTCATACTGTATGACTACTTGGACAAAAAAATACAAGTAGTCATACAATCCAAGTAGTCATACAATTAGTTTACAGTATTACTTATTGGTCAAGAATAACTTAGTAGTTATACAATCCAACTAGTTATACAATTAGTTATACAGAACGACAAAATGGACAAAAAAGAACGGAGAAGTCATACAGCCCTGTATAACAAATTGGATTGAAAAAAAATAAAGAGCTTTTTGTAATTATACCTCCATAGAAACAACAATTTAACTAATGTGACAGATAAGGATATTCCTGGCTGTTAATATAAAATGACATAATAAAATTATTAGATTGTAAAAAAAAAAGTCAAATTCTTCAGCTGTAATATACATATTAATATAGATTCAATCCTTTGAAGACAGTAGGTACAAGATAAACAAAAAAATTAAAAAGTCGGACTAGCGCACTGAGGTTTCTGTACAAATTCTATTTATGACGTATTAAAAAAAACTACTAACCCGATTTCGTTCAAACCAATTTTCGTTTGTAGTTTTTATGGTAATATACATCATATATTTTTTTTAGTTTTATTATCCTCTTATTTTAGAAGTTAGAGGGGGGCACAAACATTTTACTACTTTGCATGGGTTTCTCACGCAAAGTATTCAATTAAGAAAAAAATTATATTGAAAACCTCAATATCATTTTTAAAGACCTATCTACAACGTGTAACGAAAATAAGCAATAATACTTAAGGGTACGTTCATACATCAAGTAAGGACTCCACTGGCAAAATCTCATAACTAAATCTGTTAATTTATTTTTCATACACTTTTTATTACTTAATGTTATGTCAATATTTTGGACAACCCTATTATATACATTATATAACGCGAGAAATTCGGCAGCAAGCGTTCCCAAGCTATTTTGTAAATTACTCGAACAAGACCTATCCATAGATACCCCACACGTATATGTTCAATGAAAAAATATATTTCGTTTTTCAGTTCTTAATATGGGGAAACCCATTTTTTTATTTTTATTATATTTTCGTGTGAAAACCTTAATGCGGTTCACAGAATACATCAACTCACCAAGTTTCAACAGTATAGTACTTATAGTTTCGAAAAAAAGTGGCTGTGACAGACTGGCGGACACAGACAGACAGATAGGGCGAATCTATAAGGGTTCCGTTTATTGTCATTTAGCTACAGAGCCCTAATAAAATGGGGAATAATAAACAAAGTCTCAACTTTGTTTTCAGCCACGGTGCCAAAATTCTTTTATGATAACTAAGCAACAAGTTAATAAGAGCTTCAAATAAACTAACTGGTTTTCTTCACCACGTCCACTGTATTGTATGTAATTTTAAAATGTGGTTCTCGGTTTCCACGCACCTAAGTATATGTACACTATAGCCTAAAGCATTCCTCGACAAATGAACTATCTTAAACAAAAAAAAAATTGTCCATTTTGTCGTTCTGTATAACTAATTGTATAACTAGTTGGATTGTATAACTACTAAGTTATTCTTGACCAATAAGTAATACTGTAAACTAATTGTATGACTACTTGTATTATTTTGTCCAAGTAGTCATACAGTATGACTAATTGTATGACTATTTGGATTGTATAACTACTTGGATTTTTTATGTCCAAGTAGTCATACTGTATGACTAATTGTATGACTATTTGGATTGTATAACTACTTGGATTTTTTATGTCCAAGTAGTCATACTGTATGACTAAATTGTATAACTAGTTGGATATGTTTCAAAAATTTTAATAACCTATGCCATTTCTATATTCTGGGCGACTTGAACATAATCTATTCTGATCACTGGTTACGTCGATAAACGATTGTGTTTGAACAATTTGCGCATATAACTTTGTCCAAATCAATTGCCGCGTGTAATTGGTTTTCAAAATGTCAAAATCATTTAATAAAATATCTGATCCAGTAATATTCCTTTGTCAGAGTCTCATAATCTCGCGTTTAAAATTAAAAGGATGAATATTTTTTGTTTTCCCGAATACAGGCAATCTCTCAGGCTGCTCTTATTTGCTTCGTTTATTTTGTCAGTTTTTTTAACCAGGTTCATGGATTATGCTTGCGGTAGGTTTTTTTATTAGTTCTCTGTATTTACTTTTGTATTAATAATACCGATAGCCATTTAAAATCCAAGTAATCTGTTTCCCGATACAGCATTCCCCTGGGCTGTTCTAATCTGCTCCGCCCTGATCACTCGTTACGTCGATAAACGGTTTTGTCCGGGAACGCTCGCTGGCGGCTTGTAATGGAACCGAACGAGCCAGCAGGGACTCCGGAAGGGTTGATGACATTTTTAAACCATTATCGTTAAGTGGTATCAGTTCTGGTAAATTGAGGTTCCGACTAACTGCGGGCAAGTTAGGTAAAACTACCTACAAGGAAGACAATATTGCTGAGCAATTTAGATCTAAATCAGAAATAAATGCTATTTTGTTCTTAATTTTTATTCTGTACCTTTTGTTACAAGGCAAAATCTGTGTCGTTTGTAAGGGTTGATAAATAATGTATTTTCTTGAAGAACAGCTGGATTCGAGCGATTTGCGAACGATTAGAGAAGCTCATGTTTAGTAGTACACTGTGATTAGCTTTCTACAATGAAGATGACAATGATAAACGCATTAAATTTTGACTTTAATAAATTTTATTTCACGCACTTGTACAAGAGAGTTCTTACAAAATGTTTGAACATGAAGCTGACAAAACAGCGTCTACGAACTCCTAGCAACACGTCTCGTATTAATTAACGTCAGAACACCAGCAGCCGGCAACAATAGCCTGCGGTCATTGCGACTGATGTTTGCGTAGAACGACACACTGCTTGGAAACTTGGCAAATAAACATACCACCTATACCTAAAACTACAGATAACTACAGAGAACGCAGTATACTAAGATTGTTCGTATTCGTGAAGAGCACTGATCCTAAAAATACTGCTTTGTATAGCGAAGATAGTTTTTCATGAAGAGCACACGTCATGAGTATTATGGCTGTGCTCTTCGTATATGTACGATGATGACCAATGTAAATAAGGCATTTTTGGATCCCTTTAAATAGTCCAGGGAAGAAACGGGATGCGTCAACACTGGAGCAAACCCATTCACAAGTTACTACGAGAAGCATCAGTTAAACACAGGTGACAAAACAGCCTCTCTAAATTCCTAGTAACACGTCACTCGTATTAATGTCGGAACACCTCTCAGGGAGGTATCGCAGCCGGCAACAATAGCTGCGGTCAACGCGACTGATGTTTGCGGAGAGGGCGAGACACACTGCTTGAGAACGCAGGCAATAAAGTTAACTAAGATCCTAAACAATATATTATAAGTAGGATAGGATAGGCTAGTAAGATGACAAATGAGAAGATGTGTGTGATGATGAAGGGATGTTTTTGGATCTTTACAATGGTGTGAATTGGGGCACTTGAATTTTAATTTAATTTACTTACATGTCAGCCGAGCGACGCCCACTGCTGGGCATAGGCTTCCCCCAAAGATCGAAACTTTTTTTTTGTTTCTGTTATTGATTCATATAGTGTAATATGTGTATGCGTATATATACGATGGGCTAATGATGATAATGGTGATGTGTATATGTACAGACATCTGAATTTCCTGATTCACACAATACAGTATACATCAAGCTCTTGCTCTACTTTATCATTGACTAGCTGCCCGCCCCGGCTTCGCCCGTGGTACTTACTTACATGTATTATACATACAAACCTTCCTTAAGAATCACTCTATCTATTAAAAAAAACCGCGTCAAAATCCGTTGCGTAGTTTTAAAGATCTAAGCATACATACGGACATACAGCGAAAGCGACTTTGTTTTATACCTTGTATTGATTGATAACGCGGTCTTGATAAGGAGGGTTAAAATATTGTTTTTTAATAATAATTCGAGTACACTATGTACTTAATACACTTAAACACGAACGACGTAGTTTCTGCACTGTACGAACAGTGTGTCTTCCATTATCTAAGCTATTCAAACGTAAGCAAGGGCCGTCAAAATCAATTATTCTCCAAACAAATCGTCAGTCTGTACCGAATGTTTGCTAACAAGACCTCTGCAGGCACTGATGTATGATCGCATAACGCAGTACATAGTAACAAGTGGACATACCGACAGATTGTAATTACTGATACAATGCACTGAAACGCTTTGAAGTGTCTCGACCAGGCGCCGAACCCGCAGCCCATTCAACCAGAAGTATATGGCTATTGAACACAGACTGGACTAAACTAACTGATTTAGCATAAACGTGTATAGGAAATGTCTAGTTGGGAATATGTTATTCTTTGGAAAAATTATTTCGAGTGTATTTGCCATTAGCTCTTGCGTTTAAGATTGTGATCTCGAGTTTCAGAACTCCATGAACTGCTACAAGAAAATAAATAAATAAATAAATAAATAAATGCCTTGGACTAAACTAAGCTCGAAGCTTGTACTATGGAAGCTAGGGAACGGATAGACATACTTAAATACTTTTATAAACATCCATGACTCGAGTACAAATGCCGATGTTCATCACACAAACATTTGCCCCTAGCGGGATTCGAACCCGCGACCCTTGGTTTTGTAGCCAGGGTCTCTAGCCACTCGACCAACGGGCCTGTCAAAACTTGCTGGAAATTTTTCAAACAGCAAGTTACGATAGCCTGAATTTAATATTGTTATAAAAATGTCTTTATTTAAAATAATGGATCTATAAGCACTACGTTGGAAAAAATAAGCTAGTTTTATTTCAAAATGCAAGATTAAGTGAGACCGAAAATCCGGAGAGAATAAAAGTTAGGATTTAAAATCCCAGCCAGACACTAAAACGTTTGTCTAGACCGACGAAGCGTCTATTGTATACTACAAAAAAATAACGAAAATTGCCAAACGCAACAAAGGCAACAATTCTCACATTCAACTCGATAGATTTTTTATTCTATCAAAGACTTTCCTCCAAAAGAAAGTCTGAATGAAAAATCTCACATTCTTGAAGAAAGTGAGATTTCCTTTTATCAATTCGTTCGGAAAGGCGAGTAAAACGCACGCGACCAGGTGGAAACCGTTTAGCATCCGGTAGGGGCGGAGAATCAAAAATGCGATCTCGACTCGACGCTTTGTGTCCGACAAATAAACCATGCCGAAGTGTTCCTGAGAAGAGTATAGACGATTCGGAAAGGTAGTAAGTACCATATCTCTCCAACATATTTGTGCGGATGTTTTTGAGGAGTGAAGAGACGCTGCGTTGAATATGTATATATGTATATATCTACTATTTTCTAGCGAATGAATTTACTTTAACGATTAAAGGTACACGATTGAAAAAGTTTTGGGTATAGATACTCGTAAGTGAGTCTTCATTGGTCTAAAAGTAAGTAAAAAAACATGACAGTTAAGAACCTGTTTATATTCCTTCTAGAGATTTTAAAAGAACCAATAATAATAGTCTTACTTAGATATACAATACTTTTCTTTAATATATTTTTAATGTTTGGCAAAAAATGTGACATACAGATAATTTTCACCGCTTTAAATACATTTTATCAACCATACGATAAAATCAGTACGTTGATTCAACTGTCAGTTTCAGAACATTTTCACGTTCAATTTTGCTTGTGTTTCAATCAACTTCGCGTTTGGTTTAATCTGTGGTTAATTTCTCCCGAATGGTTTCGAGCTACACAGGTTTTATAAGTTATTGTTTAGGATAGAAGAATGTCGTCTATACGTTGTTGTTGACGTACTAATTTGATAAGAAGGTCGTATCCATTCTTGTTTTTAGTAGGTAAAGCTATGTAAGTAAAAACAAAAACGGTCTCAAAACACCTCCTTGTGGAACACCACATATTTTCACGCTTCCAACTTTCGGCAACGTTCTACCTATTACTTCTGTATTTGAAATTATTTCAGCTTCCACAGGCAGGGCCTCGCCCGACCTTATCGGCCAGATTTACTGCTGCCCGTAGTGACCTCGTAACTTTGTCACCGGCCACTTAGGGGACGTCCCGTTTTATTACGGTTATTCTTCTAAAGGGAACGCAATCCCTTCCCGTAGATACGGCGATGATGTGAAGATTCCTTAGATTGCGAACAGCTGTTTTATGGCTACGTGCTTATATTTTAAGTTTTCTTTTGGGAACGTTGGGGTCATGTAATATTTTTATATACAATCTGAAATGGCTTGCTAACATATTTATATGCTAGCAAGCCATTTCAGATTGTATAATTATTGTATATATAATTATTGTACACGTCAGTTATATTTTCATGATAAAGAGTAGGCATCCTTTCAAGCTATACATATTATTATGTTTCATTTGATTTCAACAGCAAACTTATTAACAAAAAAAACTTACTTTTTTTTTGTTAATGGACTTTAGGCAACTAATTTATATATGATTATATAGTTAAAACTCGATGGAATATAATATTGAAAAAATTAAGTTTCTGTTCATATCTAGGTCTAGCAACTGATATTCATAGTTAAGGCATACCAAATCTAGCTAATGTTATTCATAGTTCAACACGGCATGTTGCAAACAAGTCTACACGTAAGCCACAGAGTACTTTTTTATATACGTAAGCTGTCGGCTATAGTCTGACCGCGCTATACGCCTCACTTTCCGTTCGTGTGTAAAACACTGAAAGGCCCTTATCTGAAGCGCTTGGCGTAAAGGCTAGCTTTGGCGGTTGAGCCATTAGATCAGGAAGTTGCCGAATGAAGAGTTCGATGTATTTATTTTATACTAGCGGCCGCCAGCGACTCCGTCCGCATGGGTTTCGTTTCCGTACACAGTGTTTGTTACTATAGATAGCTTAAAGTCTTCCTCGACAAATAGTAAGTGGACTTTCCAATACAAACGATTTTGTCAATTCGAACCAGTTGTTACTGAAATTAGCGCGTTCAAACCAATCTGGATCAGGAGTTACACGTGTTATTGTGAGTCAACCATTAAAGATAGACATATACTGCCCAGGGCTATTTTTTAGCCAATTTTATTAACAATATTTCCGTCTTACATGATTTTTATGTAACTTTAACCATTAAAGCTGCACACGCGCAGAAGCTTAAAAAATGGAGTAAATTGTCCCGTTTTCCCAATATTTCCCTTCACTACTCTGCTCCAATTTATTGTAGCGTTATGAAAAGTATCCTATAATATGCCCAGAAGTATAAAGAATAATTGCACCAAGTTTCGTCAAAATCCGTCCAGTATTTTTTGTTTCTATAAGGAACATACAGACAGACAGACAGACAGACAGACAAAATTTTTACTGATTGCATTTTTGGCATCAGTTTCGATCACTTATCACCCCCTGATAGTTATTTTGAAAATATATTTAATGTACAGAATTGATCTCTCTACAGATTTATTATAAGTATAGATTCGAGTTAGCCGTGGTGTGCAGCTGGCATAATCATCATCATCAAGACACCTATCAGCAAGTAAATAAAAGCATTTTTCAAGATGTAAATATGGTGGCAAACACAAGAAAATCTGAAATTTCATCATATTATTCATAATTAGATTCACACATTTGAGATTATAAGCTCGTATATCTTTAACCAATCTAATCTAACTTTTATGAAATGCACCCTAAAAATGTTTCATTTCAAAAACAGGAATGAAAAAGCGTAGAAAAAGAAAGTGCTATTTTCTGATAAAGTATTTGTCAATAAAGCATAACACGACAGATAAATCTGCCGCCTAAGCAGCTGTCTGTATGAAGGAAAAAATGCAAGAAAAACTCCAAAGCTTCAGCTTCGTGGCCCCGTACGAGGCAGTATTGGAAGGCATCCGCCCGTGAATGTACCGGCCGGCGGACTGCAGGCGCGAGATTGCGCGATCGATGCGCAACTTTCGACGCTTCCTCCGGCTTTGTGGATCACCGCAAACTACCTCTTTCTATCTTGGTACCGTCCTCATCGAGAGGAAAATTCAAGTTTTACCAGCCGGCGTCCTTTGCCGCAAACTACCTCTTTCAGCCTCTGGTCGCCCAGTCAAGCGGAACACTTGAGTTGGTGAGACGCCAATTTTCCAAGTAAGTAGCATTGATATGAAAATATCTGCTATTAGGTAAAAGCCATAATTTTATTTGAAGTCGCACTCTCAAACGAAGTGGTATTGTCTGATGTAGAATTCTCCAATCTAAACAGCTGTCTTTACGAACTTTCGACGCTTCCTCCGGCTTTGTGGATCACCGGCGACCTTTGCCGCAAACTACCTCTTTCTGCCTCTGGTCGCCCAGTCAAGCGGAACATTTGAGTTGATGAGACGTAAATTTTCGGAAGAAATATATAGGATATATATTTCTTCCGAAAATTTATAAATAGGATTTGATATGGAAAATAACTTGATAGGGTAAAAGCCTTTTTATTATTTATTTATTTATTTAGCCTTAGTATTAGCTGTGACAAATCCCGCTAGTAGTGCTACATTATCATCATCATTTCTATGACGATCAAAGAAAAAACGAGAGAAGGCAAAACTGCAAAAGTCTGCATAGTTGATTTCACGGCCTATGTTATTGCGATCTAATAAACCTGGTTCATTGGATGTTGAATAACAAACCTGGAAAGGGGGATACAATAGTCTCCAATATTAAAGCGGTCACCACCCTCGTTCTTAGTGCAGGGCCACAAGCAAAACGTTACCTGCTGTATAACCGTCCTTTACAAGCGAAGAAATCAATTATTAAACATAATCTCCTCACTCCAGTTCAAACCCTGGTATAAAAAAAATAAAGTAAAGGAAACACAATTACGTACTAACTTGGCGAAAGTAAAAAGTCATAAGATGTAAATAACAGGCCAAGTTCCAATTACATTTGCATTTACGAGAAAAAATATATGACTGACCATCCTTTTTATTTCGCAATTAGGTTTACGACCCATGAATCTCTAGTTACTTTTTCATTACCGACCAGCCTCACTTAGCAGAATAACAAGATTTGTTTGGGAAAAATGGAAACAGAATCCGTTTAAACAAGGCAATCTTTTAGCGCTCATCGCAAAACGAACAAAGAGCCCCGCGAAGAGCCTAAATAACATTAGGCGTCGCGTAACGTAAGAGCCAAGTTTCACTGCGCAAAGCATATGTTTTAGGGTACCGTATTATGTTTGATTTTATTTGTTCACTTTTCTTTGTTGTTATTGATTTTTTTTTGTAATTTTACTGTGAGTGATGAAATTAGACAAATGTCGAAAAGTGAACCCGGCACTAAATGTTCATGGATTATCATGGGGGGGTGTCATGCTGTTGGTAGCTGACAGTAATTAAAGTATGTATATTATGTTCATCGTGTAAGATTTGAAAGACAGACACACAACCTATCTATACCAATAAAATAAAGCTGAAAAAGTTTGTTTGTTTTAAGGCTCTAATCTCAGGAACTAATGGTTCGAATTGAAAAATATTTTATTTAACACAGGCAACACAGGCTTTAAGCTATCGTATAACATTATGTGTAAGTACCGTATATTAAATTCGCGAACACGAACAAGGTCTCCGACGGCCGCTAGTTAAATATATTTAAGACTTATACACGTACATTTCCATACTAATATAACAAGCACTTTTTACCAAAAAAAAAAAAACAAACACTGGAATCCACAGCCACGCTTTAACACTCACACTTAACCGAATCCATCCACCGGAG
Source organism: Nomophila noctuella (assembly GCA_958496325.1). NCBI lineage: Eukaryota > Metazoa > Arthropoda > Insecta > Lepidoptera > Crambidae > Nomophila > Nomophila noctuella. The sequence continues at coordinate 15,185,620 of OY292484.1, forward strand.
ACATGGACAATAAAATCGGAATCAGCGAATTATGGCAGAGTCGTAAATTCGGCTTCGGTTTCGGCTCTCGGCGTTCGGCTTTCGGCCTGCCGCTGCCATTGTGCCCAGGATGTCCGTTCACGCGCCATGTGACTCTATTGATTCTGGTAATGACAAACGAATGGTTCGGCCATAACTCTGGTTATGAAAGGGATGGTTAAGTGCGAGCTGTACTTAGGTGCGCTTTTTTACGACATAAATCAGATGTTACGTTAATAAATTTGATTAAAAACTGCGATTTTTGTTTTTTTTTGTTTTTTAAACAGATGCTAGAAAGTTTACAGGTTTGAATAAGAGCATGGATCATGGGTTACAATAGTGTTTAAAATGAAGTTAGCAAAGTTATTTACTTAATCCTGGTTTTGATCAGCACAGCTGCAGTAGGATCACTCAAAAGGCTGATTATGATGAAAATAATCACGTGCTCAAAGGCGGCTAAAACCTTCTAAGCGACATTTTCTGAATAAAATAATAATCAACATAATACGTTGGACTAACACACCAATATACCGAAATAAGCTTAAAATATGTACTTCGGCTCCTCTCATGCATGTCTTAAAAGCAGGTTATTATGAACCATATTTAATTATATATATTTAATTAATTTTTGATTAGCAATTACTGTCCTAACTAACCTTGAAATTAGCTAAATTAGTAAGTATGCATTTAGTAAGTGTACCAAGATGAAGATATATGCTACTGTAAATAGTACTTAAAATCCTTTAAAAACCCCGTTGAGAGAGCAAAACATAATCTGAAGTATACGCTGTCTCGCGCCTCGCGCGCTTGCACTCGCAGATTTCAACTTAAGTTAGTGCTTAAATCCTTGCTTAAGCTCGCAAGGTTAAAATACGTTGAATACTTTGGTTTATTTACGTTCCTTATTTAAGCATACTTCTGAGTCATTTCTTCTATTTTGTTTATAAATATTACGCAATCCCTTAAAGTATTATTTATTTGTTCATATCGTCATCCTCCTGACTTTATCGTTTTTAATTGTTAATTTTTTTTAATAAATAATATTTTATTCAATGAAGAGCTCTATAGCGCATTGGTTAGCTCTCTCGGCTTGCGATAGCAAAGTTGTCCGAAAAATTTCATCTCGAGCTCCTCCGTGCTTCGGACAGCAGGTTTAGCCGTTGTTCTTGCGCCTGATCTCTCAACGGTCGTGTCAGATTGATATCCCACCGAACTATGCTAAAAGCATGCGTCACTATACCGCAAACTATTTATTCATCATCGACACCTTATAATTAATTCATCACCTCCACCCGATGGCTTTCAACCCGTCAAATCAATTGAACAAAGTGTCATTGAATTTAATCGAAATTATGCCGTTGATTATCCAATGTTGGCGCCTCGGATAGACAAACAACATGAATGGATAAAACCCTCGGTGCGTGCGACAGCCATTGTTCCATTGCTCCATCAATTATGGTTGACCGAACAGGATTACAGCCGAATTTATATTAATGAAACGCTAATGAGTATGGGTGAGGTGAGAACTATTGGGGACGAGCGATGGGATTGTTTTGAATGGATATTAAAAGTTTTAGCTTTGTAACACACTAGGAAGAAAAAACGCGACTGAAGTTCGGCGTGACTACGCTTGCAATGTATTTAAAATGGAAGATGACACACAGTGCCCAAATGAACGCAGTGTAATTTTGTTAAGAAAAACATCGCCGCCGAACTTTGGTCGCGGTTTTTCAGCTTAGTATGTTTCAACACTTAAACTGTTTTGGAAGCCGAAGTGTTAATTTTCTAAGAGTGTATTGTTATATTGAAAGATAGTAAATGAATATTGTACCGTATAGTGAATTTGAATTTGAAGACAAAAAGTTTTAAATAGTAAGTACCGATAAAATTAACACACGCTTTACGCAAAAGCTAGCGTAAAAACATATTTTCGAATCATTCAACACAAATACGCACGCACGCGTTCTGTGTATGAGAAAATCTGCGTTCCCGTGAAACTTTTACTCGTTAAAATTGAAATTTCAATAGCGAGAGTTAAATCAAAAGTTCTCTTTGGCTCGGATTTCACATTCTGCGAAGTATTATTTCAATATTCATTAAGTTCGTGCCTTCAGCTGCGAGAGAAAGAATTTTCGGTTGCGCAAAACTGGTTTCAGAGATTCAATACGCTTATTGGAAAGTATTGTTTTCCATTTCGGAGAAAATACGGCATTGTTTGAAAGCATTGCTGTATTCAGTTTTCTCTTGTTTTTGGTTAGTATTTTATACATCTGTTTGATAATTGCATGCGATTTTGACACCCAGAATGACTAAACAGGACTACACCCACATGGTTTACGCTTTTGGGAATAAAAAGGAGAGTGAATTATTAGCTCCTTTACAAAATACAAAGTGAGCGTCAACTTAAGAGGAAAATAAGTTTCTTTATTAGATAGATTAATCAACTAACGTTAAGCCGTAGGTCCCAACTATGATCCAAATGGTCTGGTTTCCTTTTAAGGGGTTACGGAGGTCAGACGAGTCGCTTCACTGTAATTACCAGGCTGGTCAATTCGTGTACCCTGGGCCCCGAGGCAGCGGCCGAGGATACAACCAAGCGAAAAAAAAAATTAAAATAACACAAATGTCACATAAACTACTTGCAAATAAATCACCAAAACGCACAAGTCATAACGAATAAAGTCACAAATATTCACAAACGAAAAAACATCGTGACTATCATCTGTATTTCATCCTCTGCACTTCATAACTTTCTCTAACGTTACAGTACCGATCATAATATTTCCAACCGAGTCATTTCCTCTAACCAAACGTGTGATTTCCCCCGAAAAACTCCATAGAGAAACCAATAAAAGTCGCAAACATCAACTATCTAGACTGCCAAGTAAAAAACGCCGAGCTCATAAGAAAATTCACTCCATCCAATAACCATAAACACAATTTTTGCCCATCGTCGGAACTGGGGATGTTATGGATACGAAAATTCGGATACTTTCGGATAATTTTGCTTAATTTTGGATTGGTTAGGATATAGGAATGATTGCTTCAGTGGATACGAATTCGGATACGGATATGGAATTATTTCGGATTAACCGTCAGTGCCGGACACCTTCGGTTACGAATATTATATTTCTTAAGTTTTTGGAGGCTTGTGTTTCGGCAGTGGCAAAATGACTTGTTACAACATGTCTTAAGTAGGCTCCGCCCCTATCCGATACATTTATTTCAGATTAGGTTACGGTAACGGTTTATATATAAATATCGAATATCCGATAGCATCGGTTACGGTTACGGAGCTCCCTTCCATCCCTGGTCGGAGGCAACTACCGAAAGAGTGAGCGGGAGAGAAAATTATTCATACGAGAAAAAACGAGACGGTTGAAAGTATTTTTCCTCGAGAGCGCCAGTGTCGGAAGTTATTCAATGTAACCATAATGTGTTTAGTAGAGTTTTGTGAAATGTTACGGTTTTAAATAACTTGCATTTTTCATAATAATGATCTAAGATGGTATAAGAGTATGCAGAGTAGTTTAAGAAAATAAAAACAAAAACCGGCCAAGAGCGTGTCGGACACGCCCATGAAAGGATTCCGTAGCCAAAAAATGGGCCGACCGCTTAAGACACCATTTAGTAAGGGCAACTGCACGTCATAAGTTGGTCGAGTTGTATAAAAATAACTATGTATGATACAGAGCTCGCTATAGTTTTCGTTGAAAGTACTTACTTGGAGGTATACAGTACATTTTTTTCAGAATTATTGTAACAGTATATCAAAAGTTAAGGGGGGGGGGGACGCTCTAATTTTAACTTTGTATTAATATATCTCGAGACTGGGGGTTTTGATCCACATGGGTTCAGGGCAATTTTTGTTGTATTTAAAAATTCCTTTTTAACGATACCCCACACGTTGGGGTTAGACGAATTTTTTTTGCGAATTTACTTTTCGCTCTATGGGAGGGGGGGGGGGGAGTTGGGTAAAAAATAATCATTTTTCGATTATTTTAAAAACCAATTCTTGAATTATCAGTATACATCTCTCCACCAATTTTCATAGCAATCGGTGCAGAAACGGCGGAGAACGAGCCAGGACAGACAGACAGACAGACATGACGAAACTATAAGGGTTCCTAGTAGACTACGGAACTCAAACAACAAGAAAATAATGGCGACCGTTTTGTAGCTTGGTTAGCGCGGACCAACCAAAGCGGAGATGTGTGGGCGGAGTGGAGATGTGACGTAAGCGGCCAATAGGATGATTCTTCCTCATCTCTGCTCTGGTGGAGTCCTAAGACAGAAAAACATACATAGCTGCACTTAAAAAGTACACAGACAAGGGATTTAAGTCACATAACACTCTAGAAAACTGAAATCGTCAACAAACATTACAACTGGATCCAAGAAATGCCTAAACTCCGACTGTACGTATCAGCTCAAAGTACATACAAGTTAAGAACGATATACAATACTATGTTGCTCCATATGATCCGCATATACACGGCAGGTCTTAATATGAGCAATGATAACAGAGCAGCGAGTCGCGACCTACTTACATACGTTAATTTCGAGCTACAGTTGGGCGCCAAAGATACGGCGAAACGCGGTTTAAGGTTATTTTGCAAAAAAATTATTTTACTACATTTGTTTATTGGGAACATTTTTGTAATTGGTAACTTTAGAGGAAAGTTCTGAGACAAGTTTTGTGTTAAGTATTTACAACTGATTGAATAGCAGTTTGCTAAACCATTCTCCTTGAAGCCACAAAAAAAGAGTTATTTAAGAAGCTTATTTTTAAATTCAATATGGCGGCCAGGCAAAGATGGCGGTATTTTTTCATTTTAAATAACTATCTGAAAAGTGGTATTTAAATGAATTAGCAGATATTCAATAAATAAAATATTGTTTAACTCAATATTTTATTTAACTTCACGTCTATTAATTAAGGAAATTGATTACTTTCTGCCACTATGAATAACAAAGCTAAACTTAATACGTAGGTATTTCTCACACATCTCGTGACTTGCGAACGCGAAACAGGAAGGTAATGAACCAGAGCCGGCAGTGGATGGTAACGACGCGGAAAGTATACTACATCAAGATAATGAAGATACGCGGCGTATCCGGGACTTATCCCGTTCAAACATCTGCGCTTAGGTATACAGGAGACTGATATTTGAGAGGAAAGACGTTGATTCAAACAAAGCAAGATGTTCCAGTTTGGCTAAAGTTATTTTTGGATAGTCAAGTAGGTGATATAGGAGCTGTAATTATTGTAACACCAAGCATTGTAAATCTTAAGTTATTTAAATAAAAAAAAGGTTTTATTGCGGTTTGGCCCTTATTACATTTGCCCCAATCGAGCGAATGGACTACTTTCAATTTGGAATATTAGGGCCAGTTTCAAGAAAAATCGACCTTAATCATTGTTAATCCCAATACTAACAGTTTCTCCAAAATACATATTATGATAAACAACTTTGACCTTTGTTGTTTGTAGCTAGAACTGCGTATTTTGGAACAAACCAAGCGTGAAGATAAGGCCTTCATTTCATTAACGTCTGTATGCTCACTGGCCTGAACAATACGGGTAAAGGGTTTCTCTTTGTGCCCTATCGTGAGCTGTTTTGTTTTAACTTACATAGAAACTGATTTTGTTTCACGGACTTCGAAAAAACGGCGTATGTTATTTTTAAGGAATAGAAGGCTTAAGTTTGCTTTTTGGTGAGTGATCAACGTCACCCAGCTGCATTTGCAATTAAAATGGGGTCATGAATGGGGATGCCAGCCTTTCAAAATTAAAATATTTAATAGCTTTACTATAACGTAATAAAATACGCATTACTACTTTATGTCAATTGTGTTCTGTCTTTGACTACTAAAAAGTACCTAAAACGAAACCATATTTGTAAAACCTCAATTAAAGCCTTCAATAGCAGACTATTTTAAAACAAATCATAAAATTGTATAACACTTCAATCAAAGCCATCAACAGCACTCCTTTAAACAAAAATGAATCATAAAATTGTACGCTGATTTCCAGCACTCGAAATGATGAAAATTCCCCGTGAATCCCGTACGTTTTCATATCGCATCCCACATAAAGGCTGATCCTGTGAATAACAACGAAGTAATCGCAGGGCCCGGTTAATACTTAAAATATTATTTATGCGTGAACACGGACAACTGACGTTGATATAAAATAATCATACTGACGTTAACATTGCTGACGTTTTTCTATTAAATGAGGGATTATATTTTACGGCGATATATTAAGAGGAGAGGTGGGGTGAATGGGTTAAAAGCTCTATAAATTTTAAAGATTAAAATACTACCGCGACTGATTTTTTTTACAGGTCAATCAGACTACCAGTCCGGTTGCTACAGGAGGGAAATACTAGCCTTTTGGTTTATCCTTCTACAAGGCAAACATATTTTATCCATGAAAAATATAATGAATTATCTGACAATATTTAATTATTTAGCTTACATAAGTTAGGGGTAACATTTGGAATACATCAAAAAAAGGTTATTTTTAAATTTTATTTAAAATTACGAATGAAGCGTAACATATGAGGCATTACGTGATCACGTGACCCTTATTTTTTCAAAACATTACCTGACAATTAGAATGACATAACTCGGACATGAGCAAACCAAAATCGAAAGCCTCAATAACTAGCTTTAAATCTTACATTGTTAACTTTGAAGGCACTGGACGGATCATTTCAATCGAATTTCATGCTACTTTAATGCCCCTATCAGAGGATAAGAGTATTAAAGTAACCCAGGCTCGGTATAGATTGATACTTACACCCTAGCGGAAATTAAAAAAACCCGCAGCAACAGAATAATTACCAGGATCAGTTCCCGGTCCGGTATGCGGAGTCACGTACGGGTGAATACTGCGGATACATACTGCGGGTATATCAGGTGTTCTCAAATGTAGTGCAAATATTTTAAGGTTGAATTCGGGTGTGGGAATTCTTCAGTGGAAATTAAAAAAATATTATTTGAAGTCGATGTTAGTGAAGTTTTTCAGAAAATAAACAAAATCGATTCATGGAAAAAGAAACCTGTGTCTTACGCGAGACAGCTGGTCACGAGCTATATAACTACGCTCCGCCTGCCCCATAAGCAACTGTCGCCGATAACACAGCGTTGAGATTATGACATTTGCGCTTAGTGAATTGCACCTCAGAGTAAGTCAGTTGCCCAATGCAGTATAATGCAGAATTTGGTAGGCATGAACACAGACTTTTAAAATATTCGATTTTGTAGCATTTCCAAAGACGAATTCTGCCCTATATTCGGAAACACCTTATATACTGCGGGTACATTTTCCGGACACCTGCGGAGCTCAGATAACCTGTGGGACTTATCCCTGTTTATTCGGGACCGTGGATTTTACAAAAGTGCGCGGACGGTTTAAGCCGTTCTTGGCCGGGTAGTTTCGCTGAGTTTCGTTTGCTCGAAATCTGCAGTTTGCACTGAATTAATTTTCTAGAATTTATTTTAAAGGAGGAGTTTATTCCTGTGTTTTATGTATCCTGCTATTTGTAAAGAAATAGTGATTTCTTTATTATTTAGTGTTAGTAGTGTAGTATAGCGCACATAAAAAACACACACATAGGCAAAGGCCCCCTTAATTTGAAATTACGTTTTCGTCACAAAGATGGGTTTTTGGCTGAATCACCATGCTTTTCAAATAGTGGTTGGTGATCACATCCCGCTTGTGTTCAGAAAAACAACACAAATTGGTCCGCATCATGGTAGAGTCACCGTCGGTCGTCTAAATAGTCGATTTTTATACCAAAGGTACCTCGCGCATTCTCACTGTGTAAAAAATCTTTTGCCCAATGTACCACTGGATATCTTACGCAATAGGAACATTTGTAGCATAAAATTTCTGATACAATTCTTTACGGAGGTCTTCTAGATTCGTTCATGCGAAACAAAAGATTTCAATATAACAAAACGGATATTGAAACAGACCCCGACTTCCTCTATTCTATTTCAAAACACATTTATTTTAATTATATCCCGGAAATTACAATATCTTAAGCGAAATCCAAAAAACCATATTTCAAATAACGCACCTTAAACTCTATTAGGTAATAACTTCTTTTGATGTGCACCCGTCATTTCTTTGAAAGGTTCTTCAAGAAACCGGCGCCGATCTTGGAATGAGATCTTTTTATGCAGGCAACTGTCAGTGGGGGACGCGAGTTAGACACGAATGAAGGAAAACACTTTGAGCATGAATTATTTTGAATTTCTCCCCTGTATACATTAAAAATATGTTTTTCTGTACATGTTGCATTGAATAGTAGCAGGATCTTATGCAACTTAAGTATTTTTTGTAAGTATATTTTTAAGTAGTACTAGAATCTCATCAAGTTTAAACGTAATTGATAAAGAGGTGCGTAATATGTTTTCCAAATATTTTAACTAGTCCTTTTGGGAATAAGTCGTTTTGCGAATTTGTTTTCTAAGACACACAAATGCTTATTTTGCAAATCCAAACATTTAGCGACGATTCGCTCATAATGGGGATACACAAGTGCACAGTCGAAGATAATAAAACTCGAATCCAAAAACGATACAGTGGTTATTTCAAAAGCTATTAAAACCAACGGAAAACATTGGATACAAATGTAATTTATCAAATGCAGACGTAAACATACGTATACATACAATATAAACTGTCTATCTGTCTGTGCAACACGTTTATCGGTGCATCGGACGGTTACCGCAAACACCGGCTATCAATTAATAATTCCCGCAATCAACGCGTGGGACCACAAACGTAACACAGACATGTTCAATAAATGTAACTAAATAGGTTTGTTTGTGTGTAAGTGTTGGATGTAGTTATAAACTCATGTCTAAATAAGTAAGAAAATCTGACGAAGCTAATAATAATATAATAATATTACTTTTTGTTTTCCAAACGCACGAAAAATGTGCATTTTGCGGAATGAATTGTGTGCTTTTCGTTTTGTGCGTTTCGAGGAATACCTCGTTAGTCCCACGACTGCACAGGAAACATTTCGTCATAGAGCAACAATAATACCCTTCCGGCCGTTTTTCGGCCATTGCAGCCGATCTTACGATCAGCCATTACGCAGGACATATTATAGTGCACAAGTGAGTGCGCAAGCACAGGTGCACTCCCTATTCCCTCACCCTCATAGTTCGGTGGGACAGCAATCTGATACGACCTTAAAGAGATCTGGCGCAGGACGAACGGCTTAACGTGCCTACCGAAGTACCGAGGATCTCGAGATGAAAATTTTCGATCACCCATCCGATGACTGGCCTTTGCGAAAGTTGCTTAACTTTAGCAAACAAAGGCCGAGCCGGCTGACCCCTGCGCCATTGAGCTTCTCAACCATATTACGGTTACAAGAAAATTTTCAGTCACCCATCCGATGACCGACCTTTGTTTGCGAAAGTTGCATAACTGTAGCAAACGAAGGCAGAACGCGTTAACCACTGCGCTATCCTCAACCACACTACGGTTATGTCCATCCAGCTTGCTGATAGCTACGGGCATATGGGAGAAGCAGACGCCCAGCAGTGTATTATGTACTACTCTTGGACGTTATTGTCATTTTAAAGTACCCCCAATGCGCCACAAAGACACACATTTAGTCCTACAATTTTGTACTAGCACCGAGAAACATTCCCCAACATTCTCAGTCCATCTGAACCATACCATAACATTAGTTCAGTTGGTCAGTAGCGAATACAGTATATTTACGAGAGCACGCAACTCCTCAACTGTAATTGGGAAAGTTTCCCGCTCTGAACAACTTGGATTATGTGTCTGGATAATGAGACTGAGATGATTTGTCTTGTGCTGTTTTAGTTTGTTTCGTTTTAATGAAGAATGATGGGAAGTTTCATTTAAAGCGTACAAGTGACGCTGGATTAATTGATGGGGTATTAAATTAATTTTCAGTAAGTTTTAACAATTAAAAGCGAATATACCAGCCTTTTTATACAGTATTCTGTCCTCATATAAGGATCATAATTAGGTGTTCTTATGGTCATTTCAAAACAGAATATCTTCTAGCTATATTGACTGGGCGCAGGAACCATGATGTTGCAATATATAATTTTCTAAACATAAATTTATAAACATAATATCGTGCTCCGAGACAAATTGACTAGCATCGGGAACCATGGTAGTACAGTTAATACTTTTCGATAAGTCGAATACATTAACGGCCAATTATTGGGAAACGTCGGACAGTGCCATCGTTCATCCGTGAGTAAATGTTTGTGACCTAATTGATGTTTGTTTGTACATCATCTTACATTATGTAACAACGACCTTTATCTTTTAGGGTCAGAATCGAGTTACAGAGATCCGATACTTACCGCTTTAGCGATTCGTTTATACACACGACAGATATATAAATGTGTTAAATCTGAGAACACCCTGACATCGAAATAAACGAGCAGTTAACACGATAAAAGAAAGCAAGCTAGACGCCATATTTTAACCGCCCAACTCTCCGCACCATACGTCGGTAAACAACTAAACACTATTACTTACTGCCATAAAACCAAGAACAGCCATCTGAATAACAAACGAAAGAATCCGCGGAGGGTATAATTCGTCGTTTCTGTTCGTGACAGCAAAGATTTCGTTATAAATCTGTGGAAGCGAACATTAAAAATAAATAAGGGGCCAAGAGCATGTTTAATCAGAGAGGCGTGTGCTTACTGCTGGTGACGGCTGAACTAGTCGCTTGAAACTATGCGACGTGGTTTGGGTAGAAATTTGATTCGAAAATTTTGGAGGAATATAGAAGCTTTGATCTATTTCACTGTGTATTTTCAAATGCATGCTATTCGTTCAGAAGCCAAGGGCCCACTGTTTCAATTCTCTTTTATTTAAAAGATACACTGACAAGAAAAATAAACTGATTTCAGTGTTTTCGAAAATGTGTTTTGATTGAGTAAAACAATCTTTTGACATAACATGGTGAGGTATTTTGGCTTGATACATGTACAGTAAATATGATACACAGTAATGATGATATCCAATGAGAACAATATTATCAGGAACCCAAACCTTGGCCAAGTTATTTTTTCCGAACTTTTAAATTACTCTTAAAAACGTAAATGAATATACTAAGATAATACCTACTTCATATAAGAACTCATTCAAGTAACGTACAAACCTCCGAACGCTGAACAATCATATAAACTCAGGTACCTACCGACCCAACATTATTATATTCTCCTCAACTCACGCTACACTGTCAAAGCCCTTTGTATTTGATTCCACATCAACACGTCGCCATCACATCCCCATTCCCTCCATGGGAAAACGAACGCCCCCCATTTGCATTGAGATGGCGCCAAAACGTCCGCCCGAGGCTTCGCGCCGTCATAATCCGAAACTCGCCTAAACTGATTTAAATTTTCACCATCGCCAACGACTCCTTATTTTCATAGCTTGTAACACAACCGACCTCTTTCAACCACCCTTCCCATTCCAATTTCAACTCTATCTTTTAAACCAGTAGAGTCTAAACTCGATCGGAACTCGAGTTACGCAACACACGCAATTCAGTTTTGATATTTGAGATTGTTCTTTGTGAAGTTACGAAAGTATCAACATTTGAATCGGAATGGTTCATTAGCGATTTGCGTTTCGAGTTTGAAAAGAATTTGTGTTCGTTTATCCAAATTGTGGACTGTTTATTGTTATTTTTTTAAATTTGAATATTCGGTGAATTAAGAAAGTTTTGACTGCTAATAGATATACGAGTAGGTTTAACATACAGACAAGGAAAGACGATTGATTGCTTGTCAAATTGCATTTTTCTGTGAGTTATTGCAGACTTTTGATACTAAGAAATACGGACATGCGAAAGATAATATTTTGTGCTGAACTACTGGTGTCATGAAATGCTAAGTGAGTGGCATATCTTACAAATGTGTTTGGCGCAATCTAGTACTTAAATGGACATTACAAAAACCATTTTTTGATGATTGTCAAAAAACAAAACATGTTTTAAGCGGCGAATCAAGCAGAAAGTTAACATTTGTTCCATTCGAGGTAAATACTGGAGTTAAAACGGAAAAAAGCAAATATAGCATTCAGTCCGAGATGGATTAGCGGCCAAGCTTTGCCTACTCTTGCTTTAATAACGAGATTCTTGGCTTTTGAGCTGCAGATTATGTGGGCTTTAGTCCGTTCGTCCAACAGCTTGCGTTTTACTCTTTCTACGACTAGATTGTCCACGTTGCGTATTTGGTTTTGTGGTTTCTTTTAAATTTCGAGAAGATTTGAGTTAATTTTTTTAGGTTACTTTGATCAACTCATAACCTAGACTTTTGATGACGAATAGTAAGTCTTCAGATAATGGTCGGTTTAATAATTATGTTTTTTTTTTTTTTGTTTTTTATATAGTAGCTCGGTACATTGGCTCCTCCCTGCCTGATGGTAAGCAAAAGAGGAGCCCTAACTGCTATGACAACGGATGCGGTACCAAAAAGGTATCCCATCAGTTGGCATCGCCATACCGGCCCGCAAGATATTTCTTCACGCTTCTCTTGAAGGAATCCATGTTATAGGAAGGAGGAAAAACGCATGCTGGCAACGCATTCCATTGCTTAATAGTTCGGCAGAGAAATGAATTGCCGAACTTCTGGGTTCTGGGTTATGTGATATAAAATCAAAATCTATAAATGATTATGCGAGAATACGCTGTAATCGTAAGGAACTAAATTATGCTTTAAAATGATATGGGGCAATTCAAACTATCCCAATCAATAGGTACCTACTGTATGTAACATTCAGTATCCTAAAATATACGGAATCTATAATATATTAATCTCGATTTTTTTTTATATATTACTACTTCAATGTCTGACGGACGATTATACATCTTTCTAAGGGTCAAATCCCCTTACCTACCAACCAACTTCAGAAAACGCAAACAGTCCTCACTCCGCGTAAGTTTTTTCTTCCCCATCCCACACAAATCCCGCATGTCCATATTTCCGCAATATGTCAAAGGGCAAGGAATGCCGCGCTGGTTTCATATCAAATATTTATTTTTCCCCTTAGTAATGGCAGCATTAATCTTGCTGCGAGTACGCTGGCGTCCGCAGTTCGGGCCCTGCGTTTTATAGGGAGTATAGGGTCCCTGTCGAGTGATCGTAGGCGTTTTGTCATTGTTAGGGAGGTGCTGATATAGTGGTCCTCGCCTGGTTTTGATGGGAACGTACCTGAAACAAGAGGAGACATTTTCGGTTAGATAACATTACACAAAATACACGAGCAGGAATATTATGTATTCTGACTCGTTTGATAGCGCATATTTTTGTGCCAAATCAGAACAGTTTTTGAACGGGATGCCGTTTGGAGTTTCATTGTCGTAAATAAGGATACAGAATAGCAATTGGCCCTTGCTTTTAGGATACATGGAGGACCCAGCATGAAAGGTAGAAGGAGATAGCATAAAAAACAAATAAGAGTTGAGAGCCGACTTAAAATGCTGTTTTATATTAGAATAGCATCTCAAGTTCGCTTTTAAGATCGATCTCCAAGTTGAGAGAAGTTTATTAATACGAGTCTAAGTTTTTGTAATTTAATAAAGTAACACTACGTAAAGTTCATAAACAATTATAATATTTAATAATTTGTAAATATCAAATTAATATATTGCTAAACCAAACAGCGTAGCAGAAGCGCTTTTGAAAACATGAATGTTTTAAAATGTATCTGTTATGTAAAAATAGAAAAACAAACTAGAAAATACTTTTCATTTAATCATAATGGATGTTGTCATTCCATCCCGCAGGATAAAGCGTGTTCCTGTTTGACACGTAAATCATCGATATCGCACACGTTGTCAATATTCGGCTTGCGGTGTGTGACGGGCCGTGTAATTAAATGATTGTGTAGTGTTACACTGGAGGACACTACAGTAAGTTGACAGGAGGAAGGCGAGTTTTATTGTAGCGTTTAAGGTTTAACTACGTTAATCAATCAGTAAATCCAATATTCAATAATAAACTTAGTCAATGTCAAAGAGTCCGATTTCAAGTCCTTTAGCATATTATGTTCTAAGGGGCATTTTATCAACTGCAGGACAAAATCTTGCAATATCCCTGCAATATTTTTTTATGCTAGCAAGCGCCTGATGGTTTGTTATCGTTACCGCCCATAGAAACAGTAGGCTCCAGAGCATAGGGGTTGCTTAAACTTTTCGACCTAACTGTGATAAAAAGAAAATAACAAATAAATAAATATAAATATTTTCACAACATCACATACATTGATCTGACCCCGTGTTAAGTAGCTTAAGCACTTGTGTTACAGACATCAGAATCACCAGTGGAATTACAAATATACTTATACATATAACACCCAGACCAGGACAAACAGACATATTCATGCACACAAATTTTTGTCCTGTGCGGGGATCGAACCCGCGACCTCTTGCGTAATAGGCAACATCTTGACCATTACACCAAGCGGGTCGTCATATAAATATAAACTGCTGAAGCGAGTACTAAGCGGCAATTATTAACTTAATACAATGTAAATAATTAACCTCTTCACTGTCATTCCCCGCAACGTTATTGATTCCGCGACACCGGCATCGCTGTCGCCGTGTTGTTTCGGCGGCAGTTTGTTTCAATTGCGGCCATGTTTGTGAATTGGCACGGATTTACATTTTTAAACGCGCCACTGCTGGAATAACAATTTTGATTTGAAAACGGAGATTTTCACACGTTTTCGTTGACTGTGTTTGAATGTGAACGATTAGTAGAACATTTGAATTTCAAGTCTGAGTTTCAGTGGTAACTTCTAATTGTAATTTACACACTTATTTCATCTTACTTTTATATTCAAGACAGTCGAAATGTCGGTTGGACGAACTTCCTAAAGTTGGAACAATCCTTCCGAGCCTGAGTTTCAGTAAAAAGATTAGGAATTGATGAAATTATTTCGTCCTCACACCTCCTATTATTCCGGGTGGGAATTAAACCTATGATCCCGGTATAACGTTTCAGCACGTAAACCACTAACCCAGAGAGGTCCTTATACAAAACAGACACCGAAGCGTGGTTACACAATAGATACTCCAACGGTATATTCCTTCACCCCCTCACAACTTTGAGTGAAAAATAACTTTATTCCTAAGACTCGACGGTCTAAATTTCTCTGGCAGGAATAAAATGGAGAATTCTCATAAGCTTAACAGTTACAAGGAGCTTACTCAGGAAGTTGTGTAAAGGTTAATGAATACATGTCCCCTTTATTTGAGAGGGAATTGTTACGCTGTCGCCATATGTTACTCTGATTTCCTATACCACGTGTAGTAAGACAAAGCAATTATACTCATGAGAATGAGAATTATTTGAAAACAAAGGAAGTGTTCGTCAGGAATAGTGAAATAATTAGTTTGAGAACATTCCAAACATAAAATGCCAAATGTCTGCTCTTAATATCACAACATAACGAAACGTGCAGGTCGTTCAACTGATGGTAAGCGACACGTCTGCCAATAATGTTGGCATAAATGGCAGATGAAGAGAAAATGTTATCCGAAAAATAACAAAGAAATATTTTTTGGCACTGCCCCCAATCCGGTACACGATGATGACTATAATAGTCATCATTACACACACAACACACTCACAGACACACGCGCATAGTAGTGTTAAAAGATAAATTCATCTCTAGTACATACAGTAATGTTTAAGACATCAATGGTGCACAAAACATATTACATTCGAGTTTGTTGAAAAACCCAAAATTGGATACCAGGGTAATTACTGACGTCCGATGCTACACTCATATAACAACCAATCGCATCAGCTGGTTTATTTAATAAGAGCGTCATCACCAGAGGTGTCAATCACTGCAACTTTTCCGCATTCAAATGTCGCGTCAAAGCGGACCGGATAAATCCGGTTAGCGCCGGATCACCGGCAGCCGACCGGGTTAACTAACAGGCTCTGGAATAGATAGTGTAGTGTTGATAGTTTCGATAAAGTTTAAGTAATATGAACGGCCTTCGTCAGCACAAAAATAATACAAATATTTGTCGGGCCCGTTGATCTAGTGGTCAGAGACCTTGACTACACAACCGAGGGTCGCGGGTTCGAAACCCGCTAGATGCAAATGTTTTTACTCGTGTTTTTTAAAGTATTTAAGTATGTCTATCCATACCCTAGCATCCATGGAACAAGCTTCGAGCTTAATTTGAGGCTAGGCAATTGGTGTGTTAGTCCTATGAATTTCTTTATCAATTATTTGGTTCCTCAGAATTCGTTTCAGATAACATCGAACAGAACAAGGAGAGTGCGTGATAGCACTTGTGCACTATAGTGCACAATGTCAAAGATAGTGTAATAATACCTCGGTATCCTGCGTTCCTATCTACGAGGTGTTGATCGAGCGGCTTATACGACTGAAGTTTCATTTAATATTTTTTTCCTAAAGGATCATTTAAAAAAGGAACATCCAAAATTAACGTTTCCGAACGAAATCACAAAATATTTAACATAATTTCCTGTACAAAGATGATCGGTCTACCGTAATCAAAAAGCAGTGGACAGCTCATTAACTTACAAAGCGCAGAATTGCAAAATATTCTACGAGAGAAAATGTATCGCGATGTATTTTATGAATTGCAACGTCACTAGTGACGGACTTAGAATTTGCTTACTAGACGACTGTCGATAATCCTACTACTATTATAAAGGTGAAAGTTTGTAAGTATGGATGTATATAGCTTATACATCAGAATAACACACAGGATATTGGAAATCGAAATCCACGCGGACGGAATCGCGGGCGGCCGCTAGTATTAAAAATGATTTGAGGAACCGTAAAATATTTCTAACAATAATTATTAAGGCCAATTTAAATATTTAAGCCTAAATAATTTAATTGATAAAAATTGCATGCCTTATCAACATAAGTACACAAATAAGATATTTTGTTAATAAAAACCCTACAAGAATCGTGGTCTAAAAATAAGTTGGTCGTGATTATTTAATTTCTCTTGACCACCCCTTTACAACCGAAACCAAGTTTCCTGGACTTAACAAGTTAACACTCCCTTGCTGCGAAAGCACGTAAAGTTATTACGTCTGGTCAAATCCCAACGGGCCATGAAACTCGGACGTAGCCGCTTAACAATTGAGATTAGTCGATTTACTAGAAATGTAGGCTAGAACTGTAACTATGGTTAACTACTAATTTAGTTAAATAATCTGGTTACGCTGTGTATCGGTAGCTAAGAGGAAACAGTTAGGCAATCATAAATATTACTTACTCATTCATAAGCACTTTGGTGAACTACGACCATTTTAACATTAAAATAATTTATGTGAAATATAGCATACACTTTAATACCTCATTTAATAAGATTTACGTTGAAACCAAATAAAATATAAAAAAAATACTCTGCCTAATAAAGTGTTAAAACCCCATCGATAACCGAAAAATTAATCGACATCGGCCCAACACTACGTCTCGCGTCCAAGCCGGACGTCGGGTCCAATTAACACCCAGCAGAACCCAATTTACAATTCAAAAGAATTTCCTTTACAAATTAACCTGACGAGGCAAAAGGCAAGGCAATCGCAAACACGCCGAGTTGACTTAGGCGGCCTGCGTTACCTTCCCTGGAATTGCTACAACTGTGAACCGACTGTCATTTACCCTTTCCAGTTGTGTAAACGCATATTTTTAGCTCTGTATTCTTTTCGGTGGAAGGTAAGCTTTGTTAAAATTGTCTTATCTGTACGTATGAGTTGTGTGGGTTATGGAGTTCTGACAAAACGTTCCATATCTTAACGATACTCGAACTTAAATTGATAAATACAGTACAATAAAGGACAACATTATCATGTATCCACCGTAATTATGTTATGGTCATACTTGCGCTATCCTAATCTCAATACATTAAAAATAAATATTATCTCTTTCAGTTTACCTTAATGACCATGCGTGCCATAAGTAAGTTGTTAAAATGGAAACATATTCACCCTGCCCTAGTACAAAACTCATTTATTTATTAAGCATTTATAAAAGGTACCAATCCGCACCATAATTTAACACCTTGGTATTCGATTACTCAACAACTCCAAATTACCACCAAACAACTTGACCGAACCGTCGGATCAACCGCGTTAGTTGCTTGCACTCGAGTTTATCTGTCGTGTTGCAGCTTCCCGAGGCTTCTGCATCTCAAGACTGACGTTAAACTGCAGTTGCACATCCCCGGAGGCTCCGGTGGATCGCTTGTTTGTTAAACGTCGTGTAAGCCACGTGACACGAGTCGGAGTTTAATCTGCTTGTTTAATATTAAAGCTATGAGATGCCTCGGGCTAAGGATGAAATTGGATTAAATTTGGTAGCATATAAACATAAACTGAACATGTTACATTGAGTCATACACCTAGTATTTTTATGACTGCTTGTAATTAGCATTTCAGGTCGGAAAAATGTTTCAGTGTTTCTAATTATGGCTTGGATTTCCTGTCACCTACTTGGCTAGAGGTTAACAGCAGCTTAAACGTTAACATTGAACAATCTATTAACTTGTACAATATACTGTATTTTTAGGGTTCCGTAGCCAAAATGGCAAAAAAACGGAACCCTTATAGATTCGTCATGTCTGTCTGTCTGTCTGTCTGTCTGTCTGTCTGTCCGCCAGTCTGTCACAGCCACTTTTTTCCGAAACTATAAGTACTATACTGTTGAAACTTAGTGAGTGGATGTATTCTGTGAACCGCAACAAGGTTTTCATACAAAAGTAGAAAAAAAAAAAAAAAAAAATGGCGGTCTCCATAGTCACAACTAAAACTGAAAATGTTTTTTTTCATTGAACATATACGTGTGGGGTATCTATAGATAGGTTTTCAAAAATGATATTGAGGTTTCTTATATCATTTTTTTGCGTGAGAGACCCTTCCAAAGTGGAAAAATGTGTGTCCCCCCCCCCTCTAACTTCTAAAATAAGAGGATGATAAAACTGAAATAAATATATAATGTACATAACCATAAAAACTACCAACGAAAATTGGTTCGAACGAAATCTATTCAGTAGTTTTTTTAATACGTCTAAAATAGAATTTGTACGGAACCCTCAGTGCGGGAGTCCGACTCGCACTTGGCCAATTTTTTTATTCTTTATCGCCTCTTCAATTGGCTAATATTTTTTATCAGCTACCTAAAAAACATGGTAAGAAAACACCGCCAAAGATAAAGGTACGCCATCGGCAGGCCTGTCACGTAACCGGAGAGATTACCCGCGTGTCCGCACGCACGGCCGGCCGCCATTTTAATTTGCAACTGTCGAAAACTTATGTCCGCGAGTGCGGGAGGCGACGCGCGTTCAACGGGTTAACAAGGGTGCTTTTCACTGTTATTGCTGTTTTTATTTTTCGTTGAAAGGTGTTGTGTCGAGCGATAGTGGTTATTGTGTTAAATAATTTCAAATTTTTATTCGTTTTTGTCCAAATATGAACAAAACCAATCCACGAGAGATTCTTTGCTTATTTATCAAATCAATGTTTAAGCATATGACATGATCTGTTTTGCTTGCAAGATAGTGTTAGGAATTTATTTCATGTTAATTGTCAACTTTGTTGTTACACATTGGTGATCTGTATCACAGACATTTTTCTATTTCAGACACCAGATTCTCACATCTAATTCATAAACTATCGCTTCCGAATATGTTTTAATGTACCAGTGATGTGAGTTTGAAATAAAGCATTTATTATTTATTTATTGTTATTGTAATGAAAACCTATTTGTTTGAAATAAATATTTTCGAATTTTAATTTGAGTTCGCATTGAAACAACTGCATCTTTTGTTTGATGGTTGTAATGATTGCCATCAAGGAAATTACCTTTTTAATCTAGTCACGAAACAATATAAAAAATATATACATTATTACAAAAATTAACAAGTCATTATAATAAACATTAATAATCTCCATAACTGATTATCTTTCAAATTAGACAACAGACTGTTAACGTGATAAGAACGCATTAATATACTTTACGCACCTAATTTAGATTTTAAAGATTTGATACAAAAACTTGGATACAAAAGTTAATTGTTTCGGAAAATATTTATTACCCCCCAAATGCAATAAATGTCATGTTTTGAGTTATAACATGAGAGGGATAGACCATCAAATTAATTAAAGATTCTTTACTTAAGCAAATGAGTGGAGTAAGTTTTTTAATGGAACGTCTTAATATTGTATTTTATAGTTCACCAACTATAATTTAGTGCTGAATACTACATTTACTAGTGCTGTAAAAATGTATTGTAAGGGCTTTTTAACCGACTTCAAAAAAGGAGGAGGTTCTCAATTCGTCTGTATGTATAATATTTTTTTTTTTTTATGTATGTTCATCGATAATTTCGTCAAATATGGACGAATTTCAAAAATTTTTTTTTTGTTGGATAGAGTTCATTTCTGAGGTGGTCCCATTTTCACCAGTCCAGGATCTGATGATGGAATCCAGGAGAAATCGAGGGCAACCACCGAAAATTGTTATGGTGTTTTTGTTACGTAATCATGTTTTACTCAGGTATATGCTTCAGGGTGTCAACATTTGATGCTGCTGTCCTGATGATGATGCTACAGTACTCCTTAACGGTTAGGAGTTGGAAGGCAGAACTGCAATTGGTCGATCGAATGTATGTAGGGCTAACGTGATACTTGTGTATATTACATCCAGACCCACGGCGAGAAATCTCGCCGAGAAGTCTCGCTGGGCCTTCTCGCGAGAACAAGTAATTTATCCACACTCTCATTTACTTTTAACAACAACTAAGTTCCTATTAATAATTAAGTTCACGACGCTTTAACACAACTAAAAATCATGAAATAAACTGACTTTTAAAAAAAAAATTAAACCGACTTCAAAAATATCGTGAACACAAAAATAAACTAAAAATTAAAAAATAATTCCTAATATCTATTACCTAATACTATTATTTTCCTAAACTATGTCAAAGTAATCTTAAACAAACTAACTGAAGTCGGTGCCTGCCCAAAAAAGCAGAAGAGAAAAAGCACCGACTTCAGTTAGTTTGTTTAAGATTACTTTGACATAGTTTAGGAAAATTATAGTATTAGGTAATAGATATTAGGAATTATTTTTTAATTTTTAGTTTATTTTTGTGTTCACGATTTTTTTGAAGTCGGTTTTTAGGGTTTCGTAGCCAAAATGGCAAAAAAACGGAACCCTTATAGATTCGTCATGTCTGTCTGTCTGTCTGTCTGTCTGTCCGCCAGTCTGTCACAGCCACTTTTTTCCGAAACTATAAGTACTATACTATTGAAACTTGGTGAGTAGATGTATTCTGTGAACCGCAACAAGGTTTTCACACGCAAATAGAAAAAAAAATAAAATAATGGGGGGTCCCCATAGTTAGAACTGAAACTGAAAATATTTTTTTTCTTTGAACATATACGTGTTGGGTATCTATGGATAGGTCTTTAAACATTATATTGAGGTTTCTAAGCTAATTTTTTTCTTAAGTGAATACTTTGCGTGACATACTCTTCCAAAGTGGAAAAAAGTGTGTCCCCCCCCCTCTAACTTCTAAAGTAAGAGGATAATAATTCTGAAATAAATATATAATGTACATTACCATAAAAACTACCAACGAAAATTGGTTCGAACGAAATCTATTCAGTAGTTTTTTTAATACGTCAAAAATAGAATTTGTACGGAACCCTCAGTGCGGGAGTCCGACTCGCACTTGGCCAATTTTTTATTTCATATATCTGATTTCCCTGATCCTAAAAACAAAATGATCTACTCGTACATATGTAGTTGGACAATCTAAAAGTGTTTACTTTGGGTTTGTTTGTAAAAAGTTTCTTAAACATAATACGAGTATGAAACTAAACATGGCAGTTACCTTCACATTCTGAACGAAAAAAATGGCGTTTGGGATTCATACCAAGACATTAACAGGCTGATAATTTACATTTTCTTTACCAGATCATTATCACCAAAAGTCATTTTATACTCACAACTAACCAAATAGACCATATTTCTCAATCTTAGTTCATTAAAGCCCCCTCACAACGGCATTGCGTGACGTCATTAATAAACCTGATCAAATAACGGGTGTGTTCTAATGTTCCTGCGTTCTATTATAAGTTGGAACAACGGAACGTCCAATGTTCCAATCTATGGATCATGCGTCATAAGTTAATGTTGCATTTATTCATGTGAACATTTGTTATAACCCCTGTTTGCGAAGATTATAACCGCACCTTTAAGTTTCTGGGCATTATACTTAACTAATTTGTCAACGCATTTACCTTGTTGGCTTTTAACAGATTTGTTTACAAATCATTTGGACGACCATCATTAGTATTTCTTAGTTAATAATATTACTAGAGGCTGATTTTAACAGGATAATTAGACTTTTTGCGGATTTCAAAGATAAAGGTTTATGGCAGACTTAATCATTTATTAAAGAGACATGAACATAAAGTTAAATACAAGTGTATTTTTTGTAAAAAAAACATTCACAACAATATTAAAAAAAAATTACAAATGTTGTTGATAAATGGGCTACTTGGTGTAAAATAAATGGTTTTTGATTGAATTAAATAAGATGACGCAACGTATACATAACAAGAACAAATACCGTTCCTGAAGTCATATCTCTCATTTTTAGGTCCTGAATAATACCTCACCTATATTTAAAAATCTTCTAACTCCAAAGCATACGTCTCTTCAGAAAACCGCATTACTGCCACTGAACTATTTCCACAAAAGAAGTTGCAAGAGCACTGAGCCTCAAATGAACCGGGTTTTGTCCACTTCCAACCATAATGAGTGTAATTATTTGTACGGAACCACCGCATCAATTTGCCGCGACAGTGTTAAGTAAACTAATGCAACTTACAACTCTAACAGCTTGGAAATAAGAGGCAATTTCGCGTGGCATGCGAATATTTTTATACGTGTTTTTGCTGTAGTGTTTGATAGGGTCACTTGAAAATAAAGACTTAGTTCAGAGAATGGCGAATGAAGGGTTAAGTAAAAATTAATAATTGTTCTTAACTTTATGTTACATTTAGACATTTAAAACCTGGCTCTAACTTTGGTTGCTGTCTAGAGAATTTTTCATTGTTAGAAAAAATAAAAACAAGCAAATGTAAACACAATATCACAAATACTTTAACGGCCCCTTGATAGTGTTATCTATACAACATAATTATTTTTTTTGTTTGAACGCGCTAATATCAAGAACTACTGATTCTGAATTTGATGATTTTTATTTTGGACTAACTCACCAATTGCCTAGCCCCAAACTAAGCCCCAACTGCCGGTCAAAAATTGAAAAAATATTTTTCTGTTGGATTGTCCATGTGACGAGGAAGGCTTTAAGCTATAGTACATTACTAGTGCCACTCCAAGTGGTTCGCTAAGCGATTGTAAATAAGAGACGTCCAATAATATTTTTTTACCCTTAAGGACCGTATAACAATAAACCAACTCCGTGGAAGGACCACGGCAAGACATAAACTTAGCAAAATGGTCCTTCATGCCTAAATGGTTAAGAACCACTGATGTAGACGATCAACTAATGTGAACGTCGGATGTATCTACTGTACGATTGACAATTGTGTCTAGAAGTAACATTGTGATGTATCTGTTGGCTGCTGTTAGCAGCTCTGGTGCTATCAACTAAGCGAAAAACCTTGCAGGTGTAAAAGCTTGTGTTGTTTATTTACTGGTATTAGATGCGTCTGCGCTTAGGTAAATTAAAGTTTAAATTCACAGGGATGCATATTGTCACATCTCATATAGTTGGTACGTATACTTATACATTTTGTTATTTGTTATTATAATTTTGAACCCATTTCTTTTTCTGAATTTTGCTTGTATTTTGACGCAAGAAATTATTGCTTTGTAGGAAAATAACGAGACCTTTGGGGTCTTTTGTACTATATTTTGGTGGTGCAGTAAAGAGTAAATACATAAAAAATCTAGCAATTTATGTGGTTATCTTCCGAAACGTGTAAATGGGTTAATTCCACCCATCGGATCAGGGTCACGTTGTTAATTTGACGGCAAACTGACGTGCTAATCTTATCGGCTTGTCCGCTCAATGTGCTTGTACATTGTACATAAGCCGAGATTTGACCTGGTAAATCCTAAACTACGAGTAATTGGTCGGGCAAACTTTGTGTTGATTTTTCTGAACACAGCCTGGGTTTGTGATCACCAATCTGCATTTGGCAAGCGTGGTGATTAAGCCACAACCCATCTTAGTAACGAAAACATAATTTAAAATGATGGAAGCCTTTGCCCTGCAGTGGGACATTAATAGGCTGATACTTTACTTTTTTTACTTTTACGAGTAATTGGCCTGGTCGAGAAGTTAGCTAGTACACCGTGGGTCGCGGTGCATTTTCTGTATAAACGTAATTAGAACTACCTACAGAGCTCGTAGGACTAAAGATATTTTATTATATTTTTTTATGAAAAATGTTTTAAAAATATTTAATGTTTTTTTTATACTTGATGAAAAGAAAATATACTATACGGCTCTAACAAAATAAAAAAAAATAAAACCCATAATGCGCACTTTGCTTAACTTACAAATTATCAAACAATTTACATGCTTAAATATCAATTTGTGCTTAAAGTAACTACCATAATGAGCAAAGCGCTTAAAACCCCCAAAATTAAACAAAAGACTCACAAGATTCTAAAAGAAAACACGAAAAAAAAGAAAAACAATAATCTCTCTACGACAACACCACAGTTCCTTCTGTATTCCAGTCACGACCGCGACTTGATTCGGGGTAAATAACACTTCCGTGCGACCGTTTACTGGTTGCGCGATAGAGCACACAGATTAACGATCATGTAGCTATTTGATAAATAATATTGATAATAATTTATCTGTGAGTAGGCCGGTGGATTAGTGGCTAGAAAATCTGATTGAATAGGTAATTAAGGGTGATAGTTATACCGAAATATGAATGTTTGTTAAGTAGCCAAATTATCTGGAAGAGATACTCGCTTTGACGCCTGGATTTATTTGTATTTCGTAAGAAAGTCGGCATTAGAATAGGACGTCGGAACAGGGGTGAACATTTTTCTGGTAAAACAACTTAGTCTCAGCCCGAAGTGTGGCATTTGGCAGGGTTATTGCCCCGTGCTTTAAGGAATATGTGTAGGAGCCATAGAACCCCCGTAGCGATGATGTAATAAAACAACTATTCCACGAGTCAAATGTTTTATTGGTAAAACATGGCCCTTAGTATGGCCAGAAAATCGTCTTTATATCGTGATGTTACGTTGTATAGTGACATCTTTTAATACATTTTATAACATACAAATGACATGAATTAAGACTGACTATTAAACGTCTGAACAATACGAAACATTTCACTAAAATTCTGTAAGTACGTGCGCGGTCGATTGTCTTAAGGTTTATAAGCTCCAATAAAAGACTTTTACGCATATTTTATGACACAGTAGTTACATGGTGTTAAGGTTTGCACGCTGTGATAAAAGTCATTTAGGCATATTTATTAAACAGCAGGTACTACACTACAAAACACACCTGTAATTATCATAAGCACCATTATTCCATTAAGCGGAAACACGTACTACATCCAAAACTAACCAAAAATCGTGCTACTAGACCAAAACGTTGGAAAAGTTTTCATTCCTCTACGGAACGGTGCACACGACAATGCACTCCGCCGGTATAGGATGTCAAACACAATTAGAGTTAAATTCGCTTAGCAGGTTCGAGCCAATTTGCAGAGTTCCCTTGTTAGTCTGTCTGGACGTCGCACGCTCTTGACTCGCGAGTTGACGGGCAGGGTTAGGTGTACTAGGTACTAGTTTTTAGGTTGGAACGCGGAATCTGGGCATTCGTTGCGAAAAACTACGTTTGAATTTGCTATGAGAAATCTAGGCATTTTTGCAAAAACCTCCTCTCCTCTCCTCCTTGAGTCGTATTCTTCATTACCAAGGGTCGTGATCATTGTATGTAATGAAACACACAACAACTTAAAAAAGTACACAACTTAGTTTTGTGGACCTAGCTTAGAAAAGTAAACTGGAAAAGATAGCCTCTGCGGACTATATACTTACTATAAATAAAATTAACGCAAGGAATCTTTCCTAAAATTCCAAAATTAGTAATTGAAACTTTCTTAATTGATTTTTTGATGGCACTTTAATTGAAATATAATGTAACAATAGAAACATGTATTTTTAAAATATTATCGAATCTTTAATATGAAATATAGTCGATTACCTACAGGTGTGAGATAGTTGTAACATAAGCAAAGATTATTATGGGCCCTGAAGTACACAGCCACTAGAAGAATTAAAGATTAAAGATAGACCTAAAATGTTAATTATAAGCACAGCTACTTACCATATTGTGTTAAAAAGTAGTAGTAGTAGTTGTCAGGCAAATAACTCGGCCACCACAACCTACAACAATAGTACATTTCTCAGCTAACCCTAGAATGCTAGGTGTGATTTTTCAATCCCCAAGCGAGTCTCGAGTCTGGCACGTCATAGGTTGGTATTTCTCACTCGTACGGTACGGTGGCCGCTTTTTTTGTTTAGTGCGCCCTTTGTCGCATATTTGATGGACTCCGTTCTGGACTTTGATATTTTTCCTCTCATACATTCGTGTATTGAAGCTAATATTTTTTCTAGGTATTGCTTTTTTTTGTATTGGTAAAAAAAGATTGTGTCAATACTTTTAAACGCCTCATAACCTGTAGCTACTGTATTGCATAGATACTGTGGTTATACACAAAAGTATGCACAACGTGTATGTTTATAAACTTTGCATACCTCAAAAGACCCAGCGTATTAAATACAAAGTGACAATTTGCAATTTGTATTTTCGTATGAAAAACGTTTCCAAATAGGGTATAAATTTTAACAAAGGGAATTCCCACAGATAGGCTTACTGTTTAAAAATTCAAACTTGCTAACAAGACCGCCGCCCAATTATATCTTGCCAAACACGGAAGGGTTAACTTTAATGAGCTTAGGGCCTTAATACAGAATGCAAACGTTTGTTCAAATATTTGGCAGGTGTTTGACCAATATACGTAGACACCTCGTTTGCGAGATATGACTAATTTTGCAAGCGTTTCTTGTTTGCATGGGCCTAAGGATGGGTCCGGTTAGAATGGTCGAGAATCAGAACACTATTCGATTATGTCGCAGTTAATTCATGCGTTGTCAGCAAACATTGTAGATGATTAGTTTTGATTGTAATTGAGTAGGAAATGTTTGCTTTTAGATCTTTGTTACTGCTAATACAAGACGGCTGTGTGTATTAAGTTAATTGATGGAATTATAAGTTATGGATTGTAAACTTGACATGACAAAATTACATTAATAAGCTTAATTTTTTGTGCCTTAAAATTGATCTAGATATTTATCTCTTAGAATTCTATAGTATTACGTTTACAAGGCGGTATGGTATTTTCTTTGCTGTTTTTGTCAAATGTCTTAGTCCCTTATACAGCCGCGTATTAGTTGCATAGTGTTTTAATAAATACAGCATTCGGTTGGTGCATACGACCTGTTTTGAACAATAATAAACTGATCTACATTTGGTGATATTTTTGTAACTTCGTATGCCCATTTCGTTACACATAATATTTGAATAATTCTAACACAAACATTTGAATACTCTTCCGCTCGATTGCCATCGACACCGAATCACATTTGTCCGGGCAGTAAACGCCTAAGTTAATGAAACCGTATATCTTTCGTGTGTAATTCAATTATACGGGGCAATCACACTCGCCCACTGTATAACAGGTGTATTTTATACCGCCAAGGAACCCTAGTGCCATAGATTGTATGTGGTCCAAGTGCAAGTGACGAGCGATTGTCAGTGTCACATGCAATGGCAAATATTTTGACACGTTGGCTTATAGTATTCAAGACACTAAGGTTTTGAATTTAAAAGAACTACCCCTTGAATAAATCGCAATCAAAATAACCAAAGTACCGCCATAAGTTTTAATTTCCAAATTACCAACATTTGTCCCATAATAAACTATTCGCGATTAAAAAGTGCATCTTTGAAGCCTACGTAAGGAAAGTGCTTTTTGATTTTAATAAACAAAATATTAAAATAACATTAAGCACACCTTTTACGTATCAAAAAAAATATAAGAATACTGAGAAAAGTCTTCAAGCCAGACTAAGCCATTAGGTATAAAACATAAACCATCGCCAATCTAACCTTCGAACCCATCAAAGTCCTGAGCCTACCATTTCTTCCTTTGGCCTTCAACAATCCATTTTCCATTGTTTTTCTTTGATAATCTACATTAAATCTCATCAGGTCAATCCATTCCACTTGGCCCACACACGACGCGACCATAAATCTTGGACCCCTCAGACTTCAGCGGGCCATTAACGCGCCCGAGTTAGATTTTACGCCGCCGAGAATACGAAACAAACGTGGAATACCGAAATGCGACGCCGGAGAGAGTGGTGAAAGCCCGTGGTCGGTTTTGATAAGTTGATAAAAGTTCTTTGAACAAGTTGGTTGTGTGAAATTTTTAAATTTTTTACACGAATGAAGGTTTGAGGTTTTGCTGTGTAATGGCTTAGAATAGTACTAAAGGTTATGAAGGATCTAGGGATTGGCAGTAGCGGTGGACTGAGACAGGCTGATGATGATGATGATTTTGAAGGTGTGGTATCTCTAAAGTCTATATTTATGAATTGTCATAGTTCTTTTCACAGGGCATTGTCAAATATATACTGCTTATTTTTGATGTTTACAATTTATTTAACGTTTGAAAATAACATACTCCAAAACTACACGTAGAAAAACCAAACCCAGCTATCACTATCAAAGGCATCACACAAACATCCAACTGCGATAAAACACACAGCTGTCACATAACTTCAAATAGATGCACCAGTAGTAAAAACGTTCCATGTTCCTTGTTCCATGTTCAAATGTTCCATCGTGTCCCTACCTCCGCACCTGATACCAGATTTATCGTGAGGGTCCAATGATAGAGGGCCTATGGGACAGTTACTTGACACCTGCCCTCCTTTTATGCGTTGTTTTAATTTGCCATAAACAAAAGGACGGGGAATTTGAATTTAAACGGCAGAGGGGATCGAG
Source organism: Nomophila noctuella (assembly GCA_958496325.1). Classification (NCBI taxonomy): domain Eukaryota; kingdom Metazoa; phylum Arthropoda; class Insecta; order Lepidoptera; family Crambidae; genus Nomophila; species Nomophila noctuella. The sequence goes on from OY292484.1 coordinate 15,214,830, forward strand.
TGTGATTCCTGTTTATCCGAGTGCTTATACGATGGTGTAAGAAGTGAAAATGCAAACTGTAGCAACATGTACGAGTATGTACGTATTGTAAACTCGAGTATAAGTTTGGGAAGGGATTTCATCATCGCGCAAAAGCAATATTGTATCAGTTCTACGCTATGTTACAATTAAAATTATTTAAATTGCACACATTCGCATGAATCTGGGATTTTTTATGGGCAATATCAATCAAAACTCCTTTGTGTATTTTTTGCTGTTCCTAAAAGCTTATATCAAATGTCATCATTGGGCTGTTGGGCAATTTTACAATACCTATACCAATGGACGTATTGCTTTGACCGAGAAACGTAATAGCCGCACATAATTTATTGTTTTTAAGAACTAAATTTTAATACATCATTAAGGAAGGAAACGACCAACTTTATTAGCGTTCGCTTCTTGCGCAAAACGAACCTACTAAAACGCTTTAAAGTTTCTCCACACGTAAACGCAAAATCTATAGTAAGCACGTGAGTTCAAATTCACTCACCTGCCGCAAACCGATTAACTTGAGGCCTACAAAGGCGTTAACCCTTAAATGCTAATGGGGTGCGATAGACCCCATACCGAACAAAGAAAACAAAACAATGCGACCCACCGATACCTCCTCGTAGTTTGTTCAGGTACCGTTACGTGAGGGAGATTAAGATTATGAATGTGTATTGGGCGTGCCGAATCCACGTAAATTTACTAAGCGATAAACGTAAATATAGAGTCAAAGTTCCATGTTTGAGGAAAACCGCAAACAAGTTTCTCGTTAGCGATAAGTTCGGGCTTGTTTGGAAAGGTGTCGCCATTCAGCGGCTGATGTTTATCGAAAAATAAAATTTAATGACACACTACGTCGTTTAAGTTTAACTAGGACCGACTTAATGGAACTTATGGTGCCGCGCGATATTTTTAGATTGTATTTCAGTTCAAAGACATTTATTTATTCTCATTAAGACAAATTCACTTACATGAGAACTTATAGCTAATTATACTAAACATAAAATATTAGGTACAGTTTCCACCTTAGGATAATTTATCTTTAATGTATTTAATTAATTTCGACTTGAACATTCCGAATGATTCTGCATTTTTTATGTCTGGAGGTAGTTTATTGTAGATTTGGACTCCTTCAAAAGTTATTGACTTTCTTCCATAATTGGTTCTTATTGTGGGAAGTACTATGTGATCTCCTCTTCGACGTATGTAGTTATGTGTTTGGTTTTTTTTTGTGAATGTTATTTGCGAATGGATATTTTTATTTAGTATTTTTCTTATTAATATGCATGTGGTGTAGCTGTATAGTTGTTTAATATTCATAAGAGATGTCTCTTTCGTTCAACGAAGGTTGAAGCAAACTTTTCTAGTGTGTTAATTGGACATCATAACATATGAAACAACATGTGAAACATGTGAACATATAACAAAAAAACAATTTGATAAAAAAAAACAATTTGAAATACCGTATTTTCCCTATCTCTCTCTCTCTCTCTCTCTCTCTCTCTCTCTCTCTCTATAAATCCAAATATAAAAATTCTCAAAATTACATCTTATCAAACGCTACAGAAATTACACAAAAAGGTAAAGAATTTCTCATAGTGCAAGTTGTAAACAACCTGAGGAATGAAACCTTAACTTTAAGAAGCAAGGGTACCCGTATAAATTCTTTCGCGTGCCATCAAAGTCAAATAAGTGCGGAAGTGCAAAATCCCGTCTTGTGTACCCCACGTGCACGAAAGGGTTGAACCATGTTTATTTTGGACCTTTTTTTTTTTTTTTCGATGGGGAATGCATTGACGCACCATGACACCGCAGGCCAGCGTAGCCTGCGGCCGTGTGTGGGACTCGGGCGCATAAAAAAGACTGCGCCCACTACCCACTAAACCCCATCGGTTTCCCTTCTCGCTCGCATAAGGACGGATCGCTGCCAGCCGCCGCTGGGCGGCTTATGTTCGACCCGTCCTATGTTTATTTTGGACCTAATACGGTGTTCAAGCATTAAGTGTGTTTGAAGTTGAATATGAGATGCTATTGAGATGGAAATTTTCGCTTTTTGTTCAAAGCCTGTAAATATTTCATTTGAAAGGTTAGTGGGACCGTTTTTACCTGAAGGGGTTTTTGTTTGCGACGGCGTTTTAGGGTTATTAAGAGGTGTTTTAGTGGAGGGTTAACTCGTTAAGGCTTAATAATATTTAAATCTATTTTACCAGATTTAATAGCTCTCGGAATTTTAGGCCGTATTGCGTATATCAATTTCAATGAGCTGGAAAGTAAGTTTAAATTAATATAAGTTTATTTTACCCAACATACATTGAGTACCAATAAAGTAAATATTTGAATCGAGCAAATAGTTGCATATTGCTATTTAGAACTTTGAAGAAACTTAAACGGGGAGAATCACTAAAATGTCCAATGACCTTAGATTCAGAAAGGGCTGCAACAACAAAAGTCATGGCGGCCAATGAACTCATTTAAGTTTATTCTTCAAGTAAGTATACAATTTGAAAAAATATTTTTATTTCAAGCCCAATAAACTCGTATTTATGTTGGTCTAGAAATAATATTTGTGGGAGTACCAAAATTTAATGAATATTGATTAGTTAGCAAAATTTAACCCTTCTTTTACAGAAGGGTCATACCAGCCCATACAAACCAATCGGAACCATAACTTAACTTTAATTAGCAAACACGACTAACATTAACGGCTTTTGAGAATATTTACACATCGTTATCCGCATCCGGCCATAACTTCAAAAGCCTTCAATATTTGAGTAGAGGATTCCCTCCTCAAATAATTACCCAAATTAGGGGGGAACACTTTTACGCACGCGTAAATAAATGATGAGGCGGCGAACTTACCTGGGACACGATCTGAGACAGGAGTCAGCTCATCCCTTAGTTATTCATGGCTTTTGAGGGGAAATAAAGTTTGTATTTTGATGGAAGATATGGCGGAGTTGTTGCGTTGTTTAGTGAGCGTGTGATTGTGTTGTATGTGGGAAAAACGCTGAAGGGCGTGTGAGGCCTGCGGTGTTTTGGGAGGGTTAAGTAGCAAGTTTAAAAGTTTTTGTCCTCTTAGGAAAGTAGATAATCTTAAACTGTTGCAAACAGGAGTGAGACAAGGATTACTCATGGAACAGGCGTAAAGAAGTTGTTGTGCGTTTCTCCGTGTTAAAAAGTCTTTCGGAAAACTTTTCTTGAAGACATGAGTCTATTATACATGTTGCCCGGTTACAACAAGCTCTGCGTGGTCCAGCACGAGAGGCCGTCGCAGCGCTTCTCGTTTCAGCCCACGAGCCCGACGAAATCATCCGCGTACTTGAGCAGAATTTCGCCCGGCCGGAGATGATCGTTTTCAAAGAAGTAGCTTCAATGAAAGCGTTACCCCGCTTAGGTAACGACTTACGCGAATTAGGTACGTTCGCCACAAAGGTGCGTAATAGTTTGTATACAATACGTATGTTAGAACACGTAGAATATTCCTATTCACCCGAACTGTACCACACCATTTTAAGTAAGCTAAATCCAGCAATTAAAATGAGGTGGACGGATTTCGCAGTCGACAACTTCACTCCAGGCCAATCAAAGCTCGAACTATTGTCCAGTTTTCTTATGCGCGAGTTCGACCGTCATGTGAAATTCGGATTGGCACCCGAGCAAAGTTCGTTCTTACTGTCAACTACATCGCATGATAGGCATAATAGACGTGAATTTATACACACTACTACGCAACCTAAACATAATTCTGTAAATAGTTCTTTTAGTAATAATAATGCAGTTAGTGCGTCGAGAAGTAAAGTGCGTGCTTCTGCTACTATTGTAAATATTGACAAAAATTGTATATTTTGCAAAAAACCACACAACTTAAAAGTGTGTCCAGATTTTAACGCTCTGTCAGTAGAGGAAAGATGGAGATGGCAATATGAAGCAAAGGTTTGTTATAGGTGCCTTGGTCGCAATGCACACACATGGAAAACATGTAAAGTGGATCCGTGCGGCATCGACGGGTGCACTCTACACCACCATCCTTTGCTTCATGGCAATCAATCGTCCATTAATAACAGCATCGCCGTTAACGTCTCCAATGATGTCTCTTCCCTACTCGCACCGTCAACGTCGGTTTCCGAGACAAAGGATGAAAAAGTCATTGTCTCTGCCACAGACACTACTCCACGCACAAACTGCTCTGCGCGTCCTACTGTGTTACTCAAAGTCGTACCTGTCACTGTGCTTGGTCCATTAGGCAGCTACGACACATATGCGTTGCTCGATGACGGTAGCACTGCGACTCTTATCGACGCCAGTGTTGCCGCACGTATCGGAGCATCAGGGCCGCAACAACAAATAAGTGTTAACGGAGTAGGAGGTCTAACGAAAATGGTAGACATATTTTATGTTGATTTTAAAATTAAGGGTAGGTACACACAGAATGTGTATGACGTCAAGCGTGCTAGGGCTTTACCGTCACTATCGCTTCACACACAATCTGTTCACGCAGAAGATATTATGAAATATAGTTATTTAAAGGACATAGCAGACTTAGTTACATATGAGGATGCTACTCCTATGGTTTTAATTGGTGCAGAGGATTGGCACTTGTCTATTAATTTGTCTGTGCGCAAAGGTACGCGTAACGAACCCGTAGCCTGCCAAACTGCGTTAGGTTGGACGCTCTACGGTTTACCAACAAGCGCTACAAAATGCATACAGTTTGTCAATCACACCTCATTCTTAGGTCAGGATCAGACAACCAAAAATGACAACTTAGAATTTCTAATCAAAGAATGTTATAAATTGGAGGCTAGGGTGGCACCGTTAAAGCCTGTCTCAATCCCAAGGCTAGAACTTCAAGCAGCCTTAATAGGTTCTCGTCTTGCTGTCACAATCAAGGACAGTCACGTGAAAAAACCTTCCTGCACATATTTTTGGACTGATTCCTCAACTGTTCTTGCTTGGCTGCGAAGCGACGCTCGCTCGTTCAAGCCTTTCGTTGCCCACCGAATTGGTGAGATCATTGAAAACTCTGAAGTAAAGGATTGGAGGTGGGTACCGACAGACATGAACGTAGCCGACGATGCCACTCGAGCGCGAACTCTTAAGCTGAGCGCAGCGAGTAGATGGTTTACTGGGCCATCCATTCTTTTTCTTTCTTCTAACGATTGGCCCACAGAACCAGTAATAGAACTCCCACCACTTCAGGGCCAGAGTGAGTTAAAACACAAACTCCTTGAAGTGGTCGGGGTTCTAGCAGACAACGTGGAACCAACTAAACCAGTCACAGCGGACTGCTCTCGATTTAGTAGTTGGTTACGTTTGGTGCGCGCTACCGCACGCGTTCACCAAGCAGCGTACATTTTTCGGCACTCAGTTCAAAATTCCTCTCAAACTGACCATAGTCGTCGTTCACAAAACACGTCAACCACTCTAATCCCACTCGGCGCAGAATTCGTAAAAGCCGCAGAGAGGCACATTTTGATGAAGACACAGATTGATAGTTTTTCTACAGAATTTCGATGTGTACTAAACGCACAGCCGGTCGCCAGAAATAGTTGTCTTGCCAAGCTTTCCCCTATCATTGCAGAAGATGGGCTCCTTCGGTTGGCAGGGAGGATTAGAGCTGTTGAGCATGTGAGCCAGAATCTCAGAACTCCTGTGTTTTTGGACGGCTCTCACCCGGTGATCGGACTGTTAGTCAAGCACTACCACGAAAAGATGGGTCACGCAAATCACGAAGCCGTCATCAACGAACTTCGGCAACGGTACTGGCTTCTTCGTTTACGAAATACCGTAAGGTCAGTGGCGCACCGATGTCTGTGGTGCAAGCTAAAGAAAAGTGTTCCAGAAACGCCACCAACTGGAGACCTGCCTCAGCAACGAATGGCACATCACTGCCGGTGTTTCACGTTCACTGGTTTGAACTACTTTGGACCCATCGGCTCAACTTCCACAAATGCGCTGCCTACTGGTCTTGACGACAATGTACTCATGGGGCGTGCGAAATGGAAGAAGGCAATACGGCTGGCAGATTTCTTTTGGTCGAGGTGGGTGAAAGAAGTACTTCCCACAATGCAGCCTCGACAACGTTTCCAGCGAGCCGCCACTATCCAGATTGCTACCGGAGATCTCGTCCTCATCGCCGACAGTAACCTTCCCCGAGGCGTGTGGCCTCGAGGCTTGGTGACAGCGACATATCCAGGACGTGATGGAGTGGTTAGAGTGGTAGATGTGTCCACTGCGGCAGGTACGCTCCGTCGTCCTCTCAGCAAGGTAGTCAAGCTTAACCTGTTAAATTAGTGCTTGCACTAGGGGGGAGGATGTAGCGTACAACCTCTTTTGTACATATTTTCTATATTGCAGCCTTTTAATATGTCAACTGTCATTGGGCTGCTTATCTGTCATTGATTTTATTGTTACATTTTCTCATACAAATTTACTCTTTGTTTTCTCGCATTAAAACCATATTTTTACAACAAAACCATTTAGTTTCCATTTCAATCCACATTTTACAATACATATTATGTACCACTCTAACACATAGCAGAGTTATTTATTTTGCAAGGCAAGTTTTTTATTTGCTATTTCATATCTATAGTAATATAATTAAGCGTGAAGAGTTTGTTTGTTTGTTCTGCACATGTTAATCTCAGAAGTTACTGGTTCGAAGTGATGAAATATTTTTATATTTGATCGTCCATTTCTCAAGCCAGCCTTAAAGTTATCTATATAATAATAAGACTATTGGTGCAGCAAAGAAACGAGTCACGGGCGGCCGCTAGTAAAAAAAATAATGCTAATAAACTCGCGAAAATTTTCCAAAATTTCATTCTAACAAAATGATAAACAGGTAACCCGTAAATGTTTTAGGGCTAAACAACCCCCGGTTCATCTGCATACGATAATCGGACGAGGGCGACATCTGTCCGGGATCTGCATAAGTTTGGATTTCGCCCAATTTGAGCCGGCGGCCTTTTGAATTTATGTATCTCCTTCCGCGTACAGGCTGGTCCAGATTAGGAAACCTCCTTTGAATTTTAGATTTTTAACAAATGTTTCGTTCATCTTTTTTGGTCTTTTGCGTAAGCCTTTGTATTTATGCGAATAGTCGGATCTCGGTACCGCTAACTCATTTGTTTTGTTGTTTTGGTGAATAATATCTCAGTTACTTTACCAAGCACATTTAAACACAAAAAGACTGGTTCCTGGAGTACCAGGTACCAGGTACTGGTACTCCAGGAACCAGTCTTTTTGTGTTACAATAGCTACTCGAAATAAAACCTCCCTATGACCTACTGGTCATAGGTTTTATTTCGAGTAGCTATTATTTAACAATGTGTAATATTTACAATGGAAATATTATTCAGGTACCTAAAACAATAAATAATGTGTGATATGGCTATTTAACACACTTTGAAGTAAAATTTTTATCCACAATTTTTTTTTTATGAAATCTTCTTTAAATTTTCTTCTTACAAAAATAAGGCATTTTGTTTATTGCTTTTTAAGCATTTTTAAATGCTAAATGTTATTTACCAATATCTGTATTTTTAAATCTGATTTTTTTTTTGATTATTTGTTCCCAACATAATAATACTTTAATATAGTAGAACTTCAAAAAATACTATTTTAAAATTCAAAAATCAACAGCCTGTACCTACAGCAAGCGGTTCACCCTCTATTATTGTGAGTTTTCCCAAATTTTCCCTCTCCCTCATTACGGCCCGAGCGGAAGGGTGCGAATGCGCCGGTGCATCCTGCACTACGCTTCCGACGGATTTTATTAAAATCCGACTAAATTATATTGTAAATAAATCATTTTGCTTGAGCAAATTTGTGAGTAGCGGTACCTTTTGTTTTAAACTTTTTTTATGTTTTATTTTTTTACTGCAACCATATAAGGAAGATTTTTTTTTGAAAAAAAAAAGTTATTAAACTAAAAACTAAAAGTTATTAAACAACTTATTTGTTTGACCCTAAGGTTGACTGGTAGAAAATTCCATGAGGCATTTAGTCCGCCTTTTGTAAAAAAAATATATCGTGCAATAAAGTTTAAATAAATAAATAAACGATTTTTTATATTTTTGACGACTGATACAACAAAAAGCTTCACCGAGTACAACCTCAATATACCAAAAATATAAATATTAACGATATTTTTATTTCTGGTTTTGCTAACAATAATATTTTATCTCAGTCCGAGCTTTGTTCCGGTTTACGTTAGCAATTTATTTACGGTTCGAAAAACACGAGTAAAATTAATATTTGAGTGACGTTCAGTCGCGTTTTATCAAAGTAATTTGCTGCAAATAATACGCACTAAGCTCCGAAACAAAGGTTTACACAACCGTCGAATACAATATGAAAATTAATTCAAATCTCCATTCGGAACGAATTATTTCGTAAACAATAACAGTTACTCTATAGATTTGTTTGTTCGGAAAACTTTGCTAATTTCCATTAAGATTAACTGAATTCCATTAGAATGGGTTAAATTTATTTTCGCACAATTCGTTTTGTTTATTTGCCCAATTTATATTTCTTAAGTAGGCCAAAAACATTTACACTGTTACAGCGTGATATTCTTCAATCAATCAAAATCAATAAATTAGAAAACCAAAGGATTTTCTTTTGTTTCATACATACTATTTTACTGGAGTATTCTCCTTTGGTACAATATTACATATTTTGCATTCAAGTCCACCCTAGGAGCTACTTTTTCACATGAATATTTTAATACCATCTGTACGAGAATCATCAAACTGAGTCCCCACACAGGTAAAAATTCAGTCTCCATGATAACCCTGGCTAAATTCCGTCAATATTGTAAAAAATAAAAAATAGAACTGACAAAATGAAATGATGTTCTAAAAAAAACAAAAGACTACCAACGATTCCGTTTCAGGTCCGAAACAGAAAACTTAAAGTTCGTCCAACTGTTTTTGTTTGCTCGCGATGGCCCCCATGCCCCCCTTAACAAACGCACTGAGAACACTTAAAAACTTCCCTGCGACAAAAACTTGCTCCTTCCGTCTGTCTAGACCAGGTGGACGATACTTAAAAGTTGGGCCACTTAAAAAAATCCACCGAACTGAATATTCAAAGGTTACCCCTTTCTAAATGAGGAAACTTCGCTTAGCATAGACGGAAAATGCATCTTTATTATATTTACTAGCGGCAGCCCAGGACTCCGTCCGCGTGGATTCTGTTTCCTCACACATATTGTTATACTATAGCTTCCTCGTTAAATGGACTATCCAACACCATTTGTTTTTCACAACCAGAAATTTTTGAGATGAGCGCGTTCAAACAAACAATCTCTCAATCTTTATTATATTTGTATAGATATACATATGTACTCTATATAGTATTGATGATAACGATTTTTCCACAAAAACTTTTACAAATGAATGAAACATATTTGGCATCACGATTATTTCAATTTTATATATGACCTGGTATCGCGTTAGCGAGGTGGTTGCCACTCTTTAACAAAAATAGCCTAGCGTTATACAAATATATGACACCAGAGTTCTCTTGTTCGTTTGTCTCATTTTAATACAAAATATTATGCATAATAACTCACGCTGTATGCGAAGAGAGTATGATGAACGCTTACGTAGCAATTTACACGTCTTACCTGTGGACAAAAAAGAAATATCGTTAGACAATACTTTAGACACGTTTTGAAGGTATCATGGAAAGTCAGGAGTTCTTTAAGAAGGTCAAGCACTCAAAAGAAAAGGAACATCATATCCCCGTAGCCCGACTCACGTAATATTATGTAGAAAAATATATTCTTATAAACTCGTATTAACTCGTACCTTTAATATACCAATTAAAATACGTCGCTTTTGCTTAAATATACTAATTAAACTTATACATGACTGATGTTAATAGAACATTATTAGAACGAGTATTTGTCATACGCAACATTTTTCGGCAATCCGTGACACTTTAACAATCCTAACCGCAATGACACGTCAGCTCGTATCAAAAATTCCATTCTCGATATTCATTGTGCGGCTCCCGATTAATTCTCTTTTGAACTTTACTCTTCTATGATAAGGTGCCTAATCCTTTGTCCTGTGTATAGACAGAACGCTAATAGCCTCAGGTCCTCAAAGGCTGTATAAAGCTAAGCTGAGCGTTTGAGCGAACGAGCGAAGGACAAAAGTGCTCGTTGAAATTTATTGCCGGCGTGAATGGGGTGAGAATTAGCTTGTTTTGTAAAAGCAAGGCTAGGTTCTAGTGTGGTGGGACGTTTGTTACAATCTAGGATAAAAAGAGCGTGACCTGACTGTAATAATATCCAGTCCAGACTCTTTGTCAATTTAAAATCATGTGCGTGTTTACATTACAAGGGATGGCCAGGATCGGTACCCTGTGCTTTATTGTTAAGTATGTTATACTTCGGGTCACTTTTGTAAAACATATTTTCAGATCGACATTATTTCACAATCGGGCGGAAATAGACCGATAATAGCAGGAAAAATAAAATATACAATAATAAAAATATTTGCTTATTGTTTGCTGTTTTACGAATATGTTATATCTAAAGCTCGACAATCTGCAAAACAGTACTGAAACATCATGTTTTTCAAGTTGTTGTTTATATACTTGTTATATTCTAGATAACTATTTCAACATATTAAATTAAATAACAGCAGTAGATAAACAATCGCTTTAAAATATAATAGGGTTTCCTTTAATTTCCGGACGATATCTTTTGTACATATCTCCTCCATTGCAATCATTCCCACAGCATTACCATTTCAGCCTACTCGAACGAGAAAACTGACTCCAAGCTATACCATTCCAGCCTATTCGAATTACTCGTATCAATATGGTATTTGACTGACAGGTCAAATCATCTACTTTTATTAAATGTCAAAAACGAAACTTTGTAGGAAAATCTGTATGAAATATTGAATTGTGACGACACATTTTTGTATTGTCAAAAATCAATACTTTTTTTTGTTTCAATTTACGGCTATAATTTGTTTAAGCTCTACAGTAGCTGTAGCATAGTGATTTGAACTAATTTTTTTATTTTATCTTAAATGTTAGAATACCATATTTTTTTCGTATGCAGTCAAATACCCAATTGAATCTTACAAAAAGCTGGGCCATAACAATTTCCTCCAGACCTCATTAGAAGGGACAGTTTGTACCAATGCAGACCTCCCTCTGTGATCAATTGGCCACTTAACTGTTCTAAGTGAGCTCCGTCGCGGACTTCCCGTAATTATTGACGATGTAGGTCTTCAATGGAGGAAATAAAATATGACGGAGTGTATTTGGTTGCATTTGTGAGGTTGAAAGGCATTCTCAAGAGGATCCACCGGTACACTAAAGTGGATATTTATTATGTAACGCGGCCGCCCGCGAACTCAGTCCGCGTGAAAATCGGTTTCCGTAAATAAATTGTTAGATTTAGATTAAAGCTCGCTCGTCAAATCGACCATCCAACACAATTCTTTTTTTTTATTCGAAAAAGCTCTTCTGCTTATTTATATTAGTAAGTGTAGATACATCTGCTTGACGTTCCGGCAGCGTTACTACAATCGTGTGAACCATAAACTGAGCGTTTAGTTCCGTTGAGCCAGAGTTAATAATGAGCCGCGAATGTCTAAAAACATCTTATACAAGAAAACAATTGCAAGTGTTTTAAATATATGTATTTGGCAAAAACATGTCGGTGAGTAGATAGGGAATGATGATTTTTGTTGATAGATCAAGCTATTTTATGACAAGTAGGTAGCTTATCTAGCTAGCTTTAACTCATTATCGACAGAAATTGAAAAAAAGATTTTTTTTCGCAGAAACATGGAAAATGAAATGTGTTCGAAAACCGCACAGATTGCGGGCCGAACCGAGTGCCATATTATACGAATTAAAAAAGAACCACCGCCATATTCGCACATTCATTACGTATTTAATATCGCCCCAAATCGAACCTGAAACTGATGGCGCGACCATACCCACCAGGTGGCGCCGGCACCGCACCGGTGTTTATTGCCCCCATATTTCAGCCCCCCAAAAGAGACGGACCCCATATATTTAAAACGTTACATGTGCCCTCGTCATACATCGACTTGCTCTAAATTTGGCACTTAAATTTGAAGCGAATATCGCTTCTTATCCTTTTGTAAGCATGTTGACGGCTTACTGAACGACAAAGGAAATAATGCCACACTTTTCTGATGTCGGGGCATATCTAGGGATTAAAATCTATGACGGACCCCACATTTGCATCCGACGACGTAATAACCGATGGGGCGCTCTTAGCCGGCGAATTATAAGAAATGCGCACATAGTAAATCTCCAAGGGAATTCTCTTGATTTGTGACGGTTTTTTTTCTATAATGGAGTCACCTGCTGGAAATAGCTCTGATTAGACTAATGAAGATCGAGTTCGTGCTTTATTAGCGTGAAATACGAGAGTTGTTTAAAAGGAAAATAAAAAATATTCGCTGAAATTCTTCGTCTCCCAACTGTCGCAAAAACTGGTAATGGGAGAATTTGTCAAATAAAACGAAATCATCACCTGTCAATAGTCGTACTTTTTAGGGTTCCGTAGCCAAAATGGCAAAAAAACGGAACCCTTATAGATTCGTCATGTCTGTCTGTCTGTCTGTCTGTCTGTCCGCCAGTCTGTCACAGCCACTTTTTTCCGAAACTATAAGTACTATACTGTTGAAACTTAGTGAGTGGATGTATTCTGTGAACCCAACAAGGTTTTGACACGAAAATAGAAAAAAAATAAAACAAGTGGGGGGTCCCCATAGTCAGAACTGAAACTCGAAATATTTTTTTTCATTTAACATATACGTGTGGGGTATCTATGGATAGGTCTTTAAAAATTATATTAAGGTTTCTAATATCACTTTTTTCTAAAGTGATTACTTTGCATGACAGACCCTTCCAAAGTGGAAAAAAGTGTGTCCCCCCCCCTCTAACTTCTAAAATAAGAGGATGATAAAACTGAAATAATTATATAATGTACATTACCATAAAAACTACCAACGAAAATTGGTTCGAACGAAATCCATTCAGTAGTTTTTTTTTTTATACGTCAAAAATAGAATTTGTACGGAACCCTCAGATCGGGAGTCCGACTCGCACTTGGCCAATTTTTATTTATTAAGGAGAACAATTGAACTTTTCCCGCCTGTGCAGAAGACAACGTGTACTTTAACTTGAGTTGCGTTCGTTGTAATAAAATTCAAATCTAACCTTCGCATTTAAAACATTTTGAAGTGAAAAAAATAAAATCTAGTTCACTTTATTAAACAGTTACTTCATAAAGAAAAATACTGGCCATTCGATTTATTTCGACTCATAATGTTTGAATTTCGAATAACGTTCTAAGTATTTACTATCCTCCAAATTGTTTCTAAAGCCTTGTGTACATATGACTCAAATTATCCGTTCCAAGTTTAAATTCAACAAAAGATTCTCAAATAAAGGCGGGTGCACATTGAATAAGCACACATAACAAATAGGGTGCGATCAAGACGCGGAGGTCTCTATTACTTTTTTAATTTAACGCCAGATGACAAATTCGTTCGTTAATCAAATCCGGGAGGAGAGTTTCAAAACGGCCTCTAATTGGATGTAACTTTTTATGAACTCGTTTCAATTTTGTGTCCTTGGGCTGTTTTCTTTCCGATGTATTGTGATTTTTGAGACGTTTGACCACGTTGGTATAATATAATGTTTTTATGAGAACTTTGGCCAAGAGAGTTGTTGTGTGTTTCATTTATTACATTTCATACAATGGTGACGACCCTCAGTAATGAGGAATTTGACTCAAGGGGATGAGAAATTTAGGTCAACAAAGATCTTCCTCATTTATAAACGTGGAAGAGTTTTTGCCACTTTTAAGCAACAGCTTTTATTTATAAGCGTAGTCTTGTGAGAATGTCGTTAAATTATGTGTTTTATATGTAATAGAGTTTTCTTAAACTAAATAAACCTTTTTATTGATATTTGTAGACTGAAATCAACATTTTGCAATGTAAAAGAACTTTATTGAATAAAAATACAGGTGAAGAAAACCAGAAACGAATATTCTCTCCACCACACATAGGCCCTGTAACAAACTTCATAAACCCGCACACTATTAGATATGACCAATTCAGACCCTTTATTGTCGACCGCAAAAACCGTTGGTAAACTAAATTTGTTAACCCTGCCCGTTGCCTCGGGCGCGGCGACGTAAAAACTGCATAGGGTGGTATAATTTGTCACGGCCTGCGAGGGTTAGAATTGAGTGTATTGCTAGGACAGCGTACATTGCGACTCGGAAAATTAAAATTGGTCGTTATTTAACAGTTGGTTAACTGAAAAGGTTTTATCAAGAACAATCTAAGGTCAGCTATGGATTTTGAGAAATCCTGATTATAAGGATCAAACTGGCAGTAATGGAAGGAAAAACTGAAAAGTTGATTCATTTTGCAGATGGGATAGGTTTAAATATCGCAAAATGCGAATATAAAATGTCGTGAAATTTCAAACTTGTGATGATGGGTGTTCAAGAAATTTGAAGGATAATAATTTCTTGAAGTTAATCGTCGAATCTTTCAGAGCACTTTGATTAACCACATACATTATGAAACTCATTACTTCCTTCGTATATATTTGAAGATCATTATACACTTTATGAATTAAATGAATTCTATCTTCGTCCTAGCATTTTCCAAGCCTAGTGCTGGGGCCTGCTAAAATTAAATGAATTCCAAATTAATGAAAAAGTTTTGTTTTCAATTGCCATTTCAACTTATTCCAATTATTTTTCCCTCATTGGTAACATCAAGAATGTACAGCAATGTACACCGTACAGTTCCCTCATCTTTCCCTCACGAGTCCCCCGGAGGGCGGAGCAAAGGGAGCGCTTGTTTTAATGCAATTGTCATGCAAATGCCAGAATTAATCGGCGCTTAGCCGCTGCAAGTCGCGAACCTCACCGCTATGCAATTATCGCTAATAC
Organism: Nomophila noctuella; assembly: GCA_958496325.1. Classification (NCBI taxonomy): domain Eukaryota; kingdom Metazoa; phylum Arthropoda; class Insecta; order Lepidoptera; family Crambidae; genus Nomophila; species Nomophila noctuella. The sequence goes on from OY292484.1 coordinate 15,229,846, forward strand.
TTGGTCGGTGGATATATTGACCAATTCAATTAGCAAGTGACTTTTTGTAATGGGAAATTTTTACGAATATGGAAAGTCCTTAAAAAAAGACACAGCTCGATATTTTTTTTTGATTTTTATTTTAATTAGTCAACCAACAGATGTTATATTAATACAGTTTAAAATACACATAATATAACTTCTTATTTTAGTTAATTGTAGACTAACATCATCATCATCATCATCATCAGCCTATCGCAGTCTACTGCTGGACATAGGCCTCTCCTAGGGCTCTCCATTTAGCCCGATCCTCGCGATTTGTCTTGATCTGCCTGGAGTAAGTTTGAATTATCAACAAAAATACTATTATGATCCCTTATGGACCAAGTCGAGTTGAAAATTATACTACAGTAGACGATCTTTAAATGATCCAAGTATACAGATTAGTGTAATGAGCAAATGAAAACACGAGCACATTGCCAAATCCAAAATGCATTCGTGTTCGATTCATACCGATGGAAAACCCAATACTTGAATACCAATACGTTGTAATAACACCTTCAGCCTCTAGAAGCTAATAAGAAAAAACACCAAAGCAGCAATATGCGTTAAGCAAATAACAAGGAACAAATCGTCAGGTCTCGTCAGCTTATTAGTCAGAGCGCTTGCCTGGATTGCAAGAGGCGATGGATTCGATTCCCGCCTGAGCCACCTAAGATCTGATTAATTTTTCTTTTTTTATAACTTTAAAAATAAGTCACTTATGTTAGATCCATCCAAGAATTTGAACCCCGACTCCCACTTCACTGCATCAAGAAAGAAGTTACATCCAAAAATAAGTAAGAAAACAAGAAAGCAGTCTCCTTTGTACCTATCAATATCACCAAAGTTAAGTCCAAAGGGGCTTTTTAATGCAATTGTCATGCAAATGTTGGAATTATTCACCGACGCTTAGCTGCAGTTGAGATCTTCGCGCTCCGTGGTGCAATTATATTAAAAGTTGCCACTTTGTCGCAACTACGAGTAGCCCTGGGATACTTAATTTCACGACGGGTAGAGGCAAATTTTAATTTGAATTTACAGATGTGGAAATTTAAGAATATGCTGTAATTAGTATTAAGAATATGCTGTAATTAGTACTGGTAAAACAAACAATTGTCTTGCTGTTGTTTTTGACTTGGTTTTATGTGAGAGACATCGTTTGCTGTAGTTAGGTATATGAAAAAACAAACGATTGTCATGCTGTTAATTATTCCTTACTAGTTTTTACCCGCAGCTTTACCTTCGTTATAAAGATTTTTGTTATATCACATAGGAATAGGACCAATTAATCGGGATAAAAAGTATCCTATCACCTGAGTCAGCCCGTACCTTGCTTGAAGGTCTAGCAAATATCATCAAAATCCGTTAAGTAGTTCAGTTCGATTGACGGCTGAACACAAAAAAAGAAACTTTCACATTTATACTATTAGTTTGAATTCACGTGAGCAAACCGTTCAACAAATAATTTATGAATGCTCTAGCTTGATGATACATTTGCATTCCTTGCTTATTTCTCTACCCGTTCACTAGAACAGGTCCAGCTATTCACATCCTAGGACCTAATTGTCCTCCTATCAATAGCACGTTGTTTTCAGTCGACAAAATAATGGTCGACTCGAAAAGTGAATCCAATACTTACGTTGACCATAAAGTTTATTAACTCAACGAAGGCGACGCAAAAGAAAAACATATTAAATAAAATCTTACAAAGCGCTCCAGAGCACATGGTTCGTGTGAAACACAACAGACGTCATAACAAAGCCATACGGCACGATGAAATTAGTGCTCGGAACAGACAGACAAATTAGTTTAGTCGCAACTAACATATCTAAGCTACTGTCACCACTAATACTCTCGAAATAAGACCCAAACTCGACTAACAGTTCGCCTAAGAGCGCAGTGAGTGGAAAACAGTGTCGTATAATATTTTCGCAAGATTAAAGAATATAAAAATGGCGACGAAAAATGGCGTAGCATTCCTTTGTAGAATTTGTAATTAAATCTTGATATGTTACTTTGGATGTAAGGGGCCTCAAATTCCATCTTTCGAGGCTCAAGCCAACCCTACCTGCACGTGGTACATCCTGCTAATTAACAAACAGGGCAATGGCAATCTCTCCGCCAACACGCACTGGACCAGCGTGGCGGGCATACGGTCCATACCCCCTATTTCCCTCATCATGAACAACAAACCCACGACACGGCCCCTAGTTCCCGGCGTCTCCAGAGATAACGCTGGTAATGACGGTAACCGGCGAAATCCTGGAGCTTGGGGTGCAAAGAATCTCCGGGCGGAAAGGATTCCCCGTCAAATGACCATGGCGCGCAAAACGGACTCCGATTTACTGAATGTCCTGACCTACAATGTCCGCACATTAATGAAGGATGAGCGGTTGGTAGAGCTGGAAAACGCCCTCAAATACATTAACTGGGATATTGTGGGTCTGTGCGAAGTAAGAAAAGAAGGCGAGGAAACAGTAGAAAAGGAAAATAGCATTTTTTACTACTTTGGAAGCGTGAGTGGTATGTATGGAGTAGGTTTTATGGTAGCAAAGAAGTGGAAAGACAACATAGAAGAGTTTATCGGATATTCTGACAGAGTTGCAGTTCTTAAATTCCGGATAACATCAAAACACATTTTAACAATCATTCAAACATACGCCCCAACATCTTCACATAACGACGAAGAAGTGGAAGACTTTTACGATGTTTTGAATAAAGCTTGCGACGAACACCGAGGTACATGGACCATGGTCCTTGGTGATTTCAATGCAAAGGTCGGGAAACGGCAGCCAAATGACAACGATTTAATACTGGGAACCCATGGACTTGGAAACCGAAATGATCGTGGTACTCGTTTAATACAGTTTGCTTTTGGCCAAAATTTCAAAATATGCAATAGCATGTTCTCAAAAAAGCCCCAACGTCGCTGGACATGGATTTCACCTAATGGGAATATAAGAAATGAAATCGACTACATCTTATCGTCTAATAGTAGCATAGTCAAAGACGTAGGAGTGCTTAGCAATATAAGATTCGATTCCGACCATAGACCAGTTCGAGCCAAAGTACATTTGAATTTAAAAATCCATCGTAACCAACTTTTCCTTAGAAAGATCCGAAGAATTAGTAAAGAAACGTTACTTGGAAACGCACAAGCCTTTAATTTAGAACTGAAAAACTATTATCAAGATCTTCCAATAGACAAAGAAGATACAGAAAGCCAATACATCCATTTGAAAACTGCTATTGAAGGTGCAAGCAGGAAATTAAAAATTAATAGAAGCAATACTAATAAACTGTCCCCAACAACTCTCACACTAATAGAACAAAGACTTCAATCAAAACATGATTTAGCACTATACAAAATTAAGAACAAACAAGTTAAACGTAGCATCAGAAAGGATATCCGGGAATTTAATACAAAACTTATTCAACCAGCCATAGAATGCAACAGATCACTCCGAATAGCCAGACAGGGTATCAACAGAAATAAGTCATGGATAACACGCCTCACAGATGAAAATGGGAAAGATCAAGGCAGTCGACAAAGAATTACCGAAATTTGCTCATCATTTTACAAAGCACTATACTCAGACCCAACAAAAAATATACATTCACAAATTTATACCCCACCTGACCCAGTAAATATACCACCACTTACTGGCGGCGAAATAGCAATAGCTCTAAAGTCTATGCATTACAATAAAAGTCCAGGCGAAGACGGCATAACATCTGAATCTCTTAAAATTGGAAAAGATATATTACTCCCACATTTAACTAACCTCTGTAACGCTATCCTGCACACTGGAAAACTTCCAAATAAATTCTGCCATAGCAATATCGTACTATTGCATAAAAAAGGAAATAAGAAAGATATTAATAACTATCGACCCATTAGCCTTATTTCACACATCTACAAGACATTCATTATAGCTATTCAGAATCGCATATCCCATCAACTAGACTCCCATCAGCCCCCAGAACAAGCAGGATTCCGACCAGGATACTCAACAATAGATCATCTTCATACAGTTAATCAAGTCATAGAGAAATCCAACGAATATAACAAACCGTTGTATCTTGCATTCGTTGATTACGCAAAGGCTTTTGATAGCATTTCACATCAGTCCATCTTTGACGCACTTCATAGGCAAGAAATTGATCCGACGTACATCCAAATAATTGAATCCATCTACAGTAATAGCTCAGCAGACATAAAACTTCATTTACCCGGTCCTTCCTTCTTTATTCAAAAAGGTGTAAAGCAGGGTGATCCTCTTTCGCCAAAACTCTTCACCAGCGCGCTGGAGGAGGTTTTTAAAAAGTTAACGACATCATGGGAGAACAAAGGTATAGACATAGGCGGCAGCAAAAGACTTACCAACTTACGTTTTGCTGACGACATTGTTTTGTTTGCACCCACAGCCCCACAGCTCCAAAGCATGCTTCAAGACCTAAGCGACGCAAGCCTTGAGGTTGGACTGAAGATGAACAGGCTGAAGACTCAGTGTATGACCAATAGTATAAAGCGTAAGGTCGAGGTAGATGGGCAGGAAATACAGTATGTCGACGAATACACCTATTTGGGCCAGATAGCATCCTTCGAAAACAGGCAAGACAAAGAGATCGATCGTCGAATCGACAACGCCTGGAAGAGCTTCTGGTCCATGAAGGAATTTATGAAGGGTGAGTTACCACTCACTCTGAAGCGTAAGCTCGTTGACATGTGTATCCTGCCCATCCTAACTTACGGTGCTCAGACCTGGTCTTTGACTGAACATCAGAAGTCCAGACTCAAGGTTTGCCAGAGAGCAATGGAGCGCAGGATTCTGGGTGTAAAACTCAAGGACAAAATTCGGAACACCATCCTGCGCTCCAAAACTCGAATCACGGACGTCGGGGTCGCTACCGCAAAACTCAAATGGAACTGGGCCGGCCATATCTGTCGAATGGAGCCGAATCGGTGGGCGAAGATCGCTACCGATTGGGTTCCAAGCGATGGACATCGAAGTCGTGGGAGGCCAAGACGAAGGTGGAAGGACGACATCCACAGTCATTTGCCCGACTGGCAACAGGTCGCACAGTGCAGGAAGACTTGGCGGGAAAAAGGGGAGGCTTTTGCCCAGCAGTGGGATATTGACAGCTAATTAAAAAAAAAAAAAAAAAAAAAATGTTACTTTGAAAGATTAATTTTATGAGAGTGTTAGGGAAAATACGAGTAAAATGTCAGGTTGTTTTTCATTGGGCTGATATTTTCTTTTTTGACGAATCTACTAAAATCTGGGTACATGCAAGTAATTGTTTGCCGCCAAAAAATCTTTCGAAAGGCAAACTATAAATTCATGTTTCAAATTACTTGTAGCTTTGAAGTTCGAAGCTTATTCAAATCAACTTTAAAGAAGTTTTAAAATAGAGTTTTTGAGTTTTTGTAAAAGTAATTGGGCAGCGAATCGAAATGCTTACAAGACAAAATAAATTATTAAACAGCAAGTTCAAAATTACCACTGAAGTTCTAGACTCCAGACAAACTCTTTTGCAAATAGACAACAGTTGAGTCTTATTCACATTAAAAGTAGTTTGAAGATGGAACTGTTTTAATTAGAACCAGCGAAATCTCGTGACAAAGTATTACGGTCTGGAAAAAGAGCAAAGCTGCTAGTTTAATAGGAAGACGTGGAAAGTTAAATTACTTAAAACGTTCGTTAGGTTCGTATCATTTTAAATCTGAAAGAGTTAAAAATGAAAAGAGTTAAAATTTTGGTAAACATAAAAAATTGTAAAGTTGCTGTTCCGTTAATTCTACATAATACTCGTAAAAGGAACGCATAACCCATACTTAAGTTTTTGTATAAGAAATAAGTACACTAAAAATTACTTTTTGACGTTCCAAAACATCATGTTAATATTAACCTAATTAAATAAGTTCTTATTTCAGTGTATAACTTTTTGCAATATGCATAGCTTTCATTTTTGAAAGCATTGTAAACTTAAATAGACACAAATGAAGTACCCTAGAGTTTCGCTCGTAGCACTTCTCATCTAAGATTACTTCCACGTGCATTCCCAACTCCCAGAAATACATATTTGAAACGTTGGGACTATGACATATATCATAAACAACTTCCGTTAACCAACACCTGCTTGCGAGATTAAACTCAGACGCGTTGACGGTTAGCAACTAATAACAGCCGTTTATTAAGAAACCGCTGCACCCTGCAGTTCCAATAAAGCCTTGTCACTCCCGCGGTTTTTGACGCCATCTTTGACGCCATCTTGCGCGCCATCTTGAAAGATGGCGACGCGGGATCCACGCGCTAATTGCACCGTCGAATATGACATGTAGGAAATTTGAGTGTCAAAGCTTGTTCGCACATTAGTTAAGTTAAAGTTAATAATGCTGACGATGAAAGCTGTGCATCTCCAGATGGTGTTAGAATTTGGTGACGGTAACAAATCGTGAAGGAACTTAATTACTATAAAAGAAGAAAAGTTTGGTTGCTGCATAATGCCAATTTTATATTCTATTCTAGCTACCAAAAATGGCTTTCAGTCCTGCTCAAGTGAATTGTGTGTGTGATGCGTTATTTTGTTTTATTTGCTGTAATTAATCATTCATTAATATCAAAAAACCAATACATTCAGTGTATCCCCACACCATAAAACACCGATCCTATTACACAGCGTAAATAACAGTCATCGATTTCACTACCAACATCTCTACCAAATAAAAGAAATTCCTAAAAAGGACCTTACACAACAAGGATCTGGCATATATCAAGTGCCCTCACAAATGAAATAGCTGAAGGGACGCAAGACTCGCCGAGGGACACTCAAGATTCCTCCCGCTCCTTACAGTAATCTTTGCGATTATTAAAATCATATATCTCTTGGCTGGGGTATGCACGCTGATTTCTTGGGGGTCGCGCAAGGGTGCATTCTGGGACCAGGATTGTATTATGCATTAGTTTACGATGTTTATTTCTTAGAGTGATGGCTGTAGAAGAAGGCAGGTTTTCTGAAGTGCGGGGAGGGTGTTTTCGGCTCGTGAACATAAATAACGATATAGGGGTACGTTTTTGGATTATCTAATTTGCGGAAAGTTTCTGCCTGTTTTTAATTTTTTTTATATTTATTGCGAAAGGAATTTAATGGGTAGGTTTTTCTTCTTGAGTATTTTTAGTTACCCGGCTAATTGAACATTATAATCTAACTACACGCGTGTCTCAAAACCGAGATTTTTATTGTTTTTATTTATATTACCTATCCTCACCGAGTTGTTAAATTGGAAACCAAATTCTTAAACGTTGAAGTTCAGTAGCAAGATTTGGACCCCGATTAAAATTGTCACCGCCAATACATACAAAAGAAATACATTATTTTCTCAGAAACTGCTAGCAATCTACAACAATGCGCCATGCAGCATAGCGCCGTCCTAAGAATGTCACGTAGAGGCACGCGACCCGTCACAATATTATTCTTACCTCCGCCGCATCCATTCTTGCCTCATTTTTGCCTCTCATTACCGCACAGTTTATTTCTTCCTACGTTGAAGAAATACTGAGGGTATTGTGAATTCTCTGCTGTAATGCAAGTGAAAAAAAATTGCCGTACTGATCTTGTTCAATTATTATTTATTCATTTAAGTCATTATCAAGAATAAAAATGTTCAGTAACTTACACGAATAAGAAGTAGCGTAGAGAGTTGATAAAAGCAACGTTTTCTTGTTATCAACAGGGTACACAAAGAGGACAAGTACAAAAATTTGTGGAAATCTCATAAAATAATCAGGTAATAATATGTGAACCGTACGCTTATGCGACGTTTTAAAAAATCCTTACTGTGTATTATTTTTCTACTCACTTAAAACCATGAGCACTTCTTTCAATCAAAACCAGAAGGGACGACAACATCTTAACAATTTTCACTAAAACGTTTCAAGGCAGATTATCTCACGAACTTTATCACTGCATTTGCGACCGTTTTAGAGTTCCTTCAACGGTATTTCTAAGCTGATCTCAGATTATTTCTGTGTCTGAGTAAGATACGACTTAAAAGAAAATATTATATTAAATGAAAGGCGTAGTAAAAGTTGACATCGCCCTATAGTAGGTATTAAAAGTTTATTCTGATGTACTGTGTTGGCTTAAAATATAATTTAATTATAATTACAGCATAGATAATCCACTTGCGGGTCATGAGAGGCTAGCGCATAAAAAAAGAAAAGGATTAAAATGGCCAAATTCTAATATAATATGGAATTTAAAAATATACCGCAAAACTGTAGTCTTATAATGGGATTCACGTGTAACTGTTATTATTAAGTACTAGCGGCCGCCCGCGACTCCGCCCGCGTGGATTTCGATTTCCAATATCCTATGTGTTATTCTGATGTATAAGCTATATTGTGGTAAAGTTTTATTCAAATCCATTCAGTAGTTTTTACGTGAAAGAGTAACAAACATCGATACATCCATACTTACAAACTTTCGCCTTTATAAATAGTAGTAGGATTTTCAGCGTAGTTTCTTACGAGATTTAGTACGACTTTGATTGATTTCAATTTAAGGTTAAGGGGACATGTGTAACGTTTTCAAGACATTATGTCTAATATTGGAATGAAAATGTTTCTGATGTTAAATGAACCTACCCAAGAGCAAAAATTGCACATAATATTCGCTTTTTATATATTTTGTACTGAACCACTGTACTGCCCAACGTTTCCTTGTATCAAGGTGCAAAGGAGGTGGGAATTGGTTTCAGGGATTAGAGGGGCGACACAAAGTACCGGCGGTAAGTCCGTTACATCTTTTTAAAAGTATCCTGTTCCCAATTGACAGTTCTCTTTGATGTTTATCCAGGAATCTGCATCTGTCCGGGACTATCAATACGGAACAACATGTGTGCTGCAGACATTTATAGCGTAAATAATATAAAAATCTATCTATACTTACTAAGGTCAAAGATAAGAAAACTGAAGAGTTTCTTTTTTATTGGCTGAACGCGTTAATCTCAGGTACTACTACACAGTACAGTTCTAATCGTAAAAATATTTTCGTGTTGGATAATCCATTTGTCGTGGAAGGCTTTAAGCTAGAGTATAGCACTATGTGTGCGAAAACCAAAATCCACAGGGACGGAGTCGCGGACAGCCAATAGTATATTACATTCAGAAACAACAACGTATTTTATCCAATCAAAACCTAATCTCGAGAATCTGAAAGAATACTCCGCAAACCTTTTCATCTAGGGCATAAAACTATAAAACCAAAGTTAGATTTAACTTCGAGAAACATAAACGCTGCTCGTTCACGACGATCTTAAAACGAGATTATTTTCCGCGGCGAAAATTGTTTCAACAATTTTATTCACCTCCGCGACACTTACAATGTTCTTGAATGAAATTCGCCATTTTGCAAACTGTCAGTGTGTGCTCAATTCACTTCGACGGGTCCGTTGATCTAGTGGTCAGAGACCCTGGCTACAAAACCGAGGGTCACGGGTTCGAATCCTGCTAGGGGCAAATGTTTGTGTGATGAACATCGGCATTTGTATTCGAGTCATGGATGTTTATAAAAAGTATTTGAGTATGTCTATCCGTTCCCTAGCATCCATAGTACAAGCCTCGAGCTTAGTTTGGGGCTAGGCAATCGGCGTGTTTGTCCAAGGCATTTATTTATTTATTTATATCTATCCGTTCCCTAGCATCCATAGTACAAACCTCGAGCTTAGTTTGGGGCTAGGCAATTGGTGTGTCAGTCCAATGGATTTATATATGTCGATGTGTGCTCGCTTACCTTATGTTAGTGTGTGCTCGGTCACTTCACTGTGAAGGGACTAGAGACTCGTCTGGTCTCGTCTGATATGACAGAGCATTTTTCAAGAGGGGCCCAGGATGGATTCAGAACGTTTATGAACAAGATGCTGTAAACATTGTGTGTTTTGAACCGAGTTCTAAGTGTTTTGTAGGGACTTTGTTCATACTTAATGTCCATTGTCTTAGTTATTTATATATTATTTATTTATTTTTAATCAATACACATAAGATGAACTTAAACTAAGAGCCTCGCAAACCACTTCCTTGGTTGACTGCGAGTGCTATCACGCATTAATTTATTAATAATATCTTGGGTAAGGAGTAGTGTCCGACCGAAGGTCTATTTTTGGCCGAAGCCGAAGCCGAAGCCGAATAATCGGCTATTGCCACGACCTTCGGCCGAAGCCGAAGCCGAAGCCGAAGGTTTATATTTTCTTAGGACTCAGTAATTAATTTTGCTCTATATGGTCTACAAGCTACATTTAATATTAAAAATTATTTCAAAACCTCAATATTGAAGGTTTACATTGACTGTCTCATATAGAAGTTGATGATATATTTTGTGATTTGCCTACTGGTAAAAAATAATCATTTCTTTATGTCTTTGTTTTACTCCACTGCGACTGGGCCAAAACTAAACTAATAAATAAAAAAAAAAACAAACACTTCTCAGTAAATAATTAAAGGTTGGTCAATTAAATGCACAGTTTAGAAACAATTAGAATATTCAAATAAATGTAACAATTACAATAGAACTAATGAGGTAATGACTGTTTTGAAAACAAACTGAAATTTAATAAGCAACCCATATGCAATATAATTATAAGACCGTTTGTTACCTAAATAAATAAATAAAAAATAAATAATTATTGACATGTCAAATTATGTATAAAATTATGTTTCATCCATTAAGCATCTCGATGAAGGTCCATATATGTATAGCAAGATCTTAGACTATAATGTATCACAATTTAATTGATAAGCACAAATTCAAAACAAAACTCTCGTTTAAATACACGTACGAACTTGTTTTGATGCATGCGATGTAATATTTTGACAGTGACTACCCGCCCGCCGCTTCATTTCGTCACAGTTTGTTCAATCTCGTCGGTCGCTCGGACCTTCGGCGAAACATTCGGCTTCGGCCCAAAATCCGGCCGAAGCCGAAGGTTTCGCCGAAGGTGGATTTTTTGGCCGAAGGTGGCCGAAGCCGAAGCCGAAGCCGAAGCTTCGGTCGGACACTAGTAAGGAGTAAGTTAATTTGCAGACAATTAACGTTGTAGTTTTTTTCATAACAATATAGAAATAACTTATCTTTTGGCTTAAAATAAAAACCTCAACGTTAAAAATATCTAGAAGGATCGGTTTGTCGATATGGCATTTGTTATTATATGTAAGTAATTTTAATGTTTTCAAACGCACCAAAATAAGATGCTGTACGAGAAGCGACTTCATTCTATACTATGTTAAGACAAAATCGCATCACCACTTTAAAAACTAAACTTCCTCATACGCGCAACGCATACTTTCCCCCCCACTTCAGGCTCATGACAAGCATCTTTCAAGACCGGGTGTAATCAGGCTGTGCTCGCCGGTCCTTTGTAACGTGATACGTCTGTAGCATAGCACAGACGCGTGGAATGCAGAGTTTGCCAAGTTAACCCTTTATCAGACATATGGAGATGAGTTTGCACGTAAAATTGGACCTTATGGTCTTGACTTAGAGTTCTTCTTCGAAGTTTCCGTTGAAGAGTTGAAAAATAATGAAAGAATTGATCGTATGGTGATCGTTTAAGGGTTAAGAAGAACGACGTTTATTAGAAAAGAAAAGATAATTTAAGCAGTGGCTTTGGCTACTTTGAATGAAATAACTCAATTCCATATAAATTAATTAAACAAATGACAACGCTTAAATCTATACAAATGTTATAAAGAGGAAAGGTTTGATTTTTTGTTTGTTTGTTTGTATGAATTGAATAGGCTCCGAAACTACTTGGCAGATTTGAAAAATTCTTTCACTGTTGGAAAGCTACATTCACCCAGAGTAACATAGGCTATATTTGATCCCGGTACGGGAAGTAGTTCCCCCGGGACGCGGGTGAAACCGCGTGACGGGCCGCTAGTAATTAAATAATAAAACAATTTACTAAAACAGGTACCATCGGTTAAGACATTTTAATAAAAGTCAAAGATTTGTTTTTATCAGTCACCTACACAAGTTGATTACTCTTACTTTCAATGTCACTCTCAATCGGAAACCGATAGGGCTTGAGAATCTCACCAATTTCACCGATATAACTTTTGATTTCTTCGCTCAGAGTCAAAAGTTTCTAAAAGCACTTAGCTACCCAAGAAGGGAAGTATCGATCCAACCCAACGAAGTCCGAAGGTCAAGAAAAAGGCCCCCGTAAACATCTGAAAAACTATAAAGGGATCGATACAGTAATTCTACAACACTCTACCTTAACATTCGAGTTTATACTTTATACAGGGTTAAATAAAGCGTAGATTTGCAATTTTGAAAGTTGCGTAGGTCGCGGTAAGGCAAGTATAGAATACAAATCAGGGTAGGGCGGGGTTAGAAGCGATATATCAGTCTGCGCTGTGCTTTCTGTGCTTCTAATGAAGGCTTTAAAATATTAACTTTGGTCTTCGGCTAATTCTGGTTGGACGAATTAATTAAGATTTGTTCGCTGGTATGCCAAGGGGTGGACTTAATTTGTGTAATTAAATAAGTGGCTATTAAACAGTTGGGATTTTTAGGGATAGATGCCATGAATTAAATATCTACTGGAGTACATGAAATATTTGGAACCAATATAGTTAGTCATTTTCTGCAGAGGCATCTAAAACATTAAAAATAATAAATATGCCATGTAACCCACAATGAATGTTATTTCAGAATTATAGGTAAGGTATAATCTGCTATCAGAGGACCCTACAATGATTTAGAACACGTTCCTGACACAAACAAAAAGGCGTTGCTTTGATGTAAATTGACTGAATAAAATATACGGAGGAGTTCTTCAAGAAAAAATGTTTATTATTTCTCACAATCAACATTTGTGTCATCCCGTCAAACTGGATTTTTTCAAAGCCCTACTCGTACCAGCGGTGGCGTACGAACCAACAAAGGCACATTGAAATTTCTTACAATCTCAAAGAGCTAATTGCGAAGTGTTTTGAGGAGCACTCTCTAACTTGCGACTGTTGATGCAAACGAAAGTACACCTTACATGTGTAGAGATAGACTTTATATTTGTATGTTTCGTGATGAAGTAAATTATGTTTGTGTGTCTGGGTTACGATTGTTGATGCACTCGAGATTGCACCTTAAGTTTAAGAGTGTATATTTGTAAGGTCAGTGATGATATAAAGGGTGTTTGTTTGTGTGCGTGCGACAAAGAGGGCTGCTCCGTTTAATTTTCATTGACAACTGTCAGTGTTTGTATTACAAATGTGGCCATTACACAAGAGGTAGTCAAAATATGCACACTTTTGTAATGCAGTGCAAATTGACAACCAAGCCAGCGGTTCAGGATTCAAATCTCGAGTCAGTTCGGAAATTCATTATAAATTTGTGTTTTCGATTCAAACCAAATGTAGCGTAATTAAACTACATAACGATCATCGTAAGTTCAAATAAAAAGATTAAGAAAAAAAAAACTATTCGTTCAGAAATTATTTCCATCATGTTTCTGTGCGTTAGAGTACTTGCTTATAAAATAATCGAAAAGCCCGATTCATATTATTTGACCATAAAAAATCCATCTACTAAAAATACTTAATGACTCTCATCTGCGTTAGACGACAGTACTCAAAACACATGTTTATCATTAATCTCAACTATAACACAAAGTGGATCACGTACTTAACCGCTATTTTATCTAAGCGTTATTATAAATTACCCATTATTATCTTAATAGTCATGATGCTCCACGAATAGTTATAATGTAACAACCCTGTATTAATTTGGGGACGTAAAATTTTCAACCTTATTGTTTAAAGGTTAAGGTGTATTTCTGTTGTTGGTGATAAATAGTTAGATAAGATTTCGTTTTTATTAAGGATGTTTCTTTATTGTATAGATTACGTAATAGGAAAGGACTGCTATTACTTTTTAAAGCCTCTAAAACATTATTAAAAGGGTATATTATAATGATGAATATTTTGAAAACTACGCCCCGACCTCGCCCCTCTGGGTATATATATAATAGGTCAGGGAGTGACCAGGAACGAACTGGGCATTCGCCAGGCCCCGCCGGGCACGAGAACCAGTCCGTCCCACCGCACGGGTGAGAAGGAAACCGCTGGGTTTTAGTTTATAGTGGGACGAAGTACCGAGCCCACCACACGGCTGCAAGTCTAGCTAACATGCAGTTAAGGCGCGCCAATGCGTTTAACTGCGACAAAAAAAGGACCACTTATACTTCCACATTTTTGTACAGTCTATCGTCACATTTCTCTAAAGTATTTTTCCCTATCCACGAATCAGCAATTTATTACAATGATCAAAGGAAAAAGTGTTGACTGAAAACAACAAGACAGGACAGTTATATGCTCTTTCTGCCCCCGAATTTGCGCAAAAAAAATACCGGTGTCGGATTCAAGAATAATTATTTCTATCAAAAAATAACAAGGGCCATTGTCCGGGCTCAGGTTTCAAATAAAACAGACAATTACAGGACATACCGACACCCCGTCGTTATGCCATCGTATCGTATTTCTGATGTCTTAATTTTATAGGGATCGAAAAAATGCTCTTAACAAGCTAAACAAATAAGGAAATGTGAGATGGTCATGTTTTTTTACAGCAGCAGATAATTCTGTGTACATAACAACATTTACAATTGATATTTGGTAGTTGTTCTGAAGTATGACGTCCTAAAGTATGTTCTACTACGTTCAGAAGAAGTATTCAGCTATGTATAGTATACCCGTAATAAAAATAGAAAATGAAGAAAACTTTGTGAATTTAACTTTTTACCAATCTGTACTTCTATACAAATATTCTTAGCCGTAGAGCTGTTGTTTTTTTTTGTTAAAACGCGCTAATCTTAGGTAGGTACTACTAGTTCGAAGTGAAAGTTTATTTCTATACCAATATGTGTGCAGATATCGAATTCCACACGGATGGAATCGCGGGCGGCTACTCATCAGTGTATAAAGTTAAAGATAAGTGTCTGATAGGATTTTAATTAAATATTCTGTCGAAAATATGGCATCTACGTATCCGCTGGTGACTAACTTCAGTCAGTTCAACTAACTTGGCACGCACTGTAAATCCTACGAGACCAAACAAGAAGAATACATCCAAGCTGTGAATCTTAGACCCGTCCAAATATTCACTCGCTTCGGCGAGCTGTCGTGTAAATATCGGATATCTTATCATGTTTAGTCGAGCGCCCGCGACGCGGCGCCACCGGCGCGTCTGCTTAAATCATTTATTATTTATCAGAATATTCTGTTTTCAAGTAAGCAGTATTTTATGAATGTTTGAAAATTCACATGTAAATCATCTTTACCAATATAATTAAGCTGAAGAGATTATTTGTATGTTTGAACGCGCTAATCTCAGGAACTTCGAATTGAAAAAATACTTTATGTTGGATAGTCCGTGTATCGAGGAAGTCTTTAGGATATAGTAAGTATAACACTATGAGTGCGGAAATTGAAATCCTCGCGGACGGAGTCGCGGGCGGCCTCTAGTATCTATATATTGCTAGGGTTTTTATTACATTACATTACAGACGACTGAAGTTTTGATACAAGACACTGCTATACGCTTGCTTCATAGTAATAAGCTTCCATGAACACATTGATTTTATTTGATACGATGACTTTTCAAACCAATTGAATACACTTTAGGGACTGACCTTACATTTATATTTTTAGAATCGTATAAAATAGGTGAAAATATGAAATTCACGGATAATTTACTTACAAAATATCTAAATATTTCGATCACAAAACTCGATCATAAAGTTGTAGGTACCCACCGAAACATCTTTGAGCCTACGTGGGGCAGAAAACAGTTATCAGACCTGCCTGATCTCCTCCCTCCGTTTATTATTTATAAGTTTTACGAGCAGGGGCCGGGAATAGAACCCCGTACCCGTGGATTAGGTCGAAGCCGAAGTTCACGGCTAGATTCAAACACCTAGTATTTATAGCACTAACATAAAACTGTTGACGGATGTTTGTGCGGCACAAAGGTGCGTTAAGTACTTTATACAGGTTTAATCAATCTTATCGTCTATATTTGAAAAAGAAACGGCAACTTACTTTATAAGAAAACATAATGTATGTCTTGTTTTGGTTAAAAATAGCGTACGAACTGATCCTTGTACATCAAGAACAAGTAATCCAATACTTATAGGCAAAATAAAACTTTAAGCAGAACACAGATCACAGCTGTTACAACTTATTATCTTTAGCAAACACCTCAAGTTTAAGCGTTTTCTGTATATAATATTTAAGCAACTACATAAATCTTCTTATCGTCACGAAGTTTAAATTCCAAGCAAACATGTAAAGAAATTTAATTTAAAGCTAATTTCCATCTGTATCTTTATAACCATACATATACTCACATTTACGATATTTAAATTGAATAAAACATCGATACCTTTATCGATATCTGCACGAAGTACGAGTACGCAAACATTCCACGTCGCGCCATCAATATTCATAACGCCTAATAGTGTATCGATTCATCGCAACTACTATTCGACGTGATTTATTGTCGGTTACGAGATGTGTTTTACAAGTGCGTGTTACTGAAAACTATTTGAGATAGTATATAGTATAACATATTATTATTATGTGATGAAAAGAGCAGATCATTCAAGTAATCGGAACAGCCTATGGAGCTCACAAATGACAGTGTTTGAATGACTCACTGCAGCGCAAACGCCATCATTTGAAACACCACGCTTGCCAAATGCGGGTAGATCATCACAGACTCGGGCCGAATTAGAAAAAAACACAACATTTTTATACGACTCGGGAATCGAATCTGAGACTTCAAGATTACGGCCCGATACTTAAACCACAACGAAGCGTATTAGGCGTAAATCTACACAAACATTATAAAGAGGAAAACTTTGTTTGTTTCATTGGTTGTAATGAATAGGATCAAAAACTACTGGGCCGATTATAATTCTTTCCCTACTCGGAATTTATTAGCCCTTAGCAAAATAAGCTTTATTTTATTTTGAAAAAAAATGGTTTCTGTAGTCTTTTTGCAGCGGTAACCGATACTCACACGGGCATAACCGCAGGCGAACGCAAGTGATAACTAAATATGTGACAACACCGCATACATTGACCTGACCCGAATTCGTCAAAATCCAACACTTTTCCGCACAACCATCCTTGTTTCAACAAATTCAATAACACCCAGGTATCGAAAAAACTCCATTTCCCATTTCATCTGACACCGGAAAAAACTACCACTCAATGTCACATCAAACTATATCATGCTCTTTATAAATCGATGCTGTGTGGCCCCTTCCATACTGATGAGATAGGGCGCGCCCTTCGGCGACTTCGCCCGGGAATCGAACCCGAGCCTACCGCACAGGAGCTACGTGACTGCACTACTGAGTAGAGAGAGTAGAGGGTAAATGTCTGGTTTAAGTTATGGGTTTAAACTTTTGAGGATGCAGCAGGGCGCAGATTTACGAAGATTTTGGGGACGCGAGATTGTTTTTTTTGAGATTTAAATTTTGAGCGGTTTTTGTATTTGTGGTGGGGAGGATAGGAAAAGCAAGTCACCTAAATATTTACATATTACTTTGCACATGCCACATAATTCATTAAATTTTACGTTTTTTATTTACAATCGCAAAATAGAATCAAATTGCCTACTATTTTAATTTTCTTCGCATCTCGCTACGTCCGTATTTTCTTCTACAGCCGGGCAATGTTTTCGTTTAAAATGATTGTTTGAAAACTCATCATGTCAACATGGTGATGGTGAGTTACGGTATAACAAAATTGTCACTTATGGCCTATCGTTCGATCTAATACGACTTGTCAATTCACATGAATAAAACAATAACAAATGCGCCCCCATATTAAAACCACCAACTAAACATTTACTCTGTTCAATTAAAACGTACACACAGACGGACAGCCAGTCAATAAAACAGTACAAAACAGCCTGGTAATCAGCTTATCTCGCTCCGCGGAATATGACGACCAATCCAGACCCAGAGCCTTTCAAATTTATATTACAAAAGAAATCGCGAAGCTTCCACGGGAAATATAAGGTGTGGTTCCGCCTCTATAATGGAAATACAATAAAAGCTTTAAAAAAATAAGCTGAAGAATTTCAATTACCAATTGCTTGGCTGATATGATAGTTTTTCTTTAGTCCCGGTACAAATATTGATATTGAATGGGTACTTGTTTATTTCATGTTTAAGGGCAAACGAATATAAGTACCTGACATTAAGCTACCCAGGCGCTATCAACTTTACAATAATCACAGATGCGTTTGTGCCTTTAAACACCATTCCTTGTACATCTATGACCTTAATGACAGAACAGACATACGAGTAGTTGAATAGTTAAGAAATACTATGTATTTTATTGTCATCCTTACAGGAAAGAACTAACTAAGTTCTGGCGACGTACCCACCAGCAAAAACATAGCCGAACAGATACGAAGTGCTTCTTTACTGTGGTATTTGTAAGGTGGAGGTACTTCCAAAGACGAGCGGCTTATTCGAGTGGAATTTCCACTAAGCTCTACATTACGTGGAGGAAATTACGCACTCAGTGACTCTGCTCTACCTCCTTAACGTTGAATCGTTATCATTCATTCACATATTTATCAAAAAACATTAACTTTGTAAACTTCCATCTCGTCCATATCAAAAGTATATTTATTTATCACACCAAAGGATCCCCAACCTCCTCAACTCCAGATGCGTTCGCTCCCACACAGCTTGTGATTGACACCGCTCAGTCCGTCACGGGTCGCGGGTTCGATTCCGTCATTACTGGACGTGGAAATATTTTCACGGAGATGGAAGCTTCTTTTTTATTATTCGAAAAACGCTTCGGGAGACTTTGGAGTGTTCCCGCTGAATAAACACGATGTTATTCCGTTCACATCGAATTCAATATGGATTTTCCTTTCTTCAACTCTGACAGCTGTTTTTTGTACCTCATGTTTGTATTTATTATGAATTTTGTTTTGATTTTTATCAATCAGTGGTATATTATTTAATATGTATATCGCTTTTTTCCACAACCTTATGATTTATGGTTTGTTTATTTAAGAAATACATAATCTAGTTTTAAGCCCCAAAATGGCTTTGATCTGTAAAAATAAGGTATTTTATGGTTACGTGTTCTAATGACATATATCTACGAAACTGTATTACATCACATTAAAACGTCTTAATTAAACAAACCAACTAGATCCTTAACTATCCCAGTAGGCGTCACTAGTAATGTTTTCATTAAACCTCGAGCCTCCGAGGCCCGTTCGAAATTCAAAACGCAATCCGGATCGCGATACCGACTCCCAGAGTTCGGTAATTAACCAAGTTCGATTTCCGAATTTACGTTACCCGGTGTAATCGGCCCGTCATTGGATGGCGATAAGCGCCCGTCCGATTGGTAGATGGGCCGTAACTTCGTTCCGAACCAACTTCGGGATTTACGTCAGAACCGTTATGGATTTGACCCAATTTGTAGGGGCGATTGAAATTGGACGCGTTTTTTCTCTCTCTCGGATATTTGCACGACCATTTGTCCGGCGTAAGGTGTTCGGTGATTGATATTAGTTCCGGAGACGGTTCATTGTCTTCAATCCTCACGGGAGGGGCACGTTGATTGGGAAATGCAGTTAGCGCCGAACCTGTTTGTAAACAGAAAATTGCTTCCTCGAGAGTTGGAGGTCCGCTGTTTGAATGAAAAATAGCTTATTTGCTGAATTTGTTGCTTATTTTTTCTGTAGAGCGATTTGATAAAATAGATGTTGTTTTATAAGATAAAGGGATTTAGTAGGGGTTGTAATTTGGTCTAAGAATGTAAATTCTAACTACATATATTAATATATTTTTTCAAAGCTTGAAGTATTTACAAATATGATGCCTTTTGCCCTTAACTCGTTTACACGCCAAAACGCAATAGGCGTTATGATTCCTGTATACTATGGTATATAATTTTGAATCTAGACTTGTAAGTAGGTTGGTAGTTGATGCTTTGTCTTTATGTACCACAAAATAGACACGTCATTACGAGATGTATCGACTTAATCTTTTCTGGAATAAAGTCATTGAAGCGCAGCTACCAAAGTTCTCAAGATTACTGAAGCTACAAATACCTTAAAGAACCAGTAAGGTACTTCAAAGCCAACATTTACAAAACATAAAACAACTAAAATGGCCGCTAAAGGGACAATCAAACAATGAATGTTAATTTGATAGTCGACTGTCGTTTCGATTTTAATAATCATTAAAACTGGTCTGTTCGAGACAGCTCGGTTCAACTGGGACGCGTAAAATATCGGTGGCGAATGCTAAGCGCCTTTATTAATTCGACAACGCGGAGATGTGTCGATAAATGGATATGGCGGACGTTGTTATGCGGCTTAATTTCTTTACAAAAAGATCATTGACACAGTAGTAGACTGCAAGGCTTACTTCGACCATTGCAAATCACTGCCAAATAATATTAGAGCAATGATCAGGTGTCCAACTAATAAGAGGCAAGTCAACGTATGCCAGAAGATAGATACTTGAAAGAATTTGCATGGCACACGTCTGATATCTCAAACAATAACAAAACCCAGCAAACCGATCCGTCTAACATTTAATAAATATTCGTTTTATTTCAAAGTAATAACAAGGTAACATGAAATGATGTATCCATTATGAGTATGGAGCTCAATAGTCAGAAAGCCGGTGAATATACGCCCAAAATCGACTATTTGCTACTGAGTATCACAACAAACTGCTGATTACCAGATTAATTCCCACTGACTGCGGTGATAGCCGAATAACGAACCCAAAAGGCGCCAGACTGAATGTAAAAGGTAATATTTTAATTGGTCTCCACACTCATTTGTATGCGCGGTCCAATAAACGAACGCCTCTGAATTGATGCTGTTAATTTGAAATGTCTTGTCTAGACTGAAAGATGACAATTTGTGTATTTAAAACGAAACCTATGCCTCGGAACTTTGTGGAAAATAGATAAACTTATTGAATACTATACTTTACTATGCGTTTTTCGACGTTTCGATAGGGTCGATCATATTAAGCATGTATTATGGAAGTACGAAAAAGTGTTAAATATCGTATTATTCGATTCCAATACTTCAGATTCGCGATATTAAAAAAGTTTTTTACCTTTAGATACTTAAGACCACTCAAAATTAGAAAAGTTGCAAGATTTGTAAGATTAAACTTGGAAAAACCGCAAAAGTGACATAACGTATGACGACTCACTTGAGCACCCACTTGTGCATACCTTTCTGCGTACCTAGTGATCATAAGATTTGACCGCCATGGTCGGAAGACGATAAGACGGGTTGATGATGATTATAGATATTTAGGGTGAGACTCCACCAAACCGGAGTTGTTCCGTTAGTAGCCGATATCAATCGAATTTGAGCTAAAACCCTGTCGGCTGCTTACGACACATCTCATCTCCGCTCCGTTCGCACATCTCAACTGGTGGAGTCTCACCCGTATGCTGGTGATGATGACCCGCGCGGCAACCTACTAACACACAACAGCATATCAGAACACCAACCTGACGATCTCCCGCTGCGCCGCGTGCAGCTTGCCGGCGAGCCGCGCCGCGTCGGCCTCGGCGGCGCGCGCCCGCGCCTCCCAGTCGCCGCGCGCGCGACGCTCGCGCTCCGCATCGCTGCGAGCCGCTCCCTCACGCTGTAAGGAAGAGAAGACACTGTTAGGGAGAGGTAACAAGAAAGAAAGAGAAGACGCTGTCATGGAGAGTCTTCACGGTGCGGTGCGGTGGTGGCGCGGCGCCTGAGCGAAGTCGCTGCGGCGGCCTACTTACGAGAATTAACAATGTTATGCCACGCGGTGCGGTGCGATGTCGCTGCGGCATTTAGCATATAAAAATCAATGAAGGCAGACGGCACGTTCCGGCGCCAACCTGGTCTTTGATCCGCATACTGCGGTGCTCTTACCACAATGTGCAGCGCTGTACATGTGTAAAGCGCCGCACACCGTGTGGCCTCTCCTTTAAGTTCAACTATCTTAGACCGTTTTAATATTTGGGTGAGACTCCATCAATGCAGAGATGTGTGAAGCGGAGCGGAGATGGCCGCTTTTCACCTGTTATAAGCCCTAATAGTCCAGTAATTTTAGCAGTTTTGATCCACGATCTGTGGAATAATTCCTAGTGAGCTGAATTTTTGTATACATCTTTATTGTGATACTAGCGGCCGCCAGCGACTCCGTCCGCGTGGGTTACGATTTCCGCACACGGACAGTCTTACTAAAAATAGCTGAATAAAACAACGGTCTGTGCATGCAGTAAACTTGCTTGCACACTTTATGGAACTAATTAATTACTCAGGATTACTCAGGATAAAAATAAGAGTCAAATTACGTGACGGTAAATGCTCATCATTATCATTATTAACAATAATCTGGATAGCTTATACATTTGAGAAATCATCTGTTCACCGCGATTCAGATCCGCGGCCGCGCCTCTAGCGAGGTGCGCCATCTATCGGCACATTTTAGAACTAAATAGTTTGCTAGCACAATTTACATGATAAAATAAAGGAATATACAATAGCTTAAAGCCTACCTCGACAAATGGTAAGTGGACTATTCAACACAAAATGTTTTGTCAATTCGAACCAGTAGTTCCTGAGCGTAGCGCGTTCCAAACCAATTTGGATCTTGAGTTGCACGTGTTATTGTGAGTCAACCATAAAAGATAGACATATGCTGTTGGGGAATATTTTTTAGGCAATTTTATGTAGAATATTTCCGTCATACATGCTTTCTATGTGACTTTAACCATTAAGGCTGCACACGCGACTGAAGCTTAAGAAATGGAGTAAATTCTCCCGTTTTCCCCACATTTTCCTTCACTACGCTACTCCTGTTGATTGTAGCGCGATGAAAAGTATCCTATAATATGCCCAGGAGTATGAAGAATAATGGTACCAAGTTTCGTCAAAATCCGTCCAGTAGTTTTTGTTTCTATAAGGAACATACAGACAGACAGACAGACAGACAGACAGACAGACAAAAATTTTACTGATTGCATTTTTGGTATCAGTATCGATCACTAAACACCCCCTGATAGTTATTTTGGAAAAATATTTAATGTACAGAATTGACCTCTCTACAGATTTATTATAAGTATAGATAGATTGTAATGATGATGTGAAAAATCGACATTGATATCGTGCCGGCTAAAAAAGTTATAGGGGTCCAAACGTCACGAAAATCAGTTTTTCGCAAATATCTCGCGATCTATTGCTCAGAGGTCAATAATGGTTTCATAAAAGTTGTTCGTCGTAAAATTATCTACAAAAAAGGTCTTTTGCAATTTTCTGTAGATTTAACCGTTTTTGAAATAGAGACTAAAATGCACTCACATATGGTATTGTATACCGTACGCCGCATACCAAGGCATAAACCCTATTGTTTGTTTTTTCCCTTTTTTGTTTGTGTGTTTTTTGTTAGTATGATGTTCTACATATAGGAATATAAAGGACTTGTAATACTATTACATTAAGGAAAATAGGAATATCAGCTATAAAAAACTAAGTGGCAATTTTTTTTGTCACTTTATAACTCAAGAACGGGCTCTCCGATCCAAACCAAATTTTCAGGGTTTGTACAAACTATTTAGTAGATGTTTTATGTGAAGTTTGAACAAAATCGGTCGTTCTTTTTATACGTAGCGAAGCACGTACCGGGCCGCTAGTAATGATATGGATATGCTATGTCCAGTGACGTTTGGACCCCTATAACTTTTTTAGCCGGCACGATATCAATGTCGATTTTTCACATCTTCATCACAATATCATAATTAAGGCGTATACAAAAATTCAGCCCACTAGGATTTTTTCCGCAGATCGTGGATCAAAATTGCTAAAATTCACATTGCATATCTATATCATTACTAGCGGCCCGGTACGTGCTTCGCTACGTATAAAGCGAAGCGACCGATTTTGTTCAAAGTTCACATAAAACATATACTAAATAGTCTGTACAAACCCTGAAAATTTGGTTTGGATCGATGAGCCCGTTCTTGAGTTATAAAGTGATAAAAAAAATTGCCACTTAGTTTTTTATAGTTGATATTCCTATTTTCCTGACTGTACTAGTATTACAAGTCCTTTATGTTTCTATATGTAGATCATCATACTAACAAAAAACACACAAACGAAAAAGGGAAAAAAACAAACAATAGGGTTTATGCCTTGGTATGCGCCGTACGGTACACAATACCATATGTGAGTGCGTTCTAGTCTCTATTTCAAAAACGGTTAATTGTACAGAAAAATTCAAGAGACCTTTTTTGTAGACAATTTTACGACGAACAACATTTATGAAACCATTATTGACCTCTAAGCAATTGATCGCGAGATATTTGCGAAAAACTGATTTTCGTGACGTTTGGACCCCTATAACTTTTTTAGCCGGCACGATATCAATGTCGATTTTTCACATCATCATTACAATATCATAATAAAGGTGTATACAAAAATTCAACTCACTAGGAATTATTCCGCAGATAAAATCTAAAATTCCTGGACTATAATAGAGGCACCCGTTAGAGGGCAAGGCTCTACCAAAGCGGAGATTTGCTGGGCGGAGCGTTGTGTTGTAATTGTAAGCCAGTAGGATTTGACCTTAACAAGTGTCCATCTCAGCAATGAAATCATATTGGCTACTTAAGAAACATGGCACAAAAGCTACGAAGTTAATTTCGCATTAAATGAAGTAATTGGCTACACCTTAACATAATCAAACAAACCAACCTCCTATAGTAGCAAAACTCGTAAACAGAATCATGATCGAAATTGATCACCGCCGCCGTATCGTATCGACGAAGTTTAAAACGGAGCAAACTCTAACTATCGGAGTTGGGCCCATCCATCTTTCCGTAATGGCGGCAACAACTGAACTCAATGAGATGAAGATTGCCTTGAAGTTTCTGATACAATCGCGAACGTTTTATCAAATAAGATCTATTTTCGATAGCCTAGACTGGAGCGTAAATGTTTTTAGTTCTATGTATCTAAGTCATTCCGTGATCACGGCTGCAGAAAAGAAGCCGAAACGTCGAGTTTTCTTGTAATCATGAAGAATAAATTTAAACCGCGATTCTATCCGTTTAAAACTAGTTTTACTTTCTTTAATAATATGTATATGGTAAAGAAAAGATCTACGTAATAGCATTTTTTTATAGTATAATAAATAAATAATAAAAATTTCACAACATCACATATGTACATTGATCTGACTCCGTTTTAAGCTTAAGCACTTGTGTTTCAGACATCAGAATCAACAGTGGTATTACAAATATACTTAAATAGATACATACAACACCCAGACCAGGACAAACAGAAATGTTCATGCACACAAATGTTTGTCCTGTGCGGGAATCGAACCCGCGACCTCTTGCGTAATAGGCAACATCTTGACCATTACGCCAAGTGGGTCGTCAAATAGTGGGTAGATACTTATATTTTTAAAATACATAATTAAACATTTCCCGTTAAAATAGTCATTTTAATAATGATGTTCTTTCACCAAACTCAAGCACCGTAGTGCCGCCGATTTAAGAGATAATGCAGTAAGAGCAGTCAAGTTATTTCCGTCTTTCCGCTGCGTACGCTCTCGTTGACAGATGGCACGAAAGAAAATAGCTTGGACATAATTAAGCTCGCGACTAAATCACTTACTTCAACTTTCGTGTTTTACTATTTTGTTCTCTGTAGTGAATGGAATGGTAACCAAATATCGGAAGTTGCGCGTTTGATTCCTGGCTTGCATCTTTGTATGACTGCTTGTAGCCTCATAACATTTTATAGAAAGAACACTATGTCCATAACGTCATATAATATGCTTGGCCAAAGGCCCGCAATTATAAAAGTAAACCCGTAAAACGAAGATTTCATGACAAATACATGTAAATAATAACAAATCCCTTGGACTACCACTCCAATTGCTTAGCCCCAAACTAAACTCTAAGCATGTACTATGGATGCTAGGGAACGGATAGACATACAGTCCTATTTTATTTATCCAAATACACTTGCATTAAAAAAATCTCATTCAAATCTTAGACAAATGTTCTAGGAATTCGGACGCCATTTTCGACGAAGCGAAGAAACCTAGCGTAGTTGAGCCAAGAATCCAGGCCGAATGAGCGACGAGAAAGCCCAGACCGCATACTTCGTTCGGCATCGTTTGGGAATTCGTAGATTTTGGTCGCAATTTTGCCTGTCCGTGTCATCTGCTGTACTGAAAGTTGGAGTCTGTTTGATTTCGATATAACTACATACAACGAATGGATTTCGCTTATTTGATTTATATTTTTTCAAGTTAGTTCATTTCTTTAACCTAGAAACGAAGTATTGTCAACCCAGAATAATAAAATTAAGTTGGAAGTAATGGCATTTCAGTAATTTAAAGTTAAGGGAAAGTCTACTGGAAAAAGTCCTTCTTAATTCACACCAAACTATAACTTCTAGGTCCTTTACCTCACGCCCCCACATTTTGAACGAAGTACCTAGAGACAAATAACGAACATCCACGGCATAAACACTTGTACCGTACAAATAGCTCCCATTCGGAGGGTTATTCCGGAGACAGAAATAGCCGGCAACTAGGCGACTCGAAATATTTCTGTAAACGTCGAGACGCATTTACACGATATTAACATTACAGAGATGGTTTTAAACTGTCAATGGATGTAGTTCTGAATGTATATACATATAACTTGCGAGTGAATTAATACGAGTACTAGCGGCCGCGACCTCGTCCGCGTGGGTTTTGGTTCCCGGTCACATAGTCTTATATATAATAGCTTAAAGCCTTCCTCGACAGATAGAATGTTCGATACACTAAAATATTTTAACAATTCGAACCAAAAGTTCCAGAGATTAGCGCGTTCAAACAAACTTTTCAGCAATACAGTCGCCGAACAAACACCCTTCTCTTTCGAAAGATCTGTAAGTCTAAATTAAAACATTAACTTTAAACACTACACTAAACTAACTAAACACTGCCCTATTGACATCAATAACAATCTAAACAAGGTTAAATCTTCCCGGATTGATAGCATAACTATTGATTGATTCTTTTTTCATAAAATATTATTGCAAAGCCATGATCTTGCAAACAGATACCATCTTCAGTCGAATACCGAGGTACTACCAAAATATATCAAAATGAAAGCCCGAAGAGCCACAATTTAATTCGCCAAAGAGGAAGAGACAAGATCTTGTACTAATTAAAATTATTTACTTTCTTCACCCGCCTATGGGATGGTACCTCTATTTACCGGACTCGGGCCAAATGAACTGAAGCCAAGATACGGCCGAGACTAATTTTCAATTAAAACTTCATCAAACTTAAGCAAGGAACGAACTCGCTTGGTCCAAGTTGTAAGGTAATTTTACTTTAAACAATAAGTTTTTATTAGGAATGAGATGTTCCTTGCTCAACTTACTCTTAAGGACAAGTTTTCTAATCAAGGTATTTAAGGTGGACAAGTCCCACACAACTAGTGTAACCTCAGAATAATTATCATGTTTGTAACATAAGAGAAAGTACATTTCATTAAAAAATAATACTTAAAATAGTAAATGTTTTGAGGGACTTCACAATTCTTTAAAGTCTTTACATTCTTCATTGTTCTTCTACAGTGTTTCTCATTTATAAATAAAAAAATAAATAAAAGAAAACTGACCAAAGCTCGAAGTTTTATTTTTTATGTTATATGGAGGCAAACGAACAAGAGGGTACATGATATTAAGTGATCACCGCTACCCACGGACATCAACAACTGCGCAACGGCCAGCCACCAGCTACCAGCAGAAACATAGATTAAACATATTTAAACAATATCATATACATTCGGACTAAACAAAAACAATTATTTATCGATTCTGCAGTGTGGCATTAATTAGCTGGCAGTTTTTTTTCACCGCCTTCTTGTAATGAATCTATTAATTTAATTATTCTTGGACCAAGCCAAAGATAAGATCTTCGCTAAAGCAACTAAAATTGCAGGTAAGTTGCGAAAGTTTTGTTCGCTCTCCACTTCTTTGCTTTTGGGGCAGGACAAGTGTAGTAATTGTATTACACTGATAAGACACGACCAGCTGTCTTGCATATGACAAATTTTGTACTTTTCCCAATTATTCACTCAATTTATTTTGTTGATTTTCTCGGAAACTAGCGAATTAACAAAAAAATTTTACTAGACAAATTTATTACATTTTCACTAAACAATTCGCCCTTAAAATATTTGCAGTATATTTTGTTACACCTTATATAAGGGTTCCGTTTTTTTGCCATTTTGGCTACGGAACCCTAAAAAGCAAAGACTCGCCACATAATGCTTCCATACCAAGCACAATCCGTGGCATAACCTCAAAGTTCAACGAATTCTATGATTTCTAGCCTTCAATAGTAGCAACGAGAAAACACAAAACGCGTCAGCCCCATCGCGAAACCCGATACATTTCGTACTTTAATCCGAGGGCGATGTGCTTTATCATCGGATCGGATAAAAATCCAATTTCGCGTGCACTTGTGACGTCACAGTCGTCATAACGTCCGAGGCCCGTCCCTCGCACATGTTGCAGATCTCTCACTATCTGCGATTGTTGGATGTTGGATGGGATTTCATTTTTGTCTGGATGTGATTTTTGCGCGTTGTAGAGAGAATTGGAATTAGCGTGATGGCTCCAGTTGTAGTACTTGTAGCTGTGTATGGGACTGGTTCAATGCAGTAGTATATTCTTATCCTTGAGTTTATCCCGGTTGCATCCAGATTTGCCGCAGGGAAAGCAGAACTAGGAAAATCTCACAAAATAAAAGTGTTCACGACGAGATTTGTAACCACGATCGCCAAAATTTGGAAGCTAGAGCGCTGAACTCTCAAATTTTAGAGCTCCCGACGCTTGGATCATTGTCACACGATGGAATCAGAGGCAGATGGTAGTTATTAGATAAGTTTTTCGGATAAAATAAAAATCCAATTTCGCGTGGACTTAAGACGACTCTGCCGTCATATCGTCCCAGGCTAGTCCCTTCCACATGTTGCGATCTTTCACTATCTGCGACTGTTGGATGTGATTCGATGTTGGATTTTTGTTGGAGAGAGAATTGCAATTGAAATTAACGCGACTGCTGCAGTTGTAGCCGTGCATTCAACGAATTAAATATATATTTTGTTTATATATATTTTGTTTCGTCAGTATCTTAGTTCAGTTGGAGGAGTGAAACGTCTGGCGAAGAAAACACTTTAGATAGAAATATGTAGAACCCGTAAATAGCAAATAAACCCGTACATAGCAAATCTATAAGATCATTTGCGAAAAGTGTATTAAAGATATGTCAAGCACCAAGTATCACAGGAACCTTTTTCTCCTTAGTGCTGAAACACGAGTATGTATTCACTTATTTAATATTAAACATAATATATATCTATTTTTAAAATGTGTAATTGAGTTTTTACCCCGCAAATTTCCCGTAGCCCCATAAACGTCAGTTGCAGCGACTGACAGCGAGAGCCAGCTGTCAAGTTGACAGGTGGGAGGGACGTCAGCTTAACGTGAGAGGCTCTCAAAACAACCTGTTCCGAGTGCCTCCATCTTGTTCCTGCCCTGTCAGTTCGTTCCGGAACGGTATTTATGTATTAAGTGTCAAAACCAATACATTTAAGTCTTAAAAGGGTCAGAGAGCTAAATAGTATTGATTTGGTTAATCCTCCAATGTAAATAAACATCAGAGTTGCTGGACAACGTGCTTTGTGTTGCCTGCAACGAGTCTGTTTTCAAAGAAGCAGTTTTACTTTTCTACTTACAAGGCAATGTTTACTATCTCGACAAAATCAAATTCAGTTAAAATAACAGTTTGAAAGTCATATTATGGCGTCGTCGTCAAGCTACCATCATCTTCATAATCGGTTTTAGTAATATAAAGACATTTCAAAATTTCATAAAAGCGCATACTCCTATTAGGTTTTCCTAGTAACATGCTGTTAGAGACTGATTGATCGCCGGAAAAACGAGAATGAGAAGCTTCCGCATTTAATAGACTTGTTGCAGTAACTGCGTGGAATGCATGCTACATTCAGTGTGCAGTTTCATAGATATGGTTATGACACAATAACACTTTCACTATGCACATCCTTTCTCTTAATTCCTGGAGGGAAATTTTTACTACTCAAGTTAGGTAAGATGAAGCCAATCCCGTTTGAGAAATAAAGCAGGGAGTCCATACATCGATGCCTAAGGTCATCATTATCACCAAGAGCCTGTTGCAGATTAATTTTGCCGTACGCCTTATCCAGATGAGGGTTATACTGAAAGTTCCCTCGCTGGGATTTTCTTGTACAATTGAATATCTTCTACAACTACGTTATCGGTGTGGCAATATATTTTGTGATTAAAACGAATGATTAAGCTAATAAATTATTCTCTTGCATTATGCATCTTTATACGATAAGTGGCAGATATTACATTATTTACCGAGGCAAAGCTTGTTTTGCCAAAACTCGGCACCAACCATTTCTTTTTACATTCTGCAAAATCATCAGTTCCTTCAAAAGTAATATTTATTTTCATACATCAGGTAGGATATTAATGGAGTTAAACACGGCATAATGAGACGCAGCGATCAATCAACGTCAGCCCTCACTTGCTGACTTGACGTGATATTTTTAAACGTTTTCAGACGGTTTAAAAATACATTAATTTTCGGAGTTTCTTTGCCGCTTTGAAATATTGTTATGATGTTTGGAGAGAGTGGAAGATTTAAAATGTTATTTTTTTCTTTAATACTTATGGAGAAGAATATTGTAAATGAATGGTCTTGCAAACAATAATGGTTCATTTAAGCATTATGATGTCATTCAAACTTTGTCATGTTTGTATCTGGTACCCGTTTTAAACTTTCAACAAATATTGTATGGGATCTAAACATAAAAAAACAAATACTAATTGTTTAAAAGACGTACCTACGAAAAAAAATTACAAAAAGAATGACACGACTATCAACTTTTACAAACAAAATTGTGTTATTAAGACCACTTCAGTGTATGACCAAAACACCTATCAGGTGTAAGTATGACACAACGGTATCTTTTTGACACAACCGTAGGGGACATCACTGTCAAGTCCCCCACAAACTGTCAAAGCAACTGTCGAATGTTCCCGAAAAAAAACAAACACGATAATTCGTCGGCAAACATTGTTTTATTGACAGCTCCCTGTACTTAGCAAAAGAATTCGACAAACGTCAAAAAAGCAGCAGAAAAAACTAAATTTTAACCAAACTGAACTTTAATGCGACTCCTTAAGAGCTATTTGTCAAACTATGTTGTTGGGTGGATCAACTTTTTAACCGACAAAACGAGCGTAAAATTTCGGCATGTTTCAAAAAAAATTTTTTTCTTATTTGTCCATTTTATTTACTCAGAACTGTGTCAAATATATCTGAGATACGGCTTCCTAATCGAGCAGCGAACTTTTCAAACTACTTCTTATTGAAAAACTCAAATGTTTAAATCTTGACCCATAGTTTTGTCACCGGAGTTACCCAAAGTTATAACGCTGCAATTCTTGAATAAATAGACACTTCCATATTTTTTTAAGTGGATTTATTCTGTCATGCGAAATCAAATAGTTTGGTATACAGCATTTGTATATAGTTTTAGTATATGGGCACTAAAATATGATATATATGTATGCTGAGTTACTAACGAGTCATACATGTTGTAAATTTTCTCTGTTATTCATTAAAAACTTAAAATAAAATCACAGTTTTCTCTGAAATTAAAGTAAATAACCTTATTTTATGGTAAACCTAAAATAATCATACAAATGAAATCAAACACACATTGTTACCTTCCAAAAACGGCTTACAAATTTAGGGACAAATAGTAACTCCTGAGACATTTTTGGTAACTCAAGAGACAAGAGACAAGGACAATCTATATACTTCTGAACATAATTACACTCGCAAGCAACCTAATCGACTCAAGCCCAACCTCTGCTTTCAAACATAGTTCTAAGTAAAAGTATGCAACATTTGAATAGAAAGGATATGTCATTTAATAGCTTAAAACTTCAGTTTTTATGAGATATCATCATTAATAATAACAATGTATACTTTTTTGATATCGGTGTCTGAACTTGAATGAGGGAAAATGGGATTTTGGGTAAAGGTGTTGAGTTCAGAATTGACACAACTAGAACATGTTTTTTTCGTAGGGATTATAAAAATTATTGGTCCAGTATTTAATACTGACTAGCCCTAAGTACAGCCCGTAATCGGTTCTTCATCGACCTTGTTTATTTATTGAAGATGTCTTGACGGATACCTCCCCATTCCCCAAAAAAAAAATGCCTTCAACTCTTCTAGACTAGATTGGGCTGAATTTCTTTTTCGTACCCTGCGTTTGAGCTCGTCCCATAAATTCTCGATGAGATTTAGGTCTGGACCTAGCGCATGCCATTCCATGGTGTGAAAATCGACTTTTTTGAAGGAATTGCTGCGGAATGCACGCTTTGTGGCATAGAGCTTTGTCTTGCATTAGGAGAGGCCTATGGCCAGCAGTTGACTGCGACAGGCTGATGATAATGATGATGTAAGGATGAAGTCTTCGCCAGCAAATCCTGCGTAGGGCACAACATGTTCCAGGAAAATATTTGTGATGTGCCCCTCAGCTTCTTGTCCTCCTCGGCCTCCTCCAGGCACGAAAACGAGCTCGGTTTTATCCTCCAACGGGATACTAGCCCACATCATGCCAGAACCGCCACCAAAGGGAATGGTTTCTGCGAAACAGCATTGGGAAATTCACTCTCCCGGACGCCTGTAAAAACTCGAGTTGAGATGCTCTCGACCAAACTGTAACCGAGCTTGCCGGTGGCCTGCAATCGATTTGTGGCCTGTTGCTGGCTTTTTTGGAGTCAGGTTGGCTTCCTTTAGACGTCTTCTTACCGTCTACTCGCTGACAGCTACACCTTGAACATGTCTCAGCTCACCTGCACGTCCACACCCGTAAGGTGCCGATTTCGCAGGGTGGTAGAAACAATGAACCGGTCGTCTCGTTCAGAAGTACCCCGGTGGCGGCTGGTTCTTAGCCTCAAAATAATGATCCAGTCTCTTTATATTGCTTGTATACTCGGGATACAGTAGACTGACTAAAGAAAAGCTGTGAACCGAATACTCGCTGTCTGAGTCCTTGTTGCAAAAAGGTAACAACTTGAGCGGCTTATTGAGGTGTGTTATGCATGTTTTCCACCATGGATACCGCCATTAGCAAGTTTACAATCTGAAAGTAGTTTTGATTATGACAGTATGTCTATGAAAATCGCATAATGTCTAAAGCGTTACCTAAATTGTCTTTGGAGTTACCACTTTGGTAACACAGTATACAGGCAACTCAACAGACATTTTTTACGTAATGGATTGTAAATTAAAATTTACTAATATGGCGAAAGTTTTGAATTGACCCATAGCAAATCAGCCTTAAGGACCTTCAAAATCTGATGAAGAAATTAAAAAACATTTACCCGTTCATCGAAATAATCCAGTAACTCTGCCGACACTGAATAAATACACGCGCACTCCTCTAGAGTTTGCTGCGGACTGGCAGCGCAACGGCAGGAATCAAAGGCTCGCCGCCGCGCGTGCAAGGAATAACATCGTATCCCCGTTCTTTACTAGAAATTTGTGACGTATTGCATAATTTTGTTTACGTTTTTTCGCGGTCACTCAGTATACACCACAAAATGAGATGAATTAGGGACAGAGCTTTAAAGCCTTTATTTCTATAAAATTAAAACCAATTTTTATATTTAACATAGTAAGAACTAAACCTTGTTTCATTTATAAGCAATATATAAGCAGACTTAAGAATGTTCCAAGGAAAAAAACTCTTAAATTAGCAATTACACATAGCCACCTCGATCAAGGGACAGCTAAAATTTGTATGGAAAGCTATGTCTTATGCAAAGTCGTATACTGAGTTACCATAGTTTTTACGTTTACTTCTTCGTTTTATCTAGATATCATATGTTTTTTATTAAGGTTAATGAGCTGTTAATTGAATAAAACATAGAATTAATTCCAATATTGTCTGAATTTAGTCGTTTTCGAATGCGATGTCGTCGGGACAAACTTATGTCGGTTAAAAAGTTGATCCACCCTGTTATCTGAGTTTACTTAGGCGTTTCGTATTAAAACGACCCTAGCTGTAGAGCAGGGGTGAGCTCTCGAATAAATAGTGTCACCAAATATTTGTCCAATATTGCAAATCAGTAGTACAGTTTGCATGTTGTGTTGACAGTACCCACGGCTGCCTATGTTTAACACTAGTCAAACTCCCCTTGTTTAGACTGACGATGGTGTTTAGAGTTTAGAATATTGGTAGGTATAGCACAAGCTATGCTCGGTACGAGTAGGTCTAACAATGCTTTGTAAGACATTCGAAAATTCTGTTTGTTGCGTTATCTAGCAATAAAAGAAACGAATTAAATTAAAACCCATTGTTGAATGCGGTCTTTATTCAAGCATTTTTACTTGTAAGGGTGGGTAGTCATCATCATCATGGTACTCATTTATATCTAACTAGCGGCCGCCCGCGACTCCGTCCGCGTGGATTTCGATTTCCAATATCCTATGTGTTATTCTGATGTATAAGCTATATGTGGTAAAGTTTCATTCAAATCCATTCAGTAGTTTTTACGTGAAAGAGTAACAAACATCCATACATCCATACATCCATACATCCACACATACAAACTTTCGCCTTTATAATAGTAGTAGGATAAAAATCCTTTCATCGAACGAAAAAGACACAACTTTTAAATATTATGTACAAAAAAATCAATAACATTATTCTTCTCACGAAAGTTGCATTTTAAATAGGTACCTACAGATTCTGAATGAAGTCATACATGCGCATAATTAAATAAGCCATCATCGTCTGTATCCTAAATGAAAACGGTCATCTCATCTCGGACCTTGAGAACGGACCCTAATTTTAACCGTCCCCTTTTCCATATTCAAAAAACTCCCACACATGACGTCACAATGCAAACAATCGCTCGCGATTGGACGAAACGACGACACGTGACCGGCACGCGCCGACTCTTTTACCGCCAAATTAGATAGAGGGCGCTTATTCGCCGTTCGATATTAGGCGAATTCGACATAGAATATTAGCACTTTGATGAATTTGCATATTTTTTCTACTTCAGTGGTGATTGGAAGTAATGGATAGGAACAATAAATTTGCATTTGATTGCAAAAATAGTGCAGCTCAGTTGATAATCTTGTCTCATTCTGACTCACAAGTTTTGATAGAAAAGGCATATACTATTTTTATAGACACGGGAAGGAAACAGCTAAATATCTTGCCTCAAGACTCTAATAGAATAGTAATAAAAGAAAGGAAATATGTAGGTCAGAAAACCAAATAATTTGTCTTGTTAATGGCATGTGTTTGAAAGCCTCGAGTAAACAACATCTCGATAAATCCCAAAATCAATTACTGATTTAGCTCTAAGAGCACCAGCTGTCCAAATTGAACTAATAACGATCACTGCCCATTATCCTCAGACCAGACCACCCCAAAAATGACTCATCTCGACCCCTCGAATACCACCTTATTATATGCAGCTTACAGTGATTCCCTCGCAAGGATTACAGATATAAATAATTCAATAAACAATTACTGCAATATACAAACTTATATGCAATTTTTATTCCCAAAGACATAAAGACCAAATTGACATGAGGTGTCACTCAGGGTGCAAACCTGAGACCCCTAGTTTGTAATCTTCTTACAGTAATCCAATATTGGAATTACTTCAGTGGAATGCCACGCAGTGACGAAAATAAGTATGGATTTTAGGGTACGGAAGAAAAAACATTTTAGGTTCAAGTTACAGGACGGTTTTTTTATAATAGCAAGGGGGATAGTTGTGTAAGTTGTTTGAAGAATTAAAAAGAAAACAATTTTATTAAATATTTACTTGCTAAATAAGTCAACCGGATGTTTTTTGTAGTAAAAAAAGTCGTTGAATTACATATTCTTATGTGTTGATTCGGGACTACTATGTGTTGTACACAAAAGGAATAATGTACTCTAACACGCTACGAGGCTAACTGTAGAAGCATCCACTTATGTCTTTAACAAAGGTACCAAAGTTTTAATTCTGGCATTAAAGTTGAAACTTCTTGGTTTCTAACTGAGATAATATCCGTGCATTCTAAACAGTTGCTAAGACAAAAAACAAGCCACCAGCATGCGACATAGTAGTCAGTTCTTGCTCAAACATTCCAAGTTTCATCAGGAAAATGTTTTAACTCTGCAAATAGGCGTGAAAAAATAAGGAAAGTTATTTCTCAATAGCAACAAGAGTTCAGTCGTTAAAAATCCAATCAAAACTGCTTACCATTCTTAATTGGACTTACTTCAATGACTCCAACAATTTTTGCTAACAAGTAATGGAAAATATCAGTCGAATATTCCACTGCAAGGCAAAGGGGTCCATTATTTCAAAGTAAGTTAACGTTACATGCATGGGTTTTGGCTAACTTATCAAGGTAGCCAAGGTAGCAAATGCGTCTTCGGAAACACCTACAGATTTTCTTCCTAACCCAGGAATCGCACTAAAGACTTCAAGACCCTAAGTGCGAAGGCGTTTGATTACCGACTCAAACCACTAGGCCATCAAGCCGTTACTCACAAGGCACCAAAATTCATTCCACTAATCAATCGTCGATTGCGTCAAAATCATCAAACGGGCATATGGAATATCCACAGATTCGGCACAATCCTTTGCGCCTCTGTAGATGTACGTAACCAAGGTCCAATTTATCCGGGAACAGACCGCACGCTCCCTTTGACCCTTGATTGAATAGACGAAGGACTAATTATCGTGGAATTTGAGCCGACGGACCGTAAGGATTGATGGAATTGGAGATGTATCGATGTTTTTACAAATTGTTTTGTTTTTCTTAAAAAGAGTTTGTTGGTAATGAAATACAAGATTTAAGATACAAAGAATACCTACGTGGGAAAATACTATACAAGACATTTAACTAAGAAAGATTGCTTCGTGTTATTACACTCGTACTGCAAACTTGTTGTTGAAAATTATAAATACAACCTAATTCAAAATAATTAATCATCAATAAATAAATTATGTGAAAATATAGTTTTAGTTTATTTTTATCGGGACATACTGTTAGGATCCTACGATAATTCTAAAATCGGACAAGATTATTGTCAATGCATTTAAATCACGGGCATTCTATCCAAAAATAAATCCCCATCGATATTGTTTTACGCGCCCCCCATCACTACTTTGGCACGCGTTTTCTAAAGGTCTCCCAAACGGGATTAATTTGTAAAGGATACCTTCAGGAGATGCCGCGATGCCGGACGATTAATTTAATGAAAATTTTCCCCATATTTGATTTGGATGATCCTCATAACTTCGGGCTTGTGGTCAGCTTTATTTAATTCTGATTCCTGAATGATTACGTGTTTGGTTTCAATTAAATGGATTTAGGAAGAGAATTTCAGAAATTGGGCAAAAACTGGTCTATTATGTTTGTTAGATTTATTTTTATGACTGAAGTCAGATATAAAAAAAAAATTGTAGTAAAATAATTAACTACATTGAAATGTTTCTATAAAAAGTTAAAACATTCATATACAACGGTAGGTTATTGTTAAACATAATATTGGTACCTATAAAGCAATAATATCAATATATTCAATAGACGCTTTGTCTTCACAAGCAAAGCAATTGCAATTTATTCTCATTTACTACCAAGACCTAATTAAATAACATTTCTAGTTGACCAAAACAAAACTAACAATAGCCTATTATAACAATGACAACTAATCAAAAACAAAATCCTTCCCATTCTAACTTCACACGACAACAAAGCGACGGCCATTTTTCAATTCCTCCTCGAGGACCCTAAACAGCCAGCTCAGTATTTACCAACGCCTTATTAAAAAGTACAAGTAAGCCGGGCAACGGAGTTTTTCCAACCGGGAGAGCTTTAAGTCCCCAAACATCATTTATTCACGAGACGCTTGACGAACTAAATCCTGTACAAGTTGAATACCGGAGGAGAATAACTGGAGACTTTGAGAGGATAGAGAAACACTATTTGGTGGAGGTCTTAAATGTTGGGAAGAAGCGGGAAGAAAGATAAAATATCCGTATTAAAGGAACAACGTAGGCATTTTATAAGCCACAACTTGATGCGATGTCAAGTCGTACATGTGAGGAGATGAGCTAGAAAAACTTAGTTCTTATTTAATAACTAGCGGCCCACCCCGGCTTTGCACGGGTAAAAATGGAACTAAATATAGTATTTGGTAGACTTAAAAAATGTAGCTCTCTAATGAAGAGAGATTTTTGGAAATCGGTCTGTTAGTTTTTGAGTTTATTCGTTACATACGAAAACTCAAATCTGTCTTCTTTTTAGTATTATTAAAGATATTTAGGCACAATTAAAGCACCAAAACTGTACAAATTGTATTAACATTAAACAGAAGTAAAGCTGTAATGAAGATGTACAAGTGATCTAGTTTCCACAAAATTACCAAACCTTTATATTATGTATATCTAACATTAGGAAGTCGCAGAAAAAGAAATTAGGTAAGTCGTCGTATTTTTTTATTATTTCGTACTTATGTTATTTCGTTATACTTGTCAAATAGACTTACCTACTTGAAAAACCCCATAAAGTTTCACGTTTTGTACAAAAGGATTTTTTATATTCATTAAAATGTTAACAGATAAATAATTAAAACGAATTCGCTGCAAGTGAAACCGCGGCCCAAAGTTCGCTAGTCCAGAGGGTTATAATCCCTAAGGAGACTGCACAGCCGAAGGTTCCGTCCATAACAATAAATTTGGCAAATATTAATGCTTGCATAATGCAGTTTTCGTGTTGCGAGACTGAAGTAGCTTCTCAATGTTTACTTTAGGTCTTTCTGCGATGTCGACTTCACTTTTGTTAAGTAAATATTACTATACAAATACGTTTTTATTAAAACTGGCTCTTGTGTGCTGTGAAGTTTCTGCTACTTATATTTTCTCGTTTAAATTTAATGGAGTCTTTGGGAAATTGTGGTGGTTATGTGACTTTTATATGGCGCGGAAAGCTAGTAACTAACAATTAAGGTATTTGAAATCATAGTCTTGAAGTCTTGAAGATCATATAAGCATACCGTTAAGAAACACAAAGTACGAGTAGTAAGTAAACCCAGTTTCATTCATTCATTCATTGATATCAGCATGTATGAAAACTTATTTTTTCCATTATACTTACAAACCCTATAGTCGTCTGCCCCTACAAAAATTGGTCTGGTCTGGGACTTTGGCCTTTAACAGCAAACTGCTTTAATCTTCGTTACAAAGTCAGGCGAGACGCAAGATACTTACATAGAAGATAATGCCAAACGTGCCAGAGATATCTCTTTTATTTCCTAACATGTGTGCAGAAAACGCCAATGATTTCAAACGTTATTTTCTCAAAGTACAGGGCAAAAGCCTCCAGCATTTGAAATTATTTTATCAGTACCAAGACGACGCTTGCTAAATGCGGTTTGGTGATCGCAAACCCTAATTTTGTTCAGAATAACCGACGCAAATTTTTCTCGAAAAATTCGAGCCCAGTATCTTTATCATGGCTCGGTTTTTGAACTACCAG
This sequence comes from Nomophila noctuella, assembly GCA_958496325.1. Taxonomy (NCBI): domain Eukaryota; kingdom Metazoa; phylum Arthropoda; class Insecta; order Lepidoptera; family Crambidae; genus Nomophila; species Nomophila noctuella. Next base: position 15,269,642 of record OY292484.1, read on the forward strand.
ACCAACTAGACGTTTATTTTCTCAAAAACAGAGCTAATCGGGCCCAACCTTAATCCTGCAGCATTCGCATGATTAATGCTCACAATTTATCGGTTCGTACGTTATTAGAAGGCATTCGTACCGGAAACCAAAGGCAATTCCAACCCTTTTATCTGGCGCGGTGCACGATCAAAATCCGTATAAATCTTCGCACCACCACTGGGGTGACCACGGCAGTGCTGGACAGCCATAAAACTGTCGACGATATATCTATCGGTGACAGCAAGACGGATAGCTGAATCTGTTTTAATATATAAATAATGGATTACGTTAGTTCATATTACGGTTGATAGAACAATCGCCAATGCTGCTGGATCTTTTTTATACAAATAAAGGAGATTGCTCAAAAAAAAGCCAGGGACGACAGAAACTGCTTATGTCCGTTTTGATAGGGGTTTATATAGACATTAAATATAATTATGTATAATGGGAGAATCTCTTAATGACAAAAAGCTTTTCCAGTGTATCACTTGTCATGGGACGACAGAAAAAGTATCAGTATCATTGAACACCCGAGCCAATTCCCCAAAAGCTCTCTCTTTTTCGCCAAAATTTTAACATCACTCAAAACTTCCATTAAAATAGCAAACCGATTGTCACGGAATAATAGAACAACATTAACTGACATCGCAGAACCGGCTATTATTTTCCTTTTTAATAAAATGGAAATGTAATAAGACACTTGACAAGAGAAAAGTGAGCGAAACGAAGCAATTTGGCAACTTGTGCACGTTCCGCGGCTCTTGTTCAGATGATATTCTCCTGTTTATGGAATTGTTCAGTTAATGATATTTTTAAAGGACCTTTGTAGACGGCAGTTTCCAAGTATTTTTAATGTTGCAGAAGAACAAAGCAGACGTCCTTTTTGAGGCAGTGATAGAGTTTATTCTTCACTTTAAATAAGAAACTGAACATCTATTTTATTATATTGCGAAGACGCAATATTAGCGTAAATATTTAAGTTTTACATTGAAATTTTCTTTATGGTATAGACGGGGTATGTGTATACACATTATGTGTGTACCTACTCTCATGTATTTGTACACAAATGTGTCTTTGTAGATTAAGGGTTTTAGGTGTTTGCTACATTTATAATATACCAACATTGCTGTACTAGTCTATTTTTCAACCTTTATGATGATGATAATTAGCAAATGGAGAATATTTTAAAATACGTTAAATTCTATTTGAAGTAAATAGATAACTGTTGTTAATTAAAAACCAATGCAACGTCATTCGCAATGACACCGGCTCTTTATTTTCACTGACAACAGCCAACACAAATGAAATAAATCCCAACAGCGCTGTTTCCATTCCGAAAAAATCCAGTAAAAAAATAAAATGCTTTTTATCCAAAAATCCAGTGAAATACGAAGCATGCGTGTTAAAAGCAGACAGATACAAATCAACGGGCGAATCACTGCATTCGGGCAATGAATAGCAGAATAAATGACTTCCGCGACAGATTGTTTCAATAATTTTCACGTAAACAGTTCAAACCGACAGTTGTGGAGTATTGATTTCCACTACCCTCGGTAATTTTGTGGCGCAAAGTAGAGAATTCAGCGGGGAATAGTTAGCCGTTGGGAATAATTGATATGCTTTCGACAACGAACATGTATGATGAAGATATGTTTTTTTACATTTATTGATCAATATTTTTATGTCATTTTCTCATACAAAGTTACTAAATCGTTCGAAATCGTTTCTCAAAGCAAACTTACAATTTATTATAACAAGCATAAAAAAATATATTATTTACTTTTATGAATTTATTTATTATATTCAGAAACTATTATAGTCTCGTACAATCCAAAAATAAAAAAACAATATATTTTAGTTCAATATAATGTAGGGACTCTTACATATTGTGAACTCCAAAACAAGTGAAGCTTACTTCAATATTGTCACAAGCGGTACAAAAATGTTGAAATGAATGTCAACGTAACGTCATAGTATCAGCATATTAATGTCCCACTGTATCGTAGGCCTCCATCATTTGAAATCATGTTTTCGTTACAAAGATGGGTTTTGGCGTAATCACCACGTTTGAACGTTTACGTAACGTCATATATACAAAATCCGCTGCCATGCCACCATTTGTACCACACACATCGGCACCCCACTAAAACAAGGGTGGATTTGCAGAATTAAATAAAAAGCGCACCTTGCCGGACACAGAAATGGCGTCAACTCTATTGGATTTTTTGTCACAACGCTTTTTCCCTAATAGTATTATTCGTTTTTATTCGAGAATATTGTCCAACTTACGGAAGGGAGGGAAGATTTCGGATTTCATGTGCTATTTGATGGTGATGGACGCATTTGACCGCTCCGATTTGACGATATCATCGGAAAGTTTTAAAAGGTTAGCTAAAAAAATTCTGATGATTCGTTGAGAAAAGGAATGTGCTGCATTTTGCAGCGTAAGTAAGTGAGGGCTAATCCTAACAAAATTACAACTATATTTGTTACTGATCTAGTATTGGAGATGTGTTAGACTGTGGATAGATTTTTGATTAAATAAAAATTTCGCTTGTTCCTTATCTTATGGATAAATATTACCAAAAAAGCAAAGACGGATGTTTCTGAATAAGTCGTAAAACCAAATACCAACTGCAAATGGTTTTGTAACTAAATGTGACACTTTGTAATAAGATACTCAAAATCTATGCCTAGCGAACTAAACTACTCGTTAATGACAACGAAGACAAAAAATATTAAAGAAAGTGCTCCAATCAAAGTTTGCAATAATGCAAAGCCCACTTCAAATAAATAACCTTTTCCTCTCGTTAAACAATCCATTAAAATAAACTCCCATTTAAAAGATGCACGGTATTGGTCTGTCAACAACGTTGCCTGCAACAAAACGCGCAACAAAACGACAATTGCATTACATCGGCAAGCAAGTTGCGGAATCAGCACTTTATTTTGCAGGGAACGAGCAATGAATCTATCAAATAAATCAATATTTGCCGCGATGGGCGATGGTGTAGTAAAATAATGTTAGCAGTGAGGCAAGTTGAATGGTTGTTATTTTGTGCAATATGAGAAGAGTAATTTAATTTGTTTTGTTTTAAATATATAAATTTATACATTAGTAATATTATTTATTTTATAAATACATCAGTAGCTAAATCGCTTTGATTTCCAGCTGTAAAGCTATACAAATTGGATCATACGCATATTTTTATGTAGTTTCAAAGTGACTTTATTTTCGCCGGTGGATTGGTTTTTAGATAGTTGTTTAATTTACAAATATTTTTATAGGGGCTTATATTATTCAGTAGTCGATTGTTCAGTTCTTATGACATTCGTCATCTAACTAAATAGAATATTTTGTTTGTAAAATGTTTTGTTGGTGAAATTAACTTAAGTTAGAATAACCAATATGAACTTCACTCTCATATTTTCTACTGTGGCTTCGCCCGGGCAATGCATTCCGACCACTGCGCCCTTATGCATGATGCATCACGGTCACCGGTCATGGGGAAGGATATTTCCATTAACTTTCGCCACTTTGATTCAACAGTTTCCACCGTCATCAATATTTTATTGAGATACAGTGAAAACATATATGAAGTTCTAGTGCAGTTTTTGAAGCGAAGATCTGAAGAAGCGAAATGTGAAGTTGTTTAACTGTAGTCATCAAAGCGAAGATCAAACTACCTCTGTGGTGTTGTGGTTAGAGCGTTGAACTTATCATCCTAGCGCTTCTCCCAGTTGCATCCTGGGAGCCCAAGGTACGCTACGAATATGATCCTAGATTCACAAGCCAGGTTTATGACATTAGGAAACCAGACCATTTCGATTCTGCATCTTAGCCGGGAGCAACGGCTAAGCGTACATTCTGAAGCACGGAATCATTATTATTTTCAGACAATCAGGTGATTCAAGCCTGCAACGTCCTTACCAAACAGAGAAAACCTACACAAAAAAAGGTGTTCGTTCATCATCGCTCTAACGACTACACTAAGGAGGCAGTTCCTTGCAGAACTCTAGTATCACAACAATCAATAATTAACAAAAGTAAAACAACCTATCTCAATTCCACAATGTTGCAAAACAACAGACCGACCATCCCTAATCCGAACGTGACGTCACAGACAGCCCGTGACGTTTTATTGGACGCGCGAGGCTTTGATCTCGCCGCCGCACGTTTTCTATTACCAATTAGACGCGGCAAGCAATTACATGGATACAAATCAGCTCAAAAATAGACCGTATTACTTCTGCTTAAGACCTATGTATGTATCAGTTTGATTAAACGATGATAAGATAAAAACTCGTTCCAAAATAAACCTTATAACGTCCGCCTAAGACCTAAGTGTCTTGCATTGCTCGGGACTGTACAGGGCTGTCAATCTTGTCAATATTATGGTATTATGGACCCTTTTGTATTGATCACGCTTTATTAAACATGTATGTAATGGAATAGCGGAAGTTTTGAAATAAATTAAATTACATTTATCATGTATCATCATATTAAAATTTAAAGTGAGTTTTGCATAAAGATTGTGTTTCAAATAAAATATTAGTTTTATATCATAATATTATTCAGCCTACAGTACAGTTAAAAATACAATCGCCACTATAATGTAACATCAGCAACAAATAAATAAATTAGTATAGTTGTCTCTATTTATGTATTTTATAGTAAAATGTATGCCTGCGTAGCGTAGCTAAAACAATCACCCAAAAGTACACACCAATCCTCCGTAAAAGGACATTAATACGTTGACGCACGTTTTAAACTCAGTAAAAAGCTTTCAGTTAGCTAAAAAAGTTACGTTAAAACTAATGGCAGTGCGGCATATGCACTCCATTCTCCGGCCTCAACACGATCGAGTTACGTCCAAAATAAGATGCACTATACACACCTCTGGAATCTAGTTGGAAGTTTAACATATTTTTGTTAGAGACTGTATTTTGGATGGATGTTTTATTTTTCGAAACAATGGAAATGATTAATTAAGTATTTTATTTATGGAGTCAGAAAATACATACATGTATTGATCATTGAGACATCTGTACAAATCAGAAATGTTTCAGAGATGCATTTGTGAATCGTCAATCATCGTTACCGAATGGTTAGGCGGTGGGATTCTACCAATGAAGTTATGTTTAAATGCTTCATTTGAAACCTTTTAATAAACTAAGAGTTTGTCGTTTCCATTGTCAACATTTTTATAATTTTATTTTTCACTGTCAAAGTTGAAATTGAGAACATTAAAGAACATATTCCTTACACTGATTTGAAAAACAACAAGATCAAATTTTAGATCGATTTAAAAACAGAATCACACTCACGCAACCCACTAGCTCCCTGTTCCACCAGGAACAGCTAATCTCAACAGATTAGAATCAGAATTTATCCAGTCCGTACCACGGATATTGAATTCTGTCGCTCATTGCGGCCGGCGCCGCTGTTTTAACTTGTTTAGGGTGAGACTCCACCAAAGCTAAGATGTGTGTTGTGTCCTAGTAGCCTTTAGGATTTCAAACTGTGATTCACGTGATGTGGCCAAAATCCTTTTGGCTGCTAACGACATATCTCCGCTCCACAGTACACATCTTATCTTTGGGTGGAGTCTCTCTCAACCTTATGCTGTAACTTGAGACTCTACTTTTCTTTGGAAAGAAAACAAGGCCCAATTTAAATCCTTTAAAGAAATTAGAATCACAACTTCCCTCTAGAAATTGCCTATCTCCAAAGATAAGAATCAGAAGTCGTCCAGAACGGAGTCGCATATATCGAGTTACGACGGATATTGAATTCCGTCGCTCATTCCGGATGTCACGGGATCCGCGATTGCGGCCGGCCGGCGCCGCGGTTTTATTTTGGTTATGCTGTAACTTGGGACACTATTTCTTTAAGAGATATCAAGGCCCAATTTAAGTCCTTATAAGAAATAATAAAATCACTTCTTCCGTCTAGAAATTGCCTATCTCCAAAGATAAGAATCAGAAGTCGTCCAGAACAGAGTCGCATGTATCGAGTTACGACGGATATTGAATTCCGTCGCTCATTCCGGATGTCACGGGATCCGCGATTGCGGCCGGCCGGCGCCGCGGTTTTTATCTTGTTTATGTTGTAACTTGGGACTCAACTATTTTTCTTGGCTCCATAAAGTGCTCACATATTTGCCGTTAGCCGTTCGAGTTTCCTGTTTTGTATGGTGGAGATGGAAAAGTTGATAACGCTGGGAAAAATGAAGTTACTTATGGTTTGGATTTGACGGGAGAAGAAGATAAAAAAAATTGTGATCAGAAACGAGTCTGATTTTGGACTGATAAAAGTAAATATTATATAGATGCTATCAAGAAAATTGCAATTATTTGATAAGAAATAAGTGATTCTTCTGTGAGATGAATATTTGATACAGGATACAGTGTTGGAGTGTCCCAAAGAAACTCAATAACTGAACATTAAAGTGAGCAAGGTTCGCCCATATTTTGCAGAGTCAATATGATTCAACTACATAAGAAAGACAAAATCCTTAAAAAATATTAATCATGTAGACAATATTGATGCTTATCAATCCAGATAAAAGATTAACATCGCACCGACATCATCTATGTCAATCAAAACTTTGCTCCCAGTCGCCACGCGTGAAAATCTCTCACATCACTCTCGATGACAAATCATCGGCGTCACTCGACAATCGACTCGAATGATGTATCGATGCATCTGATGCTCGATGACGATGCAATCACGCAAATTGCCAGAAGTGCAGTGATGAATGATTCCAGTACGTGATAGGTTTTGCGTTGGGGAGATAATTTTGTTTTGGTTGACGTCTGTCCCCCGTGGGGTGAAATTTAATTAGGCAAATTTCGCCGTCATAAGTGTTTCAGTTGGAAACTTTCGAATTTTGTCGATTGGTTTTGGTGATGGGATAAAAAATCTGTTAGGATTTGCATAACCGAATTGAAACAAACTTTTTATTATTAATCTGTATCCCTCGATGACAGCTTAGGGTAAAATAGCTGAGACGGTGTATTTGGTTCCTGTCCTCGGAGTGATTTTACTTACGATTTTTATTTTACACAGCTAAAATCCTTTCCGTCAATATTAATACTAACTGAATGCGATATAAGTACAAGATTCTTAAGGCTTGGAAAACAAAGGAGCACACAATATTTTGCCCCATTGCGCGACGCTTCCCTAAGCCGTCTCATGAAATGACTATTACTTGTGGCTTACTGTAAGAAGATTGTCAAGTAACATTAACAAATTTAAAACAATCTACACTTACTTCTATCTCTATATCATTTCAGGGATGATCATAAGTACCTAGTTCTTATTCCAATCCCATCTGGCTGCAAAACTAAATAAACTTAATCGTAGAAAAGGCTATAAACCTACAGATATAAAAACATCGTGGCCTCCCCTATTACAGGCAATAACTTAGCTCGACTTTAACGACTGCGCTTAATCGCATAATGTTAAACATTGCAAGATGCATACAACCACGATATCATAGGATATACTGCAGTTATGTCAACAATACCATAAAGGAATTGTTAATGATGAAACATTACAATGGGTTATAGTCGTCGTTGGAGAAATGTAATATACAATTAATGATAGTTGTTAGCGGTCTGATTTGCGTTGACGGAAATTGTATAATATTACAGCAATACCTATTCTGGCATAACAATTCAAATTTAATTCTGGTCTGAGTATCCTATTCCATGTATTATGTACGTGTTTAATTGTGTGAAATCTATTTACTATATTTGGAGCTAGATTTAGGAGATTCGTACATATAAATAAATAGACTTTAAAGCCAGTACAGTGTTAGAAGATTTTGTTAGTTTCTTATGTAAACTCTTTTACACTTTTAACATTGTTCATAATAATTTACTAACAACACAGTAACACATAAATAAATTTGGGTGGAAACCAACCAAAATGGTCCTTCGTGCTTGTCATACCAAATCACATTAAAGCAGACTGCAATGGAAGCCTTTGAAATACATGAATATATTAAATCCGATGCCTGCATAAATAAACTCATATATCGAATATAACGTAACGTTTCAATTTGGAACGCTCCAATTTTTTAAAGTTTTTAACCCTCCACTACGCGCGGGATATTAAAATTACACACATACCGACCGAATCGGTAATCCCGGACAGATATAAATCCCGGTTTTATTGCGCGAATTTCCGCTTTGCTGATACATAAGCCATTAAAAGGAGAGTTATCCCGGCCCGCCTGTAAATCAGTGTTATTTGTCGGGATACACTTTTTTTTCTGCCTCTGGATTGCTTATGAAATGATAAATGGCGGTATTTTAATGACATGTTTTGGCAGGAGACGTTAACACTTTTATTTACGAAACTGGGGTTTACTGCGCGTAAAATTGGTGAAGTAAAAGATGGAAACATTCGAGTAGGTTAGGCAAGAATAAATAAGTAAGATTATTGATTGTGTCAGCCGACACAGGCAGAATAGTAAAACGAGTTATTCCTCCTTGAATCTCAACTTCTCAAGTAGTCATAAAAAAAATTCATACAAATCATTTGTTCTAGTAATAAGAAAAAATAAACACTTCAAACGAATCTATAGTTTAGGATTCTAAAAAGGATGAACATACACACATTACCAATAAAACAAATGAAAGCTAAGAGCATTAATCTCTCTCTCTCTCTGTTTCAAAATGCACAAGTAGATAAAGACATTAGGCATCTATAAAAACTAATGCAACAACTGCAGTAACAAGACATAAGCAAACCAAAATCAACTCTGCCTGCATAAACACAAAACACAATTTAGAGTAAATGCCAAAACAATACTAACATGATTAACACCGGACACCCTGGTCTTGTTCAATTTAGATAGGTTGGTGCCCATCCGTAGCCATTAATGCCACTCCTCCCCAACTGCTATTCGATATTGAACTCTATTCTTATACGCATAGGTCGGAATCAGTTCTATCACAAACGTTTGGTCGAATATTTGGCACAAGTTTTTTAAGGGCACGTACACAGTCACAGCACAGATTAAGTCTTATTATAAGTTTGTAAACACAGTTTTTTGTTTAAGTCTTTTATAAGAAACACTTTTGGTTAACAGTCTGTTTGTGGAAGAGCTGAAATGAAGAAAAGACAGGTTAAATACTTTTAAGTTGTATATGTAACCATTAAAATAAGGCATTTATAGGAAACAAAACTCCACTGAACAAAATTTAGTAAACAAAACCAGACGAAAACAAAACGAAACAAAAGAAATAGGCCAACAAAAACAGGTCTTACGAAATCGTCCCAAAAACGAGCAAACAAGAGGTTGCTTTCATTCAAGCCCACATCCCACGTTTGGGCGTGGGCGGACCGCTTTATGAATCAATGCATTTGTATCAATGAATTCACTTTTACTAAGCCAACGGGATGGCGGAGTAAAGCTTTAATCTCGGCTAAAGATTTACTACAGTTCAGAAAACCGTCTTAAAGGGAACTTGCTCGGTCGTCTGAATAACATCGGTTTGTGGTTTGTAAAGTATTGAAATAAAAGCTCCTAGGATGCGCATTCTAAGCGTTCTCTTTCAAACATAATTTTGCAAGGTCAAGAAGCGAAAACTTTATTTTAATATTCTATATAAGGTTTTATTTGTTTTCAGTTTTCTTTTTAACGACTATATACAAAAGAGATTACTCATGTTCAACAGATCAAAATATCGCGATAACTATGAAATATGAATGATTATGTTAACGGCCATTTGAGTAAGCTTTATAAACTGTGCATTCATAGACATCCACCATAAATCGTCTGACATAGACGTAGAGGCCCGATTGATTGATTAACTGTCGAAAGCATTATTTTATTTTAAATACATAGCCACAATCTCTTACTAAAAACTAACCATACCTTTTATACACTTATTATTTTTAATTCCTACTTTAGTAATTGCGTATCGTTAGCGGGATCAGTATTACATACCCCAATCTGCATGTCTATCTGTTTGTAAACTGGGGTGGGTGTAAAACCAGTGAGTCACGATTGCAGTGTTTGCCCGTATGGGTTAGTTGGAGACGGTAGTTTAGAAAGGGGTCGTCGTAATAAAAAAAAATTGTTCAAAAAAATTCGTTCCTACTTGAGCAGATGAAAAAAAAAAACCTAAAAATGTTACTGACTGCTCAAAATTATGGCCAACTTACTTTTCTTCTTTGTTGGGCGATAATTTGAAAATGGTAAGTTAAAATTAGTATCTAACCGGCCGAAACGGTTTCTCATAGAATAGACATTACAAATATCCATTACCTACTTTCTAAACAAAAAAATATCAATCAAAAATATAATACTAAAATGATACGCTGAATTCGTTAACGTAGTACGAGTAAATAATTCTAATTTTGACAAAAGTCTGGCAAAATGTAATTTGCCACTTTAGTATTGATAAAGATCGTTATTTAGTATCAACTATCTTTCGATCGCATGTAAATAACTCCATTCTTATTTATGTTATTACAAGTCTTTACGAGCAGTTCATAATTCAATTTATGTGCCTACATGATCAGACATCTGTTTTGGACCTCATTCGAATTTCAACTCTACCAAATAGGAATAAGATTAAAAATTGAGCTGTTGTGACACACGCACATTGTGATGAAAAGTATGGCTATTCATAAATGCAGTGCGATTAGGATCGATATTTGGTTAGTTTTAAATACGACAGAGGGTTGTAGCCCTCCTCTCATATACATACACAGACATGTCAGTAACAATACAAGAGTATGAGCTCTTGTATAGTATAGAGATTATTCTCAACTCGATGTACAAAATGTATAATACGTAAATGTAAAGATAATAATTTATTTAGTGTCGATAAATAATCATACTGACTGCAACATTCATTTAATTATTCGATAGTTTAAATAAACCATACCTCAGTTGATGTTACAACCATTTTTTTTCTTTATTTTAATAACACAACTTAGTTGGGACTTGACAAAATACCGAAACCACATCACTATTTAACGAATACAATCTGTTGTTCGAATTACCTAAATGTTATGTTTAGCATACAACTGGAAGCCTGAAACCTCCGACCACCGTTCAAGCTAAAATCTTATTGGAATACAATATACCTACTACTCTGGCCCAACAAACCTCGGAAGTAGTTTTTTCAAGGTCTTACGTGTAATAATGAATTGTATTGTTGAATCGATATTCGGATTTCATATTCTGAGGAGATTTCATAAGCGACTGAAGAAATAAAAATAACAAACACAAATAAAAACAAAATCGCGTTACGTAATCAAAATAAATATGAAAGGTCACCTTAAAAAATTGATATAAAATAATTTTTACTCCTTGTTATCGGTCCGTTCACGTAAAAACCACACGCGATTTGATAAATAGAAACACGTGACGTTAGAAATCACAGTTTTCACTATCGGATACACTGGCGTTTTTCGTGAAAACTATTTAGATAAAAACTTAGGCTGTCTTAGTTCGATGTATTTGTCACTGGCACTAAAAAGTTCGCGTTCGATTTTCGAATGTTCAAATTGTCCGAACGCGTTCCGCGATCCCACGAGCGTATTTTCCAACAAGCGACGCGTCCTTCCCAATCGGAGGCCGACCCCATACTGGCTACTCCCGGAGTTCTCGCTCACTCCCTTATTTCGGCTGAGGGCGCAACTTATTTGGCCTCTTTGTTGTGTCCCTAAGAGGGGTAAATTATTACGGTTTTGCGATAACATAATAGAATGGTGCACTAAATAATCGAAAGGATAACGCTTTTTACTGGCCGTTTAAATATTGAATTTCCTCGCCAATAACTCAAATGGTCAGAAAATATAGTTGAATTAAATGGGTTTTATTTTGGCGTGATTTTATTCGGAGGTAGCTAGCGGTTGCGTAATGTCTCTTTTACGTAACTAGCAGTGCATGTGGCTTTGTTCGCGTTCGGATGTGGACTTTTTATGCAATTTTCAGTTGCCAGACTGCATACAATCCGTCTCATGGTGAGCTGCCTCTGTGGCCTATTTTAACGAGGGACAGTTAATGAAAGCGTCGCTCAATGAATTTGCTGCTACACTGTAAGCTCTTCTAATCTGCTGGACCTTTATTTCCAGCATAATAGCGATGTCATAGGTATTGTGCGAACAGGTCTTAAAACCTAAATGGAATTCTACGTCAAGATAGATTGATCAATCTTTTTTTTATGTTAGAGCGAGGGTCATCATGGGGACCCTCTTGTTCGTTTCCCTGATGACCTACCAGTCATAACTAGTCGTTCCATAACAATTCCCATCTTCTTAGTGAGCTTCCACCATGATCCAGGATTTTGCAACTTCAGTTATTACGTAAGAGCGACTGCCCATACACTTTTCATCCATTGACAGAAGGAACCAAGTATTTTAAAAGATAATTATAATTAATAGAATTCGCTTTTTATGTTTTAAATTTCAATTCAAAAACAGTGACGCGACGGAAAAAAGAAAAGAGCGAAACATAATATCTCAGAACAAAAATATATCCAAATATATTTTATATACGCACACACGCAAATTTGTCTTGGGTGGGATTTGAACCCGCGACCTTTGGCGCATAGGGCAAGGTCACCTAAAGCGCTGCACCGCGGGGCATATTACCTAATGTTCGCGACAGGCGCATAAATCCATTAAGCTTTCCAGACACATGCAATTTCACATCTATGTATGTATACTTCTATAATAATAAAACAAAGCTGAAGAGTTTGTTTGTTTGAACGCGCTAATCTCAGAAAATACTGGTCCGAATTAAAAAAATGTTTGTGTGTTAGATATTCCATTAGTTGAAGAAGGTTTTATTAATATCGCGTTTAGTCCCGTTGTAATGTTATAATGTTAAATAATTATAATGCAACGCGAAAGTTTAAAGTTATAGGTTTTATTAAGTTTTTACAACGAGACGACGGAACTTGGAGGAGAAGGAAGAATGAGGAGTTGGAGGAGCTGGTGGCCGAACCCAACATAATTGGCGAAGTGAAGGCCCAGAGACTTTGGTGGATCGGCCATGTCGAGAGAATGCCAGAGGACCGTGCTGTGAAGCGAGCATACGTGGGACGGCCGTGCGGCCGACGCCCTGTCGGACGTCCTAGATACCGCTGGAGCGACGAAGTGGCGAAGGATCTGCGCGAACTCCAGGCCGACAACTGGCAGGAGGTGGTGCAGGACAGATCGAGGTGGCGACGTCTGCTATTAGAGGCCAAGACTCACTTTGGGTCGCTGCGCCATCGCAGTAAGTAAGTAAGTAAGTTTTATTAAGTTTTAGTAGGTATAGCACTTTGTGTGAAGAAACCAAATTCCACCCGGACGGAGTTGCGGGCTGCCGCTAGTTTATGATATTAACACTTCGATGATCTAGTGGTTACCTACCGGGACGTGGTCTCGAGGTCCTGAGTTAGACTCCCGGGTTTTTGATTACCAATCTGCTTTTGACAAGCGTGTTGATTAAGCCAAACCAAACCCATGCTTGTAACGAAACCATGATTTCAAATTATTGAATGAAACAGTTATGAATAGGTCGAAATTAAATACGAGCAGTAATTCCACATAATGGAATATGGATGTGCTGAAACTTAATATTATCAGGAGTTCCATATAAAATGTCGTTCATTTTGATAAAATCTCTGCTCAGTTAGAATTCTCTGGAAGCAGACTCGAATATTCGCTTTGACAAGGAACGGTATGAGAGTGTTGCATAATAGAGTTTCGTTTTCACGGTGAAACTCTGCTGCATTGAAAATGGCGGCGAAATCCTCACATTCACACTCTTATACATACGTATATATGAAGATAGTACACAAGAGATGACGGCTGATAGGAGTGAGTGGAAGCAGAAGATATGTTGCGCCAACCCCGCCTAGTGTGGGATAAGGGCAGGTGGATGATGATGATTACAGTAGGTACACAAGTGGGAAGATTTTTTTTTACCATTCTTAGCTTATTGTGATAATAAATTATCCATACATCTACTAATACTAATCTAATAAAGCTGAAGAGTTTGTTTGTTTGAACGTGCCAATCTCAGGAACATCTGGTTCGATTTGATAAAATATTTTTGTCTTGGATGATCTATTAGGCAAAGAAGGCTTTAAACCTATGTATGCGGAAACCGAAATCCACGCGAACAGAGTTCCGGGCGGCCGCTAGTAGTATAATACAAAGCCGATTTCTACAGTCTGTTCCTATCTATGCTTAAATCATTAAATCTACGCAGCCGATTTCCATGCGGTATTTTCATCAGATAGAGTGATTCAAGAGGGAGGTTTATGTGTATAATTCATGCAACTTCTTTAGTATACTTAAGCACCAGACTTGAATACTATTATCATCTGAAGAGTTTGTTTGTTTTTTTTAACGGGCTACTAAAGTAATGGGCAAAAAAAATTGTTAATTAAGGCAAATAGAGTTGTTTCAAAACTTATTTAGTCCTAAGGCCACTTAAGTTTAGTTAAGTTTTAAGACAACTTTAGTATAGTTTAATTTGAAGGAAACTTTTTGGTGTTTAAGTTTGAAAGTAGGCTAGTACACCAGAGGTCGCGTGTTTCAGTGTTACATAACTAAAACTTCTGAAAGTATCAGTAGGTTAGGTGTAAATAATAAATGAGTTTTTTCGTTCAAGTAAATTATACCCGAATGAAAGTGTAATTAGGGGAATCGGAAATCTTTTAGTCTAAAAATAGAAATAATAACACGGATTGATCGAAACCTTCTAATTAAATATGTAATTTAGGAATCCTTTATATTAATATGTACCTTCCTGTTCATGTTATATAAAATTATCTTTCGTTAATTAATTTTACAAAATTTCATATTTTTGTTACTTACCAATGTTGATTGACTTGTAAGAAAGTGATATGGTGATGGTAATACATACCTGTAAAGAATAAAAACAAATCATTATTACGTATCTTCATTAAATTTATCATTATTTAAATAAAAACTGCTTCGAGAATTTCATTCATCTTTTTTTTCTTCCTCATCCCTTTGAAGAAACAACAATTATTATTATACGTGTGTATCTCAAAATCATTCTTATTTTCCATAGCAAAAGCAATGGCAAACTGCCCAGATTAATATATTCCGTTTCACATAACATTTTTGGCATCAACCAAAATGTAAATAATATTTTGTTTACCCATAGTTAATAAACTAAGGTCTTTGCCCTCACTAATTTCTTGGGCTCTCCGCCAAAATATACACAACAAATAATTTATATTATACTAGCGGCCGCCCGCGACTCCGTCCGCGTGGATTTATTTTTTTCGAAATAAAAAGTAGCCTATGTTCTGTCTCAGGGTCTAAAGATTGTCTGTACCAAATTTCATCAAAATCGGTTGCGAGGTTTAAGCGGGAAAGCGTAACAGACAGACAGACAGACAGACAGACAGAGTTACTTTCGCATTTATAATATTAGTTGTGACTATAGTATCCTTGAGATTACATCATCGTGTTTTCACGACAATCGATGAATGAAAGGGTAAAGACATCGAGTTAATTCGTTAGATCTATATGTACTCGCCATACAACCTGCTCTGAAATTGGCACTAAAATATGAAGAGACGGTCGCTTCTTGACGACCCGCTTGGTGTAATGGTCAAGATGTTGCCTATTACGCAAGAGGTCGCGGGTTCGATCCCCGCACAGGACAAACATTTGTGTGCATGAACATGTCTGTTTGTCCTGGTCTGTATATGTATCTGTATCTATTTAAGTATATTTGTAATACCACTGTTGATTCTGATGTCTGTAACACAAGTGCTTTAGCTACTTAACACGGGGTCAGATCAATGTATGTGATGTTGTGAAATATTTATTTTTATTTTATTTTATTCTTATCTGAGTGACAGTATATTGGCGGTGGACTAAACGCCCAACAAAATTATGCCACAGTTTTCTGATATCGGTGCATAATTAACTATTTAAGCCTGTACTTACCATAGTCCATTTCAGCTGAGATATGATATCGGTGACACGTGTATTTATACAAAACTAAACTTTATTGCAAGGCTATAAGCTCTACGAGGTGGTGGTGGTTTTTGATTTTCCGTAGGGTCTTATTACTTTCGAATAGTGCCAATTTTATTTCATCACAATCATTTTAGCTGAAATGGACTATCGATGATATCATCATGTTATCACGACAATCCATGAATGAAAGGGTAAAAGATTTAACAGCTGCGTGCGGAACGCTCAAACAAACGGACAGAAATAGATTTGTTATAAGTCGAGTGTGGGACCCCCGCGTCGGTCCAACACTGGGCCTTCCTATCGTAAAGACATCTGTTTGTAAAAATAAATGGGACATTTGGTAATCACGTTTTTATTTGTCAAGTCTTTTGTCGTAATGTGTGAGATTTTCTATGAAGTGTTAGGGAAGCTTCCTTTGTGATGTAATTAGAGAACCTCGTTAACTGTGAGATTGGGTTTCACATTAGGAGTAGCCTAATTATTTCCTGGAAATCATCTTTGATATGCTTGTTAAGTTACGAATTATACAGCTGAGTAACTTTGATATTTTTAAGCAATTAATTACATATGTCACAGCTAAGCGGTCTTTGAGATTCATGTGAATTCTAGAGCCAATAAGGTTTAAAGAAACACTATGTTTTGAATAACAACGAAACCAAAGTTAGTAATGCAATGCAAAAGTCTAAAATATGAAACCCAAGTTACTTGCAAATGGAGAACGAAGAAAAGAGGACTAAGCGATACAGCCTGTTCTTTGCCCGTTAAAAATATTCTAATTAATTACAATATAGCTATAGATTTTTTTTCCTACGAAATATAAAAGACTTTCGTTGAAAATCTCACTTATATACTTATATTTTTATGTATATCTTCCTGTTTCAGTGATGTGTTCAAATGTTCCAAATATCGACATTTCAATCACAAAGACGTTCCCCATACGGGTGCTAAGATTCGTTCCCTACAAATGGAACGTATGTACGCAGCCATCGCTGCTGGCACAGTCTTGGCACAAAAACAGTATGTCACCTCAAAAGAAGTATGTTGAATAAGGATAAACACTTGTAGAATTACAATTCATAATGGTGAATAATTTAAGGTATTTCACACAGAGAATATCGTCTTCGTTGTCTTGAATCACTTAGTCTTTAATCATGATCATCAACATCGGCATATCGCAATCCACTGCTGGACATAGGCCTCTCCTAGGGCTCTCCACTCGTCTATTTATCATCAGCCTGTTATATAATAGTGTACTACAGGAAGGACTTAGGCCACCCATATAGGTTATGACCTTAGTCACCACCACAGAACAGATTCATGGTAATTATGTATTTTCTGTGATTCGCAATCCAGCAATGGTCTGTAATGTGGCTGATGAAGATAATAATGATGCCACGGAGCGTATAAAGTCACCTTACTGTATTCGCACGTACTGTGCATCGAACTCGCGATCTAAAGGCGCCGCGCTCATTACAGACGGCAGTAAACCGGCGATCCATCAGCGTCTGACTTACTGCCCGGAGCTGCAACGACGCCGGGGAATTGAGGCTTCCCATTGTTGTAGGCTTTGGGCCATTCCTCATCTTATTGACGATAGAGTAGTTGACTGGCTTTGGAATATTTTATTTATAAAGGAAAATTGCAAAAGAGCACTTTCCTTTAAGTAAGTAATTAAATTTTTGGGTCAAAAATAAACTGAAAAAGAAGTACCCACATAAAATTTGCAAGTTTTATTAATAGTCATAAAATAGTAAGTACCCTCTATGAACATCAATTTCCACGGTGAAATAACGTACTTTTAAGAACCTTTGCATGCATAAATAGATGGTACGTCGATCAAACCTCAGATTTCGCATAATCGTTCCAAACTAATTCCTTATCATTAAATCGAACACATCTTTGTAATCAAACATGATATCAAATTATGGAGACCTTTGCAGTGGGACATAAAAAGGCTGATACTTTTACATCGCGCCGTTCAATAACAATAGAAACATTACGAAGATTTAGTATTGGAACAATATAAACAATGAAAAAAAGCATTTTATGGATTGTAACTTTCAGACTTCTACTTAGGACATACGATAAAGTCTAAGTCCAGTAATTTCACTCGGAGGCAATGACCCTCAAGAACTGTTTCGCGTGATGGAACAGATCATCGCCGTCTGCACGATAACTATTCAATGCTTCAGGTTTCAGCTGTAAAACCGTGAACATATGGCAAGGGATAGGTACATTAGTAACAATGAAATGGAAGAAGACCATTGGAATTGTATATGGTATCCATGATAACTTATAATAAAGGTGAAGATTGCGTTTGTTTGTTTATTTGAACGCGATAATATCAAGAACTTCTGGTGAGAATTTCAAAATTGTTTTTGTGTTAGTTCATTTGACGTGGGGAGATTTAAACCATAGTATGCACTATGTGTGCAGAGTCGCCAGCGGCTGCTAGTATACCAAGTAAACTTTACTTGACATACGAGCTTTACTTAGTTAAGTAAGTAAGTAAAAGTCTATTAATGTTCCACTGCTGGGTGCAACAATGGGTATTAGTTTTTGACACTCTTGTCAAATGCGGATTTTTGATCAAAAAACCCAAGCGCTGTTCATAAATCGGCAAAATTGACTTAATGTCGAACTCTGAACCACGAAACCACGTCCATTATCTATCCACTAGATAAAACATAGGTTTTTTAGACAATTTAAATGAAAACAACAACTTTCTAAACACAAAACAAACGACAGACTACAAGAAACAATTACTACTATTCCAGAAAAGCAAAAGAATGACAAAGAAGGTACAAATTTAGACGGAACCCGCGTCCCCTTTAATTAAACACAGTATGAAACGAAAACGGTGTGTAATGTGAAGTGGGTTCAATTTACCATGTCACATCGGGTTGACGGGCCGTCATCTCGACGTGACGGTACCATGGGTTTGAATATAACTAGGGAAAATAAAATATTTTGTACATTAAAGTATGGTGTTAGAGTACTTTGAGTGAGACAGAAAGCAATATTGCTAAAGCATATCGACTTAGGTACAATATTATTTAAAGC
This sequence comes from Nomophila noctuella, assembly GCA_958496325.1. Lineage (NCBI taxonomy): Eukaryota > Metazoa > Arthropoda > Insecta > Lepidoptera > Crambidae > Nomophila > Nomophila noctuella. The sequence continues at coordinate 15,288,714 of OY292484.1, forward strand.
TCTAAGTTGTAAAGTGGACTGAACGTTGTGTGACTAAAATCTGTATTCTAAATTTTTCAAACTATTTTTTCTATGCATTTCATCTTTTCATGCTTGGTTGGATCCAAAGCACAAGATCTCACTTAGTGTAGGCACTAACTATGCGGAAAAAACGCCTCCGAATTTATACGGCTGAATTAACGTTCCGTCGTGTTCATGATATGACGGACTTTTAAATGAGAGATGCCGAAATTACGTCGAGTAACTATGTATATAAAATGCATTGCCGCCAAACTTCGGACGCCTAATTTCTACACTAAGTTAATTCTAATCTCTTATCTTTATTAAGTAGCCTTAATGTTAACTGTCAGCCCGACCTTATACAATACCTAGCCTACACACCTTCATACAGTCAACTCATCAGCAACTCGATCTTTCCTACAAAAGACAAGACCCCTTTCCTCCCATCGAGAACTATTGGTACCACCGCAGGCTTCGTATAACCACGCGGTATATCTGTCCGAATGTGACACTCGCATGTTTGAGGGAAACGCTAGAAATAAGCGTCGCGAGATATTCAGTAACACGAGACGACGTGGCAAGATGGGGCCTGAAGCGCGCCTTATTGATCTCCGTAATTAGGAGTTGTTAGGGTGAATACTTCTATACAAATTAATACAATATCATGTGTGTATTGAACTTCTTAATGTAGCCTATGCCGTACGAAAATGTTTTTTTATTTATTATCTAGAGAAGTTACATCTCAATTCATCATTCGATAAGTAAATAATATAAAATCGGGACTTGGCCCGAGCACTGCCGTGCCCCCACATAATAAAAAAACCGGCCAAGAGCGTGTCGGACACGCCCATGAAAGGGTTCCGTAGCTAAAAGATGGCCCGACCGCTTAAGACACCATTTAGTAAGAGCAACTGCACGTCATAAGTTGGTCGAGTTGTATAAAAATAACTATGTATGATACAGAGTTCACTATAGTTTTCGTTGAAAGTGCTTACTTGGAGGTATACAGGACATTTTTTTCAGAATTATTGTAATAGTATTTCAAAAGTTAAGGGGGGGGGGACGCTCTAATTTTAACTTTGTATTAATATATCTCGTGACTGGGGTGTTTGATCCACATGGTTTCAAGGCAAGTTTTATTGTATTTAAAAATACCTTTTTAACGATACCCCACACGATGGGGTAAGTCGATTTTTTTTTTTCGAATTTACTTTTCGCTGTATGGGAGGGGGGGTAAAAATAATTATTTTTCGATTATTTTAAAAACCAATTCTTGAATTATTACTATACATCTCTTCACCAATTTTCGTGGCAATCGGTTCAGAAACGGCGGAGAACGAGCCAGGACAGACAGACAGACAGACAGACAGACAGACAGACAGACATGACGAAACTATAAGGGTTCCGTTTTTTGCCATTTGGCTACGGAACCCTAAAAAGGCTGGTGGGGCCGCCACAGCTCAGTTGGGGAGGGTATGGAGGTTTTAAAGACAGGCAACGCATTTGCGACCTTTGAACGTTGTTGATGACCATGGGCAGCGGTGATGACCATCATCACCACGCTAAAATATTCATGCTGTTTTTAATAAATATATCATTTAAAACGAAGGTTAATAAAACAAATATTTTCATACAAGATAGTAAAGAGGAATACAGATAATTTCCATGAGACGCCAGGGGTCTCTCTCTAGTCTACAGTCTACACCACCTGGTCAAGATAAATTGGTATTTATCTTCTATCTTCTATATCTATAAAACTCAAAGGTGACTGACTGATTGCTGACTGACTGACTGATTACATAATAATACCCTCCGGCCGTATTCGGCCATGGCGGCCGATCTTATGATCAGCCAGGTACGCAGGATATATTATAGTGCACAAGTGAGTGCGCAAGCACAGGTGCACTCCCTATTCCTTCACTCTCATAATTCGGTGGGACAGCAATCTGACACGACCGTAGAGAGATCAGGCGCAGGACCAACGGCTTAACGTGCCTTCCGAAGCACGGAGGAGCTCGAGATGAAATTTTTCGGTCACCCATCCGATGACTGGCATCTGCGAACGTTGCTTAACTTTAGCAACCGCAGGCCGAGTGCGCTAACCACTGCGCCATCGAGCTCCTCAACTGACTGATTACATAGTGATCTATCAACGCACAGCCCAAACCACTGGACGAATCGGGCTGAAATTTGGTATGCAGGTAGATGTTATGACGTAGGCATCCGCTAAGAAAGGATTTTGATTAATTTAAACCCCAAGGGGATAAAAAAGGGGATGAACGGTAGTATGAAACTTTGTCAATTTTAAACCTATCGGGCTGATATTTTGCATACATAAAGCTTCTATGACGTAGACATCGCCTCAGCAATCATATTTATAAATTCTAACCCCCAAGGGGGTAAAATAGGGGATGAACGTTAGTATGTAACTTGTGTCAATTTTTAACCGATTGGGCTGAGACTTTGCTTTCATAAAGCTACTATGACGTAGGCATCACCTAATCAATGGGATTGATAAATTCCAACCCCAAGGGGGTAAAATAGGGGATGAACGGGAGTACAAAACATTGTCATTTTAACCGATCAGGCTGAGACTTTGCAGTCATAAAGCTACTATGACGTAGGCATCGCTTAAGAAAATATATTGATAAATTCCAACCCCCAAAGGGGGACAAATAGGGGATGAAAATTAGAACGGAACTTTGTCATTTTTTTACCGATCGGGCTGAGACTTTGCATTCATAAAGATAATGTGTCGTAAGCATCCCGTTTTAAAGATTATTTGAAAATTCCACCCCTAGCGGGAAAAATAGGTGATAAAGTAACCGAAATCCACGCGGACGAAGTCGCGGGCGCCCGCTAGTATTTCATATGAAAAATATAGTGTATATTTATTATGTCCAGACTTCATATAGCTACAATAATTTCTCCTCGTAAATTTTCTAGTACGTAGGTGCAGCCTCCCCAATAAATATTTAGTACGTATATTTTTATTTCGCAGTAACGGTGCGGCGAAATATTTACAATACCATTGGAATTCACTGGAAGTGAAAATGGTCGCAGTAATGAAACTAAATGAGATTAAAGTGAAAAATATGCTTTTGATCTTTTTTTATTTATTGTGCTAATTTGAATAGTTTGTTTAAAAAAAAATATGTATTTCATTACAAGTCTGATAAAATTTGTTTTAAAATATAATGTGGGTACAACATACATATACATTTTTTTACTAGATTGATGGTTCAACTTAAAAACTTATTGTATTTCGATTTGGTGTAATGGTTTACCATTAAATTTTATGTACCTGCTATCTGTAACACAAGTGCTTAACTCAACTAACCACTGTCAGATCAACGTCAACAATATAGTAAATATATTGTCATATTATATTAATCATATTGTAATTACTATATTGTTGTGGTAGGATCTACGACATTAAAAAAGATAAAGGAGTATTGAGCGTAGCCAGCGAACAAGGAGAAATTCGTCAGATCTTCTAACGGTTTCGGTAGCTTAGTGGTCAGAGTGCTTGCCCGCATTGCAAGATGTGCTGGGTTCGATTCTCGCCTGAGCAACCTAAGATCTGATGATTTTTTCTTTGTTTACAATTTTTTTAATGTAATATTTACTAGTTATTATTGTAAGTGACTTTCGTTCGTGTTACCACTAGTAGGTCCCATTCCAACTGGACATTAGGAGGTCTCGATAACAAATCACCTGCTTCGTAGTTTTCACCTCAAGGGAGCGTGGAGGAATCTCAGCCGTTTCCACAATGGTGGAGCTTTGTTTATCAGACGATATAAAATCATCATTATGAGTTCAAAAGAAAAGGAGATGAGAAATACTCGTACTACAATGTATGTATCATCATTACAAGTAACTACTTATATAGGAGTTAAGAAATACTGAAACATATAATATAATTAGAAGCAATGACGTGCTTATAAGTTATTGCTCGTGATTTTTTAGTGTAATTATGTAGGTCCTGCCTACAAAACTAACGGCTTCGAAAAGCCTGCTAGGGGCAAATGTGTGTAATGAATAATGGCATTTGCACTCGAGTGATAGATGTAAATCAAAGTATTTAAGTATGTCCATCCGTAACCCAGCTTCCAAAGTCCAAGATTCGAGCTTAGTTTGATAATTTATATCTCGTGTGAGATTCAGTGTTTATAATATCTTCCCTTTTAATTAGAGAGAACTCACATAAGACTCTTCCGGAGAATGCTGGCTATAGTACACAATATTTGGATGTAGTTTTAAAAACAAATACTGCAAACACCACATAAAACATTTTTCATCATATGCCCCATGTCTACTCGCTAAAATTCCGTCTTGACGAGTTTTTCCATCAATACAGGTTTAGGGATAAAAATGCGTCTATTATGGCGCGGTGTATAGACCTGAATGCGCGGCCGTTGCCCGTCTGCCGGCGGGGGGACTTTCATCACTAGGCTACAGACAACTTGAAGAATAGTTAACTTTTATCGACTTAAAAAATATCTATCTTTACTAATTAATAATACATATAACAAAGCTGAAGAGTTTGTTTGCTTGAACGCGCTAGTCCCAGGAACTACTGGTTCGAATCGAATTGGACATATATTTTTGTGTTTGATAGTCCATTAGTCGAGGAAGGCTTGTAAGCTATGATATAACACTATGTGTGCCAAAACTGAAGATCACGCGGACGGAGTCGCGGGTTACCGCTAGTTTTTTATATCAACTTGGTAATTGGCTCCTGTCTGCCTGATGTTAAGCAAAAGAGGAGCTCTAACTGCCATGACAACGGATGTGGTACCAAGATGGTATCCTATCTGTTCCCATAGCCATACCGGCCCGCAAGACCATACTTCACGCTTTTTTGAAGGAATCCAGATTATAGGAAGGCGGAAACACGGTTTGGTCCACTTTGGTTGATTTTTCGTAACCAGCTACAAAAACTGTTTTTTTTTTTCTTACTTTCATAACCAGCTACGACAACCGAAATAAAATGTCGTTTTCGTAGCCAAGTTTCGTAACCAGCTACGATGGAGACTTTTTCTTCATTTTCAAACCTGGATGGATGCTAAGAAACGGCTAGCTAGATAAACTTAAATACTTTAATTAACATGACTCGAGTACAAAATATGTCGATGTTCATCACACAAACATTTGCCCCTTGCTGAATTCTAAACACACGGCCCTTGGTTTTGTAGCCAGGTTCTCTGATCATCAAACTTTATTTCGATTTGAGTCTGTGAAATAGGACACCAGATACACCTGTCACTAGCATCTTATTTACAGCCCAAATAGCACCCTAGTAGAACAAGTCCCTAGGGATCTTCAAAAGGCCGGCAACGCATTAAAAGGCCGGCAACGCATTAAAAGGCCGGCAACGCATTTGTGACTCCTCTGGTGTTGCGAGTGTCCATGGGCGGCGTTGATTGCTTACCATCAGGCAATACGTCTGCTCGTTTGCTGCCCTATGACATAATAAAAAAAAAAAAAAAAAAAAGCATCGGCCTCGTTTCATTACTATGAAAATTGCAGATTTTATTGTTGTCTGTGCATCTTGATTGAACTTTCAAGTTTGTACTTTAATGCATTCGAATAAGACTGCATATGATTGCAATTTATTGCTTGTAGTACAGCTTTCATTCGCGCTGGAGATTTCTTAATCTTGTATGTTTGATTAATGCCTCGATTGTCTAGGCTTAAATACCGTGTCATCTCGAAGTTTTAGACTCAATAAATGTGTTGCGAAAAATCGGGCAATAACAGTACTTCAGTGCGCAAAATGTTTATTCTTTTTATTAATTTGTACCTAGCTAGCCTAGCTGGGTGTTATAAAAAATATAATTTCTCACCTACTAGTCTCATGTGAAATATATTTAACAGGAACTGTGCCATTATATTTCCTAGAATTTACAGTAAAACAACAGTACCCAAAACTTCCAAGCCAATGCTATATTTTCGCGCTACTGTCCGATTCTATTGCTATATGAAATTCCGTTCAAAAACGTGCTTGGAAAATAGTTAAGCTGAAATTCAGTGCAGCACTGCAATGTCCGCACTGGTCAGGACGCAATGTTGAAAACTGAATTTCAGGAATTAGAGCTAGCCAGGAACGCAATTTTCCTTTTGCATCAATTTTATATCGCATAAGGTTTACCCTTATTTCACGTTAAAAGAATAAAAGCAAAATTCTGCAAAATTTAAATACAAACAAATTTAGTTAGATGTTGCAGTTAGCGCATACAGCAAATCCAGGAAGTTTTAGGTATGGATTGACCAACTTTCATAGTTGTGCATATTTCATATTATTATGAAATGTCAAATTTCGTCTCGTTTAAAAATCATAGAGCAACCTCAGAAATTTATTTTTTCTGAAGCTTTGCTACTGAAATGCTTACAATCGAGTGCACAGGTGAGACTTCACCAAAGCCAAGACTTATGCTGTGTCGTAATTAGCCAATAGGATTTCAAGCTGTGATTGATCACGTGTTTAGGCCAAAATACTATTGGCTGCTTACGACACATCTCCGCTCCACAGCACACATTTTAGATTTGGTGGAGTCTCACTCCTATTGTTATTGTTGTGTGGACTTCCACCCAAATTTTACTCGCATATCACCTCATACCTCCTTCCACAGCTGTATCAGCAACCGAAGCATCAACAAAACACCTCATTGTTATTCAAAACGCTGTTTAACTAAACCTCACGCGGTTCCCTCGAAAACCCATAAAAAACATCATAAAATTTCCATTACTATCCATCTGCACGCGGGCGGGTACCTCTTGTCAAAGGTTACAACCGTCCACATAAATTATTAGGAGGAAAAATGGAAACTGTGTAAACAAAGGCTGATTAATGGCCGTATTTGATGTCGAACGTTTTTCAAAAACACCCCCCCCCCCCCTATTGCGGACGAAGATAGTGAAGGAGTAGGAGAGAGCGTTTGGATGACTGATGCGTTGTGCTGTGGTGGTAATTCCTCTTTCTGTAACATTCTTCAAGTGACTGTTTACAGGACAAGAGTTAGAGTAGAGTTCAACTTTTTCGTGAACAACTGTACTACATATAAACAGTCAATATTTTATTTAGAATCAAGTCAAAATCCAAATGACGTTAGTTAAGCTAATGATACGTAATAGAAAGAAAAATATTAAATAATATTTCTTTTTATGTTTGACATTCAAAGTTATTATTCCAGCTGTATGAAGACAGCAGAACGTTTTTTAAACCTAGTGGTTTGATTTTAAATCGCGTTATTATACTTTTTAAAGCAAATAAAAACTCGATGATTTTATCATACATCCAATACTTTTACAAAATAGCTAGATTTTATCATTTTCTCAATATAAATATCTATTAACACAAGAGTACAAACTTGCCCTGCACAACTGCATTGAAGTTCGGTCATCCATCACGCAGCCCATCTAACTTTGCGGACGGGTTGTCACGTCAAATGATTGTTTAGAATGGCTTGAAATGGTTTAAAACTAGTGGCGAAGCTTCAACTAGTGGGGGCTATAGGTTTTATGAATATCTGACTGATGATCTGATATAATGATATTTATTAACGGGACTTAACGCGATTTTAATTATGTAGGTACCTAGTACATAATTATACTACTTACTGCTTGACGTTTCGGCTGCGTTACAACAACCGTGGTCGCAAGCGGACTGGTTAATAAATAGCATTATAATAATGCAACGCGAAAGTCTAAAATCTGATGATCTGATGGTAACTGGCGCCATGAGTTCACGCTATACGAGTCGTGTAAATAAAGACATATGTATAAACTACAAACAAAAACCGCAGATAACTAAATCCGCAGATTTTGCGTACAGCACCACCAATATTTTTAATAGACTTACCTGCCTAAATAAATTTGTATTATTGTAACTTGTATTCCTAACACTAGGTAATTGTCAACACTAACAAAAAAATAGTACAGTTTCAAGTTCTACGGATTTATGTACAGAGTATTTACAGTTTCCAATGGCTTAAGCTTTTCAGCTTCGAGAATTCAGGCATAAACCTGGGACAGGCTTACGTCCAGTAGTGAACTTGGACGTGGACAGACGGTTGTTATGGGCCGTTTATATTAATAATTTAATACAACCCTGTAAAATATGTATGAATAGCAAATCCATATTCTCTTACGCAGGCTGTACTGACATGAGTGACGTAAAGGTTGCTATTGGCAACTATGCGCGACTCATTTGGTAGGTATTTCATTACCTCCGTCTGCGCCAGAGCGCTCTTGACGAGGGGCCGCCCTAAACGGTAGAGGTGGGAAAATTCGATATTGTTACGTATCGATAAAAATACGTAAGGTATATATTTTTATACATGTAAGTAAAATTACACTCTGAAGTGGGATGACTCAAAGTGCCTGATGATGAGATTATATAGTCAATTTAACTAGATATTATAATTTGATATTGCCAAAAGACATTTTAAAACATGCAGACTTATGGATTGCGATTCTCTAAATTATTTATATATAAATAATTATATCTATCATTATCAAATTAAGTGCAGTTAAAGTAGGTAAACATAGTTAAGTTATTGTGTAAATCAAGTTTCAAAGAATATATTAGTCATTCAAACGCAAAATCCCTCTTGGTAGCAAAACTTTACCAATCTGTGCAACAATCAGATATTTTTATCTCCAGTAAAATGCGTGTCTTTCCACATCACTACCTTTGACAACTAACAATACCAACCTTAAAGTCATCCACATAAGACATAATGTTGTCATACTGAATTTCAGAATCGACAACCCCCGTTGTCCACAAACGATTTTGTGCCATACTGCTTTACACAAAGAGTGTTATTTCCTTTGATTCCTACGTTTGTAATGTTACAGGTAGTGTTAATATTAATAGGCGGGTTTTGTTTTGGATGTGACCCCAATTAAGGCGGCGTTAAACACGAAGCCCAGATTAATGACCTCATACAATATTGAGTTATGAAATTTTGACGTTTCGGCAAATGTGGAGGACCGAGCTTTGTTTACGAATTAGGTATACATAAGAGGACATTGAAGTCTTATTTGAACGTGGTAAGGTTCAAATTTGAGTGGTTTGTAGAAAGTATTTAACCTGTCCGAATTAAATTGTTCAACCTTTTACTTTGGATTAATAAAGTTTTGTATAGTAACAGTTACTGTTGTGTTTAGGAATTTCATAATTTCGAATAATTTTGTTGTTTGTCTGGATGGATAAATCTGTTAAATACAAAGCTAGTTTATGTGAAATTCGTGTTTTGGCTGTAAAAGTAGGGAACATTATTATAGGAGGAGGTACATACTGGTGAAGCCATAAGTGAATGAGGTAGGAACAATGTGAATATTTTGGATTTATTTAAATTATGTACCCTTTCTAATAATTCGTCAAGTTACACGCGATCTTCAAGTAGCCGAAACTAAAAAACATGTAAGGCTCAGAAATACAAACATACTTCTATCCAAAACACTTATTTCTAAAGACAAGAAGATAACAATTCCCTTCACGACTAAAGAGCTCTAACATATGAAATGTCACGCGAGCGTATACGCTCCCGAAAATAGATATCTCCGATCCATTTACCGCACAGGGAAGCAGCAAATAAACCCTTATTTACTACGGAACTATGCGTCGTATCACAAAGGACGAATCATCCACAGATGACAAGTTCCATAGCAACAAATCAGTATATAACGCCGGAGGTAATCATTCGGAAACTATTCTCCATTCAGGAGGATGAAATTTTACACAAAAAATCGGCCGGGGAGGCGAGTCGCCTTCAACCTGACCAATATACGGAGAGCCGTGAAAATTCGTCTGGTTCATACAAATGTGGAAGGACCAACACCAAGTGTGACAGGTCTTGGTAATATGGTACGTGGAACCATGGCGATGTGTTCGTTCAACCATTATTTCCACGTGATTTGACGTGTCAATGCCATGCCCGAGCGATAGGACTAAAAATATATTAAGTCGGGTACTGGGTTTGTGAAAAATCACTGATAATGGTAATAATTATAAGCTGACGAAGTGTAGGTTAAAATGAAACGTATTTATAACATTTAATTTATTTTCTTATTACATATTTTATTTGAGTTTGTCAATACCTTAGCAATTGATGTACACGTAACAGCCATGATTAACTTAAAAAGTCGCAGGAAAGAACCAAAAAAACGATTGAAATTTTAGATATATATCTGCATATATTCTGAGTGTCTTAAATTATGTAACTATTACATTTTCTTACACTTCGGGATAATCTGTAATACCACTGTCAACCTCCGTATCACAAGTCCTTCAGCCTCACTTATCTCATCATCTCAATGTATGTGACATTGTCAGAATGTACATAGATATGTGACGTTTTTATTTTATTTTTAGTTTTCACAGCATAAGCCCTGAAACCCAATCATATCTCAATCAAAGAGCCAAAATATATCGTGACTTTCACAACATGGTTCCGTGGGCCTGAGCAATCGTAAATAACACTTTACGTTCCCGTTTGACGGGCAACGGTTTTCTTTCGTCGCAATTTAATTACGAGCATAAATCAAACAATACAGGTGTGGTGTTTTGTTTTTCTTGTTTTTTAGGGTTCCGTAGCCAAAATGGCAAAAAAACGGAACCCTTATAGATTCGTCATGTCTGTCTGTCTGTCTGTCTGTCTGTCTGTCCGCCAGTCTGTCACAGCCACTTTTTTCCGAAACTATAAGTACTATACTACTGAAACTTGGTGAGTAGATGTATTCTGTGAACCGCAACAAGGTTTGCACACGAAAATAGAAAAAAAAATAAAAAAATGGGGGGTCCCCATAGTTAGAACTGAAACTGAAAATATTTTTTTTCATTGAACATATACGTGTGGGGTATCTATGGATAGGTCTTTAAAAATTATATTAAGGTTTTTAAGCTCATTTTTTTCTTAAGTGAATACTTTGCGTGACAGACTCTTCCAAAGTGGAAAAAAGTGTGTCCCCCCCCCCTCTAACTTCTAAAGTAAGAAGATGATAAATCTGAAATAAATATATAATGTACATTACCATAAAAACTACCAACGAAAATTGGTTCGAACAAAATCTATTTAGTAGTTTTTTTAATACGTCAAAAATAGAATTTGAACGGAACCCTCAGTGCGGGAGTCCGACTCGCACTTGGCCAATTTTTAGGGTTCCGTAGCCAAATGGCAAAAACGGAACCCTTATAGTTTCGTCATGTCTGTCTGTCTGTCTGTCTGTCTGTCTGTCTGTCTGTCTGTCCTGGCTCGTTCTCCGCCGTTTCTGAACCGATTGCCACGAAAATTGGTGGAGAGATGCATAGTGATAATTCAAGAATTGGTTTTTAAAATAATCGAAAAATAATTATTTTTTACCCCCCCTACCATACATCGAAAAGTAAATTCGAAAAAAAAAATCGACTTACCCCATCGTGTGGGGTATCGTTAAAAAGGTATTTTTAAATACAATAAAACTTGCCTTGAAACCATGTGGATCAAACTCCCCAGTCTCGACATATATTAATACAAAGTTAAAATTAGAGCGTCCCCCCCCTTTAACTTTTGAAATACTATTACAATAATTCTGAAAAAAATGTCCTGTATACCTCCAAGTAAGTACTTTCAACGAAAACTATAGCGAACTCTGTATCATACATAGTTATTTTTATACAACTCGACCAACTTATGACGTGCAGTTGCCCGTACTAAATGGTGTCTTAAGCGGTCGGGCCATCTTTTAGCTACGGAACCCTTTCATGGGCGTGTCCGACACGCTCTTGGCCGGTTTTTTTTAGTAAAAACTATAATGCTCGTTGAAAAGTGTTTTCATGTCCTAAAGATTTCAGGTGAATTAAAATAATAAATCGTAATTGATTTATTTACATGTACAGTACATATGTCTCTATAACATGGCTAGGCCTAAGAAGGTTAAAACCAGGGAAATCACAAAACTTTGTTTATCCTGGATAATTTTTTCGGAGTGTTTTTTGTTTGAATCTTATGCTTATCTGCAAGTAACACTATTTCCTCATAGATTTGTCAAATAGTTTGAACCACACTATAAATAGCCACAAAATGATCCCTTCATAATTGCGTTACCCCAAACATTTTCACAATCTGTCCCTCGCTAAACGTAAACTCACCACTTTCAATAATGCTGACTCACGCTAATAAATTTCAGTCTATGTCATCCCTCTTGACGCGATCAACTGAGCAATAGAAATATCGAGGGGTTCGCAAATTTCAGATAACGCCCAGATTCCCTTGTCCCTCGAAGCCCTCAGAGGGCTACACTATTGAATGCACACGTCAGCTAAGTAGGTACACTTGGAGAAATGTAAATAGCGGATGGTGACAAAAAAATATGCGTCATCAACATTTATTTTTTCGTACATACAAATGACCCTATTTCTAGATAATATGTCTTACATTTAAGTGTCTATTTGACACTTTTTTCGTAATTATTTTGTGTAAAATACATCGTAAAAGTTGATATAACTTATTATAATAACTTCAGTCGAGGCCACATGTAGAGGCTCGTGCTTATTACGTTTTGTCAGATACAGTATCAACCTTAATCTCAAAAGATACCAAACATATGGTTCAGGACTAATGCACTCAAAAACTCACACATACACTTTACACCCGCTTTATGAAACTTTTTAAATCACATTTGAAAGATCTAAAGGCTTAGAAGAGCTCAGGAATTTATTATGAGCTTTTGGATAAATTTCTAGACACAGTCCCCTTAGTTTAGCACTAAAATTTAAAAATACAATGTTGCGATCTTGTTTGTCAAAATCTTGTACTAAAATCATCAGGTTTGACGCAACTGTGAAATCCATCTTTTTCAATCTTTCACCATCTATAACTATAATTAAACTTTTAGAATCCAAATGACCATAAGATGCTTGTGAAATAACTTTGGTTATACGTTCCGCAGCACAGTAAGGTAAAGTTTCACTTAAAGGAATTATTATTCTATCTCCGTTATCTGTTACAGCTAGTTCAATATCAAACTTAGGCACAGATGCCGAATACAGAAACGTTAGTGCTTCGAGTAATATGCCAGCCATGATTCCATACTCTAAGCCTGCAAATAAACACACAACAGTAGTCATCACTAGCACAATGAATTCAAGTTTGCTTTTCCTCCAAAGTTTTAAATATATTTCATAGTTTATCATAGAGAACATGGCAACCATAATTAATCCTGCTAAAGACGGCTTTGGTATGAAATAAAACGTTGATGTTAGAAATGATAAACACATTATTAAGAGCAAACATTTGGTGACACCACCGGCTTGAGTTTTGACGCCAGATGCATAATTCAGTGCTGTTCTTGTAAAAGATCCGGTTATTGGCATACTTTGTCCCACTGCTCCTATTAAGTTGCAAAGTCCAATCGCAATCATTTCTTGAGTAGCATCTATCCGGCCCCCTTCTGCAAACGCTTTTGATATAGCAATAGTCTCAAGTATTGCTACTAATGGCACAACAATAAACTGTGGTCCTAGCACTTGTAACATGTCAACAAAATTGTAGGTTTCATTTCCCACAACAGTATTAAATGGTGGTAGTTTGAGTGGAGGCAGTCCTCCAGAAATTTCACCCACTAGTCCAAATGGTTCAGTGTCTGTAGCTACCTTTATAATATAAGCCAAGACCATTCCAAACGCCACGACGATTGCATTCCGGCTCAAAGATGTAAACCATCTTGCTTTCATAGCGAAGCCATCTGTGCGCTTACAACCAATCCCGAGCAACTTTAAAAGAACAAGCATAATAATAGTAGTGGTAGAAAGCAACGAATCCCATATCTTTGCAGTACTGATGTTCAAGACGAAATAATAAACGGACTCTCCGAAAGTATTTCCTGAACTTCCAGTCAATCCAAAGAACGATTTTAACTGAGCAGCAGCAATTTGTAAAGCAGCAGCTGTTGTGAATCCACTGATGACTGGCAGGGATATGAAGTTCACTAGAAATCCAAGTTTGAATATGCCCATTAAGAGGATCACGACTCCACAAAGGAAAGTAGATAGCATTGCAAAGTCGATCGAGTAGCTTACGTATCTTGATATCATAGATGCAAGTATAGCTGTCGGTCCAACCGTGACATCTTTGCAGCTTCCAAAAACGATGTACACAAATCCACAAGTCAATGACGCGTAGAGTCCGTATTCTGGAGGTAGACCGGCGATAATGGCGTAAGCAATTCCTTGAGGTATAGCCGTTAAACCGACGGTGATTCCAGCAATGATGTCTTGAATGAGATAACTAAATCTGTAATGTGGCAGCCAACTTATTATCGGAAACCGTTTCTTAATAGTGTTTACACTACACGTTTTTTGCACTGATCGTTTCAATCTCTTGCGGATTGATATTTTCTTAGTACTGTTATTTAATATGTCAGTATTTTGAGCCATTGTGGCTGCGAGGGCCCTCCGAGAGAACTATGAAATAGTAAACTACTAAATATTAAATCTCGCAATAGACATTTTGTATCTTTATCTGATTTCTTATCTTGCTCTCCAATTGTAACCGATAATAATACTAAGCCCTTAGAGAACAAGATTATTTATGATAAATGATTTACTCTTGACGATTCAAGGTAAAATTCAATGAAACTTGTCTTTGTATGTCAACTAGAAATAAAAGCTGTGTATTGTATATATTTTATTTGTTCTTAAATAAACCTTATTTAATTATAAAATACAGTAAATCAAATAAAAACTAGAAAAATATAAAATAATAAAAGACTAACTATTTCTAACTAAACTTAGACAAATTCATTATTAAATCTGCAGGTGACGGAGCAGAAACGAAAAATTTATCAGAATTCGGATAAATATCTATACATGAATTCTTAATACTAGACTTAAAATTCAGAAATACAATGTTTCGGTTTTTACCATCTAACTCTTTTACCAACATCATAAGATTCGAAGTCACTGTTGTATCCATTTTATTAAGATTTGAACCATCTATGACTAAAATAGCAGAGTCAGGATTTTCGTTTGATGCTGTCAATACGTCTTTTCTAACATTTTCAGCAGCACAGTATGACAAAGTGTCACGCAAAGATACAGTTACAATTTCCTGACTGTCAACTTTTGATGTTTGAATTTCGAAATTAGGCAATGATGAACCGTACAACACTATAAGTGCCTCCAGCACTATTCCCATTACAATACCATATTCTAAACCAAAGAATAAAGACACCAGCATAGTAACAATAAGAACCATCAGTTCCGTCTTACTTCTTTTCCAAAGTCTTCCAAATATTTCATAATCCATCATTGAGAACATAGCTACCATAATCAAGCCTGCCAAAGAAGCGTTAGGTATGTAATAGAATGCAGCTGTTAAAAATGATAAGCAAAGTAAGATAACTAAACAATTTGTGACTCCTCCCGCAGGCGTTTTTACACCAGAAGCATAATTCAAAGCTGTTCTGGTAAAGGAACCTGTGACTGGAAAACTCTGTCCAAAAGACCCTAATAAGTTGCATAGACCTATGGCTATCATTTCCTGTGTAGCATCTACCCTACCTCCCTCTGCAAACGCCTTAGCTATAGCGACAGATTCAAGAATAGCCACTAGGGGTAAAATTATAAACTCTGAGCCTAAAGTTTGAACCATATCGATAAAATTATATGTCTCATTACCAACAGTGGTAGTAAATGGTGGTGGCCCGATAGTAGGCAGGCCGTTTTGAATAACACCCACGAGTTTTAATGGTTCACTATCTGTTGTCACTTTAATGACGTACGCCAATATCATGCCTACAATTATAACAATAGCATTTCTTGCAAGTGACAGAAACCATCTTGACTTTTTCGCGAATCCATCGGTGCGTTTGCAGCCGTTCCCCATCATCTTCAAAAGCACGAGCATAATGATTGTAACAGTCGCGAGTATCGGATCAAATAATTTTGCAGTCTTTATATTTGCGACGAAATTTTGTAGCGATTCTGCGAAGTATGTCCCAGACTCTCCATCCAGAGCAAAGAACGCTTTTAGTTGTGAAGCGGCAATCTGAAGAGCAGCAGCATTTGTGAATCCTCTGATGACTGGCAATGAGATGAAGTTGACTAAGAATCCGAGTCTGAATATTCCCATTAGAAGTATCACAACTCCGCAGAGGAAGGCTGCTAGCACGGCGAAATCGATCGAATAGCTCGCGTACTTCGCTGTCAGCATCGAAACAATTGCTGTTGGCCCAACTGTCACATCTTTACTGCTACCGAAGACGATGTAGACGAAGCCTGCCGTCAACGAAGCGTACAGGCCGTAGGCTGGAGGCAAACCCGCAATGACAGCATAAGCAATTCCTTGTGGAATCGCTGTTAGGGCCACCGTGATCCCAGCAATGATGTCTTGTATAAGAAAGTCCCAGCTGTACTTCGGCAGCCATTGTATGATTGGCAATCTTGTGTTCAAATTATTCACACTGCAAGCATTATTGACAGATCGCTTGAATCTTTTCCGTAGCGAATTTCGCACCGGTCCTTGTGAACTATCACTGGTCACAACCATTTTGTTGAACACACCTCAAGTGACTAAATAAGATACTTTATGTTGAGATGATCATTTTATATCACCTTGATCTGTCATTTTTTATCTACTAAGACACTGATATCCAATTTGATTAAGTTATTGATATCTCCATGGCCGTTTGAGTGGACAACCCTTGCGAGATATCCTATTGACGTGCATAATGACGCACATACAACGCCCTGATCCATATACAGGGTGGAATTATGAAATGGGTTTTGAGGGGCAGGTACATTAACCGTTACAGCTACAAGAAAACGTTGTTAGGCTATCTTTCTTTTCGAGATATTTCGATCTGCATTCACAGATTTTGAAAAAATAATACAGGCATTAAAAAAAAGAAATGGCCAAATGTAAAAAAAAACTTTTTTAAAACATTTTGTACTTATTTAACAAAAATTACTTTCATAAATTTTGAATCTACTTCATTTATAGATCAACAGACTCTATAGGGCCCATTAAGGTTTGAGAACTTGTACAAATGCCAGTATACTGAAAAACTTTAAAGTACAATAATTAAAACTAAGTAAAGAATTAATGTAATTATGAAAAAACAATAAAGGCGACAACTCTAGAGTTTTTACTAGTTTCCGCAAAAGTGTTCTTTTAATAATCTTTCTTCTTTCTAATATGCCATTTGCGTTTCCAATATTCAGATATTGGAAACAGAGACGTTGTAATTTTGATTTTCAGCTTTTAAATTACATGTTGGTATGAAATCCAGTATTAAAGTCACTAACTAGTATTCAAGTCATTAAATAAATAAATTCCTACTGCAAAATAGTAGTTGGGTAAAAGAAGTTCATATTTTTCAATAAATACATCATGATGTGTACAGAATCTTCTATACAATCTCATATAAATAAATCAGTAAATCTCTTCAGATAATCTAATGATGCTGGAATATTATCATCTTCGTGCGTACATAGTAACCTTTTCCCTCAATCTGTCTTGTTTGGCATACACATGATATATTAACTAACGCAAGGAAATATCTTATCTTTGTTTATATTGATTACAGCATATTTCTATGTAAAATCACTTCCTTTTCCTCCTGTTACACGTGCAAACGCCTAGATAAATTTTACTCTCGATTTTATGTTGTTTGTCAAAACATTTATAAGGGCCTTAAAAAATCTCCAAAAAGATGGCTGAAAATTTAAAGTATTTAGTACTGTTCTTTAGTAAAAATCTTATCCTACGGTACGAATGAAATTTAATTTGAATCTTTTTACCATAAAAGATCTCCATAAAAATAATCATTTTATTCGGACTAATTTCCTACGTTTAAGATTTTTGAGAAAGCAATATTTGACGAAAATATCAACGGCAAAATTAATTTCAACGAAGTCCATATCCAACTCGACCATACTTTTCACATCCATTACCTAAGTCTCACCAACGGTCTACGGCCCCTCAGTTTTTCCAATGAAACACGCGTCGTAATTCTGATGTTATCGACACTTCGGCTGCGGGTGATAGCGGGTTCGAACCCTGGCAGGGCAGATAACACTTGATGGAAGACCACGTGGCCACGCATACGGATCTCGCATTATGACTTGCTTGGCTAATGTAGACTATATGTCTTGGTGTTAAGGGTGATGTTAATGTTGACGGTTTCAAAACTTCAAAGGATGGATGGGATGGTGTTTTTGTTTGTCACTGCAGGACCCACGTTATTTTGATCTATTATGTTAAAAGTGTCAGCCTATTTTACCGCCAAACCTACATTTATGTTACATAGTAAGTATTTATTATGATTTGTCCAGTTTAATTTTGTGTACTTAATACGTATTAAGTACACAAAATTAAACTGAATAACATTCAACTTTGGTGTAACTTACCTAAGTTAGCGCAATACCGAAAGTAGTCTTTTGGTTTGGTTTAACTTTTTGTTTTAAGTATTGTATTACTTTTTAACCAATCAATTACGCCTTCTGATTTTATGATTCAAATAAAAACATTCGTACAAGCATATTTTTATAAAACAACAATATCTTAGCCAATCCTCTATAAGACATATTTCTTAATGTAACAATTTAACCACTGAACAAAGAAGATGTTTCATCTCAAAATCATCACTTTAACATCATCAATTTAAAATTTATGACACCCGTAACCCAATAAATCATTTACGCGCCATAGCTCGCTAAATCAACAACTATTCTTAATAGC
This sequence comes from Nomophila noctuella, assembly GCA_958496325.1. Classification (NCBI taxonomy): domain Eukaryota; kingdom Metazoa; phylum Arthropoda; class Insecta; order Lepidoptera; family Crambidae; genus Nomophila; species Nomophila noctuella. The sequence continues at coordinate 15,307,442 of OY292484.1, forward strand.
TCTTTTAAATATGAAATTGGGGCTCCTTAATAGTCAATAAAGTGATAATTACTGGGGGAAGTAGATGATCAATCAACATTAACAATGGTGAATCAACTGACATTCATTTGGGGGATCATGAAGTCAATTTTTAGGACCCCATTACTTTGAAAGTTTTAATCTTAGTGTGACGAATTGGAATGATTTGATAAAAAATAGGTATATGAGCTGTGGTAGCCAAATGCATACCTAGCATTGCTTTTATATCAACCCAAAATCGAATGTTGTATATATTTTTAAAATAATTTAAAGTGTAAACAATCAACATTTATATGAAACTGTAAATAACTTTCTTTTCATCATACAAATTCTAACCAACAACTATCAGACGCGCATTTCTTACAATGTTTTATCAGAAATGGTCAGAGGTACAATTAATATGTCAAAAAAACGCAACAAAAAACATCACTTTAAAGAAACCACGTAACATGAAAATTCACCTTAATCTGTAATAAATTGCTATTTGATTGTCGCAGGAGTTTGATCGTAATCACATGTTTTGATAAATACAAGTACCCTTGAAACGTTAGAATGAGGGAAAACTTTCCTAGTGGCATATTTATTATATCTAAAAGAGGTGGCGACCTCTACTTTCACTATTTGGAATTGGGTTCTCTATGAATGATGTCCATGTAATTTTACCACAAATAGCAAAAGTTAGATACAGTCCATGTGCTGAAAGGCGTAGAATCTGTGATCCATTTGCTATTAAGAGGGACAATTACAAAAATTCAAAGTGTAGGTTTCTGCCAAGACGCTCTCTAGTTTTGATATTTGAGCTGGAATATGAAAATACTGGATGGCACATTCACATTCTTTAATTTTTTAACAGCAACATACATATAGCATTAGGCAAACTATTAATGCTAAAATTTACTAAATTCGTTTTTTTAACCGAATAAATAAATGGCGACAAGTTAAAATTAATTCAATAATTATTCGTAGTGTAATTAAATGTTAAACTTACACATGTAATTCTTAATACTTTAACCATCAATAAATACATACACACATTGTACAAAACAAGACCGACTTTCCACCCTAATATGAATTCGAATCAACCCTTTGTGCGCGGTCGGGTACAAGAGGCCCGCAGAAACTATCTTGTTTGATATATAGCAGGATTAGTACCCACTTAGAATTAAGTCTTCTCTGAATCTATTGCTTGAACGCCGAAAGTTTTCGAACAATAGAGTGACAAATACCGGGATATTAAGCTGGGGTTCCAAGTTCCGGATTCATTAGTTTCAAGTTGAATAAGACGATGAATCTGTACGTGCTTATACTCGTACATATTTGCATGGGACAAGTATAATCCGTTGTAAAGGAAATAATTTACTACTTAGTGTCCGCCACGAGACGAGACGAGATGTTAATTTTATATCATGCAGAAAGGGCTTTATGCATAACTATGATTCATAACAAATTAAGTAACGCCATTTTGTTAGAGCCATAAATACTCACATACGTCTCCTAGTCAGCATGGAGTTCAAATAATAATTACCTGCAAATAAAAAATTACAAGAAATTAGTAAGTTCTTCAATAAAATAAAATTTACATTTAATATAATCCCTTAGACAGATATTTCTCAGAGAACAAGTATAAACAACGGGACAAATTATTCCTTTTTTTTTCATAAATTACGAAAACAAAATTGGGCTGACAATCATTAAATGGCACTATTGTACAAAAAAATGCTAGAAGTGTTAAATGATCCAGCAAGTTTTCGTTGCCAGCATAAAAAAAAAACAGATTTTACAAACAAACAGCTGTAACAAACTGCATATTAAATAAAATGTTTGCTTTATATAAATTATAAATTACAACACAATGGTCCACACTCCCTGTTACAAAGCGTCATAGCTCATCTACGATTCATTAAGCCGTCCACGCCAGACCAGCTAATTCCAGTCGATACTCGTAATATCCGGAATTAATGCTGTGTTTGTTTCGGAAACCGATGCGTTCGGCCGGAAATACCCTCGTGGTTAGTGAAGGGTTAAAAGGGACTTGTGGGTTTACTGACGAAAATCAAACTGTGTTTAAGACGTTCGTTTTGAATGCATTCATATTGGTATGTATGTATTTCCTGCGACTAGATTAAGAAATAAGTAGCAATAATTTATTTCTAAAGCAGATAAAGTAATAAATTGTATGGTAAATTATGTGTCAGTTGGTGTGAACTCATTCTGATTCAAATTAAGAATAAAAGTGGCTTAACAATCATGGATATGCTAATTTATGATTGAACTAATCAAAATCAACAAATTCCGGTAGCAGAAGAAAAATAAAAAGAACACTGCAGCAGATTTTATTTATCCACGAATTATTATTCCAATTTTTACTTCACTAGCCAAACTTTCCTTTCGCGGTTTTATCGTCAAATATAAAAACGGTAATAAAACCCTGCACTGAGGGCCGCCAGACCAGATTTTATGTCACCTGCGACTAGTGTTGTAACTTTTTGCAATGTTGGTAACGGGACGTTGGGACGTCCCAATTATTTAAACGAGTTAAATCATCATCATAATCCTAGCGCCTCTCCCGGTAGCATCCTCATTGCCTCAGATACGACACGCCCAGGGTACGATGCGTCTACGACCCTGAATTGACCAGCCTGGTTATTACAAAGAAGTGACTGGCGATCCATTTAAACAAATTAAATATTGTTGCTATGTTCCATTACTTTGTGGAAAAGAAAATACAGCTACATTTTGCCCGTTTTATTACTATAACTATAAGACTATCGATATGGAAAAATAACGCATGCAGTCACACTCCAATTGACCTAACTTTGAACTTAATAAAATTTTATTTTAATTTTTTCTTAGGTTTACGCGACTGTTACTCATGAAAATATGTAGTTTGAAGATTATACCACGATCATATCCGTTTAAAAGTAGTTTAATTTTATAACTTTATTATATCTAATAGGTGCATAGCAACTTAAGCACTTACATTATATACTTTATAACCAAAACGAATTAAATGAAATATATTAAACACGCATTCCCACAGAACATAAATTAGAACTTATTCCATCCTGTCCCGATATTTAAAGGACGAAAGTAACAACACTACCATCTACATTACCCGGAATTGAACCGGGATACCTGTATTTATGGACCATTACATTTTAACATCACTTCATTCGACATCGGTTTACGAGTCGTGTTAAACGCTGAATATTTTTAATTAAGTAATGAAATTTTAAATGAAAATTTTTATGTGTCAATACACACTTGATATTTTTGGTGATCTTTCCACATCTAGAAACCACCTATTTAGAAATTTCTGATAAAAATAAACTTTGTTATTAAATTCAAACGTCAACTGGCATGACGTACGAAGATCATCGATTAGTATCATACCAACTACAGCTATTAATCCTATCAACGTTCTAATAGTATCTCACATACCTACTTATACTATAACTGAAATCGGGTTAAATCGCGTTTTATTTACAACCATGAAAATAAAACGCGATGGATGGTGAGGAATAGTAGAAGATAAGAAAACATTAAAGTATACTTAGCATCCTTACAACGACGGCTGTGTCGAGACATATGGGCTAAGAAAGAATGATTATGAATATATGAACTGCGAGTAACAAGGGATCTCAATAAAATCGTAATCGATAACTTGGCAAGGTCCTCATATCGGAACTGTCATAAAAGCAAATATAACCTTGCGTCAACGAGGGGTCATTAAAACTGACTGCCAAGTGCCAAGGCGACCGCGGCCTTGGCTCGGCTTGGCGTGCCAAAATCACAGTCTAGACTACCCAACGACTCTCGGCATAAATTATTTAAATTATACAGATTTTAGCAAATGTATAGTCTACGTTTGCCATTTTTCAAAGATAAAAGTATGCAGAAAATACATACTAGTCTCCATTGTGAAACGACCTTTATTGACCAAATTTGTCATGGAAAAGCCTGGCTGGTAACTTATGTCTTCTATCAGATGAAGAAGTTGTACTTTTACTTTCATTACTATAGAACTATGTAGCAGATAGTTTCTGACTTTAGTTCAGTAAGATCTGAATGGGTTACCCAGATCTAATCTGTCCGGATCCCCTCTAAGGGTTACGAAGGTCTGACTGATGGCAGTCGCTTTACTGTAATAACCAGACTCGCCAAATCCTGGATCATCGTCAAAGCGGACCCCGCACAGAAACGGGATAAACGCTAGGGTGACTACTGAAATATGTAGCACTAGATAACAGAAAAATATGCCTGACGCAATCAAATTTCTTTTCACTTCGCCCAACCAGAAATGTAATCTGAAATTTCCATTTTTCCTTTTAACTGTGCGTACGTTAAATCTGATTTTAGCATTGCAGTATAGTTTTCAGTTTGGGATGCTTCCAAATAACATCGTAGATGAGAATACGACGTGAGACAATCGTATCTTACGTGAGCAGACATATTCAATTTACTTTTTTTTGTTACACACTCGTTCATGTATTAACGTGAACAGAAATACATGTAAAATTTATAAACCGTTTGAAATTGACCTCTCATAAAAACTTGTTTTCGCCACTGTAACTATGTATTTTAAATAATACTCTGAAATATAGAGAAATAACGTGCGACGTATTAGCTAACAAAGAACATAGTCAAATAAACAAAAAACAAAAAATAACAATAAAATGCGACTTTCCTGTGGTATTCTCCAAGGTCCCCAGATTAGACTTCCTGGGACTTCGAATACTTTTTTTTTATACGTATATTATAGGACTTTAAATACCCCATACCCTCCCCACTGAGCTCTGGCGACCTTACTCACCAGCAGAAACATAGCACAACAGTTACGAAGTGCTACTTTCCTCTGGTCTTCTGTAAGGTGGAGGTACTTCCCCAGACGAGCGGCTCATTCCAGAGTAACTTCCACAAAGTTCCTCTCTTAAAAAGTTCAAGTTACAATACACTAGCGACACATAATATCAAACGTATCGTCAATAACTCGTATAGCCGGTGGAAAGGCGCCTGGCGAAATGTCAGGGCAGGTGTAACTTTTAACGAAGGCTGGGGGTTGGCAATTTTCGCATGGGCGCCGGTTCGGCGTGGAAATTATTAACAAGGAGCTGCGAATGATTTTGCAGTGGAGAAGGCAATATTCTGCTCAGTATTACCTTAACTAAAACTAATCATTACACCAAGACCTTGCCGTATTGCATCCGTGTATAATACAAACATTTTGTGAGCATGAACATATCTGTTTCTACTGATCCGGTTGTTTGTTTGTAATTTGTAACAAGTAAAGTTAACTTTTTTGAAAATACTTCTACTTAATCTGGCATTCGTGACACCAGTGCTTAAGCTATTTAAGTCGAAGTGAATAAGCTGCTTACCTGATTGTCAGATGCGTGTGATTACAAAAAACATTTCAGTGTCTCAGTGACTTTCGTTTTACAAAATACACTTCAGAGAGTACACCCATATTATCTTAACGGAGCATTATGAAAATTCATTTTATAAATATGTATGTTTATGTGTTATCTGATCACTATACCTTTTGTCTATTTTAGGCAAGAGTAAAGTGACACGCCTGCTCGATCTCATTTTAAAAAAAACACGACAAAACTCCATCACTAAACTACCACATCCATCCACACCGTGCTCCGAACCCCATCCCTCCACGGAAGCAGTGAGTGACACGCGGCCGATAAACAAGCGCGCCGCGCGGCTTTGTCTACTTCCACCACCTTTGTCGCATTCAGACGGCGAGCTATACCGTATCGATTTGTTGCGTATTGATATTATGCGTGGTATTGGTAAAATGTTGGTGTTTTATTTTCATCTATCGACCTGTATAAATAGGCCAGTCACGGACTGATAACGAAATTAGAAAAAATTAGCGCGAGAAGTGTGTGCGCTGTTGTTTTAAATACTTTTGGGACACTCAAATCTGTCATCACGAAATCTCAACGTTGAAACGATATATTAATGGTGGCTTATTCTTTGGTTAAATCATCTGTTATAGAAAGCTTTACATATTCTCAGTAGATACTTGATATGAAAGGATTTCGTAAAATTCGACCGCTAAAAAGGTTTTACGTAATTATTTTTTTCGAGTTGCTCTTTTTAAGTATAAAAATATGATTAAGAGATGAACAATGACGTTCAAACGGTATTTTAAAGAACGTCTTAATTATAGTCCAAGGAATATAAAAAAAAAATATTCTAAATGTGAACGTCTGTTTGTTTGTCCATCATCACACTAAAACTACTGAACGGATTTTTGATGAATTTGGTATACAGGCAGGGAATAGGCTGACTTAGGTGAAATGACACTTATTGTCCCGATTGAATGCTCTCGTAAGACAAAACTGGAATCTTGCAAACGCGAGCAAAGTCGAGGGAAAAAACTAGTAAAAACATAAAAAAGTGTTTCCGATTGACTTTTACCTCCAGACTTTGAACAGTCCAATAAATATTGAGGACAGCGACCTCCCTAATAAGGCTAATAGGGTGGTAGACGGTAGAAAACATTCAGCCTTTGTTTTCTCAACTATTAAAGATGAATGTGTTTTAGTTCGCGAGCGCTAGTGGCGCCACGGCGGCTGCGGCACTCGGGTAAGATCAATAGTAATAATCAAGGTCAGAATAAGTTGTGAGTTCGAATCTCCTTTTAACTTCGATTTGATTAATTTATTAATGAGGGATTTCTACAGACGGTATCTGACTTGCTACTGGCGGGATCTACGACGATTTTTGATCCGAATTTTCAAAATTACCTACTCGTAATCGAAATTTTCCAAAAATACTCTAGTTACTTATAGTTCAACCATTTGCGTTACCCTATATTGACTGTCAAGGCATGCACATAAATGCACAATTTTATATATGTACTAAGAACATGAGTAGATTACAATTACGCAAGATTGTCAAGAATACAAAAGATTGAAGGAGGCCTAAGTCCACAATATAATAAAAATTTAGGCCGCTATAAATGAAAAGATTGAAAAACTTGAGACTCAAAATAATAGGAAGAAAAACCGATTAATGTTAGCAAAAAAGCGCTGTCCTAAAAACCCTCAATAAAATATCCGCCTTTTCCTACGGTCAATGACTTTACCAATAAGTCTAATAGGGTGCCGTTGTTTTCTCAACGCGATCAAAGATGGATGTGTGTGAATTTAGTTAGTAACAGCGATAGTGGCGCCACGACGGCTGCGGGGGACGATCAATAAGTGTTCTGGCAAGGTCACTACGGATTTAAGCACAGTAACAAATACGTCACCAGCCCGTTTGATCAACATGGTGACTGACCATTAGTGTTGCCCCAAATGGGTTTTGGTCTTGCAGAGGTGCGTGCGAGGTGCGCGAGGTGCGTCACAATGATATTTTACAAAACCAATTGTTTAGGTGCATCAATAGGGTTATTGTCAATCATTATGCATAAAGATTTTTCAGTTACACAATTGAGATATTATTTATCATACTGCTTTGATAGGTTTAAATTCTGTGACATGTCTTTACACTGTGAATGACATTATCAGAGGTTTTCCTGTTGTATAATCTTATTTGCAGAGCTACGAGTATGTTGGAGAGCTATGTATATATGTAGGAACATTATTGATGACCCGCCTGGTGTAATGGTAAATTGTTTTAATAGTAGTACACCAAGAGGTCACGGGTTTACCCCATATTCTCGGGCTAGCTAGACTTGCAGCCGTGTTTCACATTACCCACTAAACCACCAGCTTCCATCACACCGTGTTGTCTTTATATGTAATCTACAAAGCATTGAAAAAAGAAGTGTGTTTAGAACCACCGTGAATAACGCTTAAAAGATTGATGCTATATCAGAAAATAACCATTCCGAGAATTTTAACTGTATCAACAGAAAATAAAAACACAAATAACATGTCTCCTAAAAGCAATTCGTGTTTCCTTCGTTCTTTGATAATGATCGGACAAATGTGCAGACTGCATAATGCAATAACTCGACAAAACGAAACGATGAAAGCGCATCGCCATAAAACGCAAGGTGGGCTATTACAGGCTAGGGTGCCTAGGGTACCTAGCTTAGAACATTAGGACTTCCGTAATAGAACGTTTAGATGGTAATTTTAGTACTTGAGCTGGAACAAAAGAAAGTTTAACAGGTATAATGTGGGTTTGTTAACCGACCTTTTTTTAAATGTTTTGCTTTTAATTTCGTAAATATATATTAGATTTAGGGCCGATTTTTCAATGCTCAGATAACAGGTCAGGTAGTAAACCTGAAGAATAAAATTATTCGGTCGTTTAAACGTGACATAAGGACTGGTGAATTTTTCAATTGTAATTTATTCCTAAGGTTAACTATCTGACCGTTTTTTTTTTACTCTGGCAATTCGCATTTCAGCGAGTTGAAACAAATATATCAAATATGCTAGTGCTAGAGCAAGACAGACTATTTTCTGTCTGTCAAAGTCAACGTCTAAATATAAAGGTTAGTTTTTTTTCTTTTTCTTTTCAAGTTTAACGGCCTTGGACAGGGTCCATTTCAGCCCAATCTTTACTGTTTAGAATCGAAGTTGAATGAAAATTAAAATTTATTTTCAATCAAACTATGATATGATCAAGCAGTATTTTTTAAATAAAATCAGACTAACATTACATTAAAAGTCTAAATCGCCGATGAAAATCTTTTGAATTCCATATGGTGTAGTGATCTGGTCTCGACCAGACGATTCTTTCATTTCTTTCTGAAGAATTCACATATTCATTTATTATGGCCTCTTCTTCAATTGCCAGATCATCGATTACCTACATCATAAATATCTGTTGTAATTTGGTGAATTAATAATCTGACATAAATACTTTTTGTATCTAACTCCGCGCAATATTGTTTAGGATGTATTCTGGTTTTTACTTCAGTATCCGTTGTTGGCTTTATCGATCAAACTACTTATTCTATGGAATACGCGGTTATTTGATGTTTGAAACGTCGGATAATTTTACTCCTCTGTTAGCGGGGTTACTCGACGAGTAATTCTTATTCGACGATTGAAAAATTCAATATTTTCCTATTCTGTGGAATAAACGCTATCTCTCTGTTTATCTGAGCATTGAAAAATCGGCCCTAAATCTATGGTTTTACTCAAACCATTTAAAAACATTTCTGAACATTTGTTCAATTATTAAGTTATGAATTCCGTAAAATAATAATTTAATTCAATTATCTGACAATAAACAGTCTTGTAGTTAACAATACCCTAGCAGGGTCCGTGCCATCATTTGGTTAAGGCAATTCATTTGATAGTATGTGCAAATCAATAAATAATTAAATAATGGTGTTAAATAGTTGGAAGAAACAAATATGGTATTCTTCTTCTTCTTCAATATTTATCATCAATTGATTATGTTGGTTCTCGTTTGCCGATAGATGAGACTATTTTGAGAGTCTTAGAAAGTATGTATATCTTTAAACTTCTGGGAGTATGATGACTATATAAATAATATCCTAAAATTGTATCGCAGAAAAAATATTGTCCTATAAAAATCACATGAATGGCAACCCCGCGCCGCCGCCATTTTTCACCGAGGCAGGATGTGACGTGGTGTCATGCAGTTTTTAATGCTGATAGAGATTTATAACTGTCTGGCCGCTGACCTTGGCTTTACCCGTAATCTGTACCTAAACGATCGATTTGGGAGAAAATAAAAAATAAAGCTTTTGTTTAGCAATAGGTTTATAACGAAGAAATTCTACTCTAGATTGTTCTTCTAGTCGTTTAAATAAACAAAACAATAATATGTTGTTGAAGTCTTCAAGTCGCGAGTTAACATGTATCTTCTAGGCAAGCATGTTACAGCTTAGGCCTAATGAACGCTTTCCATCCGGTGTGATTGTGGTCGAATGCAAGCCTATCAATATTTAAAAAAAAAGTATTATGCCTCGAAGTCCAAGGTAGGCTACGACTATGATCCCGAATTGACATTTTTTATATATTACGTTCCGATAGCTTCCAAATACTATTATTTTAAGGGAAAGCCATCGGAAAAGAACCTAGAAACGGTCACATCGTCAAACATACGAAGGTAATGTGGATATCGAAACCACGACCTTAGTAGCGTCAGATATTCAACTGTCGGTGGAAGCGAAAACAGAATTGTTTTTAATATAAGCTTTCATATAAGGCCCGTCTTTCAGCTATAAGGGGCCCTGGGCACATTTAAACCTCTTGTTTGGTAAATGTGGGCCCCCAGAACCTCGTCTAGGTGCCCCAGTACATCGCTGGGCCCTGTATATAAATCTTCTAGTTTAAAAGCATATATGAGTTTCTATCTAGTCTAGTAAAAGCAAACCTAGAATATTATGTAACTTGCCAACAACAACACTATAAAATACTTTTGCCTTTGCAAATAGCGGGCACTTCCTTGAATAAATTCGCATTATCCCCTACTTTTAATGCTTCCGGGACAGCTTTCCTGCAGGATAATGTCCCCATACCGGGACGTTCTGGGCAATAAAAACATTGTCAAAGGTACTATTAGAATTTAACGTTAATAATGTGAATGTTTGCATTTTATTTCACGGGCAGCACACGCAGCACGAGCTGCGCGTTGCTGCATTCGTAAGATGTGGACACCCCTCTTTTATAGTAATCCATTTATTTATTTAAATTACGTACACACAAACAGGTAACTGTCAAATACACAGATATTAGTAATTACTACATAACACAATAACCAGACAGATACCCAAAAATAGCGTACACAACATGTTTAATATAATTTGAAAACACTAGTAATAATAGTAAAAACTAACAAACGTTCAAAATCATGGAAATATATTATCATTAAAGTAAAAAAAAAAATATACTTATACATACTACTTAAGCAAACAATTTCAGCATTGAGTAAGAAAAAAGTTGAGAGAGAAAAAAACACGACCTCAGTTTGGTGTCAATGCATTTTCAATACCAAATTACGCGCCGTATTTCGCCAAGGTGTGTCGTCTTGCTATTTAAAGTATACTGTCTCTACCGCTCATAAACGCAACTTGTTAAAAAACTATATATATATATTATATAGATACATCTACTTAACTATTGTTGTGAAAGGTACCGACCTATCCCTGCATGCTGCTCAGACCAAGCATCGGCTATAACTCAACCGGCAATCCTGAGATGGGTCGGCGCCGCGGAGTCGCCCTGTTTATCACAAGACGCGTTTTGATGTATCGCGAGAGGGTAACTCCATCATTGTTATGTTTGGTATCTGTTTGTGATATGATTGAACTTTGTGTGTGTTGTCGAGTGTGTTTTACTTTAGAAGCAAATTTACGCTTAGTTTGAGGGAGACGTGTGAAGGTAGACCAAGGATTTTTTTTAAATTTATTTATTGCAGTTAGTCTGAGAATTGGGCAAAATATTTAGCTCTGAGAGGAAGAGCCTTGTTGTACAGCAGAGGATTGTCATGTCATAGACTGGTGATGGTGATGATGATACAGTAACGACATTGACACCACCTAGTTTCTAAAATAAACTTAAGAATACATTATTATTTTCAAATAAACTGATTGATATGTATTTGTAGTACCTATTTGAAGTGATTTCGATCGAGCTGTTCCCACAAAAAAAAAAGAAAATTGGACCTCTTACGAATAGCTCCAAATCATCATCTATAACAAGAATAATGTAACAGTAATCTCTCAAAATCATCACAACAACAGATTTATTTTACTTAACTAGTTAAAATTATCGAAGTTAATATTCACCGAAACCGTTTGACTATACGCCGCCGCGGCGCCTCGCACCCTTGCGCTTAGTGGGTATTTTTTATGCACCCCAGTGCAGTCAGTTTGATCCCGGCTCGGCAAATTGCTATTTTATGATACATGGAAACGCGTCGGAAAATTGGAAGTCAATACCCTTTCCGTGTGTGGGAGGGAGAAGGGTGGTTTTGGAAGGTCTTTTTTACAGAAGCTTGATAAAAACAGATTGCTTGGATAATGAGGAAAGAGCTTATGTGAAAGGTTATTTAGTTAACTATGGAATTGGCAAGAAAAGTAGGTAAAAAATCTAGGGACGTTTAATTAAGCTTTGCTAAGTAGTCGAGACTTCTAACTCCAAAAACCTGATTTGAATGGTTTATTTTAAACAATATAACTAACATTAATAAGCTAAGATATATTTTTCTTTCTTTAAGTTTGGCTTTAAAAATATTTCGGTACTTACTTACAAAATATTTGCGTAAGGGTTTCAAAAATATAGAATCTTCACTTTAACGAAATACATATTTCACACCAGTCAACAAATAAAACAATGTTATCTCTCTTATAGGGCTCATTAATTTTTATCATTTCATTTTTAACATCAAATTCAGAAGAATTATTTAAACTAAAATATTCTGCTAATTTACTTCAATTTACACCCAGCCATTATTTGCTTCAATTAACACAAATTGCAATTTTAAACAACACCCACATGAGTAATCTGATTACTTATTCAAGATAACAATGTGCATGACGTCCAGGTACAATGTAATCATAAATTCATGACTCACACGGGAACCAAACCCACTGCCCTTGCCTAAAAGCAAACCTATTGGGCGCTGTCTATTCATAATTAATACGCTGGCTACGAAAGGGTTAAGGTATAACCACATGTAATTTGTATTAATTGCTGGTTTTAAGTTAATTGGTGTAATTAGTTTCATCAGTTTGTTAAATGAATGGTTCAATTATTAGGTTTAATTAATACAAAACATAAAAAATTATAAATAAAGCGACTTTTGTTTCATTTCAAGTGATAATCGAACGCGCGATTCTTAGATTTCATTGTGAACTGACCAGTAAAGCAACAAAATTCAAATATATAGTTACCACAATACTATAAGCTCAAACTCTCACTAAAAGCTCAAGCTCAAAGCTAAAAACTTAAAACACCAAAAATAACCTTAAACTAAAATCCAATTACCCGCCCCGTCTTTCCCATCCAAATTGAATTTTAATCTTTCAGAAGTCGCAAGTTGCATACAAATTGGTCGCACACCCATCCATTCTGGGTGCATATGCAAATGCAAACGGATGCACCGCCCAAACCACCGTGCATCGTCCGGCCAGACTTCCGACGGTGAATTAAATGCCCACTTTTGTATGTACATGTCTTGAATGGGTTTGAATGAGTTTGAATGGCTCTGAATGGCCGGGAGGACAATTTACAACCGACTGCGACAGAAAACTGGAAGTGGATTCGGAAGGTTCGTAATTTGGTTTACATAGTTCACGTTGTGATTTTTATCTAGACAAATTACGAAAAATTCCGCCCTCGAACCTAATTTTGGATCTATTAAATTATTTATTTATTCTTGATGACAACTTTGTATAATACCGGCCGTTTTCGACCATGGCGGCTGGTCTTACGAACAGCCAGGTACGCAGGATATATTATAGTACACAAGTGAGGGCGCAAGCACAGGTACACACCCTATACTCAAACTCCCATAGTTCGGTGGGACTGTAATCTGACACGACCGTAGAGAGATCAGGCGCAGGACCAACGGCTTGACGGCTTGACGACGTGACACGGAACGGCTTTGAATAATACTCATACTTACATAAACGTAGCGATTGTAATAAAAGCTTACCTGAAACAAACAAAAAAACATTAATAAAATAAATATCCATTTGAAAATATTCACTACATTTATATATTTTATTTAAATTACAATTACACGTCCTGCTACTTATCTTTGAAAAATATGAACTGAAAAAAGTTTCAGTTCAGGTAATATTTTGAGCTTTATAGCAAAACCTTGGCGATTGGGCGCACCTTAAATTAGATCTCAAAAATTGACATAGCAAAATGTATTGTAGAAGTTTACTCATACACAAACTCGAAATACGTATGTAGGTATGTCTATCCGTTCCCTTGCATCCATAGTACAAGTTTCGAGCTTAGTTTGGATTGGTATGTTAGTCCAATGCATTTATTTAATTATTAAATGCAAGCTTCCAAGGCCGCTAGGCAAAAATATATTCAACATAGACGTCGCCACGTACAGTAATTGTTGAAAACACGATACCTCATAATTTAGTCAACATCAAAGCCTAATTTCCCTGTCACCGTGGCTCCGTCCGTGATGATTAACAGACCACCATATTAATTTGGTTAGGGTTGAAACACACTCTGGTTAAATAAGAATTAAACGACTTATTTATTTACTATTATGGTTGTGTTGACGCTTAAAAGCCTACAGTCATTATTTAGAATTTTTCGTAAACGCATTCTGGCGCAGTAAGCTACAGGTAAAGGCCAATGCCAACATAGTCTCACTGCTCATGCTAAGATGTAGACAGAAGATAAACAGGAAACCAGATCAAGCCTATGGCCAGCCTGTTGGTGAGTTATACTTGTGGCACACCAAATGAATCAGTCGTACCGAAGAATCTTTCACCATATTATGGACTTTGACTATGTACGAATAGATAAATAGGCTGTGTAGTGCCGGCCTAAATGGAGGGTACTACCCCAGTACCTCCCGTTGGTGTACCTCCTCAGAAGCGACCAATGTGATTTGAAGCTGAGGTACGTCCAGCAATGGTAAGTAGTATATATCCCAAATCATTAGAAAAGCTCCGTTGATTGATTTAACCAAACTTTAGTTTTGCTAGGTCGGAATTTGAAAATACAGATACTAATCACTCTTTTAAACTATTTAAAGCAACGCCCTGTCTAATTGTGTAACTTTCTGCAACCCTACACGGAACCCTTGTCATACTGTTGTGTTGTCAATAAACAATGACTTGCGAACTCATTAACCTGAACCATAAAGCAAGAAATAACGGTGAGGAATCTTCTTTTGTTGAATATTTTTTCATTTTTTTTAAAGTTCAATGTGTCTGCAGACAAACTGTGTCAATAGTTTACATATTAGGAGAGTGATAATGTAAATGTTTGACTTAATAAAATATACTATACTATGTCACTACAATAAATATAATGGTTACTTGTTAGCTCCAGAGAAGCTACAACGAAACGGCAATTTTCAATATTATAAAATTACTATTTATTGTAACCCGTTGTTTCCGTACGGCTATTATCAGGTATTGTGACTTTGCTTCAATGCAATTTATTTTTTATGCTAATTATTCATAGGGTAAGAACGGAACCCTTAAGATGGTTCGTCACGTGTTTTCGGTTAGCACGTACAAGTAGCAATGTCTTGGTTCTGATAAAATTATAATCACTGTTAAGACATTAGTTAGTGAAAGGTTTTTTTGTCCTACCAAAAAATATCACCGGTAAGTTACTTACGAGAATAACATTAAATTAGACTAATCGCGGCATAATTTTAAACTACATGTTTATTCACTGATCACGGCGGCTGTTTTTCCGACACTCATTTGTTTATAGAACGTTCATTTTTTATCCGACATTCATTTGTTTTTCAGATAATAATAAATCAGAATTTTTTTTATAAAGACTTTTTATCAAGTATGTTGTATTTTTACTTAAAAATATGATTTATGTAGTAGGACCATATGAAAAATATATTTCCCACGGTCCTACTCACTCAGTAGGTCCACGGGCAATATATTTTAAAATCATAAAATCATTGGTTCGATTGATCGGACCACGGGCAAAAAAAATTGCCCGTGGTACGACTAGTAGGACTCCGTAGTAGGACCACGGGCAACAAACGGTAACGTCGGGTTTTTCTGTGAACATGTAGTTTTAAATTATACCTCGATTCTATTCTTTTAATTATAAGGAAGATAATAATATTTCCAGACGTTACACAATTTGCTAACAGGTTCAAGGACCTGCCAAGAGCAAAACTGCATCTTCACGCTAACAGTTCACAACTCGTGCGAATCTACAACAGTTTACTACAGCTCAAAGCGTTAACTGGTAAACTGCTACTACTCTAGGACGAAATATTTTTAGGGGAATCATTATTAATTATATTTTGGACAATAGATATCATTCTCGTGTTACATTATTTTTTACTTAAATCGGATTTGATTTGCAAACCTAGACCAATAAAAAGTTATAACGGTTTGGTGCAATGGTTAGGAAATTTACAGCAACAAACAATGGTCATAGCCCGAGAGCTGGCAAGCATTTTTGGGTAGGTGCTTGAGGCAAGCTGAAAACTTGTCCTGTACCTCTCCTATTATATCCCAACACGAAACTGCAGACCTGGCTGGTGAGTAGCGGGGCTAAATCAAACCCCAAATTTTTAAAAGTATATTTTTTTTTAATCCAAAAATATACTTGAGGCAATTTGCAATTTTTATATGTTGTAGTTTAATATTTACAGAATATAAAAAAAAATAAGCCAGACGATTCAGCCGGGGTTTTAACATTGCCAGGCCCGTCCAAAAATATTTTGCAAATGAATATAAAATATGTGTTTGAGGCAACTTGAAATTTTAATAGAGTATTATTTATAACTAAAAAATAAGACTCTCGAAAAGACAGATCATTTCGGTGGGACTTTCTACCTGCCAGGCGATCTAACAAAAGACAATACCGATTTTGTTAGGGAAGGTGGCGTCTTTTTTTTTCGAGCGTTCACCAACCAAACTTGGTTATCTATATTTTTGAGGGCATTACATACGATTTTTGCTATGGCAGTATAGCTGTAAACTCAGTCCGAACTGAGTAAATCAGGTTTGTACTTTTTTTGGCTTCATACATTTTTCTATGGGAAATTGAATTTTTTTGTTTCTTGCGTCCATCGACGAAACATGAAAATATATATTCTTGAGGTCATCACAAACGATATTTGCTATGGCAGTATAGCTGTAAACTCAGTCCGAACGGAGTGAGACAGCCTAGATCGTTTTCACTCTACGCTTTCGCTCAGGAACGCAGGACTGCGTTTTTGTATGGGAAATTCCTACTTTTTTTCCAACAGTTGAAAATTATTGCGTTTACGACTTGTAATGTACATTTAAATAGTTCTGGCCAGTCTCACTCAGTTCGGACTGAGTTTACAGCTATACTGCCATAGCAAATATCGTTTGTGATGACCTCAAGAATATATATTTTCATGTTTCGTCGATGGACGCAAGAAACAAAAAAATTCAATTTCCCATAGAAAAATGTATGAAGCCAAAAAAAGTACAAACCTGATTTACTCAGTTCGGACTGAGTTTACAGCTATACTGCCATAGCAAAAATCGTTTGTAATGCCCTCAAAAATATAGATAACCAAGTTTGGTTGGTGAACGCTCGAAAAAAAAAGACGCCACCTTCCCTAACAAAATCGGTATTGTCTTTTGTTAGATCGCCTGGCAGGTAGAAAGTCCCACCGAAATGATCTGTCTTTTTGAGAGTCTTATTTTTTAGTTATAAATAATACTCTATTAAAATTTCAAGTTGCCTCAAACACATATTTTATATTCATTTGCAAAATATTTTTGGACGGGCCTGGCAATGTTAAAACCCCGGCTGAATCGTCTGGCTTATTTTTTTTTATATTCTGTAAATATTAAACTACAACATATAAAAATTGCAAATTGCCTCAAGTATATTTTTGGATTAAAAAAAAATATACTTTTAAAAATTTGGGGGTTGATTTAGCCCCGCTACTCACCAGCCAGGTCTGCAGTTTCGTGTTGGGATATAATAGGAGAGGTACAGGACAAGTTTTCAGCTTGCCTCAAGCACCTACCCAAAAATGCTTGCCAGCTCTCCAGCTATCATCATTAAAATATTTCTAAGTACAGCCTATTAGTTTCCCACTGCAAAGCAAAGGCATACATTTGAAATCATGTTTTCATTACAAATTGGTTTTGGCTCGATCACCAAGTTTGCCCAATGGGATTGGTGATCAAGAACCTAAGCTAAGCCCAGAAAATCTGACAAAAGAATTTGCTATAACAAAGTTGTCACTTCAAAGACTGCAAACTTTGGTAACTAGCCCGATCCGTCCTCTATTATTATCACTTACAATACGAAACTACTGCCGGTAACAAATCCTAGCAAAGATACAAGCCACTTGACCCGCAGTAGAGCCGAACTTGAGCATTGTGAACTATCGACCAATAGTTCACAACTAGTTGGATCTTGCACCAGCAGACTAGAGTAGAGTCTTGTCGTCTATCTTGTTCGGATTTTGTAGTATAGCTGTAAAATAATAGCTATACTTAGGACTGCAAGGCAAAGACTCATGGTGAATGGTTTAATGGCTACTTACATACCTTAAGCAATAAACAATGCTCCATAACGGATCTAGGATGTTCGAAAAATCTCATAATTTTTTTAACCACTGTTGAAAAAGAGAAAGATTTTAATGTCAAAAATACTTAACTGGCTTTAATTGCAGCGTATTTTTTCTGTGCCGCATCCCAATCAAAACATTTTACATTCTCTTTAATTGATAAAAAAAACTCATCAACGGTGAACCAAAATTGAACTCAATTTAAGAAAGCAGAAGGTGCAATGTTTAATTGCCCCACAAACTACTCACTACTAGACGAATGTATCGAGATGTTACTAGTACGTTTAAAACCAACATTCGCAAGCAGATTGGATCTGTAATGAGGTGGCACGCTTTGAGGCAAACCTCGATAAATAGTGATTCCACCTGTTTGTGTTCTGTTCTTAGTACACTTGCTTACCCACTAAGCTAATACTGACCCGCTTTAGTTTATATAGCATGCCCATTCTAGTTTTCTTCAGTATGGTAAGGGGTTGTTTTTAAAGTACAATTGAATAAGACCTCCCAATAGAAGAAAGTTCTTAGAAGTAGTAAGTAAGTAAAGTCTCATTTAACTGGACCGTTGGACTGGACTGGAGACAAATTTGCAAGAGATTTTTTTTGTGGGCGTCTGATCTGAACAAACTGAACTAAAATATCAACCTATGAATGTCTGAGTGCAAGGCTGTATGTTTAATATTAATACGTTTCGACTTATTGACCACACTTACCGAATGCGGATTTTCGTTAACTAAACTATTAATAAAAGGCTCTGATTTAATAACTGTTGTTTACAGTACGCACGTGAAGATTCAAGCTACGAAGCTAACTTGCAACATAACCACAGGCGTACAACACAACACTAATTAAACCCACAACTCGAGTTCGCGACTCGTTACGCGAAGTGTCATACAAGCGACATACACGTGGCAAATGCACATACACATGCAGAATTAGGTATGTTGTTGATATTATACAGTTAGATTTTACATCTGTTAGTTACCGTCCTCGTGGATTCCGGTTTCCGCATACATAGTGTTATAATAAAGCTTAAAGCATTCCTCGATCAAGGGACTATTAAATACAAAAACAAAAATCTATTCGAACCAGTAGTTTCGGAGATTAGCGCGTTGAGACAAACAAACTCATCAGCTGGATCATCTAGGCAAACTTGACACTTACAAGCACAGTGTAATATTTATTCAGTTTTACACATAATTGGTTAGACACCTATTTGACATAAATAGAGAGATGTAAAAACAACGGCATTTTCACTTCAAAAAATTAACGCAACTATGTATGTAAATAAATACTCGCCAATCTACATCTGTTAGTTACCGTCGACGACGACCCGCTTGGTGTAATGGTCAAGATGTTGCCTATTACGCAAGAGGTCGCGGGTTCGATCCCCGCACAGGACAAACATTTGTGTGCATGAACATGTCTGTTTGTCCTGGTCTGGGTGTTATATGTATCTATTTAAGTATATTTGTAATACCACTGTTGATTCTGATGTCTGTAACACAAGTGCTTAAGCTACTTAACACGGGGTCAGATCAATGTATGTGATGTTGTGAAATATTTATTTATTTATTTATTTATTTAATCTAAACGCCAACTTAAGCTATTTTATAATTTTGTGGATTATGTTGCCAAATTTTCAACTACTTAAAAATTTATCATTTTATTCAGTTATTTGATAAACATATTCCTAACAAAAATTCGGTGTGAAAGCTCCAAACTGCATCTCTTTTAGTGCATTAGAAAATAGCCCTTTCCGTCTGTCTAGCAACAGTGACATCTATTTTTCCCAAACTCTCCGCGACAAATCGTCGAAACTCCCACCTCAAAGTTTCCTCGTCCTCGCTATCCCGAATCCCGCATCCCGTATCCCGGGAACATCGGGATATCCCGGACATGTCTGCGGCGTGTCGGGATCTGCGGCTTTGTTCCTTTGAAATTCAAATGTGGAAGACGAACGTCTAGAGTTCGGAACTAAAGAGGTGCGAATGAAATGTTTTGTTCTTTTTTTGCGGGATCTGAGGAAATCTTTTAAGGAGAACTGTTAGCTTTTGTTGGAATTTGATAGATGATAGATTTTTTTAAAATAAAACTGAATCTGATTCAAGATTATGCTAATGTCTCAGTGCATTGGAAAGCATAAAATGTGTCTACGCTTGATCTTTTTAAGGGCTATCTTTTCGCATTCATAAAACATCGCAACGTTTCTTATCATTACTATACTTTTACCACTATTTTCTAGTAAAAATGAGTAAGTATACACTTAAAGCACCCGGTTTCGCAGCCACGGCACATTTAGCACCTATCCTAATCCACTTGCATGACCATTTCATATTTTGCCAGGTGCTGAAATTAGTTGAGGCAGACGAAAATATAGGTAGGTATTTTTGAGAGGTAGAACTTTGTGGAACTTCCACTGGAATGAGCCGCTCGTCTGGGAAAGTACCTCCACCTTACAGAAGACCACAGTGAAGGAGCACTTCGTCACTGTTTGTTGTGCTATTTTTCTGTTGGTGAGTAAGGCCGCCAGAGGTCGGTTGGTATGGGGCCTTCAAGGCAGGTAACGCATCTGCGACCCTTGTGGGGTTATTGATGTCCATGGGCAGCGGTGATCACATACCATCAGATGACTCTCTTGTTCATTTGCCTCCCTATAATATTAAATAAATAAATAAATAAATAGTCATAGTCATAAATAATAGTATAAATAGATAAATAAAAAACCCTTTTCCCCCACATTTTTCAAGATATTTACCATTCAACACCACATTACAGTTGATTCACGATTGTATATAAGTTTTACTATTCATTACGATGTTATCGATCGAGGCGGGCGCCTGCCCTTTTCCAGGAAGGATGATTCAGAGGCCCTTGCGAAAGGAATTGTTTCCGTTATGAATGGCACAAGCGCCTTGATTCATTGTTATGGCGTGTTGTTTAGGAAAAACTGGGCTAAGTGTTACTCGCAAGTTGGGACTTACTTTTTGGAGACATTATGATCATATCAGCATTTTTGGGAAACCACTAATAAATAAAATCGGGAAGTATATAGCGTTATTACTTTTATGTAGAGACAACAGCACGCAACAGACGAAAATCTTTGGAAGTTTTACTGCTCTTATTTCAAGGACATAAGCACTACTTTCGAACTGAATGCGTTTACCAGAGTCGGCTGACCACCATGGCTGGATTTAGCCTCGTTTTAATAAATCGCTTTCTACTTTGAGATTGATTTTGAGAGCGAACTGGAGATGCAGTTTTATATAAAGCCTCTTCTCACTATAAAATTTGTTTTATAGAATAACTAGCGGCCGCCCGCGACTCCGTCCGCGTGGATTTCTTTTTTTCGAAATAAAAAGTAGCCTATGTTCTGTCTCAGGGTCTAAAGATTGTCTGTACCAAATTTCATCAAAATCGGTTGCGAGGTTTAAGCGGGAAAGCGTAACAGACAGACAGACAGACAGACAGACAGAGTTACTTTCGCATTTATAATATTAGTTGGGATTAGAGTCCTCCAATCGAAAGCGACATTGTGCAATTAAGTTACCGCTTTGGCTAACCAAATGCTGGCCGAGCACCACGCTTGCTAATCGCAAATAGCCACAAACCAGGGAGTTTTCGAACCGGGATTCGATCCCAGAACCCAAAACCGTCTCTTATTTCAGGCTCTAGAAACTATCAAAGGGCTAAATGAGACCCAATGGAATCGAATCGACGAACTCAGATTAAACTAACACAACAGAACCACTATTTTACGAGCACAGACAACAGAGCGATTCAAAGCTGCTCCATTTCATTGCAAACTGTAAACTCGTCTAACCGAGTGGGTTCTTCTCGACCCTCCAAGTTTTACGTCCAATGCGTACTTAAAGCGCATTTTAATTTATCTTATCGAATAAAACCGCCATTAGAATCGCAATAATTGCAACTGAGCGTCATTTTATGGGCCCTGTCGCTCACCTGTCGAATCTATTTAAATATCGCCAGGGGATTCTAAATCTTATTGAAGGGTAGTAAAGTTTAGTTCGGTGATAAAATGAGGGGCAGTAAAAAGTAAATCGTAGGTTTTAGTTAGATTGAAAACTTAAGGATGTTGCAATTAACTTTGTTGCCAATTTGAAATGCATTATTTAGAAAAAATATTCTAGTTATATTTCTATTCTTACTCTACTTTTCGTATATTAAAAGACATTAAGCAATACTGTAATTGTGTAATGATACTCGTACCGTATTTAATTTTTTTTCATAATTTCATTCGTATTATCATTTGTTTTTACTTTAGCTGTTAATAATTATAAAATCTCATAACCATGACATATCTTACGTTCCTAATATAAAATTAAATTTTGAGCTACTTACCTATATTACTAAATTTGCCATGATTATGACTAACTTAAAATTATTTAGACAGACACAAACGGAGGCAGCTACACAAGTGCCCAGCTGTTTAGGAAGAAAATGATTGAGAATCTCAAGACGAATAAAACTTAAAACCTCCATAGATCTGAACAGTAGGTTTACCTCCCGCCCCGAAATAGGTTATAACGATCAATTATGCGCCATTTAAACAAGAAAGAGCAGCGATTTAACAGGTATTATTGCGTCTTTCAGTAAACGCCACCATTTCATATTTCAGGCAGTAATTACAACATTATTAGCGTACTAAGAACATTTGCGTTACCAGAAATGCACGCCGGAACAGTATGGCATATGGTTTAAGTGAAAGGCTGAATGAGACACTTGATTAATAGTACATTCATTGATGTTTACTTAAGCAATATCAACTCAACATCCCAACTAATCCCAACTAATATTATAAATGCGAAAGAAACTCTGTCTGTCTGTCTGTCTGTCTGTCTGTCTGTCTGTCTGTTACGCTTTCCCGCTTAAACCTCGCAACCGATTTTGATGAAATTTGGTACAGACAATCTTTAGACCCTGAGACAGAACAAAGGCTACTTTTTATTTCGAAAAAAGAAATCCACGCGGACGGAGTCGCGGGCGGCCGCTAGTCATAAATAATTAGCACACACAAAATTCTAACGTTCAACATGTTACAGATAACAAAAGTTGTATTACAAATTCACGTGAGCACCCTTAATCTACTTAATATCTTAGTATTGGATACTTCTTTCTATAGGTGTATTTTATCATACTTCAACAAAGATGCTCTCAGACTGCAAACCTTTTATGGACAGCAAAACTTTTGACAAACTAGAACCTACCACTCTTTTTTGAAAGAAATAGAGACATGATATTTGTTACAAATATTTGAATCTCCACTGTAACACCCTTAAGTTTGAGGGCGTTAATCTCGGGAACTACTGGGTCGAATTGAAAATATTTTTTGTGTTGGATAGTTCATTTCTCGAGGATGGCTTTAAGCCATGTAGTAGGAGTGTGGAAACTGAAATCCACACGGCCGGAGACGTGGGCGGCCGCTTGTTGTTTATAAATGGAGTGCCGCCCCGCGCTTTTAACTTAAACCTACATTTTCCGCAAAATTAAATCTGCGTTGCTCGCACTCATATTAAAATTACATACAGACAGAACTGCGAACAACCGAGCCCTTCCGCCGGAACCGAGCTAACGTTGCTTTCATTTTGCCCTGTAAGCGGCATGTTTTAATGTCTGAATGTTGCAAATCGACCGGGGCTTCTCTTTCATTTTTAATTCTTGCTTGTATTTTAGTATGTAGGTACTTGTTGTATCATAACAGTACTTGAAAATAATCTCCTAGCCGAAATCTTACGATCTGCCAGGTACACTGGATATACGAGTCGTAGATTCCTACACCTTTACTGCTACAATGACCAAACAAAACATACTACTCGTAAATAAAAATAACACTGAGGTTTTACTTATTTCAACGCCAAAGCGAATGAATACTGATTTAATAAAGCTGAGAAGTTTGTTTGTTGGAACGCGCTCATCTCAGGAACTAGCGGTTCGAATAGAAAAATTGTTTATGCTATAATATAACACTATGTGTACGGAAACCGAATTCCATGCGACGGAGTCGCGGGCAGCCGCTAGTCATAAAATATACGCGTACAAAAAAACACATATTATTATTTAACCTGGCTGTGTAAATAAAGTCACAGGGAAAAAATATTTCGGACGAGTCCCCACAAATCACAGGAACATTTTCAGTTAACGTTGGAATCTTTTCAAGCATGATGGAAATCCTTCAACAGATAATCTGTTTGCGTTGTCCAGGGACCCGGGCCATCTGAGACGGGTCGTTGACCGCTCGGGCGTAAGGGATGAAATTATGACGGCTAATATGCTGCAGATGTATAACAATTAATATTTTTATGATTATGATTAATATTTTTTTATTAAAATATAGTAGCATATACAGTATTCGAAGAATAAAATACTTAGTGCCTATTAAGGGCACTAACACTGATGACAACCCTCAATAAGGTACAACCCAAGACACACGTACCATCCAAGTGGAGTAACCAACACCATATTTACTGTTCTACACCCAAACTTGCCTTCCAACACTGCATTTATTGCCGCGAACGTGCCGCGAATTCGCGCGAGCGTCATTTTACCCGACCGCTAACAGTAATCCTGATATTAATTCATACCACCTCTGCGGTCAGTTGTGCCCAGGTGTGAATAATGCCTGTACAAATGATCCTGACTCTGGCGGCATGACAAGTGAGGGAATGAGGGAAACCAGAGTGAGAGAATGAGGGACGGCCATTACGGCATCGAATTAGGGTCCAAATTGGCAGCGGTGACGCGCGGCGCGTTGTAATTTGTCGTTATTTGTATTATTTTGACTGGGATTGGCCGCTTTGGTTGGGTTGGGCTATCGTGAAAAGTCTGCGGTTATTGTAGACGGAATAATTTAATCATATTTTATAATAATGTTAAACATATTTGAACAAAATTTGTTCCAATTACGAGACGTCGAAGCGCAGTTAATGAAAGGTACGTCTTTTTGTTTCGGTCTTGGCACATGGTTTGGGTATATTTCAGAAAAACAAAGTATATGCCTACATATTTAAAGTCGGTAACGAAAGCCTTTCCCTAAAACCACGAATAATGAGTATTCCAATGAGGTATAAATTATATTCAAGAAAGTCGAGAGTGCTCTTGTGTTGGCGGACTAACTTTTGAATGTGTATATCTTGAGCATTTAGCTCCTCGTAGGATTTTAGAATCCAACTGGGAAGATATTATTTAAATTAAAGGATTATTAGAAACTGACTTACGCTTAAGGTTTTAATTAACTCTGATTACATTATTTAACCTAAATTATAAGTTAAATCAAAGCATCACATTTCTAAACCAGGTTAATATCTAACCCAGTATCTTTTATTCAAAGATGGCTCCCACCGGGCCCTTAATTAAGGGGGTGTCAGATGATCCTCGTGTATTAATCACGGAACCCATCATCGCGTGTGCATTTGTACAATGCTGTAATTAGGGATCCGCGGGATATGACGCAAAACGAACGTCATGGATGTGATTTTTTAAATAGAAATTATAAAGAACTAGCAGCCATCCGTGACTTCGTTCGCGTGGATTTCTCAAGGTCTAAAGATTGTCTGTGCCAAATTGCATCAAAATCGGTTCGGTGGTTTAAGCGGGAAAGCGTACCAGACAGAGAGACAGGAAGACAAGAGTCACTTTAACATTTATGATATCATAGTCAGGATTTGGATCAGTTTCAACAAAGACCTCAGATAGGCTAGTCAGACAGATGTGCTGAATACCTAGACCAGTCAGCTATCTGACAAAAATATAACTTTTATTTGTTAATATAAAGGTAAGATATTAAAATGTCATATTACATATTTTATTGTATCACTTTGTTTCACCATAAACAGATGTAAGTATGTACACAAGTTTTCATGACAAATTATTAATTTCATATTATTTCAGAATAGATTGGGAGTTCAAAATTATTAATCGGCTTCTACTTCATAAGAAAAACAAAGTTTGTTTTATTATACAATCCAGCTTCAGAATTTAGAATAAGAAGCAATATGCAGATATTTTTGACATTATTCAGCACCAAAAATAAGACAGAAAATTCGTTCCGAACAAGAGTTTTCCGACTTTATATAAAACCTATTTAAAATGTAGCCTCCTTATTATTTGTGCAGACTGAAAGGGTTGACATGGCTGCTATTCAAAAGCTACGGGCCCCTCGGTCACACTCATTTACCCCATAATTATCTTCAAATATTTCGCTACTTCCCTATGTTCATGTTGAATAACGCTGTAACAGTTTGAAATAAGAATTGCCTTCATTTCTTGATGTACCTAAAGCACTACATAATGGAAATTTAAACAAAATATTGATTTTGCTATGAAGTTATAAAGATGCTAATAAAATTGTTAATTTTGACTAAATAGTTTCAGTAAAACTGACTACATTTTTGATACATTTATGTTTATATTTTCAAAAAGACAAATGAAAATCAAAACATGCAAAGTTATGTCGTGATCCACGGATTGTTTGTTATTGTCGTCACTCTAAAGTTAATCCTAAAGGTTGCTAGGCTTCTACTTATGCAGGTCGTTGTTCCATAATGTGGATCTATCGGGAAATGTGACTACATCCATATTTACTTAGTTATATCAGGCGATTACACACTTCTACATTTTTCCAATAGAATCCCCGTGAACCAAAACAAGTTGTAGACCTACCAAAGTTCTAAATGTTTTGATTTCAATGACGAGACATGTCTAATAATTTCCCTGAACCCTTCCTTCCATAATTATTAGATGACTAAACGATTCCCAACTCTATTTCCTGAGCAATTAGGATGTTAGGAGGGTAACTTGTACAGATGCCTAACTTCGAGTTATTTAGAAATTATAAATTGTTTGAATGGAAAAGTTGTAGTCGACTTACTTAGGTTTTAATGGTTTATCTAATTGAAGTTATTCTTTTTACCTTTGTTGTTATTTTTAATATCGTATGGAGTCATTGGAGGTCAAAAAAACTATATAAGTTAACTCACTTCTACAAACTTGGTTATATCAGACTTCAATTTATTTCGTGCTAACCTCTGTTTTTACTTAACGTCTGCAAAATTTCAAAGTAATCGGTTCAGTAGTTACAGCGTGAAAGCGGAACAAACAAACAAATAAATAAAAAAACAACCTTTCTTTCCGCTTTATAATATTAATAAAAGATACTTAATTTATTCACCTCAATGTTTCAAAAAGTTACCTATGACAGAAAGTAAACCTTAAAGCATCCTCAAACCACTCCACTCGTCAGTAAAAACCCACAAGCAAAGACGAAAAAAATAGAAAAACAAAACGCCATGTTTGCTTACAATATGCCAAAATCACAAACGCAAACTTGCTAACTGTACCCACGACGTCAAACCCACGTCAATGTTTTAACTGCAACCTGAAAATCGAATGGGGAAATTGTTTCTTGAAGTTTGGAAAGTGTTTACAGGATATATATTTCAACTTATCCCGTCCTATACTCCCCTATGTAATGTGTTAGTTGACGAGGTAAAAAGGTCCCATGTCAATATGCTAAAATATTGTTGATTTACTTAAGAAATATACGAGAATTGAGTATTATAACAGCTCAGTAAAATCATATTTTTATTTTCTATAATTAGTTTTAAACTTATTTAGTTATAAAAAAAATACATAATCCATCTCCATCCATAAACCATCTTTTCATGCCTGAATATTGCTCATATAACAGAAAATAAAACTTATAAGAAGGAGTACTATGCGTTTGTGCCGACTACGACGATTAATGAAATGAAATATTTTTTATAAATAATAATTCAGTAATGGTGCACTGATTAATAATCTGACAACTTAGATGCGTGCTGAGTATGATAAGAAATTCAATGCGCAAGTTCATCACAGCATTGTCCAAGATCAGAGTTTGAGTAAGTTGTACTAATTGTAATTGAATTGCAATTCCATTGTAAATGGTGCGCCTACTCATACCTAGTGCAATACACAAATGTTAATACAGTAAACATGGACAAATTGTGGTTTCAGTATCAAGCGGTCCCGGACTGGGCATGCAAATGAGATCGTGCATTGCCATGTGAATCCGGTGCAATGCAAATTGTATGACGAAATGTATGCAACGGTGTACTGACCGGTCACTTTGCATATTTTTATCTTAATATCAATTTATACTTAACTAGCGGCCCGCCCCGGCTTCGCCCGTGGTACTTGTCCAGTATTTAATGGATGATATTATACATAAAAACCTTCTTCATGAGTTACTCTATCTATTAAAAAAAACCGCATCAAAATCCGTTGCGTAGTTTTAAAGATTTAAGCGTTCAGAGGGACATACAACACACATAGGGGCAGAAAAAGCGACTTTGTTTTATACTATGTAGTGAAGTAAGCTGTTTAAGGCATCAGGTTTGTTCTTTTGGAACCTATTTTGTAGTGCAATAATAAATAATTAGAGGAAGCAATCTGTGCTAGATGGTTATTTTCATATAAGAAAGAGGTGTATCGAAAGTGATCACCACCGGTGCCACCTACATTTATATCTTCGCAGAATTCCCAATACCTCGTCTTCTTTAAAATTGGGGCTTTAATAATGCTCTCTCTTTTTTGCTCTAACAAGCGGCAATGCTTCAATTTATTTTCAAGAAAGTTTATTTTGTCTACAAAACATGTTTCACACTGCAATTTTATTAAAAACATCCATTATTACCAAGCATTCTGTCTTCAGGAAACATATTCTCGCAACTAAGAAACTCAATAACAAACGCTTCAAGATTCAAAAACAAGTTTGTTTCAAAGCGAGATGTAAAGGCGTGAGGAATGGTAAATAGCTCTTGAATATGGACTTGGATTTGCGGAATAAATTATTTGTAGCTCCACAGCTCTGCTAATATTGTGGTAGAGGAATGTTTGTGCTCCAGTTATGAATACTTCATGTAGGAACTAGGAAAGAAGGAATATTGCTTGTTTATGTTAATATTGGTTAATCTGGAGAACTAAGAAGCCCGGGAGACGCTTAAGTCCGACTTTTATGTAGGTACTCTTTTTCTGTACGCTAAAAAAACCTTTTTAATATAGACGAACATTGTATATTAAGCACTGATAAATAAGCTTCTGTCAGAAATTAATTCTCTAGAGCGCAGTTTGGGAGAACAAGGGTTTTAGAGACAAGAACCGCCTCTACGAATTGTATTGAGTCATGCATCTCATTGGCGGCAGTGATCACTTAACCATCAGGTTAATTTAGAGCTGATCTCCCTGAAACTTATTAATGGTTTGAGTGGTTTAAATAAAACATTATTTATTTAACCTAAAGGTTGCCTCAAACATACAAGGCAAACATTGCTAACTTCCAACCCCTTATTAACACCAACAGAAGTAATTTATTCAACAAATCTCGGCGCATAATAATATTCAGAAGGTGTTTACTATGCTACGAACATCTGTTCTTACATGAGAGGAACTCGTTTTGAAATCTTCAAAGTGCCCTTATTGAGTTTCACTGAGGTTCCAGACTTTCTGTTAGTGTAAAGGAAGTCTAGACTGGCATTCTGAGCTGTTTCTGACGGGTATGGGTTAAGCCTCGAATTTTAATGGGGATGCAATAATATGACTGATTTACATGACGGCACTAAATGTTTAAAAGAAGTACATAATCTTAAAAGGTATCGCTATTAAACAAAGGATTCACTCAAAAAATATATCTGTCAATATAATCACGATACATAAAAATACGAAAGCAATGATACGCTTTTATAAAAGAGTTCCACTACGTTGGTTTTCTTTTATTTTTTGTGTATATTTTAAATTATTCTTGAACTAACAATTGTCGTCTCGTGATCCAGTGAATTGTAATATCATGCCCAAGAATGCCAGATGCTTCATATCGCACCCTCAGTGCAAAAAAGACGTAAGTCGAAAATGACGACTTTTCAGTACGGCGAAAAAACTGAACTTTTAGGTATATTTACTTTATTTTCAAACGTAGAACAATAATTCTTATATCAAAAAAAGAAGAAAAAATTGTTGCAATGCGTATTGTATTCAAGTTAGGTCTAATGTTTATAGTTCATTTGGAATTGTAAAAATAAATTATTACGCTATTTTTCATTACGGAAATAAATAGCGGATTCTGAGTATCAAAACTTAGGCCAGTCTTTGCCAAAAAAGTCAAATGTACTTCAAAAAGTATGTGATATTAAAGCAGTTATGAACTCGTAAATACACACAATTGTGCTAGTATAAGTAAGATTACTGCCTTATTCCCTTTATTAAAATTATGTTTGAAGTGCATAAGTATCACTTACTCCATTTTTCAATTTGGGGACTAGTTAAGGTAACTGAAGTAAACAGTAATAATTACTTATTCCATTATATGTTTATGTAAAGCTAGCCGCATATTAACACATATTACTTTGAGTTATTATTTATGACTGTAAGGAAAAAAGTTGTTTTTTGTTTTTGTGTTCCCTATTTATTAATACTGGAAAAATATTATTATAGTTTTGGTTATTATTAAAGTTCGTACTATCTACAATAAAATTGCACAGTAATACTTCAAATATGTGGAGTTTCGGTGAAGATCACTACCACATGATTTTTTTTTCAATTCTTAAAAAAATAACAGATAAATGGATACGAATTATTGTAACAATTAATGAAATAAGTTTTACACGGCTTCGTACAGCAAAATATTATGTTCTATCAATAATAAAATTAAAATAACAAGCAAAAGTTATTTACAAATTGAGGTACTTTACACACACCAACTTTGTCTGAGTGTACGTACGTACATACCTCTTGCCGAATCCTTCACAGAACTCCTAGTATAACATCAGGTGTATAATGTGATATGGCTGGGGTTTTTAGATGTAAGTATATTAATATATTAGACAATGATACCTAATAGACGCCTTTGAAAGTAGTATGTAAAATTAATATTTGTAGGTGAGTTAATAACTTTCTCCAAATACACATTTTTGGTTATTACTTAAGTAATTATTAATGCTAGGCGTCCCGAGTGACGGCAATACTCTTCTACTATTATTTAGCAAGAGGAGGGCGCCAGCTACCGCGCGTTTTGCCCGTTCTGAATAACATCTATGGTATATCTTTAAAAAATAGAAATAAAATTACACGTTAGTAACAGGCATTCATCCCCCTAGCGTTTATCCCGTTTCTGTGCGGGGTCCCCTTTGACCATAATCCAGGATTTGGCGAGTCTGGTTATTACAGTGAAACGAATGCCGTCAGACCTTTCTAACCCTTAGAAGGAAACTAGACAGGTTGGATCATGGTTACACATTCAGATCTATCTGAACTAAAGTCAGAAACTATCGGAATGTTCAGGTGTCCTCGTGGTGTTTTCTCAAGCCTATGCCGAGCTAATGGCACAAATCCACTCATATATTTTTCAAAAAATCCAAAAGGAGGAGGAAGTTGGCCCGGAGTCGAACCAAGGACCTCATGTATGTGAGGCACGGTCCTTACAAATAACACCATCGTTAGTAACAGACATTAGTTTAATAACTCTAGTCTCTAGTACTTATATAACAGGGGTTCCCTAGTTTGAAACCAGACCATTGTTGTGACTGTCTAGCGCACTTAATTACTTACTACTTGTACCACTACTAGCCCGACATTAAAGGAAAACATCGCGAGGAAACTGCACATTGATTCTTTCAGAATGTGTAACTATGATCTTATTGTTATAGTTCGCCTTTCCGATTGCAAAGATCGGAAGACAGTCACTTCAATGTAATGATCAGACTAGATAAACCCAGATAAATAATTGTTTATGCGGACCCTGGGCTCCCCAAGAGCAGACGAGAAAATACTAGGTGGATTAGACAGTAAACACATTGTGTCTCAATCTCTTTTTAACTTTTAAACTAAATTTACTCTCCTCTTAACTTAAAAATCATTCTCGCCCTACTGTGCTGCGTCCGATTATACATTTTCAGATCATCATCCTAGCGATTATCCCGGTCACATCCTCGGCCATTGCCTCCAAGTCCAGGGACCACCTTCCTGCTCCTTCTACTCCACTTCACACGGTCTTCGGCATCCTGTGTGGTCAGGCCATTGACACGCATGTCGTCTTTCTCGACGTCAACCTAGCATTTCCTGGCATGTCGAGACGTTTGTTTCCCATGCAACTGGCCGGTTTCCGTAAAACATGGCGCAGTTTATCAGCAATATCACGGAAATGAAGGCTACCCTGAATGCGCGAGTTCTTAACGCGGTCCTTCCGCGTCACTCCACACATCCAGCGCAGCATCTTCATCTCCGTGACTCGCAGCATCCGCTTGTTTTGCTCAAGTACAGACCCGTTTCACTGCCGTAAAAAAAGACAGGCCTAATAATGGTCCCTTCAGCTTAACCGGCATTTTGGAGCCGCAAATGACACCAGTCACTTCACGCCATTTTGCCGAGGCTGCTGCAATGCGGCCCTTGACGTCGTAATCGAAATCACCAGACGCGTGAAGTAAAGATCCCAAGTACTTAAACTAGTCCGTACGCTCAACCACGTCACCGTCTATGCATACGGATGGGGGATCTGTGTTGCAGGCCAGGTTCTCGAGTGCCACGTTCCACCTATTTGCACGTCTCACCAATCGTTCCCTGTCCGAATCCGCCAGCGCGATCTCATCAGCATACAGGAGCAGCCACGGGGGTTGCTCATGTGCGTCTATGATGCTAGTTGACAATTCATCCAATATCAAGAAGGGAAGGGGAATCATAGAAGGGACTAAGGACGGATCCTTGGAGGACTCTGACGGAGATGGGAAAGGGGTTGGTGTCACCAACAGCAGTCCTATCTAGAGAATCGGAATCGTGGTACATGTCTCGAATTACGTCAATATAATTTGCATGCACCCTCTTGGACCTCAGTGCCCACCTGATCATCATGCCAGGAACACAGTCGAAGGCCTTCTGCATGTCCAGGAACAGGAAATGCAGAAGCGTGTTCTTCGTTCTGTATTTCTCCATAATCATCTTTAAGGCAAAAACAGGGTCCATTGGACCAAGACCAGTTAGGACTGCTGGCAGCATACAGTGCTGATGATATCGCGCTGGCGGATTCGGACAAGGGACGATTGGTGAGACGTGCAAATAGGTGGAACGTGGCACTCGAGAACCTGGCCTGCAAAACAGATCCCCCATCCGTATGGGTGGGGGATTATGCATACGCATAGACGGTGACGTGGTCGAGCGTACGGACTTGTTTAAGTACTTGGGATCTTTACTTCACGCGTCTGGTGATATCGATGACGACGTCATGGCCCGCATTGCAGCAGCCTCGGCAAAATGGCGTGAGGTGACTGGTGTCATTTGCGACCCCAAAATGCCGGTTAAGCTGAAGGGGTAAGTCTATAAGACCATTGTTAGGCCTGTCTTTTTGTACGGCAGTGAAACGTGCCCTGTACTTGAGCAAAACAAGTGGATGCTGCGAGTCACGGAGATGAAGATGCTGCGCTGGATGTGTGGAGTGACCCACTCCCCACATCCAGCGCGCCCCCTGCATCGACGTATTCACACTTATGTACCTGATGGCTACCCCCGCGCCGCTGTATCAAATCTTACGTCTCGGTGCAATGAAAATATTCTAGTGGAAGAAAGAAGTAATTGTTCTTATTGTGATTTATTTTAACTTCATAAGAAGTAAACAGTCATATTGCTGTTCTTATTTTTTAAGTTTATTTAAAAAAAAAACGCAATAAAGTCATAATATTGGTTACTTTTTATTTTCTACATAAAATTTTAGGGAAAAAGGTAATATTAAGTAATACGTCATATTTTTCAATGTGTTCTTTGCGTTATATCACATAAGCTATTTTTCCTTAAGAAAAAAAGTGATGGAATAAAAAGTCTCAAAACTCATTTTCTTGTATTAATTCGTCAATTTTAACAAGAAAAATATGAAAAAAATTGAGCATATGTGTCTTTGAACGTACTTTTTAAATATGATAAAATCGATGATTCGACGTAACCTCACTTACGTCTTTTTTGCACTGGGGGTGCGATATATGTATGTACTATGTCCATATTACGGAAAAATATGTACATAAATCCTGTTAAACACGAGGAAAGGCTAAAAAGAACTCTTAAAAATGTGTCGATTCTTAGAACATCTCCGATTTAGCTTAAACAGGTGTAGACAACACTTCGTCCCTTGTTTGTTTACTAACATTCGGCGCACGCTTTGAAGATCAGGAAATAGGGCAGACGTATTGATAGCCCTATTTAGGAAGTTTTTGCCGGCTGCAATGTCTTACAGTGTTATTTATACGAGTAGTATCGAAATTGTAGTAGTTGCGACTTTTATATAATGTAGTTAACGAAGGCAAATTGTCTGTAATGTTGGACTGTGTGGTTAGCGACTAAATAGATATCTGCCAAATAACATACATTGATTGATCTGGGATCTTGGTGCAGTGCAAAACACATATACCAATAGAAAAAGACATTTAAAGCACGGCAATGTTTATACTTTGCGGGGAACGATGCCGCTGACTCTTGGTACAAGAAATTTGTAGATTCTGTGGGTTCCCGGAAACTAGTTAAAAATACGACAGTTTGATCATGCGCAAACTGAATCTAGAAACTCAAGATACTCTACCACCATCCTATTTAATAATGTAGCTTAACACACATATGAAGCACCCAGAACAATACAAACAAAGAGAAATAAAGCATTTAATCAAGATTCAAGCAAACCCTTACAAATCCTACGATTAATCATACAAATATACTCGTATGCAATTAAATTCATAAGACAATAGCCTCATGCTATATTTAGACGGTGTCCCCTTCTACCCTTAAATGTGTCTTACAGTAATAAGAAACAATTACAACCCGGAGATATGCCTAAGATTACATGTGGTAAGATGTGAGGATACGCACTTAGCTAACAAAACGTTGCGGGTGTTAATATTATCATCATTTTAGTATTTTAGTTTTAATAATTGTTGCCTTATTTTTGGGATAACTAAGAAATTTCTCTATTTATTCTTTTTGCAACTGAATTTAACTATTTTATTTGGTTATGCGGATGTTTCCAATTTTATTATTTACAAAATATATGCAACATTTTTTAAGTGGTCTTGCAAATAAGCACATATACGACGTACGTACAACTATAACCACCTGTTTTCTGATTCGTACCGTATAGATGACATAAAAAAACTATTATAGTCAGCATACAGAATCGTATCACAAATGAAATATTGTACCACTGACTTCTCTTAACTACATCAACGATACCAATAAAATACACTACACGAACCGCAGCGTTCATCCACCCAGTGCGTAACCCCAAAGGGTCAGAGCTCAGACGCATAAAGATCTTGTCTTCTAATAAGGGAGCCCGGTCATCTGATGGCGCGATTCGTAATTGAATCCCCCAAGTTTGATTAGTTGGGACGTGTTACGATTATTGCTATACTTGATCGCGGTGTTTGTCTGGATTAAGGGCAGGTAGCCTGTTTCATTAGTATTGTGCGTTTATTGCGTGGGGATGAAAAATTGGGGGCCTGGGAGGTTATCTGTCAAAATGTTAATCATAGTCGTATTGTGAGGTGGGTGGTCTCTAAGTGGGGCTATCATATGTCAAAATGTTTATTACAGAAGCATTGTGTTAGATGTCTCCGTCCAACATAACTGACAGAAAACTTAAGCTGGCTCTAGCCATGCAATCAAATGGCCCTTCGAGCTGGATCAAGTAAAGAATATCTTTTTTTTCAATGTATCAATAAATGTTATGTGATAATACTTAAGAAAACACAATGGTACAAGTTTAGAATATTTTAATAACCCAACCACAATATTGATAGCTTACGAGTATATTTGGATAATGTTTCATTCGCGACTATATTGTTAAGCACAATATTCAATTCACCTTACACAATGTTGCTAAAGTGTTAACTCAATTTATTGTTCATTAAAGTACCAGAGTTCAAAAATACCAAGCATAAATTCTCCCAGCGCATACAAACAAGCGCAGACATACCTTCAACAAATCGTCAAGGAAGCGAGCTAATGAATCAATCCCTCTGTAATTAACCACGGAGCGGCGTGCGCGCGCGCAAAGGCGCACGCCGGAATGCGCGTGACCAATGCAATTAGATGGTCCTTCGAGCCGGATGCCTCGCGTTTCTCACTTCAACTTTACTTTTTACACCATAACATCGCAAACATATTCATTAGACCACTCCAATTTGAACTTTAAGTACTGATCATAACATGTTATTTAGTGCGACAGGTATATTGATAAATTACAGTTTATATTGGTCGTAAAATTTGTTCCTGTTATTTGCAATTTCAGCCTCAGCCCACTGAGTTAACGTTCAGTTTCGTTTGGCTTGAAAAATGCAGTTTTCTTGGATGCCGTCCAGGATGCATAGCTCACCTAAATATTTGCGGCTCCTGATTTGTTTTGATTGCGGACGACACCTGCGGACGTTAATCAGATACTTCCATAATATTATTAAAGCACCAGTTATGTTACAACTTGATTTTGTGCGGTAATTAAATTATGTCTGTAACCTGTAAAACGAAATAAATAAGCATTTTGCTTAATAGTAATGGGCAGCAGAGGGAACTTTCATGAAACAAGTTGTTTTTTTACAAAACACGTGAAGCAACTGGTTTCGTTCCTGGAGCAATAATAATATTATTTGCTCTCAATTGCCAATCAACAGACAATAGAATAAATATATATAATATATAAAATTATCTTTGTTAAATAGTTTAGGAAAAGCAGGATGCTGCATTTCCAAGAGGATTAATTGTAGATTTGTTCTATGTTATTTGCTGAAACTTATTCAAAAATTAATTACTCTTGTTACAGCATAAACATACACACATTAAACATATTTTTCTTACAACAACCATTTCTTATTAGGTTTAATTTACAACAAACCATTCCCCATACTAGAATACAATCAGCCACATTAACATTACTGTAAGCGGCTGCATAGTTGCATCGTCGTTGCATTCTGAAACACGTAGCCAACATAATTGCATTCAACCTGTTCGCTTTGCGCGGCCAATATACGGTCATTAACGTGCCGATGCACGCGAAGACACGGTGCATTCCTAGTATTCCTACTAATGCGTCTGTGTTCTCTTCCTGGTTTTGCTGAAGACATTATGCAAATATGTTCAGCCTTGATTTTCCGATGAGAATTTTTTACAATTTATCAATTTTATAGTGATTATAAAATAAATAACTATGATGGACTTGGACTGTGTTAAGTTTTGATTTCGTCTAAGTAAAAAGATAGAATTGTTATAACAGAGAAAATCAGTTATAGGTTCAAGTTACTTCGAATCTTGAATTGGTCATGTCCCTGGACGGATTGATAGGAGATGAAATCGTCACAATAGAGTGGTCGCACATCGATACACTGGACCTTCTGTTATAGTTTCACTAAGGAGGCTTTTGACACATTTTTGGTTTCAAAAGTTTGGCTTATTTCTACGGTGAAACCTCTACACGAATGACCCTTCTTACGTTCATCGGTGGTAGTTTGGTTGCCCTTGCTGCGTTTATTCTTCTTAAAAACACCTTTATTGAATACCTACTTTCAAACGCACCATCGATCAATATCAAGAATAACTTCCCAGAACTAAAACTAGACGGTTCTGTTCCAAACGTCTAGATTTATAGCGTACAATTTCGTTTCCCGGTAAAATAGCTATCAAGTATCGCTTTATCGCAAACCTTGCACGTAGTGAACTTTAGCCATATATCGCGCGCCTTGACGCGCAGCAAAACTACAGCTGCAGATACTTGCATTAGATTTATGCAGCGCTGTGAAGTCCTAATGGATTCGTTTTTGTATTTTGACAAAGGTTGAACGATAAAGCATTAATTTGAAGAGAGGGTGTTTCTAGTCACTGGGGATGATCTCAAATCTGAGGGTTCTGGTCATAGTTGGCCAAACCTGTCAGTTTTTTCCGAACCTTGCTCGTGGGTTTGTGCTCACCAGTCTGCATTTCGTATTCAAGGTAATTGAAACAATGCCCATCAAAACCACGATATCATAATTTACGGCCAATGCGCTGCAGTGGAAGATAAATAGCCTGATACTATTTACTTTTGTTCTCCTCCTTGACTCATATGAGATTTTTATATTGATATTTGAGTCGTGTTCCTCATTATTGAGGGTCGTGATCATTGTATAAATAGAAACACACAACAAATCACTTGGAAATGTTAAT
Organism: Nomophila noctuella; assembly: GCA_958496325.1. NCBI lineage: Eukaryota > Metazoa > Arthropoda > Insecta > Lepidoptera > Crambidae > Nomophila > Nomophila noctuella. Next base: position 15,345,866 of record OY292484.1, read on the forward strand.
AGAGTGGTTTGTCATTGCCTTCTCCATTTCACACACTAACTCTGTGGTGTGCAGGTCTCCTCATTATGTTTTCCTTAAACGTAGCTGATATGCATTTAGGCACATAGATTTTAGATAAACCAGAGGTGCCCGCCTGACCGGATTTGAACCGAGCTGATATTACTTTTGTACAGCACAAGTTATAACACAGCCGATCAACGAACCTTAGCTCATCAATATAATATTAACAATAATACTACCCTTTCTTTAACCGAGACATCGATTGTAGTCTCCCCCTCAGAACAAGGAATCCGCAACGTTAAATATTGCCTTTCAGATTGAAACAATTATCTGAGACGCGTCTGACAATAGACGGTGAATTTATATGGATACCTGCCTATTACCAGCTTAAGGCGAAGTGGTTATGGTATAAATTATAGTGAACTGAAATGCGTTGAAAATAACAGGGCTCGCATGGTTTCAAATAAGTTTCTTGGGATTTGCGTTTAATATACAAGTAAATTACAAGTAGGTGCATAAGATAATCATATACATAGTTATGATTCCAATCATATTATAGTCCACAGCTGGTCAAAGGGCTTCTCTAGGAGTCCACCATGTAGCCCGCTTCTCACAAAACGCATCCAGTCATAGTAAGTTATACTAACGGCCGCCTGCGACTCCGACCGCGTGGATTTCGGTTTCCGCACACTTAGTGTTATATGTATTAAACATAGCTTAAAGCCTTCCTCTACTATCTAGCTCAAAAATATTTTTTACAATTCTTACCAGTGTTTTCTGAATTATCAAACAAACAAACAAATAAACTCCTAAGCTTTATTATATTCATTTTAGATATAAATGTAGTTACAGATTTATCACGTTATTATATGCGTGTTTTCATATTATTATTGTGAAAAAAGTTCCATAAACTTTGGTACAAGTTTGTTAACTGTGTCGTTGAGAATGACTTGAATAAGACAAAGAATTCATTCAATCCCCAACTGAGCCTTAACTCGCCGACACCTGTCAATATTTGGCTTCTATTAATTAAAGCTCCCTTACAGCCAAACTGTTCGAAGAATCTCGCACCGTGAACAAGGAAAAATACAGATGAGAAAGCGAATAAACATTAGAACAGACGATACAGTTTTTAACTCACAAAGTGATAATTATAAAACATAAGAAGCAATGAAAGTGTAAATCTTACAAATATATGTATATGAACATTTAAAACGAAAAAATTAAAAGAATAATAAATTTTTATCGATATGTATATGTATAAAGTCATGGGATATGGTGGTAGCCTAAATATGTAAATCAGCCTGGAATCAATTCCAAAAATATTACTTTCGTTTAAAGATACCCCTAGAAAAATGCGCCTTTTTATCTATCCCTTCCACGCTATCCCTACTAATAGAGATAGATGGAAAAAAATCCAAATATCGCTACCGGCAGGAATACTTTGAAAAACTATTTCCATCTATCCCTACTGGTAGGGACAGCGAGATAGGGATAGATGGAACAGATGGAAAAATGTTTTGTAGGGATTTGAAACTGATTATTCCATTAATATCGAGTGTCCTCTGTGATTGTCTGTTAGTCTATGCCTGCTCCCCGATTGTTCAATTAAAATTGGTATTTGTAAAATTCAGCAAAATACACTTTTTGCTCTGCCGGAACATTCGACTGGATGGGCGATAACCGGAAAAATCCGTTAATTTTAACTTTCATCGTGTTTTTATTAATCTTTGAACGCGTATCAACGCGTTTGGGAATCACAGGTATTGGTTTAGTTAAATTCAGTTAGGATTTCAGTACTGGTATTCATACGTTTTTATGTTATGTTTGTTTTGGGCGTTTAAGCGAGATTATTCTGTGTGTATCGGTCGATTAATTTAGTTCGAATGGTTGCGATAATAATTTTTGTTTGTTGTAATATATGTAGATAATAGACTAACTTCCTCGGATTTGGATCCCGAGATTGAATCTTAGGACAAACATTCATTATTTTTTATACTTGTTCCGTTACATCATCCTCATTTGTATGTTATTATTAAAAATAATGTAGTACTTACTTACGAGTTCCTTAGAAAAGATGAAAAACGAGGGATTCCATGCTAAATCAAATCAGTAGGTAAACTATACATAATTCGATGCCTAACGGCCAAAAAGGCCTAACCGCCACTTCACAAACTTTACAGGAGAGAGGATTAAAGACGAAAAATTACGAAAAAAAATCATAAGTCGTTGGGTTTTGCTTCCTAAGATTCCAAATTTTAGGTGTAAATATAAAAGATACTTCTCTTCAAAATGTATTTATTAAAGTATTACAAATCATTCATCTAAGGGTGTTTTTAGTCGCTTATGCTCAAATGGATTTATTTTTTTACAGCAAAAATGTCGAAACTGCATTTATCAAAAAAAATCATGTTAGCCTAAGCGACTTAATTGCATCTGTATTTTTATTAAAATTGCTTAACCGACATTAAGCCAACATAAGAAGTGATTGACGAAAAAGTCTTAGTGTTAGCGAAATACTAAATATACAGGCTGTCGCATATAACCTGTACCAGCGAAAGTCTGCGACCAGGGACACCAATACCCATAGATTGAATCATTTATTTTGAGAAAAAAAATGGGATAAGCGCCACAATGCATAGTAATATGTGATAGGGCAAATAATCCTAAGCGCCATATCTTATATTTGAAAATTGCAGCCCGAAAGTATTTAGCGACATTTTTGTTATTTATTGTTTTCAAGCATAATTGTCTAAGTACCTTTTTCAAAATATTATATTTCCTAACCACCAGAATGAAAAAAAAACACTAAATATTGGGCGCTTAGGACGTAAAATTAAGGCTTCGAGCCTTAATTTACCAACCGCTTAAGCGACAAAAATAACGCCCTAGAGAAACGAAACCTAGATAGAACGACGCAGAAAAAAAGGCGATTCCAATGATGTATTTGTTACGGGCAACGTGATTAATCGGGAATTATGAATAAGGGCCGGCCTTTATTAATAATTCCCAAGAGCGTTGGGCAAAGTGATTAATTTATCACTTTGACCGGCCCGTATTAATAATTCCCGACGCCTCTTGGTCCATGTAATAAATCAGTGTTTGAGATGGCTTGTATTTATCACTTGGACCGGGCATTATGATAAGAAATGTTTAAGGGTCACAAAAAAAAACCCTAACCTATTTTAGACCACCTAAGAAGCGGAAGACTAATGGATGGATATAGGTTAGGGTTATTTTTTTTATGACCTTTTAAAATTCCCCTAGTCACGAACATAACACATGGTAACGACTTTTCATCTTATGTAATATTTTTATCTAAATAAAAGTAGGAAGTTAATTATATCAATAATTGCTTTTTTAACTTTAACTTTTCATGTTAATATTGTAAGTTTAATAAGATTTAATTAGCAAAAACACTTCAAATAACCTATTTTATCACTTTGCCCAATATGGGTTGGGAATTATTCATAATGGCCGGGAAAAGTGATTAATTTTGCTATTTTTATCACATTGCCCAATTGAGTAGGGAATTATTAATACAGACCGGGAAATATTAATACGGCCCGGGCTTATCACATGGCCCGTAACATATATACGAGTAAGTCGATTTCGCAAAAAATGTCGCTTAGGCCATTTTGGCCGTTAGGCATCGAATGTATACCAGTATATTAGGGCAGGACTTAGGCCCGAAACTATAATAGACTAACGAGATACTTTTGAGCAAAAATAACTATTAATTCTTTGTACTTTTTAACAAAAAGCAACAAAGAAACTATTGAAGTCTTTGACGAACCATTGCATTAAAACTTTTAATCCATTCAATTGTGTAAATAAAGCATTTCCCTTCGTCTAGTCGAGCCTTCGGGGAATCCCGCTGTGATTGCTTCCGTCAAATTGATGGGGGAACATCCCATTGTTACTTTTTATATGACGAGTCGTAAGTTTAAGTACCTGGCTGTGATTTGGAGATTATGTGTTCGGTTAGGGAGTGGAGAAAATTTCACTTTTCTTCATGATTTTAATGTATTATAAAGTCGACTAGTTTCAAAGGTGGCAATCTGACTTTTAGCAAATTTGTGGGTATTTAAATAAAACGAATCTGTTTTGTTTATGAACTATGTCACAATGCCGGATTTGATCCCAACTCTAAAATTCGATGAGTATTTTATATGACAGATCGCCGTATTTGTAATGTAACGCTTTAGTTCATAGTAAATATTCAACTTTCTCTTTGTTGCCATGCCAATAACTCATTTTGGGCAAAAAGCGCAGATTGCCACCTTTGAAACTAGTCGACTCAATATTCCACACGAAATATAAAAATTTGAGGAATATCTTGCTCTACTTTAGTATATATTATCTTCGATTTGCATATAGTACATATTCACATAGATACACTGTTGTCTGAGTGTTTCCTATGCTGACATACGAGTACATAATATTCTAAACTTTGAACCAAAAGTTGCTTTGTTTAATTGGTCTTTTTTTTCTTTTTATATACACCCTTCTTTTGAATAAAAATGTCTCATCTTCTAATAAAAACTACTAGGAAACGATAGGTCAGCCTGATCTTGTGTTATAAAATTACAACGAAAATTGGCACTAATTTCATATATATATTAAGATCTCACAGCTAAAGGAGCTTCATCTATTATTTCACAAACGCCACGATGTGGTTCGCAAATATTCGGAATATATTGAGAAGTTCAAAGGCAAAGCACAAACAGCTTGGACAATAGCTGTAAGAAGCTCAAACACAGACGGACGGCAAACTGGTCAGACCGGGTTGTTTGTCGCTGGGTATTCGGCGGATATAGTTCTTGTTCGAAGATGCCAGACACCGCAACATTGTTTGGGTGTCTGGTGAAGACTCTATAATATATCATATTGAACAGCTAGTTGTGTTGGACAGTCCATTTGTCGAGCAAGACTTCAGCATTATTAAGCGATACCTAATAAAACACTATCACTATCAGCTCGGTAGCCTAGTCGTAAGATCGCCGTTTCACATGCGTGAGGTCGGCTGTTCTAATCCAGTCAGGCACCTCTGGATTATCAAAAATCTAAGTGCGACATTTCATACCAGCTGTACGGTGAAGGAAAAACATCGTGAGGAAACCTACACACTTCGAGTAAGTGTGTGAAATGGAGAAGGCAATGACAAACCACTCGATTAAAATTGCCAAGAGAGTTGTTGTGTGTTTCATTTCACACAATGATCACAACCCTCAGTAATGAGGAACACGACTCATGGAGGAGGAATAATACACTATGTGTGCGAAAATCAAAATCCACGCGGACGATGTCACGGGCGGCCGCTAGTAACTTGATAAAATATTGATGTTATTTAGAGGTAGTTTTCAGAACTTCTTTGTGTGCTGTTAAAGAACAATGCCCATTTTTGTATGGGGATCCGTACCATGTTGCGTCACATTGAATTTACTCTCAAGAGCTTCGTTTTTATTTATCCTTCCATTACCAAAAAGATTTTGTCAAATATTTAACCGCATTTTCGAAAAAATCTAAAGAGTTAGAAAACGCCTGACTATACTTTTTAGCAATGTTACATGGTCGTGATTAGTATAATTTATGTATTATATACATACATGTGAACTGCCTCAGTGGCGCTATGGCTAATAGGTCGCACTTTAAGGCGACGGCCGCGCCGGTGGTCCTGGGTTCGAATTCCGGGTCGGCCGATGAAATTGTGTCGATGTTTTCCTCTTGTGATAACAAAGATACAGTCCGGAGTTTGGAAGATGGCGGTGTAATTACACCCCCGTACCTCGGAAAGCACATAAAGCCGTTGGTCCTGCGCCTGATCTCTCTACGGTCGTATCAGGTTGCTTTCCCACCGAATTATGAGAGTGAGGGAATAGAGAGTGCGCCTGTGCTTGCGCACGCGCTTGTGCACTATAATATATCTGCGTGAGTGGCTAATCGTAGGATTGGCCGCCGTGGTCGAATCGGCTAGATGGGTATTATATACATAGGTATGCGTTTTAGGCTGCATTGCTGAAAAATATAATGTGTATTATACAAAATACTATCAGATTCAGATGCTATTGAGATAAAATCTTTGGAATTGAGCGACAAACGACGTCCACTGCGCTTGTCCGTAACGCAAGCATCGAAATAATATAAAATGAAGAATATTTAATCTGATGAAACATTTATTTTTTCATAATAATATGTACATATAAGGGAAATATTACTAGAAATTATTTACAATCAATTTAGCAATGACTAATCTTCATATTCATGGAAAAAACCCTCCTAATGTGACGCTGGGGCATTGACATCATTGAATCGAGCCCAGCTGAGGTACAAAACTACTGTCATTTTATGGGTACAACATCCCACCGTCCGTCTACCAACACGGCAATTGTAGCGGTTTCCCACAATTCCATCTAGTGTGTTGACAACTGCCCGATTGTTACTTATTAATAAGTAGGTAAAGTTAGGACGGGCACTGACATATCGGGAACGTATTCTTTCTCGCAGTAAATACTTGTTTTGTCCCAACACCAGGGGTATCTCCTTACCTACTTCATTATTTATTTCAATAGTGTAAGTACCCGTCTGCCTTACATGCTCTCCATAATAGGATACTGCTTGTTTAAGCTGATATGTTCCCAGTGCAAATTGTTTTAAGTCATTGATGGACAGTCTCGGAAATGTGTCCAGGTGAGGGTTATTTCCATCGATCATTTGAAATAACGCACTCCTTCGGTTCATGTTTTCACTATTGACGAAATCTGACAAATAATTTGACAGTGAATGTCTGGCCACAGACAGTCTGAAAATCGGTGTTCCGAAAAGCGTTAACAAAATGTAGTTCATAAAATACGAAATGTTTATTTAATAAAATAAGTTGATTTAAATACTATTTCTTATAGTTTATATATTCGTTATTTTCTATCGTGTATTATAATCTTTGTGAAATGTTTAGATAGGCAAATACTAATAAGTTGAACAAGATTTTAATTTTAATTGTCAGGTAACAATATTGAGTGACAACTATAATCGGAATTCGGAACGAGAAAGTTACGTGAAATGAATCTTGCGGAAGTAGGTAGGTCATTTAATTATAATTTATTTTTATCTTTCAAACGCGGTTAAAAGAAACGGTAAAATTAAAGTAAATGGTATAAATAAATAAAACTTTATTTTCGGTGTGAATATACTTTTGACGCAATATGGTACGGGGTTTGGGCATACTCCTTTAAATAATTGTAGGCGTATTACGATTTCAAATCACGTACCTTGATCAATTTGTTCTGCAGTTTGGTGACGGCCATTCGCTCGCGCTGAGTTTTTCTCTTCTCATCTTCGAGTTGTGCCTCGAGCTGCTTAATACGCTTTTCCAACAGTTCCTGAAACAACAAAAACACGAATTTCAATACCTTTTATTATCATTCATTGATCTAAACTAATATAAAAAAGTTGAAGAGTTTGTTTGTTCGAAAGCGCTTAACTCAGGAACTAATGGTCAGAGATGAAAAAATATTGTGGTGTTGGATAGTCCATGTGACGAGGAAGGCTTTAAGCTATAATAAAAACCTACGTGTGCGGAAACCAAAACCACGCGGACGGAGTCGCAGGCGTCCGCTAGTAATATAATAAAGCTGAAGAGTTTGTTTGTTTGTTTGTTTGAACTACTGGTTCCAATTGATTTTTTTTTGTTATGTTGAATAGTCCATGTGACGAGGAAGGCTTTAAGCTATAGTATAACACTGTTATAATCCACGCGTACGGAGTCGCGGCGCGGGCTTCCGCTAATCTATGCTAATATAAGTGCAATCACAGCCCGTAATCCGATGTTTTGGACAGCACGCTATCCTGTAATTGGTCCGGTCGTTCCATTTGCTATCATTAAGTGCCGGTAGTGGGGAACTATGGAGATAGGAGCATATTGCATACCGGCTCTCAATAACTTAATTATGGTCGCATGATTAGGATAAAAATAATCTTCAATTATTTAATCTGTAGCTACTCGGTGGTCCACGAACACTCAAAGCTTGCCCTGACAACTATTTCGACAACTCAGGATAGATTATCCTGGATCCCGAAACGAGGAGAGCCAACCCTTAATGATGGGAAAAGACTAGGAAAAAGAAGAAGAGAATAATTATTATTTCGTCTCACAACAATTCCATCCATAAAACTATAGATAACCGAAAATAACCTCCGTACCGAAGCCAAATTTCTTAGCTAAGAGCCTTTTAATTTAAGCAGTGAAAGTCTGCAGGCTAAAATGTCTGCAAGATTTTGGCGGGAACACTACTGTGCGACCTGGAGGTCATTAAAGCGACGCCATTATGGTTTTAATTATTTTTTCCTCGCAAACTCCGGCCGTAACTTACAGAATTTTCTTGATTTCTCGTGAAATTAATGATCCGACTGTAATTAGACTTTGAAAGGCAATCTTACAGTTCAGTCTTATGCTATTTTGTATCTTATTCCTGTTACATAAGGTTTAATTCCGTGGCGATGATTCATAATTACAGATACGGACTAGAATCTAAGCTCTGTATTTTATAGGCTTTTAATTAATCATAAGAAAAAGTAGTTGTAATTAATAAGATGTTTTAATTGAAAATGGCTCTACCTTTCTAATCTATTTGATTAATCCAAGTAATTTCATATCCTCGCCCTCAAAGTTTTCTTTAGATTGACATTTTCTTGAATAATTATTTACGTACGTACATATATAATGATTGCCCTGAAATCATGTAAATCAGAAAAATATACACAAAACTGTTTGAATTCTGATAAATTAACCCTTCTTACTATGTCCGTACAGGGCACAACAACCTTTATACTTTTATAGTAAACATCCCGTTTTGTAAATTGCAAATAATAATTATTATAGGTCTAGCATACCCATTCAATTGCATAACGCATTTCTCTTAATGGGTAATTAATAGAGTACCTACTATGTTCTTGAACCCTTTAAAATACTTTCAAAACGCAAAAACATAAACAGAACACTGTCTACAACATATACAAAATATAATAATAGTAATATTTACTGTATCCCGGGCTGGATTCAGGGGATATCTGAGATTCCCGCAGACACTATTCTTTATGTTAATCCCGCGCCGGGATTTCGCACATTATTCCTCACACTCGCCTAGCATGCTTATAATAACAATGCTGTAAATTTATTTGCAAGTCTGCGGGACAGAGCAAAATATTATAAAAGCGAAATTTACTAAAAATACTTGTATATTGTGAAAGTCAGATGGTTTCGAATGCTTTGATATTTGCTGATTTGAATCTCGGAGCACACTGATAGATCAGGCACATTAATTTCTGGAGATTTTCTTCTTGTATTACAAAGAAAAGTGTTAAACAAAATTGCATTTATTAACTTCCCCCACTAGTTATCACAGGCTATGTTGATTCTAACAATGTCCATTTTGTTTAATAAGTTTAACTATTAAGTTGAACTATTTTCACAGGAAAGAAAAATAAACTCGTATTCTGGTAGTGATAAATAATAGATTATTTGTCATGTGGCCAAATAAAGCAGAGGAATAGTAAACATATTTTTTCACACATAACGATAATGATTATGTATATTATTTTCCAGTGCCTATTTAAATTATCCGTAGCCTTTTGTTTTACAAGACGATGGAATCAATATTGACCCCCAAATTCAAAGTAAACCCGTTGATCAATCATTAGCAATTGGCGAATCGCCCCCCGCGCTGCATCGCCCCCAGGGGGCGTTTCCGGTAATGGCGGCGGATGAACGACGTCACATCCGGTTAGCTTTGAGCTTGATCGCGCCATTTCCTCTGAATGTTGGCTTTAGACAAGTTTAATGGCTATGTTTTCTGTTAAATAGCGATCTTTATTGGGTTTGGAAGTTTTTGTATCTTTTTGTGTTTCATATTGATTTGAATGCCTCGTCTGGCTTGAGTTGTGGATAACGTGACTGTCTGATTCGATTAATAAACAGAAATAAAGAAGCCTCGGTTTTACTTTATAGCCGTTAGAAATCTCTAGTAGCATTTTATTATCGCACAGACAGATATAATCAAATAAACCATAATTATATTATTCACAAATCAACTTACACACTTTAGTGTTCTTTAACTCAAGTCCCATTCAAAAAGCATCGGACATTTTACTATCACTATATTGCAATCTCCTTATATTCAAGACTTTATTCCAAGTACGCTGAATATATTTATTTAATTCGAACCAGTAGTTCCTGAAATGAGCGCGTTCAAACACAAATAAACAAACTAGTATAGGCTTGGCTCCACATTTGATTACTATAGTCCGACCCTAGAAAAAGACGTATCACCAACCAAAACTTGCGAAACACTTAGCTACCCAAACAATCATATTACGATTCAGCTGGTGCCACATAAATTATATCAGGCCAGCCCTACTTCCGTTCAAACGGCTCATTAACAAGCGACATTTCCTAAAGACAATGTACTTTAGCTGTAAGTACAAATACGACTTTATACTCCGGTGATAAGGGCTAAGTTTGTGACCCCTTACTCGCGCATCATTTGAATGAGTAAGGACAAAGAGATGTGGCGACAGTTTTGTCATAGATCAGAGGTTTTGCGCTTTTTATAGGCGATGGTTGTTTTATTATTAGCAGATTTTTTTTGGTGAAGATGATTTAAATTATAATTAAGCTGTCATATCAACACTGCGGATTTTTTTAGACTTAAACTTTTCCTATTTTGCTACATACTAATTACAAATACTCATCCAAACACATACAAACATATAACAAACACGATTATTATTCCTCCTAAATGAGGTCCTGCTTTATTGATCGACTGCCCCATGAACCTAGGCAAAAAGATCTAGGAAAAAAGAATACTTGAAAGTCAAAAAAGTTGGAACGTTTATTTTATTTCCAGCCTAAATAATACCAAATTTGGGCATAACATCGTAGATTAACCTTTCACCGACAACCTATTCTTTGCCATAACCATGGCGCTATACGCATGCGTTTCAATAATACTTACGAGACGCACAAAAAGGGGGTGAAATCTTTCGGAATGATCACCGAATTAATGGCTCCTCCTATCGAAAGTTGACGCCGAAGATGTATTTTCACTTTCTTAGAACATTATTTAAGGTTCGTTTAGCCAGTTTAAACTGTTGGATATTTTTGATAAATGGCGCATTAGTTTTCATGAATGCGTTTCAGAAATATATTTATGCAACGTTATTTTTGAAGAAAGAGTTTGGAGTTTAGTGCTAGCCGTCGAAAATATCTTTGTAACACCGTGGATTTAAAGCATATTTTTACCAAAATAAGATTTATGAAAATCATACTCTTTTTAAAACCCGGACAATACTTATTTTTTCCCTGTTGCGACCTCTGTTCTTTAAGAAAAATTGTGACTAATCAAAGGATCTTAGTAGTCTGCAATAAAAATATTTGAATTGAATAATGAATTTCAGCGAAATGACGTCGTTTCATGTAGAAGAATATAATTATATAGGGTCTTTCAAGCAGCTGCCATGCATGGGCGTATGTGGCATATACCACTATGTCTGGTGCACCACTATATATAAAAGAAACCACAGTAATATTATTTTAATTCTAATTCATTCACCTGCCTTGCCCGAAACAATTACTGCGATACAAAGGCCCGACCGCGAGACAAATGGATCGAGGACAATGCGGGGACAGCCGCGGGCCGACAATAGCGCATTTTAGCGCTGCAGAACCGACGACTCAATCTGTGCTGGCTGTGTACAGATTAAGACTTTTATTGCTTCTCTGGTGGGAAACTTGGTTGTGTAAGCGCTAGTTTAGGTCTAACAAAATTTTATGTTTCTTTAACAAAGTTAAGTTGTCATTGAGTCAGTGAATACTCAATTAATGATAGTTAGTTTCGTAAAACCCTGGAAAAAGCATGCTCTCTTATTGATGACTATGGTCGTCGGTCGTAGACCTACTTTTGGAGCAGGTATGGGTCTGCTACAACAGTAGGTCTACGATATTGATACGATATGGCTCAATTATCTTTCAGAGGCACGCAATTGAAGGAGCGTGAAAAACACTAAAAACATTATACACTTAATCACAATTTAATAACTATGATCAATAAATAAATACATAACTGATTCGGTAATGAAGGAGCTGTTCCCAGAGACTTAGGCCAACTTCCTTCTTGATAGTTAATCAGACCAATAATAAAAAACTACTATTTTAAGAAGGAAAACAAAAAGAGAACGTAACAAATGCGTACGACCACGGAATGAAGCGATTCCTCCGTTGACATCTCGACAAGGGAACGAATTTATCGAGAGCGTGAAAAATGATGCCGACTGCGACCGGCGATGTTTACATCCACGACGCTCCGATGCATTAATATAATGACGCAATATTCGTATTCTATACAAATATATACATATCTATCAATCTATAAATAAATTGATCCCTTTTTCCATTGGTCATGACAAACTGCGAAAACTGTGTTTTTTTTCGTCAGAACTTTTTTCTTATGCTTGGACGCGCTAACCTTAAGAACTACTGTTTCTAATTGTGTTGGATAGTCCATTTGTCGAGGAAGGCTTTAGCTATAGTCTGTGTGCCGAAACCGAAATTCACGGGGACGAAGTCGCGGGCAGACGCTAGTCGATACACACAGTCAAACAAAATCTATTCTAATATATAAAGCTGAAGAGTTTGTTTGTATGTTTGTTTGTTTGTTTGTTTGTTTAAACGCGCTATTCTCAGGAACTACTGGACCGATTTAAAAAAATAAGTTTTTGTTGGATACTCCATTTGCGACATCCACGCAGACGGAGGTGCGGGCGGACGCTAGTGATGAAATAATTAGTTGACCGATTTTTCGCACCATCAATAGAGTCTAACAAAATCTTGTACTTGGAACCGATCTTCATATTTCTTAAAATGATATCATAATGCGGTGAAATTGGTGTCAAACAAAATGTTGAAAATATTGTTTATCTCCAAAACAGCATCCAGATCACAGCCATTACTCCACAGATAGTGTCATCGCAATGATTGCACGAGACCATTTGTTCTGTCGCTCTAATGACCGGAGGGGACTCTTGTTGTCGCCGTTGGATGATATTGTCAAAGAAAAACAAATGACAGCAGATTAGGGTACACGTCTTTATATGGACCCACCTCGGGTGGACGTGGGGCTGATGGGAAAATAAAACGAAGCAGAAAGATTGGACGAGGTGTAGCATTGGACGAAACATGTTGATAGAGTTGATAGAATATTTACGAGTACCATTTATACTCGCACTGTACTAACATAATAAAACGAAAAAGTGTTTATTTGTTTATTTGAACGTGCGAATTTAAGGACCTTTGCAACTACTGGTTCGAATCGAATTATTATTTTTGCATTGCATAGTCCATCGGAAACCGAATACCACGCGGACGGAGTCATGGGCGGCTGCTAGTGCAAAATTAGAATCCAACTTTTCTCTCAGTCGAAACCTGATAATGCTTGTGTTTATGAAATGACTCAGGCCTAGGAATTTCCCGTTAAATTACAGTTGCCAAAATCAGCTCTGAAGATGTTCCGACACAAACCTATTAAGAATCCTCTGAAGATGTTCAGACACATAGACCGAAATAGAATAAGATCATCCAATTTAATTATATTTTTCTATGTAATTAGACCCCAATAAGTTTCCATCAGATCGATAACCCTTCAAATTGAAGTGACATACAAAACACCACCATAGACAACCAACCAACACTTACCTGATGATTGACGGACACTTACACCTCAAGGGGGCAATTCTCGCAACCCAATCAGGGCATTAAATTAAAACATCCAACTCCCGTGACGGTGGCGTGACCGTACTCGTCGAGACAATGGGCAGGATTAACCCCCGCGAATTAAGAGGAGACCCAGTGAAACCTTTGCGAGTGATGTGATTGGTTGAAGTTATGAGATGAGAGCGGGAATAACGGGATATAAACAGATATGGTAGATCCGATTCCGATGTAATCAAAGCTGTTTAAAAAAAGAAGAGATGAAGGATTAAAAAACACGTTAAACAACCACACAACGAATACGTCATTTGTAATCTGAGTATTTTATATGAAAACAGATTTCACTTATAGTCATCACATGTATAGAAGACAGTTATCATTACTTAACTATTTTCTGGTGTGATGTTATTGAACTAAAACATTCACCTTGTCTTATGCACCAGAACAAGTGTCGAATGCTTAATAGGCAGGACACACATAAGCGCGATAAGAAAATTTTGACCTGCGATTTCGATTTCCATTACAATCAATATACAATACAGACTATGTCAAAAACAAAAACCAAAATATTACTTGTGCATAAACAGAAAAGCAAAGCTCTCGATGCAGTGAGTAGCGAATCAAAAAGGACATCATCGCGGTTTCATACATTTTTGGTCCAAATATGAAAGTGCCGGCCAACAAAAAAAATTGCTGTATTTCGTTAGAACTTGTCCCCCGGAGTATTTATTATTATGGCACCAAAGCTGTAGGGTCATTGGCCTTGGTTTTATTGTAGTTCAAAAATTCAACACCTTCATACATTTTCAATGAATTTAACTACCAAAAAAAGTGAATTTTCTACCATAACTTGTTGACATTTGAACATTTTTAGTAAGATGCAGTGGTTCTTAACCTATTTCGTAGTATTTAATTCAAACAAAACCTCTGTATACAGGGTGGAATTTTTTAAATGGGTTTTGAGGGGCTGGTACATTAACCGTTGTAGTTTCAGGAAACGTTGTTAGGGAAACATCCACAACTTTTTGAGGTGTATTGATCTGCATTCACACATTTTGGAAAAAAGTTACGGTCAGCAAAGAAAATGCTGAAATATGCAACATTTTTTTTCATGTAAGGATCAGATGACTCTAAGGGACCATTTGAGGTTTGAGTACTAGAAATGTGAGAAATCTCAAAAAAAAACTATTTTGAACATATTGATCTTGTTTTGTGTTTTTGAGGATTATAAATAAAAAATATATAGATTATAGTGGTGACACTCAAACATGACATAGGAATCATCTATGGTATTCATTCGCTGAGGTACATTGTTATTGCGTGGCCATTGTTATTGTCATTTTTTAGGAAAAAGTCCGGCATCCCAGCCTTATTCCATTTCCAGTACTCAATCCTTATATGGTCTCATAAAGTCTTCTGATCCATACATGAAACAGGGTCGATTGGTATGAAAAAAAATGCAATTTTCGGTACAAAATGTATGGGAAAAGTATTTTTGCGATTTTTGACATTTCTAGTACTCAAACCTCAAATAGTCCCTTAGAGTCATCTGATCCTTACATGAAACAGGATCGATTGGCATGAAAAAAATGTTGCATATTTCAGCATTTTCTTTGCTGACCGTAACTTTTTTCCAAAATGTGTGAATGCAGATCAATACACCTCAAAAAGTTGTGGATGTTTGCCTAACAACGTTTCCTGAAACTACAACGGTTAATGTACCAGCCCCTCAAAACCCATTTAAAAAATTCCACCCTGTATACAGAGGTTTTGTTTTGATTAAATACTTATAAATAGGTTAAGAACCACTGCATCTTACTAAAAATGTTCAAATATCAACAAGTTATGGTAGACAATTCACTTTTTTTGTTACTTAATTTCACTGAAAATGTATGAAGATGTTGAATTTTTGAACTACAATAAAACCAAGGTCAATGACCCTACAGCTTTGGTGTCATAATAATAAATACTCCGGGGGACAAGTTCTAACGAAATACAGCAATTTTTTTGTTGGCCGGCACTTTCATATTTGGACCAAAAAAGATGATGTCCTTTAGAGCGACAATTAGTGAAGAGGTAATCCGTACTAATATTATAAATGCGAAAGTAACTCTGTCTCTCTGTCTGTATGAGTATAATCATATAACTTTAGTGCCTCCTAAACTGATCGTATCTATTTCTTTCAACCGCTTCAGCGTATCACTCGCCCCGCATGGGCATATCGACACACCCTCTTTCATCCATCATTAGCGGACAATGGCTAATCTAAAGCGCGGGGCACTTCATCACGGAGATCGAGATGATAATTAGCGCGCGAGATTACTCCCGCACACGGCCCTGTGTTTTGTTGACGGCCATGTTTGGTTGGCGTATGTAACGGAATAAAGACGTATCTGCGATGTTTGAACAATTAAGTGGATGCCGGGATAATAAAGCAAAAGCTTTTGTCGATACTGGCATATGGCATATATCAAATGATGAACGAAACAGCTTGTAATTTGAAGTAATTTAAAGACTCGAAAATAATATGAAACCATAATACAAACCATATTGTTAAACGACTATTTGATTGGGAAGTTGTTTTAGTACCGCACTTAAAATCGCACTCAACTCTGAGATCGATCTTGAGTGCGAACTTCACTACATAGTATAAAACAAAGTCGCTTTTTCTGTCCCTATGTGTGTTGTATGTCCCTATGAACGCTTAAATCTTTAAAACTACGCAACGGATTTTGATGCGGTTTTTTTTAATAGATAGAGTAACTCATGAGGAAGGTTTTTATGTATAATATCATCCATTAAATAGTGGACAAGTACCACGGGCGAAGCCGGGGCGGGCCGCTAGTCTCATATAAAACAGCACCTCTAGTTCGCGCTCAAGATCGATCTCAGAGTTGAGAGCGATTTATTAATACGAGTCTTAGAATCCTAGGTTCAATTACCTGATAAAATAAACTTAATTTCGATTCTCCAATATACTCGTAGTTTGAGTTAGGGTAAATGTGCAGAAAGATTGATAAATGTACCATTAAACTACGTGGCATGATCGATGATAAAACAAAACGAAAAAAAAACACTAATCAAACTACAGGAACGTATAAAAATATAAACAACTTCATAATAGGTCTATCCAACTGCATTTTTCAATGTTCACTGCAAAGAAAATAACCAAAGACTGTAATTTAAGAGGCAGCCCCAATGAAAAGTAGGACCGCAAACCGTTTCGCGCAAGAAATATCTCTAGTTAAACGTAGACAAATGAAACACTTAGCTCTTGTGACCGAAGTGGCAATTAAAACACAGTAAATTAGTCTTAATTCACTTTGAACTTAAAAAATGGCGGTCAAGTCCGAGGCGGTTTTGCACGTAGGGAGTTCTGTTCAAGTTTCTTGTTAAATATGGTCCAGTAACGGTCTCGGTAGGGTAATTGGTTAGAGAGCTTGCCAGGATTGTAAGAGGTGCGTGGTTCAAAGCCTGCCAGATATGAGATGAAAAATCTTTGTTTATAAATTAAAAACTAAATATGATGTTACATTTCAGTTCAATTGGTCAATCGAACCTAAGAAGGCTTTGCAACTCTACTAGGGTAGTTATTGCTTTATAAAATTTTTTTCCAAAGATACAGACCGATAAATCGAATACTATAAAATGTAATAATATGATAAAACTGAAGAGTTTGTTTGAAATTGAAGAAATATTTATGTGTTTTTTCGCGGGCGGTCCCTATTTTATTTTAATTTTTCAGTACGGAACTCTGAAAAAACGAATAATGCAGTAACTGATAGTCTGTAGTGGAAGTTGCGGTAAGTGTTACAAAGAAAAAGGAAGAAAGCCGTAACTGCAGGCCGGGGCTCATCCAGTAATAGCCGGCGAAATTGAATGAGTGTTCGAAACCGAGTTACCAGTTACGGTAATTGTGCAACATTTTTTAAACGGTTTGCTGGCAAAAGACGAAAAAAACACGGAATAACTGCGAGGAAAGTTAAATGGAATGGTGGAATTAACTTCGATTCTGTGTTTATTGGTTTGTGTAGTTATAGAACGTTAGAAGGTTAGGAAGTAAAAACGAATGTGATTGTTTTACAATTTAGCAACTGACAATATTACTGTACCAAGCAAATGTACTATAAATGCGTTAGCTGTTGAAGTGTTAATTCAGAAAAGAGTTGTTATGTGTATTATTTCATACATAGGTTAGAATAGAGCGTTGGTGGCCAAGTGGTAGGTAGGTAAGGACCGCGCCTCTCATACGTGAGGTCCGTGGTTCAAATCCAGATCCACTCATCCGGATTTTTCGAAAAATCTCTGAGTGGATTTGTGCCATTAGCTCGGCGGTGAGGGAAAACACCGTAAGAAACCTGCAATGTATTGGAACACATGTCGCTTCACTCAAGATTCACTCATAACAAAAACCACGTAAGCAGAGTAAACATTTCCCTTAGAGTGTAGACAATGGCGGCCAATTTATCACGACCGGCGCAGGTGCGCTAACAAATGCGCCTCCATCATGCGGTGGTGCGCAAAATGCGGTGCCATTTACCCACGTGTACATTGTACAATGTACATTATACATGTTGCACGATAAACATGTTGTACGTACATTATCTTATATACAAAAATCGATCGCATAATGTGTTGGTTGGTAAGCGCAAAACTCAATAACGCCTGGACCAATTTGGTCAATTCTTTTTTTTATGACCAGGTATGTTATAAGGCAAGAAAAAATTCTTAACTATGGGACGGGACGCGGACGAAGTTGCGGGCGGAGGGCTAGTAATGTTAAATAAATAAAAATATTGAACAACACCACATTCATTCCAACAAGTTAAATTTGTACATAGTTGTTCCCCGGGGTCTGCAGAGATCATTTGTAGGCCTGTCACTGAGAGGCGTAAAGATAACTTCAGAAATAATATTGTCAGAAAAATAGGTGATCTTTCCTTTGATGATAACAATGTTAATTCTCTTTATGATAATTTGTTTGGCTTGGTAGCTTCTGAATTTAGTTTAGCCTTTCCTAAGAAGAAGCTGACTGTAAATAAACCTAAAACCGTATTTAGTGATTGGGCAACTCCAGGAATTTATATAAGTAGACTCAAATTATATGATCTTTACGGTATGAAGGCATATTCTAAGGATCCAAAAGTCATTGAATATGTTAAATCTTATTCTAAAATATTTAAGAAAGTATGTTATAAAGCCAAGTCCATTTTCTTACGAAATAAAATAAGTAATTCCAACAACAAAATTAAAGCAACATGGAATATAATAAACAGAGAAAGAAGTAAGGTAAAATCTTATGAAAATAGTTATTGTCTTAAAGTTCATAATAAATTTCTCAAAACAGATAAAGAAGTAGCAGCCGCCTTTGAAACTTTTTTCTCAGATATACCCATAGCAACTACCAGTAACTTAAATTCTAACTCTATTTTAGCTCATGCTCTTTTGGCTTCGTGTATTGATGAATGTCAGACATCTTTCAAATTTGATTATATAACCCCAGATAAAATTTTAAAAACGTTTAAAGAAATTAATATAAAGAAAACTGAGGACTTATGGGGAATTTCCACAGATATCATGAGGACTATTATTAATACAATTTCGCCGCATTTGGCTTATATATTCAATAGGTGTATAGATGAAAGTCAATTCCCAAATCTAATGAAATCTAGCAAAATCATACCATTATTTAAATCAGGTGATAAAAATGACCCAATGAATTTTAGGCCTATTTCAATATTGCCTAGTTTCAGTAAAATATTCGAAAAGATTATTTTTAACCAATTACTTTCACATTTCAACGCAAACAATTTGCTACATGAAAAGCAATTTGGTTTTACCAAAAACAAGAGCACAACCGATGCAGGGACTGCTCTTATCAAACATATCTATGATGCCTGGGAAAGTAAAAATAATGCTGTAGGTATTTTCTGCGATCTGTCGAAGGCGTTTGATTGCGTCGACCACAAGATATTGCTCATTAAATTAAAGTACTACGGTTTATCTGAATCTTCTTTAAAACTTGTTGAATCGTATCTCACTGACAGGATACAAAGGGTCCACATAAACAACAATAATTCTTCTGGTTCCAAACTGCGAATGGGCGTGCCCCAAGGATCGATACTAGGACCATTACTGTTTTTGATCTATGTACTGTATATGTAAACGACCTGCCATATTTTACGACTAATCTATGTGAGATAGTTTTGTTTGCCGACGACACTTCTCTGATATTTAAAACAGATAGAAACGAAAAATCATTTGACGTAATAAACAAAACTCTCTCACAGGTGTCGCACTGGTTCTCTACTAATAACTTGTCATTAAATGCAAAAAAAACGAAATGTATAAAATTTATGATGCCTAATGTGAGGCAGATCAATACATTTATTACCATGAATAACGAGCAATTAGAAATTGTAGATTCAACTATATTTTTAGGCATTACCATTGATGCTAAACTTCAGTGGGGTCCTCATATTTGTACTTTAGCAGCAAGACTCAGCTCAGCTGCCTTTGCTGTTAGAAAAATAAGGTATATTACTGATATTGAAACAGCAAGACTAGTATACTTCAGTTATTTTCATAGCGTTATGTCATATGGTCTATTGTTGTGGGGCTCGGCGGCTGATATTCAGTCTATCTTTATTTTGCAGAAGAGGGCGGTCCGTGCCATTTACGGCCTTAGACCTCGTGACTCGCTTAGAGACTTATTTAAAGAAATTAATATATTAACAACAGCGTCACAATATATTTTAGATTGTATATTGTATGTTCGTAAAAATTATAAAAATATTCCTAAGAAGTCAGATTCTCACAATTTTAATACGAGAAATAAGGACAAACTTGCTGTTCCAAATGTCAGACTTTCAAAAACTGGAAAATCTTTTATTGGATTAAGTATTCAAATGTTTAATAAATTACCACAAAATCTTGTTGATTTGCCTTTACATAAATTTAAGATTCATATTAAAAATTGCTTAATGAAAAAAGCTTATTATAAAATTGCAGATTACTTAAATGACAAGGATTTGTGGATATAACTTGAGCCGCTCTGCACATCTATCTATTTATTGACATTTATTTATGATTGTAATCAAAACTTATATTTTAAAAAAGGCAAACTGTTGAGTTTCTTGCGGCACTTCTTCTCAGCAGGCCATTCACGTCGAAGTGCTGGTAGGGTAAAAAAATATTTGACGTGCTTTGACTTTTGACTTTGACTTTGACTTTGACATTCAGTAAAATCTGTGGTAAGACACTTAATGACGTGTGTTACAGTTACAGGTATCACAATCAACAGTGTGTTGGCATACACTTTAAACATACATACATTGTAGATGTACGTGTACAATGGTCTAGTTGTTAGAGATCCTGACAACAAACCTGGGAGACGCATGTTTCATTCCCGCCCACTAGAGGCACATGATGATAACTGATCACTATTACTTTGGACCCTTACTGAACATCTTCAATGCTGTCTATTTAAGACCATTTCTTTGAATGTAGATCGCAATGGTTTTAAATAAAATAGTTAAAAGTGTAGTCAAATGTACTCATTTCAAAACACAGTCAAACCTAGAAAACGAACAATAAAAAGGAAAACAACATTATCCGCTAACAGGATGAAAAGGGTTCCACGAGTTCAGATGCAGGGGCCATCAATCAGGGCCCGACATCACCAATGGCCAAATAGAAAATGTCCCCAATTTCTGTTTCTAAAAGGGTCCAAAAAATAAAATGAATTGCACCGGACCTTTCGTGAAGGTAATTTGGCTAATTTCTTTATTTATTTTGGAACATTTTTGTGAAGGACATTAGCGTTGCAAGGGTTAATGTTCTTCAAGACAACCGACGACGCAAACGACCAACATAATTAGGTATATTTTTTGGCAGAACGCCTTATCAAAAGAATAATAATATATATTGTAATTATTTCTGTCCTAAGTGATCCGGTCTAGTCTAGATTAGACATTTGAAATTGAAAAAACTAACTGGTGACAGTAAGTTTTATAGAAATTACATTAGTGTTAATTTCCTTCAGGTTGGTTGATGAAGAAAGAGCGACGAGAGAAGCTTTGAGATGATGATTATATTGGTTTGCCGGAATAATCTTCCTAAAACAAATCGGTGCCTATTGATCTCCTCAGGTGGTGGTAAGGTTTATGGAATTGTACGGTCTCCACATTTATTACATTACACTGATATACATACTAAATTATACAAGTACTACACAGACAGTGTAGTAGGAAACACGTAGTTTTCTCATTCCAACGGTCTCGCAAAGAGCGCCATTGAGATCATTTAACTCGAATTGGTGTCAGGCGACCGGCTTGATTGCAATTGAACTGTTTATTGTTAAGCGTGTTATTTAACATAGATACAATAATATTAAAAGTAATTTTACATAGCTTTTATTTAAGGAAACCATATATTCTAAACTTTGTAATTATTTGGTTTTACCAGACCATTTATGATCTTTTATTTCGAAATGGGCTTGTTATTTACTTAAATGTAGTCGAAAGAGAGACTAAGATGTGGCTAAGGCTATGTCTATTTAAATCTATGTCTGTCTGACTATTTTATCCGGCCTGGATACATAATAATTGGAAGGAAATTAGTAACTATAGATCAATTATTTAAGATAGGAACTTAATGATTTTCTGTGATTCTCACCTTATAATACGATCCTGAACCACTATCACCTTTATTATATGGACAATATTTATTGTTATTAAACATTTCAGTGAGCCTGCCTCACTTCCTTTTCACAATTCATTTGTTTCCACTTTTATTATACACTGCACTATATCATTAGCTTAGCAAACTTGTAGATCCTTTGGCACAACAATTCTCTCACACGAATACACAAACAAAATTTAAATGAATACAAAATAAACATTAGCCGAGTTGTGTGGGTACACAACATTTAACAACACAAATATAACTTAAAAAACACAGCACAGATTTTATCAATTTAAAAACTCTTCGAACCTAACATAAAAACGGTTCGTCTACTGCCCACAATCAAATGAGACTCAGCTCCACTAATAACAAGAGTTAATACAAACACACACGACTCAAGTCAAACAATAGATCAATTGAATCGATTGGGGCAGATAATAAAAACTGTTTTGGTAGAGCGCGCTCGCTTCTGTAGCTAACTGCAGACGTCGAGCGGCTAAATTAATGGATGCAGACTAATGTCACATAGAGAATCCTCGTAGTGTTATAAGGGAACTCCATTGTGCCCAGCGGAAAATAGGTGTTTGGGTATTACTATTCTAGGCCGGCACTACGTATCATAAGACGTCAGACATAGTTAGGTATGTCAGACAAAGTATGTCTGACATCTTATAATATGTAGTTCCGGCTTAGACCAGTAATACTCAGATTCATCTTCTCCATTCAGTACAATAGGCTCGTGCCCAGGACCCCGCGATCGATTGGGGCCTGCAGACCAGACTCTGAAGGCCCCAAGATTACCAAAACAAAGGTTTAATGGTCCATGTGCCCAGAGCCTCTAAAAGAGGAAAGATGGCCCTGGTACCTCTTCATCTCTTGGCGTGGACATCGTAAGAAGGAAAAATCAAATCAGAGCCAAAGCGCATGTTTGAACCGAAACCATGATTTCAAATGATGGAGGCCTTTTTCCTGCAGTGGGACATAATAGGCCAGTGTAGGCGAACCTTTCCGCATCAAAGTGCCATTTTTTCAAAAAAATGTTTTAATGGGGACACTGACGTGCCATCAAACAATTTTGGCTTACCGATTATTTGGAAAATAGTTATTGGTTCAGTCTCGTAATACTGAAATATTAAATTTTTTGACATGTTTTATGATCGAAAACGTGCCCAAAATATTGTGTCGCGTGCCCTTAATGGCACGCGTGCCATCTTTACTTTCATAATTTCTTAACGAAGTATCCATGGCACTACGAATGCATTACTCTGTGCTTCTTAACATAATGTCTCGTTCATCGGTCGATCGTCTGACGTCTCTAGTCCGTCTGTTGTATCATAAACAACAGTCGTTTATCGCCCGAACAACGTTACGCTGTGACATAATGTACTTTTGTCATAAATCACCCAGAGATAGTGATTTGAAAGCATTCTAAATAATATTTGTCTATTTTGAAACGGGCTTAACTATAGAAAAGAAATACACGGATGTCAAAAAAGCTGGCCAATATTAGTTTGGTTACAATATGTAGAGATAGTAGGGTAGAGCTTTCCGACACAAACATAAAGTCAAGAAACACACCTAGCCGAAAAAATCCAAAAAGTCGAACAATGTTCGGCGTGACTACGCCTGCACTGTATTTCGATTGGATGTTAAATTGTTGATACACCCTGCCGAAATTACGTCGGGAAATATTGTAAAGAAAAGGAAATGCATTGCCGCCGAGCTTTGAGCACGTATTCTTAGCCTAGTGTGATTATATGTATACAATAAATCTAGAAAGGGAAGGCTACTGCTGCCTACCTACTGAACGTTAAAAATCATTATATCATATGCATAGGGAAGTTTGCTACACACGTTATGTTTTGGTACGGAATTTACCCTTCAAGGCTATTAGTACCAAACTTTGGTTACCTACTGATTCAATAAACTTCTGGCTTGAGTCAGCAGCACTATTATTCCAGCTCTCCTCAATAAACACAAGCCTCTACAGAAATGAAACTATTTATTTTCCCTGCAAAAGAATACCATCAAAACATCAATAACAGAATAATAAGCTTTTACAAAACCCATCACTAATTACACAGGGTAACCCAAGCACAGACACAAACGGATTACATATACAACCATCCACATTACCTTCCACATTTACGACTTTATTTCAAGTACAATAAGGATGAGATAACTCGTGTTTTTGGTATCATGGTTGTACATTGGCATCAAAGAGCAGTGCATTTGGCAAATTTGTTTTTCCATTACTCAAATTGGGTGGTAGGGAGCTGGAAGTGCGTGCGATGAGCGTCTACTTTTTGCTTTGACGAAATAAAAATACAATGTTGAAATACATCCTGCGTTTACGGCCGAACGGGTGTTCATCAAATCATGGTTTATCGACAGGCCCGTTGGTCTAGTAGTCAGAGACAATGGGTAAAACCAAGGGTCGTGTGTTCGAATCTCACTAGGGGCAAATGTTTGCGTGATGAACATCGAACTTTGTACTCAAGTCATGGATGTTTACGGACGTATGTCTAATCGTTCCCTAGTACAAGATTCGAGCTTAGTTTGGGGCTAGGCAATCGGTGTGCGAGTCTAAAGAATTTATTCAATACTAGATGATTCAATACTGATTTAGATGAAATTATTATAATGGTCTTTCTACCACATGGTTTATTTCATTAACAAACTTGACACCAATTCACCTCATCATAATACGTATATCAGACATGAAACCACATATGTATTTAATATTTATTAGTACATAATTATTGAGTCCTTCAAATAGGGTAACCAAAACAATGACCTTTTACAGGAATTTCCATGTTTTTTTTACAAAAAAGGCTTGTAAATTCCCTGTCTTTTTTCACAAAAAAGGCTTATAAAGTACCGTCAAGTCCACACCATGTAAATGATCAGCATGTTACCTTGGCCGTCCGCCAGTACGGCCCATAACAGAATTAATTACTCGTCGGCAGATGGCGTTGGTAACACCTGCGCGGAATTTATCATCGCTGTCTGTTCACTATTAATTCGCGTTTAGTCCATCGGTCTAGTACGTGCAAATGACTAGCCAGTCATTGTGAATTGAATACTAACAGTGTGATTAATCGGGGCTGATTACAAGCTTTCGGTTTTAATTTGAACTCGTGCGCCGTTTATCGATTTGTAACAGTGCAAATCTTATTTATAAAACAAACAAATACAGTTTATTTGAATTAAAATTTAAACATCTGTAGGTACTGTAAGTTATGCACAGTAAATACATACGATCCAAATACTTTTTGCAAGTAATTGAACTTAAAATAGTAAGGAACACAACAACGAAACGCTACAGGATTTACAACTGCAAGTTGCAGTTTGATGACAATATTTAAAGCAATCAAAAGGCCAGACAACTTTTGCTCTAAACATAAAAAGACCATTGATTGTTAAAGGGTATCTCCTGCATGGGTAACCATTTGCGTTATAATGGAAATCAATCACATTTATTGTTTCCAATTTATTTCGTCTACATTCGTCCGATATGAGGTACTTTAAAAAACCAATAAATTTTTGAATCCGGCCCACGACCCCAAAACCAAACCCCAATCGTTTTAACCCTTCCACGATTAACTACAGGAATTATTCAAAGGCACATCTATATTTCAAACCGGCCGTGACAATGTGCAGCGCAAGGCAATCTATTAAATGACAGTTATCTCTTTGATTGATTGCATTTGCATGCAAAAAAGCGGGCGGAATCCATCAAAGCAGATCTATATACAGGGTGACAGATGAGAGAGTGACAGATGAGAGAGTGACCAATATTAATCCAAAACATCGGACAATTATGAAAGTTACAAAGTCACCAAATAAGCCGATTTAATAAACTACTACTTCATGGGAATGGACCGATATGGTGCAATAGGCTAGTTGCCACTATTTTTATTATTTGATAGAACGGTTCATTACGATTATATTACAACATAAAAAAAATATGAAAATTTTTTGAAGCACCTATCCAACTGTATTTTCAATTTGAAATTATTAATTTCACTATACTACCGTAAACGCCGTCCGCCATGATTGTCTGTGCCGGGCGTCACTGTTCTTGTCAACAATACGCGTGACATAACCAAAAAGTGTTTATCGGAATTAAAACCATGTCTTCGTAGAGATTACATGATACATTTATGAATTACCATTATTGTATCGTGCGTGAATGTAAGAATACATCAATAAGAAGTTGTGGATTAAAGTATAAGTGATGAGAATTTGCGAATCAGAATTTGAAGCAAAACATTTTGCAACCATCAAAGTATCTATTTTGGGCAGGTTTGTTTTCAATAAATGTGAAGTGTATTATATTTTAATAGTGAAATAAACAACAATCAACGCGTTTAAATAAAAAACCACGAATAACCTGTCGAAACTGTCGTTTGAATTTGTGTTGTTTACAATATTGGTGACGTAGAATCATGGCGGACGGTGTTTTCAATCAAGAGAAAAAAAAGTAAAAATGTATCGGGTTTAAGTTGAATTTTTGCAGCAATCCCATATTTATATTTAATGAAGTTTACATATTTTGGACCCTTGTACGGAATAATATTCGAATTAAAAGTGATTTTATAAATGGTGATATGAGGCAACTAGCCTATTAAAGAAAACAAAATATGTTTAGAAATCAAAATACAAATAGCTTACTTAGTACTGCTTGCGTTTTCTCTTAAAAGTTACAGGCTTAACCACAATATTTTATTCAAAGTTAAAATAAATTATGTAAACCTTTAAAAAACAGAAAAGTACGTCCAAATGGATATGATAGACTTATAGCATGACATAAAGACACGACGTAAAACATTACTACCAAGAAAATAAAACAGGAGATGAACCTCGGTCCTAACAATTTCACGACAATCAATAAAGATAACAATCACAATTTCACTTCAACGTGGAATCTTGTCCATAAAGTGCATATCGCTTGGTCACCTCACGGAATCACTCATGGGTGACCAGCTTAACCTGGCCTATCCCGTCCCTATTCCTCTTCAATTCCTATGCGTTTTTATTAGAAACTTGGGTGTGTTAGGGGTCAAGATGTTCTGGATATGGAGTCCCATAAAAATTGTATTTTCATGACGTTGTTACGTCGCCTTATATTTATGCAATATTGATTATAGCCAGTTAACTTTTATTTTCACGTGTTTATGTGACGATGTGACTGACTCATTTGAATTTTGATCGGATGTTCTTGCTAAATAAAAAAACAATTTTTTTTGCATGTAGAGGTTTTGGACTAAGTGTGATATTTTGGCTAAATAAAAAACCTTTTTGTGAACGCGTTTTGAATTGTGCTGCATAAGAAAAGTTATTAAACATTTTCCGCATTGATACAACTATACTTGAAATTGTTTATTTTTGCTCTGGTAACCATCTTATTTTATTTTAAGAGTATTTGTTCCATTCCTATTCAAGCAGTTTCATGCATGCACCTTCTTTACGTCGAACACTGCCAAGGAAATAAACTCTGTGACCGTCCGGTCAGGAATTGTCAACCTTTGAATAAATGATAATATTTGAATAAGGTACTTTAAAGCATGAAGATGAAATGAAGATTGTGAAAAGTTCTTCTGTAAGAACCTAATCTACGCAAACAAAAATATTTTAATAGGTCTCACACTGCATCATTCTCTTGTTCTCCTTTATTATCAATCAGGTCAATCAAAATTACTCATACCTTATGCTCGTTTGCCCAATCCCATATAAAAAAAGTTTGTTTGTATGTTTACTTTCGCTGAAATACTGCAAATCGATACCCCTCACCAATAATATGTCCGTACTATTTTGTAATTTGGTTGAAAAAAATGTGTAATCTTAAAATTTGTATATTTCCCAAAAGTTTGGGATCCAAAGCGCTAGTGAAAGGAATAGAAATCAAGATAGCACAGTTTATAGCCAGGACGAACGAAGTGGTGCCAAGGATTCCAGATTTCATCCTACTGCGAGAGGGAAATGGGCAGCGACGAGAGATTTCCTACAGCTAATGTTCTATATAGACGAACTGAACTACGATATAACTATGCATCTTGTGAGCTACTTTTTTTATCTAATAGACCAAACAATACGTGCAATTCGCATAACATGTTTAATAATTTTCGTAGTCGGGCAGATAATTAATTAAATATGAATGCAAACAAAAACGCCAAATAATGTATTTAAAAATGTATCATTATATTATAAATTGCAATTAACCAAAAAACTCATAATACCATTAAATCAAAATATTTGCAATAAAGTGTTTTTGTCACTAATACACATACCAAAAACAAAGATATACCAAAAAGGCAATAAAAAGACGATAAACCAAATATCAACGAATAAAACTAACAAAACATTACTTACAAAATGACACTATATTGAAGTACTTAACGTTATTCTTCTTTGCTTCGGTCGTTCACTACAATTAATCTGTAAAATTATAGCATAGATCAAAATATAGTCTTTGCATAACGACTATTATCGGATATTTACAACAGTACAGGTATTATTTATTACGCTGCAAACTATAGAATAGCCATATACTAAGTTTGCAGCTACGCAATTTGTAAATCTACAGATTTCATTATTTTTAATAATAATACGTACAACCAAAATGAACAGTCACCTGGTCTTGTTACAGATAAGTCCAGGGGACCTAGATCCTGAAGCCCTGACTTCTTCACCAATACTCCTCCTGGCAGACCCTCCACTCTTCGTCTTCGCATCATAGACGATGAGAGCCACAAACATCATCGCCAGAACTAAATACACAAGCCTATGGTGCTCTTCCAACTGCCAGACTACGTAGGACACAATGTTCATAGCATCTACAGTGCTATTATTCCAAACAAAAAGGTTTTTACTACGTTCCATTAGAAATTTTGCAATGATTCAAATTTTCTTTGCAATGGATTTTGTGTATGTCATCCATCACATGACAGCTGCTGCCAAAGGCGCATAGAGTATAGTAAATATACCAAAGAGCGTTCACCGCGTTATGTTCGTTTGAAAAGTATAATTACAAGAAGTAAATACTTTTTAAACTTATTAAAAAATTTACAAACTTGAAAAAATAATAATTTTAAAAATTAAAAAGAAAATCGGACCTTAACGCTAAAATTATTGCGTTCGAGACTAATAAATAAATCAATAATATAGGTAACTACATAGTATAAGTTTTTTTAACATTTAAATTCAGAAACATAAGTCTATATCTTATACTTAAAAAATATTTTACGAGCACAAGTGCTCCTTCTACTCGTATTTTTTTTCAAATACTTTATTTCACTATCTCCATTTATAATATACAGTTTCATAAGCTTCCTCCGAAAATACCATCTCTCGTATGCAGACCACCATTTCCAAATCTAACTCACCATTCAAATCTTCGTCGCAAGAAGCGCCAATTATCAAAACTTTACGAGATCGTATTTTGTCAAAATTTACCGTTGAACTATGCAAATAGATCGTGATAATCTGTGCCATCGTCTGGAGTGCCTAGGGTCTAAGAGAGCCTAGGAGGGTCTACATGTAGCCTGGACGATGATGCCTTTATTAATATTAATGGGCCGAGGCAAAGCCACTTTAAGTGCCGTCTGGACAAACTAGGATCCAGACGCATAGCTAGAGGATTTAGGTATTTCTTCAACATTTCAGACGGCCGATGGTAATAATTTGTTGGATCTTGAATCTTTCATGGCGGTGTTTAGTTAGAGAGCTTCTGAATTTTTTATCAAACGAAAATTTATGGTAGTTTTTGTCCTTGGTGTGTTTTAGAAAGTTACAAACTTTTAAGGTTTTCAAATAATTTACCCTTGCAGTGAGGTTAAAATAGGAAACTTAACTTTACTGATAATATTCTGAAGCTGAAATTATTACATCTCTACATTCCGCTTTTAATTTCAAGTGATTTCATCAAGAGAGCTTCAAAGGCTCGTAATGATTATTCATTACTCCCCACACCTCAGTCTGAATCTAAGCAATTAATTTAATTTACGCTGTCTCCCTCATTTGCATGTCTGAACTACAGTTAGTTTTAATTCTTTGCTTTCGCTTTGGTATATGGCGAATACACAAATAGTCTTTCTAATCGCTTTTTAAATTAACGCGACTGAATTAAAAACGATAAATTACATATTTTTTTTTAAACAGGAGATTAATTCTTTTCCTTTTCCCGAAACAGAGATTTAAAAAATAGATCAACGAAAAAAATAAGCTTTCCATTTTAGACCATCTCCTCAGAATGATCTCAGATATGCAAAACAAAAAAAAAGATGGTCAGGGTCCATTTCCTAATTCCTGCAACTTACCTAAATATTATCAAAACTGGCGACTCTAACGAATGAATGTTGCAGTGGCGCATCCTCATTCCACACTCATATTGTTATTTTATACTTGTGTGTAAGTTTTATTAAACTAACATGTTTGAGTGTAAATTCTCCTCTATATTTCTTCCTAGCATCCTGCTAGTCTCGTTTGTGATAAAGTTTCATAATAAACCTCTTTTACAGTGCCTTAGAGCAGCGTTTGCAGTCGTTATTAAAATTCAATTTACCATCCTCTTTGTCCGTTTAGTTAAATGCAACTTGTTTCAACGTTCTCAAAGGATTCCAGTTGAACTTTTTTGTAGTTATGTGCATAGTTTTTGTTAAATAAAATGTGTGATTGGTTATTGCTACTGTGATTTGGTTTTCGAGTAAACTCTTGTTGAAGATGCGTGTGAAGATTTAATATGTTTTCCTAATTTAATAAAACTCTTGGCTTAAACAACTGTTTATGATCTATTATACGAATTGTCTGCTAAATTACGTTAGATTGTTCGAGATTATTGAGAATTTGCTAGACCTTTAGAGAGTATCTACATGGTTTCTATCCGGGACAAACAGTTGAAGATACAGGAAGTTGTATGAAACTAATAAAGAGATTGTTACTTATAATATATACTCATTACGGGAAAATGTAACTATGATATTACAAACTAGATGTTTAAATTTTATTGATCTGTATCTAAGCCATTCCTAATATTTTCTCTTATCTAATATCCGAAACCTTATAGAACACCTCAATCATTTTCAACGCAAAAGGTAGCCCAAGTGTATCTAAAAGATTGATCCCCCAAATCTGTTTCGAGACAATCTTCAAAAACACCCACCGCGGGGGCTTTCAAAAACAATTTAAGCGCGACTAAAGACGTATTAAGGTGCATCAGTCCAATTACTGAGAAATCCCTCAAGAAAGGAAAGGAAACAGAGTGAACATTATATGAACCATTAGTGAACGTTAAAAGAAACTTGTTTATAAAGAGATCGAAGTTAAAAGGAATTGTGAGGGAGTAAAGTGCAAAGAAAAGAATTGGCGAAAACAAATGAAAACTTCGGAACTGTTTTGAGAGCTCGGTAAAAAGATATAAAACGAAAACGCAGCTTCACATGTGTGAGGTCATTGGTTTAATCAAATCTGGCCAAGATTTGGATCACCTTTGCATTTTCAAATATCTAGTACGGAATTCATACCAGTTCTTCAGTGGTCGAAAACATAGTGAGGAATCCTGCACAGTACACGGAAGTGTGTGAAATGGTGAAGATAATGAAAAACCTCTCGATTATAATTTGCCAATATAGTCTTTGTGTGTTTTATTTAATAGAAAAATCACGACCCTCAATTACACGTAAGGGACCTCATTAGAGGACGACACAAAGAGGAGACGTGAATGTTACAAGAAACTTGTTTATAAAGATATCGAAGTTAAAAGGAATTGTGAGGAAGTAAAGTATGAACCTACAAAGAAAAGATTTCACAAAAACAAATGCAAAGTTAGAAACGGTTCTGACAAGGGTCAGTTCTGGACCCGACTTTGTTTCTATTCGTCGAAATTGAAATGCGACATGAGTTTTCGGTTTTGTGAGGTTTTATTTTAAAGCTGTTGGAGTTTGGGAAAGTTTTGCGGACGCATTCGTCTTCGAAATAATATTTGTTTTTGGAACCGACTTTAGAAAATTTGTTTCTGTATGTTTGTTGTTGTTGCGTGATTATTCCACACCGTTTATATAATTCGGTTATTTTATTTTTACATTATTAGTGATTTAAATAGATAGAAGCAAAACTTTAGAACTAGATAATTTTTTTTTGTCGTTATATATGTACATTTAACGGCGGCAAATTTTTAGTTTCCCTTTCAATCCTTTTTGACGCAGTTGTTTATGGGTAGGTACCTAAAATAATAGGTAAATACTAAATATATAAGAGGAACCTACTTGTGTCGGTACCAAAATTCCCATGCATGAAGTGTTTGAACTATTATGGTAACACTTTATACATATGCATTTGTGGAGATAAATGCATTAAGTAACAGCACTGAAAGAGTTTCGAGTACTCTCGAGCATTGTCGTTTATTTTCTACTTATGTACAAACAAAAACATCAAACAGCGCCACCTACCTTATCACCGTCGAACTTCTCCGTCGGCTCCTCATACAAGCGCACCTCGCGCTTGTAGTCCCTCGAGCCGCGCCTAGCAAGCAATGGCGTTTGCGGCGGCGACGCTAGCGCCACGCTGTTCCGAGCGCTGCCTGGCGGCGATTTTATGAACTCGATCTTGCCACCCTCAACGCAAATATTCGGGGTGAGCGGGTACATCGGAGACATAGCAACGTTCGTATTCGCTAGATGGTTGTAGTGATTGTCCTCTATGGGGAGGGTTTTTGGCGGTTTCTTCTTCCGATATGTAGAGTCGTAGGCGAGTACTTGGGTTTTCTCTTCAGGGTGGACTTGCCGAACCTTCCCGGGAGGCCGGTCGGGTGGTTCTGGAGACACGTTGCCGTCTGTACAAGGACTTTCGTCTCTCTCATTGTTGGATATCCTGGAACAAAGATACGAAGTGTTATTTTATATCACAATCATTCAGATCATTCTGGTATTATTTTATGATTGGGGTCTAAATGCACTCATTATAAATACTTGAGTAACATTTCACGAAATAATGGATGTAAATAGGTACATCATTTCTTTTGAGCAGTTGGTAATTTTATAATTTTTATTAAATCCGATCTGAAGCCGAAATTTCTTCTCTCTTATCGCTAACAGAAAGTCTGAACCCGAAAATCTTTCGAATTTCCCCCCACCCACTCGCTCATTTCTAACAAACATTTGTCTACCGTCCACGAACATTTTCTATAATCCCTATACACCTATGTATAACTTGTTAATATAAATGTCCGCTGCCACAGTAATCTGTGTAGGTCTCTTATCAGCTGTTATCAGGCCGGTAGCACGTTGTGCTACTAACTAAGCAATAAACCCCTCTTATGACTTCCAGGTGAGGTTAAGGGGGGGTGTTCATTAGGTTTTTGATTTTACGTCTTTGAATAGTTCGTAGATTCATATATTGTGATATCATTGACGATTTATAAGTGCCTCATTGAAGTCTACATAAATAAAGTAAATTTTGATTTTGATTGATTTTGATTTTGAATTGAAAGACGGAATAGGGAATTTTAAAGATGCTATGCATAATTGACGCTTTAAATAAGCAAAAAACAAACGTTGTTAATATTTATCACACTAGTAACACTACGACGTACTGAGTAGTCGATAAGACGTCTGTGTGTAAAAAGTTCATAAAATCCTCCGAATGAAAGACAAGCAGTATGAATGTCCCAGCTCGAAAGCCAATAGAGTTAATGAAATCGTTTCTACAATTAGAAAAGTTTCTTCGAGTAGTAATCTTCGTTTACTGCACGTCGGCAGCTAACCTTTGGTACCCAGAGACGAACATAAAATTTTATTGTACTAGGTATTATTTCTTGCTGTAAATACAATTAAAATGATAGAGCTTCAGAAAAAGATATTAAAAATAAACGCCTAAGAAGTCATCATCATCAGCCTATCGCAGTCCACTGCTGGACATAGGCCTCTGCTAGAGCTCTCCACTCAGCCCAATCCTCGGCGACTAAGCAATCAGCTCCTGCCAGCCATTTTACGCAGATCGTCACTCCACCTGGCCTGAGGGCGTCCTACACTGCACCTTTTGGGACACTTGCTATAACGCGGTATCCACTCCACTAATTAGGTTCTTCAGCGTAAAGCCCTTTTCCTGCGATAAAGAGAACAGATAGAAACGGCTTCTCCTTAACATTCCAACCAATACAAACAATAGGATACGCGTCTTAACGTTTTTAACTGGCTATTCTAAAGTAAAAACTACGTAAACAGATTAAAATGGGAGCAGTGTTTGCTTAGAACCGGATCATTTACCGACTTCATTAAACTGCTTTTACTAACAACTGTGTATACGAGTATGAAGAGATTGTTTTAATTACTGTGTTAATAACATTCGTGTATTACTAAAGAGCTAATTTAAAACTTGTATGGATTTTATGTTAAAATGGTATTTGTGATCCGTACAGTATTAAACTAATTTATTTGTGTTTGAATATATAAATTTGTACATTGTTTTTCTTTTCACTCATAAGGAAGACCAGTACTGTGGCAACTATAAAAATGGCTGAAGCGAAGCGAAATTATTAGGTAACTAAAACATTTAATGTATCATCAATATTTATTTTACAATACACCTAATTAAGCAGCAATGTTACATGTTGAATATAACATTATATTATATTCAGTTAAGTATTCATTATATTAATATATTGGTACGTTCTAAGCTTGTTTTAAGGTACCTATAATTTTATCAGCATTCTGATTATCTGGTCTATTTACATTAAATTCTGGAAGTTTTTCCTTTATTATCTTACGTACTAATTTATTATTAATACATTCAACGTCTTGTTATAGTGGCAAGCGATCGGTAGTCGTTTAGTGTAATTTACGCAGTAAATTAACCTGTCAACTTGATATTGTTTGTTTTGTAGCCGGCGACATGACGGTGACTACGTGTCTCATTAAAGAGTTTCATTAACGCTTTTGATGTGTTAATAACATGAAAATGTTACGTAACCAGTACAGTACGTAAGTACGTCTAGTACAATCATGAGCACTAACATGTATACAAACACATTCAAATATGAACTATACTGCTTTGAGATAAGACTTGCAGTGTAAATATGTTATAGCTCGTGACTGTACCCTATTTAAAGGTACAATGTCCACTACCACCCGAGTACGCTTAGAAGACTCTGGGATCGATTCCTGACGATGCCGATTAGTGCAGGCAATGAAGCATTTTGGGTCCGAATTTTTTTACTGTGAACCGATTTGCATGAAATTTTGGAATTAGTTTCATTGCACCCTTCAATTCAAAAGTGAAAATGATTTGAACGCCGCAACTACCCCTGGAGTGGTTGCCACCCCATCTCGGGGGTGAGTATTCTTTTTTTAAGATAACCTCGGATATCGATAGGAAGACTAATTTTAAGCAAAAAATCATCTATAAAGTTTTTCGATAAATCTAATACTTTTCAAGTTATTGGCAATTGAAAATTCGCAATTTTGTCACGTTTTTCATCGGTTTTTTGCAAATATCTCCAAAAATATAACTTTTATCGATAATGTTATGAGGAACAAAATTGTGGCAGGTAAAAAACTAAACAATTTTGTTTATTATAACGTATTCTAAGTGTAATATTAAGTTAGATATTAAAGATCAAAGCCGATTTTATTTTGTCTGCATTTTAATCGATGTGGTCAATGTCATCTAGCGGCGAGCAGATGCATTTTATGCATTCTTATAATTAAGAGTTTTGTAGTGCTTGAAATAATGTTTCAAATGAGTACAATTAAAAGTCTTTTGCACGTAAAATAAGTAAGCTGTATTACAAATAAGAGGAGCATCCAATATTTTTTCTTTTAAAACAATGGGTTTCATAAGTGCCATTTCCACCAGAATTGAAATTATTCGTATTCCGCCAAGAATTAACTTTATTATGAAGTGTTTGATAAATTGTATCAGTTTGGCTGCTTTAGGACACATATTTTTCAAAATAGACAGGATTAAAATAAAAATATAAAATCACATATTTTAAAAAATCCCACCTTCTTTTCATAATATCTCAAAAATTACGATAGATGCGTATAAAAGTGTAGGGATAAAAAATTTAGGTATTTTTTTGACAAAAAATTTAGTAATTTTGTTATTTCTGTTAAACAAAAACTGACGGAGATATGATTGTTTAAAGAGCGCGTGGCAGCGGCAATCACAGCCTCTCTTAAGCCCTTTAACCCTTCACCGTTTTCGAAAAACGTTTTTAATTATATATTGCAATAAAGGATGTTGTAGTTCTTCTAATTACCTTTTCAATGCTGTTTTAGAAATTGTGATAGCATGAATAGCTTGGAAATGGCATTTGTGAAACCCATTGATTTACAAGAAAAAGCATTCGATGATCCTCTTATTTGTAATACAGCTTACTTATTTTACGTGCAAAAGACTTTTAATTGTACTCATTTGAAAGCTTATTTTAAGCACTACAAAACTCTTAATTAAAAGAATCCATAAAATGCATCTGCTCGCCGCTAGATGACATTGACCAAATCGATTAAATTGCAGACAAAATAAAAAACGGCTACGATCTTTAATATATATCTTAATTTTGCACATAGAAAACTTAAGGATAAAAAAAAAATATTTAATTTTTTACCTGCTACAATTTTGTTCCTTATAAAATTTTCGATAAAACTTATATTTTTGGAGATATTTGCAAAAAACCGATGAAAAACGTGACAAAATTGCGAATTTTCAATTGCCAATTACTTGAAAAGTATTAGATTTATCGAAAAACTTTATAGATGATTTTTTGCTTAAAATTAGTCTTCCTATCGATATCCGAGGTTATCTTAAAAAAAGAATACTCACCCCCGAGATGGGGTGGCAACCACTCCAGGGGTAGTTGCGGCGTTCAAATCATTTTCACTTTTGAATTTAAGGGTACAATAAAACTAATTCCAAAATTTCATGCAAATCGGTTCACAGTAAAAAAATTCGGAGGTTGGACCATATTTTTCGCTTCAATGACTGCGCTAGATGTGTCTATTTATTTTATTCCTTTATGACAGCGTGTTTTAGGTGACGACTTATAACAAAAAAAAAGATGTATCTTAAGTTACAATATTTTCTTGATTCATTACGAAACAGATCAACTCGTCCAAAAAACATTTGAGTTTCTTCTAAGAAAAAACCAGCAAAACACTGTTAGATATTACTCTTTCTCTTGTAATCCGACTCTTTCAAATGAGCCCAGTGACTTTTACCCAACACTAAGGTACATTCTTAACCCCTACAGTGCACTGCATATCTAATGCGTCTCATAAAGGGGGTTTAATTATGCACCCGCTCGTCGTAGGGTTTAAAAAGGGTCGTCTAGGCAGCCTAAGGGCCCTAGCTTGTATCAAAGGCTGTGCTTACAATGTACAGCCAGCAGAAAACAAGATGGAGTTGATAGTAGCTGCTTTGTATAGTGGTTTATGTTGTCGTGTAAACTAAGAAGTTATTAGGCGGATGTATAGAAGATATATCATCATATTCTTAAACGTAATATAAAATAAAAACAGCAAATCTTGTCCATACTCACTAGGGTCGCACAGCGATTTCAAGTAAATAATCTAGAAAAAGGTGTTAAAATATTATTTGTGAATTTTGAAAAACCATAAGATATAAAAGGCCTATTGAGGATAAATTCACAACAATTATTTTTATTTGTCAATGCACAGAAATATGTAATTAGGCTTGAATTTATATTCAATTAGCGTAGTAGACCAATTTTTAAACCTTTCCAACAAGCGCACCATAGTCCATAATGCTGATCGTACCCTGGTAACAATGAAAAAAATGTTTTAAGTGTACGGCCCGAAAGCGTATCAATAAATTTCCCCAGGCTAGTAATAAAAATCGCTTAGTGAAAGCACTTTTATTCAAATCGCCTCCTTAATCCCAGAGAGGCACTAAGGAGCCCATCAGTACTCGTTTGTTTTCGCCTAACTCCATTTAGTCCATTTCTAAATACGTCTCTGAGAGGAAGGAAGCGATATTGCGTTGTGAATAAAAACGTCGTAAGTCGACTTTGTTCACTTTGTATATTCAACTTTATTCCGTTATGTTAAGATGGAAATTCTACCGGAGTGAGGATAGTGGTTAAATGGAGCCGTCGGGTAAGGCAATATTTTCGTCACTTGGCGTCATTTTATTTCTTTTTGACGGCTTGGGTTAGAGTTATGTGAGTTGGGAGTTGCGACATTTTCCTCGAGTTATGTAACGTGTTGCAGTTGTAACAAATTGTGCTGGGCGCTTTTAAATTATTGTAGCGTTTCAATTTATACTTACTGTTTTGTTTATTCTTTCGAAGTAAGGATATTCGCGAGTGTTAATGCTGTGAGGAATTGTTTTTTAGTTGAGTAGTGTTTTCATAAGTTATTTCAGTCCACAACATAATTATATTATCAAAGAAATGTATGTAAGTGGCCATATACATTGTTCTTAAGGAATCTTTTTTAATTTTTTAATTTATGACTGTTTTAAAGAGCCCATAAATGTTAAGCAACACACTTAATAATATTATTAATGTCTGCATGTGAACTTTGAATCAATAAGTTACTCTGACTACTTTCTGTAAACATACTAACAGGAAACCAATTAAGTCTTTCACCTTCAATTCAAG
This sequence comes from Nomophila noctuella, assembly GCA_958496325.1. Lineage (NCBI taxonomy): Eukaryota > Metazoa > Arthropoda > Insecta > Lepidoptera > Crambidae > Nomophila > Nomophila noctuella. Next base: position 15,384,928 of record OY292484.1, read on the forward strand.
AATCATACATACCTGTTAGAGTTAATATTAGTCAATGTTAGTGCACTTGTACTAAACCCTTAATTAATGTCCCAAGTCTACATTATACGCAGTGCTGTCACACAGGTGACAGATAAAGCTGTGGTGAGTGACATCAAAGGGAGCCAAATTGAGTGCTCGGCCGCTTCCGAGAAACGGACCGTGTAATTCGTAAGCGATCTCAGAAATTTGAGCGCCGTCTAAAAAGAAGGTCTTCCAGTCTTGTCTTGACATGTGTTCGACTAAGCATCAATCTATATTCTTCAAAGATTAGAGTGGCCTAGCTTGCTTGCTTGTCAAAGAAGTCCTTTCTAAACTGAACTATCACCCAGGAAGAAGATAAAACACTATCTAAAATATTAATACAGGACAAATGCCAGCACAAGCGGACATTGTCTGGTTGAAGGCGACGTCATTATGGTGGGAAGGGATATCACAGGTATGATCATTGATTGAATTTTAGCTGTCTCAGTGTAAAATCTCCTTCATCAGCTGTACGGTGAAGGAAAACATTGTGAGGAAACCTACACACTACAAGTAAGCGTGTAAAATGCAGGAGACAATGGCAAACCACTCCATTAAAATATCCCAGAGAGTTGTTGTGCATTCTTTCTGTTCGTAATAGTTGTGTAGGACATTTCTAGTGAAGTTCTGAGTGGCAATATATCTTTCCACTACAAACCTTGACAAAACAAAACAAATCGCACACCACAGCAATTACCTTAATGACCAGGAAGAAAGAGATGGTACAATTTCTTTGTCTCTCATCTCAAGCGCGGAAACATGCGCTAAATGACGAAGTTGCTTAAAATTCTTATTTATTCGGAAACTACGTGTTTTCTGTATGTGGAGGTTTGTAAAATGGATCCACTTTGTTTACTGAGTATTGTGAAAAATGTACTTATACTGGTTTTCAAATGGGATGACCATTAGAGGATACAATCAGACAAAGCAACAATGTTGACGACTTATGAGTACTGATTGATGCACAATGGTTTTCTGTATCTTAACAACCGAAGGAAATAAGAAATAAATATTATGTAATCTGAACAGTGCCGATTGCAATATCTAACTACCGTCACGATTATCTTCCTTCTAAGGTGACTTAATTTTAATTAGTATAGGTATTCCGTTTATTTAACTTCTCTTGTGAAAGCAGAGGGCACTGCCAAGCGGTAATTTCTTCACTTTCAATATTTCCTTAGATAAGCTGATTTATTTACTGAGCGACATCTTTGTTATTCTTCATCACATATCATAACACATCTTTGTGGTGCTTGCTATTACCATGCAAATCCCACTACGTAATGCCATTTACAAACAAGAACTTAATTTTTTTTTTATTTCCTTAAAAAAGATGATTCATTTTCTGATTGATTTCTGTGCTATCTAAGATGGCTATATACATAGCCATCTTTCTGGTGCTTACCATCCATGCAAATCCCGTTACGTAAAGCTATAAATAAGACCTTCCGATACTCTTTTCACAACAACGTCACTACACTTTCATCCGACCAGTCAGTCAAGTTGTAGTTGTAGTGATTACTCTGCCATTATGTCGTTAACGCCACTCGGGACACTAGAGCAGCTGATTACCGAGCTATTCCTAGAGGGCGCCACTAACTTGCTAATCACGCTCGTTCTAGGCTACAGTACGTGCTGAATGATTTGACACGAATGAGGAAAATCTCTGGTGGCAATATGGATGCTGCTGAGTCTTAAATCTCAAGTTGATTTATTAATTTCGTTTTGGCAATCATGTCACTTTGTTACCACTAATCGGCAAACCTCTGGTGGTAATATAGATGCTTGTGAGTCTTAAATTTGCAGTTGATAGATAAATGTATTTGTGATAGATATCACGAAGAACTTGGCACTTTGTTACCACTGGGCCTCCCCAAGATGTATAAGGATAGAAACACACTAGGCCGAAATAACGCGACAAAGTTCGGCGGGATTACGCCCGCAATGTATTTTAAATTGAGGATGACAAACTACGCAACGTAATTTCGGCGCATATTGTACAGAAAATGAACTTCAGCCGAACTTCAGTCGCGTTTTTTCCGCTTACCTAGATTGTTTTTACACAAATGCTTATATCGTCTACCCGGCTGGGTAAGCGAGGTAGACTGCAGTAACATAAACGGTAGTCACGCAGGGATCTTTAAGTCGCTTTTTACAGTTCCCACTAGTTAAATAACTTAGAATAACTCTTGCACCTGTGTGAAAGTCTAGACTTCACTTCAAGTAAGCCAAGTCCATTGGCACGTACTGTGCAAGGTCGATAATAATCTCACTGGGACTGGCGCCAGAATATCACCGGGTAATGGCGTGTGATTTAACTTTTTTGTTATTATATTAAAGCCTAGTAGACCTAATGGTTTAAGAACAGGATTAATAAAGTCTCAAGTTTATTCCCTGATTATTTGTGTTTCTAAAAACAGTTTTTATCCCCTGCAGGAGCTATAGTATCCACTACTACAGCTGGGTTAAGTGGGACTTGAGAAGTCTCAGGAGCCTACTAAAATCAACCTAGTGTTACCTACAACGTAGTTATAAATGAAAGTGCAACGTGGATCTGGCTGATTCAGTTATCTTGTGATAACATACTTAGTTATTCAACGAAATTTATATATTTTACTCGTTTTTACCTGCGGATTTGCCCACGTTCACAAGATTTCTTTTTTATCTAATCGGACCATTTAATCGGGATGAAAAGTATCCTATCACCTAAGTTAGCCCATACACTTCCCTTATACGAAAATTTCATCAAAATCTGTTCAGTATTTTCACCCCGACTGACGGACAAACATTCAAACAAACTTTCACATATATAATATATTAGTAAGTATGATATTATCTACTTGGCGATATATATTTAATTGTTGTCCAAGTGCTTGTATTATTTTACGTAAGAGAGGTCGCATGTAAGCTAGTCGATTGTAATGAAAAGTATAAACATTTGTTGGTTTTCCTTCAGTAATTTAGTTTCCCTTGAGACATTCCCTCGTTACTTAGGTTTCGTGGTTGAAACCCGATCAAAGTTAGGGTGGAACGTGGTCGGATTATTTCCGCATTTTGGGGTGGAATACCTATAGTACTTCTAGGAAACCAATACTAATTATATATAGTATTTACGAGTATATCCATAGGAATAAACGAAAACCTTTCTTAATGATTGTGAATTATTTTAATTTTTTTACTTTGCTTGTACTTGTAGCCAAGTAAATACGATAAGGGTTCCTTTATGGTAAGTGATAAGACCGTCTTAATTCTTGCTCATTAAACCCAGTGGTTCAGAAAAACGATTTCAGAGTTCTGGTTTTAGTTCTCAGGTCTCTGAAATCGTATTCCTGAACCATTACTACTATAAGCCTATCGCAGTCCACTATAATCCTCCTGTCTCACCTTTCGCTATATGCTTACACACATAATCATCATCTCAATGTCTGCACAGAATGGAATTCGAATCTATATCACATAAAAAAGGTTCAAAAAACCAAATACTGCATCATACCAGCATAATCAATTCAATTTACTTCTAAAAACTTCGATATCAATAGTTACACGAGTCGGTTACATAGCAAATCGTCTTAGCGTGAAATATGAACTGCTTGAAACATTCCGTGTCCACGTCGGTTTATACAACAGAATAAATTCACCATAAATCCTACTTATCGACCGGCAATGGACACAAACGTATATCTCGAGTTTATTATTTTTTGTAATACAGCATACTGCATGTAAGAGTTTTGGACCAAATTTTTACCTCTATCATTATAATTAAGTCAGCAATACAATTATTTTGGCAGGGCAATCAATTAAATTACTTCCGAGCAATATCAAAACTAAAATTCTTAGCTGTTTTTGATGAAGCATTAATGATCAGGCTTAACGAAAAATTCAGCGGGAGACAATTATTGTGGCTAGAAAAAGACCGTCCACGAAAGAGTGAAGAAGGGAGGTCACGAACGACCCTCATTCCTGAGAAATACGATGCAAGGAGGAGGAGGGTTTACCGAAACGATACGCTGTCAGATTCGGATTCGGATTCAGTCAGATTGCTGTCCTTGTCCAAGTTATAAAAAGGAGATTCAAAATTTAAAAAATTGTAGTTACACTCTTTCGCGTCTCCGCCTTATTATGTTACGCTGCGAATAACTAATCTATCGAAGTGTATTAAATCAAAATAATGTTTATTAGTTACAACGGCAACCAGTATCGCCTAGGGCTCAAGCTAAGCTGTGTTTAGCCTAAAATAGCCTAGCCTAGTTCGAGTGAATCATGCTTCTATCCCGCCGCATATAATATGACAGTGGAGGAATTTATGCTGAACCGTTGTTGCAGCGATTTTGAACGCAAGTTTGGTGTTAAAATTATACATAGTTTGACGGGTGATTTAGAAAGCTGTAACAATAGTTATGGCTGAAGATAACTACGATAACATGTGCTGTCTAGAATAGTTCTAGCCAATTTCTTTCCATGTCGTCAGAAGAGGTATACCTGGTTGTTTTATTGTTCACCATACTGCGCTCACTTAACCGCTCGCATGGTGACATTTTTGCCATTACAACTGTTATGGGCAGAACTGGTGCTTATCTCCTGGTGAGCAATCTGTTAATCTCATTACGTAATTACTTTAAAAAAAAAAACAATTCTGCAGGGTGGAATTTAGAAATGGGTTTTGATAGGCTAGGATGACAATGATGATGAACCATTTCAAGATGACTTTAAAAAAGAAAGCTCTTTGTGAGCCCTTACAAAAGGAAGGAATTCACAATGAACAATTATAATTATTAAGCTCCAACCATCAACCTTCAAGTTCTCCCTTTATCAGATCACACCTCATTAATCTTAAGGTTCAATAATAAACGTCTTACTATCAAGCAGTAAATACTTCAATCGAAGGTCTTCTTAAAATATTGTAAGGAAGTTGAAATATTTGTAATGAGTAATGAATGTTTAATTTGTATTTTAAATCTACATCCGTAGGCAAATTACTTATGAGAAGATATTAACATACTGGTCAGACCTTAACTTTGACGCGAAAGGTCCTGAGTTCACTGGCCACAGCATGCGGTTTCGCTTGCTTTGCCTTGTAACAATACGAAGTCAATAAACAGCTTTACTATTAAAAATGCAGCGCATAATGATATGAATGTGTTACTAAGAATGGACTCGAACCCACAGCCTTATCCTATGAGACAGAATATATATTGACCAACATTTTATCTTTATCATGGAGTTAATGCATAAAGTTGATCTATAAAAGTATTTTAAATGCATATTTTATAACCATTTAGTAATTAAGAAAAATAGTCAAAATCAATTAAATTTATAGTAAGCTCTATAAATATCTTTAGAAATATCTAAATACTTAATTTAAAATACAGAAATCATACTTATACTATAAATGTGAAAGTTTGTTTGTTTAGATGTTTGTTCGTCAATCACGCTAAAACTTCTGAACGGATTTTGATGAATTTTGGTATACTTACAGGCACTACATGGTCTGAATTAGGTGATTGGATATATTTTATCTCGATTAAATGCTCCCATGGAATAAAACAGAAATCTGCGGTTAAAGCCGGTATATATTAGTCCTACTACTACATATTATGAAGGCGAAAGTTTTACATCCAAGTGTATGTATGGATGTATGGATGTATGGATGTATGGATGTATGGATGTTTGTTACTCTTTCACGTAAAAACTACTGAATGGATTTGAATGAAACTTTACCACAATATAGCTTATACATCAGAATAACACATAGGATATTGGAAATCGAAATCCACGCGGACGGAGTCGCGGGCGGCCGCTAGTAAACAATAAAGATAAAACTTTTATAGGAATTGAACTTGCGACCTTGCCTAAAACTATTCCTTTTGTAAATAATTACTATCGATCTAATATATTTCAGCTTTTGTAAGTCTCTCTGAATGTCTGACCACCACAATCTTCCTCTTTATCTATCACTTCTTATATCACACTACAAACAACAGTATAATGATGACGATTCATCATCATTATACAGAAATAAAGGGACGCATACTAATATAATAAAATTTAATGTGGAGCAACGGAAATGCTCTCTGGCGATTAGGCACGGTGTCGGTAAAAATAATTTAGCGGTTAGCCGATATCCTAGCTGCCATGACTGACAAGACTTGATACTTGGTGAAATAAATACGAAACAGCTTTCAACACTTTTTTGCTTTTATACAAAACTAGCTGCCCGCCCCGGCTTCGACATACAAACCTTCCTTAAGAATTACTCTATCTATTAAAAAAAACCGCGTCAAAATCCGTTGCGTAGTTTTAAAGATCTAAGCATACATACGGGCATACAGCGAAAGCGACTTTGTTTTATACTATGTATATATTGATGAACATATATTTTTGTAAACAGCGTGATTGTGTAATATGTATTTATTTAACTTACTGTTGGTGTACATGTAAAATAAGTGATTTTCTTATATCCGAATTAGTCTTCTTCAATCTTTGATTGCTTCTAATAAGAAGTGGCTGTGCCAAACAGGCAGATCGACAGACAGACAGACAGACTGACATGGCAAATCTATTAGTGTTTTTATGAAATCTGCAGTAAGCTGTTGTTCTCTACTCAGTGCTTAAATTAATTAGCCTAGTTCATTTTCTAACACTTTCAACATAGACTTTGATAAAATTATTCTTAAATTATTATAATATGTAGGTACTTATCCAATAGTGTTTTAATCAATGATTTACAAAGCCACGCATACCAAGATCTTTGTCTTATCTTAATTAAACAGCAGAGGGCGCTGTTACAACAGCTACCATTAAGTATCAAGACTTGTTGTTCCCTCCCCTAGTTCTGTGATACCAGCAACGAGTGTTTAGCCTATCGCGGCTGCACTGGCTAATTGCTCCCATGCATTATGCAGTTCAATGCACTTACGATGCAATTAAGGTGCATTGAGAACCTTTTTATGCGTATGTACTTGGATCTTCTTACTTACTTACCCAAAGTGATTCTTGGCCTTGGATCTTCTAGTTTTATTTATACAGTGATTGGCAATGATAATGGTGAGTAGCCATAGCCCTGAGGAAGGAAATGAAGTGTGAATTGTGGTTGACTATATTAATGTAGAGTGGACCACAATTCACACCTGATTTGTTAATGTTACCTCATTTTCACACCCAGCCTATTCTCAACTTCTCCTTGAATATTTTTGGTGTGCAGAGGCATATTAAATACACAGTTTAAAATTAAACTACAACTTTTGATACGCTGTGGTCACCTTAATTTTTTTTTAAATATAAAATCCAGGTGGCGACAGTGCATAACAATTAACTTGAAAAGACATGGCCAATTCCTGCCTAGTGATGGCCACGAATGGCACAAAAGCACAAAGTATATTAAATTAAAATATTAATCCCAACTAATATTATAAATGCGAAAGTAACTCTGTCTGTCTGTCTGTCTGTTACGCTTTCCCGCTTAAACCTCGCAACCGATTTTGATGAAATTTGGTACAGACAATCTTTAGACCCCGAGACAGAACATAGGCTACTTTTTATTTCGAAAAAAAGAAATCCACGCGGACGGAGTCGCGGGCGGCCGCTAATTTTCATATATTTTAGAACCTTGTAGAACTTGTTAGTTTTTAAAAGAAATTAATTAGTAATTTACCTTCCGCTATACACTGCTTTTGAAAAATGCGTTCCTTTCAACGTAAATACGGATAGTCTGCTCTTGTCCTCCATAGACACAATATAATATTGTATGAAAAACAGTGACATACAATAAAATATAGCTTTAACTTAAAAAAAATATTTGAAATTGTATCTTTTAACGAAGTTTTTATCACAAACAACTTATTTTAAACATAGTATTTTATTATTTTTCCCAAAATGAATATAACTTTAAGCAGAAAGGAATGAATATTATTTTCATTATTTCGGCAGTTATTGTCAAATATTTAAATCCGTTGCCATGAAAATAATATACAATGCGTGTTAGAGTAAGCGTTAGCAAAATTGCGATAAGAGAAAAAGAGACAACACATTTTTCACGGTACACCGTTGAGTAACCTTAGTAACCAATGTATCATGTCATCAATCAAAACAATGCTACAGTAAGGGATTGAAATGTTTTTTGCAATCTTTGTGTGTCTGTATAATTATAACCTCAAGTTCTTGGACTTTAGTTGTTAATGATATTGAATGTTCTGATAGTCACGAGTCTAATGCAATACGACATGTTTGTGGGAAATGAATTTGGTATCTAGGCAAACGTTCCGTAGAATGTTGGCCATGTCCTTTAGCCACTTATATTGATAATGTGGTACATGCACGCACACAAATGTTTGTCATAAGCGGGGACCGAACCTGCGACCTCGTGGTCTACTACTTGACTTACACCAAGCGGGTCGTATAAATAGTTTTACTTTTTATCGGCAATAATAAGCAATCACCGCCGCCATTGGGCATCCGCGACACCAGATGTATCGCCGATGCTTTGGTTGCCGGCTTTTAAGACACCATACCCTCCCCAACTGAGCTACATTCTTTTACAATAGCATAATATAACATTTTATTTAAATAGTGCTATCATGCCGCCACAAAGAAACGACTCAATACAATCGCTACCGCCACTAACATGGCCCCATTCGCCACAAACAGCAGGTTCAACGAACCACTGCAATCAAGGTGCATTATTGATTAATCTAAACACGTAGCACTGGTTATGATGTTACTGAGTGTTATGGTTTGTACTTATTTTTATTTTAAACCTTAATAAGTGGGAGCTTGCCTGTATAAAGAAGTACGGCCAAACGTTAACATTTGAAACACTGAATTATCGCAAATGTATTGCGATTATATAGTATTGAAGACTTTGTTTGTGTCAGAGACTACTGGTTCGATTTGAAAAAATATTTTTGTGTTGGATAGTCCATTCGAGGGTAAGACTTAAGCTGCAGTAAACTACACGGTATATAAAAACTTAAGCCTTAGGTACTTGGCAATTTCGGTTTTTGGATATCGCATTTCGCACTTTTGTGCGGTAGGTAACCGAAATCCAAGAGGGCGACCGAAAGTAACTCTATAATTATAATACTCGTATACCTTCATATTTGATTCGATTGCCATTTCTTACCCTTATTAAATTCTGAATCTAATGTTCTAATGATGATACAACTCCTATAAAACTGAAGATTACTTGAATTTTATTGATATCGTAGACAAGTTTCAAAGAAATAATAAAATCCAATAAAAACATAGCAGTTCAATGCACCGGTCTCATTAGAACGATACGCATGTCTATGTGCTCGTTATTGATTCACTTCACTAAGTAAGCCGTTCCGAGCTGTATGTTTGATAAATGATTAATTGGAGCGAGTTATTGTGCTCATATAATATGTCAATATATTTTATACATAGTTTATCCACACTCAGCTGGACTGGGTATAAATAAGGCCTTCTCCTATTTTTATAACTTTCAATCATGGCCTTTTACTAGCCAGTTACAAAGCGGTCTAGTATTTATATCCTAGTCAATGCTAAAAGGGATTTTATCTACCAAGGTCGAAGTCCCACTTATTAATAGTTAAAATGTTAATTAACTTAGTTATTGAATGTTTAATAATGAAGCTAATTGTGCTTTAAACTAATTATAATCAAAATCTAAGGGTGTTAATGTCTTTAAAACTCTACACAACCACATATTGTACAGGAAATAAGAATCACTTAAAATTTAACCACAGCAAAAAAAAAACACTGTATCCATAAGATCATCATAAGCCTAAATTAATGAAAAGCATTTTAATTTGCTACAAAATCAGTTTCTCAAAAATTCCATATTCATAATCACAATAAATCTACAGAACCCATTTGAACAAAAGCCGTACCTACCTACACTCACAGGTGCTTAACCTTAATTGTGTAAAAACAAGCCGGCAAGTTGCACTTCATTTAATTAAGCCGTCTCTGCTCTGCCCATACACGGAGCTCGCGTGCGCGTGCGCTGGTTGCGAGCGCACAGTGAATGTAACAGCAGTGAAGCAATACGCAATGTGGTGAACTTGGCCTGTCATTTATAATTAATGAAGGAAAAAAAGAAAGAAAAACGTTTATTGAGTGTTAAAACATCAATTTTTTTACGTTTAATTTTTGGCAAAGCTGTCGCGTTGTTTACTAAGATTTTGAGTAATTTATTTAGAGACGAGAAACACACTGCGGAAAAAGACGCGACCGAATTTACGCGGCTGAATTTACGTTCATGATAAGACGTACTTTTAAATGTTAGAAGACACTATGCCGAAACTACGTCTTGTTATTCTGTAAATAAAATGCATTACCGCCGAACTTCGGTCGCGTATTTTCAGCCTAGTGAGTGTGTTCTTACACTTTGTTTACTGACATTTCCAGCACTGTGCCCATTCGACCATGCGTAGGTCACGGTCCGGCCGTGGCCTGTCGCGTCTCAATCGACAATGCCAATGTGCTGTAACGTCTGACGTATCCGAATCAAGTAAACATTAACTATACCTCTTTACCTCTTAATCAAGGCAGACAAAGCTTTTTGTCGTTGACTCTTGATGTTTTTACAACGGACGTAGTATTTTTGATGAGCGTAGTAGCTGCTACTACTAATAATTTTTCATGCGCAAAGAGAGCTTACATCCGTTCGAAAAAAGCTCGTTGGTGTTTATAACTACTACAAACATAATACACCACTCCGGATAGTAATTAGTAAAAAGTAAATATTTTTCCGATGCGCAAAAGATAACAAGCGTAGTAGTATGTTATTATTCGTAGGGCGAAAAAGTTTTGACGTGTGTGTGTGTTGTGTTGTGTTTGTTGTGTTCTAAGTGAATCAAATTGCTAAATAAATTATTATATTTAATTGATGTAGTTTAAAAGTAAGTAGACGATCAATAAGAGATCATGCGCAAAACCGATAGCTTTAAATGTTACTTGAGACGTTTCCTGAATAATCAAACCAACTCTTAAATCACATTACTACATACACTCTAACGTAATTCACAACCCGTTGGATTATATTAACATTACAACTGCACATTACATTATGATGCATGTAGGCTACTATTTTCCTATCACGTGATTAGCATTCGAAGTGTGATGTGAAGGGCGGTCTAGCAACACCTGTGGGATGCAAATGCACTTTCTGCATACAGACGTACATTCGATTGAGAATTCAAAGCAACGCAACCTGAGGCAGACTGCTTGACGAGCCCGTTGCAACAGAGTCTAGGCGAGGAAACGAACTAAGAATACAAAATATTACAATAGAAAAAAACTATTTTGATGGCTCAATTGTTTAATGATGTGTTATGAGTTGCAAGTTAGTATAGGGATGTTAAGGTCCTTGGAGAGTCTCGAAAGAAGAGAAAGGTGGAGATTACTTTACCGACAAGAGCAAGGCTCTTAAATTTCGATGATGAAGTTAAACCCGTATTGTCTTGTTTCACTCATATTACGAGATCGATCAATACTGTGAGTAACAGTCAAACAATATAATATGTATCATATTTTTTGGGAGATTTGTGGCGACCGCTGTCGCATCGACATCGCCACAAGAAGAAGTTCCGATACAACTCAACAGATGGCGCTGACCCACTCTGCGCTCCCCTACAATCCTACATCGCGCAAGGAGAGTTCCCGCATATGTATACATATAATAGAGTATATTAGGGCTTGTATAATTACGATAGTTTGTACCTAACTTCTAATCATTTTAATCTACTTTCCACGGTATCCTCCTATAATTTTCGTTCGCGGAATCCACCATCGATCATGCGAGTCGTGACTCAGTGATAATTGAACTAATTACGTAGTAATTATGGGATGGGCTTGTAGTTGTGGGTCACGCGAACGCAATAGGTAATATTTGTGTCACAGGTGGGGTTTCCGTGTTACATAAGTTATTTGGTCTAATAAATGCGTGGCGGGTCATAGGTCAGTCTAATATATAGGAAAGATATCTGACAATACGTTACACATGTACAATTTGAACATGGCTGAAACTTTATAGGTGAATGCGTTTCTGAGTGAAAAATACATAGAAAATTTATTTGCAATAAAACAGAAAAAATAATGTTATAATGTTTATAAAAAAACATACACAAATTTTTCTCCAAAGATATTGAAGGAAAAATCTAGATAATCAAAATAGAAATAGAAATAGAAATAGAAATCTTTATTGCTTAAACTGTGTACATTTACAAAGATGGAAATATTTAATATATAGTATCAACAGTTGCCCATATCGGGCATGCAATATTTTTGCGGTTTCTAGTGCTTGGATTCAAAATATTCAGCCACACTGTAGTAAACATTTTCTAAGAGCCAGCGTTTAAGTTTTTTTCTAAATATTTTTATGTCTTGAATATCTTTAATGATATTGGGTAAATGGTTGAATATTTTGATACCAGCATAACAAGAGCTTTTAAAATAAATGTTGTTATAGGGCCTTGGTACATGGATATTGTTTTTATATTTACTGCGCAAATTTAAGCGGGATTGAGAGTTACATTGAAATATATTACTGTGTTTTTTAATAAATAAACAAATTTCTAATATATAAATGTTAGTTATAGTAAGGTATTCTTTATTTTTGAAAACATTTCTAAGAGTTTCATCGGTATACATATTGTAAATTATACGAAGACATTTTTTTTGTAGGATAAAAGTTGACTGCACATTTGTGGAATTACCCCAGAAAATTATCCCATAAGTTAGGAGTGGATAGACTTGGCCATAATATGCCGCTCTGGTTACTTCGGTTGATGTAGATTCCGCAAGAATAGATAGTGCATAACAGTAACTGGATATTTTCTTATTTATTTTTGCAATGTGTTCCTTCCAATTGAAGTGACAGTCGATTTCAACTCCTAGATACTTAATGTGTTCAACTTCTTCAATATCAGATTTATTGATGTTTAGGGTTAGTGGTTTTGCATTATAATTTCTAAATTGTATTATTTTAGTTTTAGATAAATTAACATTTAAGTTTATATTTTTAAGCCAATCAACTATTTTATCTAATGTGTCATTAATACTTAATTCTAAATTCTTATCTTTACTGTCCTGTATAAAAATAGTCGCATCATCAGCAAACATGACACAGTTGTGGTCGGTGATATCTGGCAGTTCGTTTACGTAGATTAAAAATAACAGAGGGCCCAGGATACTTCCTTGAGGCAGCCCCACGGTGGATTTAGTTTCTCTTGATTCGACCTCTTCAAAAGTTTTGGTTTTACTGTTGAATGTATCAATAACTGTAACCTGGACTCTATCTTTTAAATAACTTTCAATTAAGTTCAGAGCTAAACCACGTATACCTACTTTTTCTAATTTGTCTAAGAGAATATCGTGCACTACGCAGTCGAAAGCCTTCGACATGTCCAAAAATAAACCTATGCATCTAATTTTCTGATTGATTGAATCCCATATATCACTTAATACTTTGTAAATAGCAGCTGTAGTTGATTTATTTTTCTGAAAGCCAAATTGATTTTTATGTATAATGGAATGAGAATTAAAGAAACTAGATAATCTGGTGTATATAACTTTTTCGAAAATTTTTGAAAAACAGGAAAGGAGCGATATTGGTCTGTAATTAGTGATATTACTGGTGCAACCCTTTTTATACATGGGTTTAATTTTGGCCTGTTTTAATTGGTCAGGAAAAGTACCCGATTCGATCATTAAATTTAATAAATGAACTAAGGGTTTACATATGTAAGAAAAGGAAGCTTTTATTACTTGCACGGGGATATTGTCATAACCGTAACTATTTTTGTTTTTAAGCCCAAATATAATCGTTTTTAATTCCTCCGAATCTACAGGTGTTAAATATATGCTTTGTGTTCGTGATACCGTGACAGATTGAATCTTTGATTTTTGACAAGAAGTAGTATTGTTGAAATACTGATTGAAAGCTTCTGCTATAGCACTGGCGTCTGTAATTATAGAACTGTTTACAACTACTTTTTCAATGGTACTTTTAAAGTGGTTTATAGCCGTTGTTTGCCGTTTAATTATGTTCCATGTGGCTTTATTCTTGTTTTGACTATTTTTAATAAATGATATATTCGATTTTTTCTTTGCGGCACGCGTAACAGATTTCAAGAGTTTACAATACTTTTTATAATAAGGAATTAAATCTAAATTATTATTTAATATTATTTTTCTATGAAGATTTCTCTTTAATCTACATGACCGTTGAATGCCTTTGGTTTGCCAGTTAGATTTTCTTTTGAAAGAAACCCGTATTTTTTCGATTGGTACACAGAGGTCATAAAACAGCTTGAAAGTATTTAAAAAGGAATTATAGGCTTCATTTGGGTCTCGACACAAATAAATTTCAGCAAATTCCAATTGGGATAAATAATGTAGAAAAATATTTAAGTATTTATTTATGTTAATGTTTTCTTAGGTTTACGCGACTGTTACTCATTTATTTATGTTTCTAATATTTATGTACCAATATTTAAGTATGTACCCTTTATTACAAGGTATACTTATTAACTGAGCTGAGTGGTCAGACAGACCAAGATGTAGCACTTCAGATTTATAACTCTTGATATTTGTAATAATATTATCAATGCATGTTTTTGATTTCAGGGTTACTCGGGTCGGTTCATAAATTGTGACGTTTAAACTGTATTTTTTTAAAGTATTTTTAAAATGAATACATTTTGGTGTATCTTCGAGAACATTTACATTTAGATCCCCGGCTAAAATAATCCTTCTTTTAAAATTACGTGAACGTATAGTCAATCTATGCAAAAGTAAGTCCAATGCTTTCAAGAACAAGTCAAAACTTGAGTCAGGTGTCCTGTACATGCACACAACAATATAATTTAGTTCTGGTAATAATATACCACAGCATTCGAAGATTTTATCCAAAGCTAGTGAGTTAATGCATGGAAAGGGAACAAAATTCATACTATTTCTAATGTAAATACACACACCACCCCTAGACTTATTTCTACAATATGAGGCAGCCATCTTATACCCTAGTATTTGGAGATGTTGAACATCATCAAAGTATTATTAGAGAGAAATACATCCTAAAAAACAATGCTAATCCATTTATTTGTAGTTCTGTACGTAATGGAGTTGTAACATAAAGTGTTTCAAATTAAAATATGTCAATTTATGGGAAATCATAACTTAATGCTACAGCTATGTAAGTTTAATAATGACCCCTACTGCACACGCAATCCATAACATTGTTGCAAATTAATACACCTCAAATCACACATGAAATTAATTGACTAAATGAAATAATATATCTGTTAGGTGCATTATTGCACTTATCATTGCTATAATAATACCGCGAAGCCAACACAATGTAAGAGTTTATTTCTAGCTCCCACACAAAGGAGTTCTCGAAACTAACGCACAGTAATTCTGCATATTCACCAATACAGTTGTAAAATTAGACGGCCCTTTGTTCACTAATGTACTACCAATAGAATATGTAAGCGTTGATCAGTGAGACATTGTTATTTGTAAAAGAAAACTTATCGTTTACTTAACGTTTCCGCAGCCGAAGCGTCAAGCACTAAGAAGTATAATATGTATAGTACTACATAATTGAATATCGCGGTAAGTCCCGTTAACTGATATTAATATAGTTACAAGCCGAAAGTCTAAAATCTTATAACTTTATCGATCTACATAAAAAGTTTTCTCAATATACTCGTAATTGCCATGTAAGCCAGTGTGTGTTTAATTTCACACAAAGATCACGACCCTCAGGAATTAGGAAGGAGATTCCTCCTTTAAAATAGGGCGTTTTTAATTTTATTTGTTGATAGATAAGTACGAGTATGCAGTCAGTTAACACAAATCTAATTTAAATATACTCGAAGTTGACCTTTGCTGTTTAACCTTTCGAAAAACACACAAAAACTCATAATCCCATTTAAATTAAATCTTTGGGGGTTTTTGCGTGGGTTTTGCCAATTCATTGTTGTTTGTTCAAATCAAGACAGTAGAACCAATTATTTCGTCGGTTTCAAAAGTAAGAAGAATAATATCGAAGAAGTGAGTTGGCATTTAAACAATCGCGAGTCCTAACCTAGGGCTAGAAGTGTCGTAATTTAATAGCGTCTTAGTAAGCACATAAGGTATGGAGACTTCAATTAGGAAAAACTGTATGTATGTTTTCTCAGATTAGGGACTCTACATCCAAGAAACGACAGTTGTATGTATTTTCAACTTTATAAATATTTCAAATACTTATAAGTATATATATTTTTTTATTTACAAATAAATATGTATATAAAAATATTTCAGGTGCCTGCGGTGTTCTGACGATCTAGTTTATTTTTAATTAATTATTGCACAGAAGGTAGAAGAGAGGAAATTATTGACACTGCCATTTCTACCTGTAGCAGTTGCTAGGACTTTAATAGAAAACAGGAATAAACTCACGTCGTACAAGATTTTAGATTAACCGCAGTTCTACAGAAGCGGAAATGGTTTAATATCAAGTCAAGAGATGATTATCTCAGATAAAAATATATTTATTAATTTTAAATCGATTAAACAAGTCTTAATACTCGTTCTGCTTTATCATTTCCTTCCTTTGTCCTGATCCAGACAGATAACTATGAACATTGATTGACAATCACTCCATCGGTGCAATTAGCATCTTCAGCTCAATGTTATTATGATTACTCAGCTACTTTTATCTAAAAAGTTTCATACAGTTTCTTACATAAACACAAAAAAAAAACATTTTATAACAAAGATTTACGTAACCTCTAGTTTATTTCCAAATCCCATGCAAGATCTATTTGCTATTCACAAATAGGTGAATGTAGATTTTCCCTTACAGGGAATTGAACCCAAGACCCTGAGATCGGGATCCCCTCAAGATCAACGATGCCTCCATTCACAAAACAAAACATGATGTCAATATAATATCCCACAATTTTAAAACCGAGTGTCATACTTTCGACGTCAATGCAGTTTTTAAAATGACTTTCCTTTTATAATGTCATTTTTTATCAAAGCCTACCGTTGAACAAATTACAATGTATTTATAACTGGGTCAGGACTTACAAATAACGGTCGGACAATTATTTCCCCACATTTAGTACAGAAGCGCATTTTAAACGCTCCACCATGAAATTTGAATATTAATCGCATAATAATACGCGCAAACGCATTCCGACCGGCCGTCGCCATATAAAAAAAACTTTTTAAAAGGTAACCGCCTTGGATTTTAAATATTGAGTGCATTTTTGTATTAATTGGAAACACACTTCCTTATCTCCGAACAGCATTTTTAGGTATAATTGTGGTTAATTATCTTGTTAAATATTCATAGTTAATTGTGAGTTGTGACAAAAATACAGGCTGTATTTCTGGAGTAATTTTGTTGTGGACAGATGGCGGTGGATTGATTTTAAAACCTTACTTTTTTAAAAAGTAAGGCTTCAAAATTGATGCCACGTGACTTATTATAAAATCTTAATCATGACTTATTACAAATACACATTAGGTCGAAAAAGCGCGACCGAAGTACGGCCGAATTACGACCGCAAGAATCCACAAAGAGAAGTCCCTACCGTACGAAACATAAAATGGTACGGAAGTGGTCTTTTCAACACTAACTAAACATTATTATTTTTACCGCATTTCATATTTATCCAACATCCACTTTTCCAAACCCACACAGTCTTGTTAACCACACATTCAAATATGAACCTTACCTCACTCTAATAAAAACAAACTGCATAAAACTTAATCTTAATTATACAGTTCTTTCATACTTCTGCGGCTAAGGATAAAAAGAGAACACAAAGAAGCCATATTGTTTTTGTTCTATTATTGTTTTATCTGTTGTTCTCGAGTCATTAGTAATGCGACACCACGACATCAATATGGAAAGAAAAACCGCACTTTATGGTAAAAGCGCTGTTTTAAGAACTCCGCCGTTGTGAACAGACCACAGAACGCGTCAAAGAATATAATCTTTACTTATATGTATAATAAAGTTAAAAGTTTTATTATATTAGCAGACTGTTGGTCCTGCGCCTGATCTCTCTACGGTCGTGTCAGATTGCTGGCCCACCGAACTATAAGAGTGAGGGTGAAATAGAGAGTGCATCTGTGCTTACGCTCTCAATTGTGCAAAATAATACCTGGCTCATCGTAAGATCGGCCGCCATGGCCGAAAAACAGCCGGGTATGTTATAATTTGATTAAAGAATTTAGATTGGAATTTCCATTCAAACACAGTAGTTAGACAAATGATTTATGTTTTGCTAGAAACTAGAGCAATAAATAGACGTTTAAGATTAAACGAATATTTCAGTTAGTCTACTGCGATTTCTATAAAATCCGTCTATTCACTTCGCGTGACGCACGCAAAGTCATAACTATATGATTATATGTTGTTCGCAGATAGAAAACTTTCTGCACCGTTGGCAGTTTGGTATATATGAATTTCGTTCAATTTATCTTCATTCCATTTATCGTCTTGTACATATTTCTAAGAGGGGAAGGGGGGAATTTCCCCCTTCCCCTCTAAGGGTTACGAAGGTCTGATGGCAGTCGCTTCACTGTAATAACTAGACTCGCCAAATCCTGGATCATGTTCAAAGCGGAACCCCGCAAAGAAACGGGACAAACGCTAGGAAGAAGACGTATTGCTCCAATTTTAATAAACAGTATGGCCGAGACTGCTACTGGGAGAGGCGATGATAATGACATATTGATCCAATTTTCCGTGATTATTATGGCCTAAATAGCCGTCATATCATATCCCATTGCAAATAATGAAAAAGGTTTATGATCAAGATATGTATTGTAAAATCTTACCAATGAAGGCACAATGTGATGTCAACCATATTAATTTATCGAGGATTACCTGAAAAAGATAAATCAAATTGAAGTCTGGTGATGAGTTTTATTTCTTTGGGTGTAAAATTCAACTACATGATTTCTTCATATTATAAATAGAAATCGTGTAGTCGAATTTTGAAGTTTCATACATATTTAACTTCTAAGAAATGTATAAACTTCCAGAATTCCACAGTCGCAAAGCAAAGGAACTTGCTACAAAAAGTGCACGAAAACATCGGCATTGGCATAAGTGACGCGACGCATGCAAACATCACACATACAAAAAGGTTAAGGGCCCATCCATCCCTAAACAAAATGTCTTTTAAAATGATTGTGATGGAAACTTGTAATATTACTGGTATGTATTTGTAACGCACATTATGATAGGTTTTTAACACTTAAACAGAGTCAAACCGATGTATGTAATTTTGTCAAAAAACCAATAATTAAAAAACAAAACCACAATATTCATCGCGACCCACAACACCTTAACTAACACAGTTGCTGTTTTTTTTATATCCCGTCCGCGTACATAGTTGTCGGTTTCCGCACACATACGTATATATATACAATAGCCTTAAGCCTTCCTCATCAAATTGACTATCCAACACACAAAGAATTTTTCGAATCGGACCAGTAGTTCCTGAGATTAGCGCGTTTGAACAAACTAACAAACTCTTCAGCTTTAATATTTGTTTAGAAGTAAAGATATCACAATCAAAAGCCTCATCATAGAATCTCGGAAATTGGCATTATCCCTCAAGATGTACCAATGTTGAATCCATTAAAGTAAGGATCAGTTCTTAAAAATTTAACGTGTTAATGGTTCCTAAACTTGCGCCGGCGCACGTCACTTTAACCCTTAAGAGTCGAGATAAGAAGCCATTAAGGGTCGCATAATTTATGCCCATACACGTCGGCGATAAAACACGGACTGACTTAGTTGTTTATGCAGGAACATACGCGTACAAAACCAGGAATAAAGTGTAAGTTATGATTTATAGATTTTTTTGTTAATAGTAAACTGCATTATTGTAGGTATATTGAGAGTATAAAAGTATATATTGTGTAAAAAATTACATGAATTTCAATTCGAATTAAAAACGACTTCGAAAACTTGCAAATATATTAACAGTGGTCAAAAACAAAAGCAGTCAACGAAAAATTTGGAACATTTTATCGTAAAGGACGTATTTTAATACTCTCAAGGAGATGGCTCTCCTTCTACTAAATACCATGTAACACCATAAAACAGATATTAAATTCATATCTTTATTACATAAATCCGAAACACCCAACCCAACGGTTTCTGTCACAAAATTAATACACGAGATACATTTTTGTCGGTTCATCGGTTGAGACGCGTTATATTTAGAATGCAAGGGATATTTCTGTACGGATGCGTTCTTATCATGTTACTCAATCACGTTTAACTTCGGTCAATGTTATGATTGGAGCATTCGTTTATGTACTCTTAGTGAGTTTGTTGAAGAAATTTGAGTGAAGTTATCAAGACTGATATTTCATATGATTGTTATCGTGGAATTTTTAAAAGAATCGCCGAGAAAAAATAATTCGAGTATAACAATTGATATTAACACTCCGTCAGATTGTGAGATGCAATATAATGTTTCTAGAATTGGTCTGCATAGTCATGTCTTTATATGACAATGATTAAATCGTCTGAAATAGATGAGATGATCTGATGATGATAAATGAGCTTGATTAAAAAATTGCAAAGGTGTTTGACCCTTCCTTTGATCAACATAGTAATCCAAGTTTTATAATAATATGCATATTATCGGGAGTGTTATATCTTTAAGAAGAAGAAGTTACGGCTTGTAAGACGTTATTGTACGCTACAGCTAAACATTCTTCCACAGCACGCTAAATGCTTCGAAAATATCACGATCTTTGTAGTTCTTGAAACCTTCATTCAAATTTGCACGATGCCAAGTTACCACACAACAAATCCAACACAAATCAACGCAAAACCAGAGATTTATCTCAGTTCCCAATAGTTATTTTGATTTGCAAAGCTATCAGCGCCAGCGATCCCTTCACTAACGGTAGTCCAATTTGCATAGCAACGTCTGCCTGAGAGTTTGTTTAATAGAAATAACGAGCCATTGCCGTGAATAAGGAATGTTAATCAAATACGTGCCGTATCTGTGCTCTTTGAGGTTTATTGGGATTATTGCTTTAATGGTGATCAGGTTGTTACAAAGCAGTGGACTGAGAAAAAAGGATTTAAAGATGTATCAAACACACTCGCCACAAGCCACTTGGACGAATGCAACAACCTGAGGTGCGATTCCCTAAGCGCAAATGTCATATATTACTGCCTTGGTCGCAGCGGCGATGTAATCGGTGACAGGTTTCTAATATACACTGTAACTTCCTGATTATGAATTCCATCACTACAATTTACTAGTGTCTACTACGTACTTAAGGGTTTCATGATATTTGCGTTTAGTGAATCACACCTCAGCTTCCCGGTGTTAACGACGACGACAACGATGTTGATGATGTCAACATTTTCGGATCCGATCCTTCTCCTAACAGAAAAATCAAACATTGTGTCAACCAATTTTCAAGCACGGGATGACAATTTAACACACATAAATAATCATAGCGTCTGCAAGTTTCTTTTTCACTTAAGTACTAACTAGTCAAGTTTCGATCAAGACAGAAATTTTCTTGCATTAAGTTTTAAATATTAGTTTACTAAAAACTCAGGTGTTATTGTAATTGTCAACAGAAATCCGTGATAAGTACACAATATCTGAAAAAAAAAAACTTGAACCATTATACTTGGAACATTAAAAACGTGTCTACATACTTTAACCGCAAGACCACCAAGGCGCAATATTATGACATTATATACTAAATAAAACAGTTAATAGAAACTACTTTTTGTACAGTCGGCGCAAAAACTTTATTAACTCATAGTCCTGTACCACATCATTACCACGGATCCGTGATACATTACTTAATTGAATCTAATAAAAACGTGGCCAGTCAGTGTTGCCAGCATCAGATAGTTATAATAAAGTTGAGAGCTTAACTAAAAAGTTTTTTGTGCCATTACTTTAACGCATACATTTTGACAAGTACTGAGACAAGGAATTAAGTAAAGGCAACAGAGTAAAAAGTTAAGTAAAATATAAAGTAACATTCTGGCAACTCCCTGTTTCTGTTGGTGTAACCAATGTGTCTAGTAAATGATATCGTGTACCACACAAAAAGTCACATGTAGGTACTTGTAATTTTTTGTAGTATTTTATTATTATTAAACAGTTAACAACTTTATGGTGGCAGTTGTAAAAAGCAATATGAGTAATCGATACTATATTTTAAATGTTTTTATATCGCTACTTTTAATGATCAATTGTATTTATCAGACAGAATACAAAAAGTTTGAAGATGATACTTTTTTATACGCAGTTAACTATACAAATTTTGACACCCAGAGATCTTTTCTGGGTGAATCTTTTGAAGATTTTATTTTCAAGTCAAAGGGTTTTTGTGAATTGATCATAAACAGTTTATTGCGCCCAAACCCAGATCTTTACGAAATTGTTATGTCTGCATCTGACATTTCGAAAGAAAAAGAAATCACACTACCCCGACAATGTTACTCCCCAAAAAGAAATCTGCTCAATCCCATAACCGTCAAGTTAATATACGGCGTATCAATACTACACGATATTGTAATATCATAATACGGCCGACTTTATACAAAAAGCTTGAGTCAATAAATTCCCTTGTCGGACCTCCTTTAAAATGTATCGAGAGTCAAAAAAAGAAAAAGTAAATTGGAGATATAATCTGTGCGCGCCGTTTGACATTTCGGTTTGGCGCAAAATATTTTTTTTTATTCCATCGTGGGCCGACTTCGTGAGATGAGACATCAGCGATTTCGTTTCAAATCGACGAATAAAATTGGTACTGCACGATTTGAAAGATTTTTACGTATTTATTTACGGCCGCCACTGGTTGTGAGACCTTTTTTTTACCTTTTGAGCTTTTATTATTTTATCTCTGTATTTTTTAACAAGGGAAATTCGAATGAACTTACTTCTTGAAAATTTTAAATCGAAGAAAGCAATTTTGTACTGTTATCTCTGTGTTATTGGATTCTAGCAATCCCTTACTAATATTAAAAACGCGAAAGTAACTCTGTCTGTCTCTCTGTTACGCTTTCCCGCTTAAACCTCTCAACCGATTTTGATGAAATTTGGCACAGACAATCTTTAGAACCTGAGAAAGAACGTAGGCTACCGTAGGCTTGTAACAATATATTGTATATTGTATACAATATATTGTTACAAAAGGGATCTGAAATCCACGCGGACAAACACGCGGGCGGCCGCTATTTTCTAATAAAATCAATTAAATAGGCCTGTAACTTAGCCTATTTTATTGCAAATTGTTATGAAAGTAAATGGAATTAAACAAAAACTGTTTGTTCTGTTTGTCTAGTGTTCGTGCGTGCAGTGTGAGTGCACTTGCCTCCGCGATGCATCTTAGATGCGTTTATTGCGCGTCTGCTAACCGTGAAAGCAGCTCGAGGGAAGTGCGTGTTGAGAGAATATGAAGAATGAAGATCTGGATATGAAATTTTTGAGTTGTTGATGAATTCGTTCTTTGATGTTATCCAATGATTTTATCTATACTTATAATAAATCTTTAGAGAGGTCAATTCTGTACATTAAATATATTTTCAAAATAACTATCAGGGGGTGATTAGTGATCGATACTGATGCCAAAAATGCAATCAGTAAAATTTTTGTCTGTCTGTCTGTCTGTCTGTCTGTCTGTCTGTATGTTCCTTATAGAAACAAAAACTACTGGACGGATTTTGACGAAACTTGGTACAATTATTCTTCATACTCCTGGGCATATTATAGGATACTTTTCATCACGCTACAATCAACAGGAGCAGCGTAGTGAAGGGAAATGTGGGGAAAACGGGAAAATTTACTCCATTTCTTAAGCTTCAGTCGCGTGTGCAGCCTTAATGGTCAAAGTCACATAGAAATCATGTATGACGGAAATATTCTACACAAAATTGCCTAAAAATATCCCCTAACAGCATTTGTCTATCTTTTATGGTTGACTCACAATAATACGTGCAACTCATGATCCAAATTGGTTTGCACGCGCTAAGCTCAGGAACTACTGGTTCGAATTGACAAAATATTTTGTGTTGATTAGTCCACTTACAATTTGTCGAGGTAGGGTTTAAGCTATCTATAGTAACACTGTTTGCGGAAACCGTAACACACGCGGACGGAGTCGCTGGTGGCCGCTAGTATTAAATAATTTATTGATATGGTTTTTACATCTTTAAGAGATTGGAAGATGTGAAAAATAAATTATCTCGAAATAAGCTATGTTCAATCACCACCTTTCCAATGATGACACCAATGAAATTTGGCTTCTTTGTGTAAGAATTAATAACAGAAAGATATATTTAAAAAAAATTGTATGTGTGGTTAAAACATTACTATTTCATTAACTGCAAAGTTAAGAATGTACCAGATAAATTTTGCATGCCCGAATATAAAGGAATGCGACGCCAACAAATTTATTCCTCGTAATTAAAAAAGCACATGTAATGCATTCCGATGACGATGATGCATTTGCGTTCTTGCAGTCATCATTTGGCACCTTCATACCCAGCAAACAATTATAACACTGAAAATATCTTTTGCGTGTCAAAAAATATTGAATAGTAATATCATAATTAGTTTCTTGCCACTTTTTTTCGGTAGATGACTGCGTTCCGAAGTCGGTGGTAGATTCATTATTTGTGATATCATTGACGATTTATAAGTGCCTCACTGAGGCCTACATAATTAAAGTATATTTTGATTTTGATTATGTATACTGTTGGTAAAGACGAACAAGCAAAGTGTAAATGCACGAGTAGGTAATAATAAGGTATACCTTGACAAAGATTTTTCTCATTTGGACTCTTTGGTACACGAAGCAGGTGTTTAAAATATTGTTACAGTAAATAAAATATTACAAAAGTAATTTTAAATTGTACTACCAGGCAATGCATGGCCGTGGATGTGACAGGTATACGAGCTAGGATGCTGATGGAGGAATTTTAGTATTTTACTAGCGGACGCCCGCGACTCGTGGATTTCGATTTCCAATAGCCTAAAGCCTTCCTCGTCAAATGGACTATCCAACACAATTTTTTTTTAAATCGGTCCAGTAGTTACTGAGATTAGCTTGTTCAAACAAACAAACTAACAAACAAACAAACTCTTTAGCTTTATATATTAGTATAGACTAGTATAGATTGGATTGCAATTGCACCCCAACTTTTGCACTATATCCTGTGTTATCACGTTAATACATATCCCACCAAAAACATTAAATGTAAAAAGAAGCCAAGTCTCTCTACGCAATTCTTCAATCGTCAAAAGTTTTGAGATCGCATAGAAGCCAAGTCGTGTTCAACTTAATTTGTAATTATAAACCAATATTGTGTGACTTTATCAATAGTTTTGTTTACATTACAATAACAGTGACTTGGCCATGAGCACAAGTTCAGAGTCGTTTGCTCCTTGTCATCATATTCAAATACCGTTGAATTAATGTTATTATTGTATCGATCTCATTTATTGTTATATAATCTTGTTTTTTTTTTAATTTAATGTTTTCGAATCATCATCATCACCATCTGCCTGCCCTGTTTACAGTATATAATATGGGGTCGGCGCAATACGCAATAATTTTTGATAAATTTTGTTTTACAAGCATCAAAGCCCAGGAGACGACAATATTTTTTATACGTAAAGAATAGATATACATTCAATTCCTCTCAATATGCCATATTATATTTTTATTTAATTGTGCTCATGGCCAAGTCACTGTTATTGTAATGTAAACAAAACTATTGATAAAGTCACACAATATTGGTTTATAATTACAAATTAAGTTGAACACGACTTGGCTTCTATGCGATCTCAAAACTTTTGACGATTGAAGAATTGCGTAGAGAGACTTGGCTTCTTTTTACATTTAATGTTTTTGGTGGGATCTCATTTATTTTTTGTAGGTCTCTTTAGTCAAAGGTGAAAAAATCTCGTCACCGCGGCTTAGGATATCACACTCCGTTATGACTGATAGGTTTTCAACGCATTACTATGAGAAAATAGCTGTCTCTTTTTGTCTTGCTGTAATTTTGACAATGCTTTCTCCTTCCATTATTTCCATGACAACGGAATGGGTATTTGCTAATCATAATTCTAACCTAGCTTTTAAGTACATAATTACCCATATCTTGGCTATCCCATGAAACTGATGCATAATTTTCATATATATGGAAACTCCTTATTTTTATCTACCAAACCATTCATAAACCATCAATGTAACGGTCAGGCGACGATATAATTTTTTGTACATAAAGAAAGACAAAGTTAACAATGCAATCGAAATTCATACACAATGTTCTTGTAAAACCGCAAATATAAATTTGTTTCCTATCATATATAATTTATTGAGATTATCATAATATTTCCTTCGCTTGTAGCTAATTACCTATCTTGGTGCCAAATTTCAATGTTCTATGTTTGCTAGAAGTACCTTAGAGTTTTGATGACGAAAAATACAAAGTTAACAATGCAGTCGAAATTCATACACAATGTTCTTGTAAAACCGCAAATATAAATTTGTTTCTTATCATATGTAATTTATTGAAGTTTTCATAATTTTTCCTTCGTTTGTAGCTAATTACCTATATTGGTGCCAAATTTCAATGTTCTATGTTTGCTAGAAGTACCTTAGAGTTTTGATGACGAAAAATACAAAGTTAACAATGCAGTCGAAATTCATACACAATGTTCTTGTAAAACCGCAAATATAAATTTGTTTCCTATCATATGTAACTTATTGAATTTTTCATAATTTTTCCTTCGTTTGTAGTTAATTACCTATATTGGTGCCAAATTTCAATGTTCTATGTTTGCTAGAAGTACCTTAGAGTTTTGATGACGAAAAATACAAAGTTAACAATGCAGTCGAAATTCATACACAATGTTCTTGTAAAACCGCAAATATAAATTTGTTTCCTATCATATGTAATTTATTGAAGTTTTCATAATTTTTCCTTCGCTTGTAGCTAATTACCTATATTGGTGCCAAATTTCAATGTTCTATGTTTGCTAGAAGTACCTTAGAGTTTTGATGATCGGTCAGTGAGTCAGTGAGTGACAAAATGGTGTAACTTTGATCGCTCATAACTCGAAAACTATTAGTTCTAATGTCATGATATTTTGAGACTGAGCTTCTTCTGATACTAACTCGCGGTCATCGAAAACTTAAACCCCTAGCTTTGACCACATCGACACTACAAGGGGGGTGAAATAGCCGCGAAACGCTTCGAGAAAAGATGGTTACGGCCGTGCCCGCTTTTGCTCGAGACTTGGCTGGGGCACTGCCGTGCCCCCAGATAATTTTGTAGCAGCTGCCACAATGCGACAAAACAGACAATACTATAAGATTTTAGACTTTCGCGTTGCATTATAACACTAGTATTATTTAACGGGATTTAACGCGATATTAATTATGTAGTATACATATGTTGTATACTACTTACTGCTTGACGTTTCGGCGGCGTTACTATTCCAAACACTTCATAGATGCCAGAAAACAAACCTCAAACAGTGCTGTAACTCATTAGTTACACATCCATTAGTTCTGAGTTCTACTCGGCAAGCCTTTGAATAGAGCGCTCCTCTCACCTCGCAAACATTAATTATGAGCGGTGAAGCCCTGCATTCATTACCAACCACTTACCTACATGTTGCAACATTTTCGCAACATGGAAGTTTGGCCAGGAAAAATAAAATAAATATGTAAAAACCATAAAGTAAAAAAAAATGCACGAATTTTGCCTTACCGGGTATTGAATCAGTATCTAAAAATCTAGGACACCTGTTCACTGTTCGTAATCTCTAGGTTCCCCCACCTGTATGTATACGAGTATATGCTTACAGTTTCGTGATCTTCACTTTTTAAAAATAGTACAAATAAATGACAGACCCGTTGGCCGAGTGGCTAGAGACCCTGGCTACAAAACCAAAGGTCACGGGTTCGAATCCTGCTAGGGGCAAACGTTTGTGTGATGAACATCGGCATTTGTACTCGAGTCACGGATGTTTATAAATGTATTTAAGTATGTCTATCCGTTCTGTAGCATCCATATTACAAGCTTCAAGCTTAGTTTGTGGCTAGGCAATTGGTGTGTTGGTCCAATGATTTTTTTATTTATTTAATAGAGGGAAGACGACTAGAAGACCCCTAACAGTGCTGTTTCTCATTGGATTGGAAGTGACAAATCCATTAGTTCCAAACTCCACTCGGCAGGCTTTGTTTATCCCGCTCCTCTCACCTCGTGAACATTCATTATGAGCGGTGAAGCCCTGCATTCATTACCACCACCACAATCATGTAGCTTGTAGTAAACTGCTTTTCAACTGCAACATTGTCGTGGAATGTTAGTCTAGTAAGCAATCTACATGAATGTGGAAAAACCATGGAAGACAAAAACTGAAAACCTGGGCAATAAATAGCAAAGACTATTGTTAAAATGTTAAGCTGTGTGAACCAAATAAATATGTCAAATTATTGTTTTTATATGTCGTGGCTTAAAATTGCTATTTTTAAACTGATATGATGGTGTGAAATTATGATTTTGCTTTTTATTTTTGCGTCTGCCTTTGTTATTAAAATGTATGTAATGTATGTATAGAATGTTTAATGTTTAATACCTTTCTTGTTTGATATCATTTTTTATGATTTGTTTACTATTTACTGTAACTGTATGTAATCTATTCACAAGTGTCAACACTCTTTATTCCCACACACTCACAGTTCGGTGTGGCAGAAAGTATGAAAGTTTTGAAATTAATTGGCGATAGCCATTCTATTGTCAACTAGGTACTTGGCTAACATAACTCATTAACACAAGTCTCGTTAACAGAAAACTTTCATTAAACTTGTCGACATACTCGTACGCACGACAAAACGTAAGATGATAATGCCTCCATTTAAACCTGCGTCAATATTGGCCCGTATTGAATATCCCTTGGCCTTGTACCAACAAAGATTATCCGTGGTCACGGCTGCCTTTTAGAGGCATTGCACCGCCCAGATGCACAAATAGGAAGAGCAAATATTGCCCGCAAATGCGCCATAAAAGCACAGACCATTCAATAAGTTTACATTTCTGCATTTGCATTACAACACCGCTGTTATATAAGTATTATAAATCAAATGCACTTCGAATGGACGTAGTCCGCTTTGAGCACCCCAATGAGCGTTCAAGCTTTTGAAATTCCGCTAGATGGCTATACGTTGGGGTCAGGTCTAACTGCTATGTCATTGGTGCATTCTGACATCTCTATCAATGTCATGTCAAATATAACAAAATACAGCAGTTAGACCTTATGCTTATTGTATTGCCATTTGGTTTTTTCAAACACGAAAACTCTTATTTTTGAACTCTGAGCACCGATTGATATGTTTGGCAGGCTAAATCGATTTTTTTATCAATTATATCTACTGATTTACCTTGTATTGTATGACTCTGCTGGTGAGTAAGATTTTCAGTTCTCAGTTACCCTTGCGGGGTTATTGATGTCCATGGGCAGAGGTGATCACTTACCATCAGGTGACTCTCTTGCCCGTTTGCCTCTCACTTACATAAAAAACAATAGGAGCTCTATATGGACTCGAGGTGCTCGAGTTGCGGGTGCTCTAAAATTAGTTGCTCCAAGTGGTTTACCTCTTTCAATGCACCTGACTTGCCACCCACGCGGTCATTTATTGCTACATCATTACCCCTTAAGGCTGGCGTGGTCTGTTAGCGAAATTTATTGACTATTTATAAGTTTTTCTCTTCATAAATATGCATTGGTTTTGTTAAATTGTAGCATTGGCGTGTTTACTTACTTTGCGAGTTGACTTCCTTAGATTGGAAAATGGACTCAGTACTTAACTTTTCTTTACTCTTTTTAACTGACTTCAAAAAAGGAGTGCTATCAATTTGATTCGTATATCTTTTATTAAAACATTTTACACTTTTTCCGTAGTTAGGACAGATTGCCGGTACGTCATAAATAAAATAATTACTTTATAGAAAGCCAAGAAAAGTACTATGTAGTTCCAAGAAAAGTTAGTATCCCTTTCGATCACGTCGTAAGAAACAACTAACTGATGAATAAATATACGTTGTTTCTTACATAGCCATTGATGAGAGCAATTACAGATTTTATTACTGCTTCTTCTCGATAGATTAATGCCTTGTGAAGTCGGTAATAGAATCAATCTGTAATTTCTGATAAAACACGATCTCTGAAACCTACACAACTAAAGTTTTCTTTTGTTTTGACTTTGTAGTCTTAACTAAAGGATGAGAGACCACCAAAGCAAAGATGTGCAGTAAGTAGCCAATAGAATTACAATGCTGATATGGTCACGTGTTAAGGCCAAAATCCTTTTGCTGCTTATTACGATTCAACACCGCTCCGCTCCGCACATCTCCGCTTGGGTGTAGTCACACCCTTAACAGCGTATTCGTCTAAAAGCCGTATATTATCAGACACCGTTACCGCATTCGTATCAATTATTCCTACCTTCCGGCGCCCACCTGCCAAGTTTTTGCCAAGTCAAGAGCTCTGTACTTACGGGAACCGTTATAATGTACTTCGGGTACGAAACAACCTTATTCAGACGTGAATATATAGTTGTTGAATAAAATAGAGTAGTTAGGACCGGCCTAGAGCGAATACTGAGAGTAACAACATAAATACACGTGTAGTTGATAGAGGGTCTAGGAATAAGTGTGTCCAAGAAAAGCATGTGAAGTTCAACAATCCTCGTACATAAAGATGAAGATAAATAAACAATAATAGGTTATTATAAAGAACTATGTTTTATAAATGCATTTTAATATCAATTAAAACAAAAAAAAGCAACTTGAAAAAGAACTAGTTTTTGTGGGAATTTATACAAAAGTAACAAATTGCTTGAAGTTACTAGTACACATTTTATGGGGTACGTAACAATTTATTTAATATGCCAAAGATGTGAATGAAGTTAAGAAGACATATTTTGTACCTATATCATTATTTATCGAGACTTAGCGGACCCTGGACTCCGAGGCAACAGCCGAGGATGCGACCGGGACAAACGCTAGGATGATGATGATGATCATTATTTATCGAGAGCATACTCAAATATTCATAACAAAAAAAAAAAAAAACTTTTGAAGAGGCCAGTAATTAGATAAGTGACTGAAAACTTTCATCTCAAGCTTCGGAAGGCACGTTAAGCTTAAGAGCTTAACGTGCCTTCCGAAGCTTGAGAGGACTAAGGTCCTGCGTCTGTTCTCTCTACGGTTGTTAGATTGCTGTCCCACTGAACTATAAGAGTGGTGCAGTATAATAATATCCTGCGTGTCTGGCTGACCGTAAGTTCGGCCGCCATTGACCAAAAAGAGTTTTGTTATTTATCTACTGTTAAGTCCCGTTTACTATTTTTAGTTTACGAATATTACTAGAAACGCAATCATCTTGATGCTAATGTAGCGATAGTAGTAACTTTAATTATTAACGTGAATTTAGACTAATATGTGGATGGAGGGAATAGACAAAGAGGTAAGTTGTAAGTAAGTAAGTAAATTAGCTCTTGAATCCTTGAAACATAACATAAAATGCAACTACATTGTGGACAACACTCAGAGTTGTGGTCTGAGCCGTCCGCTCACAATAGTCTGGTTCTGACGCCGCAAACACCGAAGTCCCACCCAACAAAAACGGACTCATGCAAGAAGTTCAACTATGTTATTGAACAAACTGGATATTACGAGAAGGGTAATTTCGTTGACTTTTACTCGAGTGTGTGAAACCAATCGATTCGTCATTACATCGATGCGATCGAGCGATCATCAAGTACTTTTTACCGCAAAAACAGATTAGCAAAGTAAAAAGCACAGCATCATCGTATAATTAAATTGATTTTAAATAGCTTCTCGTAGCATGCAAGAAGTAGATTGTAGATAAACTGAATATAAACTTTTATGTTGTTTTTATAGGATTGGATCGCACTTTCAAAGGGAATGTGCATGGTTTACTTGCACTAATGCAACATTGTAAGAGAATTGCTTTAGTCAATAAAGACTTGCACGCCTAATAATATTTCGTGTTGACGATATTTGTTTCATAACCAAAGTTTTGTATTTGCCTTTCTATCAAATAACCATTATTTCTGCTGGTAGTAAGATTGAAAACACAGGCAAGTTAAATATCTATTATCAATATATTTGAGAAGGGAGTAAACCCTTCGTAAAAAAAGAGCGCTGAATGTGAAGGTGAACGGTGTGCAACGAGCAGGTAGACCAAGAAGAGATGGATGGACTGTGTGAAGGATGATATGGGTGTAAAAGGTGTGAATGACTGGATGAAGAATGATAGATTTGTATGGAAGCAGACAACGTATATTAAACCGACCCCAGATAAACTGGGAACAGGGCATCGAATGATGATTGATACATATTTTTTCCCAATTTTTTTATAACTAACTTACTTGGAATCATGTTGCATTACGGGAGTTAGCAGTTACTCTAAACTCCGTATAAATCGACCCTAGAGAATTCTATAATCTTCTTATTGTAGCACCACGTTTCTTCAACAGGTGCTTTTAGTAGAATAATTCCTTTTCTATCCTTTTTAACCACCTGCGGACTGAACAGCCGTTGTCATGCGCCTGCGCACGAGCCACGGCAGCTGCGCTGATTGGTCTGACGGTTTGACGGTTACTAGTCAGTCGCATACCAATTACCATAGGGGGAGGACGTGTCGCGCACCTGTTGTGTTTCTGGTTTTCTTTTGTCGTAAATTACATTTGTGCTTTTGTACGGTAATTTATGCGGATTGTTTTTGCCCTACGACGTTGTTGTACGTCGACGGTTTCTTTGGATGAAAAATGGACCTTATTATAAAGGAACTACTAATGGTTGTTTTTTTAGTATTCTTTTAAAGTTAGAAGTCCAATTTGTTCTTGTATTCTTGAAAAGTTAAAATTTCTTGGAAAATATACTTAATGCAAATGTTTAAACTTAGCTATAACGAAATATAACCATTCACTGATTTTTGAATATGCAAATATTTTCTATTCTAGTTTCCTCCAATAACAGTTTCCAATTATCTACATCGCAAACGTTTAGAAATACTTGAATAGATTATGTTCGAGATTTAAGATAACATGATTTATTAATGTTATTTTCTATAAGCAAACACTATTGCAATCCCATAAATACTCGAAATCACAATTCCAGATTGCATCATTTTAATTGCATCTACAAATCTAACTCATAGGTTTAATAAATCTTCTTTACGAGTGTTGTATAATCTTCATTTCAAGAAACCATCTACGATTCCATTACTACACCTTATAGAGGTTTCATAGATCTTTGCGGTGAGGAAGCGAATGTTATTTTCTAACGGAAATTGTGAGTGTAATAAGATGGGCAGATGTAACAATAGTTACTGAACGTTTATGGTACATCATCTTTGCAAGCTCAATCCCTTGCTTATATTCATAAAGTACACTTCTATAGAGGACGAAATGGATTTGTTCTAGTTAAGTACTCGTAGTCGTATTCATTGTTGAATTGTAAGTTTAAGAAGACATTATTATAACAATAACAATATAAAGAGGGACTAAACGCGATATCTATGTATACCTACTTAATAAAGCTTTAAATTACATATGTAATTACTAAACAGTAAAATATCACGTTTAGTCCCGTAAAATATTTTTAGTGTTGTACATAATATGCAACGGGAAAGGAGAAATGTTTCAAAAACTATTTTGTTAATTTGTTCGAACGAAATACTGCAATACTTACAAAACATTTTATGACATAATTAGTTCATTAAGGTTTATTTTTACAACTCAAGACTTGATGAAATTGTAAAACAATTATT
The DNA here is from genome assembly GCA_958496325.1 of Nomophila noctuella. Taxonomy (NCBI): domain Eukaryota; kingdom Metazoa; phylum Arthropoda; class Insecta; order Lepidoptera; family Crambidae; genus Nomophila; species Nomophila noctuella. The sequence goes on from OY292484.1 coordinate 15,418,836, forward strand.
TAATTCACCTGCCTGAGTGATTTTCAATTACGTATTTTTAATGATTGTTCGGACTAGTGATGCGATTCTTAAATCCATCGATTTATCGATAGTCTGTATATCAACCTTATCAAACGCAATCGTGATTGCAAATGCAATTTATTTGATCAAATCTGTTAAAAAAAAATGTTTGTTTCGTGTTTGCATCTGGGAAGCATAATAGAGTAAAATGGGTACGTATTTACCTGTGCTACGAACAGGGAATTTATCCTTTCCACAATCATTCATTTCGAAAATATATATTTTTTTAAATATTAACCTATTTTTTTTCTTGGTAATACGTACTCGTATTTATATATTGTTATTATTCTTATCACTCAGATTTATAACCAACCATCGACGATAAACCAGGCATACTTTGACTCTACACTATGTCTGCTTTCTCTGACAGACAGACAGACAGACGCGACGCACCTGCCCGTCTTCCCGTATTCCTTTTTTCCTTACCCGGCATTTCCTGCCTCGCTCGAATTGAATCCGTTTATTGTAAAACCACTTTTTGCGAGTGCAAGTAACAGTTCATTCTGTGACTTTGGTCACATTTTTATTTTATTCTTCATTCAATTTATTACGAAGGCATTAAGTATTTGACAACAAACCATGCTCTTTTAATCATTATTTCCTAATTTTAAAACAATAATTTGCTATTTCCAAGTCAAAGTCAAAGTAGTTTATTTTGCAATTTGATTTCATGAATATCTTTTTTTATTACTTCAGGACTTCGATGTAATTGGCCTGCTAAGAAGAAATGTCGGAAGAAACTCAACTATTTGCCTTTTTAAAATAAATATTTGTATTAATTATTATTAACATGTAATCAAAACAAACAAAAAAACATGACATTAAAAAAAAAATTTAAAATTCAAAATATCATTTTGCAAATCACGAAACGTAAACCAATTTATTTTTTAAAGCAATGACTATAATTAATTTAAATGTTTTCACTTCTTCGCTGGACCGTACTGTACACCGGATTGTTCGATTAAGCTGTAAACCAAATTAATTAACTGAAATGGCCACTTTCCTCACTTTCGTATGTAGTTGATAGGGTGACTATGAATACGGAATTCACAGGACTAGAAGTTCACACGGATATTATGGCTTGGAATTAAAATGGTTTTAAAAAACCGATAAGCGGTAGTTAGTTTAAGGGAGGTTTTAGGGTCATATTTTTGGGTCCCTAAAAGTTGACAAATTCTTTTAAATATTTTAGGAGAGGAGATTTCCTCCATACAATTTAATGTGGCTTTCTTTTGACGATTGACGACCCGCTTGGTGGTCAAGACGTTGACTTGAGAGTTAGACCAAGAGGTTGCGAGTTCAATCCCCGCATAGGTCAAATATTTGTTTGCATGAACATGTATGTTTGTCCTGGTCTGCATCCATTGCATCCATAGTACAAACTTCGAGCTTAGTTTGGGGCTAAGCAATTGGTGTTAGTCCAATGATTTTTTTGTTAAGGAATTTATTTCTAACCTACCCCGGGTTTGGTTCACCAACATGCATTTGGGAATCGTGGTGAGCAATGCGATACGCAGTTGCTGTAACTATAAATACGACTTTAATCAGCCTTTGCTGCTTGAGAAAAGTTGTATCCCAATGTCGTATAGTCAAATGGCAACCGCATCGAATAATTTTGTGAGGCTTAATCGCTGTAGACACGTCGATGTGAAAGTCATACCTACTGCGAAGCGGTATGCCCTTTGTGACGAACCTTAGGTACAGTCACGCACGTACATACATTACATTGAAATATTAACATTATGTATTTCACGTAATATGTAGGTCGTAGGTACGTACATGAGCATACATTTTATTGGTAGTGTCACTGTATTATAGTGATATAGTAACAGGCGGACCCTGGACTCCGAGGCAATGGCCGAGGATGCGACCGGGATAATCGCTGGGATGATGATGACTGTATTATAGCAATAGCACATATGTAGAACACCTGGACCGATTTAAAAAAATATTTTATATTAAGAAAGCTACATTAGCACTGAGCAACATAGGCTATAGGTATTTATGGCTGGATAAAAACCGAGATAAGATGAAATCACTCAAAATGCTGTTGCGATGGCACAGGTTTTGGAGACGGGAACGAACGCGATCGAACTCAAACTCACAATAATTGAAATCACTTTAACCAAAGCATCATAAGATGTTTTTAAACCACAGTTTCACAAAATTTACTTAGCGTTTAAGTTACTTATTTTGGAATGAAATCAATATTTCTATAGATACATGATATACATTCTAAGCAACCACTACTATTATAATCGATTTCATTGTCATTCCATTCTCACAGTAGCACCAATTAATTACCATACGTAACAACCACTGCATAAACATGAACTTCCAAACTTCAAACCAATTTTGACATGTGACACTGCGAACACGTATTAGTAATAGCATAATAGGATAAGCTGTCTGTCCGTCAGTTGTATTCGACGCCTACTGTACTCCGTGGTGTGAATTCTTAATTACCAGTATTGTTAGTTCCCACAGTGTGATTGGACGGCGCAGGAACGCTAGGGTTGTGTTATGTTTGTGCTTCGGAAGGCACGTAAAGCCGTTGGTCCTGCGCCTGATCTCCCTACGGTCGTGTCAGATTGCTGTCCCACCGAACTATGAGAGTGAGGGAATAGAGTGCACCTGTGCTTGAGTGCTCACTTGCATACTGTAGTAAAGCACGTAAAGCCGTTGGTCCTGCGCCTGATCTCCCTACGGTCGTGTCAGATTGCTGTCCCACCGAACTATGAGAGTGAGGGAATAGAGTGCACCTGTGCTTGAGTGCTCACTTGCATACTGTAGTAAAGCACGTAAAGCCGTTGGTCCTGCGCCTGATCTCCCTACGGTCGTGTCAGATTGCTGTCCCACCGAACTATGAGAGTGAGGGAATAGAGTGCACCTGTGCTTGAGTGCTCACTTGCATACTGTAGTAAAGCACGTAAAGCCGTTGGTCCTGCGCCTGATCTCCCTACGGTCGTGTCAGATTGCTGTCCCACCGAACTATGAGAGTGAGGGAATAGAGTGCACCTGTGCTTGAGTGCTCACTTGCATACTGTAGTAAAGCACGTAAAGCCGTTGGTCCTGCGCCTGATCTCCCTACGGTCGTGTCAGATTGCTGTCCCACCGAACTATGAGAGGGAGGGAATAGAGAGTGCACCTGTGCTTGCACACTCACTTCTTCACTAAAATATGTATATCCTGCGTACCTGGTTGATCGTAAGATCGGCCGCCATGGTACAAAATCGGCCGGAGGGGTAGTATGTGGTCTAAATATGAGATGTAAGGCCTTTTACAAATTTAAATACAAGTAGCCTACCTCATACTATAGATACTTAACAAGATCACGACACTGAGTAACCAATTGTTTTTCAGTCTTGATGGTGAAGTACTAGATTCAATTCCCGGGTCAGACAGAATAGGTGTCGGTGTTTTCGGACACAACTTGAGCAACTTTGGTTGGTAACAAAATATCACATTATTTTTGTTACCCTGCAATAACAAACTTTTTAGCTAAAAAACCGGCCAAGAGCGTGTCGGACATGCCCATGAAAGGGTTCCGTAGCTAAAAGATGGCCCGACCGCTTAAGACACCATTTAGTAAGGGCAACTGCACGTCATAAGTTGGTCGAGTTGTATAAAAATAACTATGTATGATACAGAGTTCGCTATAGTTTTCGTTGAAAGTACCTACTTGGAGGTATACAGGACATTTTTTTCAGAATTATTGTAATAGTATTTCAAAAGTTAAGGGGGGGGGACGCTCTAATTTTAACTTTGTATTAATATATCTCGAGACTGGGGTGTTTGATCTACATGGTTTCAAGGCAAGTTTTATGGTATTTAAAAATAGCTTTTTAACGATACCCCACACGATGGGGTAAGTCGAATTTTTTTTTTCGAATTCAGTTTCGCTGTATGGGAGGGGGGGTAAAAATAATTATTTTTCGATCATTTTAAAAACCAATTATTGAATTATCACTATACATCTCTCCACCAATTTTCGTGGCAATCGGTTCAGAAACGGCGGAGAACGAGCCAAGACAGACAGACAGACATGACGAAACTATAAGGGTTCCGTTTTTGCCATTTGGCTACGGAACCCTAAAAACGATGCATAAAATACGATATAGTTTCTTTTCGGGATTCGAGGTTAGAACCCCGAGATCAAATACTACCTCTTTGAATAACAAGAAAGACCAAAAAAATTTTGTACTTAAGTAAAAATTACACATTGACAACCCTAAGCATGTTTTTTATAGTTGTCGCATGCATATCGGCAAAGGGAGCGATGACCTTTATGCAACCCTCAGCATAGGGTCATAGGTTTGAATCCCGGTTTGAGTCAGTTTTTGAATGGAACCGCATAATGAGCTAAAATTTTTCGTCATTCCACTTTCTCGAAGTAACTCTAAATATTCAAATTGCATGTCAATATTCATAAGACAGCCCCATTCAAAAGTTTTACAAAGAAGTAACTAAAAGTTTGTCTAATAATGATCTCCCTCCCATTACTGTATGGAGGTTACGCCCATGTTAATTATATAATTGGTGGTTTTGAGAAAGCCCCGTTTTGGCATACCAAAAATTTGATACAAATACCACATAGCGCCTTTATTAATTTGTCGTATACATAAACCTACCTGTAAACAAAAAACTAAATCAGTATAGTGCGAGAGTTTTAACCCTTTTAAAATGTTTTGGATATGTTTAATTAAGCTGTTTAAAGCTGTTTTCATTACTTCACGTCTTATTTCTCACAAGTAACGAGGACCCAGTAAAAGATTTCCTATTTTTCTTCTGTCGTCCTCATTCATATTCTTCAAAAGTTGTTTAATTCATTCAGGTGTTTAGCTTTCATCCATTGTCTTTACATGACCAAAACCTCAGTATTCCTTTCTCAAGACAATTGCTGTAATTATAGCAAATTGTCTTTCACATAACAGCGATTTCTAGTCACACTTTTACTCATTATGTACCATCGCCTAACAATAAACGCACCCACACTTAATTATTTAGTTGATTGCTTTCAAAATAATTTAGAAACGCTAAGTTGCAGCTTTAGTTTCTATACACTTATTAAAAGAAAGTTTAATTATATAAAATGTACTACATATACTAATGCACTATAATGAAATACCAGTAATCTGTACATAACTATCAATACTACAATATATAAATAAACTAACTAGTAGATACTCACAAAATCGTTACATAAACAATTCAAACTAGGCTTCGAATATAGTTTTTAAAATTTTTATTGATTTGCTAATAATATTAAACCTATTCAGTCAAATGTCCAGTTACAGAGTTTCAACATGTAAAAATGTTATTGCCCCCGATTCGTCAATTAAAATGGATAACGTCAAAAATATTAACAATATATTTTTACTAAAAAAACTAAAATGGCGGTCGAAATTGCAAATCACAATGGAATATCAAGTGCAATCTCTACGCGCCGTCGGTTTTCACCCAGTCAGCTTCCTGGCTTTATTATATTTTGTTCCATTGTTTTATATTTAATGTTTAGATTCAATTTAATAAAGGGTCAAGAGCGAACAGTAATGTTGGGAAGTAGACCAGAAGAATGGCTGGTTATAAATGTGCCAAGGCTGACAGCTTCTTACTCGATGAGCTGTCATAATCTATTCGGGGTATGCTTGGGATTATTATAGTTATTATTACATTGGAGAAACTGCCAGTGTACTCATAATAGGTTCATAAACCAGATCAATCACTAAAGGTTACCTTTACAAGACTGTATGAATTGTATGATAGACGGTGTACTCGTAGTTACCTGTAACAAAAAAAATACCTTCATTAGAAATTTTACTTTACTCTGGTAACAACCTCATTTTGGGCTAGTATTTCGTAAAAAAAACATAACTAGTTACTTATATAGGAATGATTGCTTTACGAGATTACTCTCGTTTATCACCAAAAGTAAAACGAATCGTACTAATCTTAAATCTGAAGCTTCATTTGTCACTGATAAGCTTGGTTCGCGGACAAATTTAACCCTAAACCGCCTTCGTCGAAAGCTATGTCGCATTTCTCAATAACCGCAGGGAAGGAACAAAAAAGTCCCGCTTGTGTCCGGCTGTCACATAAATAGTAATGTGGTCGGAATGACCGCGGTAAATCATTCGGGTCGTCACCCGATAGCTCGTGCATCGATTTTACAACGATATTTTTATCGTCGAATCGATTTATTTATCGATAAATATGTCGCAGGATTCCTGCCGTTAATAAGGGCGCTTTATATGTATTATTGCTTATTTTGTTTGTATTGTATACCTGTTTGCAAGTATTTGTGGCATTGTTTGGCATTCGTATTATTAAAGTGCAAAATTAAAGTCACGTAGAAATAAAATTTTGTTTTGTTATGGGTGACTGACAATAACACGTGTAACTTCTGATCCAGATTGGTTTGAACGCGCTAATCTCAGGAACTACAGGCTCGATCTCGAATAATTGACAAAGTCTTTTGTGTTGGAAAGTATACTTAGCATTTGTTGAGAAAGGCTTCAAACTATCTAAAGTAACACTGTGTGTGGAAACCGAAACCGACGCGGAAAGAGTCGCGGTCGGCCGCTTGTCTATAAATATAATAACCAATTTTTACGTAATAACAATGGTGACGAGTAGATTACACTTGCCTACTACCAAAACGACTATAACACGACCAACAGTAATTTAATCACCAGATCGTGGCTGCATTATAATAAAAGAACCGTAAAACACCATCGGCGCCGTGTGACATTTAACACTTATCAGTCAATGACATTACACCGGTGGTGACACACGTCACTCTGTGATAAAGAATTTTAGAAACAACAGTTTGTCTATCTTTATGATAATGGTTCGATCGTTAAGCACCTGGTGCATAGGGGCTACAACATAAAATGATATAAACCAATGAAATTATATTGGAAAAAACTTACAAGTCGTGAAGACTCGAAAATCGCAAATAGTTACGAAAAGTGTCTTCTTACTACTTTAAACTTTGAGACTCGATGCCAATCAAAAAGTTCTACATGAATGTATGACAGCTTAGATCTTTACCTAAAACTATGCAATGAACTTTGATTCGATTCATCAATCATCATCATCATCAACAGCCTATCACAGTCCACTGCTGGACATAGGCCTCTCCAAGGGCTCTCCACTCAGCCCGATCCTCGGCGACTCGCATCCAGCTCCTGCCAGCCATCTTGCGCAGATCGTCACTCCACCTGGCCTGAGGGCGTCCTACACTGCGCTTTTTGGGACTCTTGCTAAAACGCGGTATCCACTCCAGAACTCGTTTACCCCAACGGTTGTCGGTTCTGCGGCTTATATGGCCAGCCCATTGCCACTTCAGCTTGCTAATCCGGTGAGCTATGTCGATGACCTTAGTTCTCTGCCGGATCACATCATTTCGAATGCGATCCCGCAGAGAAACGCCGAGCATAGCTCTTTCCATAGCTCGCTGAGCGACTTTCAACTTGTGAACCAGCCGTGCCGTAAGTGTCCACGTTTCAGCTCCATAAGTCATGACGGGTAGGACGCACTGATTAAAGACTTTTGTCTTAAGGCATTGTGGAATCGACGATAAGAAAACTCGACGTAGTTTCCCAAATGCTGCCCAACCAAGCTGAATTCTTCTATTCACCTCGTTCTCAAAGTTGTTTCTACCCAACTGCAATGTCTGCCCGAGGTAGACATATTTCTGAACAACTTCGAGAACTGCGCCGTGAATCGCGATCGGTTCCGGTAGAACATGTTCATTGAACATGACCTTGGTTTTATCCAAGTTCATCCGTAGGCCGATGCGTGCAGAAGAGTCAGCCAGGTCATTCAGCATCTGTTGTAGGTCCTGCAGAGTTTCTGCCATAATGACGATGTCATCCGCGAATCGCAGGTGAGAGATGTAATTGCCCTGTATGTCGATGCCGCGTCCTTTCCAGTCCAGCGTTTTAAACAAATCCTCCATTGCATTAGTGAACAATTTCGGGGAGATGACGTCCCCTTGTCTCACTCCTCGATGCAATGGTATAGGTTTTGTCTGCTGATTCTGTACTTGAACGGACATGGTGGCAGCTTCGTAGAGACATCTCAACACTTGGATATATCGCCAATCTACCTGGCATCTCTGCAGGGACTCCAGAACAGACCAAATTTCAACCGAGTCAAAGGCTTTCTCATAGTCCACAAATGCTAGACACAGGGGCTTATTATACTCCTCGGTCTTCTGTATAATTTGCCGCACTGTGTGGATGTGGTCTATGGTGCCGTATCCGCTCCGAAATCCGGCCTGTTCCGGTGGTTGGAATTCGTCGAGTCTTCGCGCAAGACGGTTCGTGATCACTCTTGAGAACAGCTTATAGACGTGGCTCAGAAGAGAAATGGGTCGATAGTTCTTCAGAAGGGTTTTGTCGCCCTTTTTGAAGAACAGAACGACCACACTTCTACTCCACGCCTCCGGAGTTCTCCCTTCAAAGAGGACAGCGTTAAAGAGCTTTTGGAGCTCCCTCAGTACGGGTTTGCCTCCAGCCTTTAACAGCTCTGTTGTTACGCCATCCTCTCCAGGGGCTTTTCCGTTTTTCAGCTGTCTCAGAGCAATCTCGATTTCGCCAACGCTGACTTCTGGCAGGTCTTCGGTGTAGTGGCGTGTGAGTGTGGCTCTAGAGTCCTCATTTCCGGGATCAGGTCGAGATGCATGCGAGGCGTATAACCGGCCGTAGAAGTCTTCCACCTCCGAAAGAACAGCTGGCTTGGAAGCAACGACTTCTCCATTTGCTGTGGTCAACTTCGTCAGGTGACTTCTTCCGAGAGATTGTACGAACACCTTGGACCCCCGATTTTGCTCGATAACTTTTTCAATCGAAAGAGTATTTGAGCACCGGAGGTCGTGTCGCACGAGTTTGTTGATCTCTCGGTTGAGAGCCCGTTTTCCCGACGAAGAGACGGGTTGGTTTTCACGTCGTTGCTTCATCAGTTCTAAGGTCTTTTCGGATAGTTTCGACTTCCTGCCCTTACGCCGCATGTTACAAAATCTCGTACTTTCCTCCCTGAGAACTCGAACCACATTTTCAAGGTTCTGGTTAACGTCCGTTGTGGTTTCCATGGCAGCAAACCGGTTCTCCAGATTTGACTGGAATGTTTCAGATCCTCGCATGGTCTGGAGCAGAGTAGGACGTAGACGGGACCTCATATATACGTTGATTCGATTGCTTTTTACAAAATTATTCAAGAGGTATGATTAACGTACAACACATTTAATTCGTAGTAGAGGTGATCACCATTCTACCGTGCAAATCCCAGAGCGGTTCACTATTCTATAGAATAAAAAAAATCATGTATATACAACTTGTTAAAACTTCCAAGCCTTAACTCCGTCACCCGACACCCGAACACCCGCCGTGAGGGTCATTCTGACCCAGGGTCACTTCGCAACGTCAAATCATATTTACGACAGTACAGTGCGCTGCCTTGGAAAATTAAGGGTTAAGTCACTTTTGTTTCTTTCTGTTTTGTACTTTTTCTTATTATTGAGAAACAATTCCGGCCAGTTTTTGTTGAGGTGCCTGGTTTTGTTATGAGAGAATTTGTATTATTCTTTCTGAATGTTTTTAAGAAAAAATATTATCAGTACAATGAAAACTATATAACAAAGCTATTAGAATTTTCAGTCGTTTCTATTTTTTCAGAAGTAAAGGATATTTACAGCTTAATGCCTATCCAGTCCGCAACCACCACTTTTCCGAACCCATACATTATGTCATACAGATTACTTGCTATGAATTAGTGCACGGACCACCCATTATAAATGGACCTTAAAGAATTACGGATCTTCATGATAGGGCGACTTAATCCAGCGAAGATTGCTGCATCCATCACTACGGAGGTAACTGCCTGTAATAGATTCCAGATATTGGACGCTGCCGGCTGGATAATCTATGGAATACTAGGGCTGCGAAGTATATTAAAAATGGAATAAATGTTTGACAGGGTCAGGGGGACCCCATGATGATATTTACAGGTTAATAAGGTTTTTGCAAATGTTGAAATACTTCTTAATAGGGGGTCGTCGTCACTTTATGTAATAAAGGTGGGCAAAAAAAATTCTGAAAGTTAATGAATCACGGTTAGCGAACTTCCTACGAGAAATTAATTGTCTTGAAGCATTAGGGCTATGCCTTCAGTTTGAAATTGACAGCTAAGACGCCAGGACGACTTGGTCTTTGAATCTCTATTGCCATATTAATTTTACATTTTTATGGCAGCCATTTAATAGTAACTTCATTCTGCTAACCCTGATGAAACGGATAAGCAATATCCGTTGTTTGAAAGACCTCTTACATTATACTTTTACAACCCGGAACGATGACGGACTAACATTTAATATAATTATCATAACTCTTTAAAACTAGAGTTATACTTTTTAATAGCATTAAAGACAAGTTGAAGAAATACATTAAGTTTTTAGATCTGGTGTTTAGACGCAATTGCCGCTGGCCATTCGTCATTTCGAGCGATTGGACACAGATTTCAGTAAATCACAACAGGTTCGAGCTATGAATGTAGTGGAGAAGGCAATTTGATTATGAAAAATGTAAGGCACATCTTTATATGAGGAAAAAAAACCAGGTGGTAACTTTCTTCACTCCTATCACTGCGAAGGTGACAGTATTATATCTACGATTAGCCATGTAAAATAGAGTCCTTTCGGCGAAACTTTTAGGCTGCAATAACAAATTCTTACGATCCATATACCACGCAGGATATATTATATGTAGATCACAGGAGAATGCGTGGGAGCTATATTCCTTAACTCTCATTCGATCGGAGCGAAAGCAGTTTTGCCCTTTACTGCTTAAAATTTACTTCAAAAAGCGTCATCCAATCACAAATTAATTTCCTACCTCTGAAGTAACCTTGACTTTATATTGCGATCTGCGGACTTTGCCAAAAGGAGACAAACATTTATCATTACATCACTTCTTTGAACACGTGGACTGAAATATCATTTCCCACGTTATCTCGTCTTCCGTAAATAAACGTCAGACAAGATAAACTTAATACAGTTTCGTCACTATCTGCAAGAGGGCATTGGTTCTAATCCGTGTTCTAGATGCCTATGTTATATAGAAATGTGGAGTGCTGTAACTGTATTAAATCATTTACCATGGAAAAGGTTATATAAGACGAGTAGTTATAATTCTTATTTTTTCAATGGTGAGCTTTTTAGTAAGCAAGAATTCGTAGGCCAATTTATTTTGGCGAATAATTTGTTTGTAGGAGTGGTAACTTGACATTTGGATTAATAGATTATCGCTACCCGTGATCAGAATCATTCAAATGATTTTAGTTCAATCAAAGCGGAAATCAAACCTACTAAAGTTCTATAACTCCAATGTCCTTGTGAATGTTCCGTATTTTCTATATGAAATGTAAACTTACATTTTATATTGATTGCTTGTTACTTGTACCGCACCCTAATTTGTTACTTGTAACAATGGTATGCTATGTTGGGATTCATCAAACAAAAACTTTAACGAAAAGCCTTAATTAGGGGAAACTCACAGCTCCACAATTCCTAGCTCCCTGACAGCATTAGGCACGCTGCAACGCTCATTGGCCTCAATGCAGCCGGTCGTTGCATCAGATCTGTCCATTCACAATGGAACAGGTTGGTTTATTTAATAAAACCCCACATTGTGCCTACATTCAAAATATTTCCACCTGCACTCTAATGTCAAAGGAATAGAGTTCTTATTTGGATGACATGTTGGTGGTGACTGTACAACCTGATACTATGCGCCTGAATGGAGAGGTCGTTGAAGGTATTTTGCACGGTCTAGGCTTTGTTTCATTCAGTTTGATAGTTATTGTTCCTTTGTTCTGTAATAGTGACGTTATTTAATAAAGTTTATTTCTACTGAATAATGTGACGTGATATCACATCATTATAAACAATTTTGAAACCGAACTTTAAGCATCATCACGTTTAATGAGATAAGCGTTCAATAAACTTTTAAGAATACGATAGTAGGTAAGCCTATAAAGTAAAGGTTCAAAAACAAGACAAAACTCTGCTTGGAAAAATTTTCTTCAATTTAATCGACAACAATAACTGCATAGTATCTATGAAAATGCAAACTTAAATGCTCTAAAGAATACTATGACATCAATAATTACAAAATATAGTACTACTTTTTATTTGAAATAACACAAATAACTTCTCGCCTTATAGTAAGTAATGAGATTGATATCTTTGAAAATAGCCCGTAAACATGACGTAAAATGCATTATCACTTATTGTTTGCACTGCAAATCCGATAGTCAACACCTGTCAAAAATTTCCTCACGGAAACTAGCTAGTTTAATCCTTCAAATGTTTATCTTAAATAATTAACAAACGATTTGAATGTTATGAAAAACTTTCCAACAGATTAAAAAAATTATGATAACCGATTATTTCGTTTTGGTAACGTTTAAACCAAAACTTCTATCAATATTAATAACAAAAAACTTACTAAATCTTCTAACATCACCTCCGTCCCTTTTGTAGTCACATAACCTACTTAATACGTATTGTACGTACGTGACGTAAAGTGCATTACAACAAGTCGAATACATCGCAACTCATACGACAGTGAACACCCGTGAGAAATTTCCACAAGAAAATACACTCTTAATCCGCAGCATGTATCTCAAATTAACAAACAAGTACAACGTTGTGCTGAATCTGGCCTGGGATCGATAGCATGATCGAGCGCCGTGGGAGCGATCGAGATCGTGTTGGCGATGTGCTAGATCATTTAGAGCTCACGGTTCACTGTTTAAAGTGTTCGTTTGTTAATTGGGATTATTGATGTGATCTGGATTATTTGTTTAAGGGTGATGTAAAGCTTGATTCATTTTAAAATGTATTTTTAACTAGCGGCCGCCCGCGACTCCGTCCGCGTGGATTTCGATTTCCAATATCCTATATGTTATTCTGATGTATAAGCTATAATGTGGTAAAGTTTCATTCGAATCCATTCAGTAGTTTTTACGTGAAAGAGTAACAAACATCCATACATCCATACATCCATACATCCACACATCCACACATACAAACTTTCGCCTTTATAATAGTAGTATCGTTACTTTAAGACGACTTCTCGTCTTATAGTTACGATTGAAAATAACCCGTAAACATGATGTAAAATGCATTATCACTTATTGTTTGCCTTGCAACTCTGATAGGTCAACACCTGTCAAAAATTTCCACACGGAAATTCGCTTGTTTAATCCATCAACTGTTTATCTTAAGTTAACAATTTGAATTTTATGGAAAACTTTCCAACAGTTTTACAAAGGGATAATAATCGTTCATGTCGTTTTGGCAACGTTTAAACCAAAACATCTACCAATTTTATCAACGCTTTTATGGATACAAAACAGAAAAAATCATAAAACTACATAATTATCTAAGTTGCTGAATTGACAGAATGTGCCTAAACTAGGATTCCCTGTGTTTCAGGCGGTTTAAAACTATCATCCATCGCTTATAGGTTAACATTACCCACTTACATAAGTTAGTATGACGTAAAGTGCATTACAACAAGTCGAATACATCGCAACTCATACGACAGTGAACACCCGTGAGAAATTTCCACAAGAAAATTCACTCTTAATCCGCAGCATGTATCTCAAATTAACAAACAAGTACAACGTTGTGCTGAATCTGGCCTGGGATCGTAAGCATGATCGAGCGCCGTGGGAGCGATCGAGATCGTGTTGGCGATGTGTTAGATCACTTAGAGCTCACGCTTCACTGTTTGAAGTTGAAGTGTGAGTTCGTTAATTGAGATTATTGATGCGATTTGGATTATATGTTTAAGGGTGATGTAAAGCTTGATTCAATTTAATATTTAAACAGCAAACTGTACCAACAAATTAAGGAATAAGAAGTGCACCTATTAAGCATTATGTTTTATACATATGTATTATCCTACGTACCTGGTTGATCGAAACATTGGCCGCTGTGATCGAAAACGGCTAGAGAACTACCGAAAATGTTATTATCAGAATCGCCTGTGTATCTATTGATTATAATACATATTATTTGTGTGAAAGACTTCCACTAGTTAATATGCTTCTCTTGAACCTTTTATATCAACAATCTTTGAACCTTTTTCAGAGCTACAACAATATTGATTCATACATCTCCAAGTAAGGTAAATTTATTTCTAGAACAAATTATTTTTAAATAACATATTGTAAACCAACAATGTGGCAATCTGGACAGGTATCTTTAGCATAAGCGCCGTGGGAGCGATCGAGATCGTGGTGGCGAAGTGTTAGATCATTTAGAGCTCACGCTTCACTGTTTGAAGTGTTCGTTTGTTAATTAGGATTATTGATGCGAACTGGATTATCGGTTTAAGGGTGATGTAAAGCTTGATTCATTTTAAAATGAATTTTTAATGAATTTTTAAATAATAATATTTAAACAGCAAACATGTAGGGCGTAATTGAACATATTATTTATCCGAATCACTTGTTTTCGTATTGATTAAAGGAAGTTGATATGCTTCTCTAGAACCTAGAATAACAGCAATCTTGGAACCTTTTTCAGTGCTCCATTAATATTTTTAAAGCATCTACAACTACGGTAATATGTATTTCTAGTTCAAATTATTTTTGAAATGACATATTTAAACCACCAATATGGCAATCTGGCCTGGGATCGTTAGCATGATCGAGCGCCGTGGGAGCGATCGAGATCGTGTTGGCGAAGTGTTAGATCATTTAGAGCTCACGCTTCACTGTTTAAAGTGTTCGTTTGTTAATTGGGATTATTGATAACTCGATCATCTGTTTAGAGAGCTTGATTCATTTATTTTTCATTATTTAATATTTAAACAGCAAGCTGTAGGTACCACCAAATTGAGAGAGGATCATTGATGCGATCAGGCTTATTTGTTTAAGGGCGAGGTTAAGCTTAATTCATTTTCATATTTAAACAGCATTATGTACCACCGAACTATGAGACTAAGAGAATAAGAAGTGCACCTATTAGTGCACTTTGTTACATTACATTATCCTACGTACCTGATCGGTTGCTCGAAACATTGGCCGCTGTGATCGTAAACGGCTAGGGAAATACCAAACAAAAATGTTAGTATCTTAATCACCTGTTTTTCTATTGATTATGCATATGACTTGTGAAAAAGATTTTCCCTAGTTAATACGCTTCTCTAGAACCTCTAATAACAACAATCCTTGAACCTTTTTCAAAGCTACAACAATATTGATTCAAGCATCTTCAAGTAAGGTAGTATGTATTTCTACAACAAATTATTTATAAATAACATATTGTAAACCAACAATATGGCAATAGAGACTGGTATCTTTAGCATGAGCGCCGTGGGAGCGATGATCGAGATCGTGTTCGCGAAGTGTTAGATCATTTAGAGCTCACGGTTCACTGTTTGAAGTGTGAGTTCGTTAATTGGGATTATTGATGCGAACTCGATTATCTGTTGACTGGTGCAATTGGTTAAGCGTGATTATATCGAATCGTATTAATATCTGGATCGTTATTTTTCTAATGATCATTTCTGCAACGAAATATTCTAAGTCGATATATATTTTTTGAACTTAGAATAACAGTCTCTAACTCCAAAAATTTTTTTTTCGTTGCTACAATTGACGACCCGCTTGGTGTAATGGTCAAGATGTTGCCTATTACGCAAGAGGTCGCGGGTTCGATCCCCGCACAGGACAAACATTTGTGTGCATGAACATGTCTGTTTGTCCTGGTCTGGGTGTTATATCTATCTATTTAAGTATATAATTTGTAATACCACTGTTGATTCTGATGTCTGTAACACAAGTGCTTAAGCTACTTAACACGGGGTCAGATGTATGTGATGTTGTGAAAAAATTATTTCTTTTATTATTTATTGTTTCCATCATCTTCCAATGTTCAACTACACTTATTACATTTTACATTTTAACAGAACATAGAAATGGCATACCTAAACCAACGTTTTTATGACATTCCATTTTATTTTACAAACTCGCATGTAGCTTATACATATTAACCCTTCAACGTTACACTCAAAACAAATGTTTCTCTTTATTATCCAAACATGACGTTGACAAAGGTCGACGTTACGGTCGTAACTTGCTTGTTTGTAAGTAATCAACAAGCTTTTGGATTAAGTTAAACCTTTTGACAATGTTTAAATTAAATCCATTTATCACCTTTCCGTCACAATTTTTTATGAGTCGTCTAAGTAAGTTTTTGAGGACGGTTGACTTTTTTCATTCATTAATTAAGGTTTTCATAAAACCTTTCTTTATTGATTAAATAAAACGCTTGTGAATAAAAAAGAGTGCCACAAGGAGTCCTATTTTCTCCATTATAGAACGTGAAAGGTTTTAAAGTCACGATTCGTTTATAAAAAAATTCATCATAAGTAAGACGACCTTATATATGTACATTTAGTATGTACATAGATTACTTCTCTAAGTTCTTACTTTATTACTGAACATTGTGTATGTTCGACTCTAGATAATCCTAAAGTATACAAATTATTTACGAAACAGCGTCTTACATTTCCACCCAAGTTCACTTAAACGCTCAAGAAGTTTCTCACGCATAATCTCTTCGATATTGTAGCAAAATTTAATGAAACGAAAGAGTCACAGGAACTTGGCTTAAATGCTAAAAGCTCTTCGTTTTAACGTTAAATTGAGGGTTGACATTAGCGTGTCACAAATTACTACTGACATTGAAGCAGACCACTTAGCCGATGCACGTAAATACGTAAATAAACCAGAATGATACGGTAGAGTAGATTATTCATCGGTAATTATATTAACTGAATGCCCTTTAGTAATGACACTGCCTATTTATAACAGTTGTGAACCCAATCTGACAGGTTTTGTGATCAAAACTGTACGTGTTGACGTGATGATAACTCATTGAAAACACAAACGGAAAGTATTTAAAATAGGTAATATAAAAAGTAAACATTAAACGTCACTTTCAAAATTTTAATTTGAGCCCATTTTGCAAAAGCAATTTGGTTGATGCTCTAGAAGTATGGTGGGTGCAGTGGAATTGATACGATGATGGAGTTTGCAGATGAACACTTTTATTGTTTAACTTACAGAGTTTTTCACGACAATCAACAACAGTAACCTAGCAACCTGTGTTGCCGTCTAAAAACTCCAACACTTCCCCTCAAACGAATCATCCATCACACAACTCACACACTCGCTCAAACAAAACCTAAACCTAAAACACACTTATCAAACTTCACACGCCCCAACGGCTTGGTCAGGACGTCTGCTACATTGTCCTCAGTAGACACATACTGCAACGTAACAGTCAAGTCCTCGATACATTGACGAACATAATGGAACCTTATGTCAATATGCTTCGTCCGCCTATGTGCGACAGGGTTTTGCGCGAGCTTTATTGTACTCTGGTTGTCTACCAGAATATGTACGGGAAGAGCTGAAACTTGCATCAGTGATGCAACGAAGCTTCGCAAATAACTAGCCTCTTTGCATGCCTCCGACAGCGCAATGTATTCGGCCTCTGTGGAAGAGAGCGCAACGCAGCTTTGCTTTTTGCACTCCCATGCCACCGGGTTTCCACCAACCTGAAAATAGTGACCGGAAAAGGATTTCCTGTCCTTCACGTTACCCCCCCAATCGGCGTCCACGTATCCATTAATACTCAATGAACCACTCCGTTTATAGATGAGGCCATAATCCAATGTCCCCTTCAGGTATCGCAGCACTCTTTTAGCTGCATTCATGTGGACCTGGTGACAACAAGAGTTATATTGCGATAAGAAGCTTACAGCTGCAGAAATGTCTGGCCGCGTATTACATGACAGGTAGTTCAGAGCTCCTACCAGTGATTGGTATCTTGTACGGTTTGGGTGATCTAGTATATCACTTCCTTCCCCTTCAGCCAACACCGTGTGAAGATTTACCTCCATAGGAGTCTTCGCTGGTTTGCAATCCGCCAGACCAAAATTCGTCAACAGTTTCTCAGTAAACTTACGTTGTGAAATCCGCAATACGCCTCCCTCTCTAGTGAGTTCCATTCCAAGAACTTGCCTCGCCGAGCCTAAGTCCTTGATTTTAAACTTCTTCCTAAGATTTTCTAAAAGCATGTTTTTCTCTAAAATATTATCAAAAAATACGAGAAAATCATCAACATATAAGGCTATATAAATGTTATCTTTGTAGTAAAGACAGTTGTCATACTGGGAACGTTTGAATGACAGTGACAGCAAGACTTCATTAACTTTTTCGTTCCACGAACGTGACGCCTGTTTAAGGCCATAAATTGCCTTCAGCAATAAACAAACCTTTTTCCTGTCTTCTACACACCCTTCTGGTTGTTGCATGTAAACTTTTTCATGCAAATCTCCATTTAAAAAAGCTGTGTTCACATCGAAGTGTACAATATCTAATTTTTTGTGAACAGCTATTGAAAAAAGTAATCTTATCGTTGACCTTCTGACAACTGGTGAATATGTTTCGAAGTAGTCGATACCATAAGACTGCGTGAACCCCTTCGCCACAAGTCGAGCTTTATAGGTCTTGTTCCCATCCGCGTCAAACTTGTACTTGAAAATCCACTTACATCCTATTACTTTCGCATCGGGTGGTTTCTCTACAAGCTTCCAGACTTCGTTTTCGTACATAGAGTCCATTTCCTTCTGCATGGCTTCTCTCCATTTACTCTCATCTTTACTTCCAAGAGCTTCCTTGACACTACCAGGTTCATGTTCAGAGACGAGGCCAACGAAATCTTCTTGATTTCTCATCCGATTCCGCAAAGGATATCTTGGCTGAGTCTTGGTTGTGTTCTGACTCCTCAGTCGGCTCTGTAGTTGAAGATGGTACTTCTGAGTGAGAGACAGGCGCAGGTTCAGCTGGCAGTTCCTTGTAGAATTCCCATACTACGTCAGAGTCCTGCTGTTCAGGCAGCCCTGTCTGGTTGGTATTCTTCAAGCTGTCTCTGAGTCCGCCTGTATCCTCTATAAAAACGACGTCTCTAGCCTTGACAATATTTCGTGGATTATTAATATCAGCCAAGCGGTAACCTTTTGTTTCCGTGCAATATCCCACGAACCGATATTCTTTCGCTTTCTTGTCCCACTTTTTCCGAGTTTCCTTTGGTATATGCACGTATGCGATAGATCCAAATACTCTAAAGTGATTGAAAGTTTGAGCTTTGTTCGTCCATAGCTCCTCCGGAATCTTCCCCTGGTTAGCAGAATGTGGTAGTCTATTCTTAATGTAAACCGCAGTATTACAAGCTTCTGCCCAATACCGTTTACTTAGACTGTCCCCCAGCATTGTCCGAGCCATCTCTACAATTGTTCTATTAGCTCGCTCTGCGACGCCATTCTGTTCCGGTGAGTAAGGAACTGTCAATTGGTGTCTGATTCCCTTACTTCTCAGATATTGTTTGAACTGTTGATTGACAAATTCTGTTCCATTGTCAGTTCTTATCACCTTAACTCTTAATGTTGTCTCGTTCTCCACATGCGTCACAAAGTCCTTAAAACAATTTAAACTTTCTGATTTAGATTTTAGAAAATATGCAAAAATCTTGCGTGTAAAATCATCTATCAAAATAAACATGTAACGAGATCCAGCATAAGAAGGTTCTGACATTGGACCACAGATATCCATGTGTACCAATCCTAACTTTTCAGTTGCTCTGTCTGCTTCACCTACTGGAAAAGGTAATCTGTGTGACTTCCCCTTAATGCAGTCAACACAAGGTTCCATTACGCTCTTACCAAGATCGAGACCAGGTAGCTTACGTAAGTCACGTTCATTGACGTGACCAAGCCGCCGATGCCACAACGCCATCGAGTTGCCAGCCTTTACCACAGCTGCACACGCCTCATCTAAAACAGGATAACAATTATCAAGTTTGTAGATACCTGAGACCTTACTTGCAGTAGCTACAGGCTTACTCGAAATGTGACCTACCGATTTGTGAAACAAGTTACATCCATCTGGGTTAAAAACTACATTCCATCCTCTCTCAACCAATTTGGATACTGATAAAAGGTTTACCTTCAAGTCAGGCACATACGTAACATCCCTTATGGGTAGCAAAACACCTTTCAGTCTAACCATAATGTTACCTGTTCCTTCGCTTGACACCTTATCATTATTTGCACATGTAACAAAATTCTTATTGCCAACACAAACCTTAATGTCTCTAAACCAATGTTTTTGAAATGACATATGACCCGATGCACCACTATCAATGTACCAGGATCCAGAATCGAATGTTTCACGTACGCTGAGCGATGTTGCTAACCCGACGTCGCCATTCTTCTGTCCCGCAAGGAGTGGGCATTCCGGTTTCTTATGTCCTTTTTCTCCACATTTAAAACATTTTACTGGTTTGGACTGCTTCTTCTTTTTCTCTGTCGTCTTCGTCGCTAATGAAGTAGATGTAGTGCCCTTTGTGGAGTCTTCTTGCAGCAACTTCTGTCGTACATTTTGAGATGTCAGTGTCATACCTGAGTGTTCCAAGGCCATTCGCATAGGCTTATACTCATCTGGTAGACCTCTCAGAAGAATAACAGCTACTAACTCGTCATCAACACTATGGTCAATCTCTCTTAGCTTTTGAGTATGACTCATTATTGCGGCAATATACTCATGCATACTAGCATGTCTATCTAATCTCTCATCAAGTAGCGAGTTTAAAAGACTTATCTTCCTATTGAATCCTTTGTCCTCGAAGACAGCAGCTAATGCATCCCAAGCTTGCTTCGCAGTTTTCGCCTCTTGCACGTATGGGTATAGGTGCGGCTCGATGTGAAGACAAATGGTAGCCATAGCTTCTTCGTCTTTTTGGATAGCGGAAGAGTCATGAGGATCTGGTGAAGACGATGTAAAAGAGAAAAGTTTGTCACGTAGTAACAGCATTTTGATGGCGAATTTCCATGTCGAATAATCTTCGATTCCGTTCAATTTTGGTATGGAGAATTTTGTGTGGGAACCCATAACCTCTAGAAGTATGGTGGGTGCAGTGGAATTGATACGATGATGGAGTTTGCAGATGAACACTTTTATTGTTTAACTTACAGAGTTTTTCACGACAATCAACAACAGTAACCTAGCAACCTGTGTTGCCGTCTAAAAACTCCAACAGATGCGTTTCTATCAGCCGATTCAAATAATTGTACAAGTAGATTTTATAAACTGAGAAGATTTAATACCTAAGTTTGTAAAACTGTTACGACGCTATCTATAAATATCCATACCAGTTTTTACAAATTTCACTTATTATCGTCGACTTAGAAGGACGCATCTTCGTAACAACCACAGCAGAAGCTAAACGCTTATTTCAAAATTAGTCTATTAGCGTTCAACTCCTAGAAACCATAATAATTTACCGCCAAACTTTATTTTTCCACCGAATCGTGACCGCAAGTTAGACGCTCCAGCCTATAATTTACGGCATTATTAGAGAATCTAGATTCCAGTTATCTATTTAAAAGACCTACGTTTATCAGACGGTTAGCCACGACTTGGCCAGATCAGGAAACAGTCGGGTAAATTGGACATCGGCTCTGATTGCGCGCGCGCACGATCGCGGGAACCGGGGGAAGTGGTTTTGGTCTTAATTTAGGACATGGGCTATTCAGGGGTTATTGTAGGATATTTAATTTTATTCACCGTGTAGGTAATGTTATATCACTAATATCCAATTTAAAGCCCTGGTCACGGTTGCTGAAAAGCAGCCGAAACGTCGGGTTATCCTGTAAATAAGTAGTATAAAAATATACTGCGATTTTATCCGTTTAACAGTAGTTTTATTTCTTTAATTAGCAGTTGACACATACATACACACATCAACAAAATCTAGGGATATCTTAATTGTATATTATAAACTACGTTATATTGTAAATTCTATATTATATTTATATGAAGTTTATAT
Source organism: Nomophila noctuella (assembly GCA_958496325.1). Classification (NCBI taxonomy): domain Eukaryota; kingdom Metazoa; phylum Arthropoda; class Insecta; order Lepidoptera; family Crambidae; genus Nomophila; species Nomophila noctuella. The sequence goes on from OY292484.1 coordinate 15,440,869, forward strand.
ATCGATTGAAAGGTATTTTATTCTATTTTTATAAAAAAAAAAATTTTTTTTAGAAAAACAAAAGAATGGCCAAAAAAAAATGGTAGTTCCCTCCGCACGGGAAAAGTGCATGAAAATTAAATTAGTTTTTTTGATATTTTACTAAAGAAAACTGATGTTTTTTATATTTTTTTTTATGATACTTGTTGAGTGTTCTTTGAAGAGTAATGTAACGGCATCATCTGAGGTGAAATGAAATGTGGCGATCCGTGGACTTGTAAGAAAGTGTTTCCTTAGAACGCGTCATTGCCGAGGCCCTAACCACCAACCAAAACATTTTACCAAGGTTTTGGAGCAATTATCGCAGTCTTGGGAACGTGGTTGAACGGCACTAAAACAGAAATCGCATTACTACCCAGACACAGGATCAATTTTTCCAAAAGACTGCTAGAGGACGACCAAACATCACAGCGATGCGATTAGTAAAAAGGCTCCAGGAGGACCATCAGCTGCTGGAAATCGATCAAACCGTGCAAAGGGGTTTGCATGAAGTGGGTCTTCATGTTGGACAACCGCTGCGTGTACGAGCATTGTGATGGGGCAATCGCGGTAAGCGTCTTTCTTGGGCTTAGGAAATTTTTCCATGGATTGACGACCCTTGGTCTGTGATGCTGTAAACCGATGACTCCCGCTACAGATTTTATCCAGATTCAAGAAGAACACGCGTTTTGAGAACTCCTGACAGTATTAGCCGTCTGTGACACCCTTAGGAGGTCCACTTATACCAAAGCGGGACAATCATTATTTTGGGAGGATTTTTTCTGGGTGAACGGACCCAGCCCATTTGTATCCAGTTCATCATGACTAAGCAAAAACATCTCAAAAAGGTAGTAAAATCTGTCATTGTCCTAAACAAAGTCCAAATCATCCAGGAATTTATAACCATGAACGACAGTGCTAATACCCATGCGGCGCGGTAGGTGCCGGCCGCTCTACGAGACTACGATATCCAAGTTTTGGATTGCCCTGCTCAGTCGTTCGGCTTAAATCCTACCAAGCTTGCGTGCGGCATGTTACATCAATGAGTTTTAAGACATTTCCCACCAAATTCCGAAACAGTACAACAACTTCACCATCACTTTGAAAGAGCATGGGGGTCTCATAACGCAACAAGACCTTAACAACTTAATTTTAAGCATTGACAATTGATATTGATGCTATAATAAACGTGAGAGGTGGCAACACTGATTAAATTAATAAAATTGTATATTTGAATAAAATTTGATCATTTAATTTAAAAAAACGCAGATTTTCTACCACACAAATTTACCTAGGGTGATAAAAAGTTAATTATTTTTAAAAATACAATTAAAATCCCATTTTTTTTATTTATTATTAAAAACTATAAAATTCTCTTTATTTTTTCCATTTACAGTATTAGCAAATTCCTAATACTATTTAAGATATTTGATGATATGTAGATATCCCTAGATAATGTTGATTGTCTTTTATGTCCTTACTCGTAATAGTTCTACTACAAATTATGCTAAATTTTAGAAATCGTTATAATAATAGATCTTACTGAACTTAAATCAGCTGATTATTTATTTAAACTTGTCTTAGTGCATATCTGGATTTAGTGTGTAGCATCTTCTAACACTGATTTGTCTCATCTATGATTCATGCAATCGAAGCCACGCACGAACGGTGCGTTAGCTCTACTAATAATTAAATAAATCTCAATTAAAGGTCATGATCATTAACTAGTGATTCGGTTACAAGTTCATTGACTCTTTACTATAAGAAGTCATGTCTGTCAAAATAATTAAGCTCCTGCAGCGTCCTTTAGAATCATTTAATAGGTCAAATAACATACTAATCTGTTCCTGACTTCCTGTGTTCTTTCACTGTTTTTGTCAAACTAAGGATCTCAAGTAAAATAGGGATTTATAAAAGGTGTGCAAAGCATATGCATTTAGAGGTACGACGGTTATTGTAGACTAGCGGCCGCCCGCGTCTCTTTTCACGTTGAATTTGGTTTCCGAACACATAGTGTTGTACTATAACTTAAAGCCTTTCTCGATGAAACTACACAAAGTAAATCTATTTTATTCAATTCGAAACAGTAATTCTTGAGATAAGCGCGTTCAGACAAACAAACAAACAAACTCTTCAACTTTATTATATTACTATATACTATAGATTCGATATTTTGTTAAACTCAGCAATAGAGCCCATGACTTTGAGACCACAGTCCGGTATGTAAGACCTTCGAGGCTTTTTTCCTAACATTAAACACCAGGAATCAAACCCAAGACTCTGTACTAGCAGGCGTATACAAACAGTTGTCCATACAAGTTATCCTAAGCTTACAATCACAAATAGCGTTGACGCTAGTACGAGTATTGCTATATCGAGAGCTACCGGTTGCCGTATCAGGACATACGGGAGCTGCACTTGCTCAGGTCAGGTTCTGTGTTTGGAACTCAAAGCAAACATTGATAGAGAAGATATACAATATACATGTATCTGAGAATCCAAAATTAGTCTGGCAGTATAAAGTATCAACTTATTAATGTCCCACTGCAGGGCAAAGGCCTCCTACATTTGAAATCATATTTTCGTTACAAAGATGGGTTTGGGCTTAATCACCACGCTTGCCAAATGCGGGTTGGCGATCAAAAACCCGGGCTGTGTTCAGAAAAATCAACACAAATTTTGGCCCGACCCGGGAATCGAACCCGGGACCTCGAGATCACGGCCCGGTACTGAAACCAGTAGACCATCGAGGCGTTACTACTTACTGCACTATAACTTTTATGAAATGGGGACTGGGGAGCAGAAGACTTTAACCCGTTACCTCATCTGATGATTAGTGACCAATCTTTGTCGACCCGCTTGGTGTAATGGTCAAGATGTTGCCTATTACGCAAGAAGTCGCGGGTTCGGTCCCCGCACGGGACAAACATTTGTGTGCATGAACATGTCTGTTTGTCCTGGTCTGGGTGTTATATGTATCTATTTAAGTATATTTGTAATACCACTGTTGATTCTAATATTTCTAATGTCTGTAACACAAGTGCTTAGGCTACTTACCACGGGGTCAGATCAATGTATGTGATGTTGTGAAATATTTATATTTATTAATTTAATCATAACACCTGGTTGGTCCACCAGGGATCGTATGAGCGCTGGCCATGATTTAAGAGTCTTGTATTTAATTCCAGGGTCTAGAAAGAAGATCAATGTAGGATGCACGAACGGTCCGGTCATCTATCCTGCGTACCTGACAGATCGTAAGGTCGGCCGCCATGTACAGAGAGAGATTTGTTTTAATGTGGATTTGCCAAATACTTTCGTTTACCTTCTCTGTTTGATGAATACACTAAGGCTCGTATTAATAAATCGCACTCAAATCAGAGATCGATCTTGAGTGCGAACTTGATGTGTCATTCTCATATAAAACAGCCCCTCAAGTTCGCGTTCAAGAAGTCGATCTCGGAGTTGAGTTTTATTAATTTGCGATTTATTAATACGAGCCTGAGTATGCCGTTATGTTACTAGTCATAGCGACAACTAAAGAAAACATAAGAATCCGCCTGCTACAATAGACATGTCAACACCAGGTAGAAGTGAAGGTTGTTAGAAATAAAGATTTTTATCTAAACCTTTACGTTCTAGCCGTGACTTTTGTGTTAACGGAAGGTTCCGAAGATAACCCTTGGTTTATGGAGTACATCGTTCGAAATACTTTATGGTGTCCCAACGTGCAAAACGTGTAAGCGTTAACTCTTATATAAATACGATAGGGTTCATTTTTGAACGATGTTTTAGACACATTGCTCAGTTTGTAATATGGCTTTTGTAACGTGATGTTTTATGATCCTTGGCCTTTTTGTTTGAAAGAGATAAAGAAACGAATTCACGGTTTCGTAAATCGATTTTGATAGAGACATCACACAATGATGTGATGTGATCACACTTTTTGTGGTGACATTTTTGGGGGCACTTTACTATACCATATAAGAATGGCTGGAGACGGATGTGAGTAGTAGGATCAGGCTGGAATGGATAGACCTTACAGAGACCTATGGCCAGTAAATATACGGCGATAACTTTTATCATCATCACCTGATGGTGTTATGGAAAATAAAAAAATAAATAGTTCACAACATCACCATTGATCTGACTCCGTGTCAAGTACTTGTGTTACAGACATCAGAATCAACAGTGGTATTACTTATGTATATACTAAATAGATACATATAACACCCTGACCAGGACAAACAGACTTGGTCATACACACGAACCCGGGACCTCTTGGTCTAATAATCATCTTCTTGCCCATAACTCTCAGCGCGTCGTCAAATTATCAATTTAACTCTATAGGAGGTTGTCACCTACTTGGCAAACAAAACGCACTATCAAGTTCTGTAGTACCCCTGATTCAGGTCGTCAGATCCCACCACGGTGAATGGATCAATAGGTGTCATTGAACTGCAAACCGTTAATATTCAATAGTGAATATGGTTTTCAATGGTCTATTTACTCATTGCGCAACCTCTGTGAATCTGCTTTCGTCTTCACTGGCACCAAAACGTTTATAAATACGTTTAGACAGCTGACAAGTTTGTTTAGTGAGAATCGACCCACTTTCAGTTAATAATACCAGTGTAAGGTGATCCATTGATTGCTTCGTCCGGTACTGGGAATGAAGGTCTGTTTATGATGGATTGTTAAAGCAGGGATACTTAACCTATTCCATACAGGTCTTATGTTTGAGAGGAAAATATTCTGGAAAGTATGAAGGCTTGATGCCTTAAAAAATATTTATAAATTTTATCAACAATTCATTGAAAAAACCTTTAATAAGAAATTTAAGCAAATACGCCTTAAGTATTGCCTTTGTGGATAAGCAAAAGCCGTGCTGTATTCTGCGTTTTAATCCTTGGTCAGGCAAGCAGTGGAAATCTATCTGAGGACGATATATTGGTATCGATAGAACACAGTTTTGTCTTCCATTCGCTACATATTTAATATTACCAAATGCCCTTTTAGAATGTAATAGTTTGGAATTGAGTAAAATGTTTGCAATCGCTGTTACAACCGTAATTGATCAATATAGGAAGAGCTCTAACACCAAAGTAAATAGGCATTCACATAGGCCTAACTAAGTTTGATGCTGACTGTGTACATTTCGTATAAAGACAATGTGCGGGTTATCACATTTACCGTACAAATATGTACAAAACGGTGCGAGTGTCAAATGTGACATCTTTATCTGTTCAGTTACGACCTACATTAAGTGCGTACATTGTACAAACCATAGACGAGCATATTAAACGAATGTTAGGTTTTAACAAGCACAAGATGCTTCAATTCCTGAGTTGGGTTTCGAAACAATGCTTCGCATGTTTGCAATCAAAATCAAAATATACTTTATTTATGCAGGCCTCAGTGAGGCACTTATAAATCGTCAATGATATCACAAAATAATGAATCTACCGCCGACTTCGGAACGCAGTCATCTACCGAGAAGAAGCGGCAAGAAACTCGATAGTAGCTCTTTTAAAATCTAGGGGATAATGTAAGATTTGTGTGTGAAAAATGTCTCTTGTCACAAATTATTGCACACTATCGCATTAGGTTTAAACCCTGTAAGGATAGGTGTTAGTTTGGTGGAAAAAAACAAACTTGAACCACCTTCATAAAATTAAAAATAGAGACATTTAACCAGAAGAGTGACATTTATAGGCTGATTTATTTTTGCTTCTCAAACAAAGTAGCCTTAAACACAAAACATAAGTAATAGTAGCATAAAAATAATAACAGAGTTTACAGAAATATAAAAACACAATCAATGTTTTTAAGGCCCCACGATATTTGAACCTAGCAACAGCGCTACGGAAGTGAATATGCGAATAAATAATCTGATTGTACTAAAACAACATGTTTATTTATAGAGTACTCTCGACCTTCGGCACAAGTCGTCCTCACACCAATATGGCGATCAGGAGGAACCCGAGCTATAAGAAATTAGCCCGGAGATAGTGACTCATGCGCAATTATGTAGGGTGACACTCGTATGCTTGTAGTTGCGGATAAGTTTATACATATTATGTTATACTAACTTCTTGACGTTTCGGCTGTGCTGTGTTACAACAACAAGTAAGTTAGTAAAAAAAATATAAAATTTACATAAATTACTAGCGTCAGACCGCGACTTCGTCTGCGTGGATTTGGGTCTAAAGATTGTGCCAAATTCCATCAAAATCGGTTGAGAGGTTTAAGTGGGAAAGCGTAACAGACAGACCGACAGAGTTACTTTCTTATTTATTTGGTATTTGAAAAAAGATAATACTCGAGGGTGGAACCGCGGCGGAAGGCTAGTTTAAAATAGTAATGTGGTAGGGATTTACTTTTTAGTATCAAAATTATACGATACGTGCCTGTAAACGACTTTAGTTCAGTTAGATCTGAATGTGTTACCATTATTCAATCTGCTCTAAGGGTTAAAAATGTCTGATGGCAGTCGCTTCAATGTAACAACCAGACTCGCCAAATCCTGGATCATGGTCAAAGCGGACCCCGCAAAGAAACAGGATAAACTCTAGGAGAATCATTTACAGGTACACCCAACGCTTCATCACACCATACACGTTTAACAGTCGCGTCCACCTAAGATTCTATTACGTAGGTATGCAAAATATTCCTATTGACATTTACCTTGTCAACTTAACGTTCCAAACCAGTTTCAAAGCGTGACACAACAGGAGTTGACTGGAGTGCAGTAGACCGGGCAAGATATGGTCCGCTTATGCTCAGCCAACCGGCGTCTCTATGCAATTTGTGTGCATCTCTGCACTAATGACTTAGATGATAGGGTCTTATCAACAGAACGGGGAAATGACGAGAAATGAGTTGAGGGAAAGACGATTGTTTGTTGTGAAAATAAAGTAGGAAAGGGTTTGTAAAATTACTCGAAAGGTTCTAATTGTGAAGGCAAAAAACTAGAGTACATTAAATGTTAACTTTACTCACATTAATTAAAGCACCGCAAAACAATTCGGTTGCAATAAATTATAGACGGGAAGCGACTTTGTTTTATACTTAAACTAGGGCAGCCCGCGACTTCATTCGCTAGGATTTTGGTTAATCCCATGGGAGCATTTATTCGGATAATAACCCGAACTGTGTATCCTAACAAACAAAATTTTACATTTATTATATTAGTATGATTTACTTTGTTGTATGTAAAAATATTTCAGACCACCGGCATTAGTTACCCACACAGATGGTTGCAAAGATTGTTCCCATTTCAACACATCGGTATCCGATCGTCTCAGGTTACATTATGTCATAACGGAGAAAAAAATACCCTTTAACTATGGCACATAAGGAGCAACTAGCAACCCTTTATATTAAAATTCCAGCCGCATTATCGCACGCCATTAGCCGTAATTGAAACATGAGACTCGCTCTAGGACTCGCGACGCGTTGTCACAACAGCTTTGCCGGCGCTTGCGCACCTTATAAACATCATAGAGTAATACAGAAGGTCGCAAATCATATTGCTTTGCCTATCGCAGTCCACTGATGGACGAAGGAATATGCAGATGGCGGATTGTGCAATAGTCACCACAAGGGGTAAATCCGTGGACATAGGCCTCTCAGGGATTGTTTTTTTTAATGTCATAGAGAGGCAAACGAACAAAGGGGTCACCTGATGGGAAGTGTTCACGTGTGAAGTGGTACATTAATAACCGCACAAGGGTTCAAAGTAACCAGTATGGTGATTGAAACAACACATGGGATCGCTGCTAACATACTTTGGCAACGGCTCATAATCGCTTCATAAGATACCTGCGGAAAGACAATTTTAAGTTTTAAAAGCTAATTTCCTATTAAAATTATTTATTCCTAACTTCGATCTCCTGTTATCTTGTGAGTGGTTTGGATTACAGGTCAACCTTGTAACATAAAATTTGGGCGAATATACAAAATATTATCTATTGGGAGTACTCTGTAAATCACTACATAGTATAAAACAAAGTCGCTTTTTCTGTCATGTTGTATGTTGTATGTCCCTCTGAACGCTTAAATCTTTAAAACTACGCAACGGATTTTGATGCGGTTTTTTTTAATAGATAGAGTAACTCATGAGGAAGGTTTTTATGTATAATATCATCCATTAAATAGTGGACAAGTACCACGGGCGAAGCCGGGGCGGGCCGCTAGTAAAGTATAAAACAACAAATGGAACGCTCCTTAAGAAAGGTGATAAAAAAAACTATCAAACATCAACAATTTGGTGTTGTTACGAAACTTTAGTTCGATATCACCTTCTGTAACAAGCTTTGTTTTGGTTATTTTGTTTTGAACTGACCAAGTGTCCATATTCAGGTTTCCCGTAGTACACACCAGCCACAAGCCGATCGAACGCAGTAACTTGTGTTCAAGCAAATAGTTTTCAATTATGTTATCTCGTTCTATTTAAAACAAGAATAAACATAACAGTAAAGATAAGCAGATTATTGGAATTTGATTATATCAGTGAAATAGCACTTTATTACTGGTTTGCTGTGATTCTACTGGTGATTAAGGTCTCCAGAGGTCATTTGAGAAAGGTTTTGGCGTTTCAAAGGCAAACAACGAAAGTTGTTGAGTTGTGGATGTCCATGGACAGCGGTGAGCTCTAATCATAAGGTGACCCCTTGCTCGTTTGTCACCCTCATACAGTATCATTTGCCTGCCCTCTTCCCAGTCTATCAGGAGTCGGCGCACTACATTCACTACTTCCATTGAGGCCTATATTTTTTTGTTTGTTTGTTTGAACGCGCTAATCTTAAGAAATGCTGGTCCGATTTAAAAAAAAAATGTTTTGGATAGTTCATTTTACGAGGGAGGTTTTAGGCTATAGCATATACCGATATGTGCGGAAACCGAAAACCACGCAGACGGAGTCGCCGCGGCGGGCGGCCGCTAGAGCAGTAAATTAATCCAAACCTACTGTTCTACATATCTACTCTGTACTGTACCACTGTCCAGTATTAATAATAATCACATTATGGTTTCTTATTTATTTTTTACGTTTCACATCTGAGTGGCGCCAAGACCGACCGCGTCGTTTTTTTAATACGAACTCGTTTTTGCATACGTGTTTAATTAAAAAGATAATTTGCGACGCGGAAGTTTGATGGCCGCATCAATGTTGTGACGGATGGCTGTTTTTTGTTTAGTAATAAAATGAAAATGTTTATTACTTTACGGTTTTTACAAGTTGTGTGTAAATTGTTAAACGGTGTAATTTATGGCTATTGAGAATAACTGTTGCTTGTTTGATTTGATTGATTTTTGATGAGAAGATAACGTTAAGGTATCGCGGATCCTGAGTTCAACTCCCAGTTCAGGCTGATCATCACCCAGAGTGTGTTACTTTTGGAAAAATACTTAGGCTGGATATAACGAGATTGTGTAGTATACCACTACTATTAAAAAATACTACTGTAAGTCAACCAAGAATTTTAGACCATACTACGAAAATGAACCGTAATCTTACAAAGATCATGATCTCAACAGGTTTACGAATGTCATAGTGACGTCACTCAATTCACATGTCAAATGTAAACTCAACCGGTGCAGTGTTGCAACGCGAGTGCATCCCGTCACGTCGCATTCGTGATTTTATTACTGAACCTGCGTACGTTTGGCTGCAGGGTTGTATTTGGGACTTATGATTAAGAATATTTTGACTCGTTAGGGCCGCATTGGATGGTTTAAGTAAAATGAAATAAAATATTCTGAGCCCTAAATACAATTATCTACTATCACAATTATCGAAATTTTTGGAGATTATGTTGAGACAAAACTATAGTTGACACTTTTAGCAATCAGATTAACTATTTTGATTGATAAATTTTAATCACAACGCGAATTAACATCAGTACGTAACATAAGGAGATTATTTCCAACTAGCGGCCACCCACAACTGTTATTGTTATTACTACTATTGCTTAAAGACGTCCTCGACTTGTGAAACCCTACGCAATTTTTTTTTATTTCAAACCAGTTGTTCCTGAGGTTAAACAAACAAGACTCTTCAGCTTTATTATATGTATTAGTATATAGCATAGAATATATTTAATAAAACGATTTTCTTTTAAATAACTTTTACGTATTTGCTCAATTGAATTCGACCCTGCCCGCGCTTGCTTGCATTATCTCACGCATCGCGTCTCTGTCATACAATATTCTGCGGTTAGACTCAACGGCTAACGGGACTGCTTATGATACTGTTTCTCAGACTCGGGCCAAGGGTAAGGAAAAACCACGTCATATGATGTAAGATGACATGTATTAGAAACTGCATTCTTCTAGGAAAAGAGAGTAGTTACCGTGGGAGGTGTGAGGCTGGTGTGAAAAGATAGGAGATTATGCGGTGACCTAGTTGTCTGAAGTGTGGAGTTATGACGTAACTGTATAGGTATTTATGTAAAATGACAGCTATTACTCGTATATACTTTGACGACCCGCTTGGTGTAGTGGTCAAGAAGTTAACTATTAAACCAAAAGGTTGTAGACATGTGTATCTGTGCATGAACATGTCACAAACAACAAATAATAATACCCTCCTAGCCGAATTCGGCCACGGCGGCCAATCTTACGATTAGCCACTTACGCGGGATATATTATAGTGCACAAGCGCATGCGCAAGCACAGGTGCACTCCTTATTCCCTCACTCCCATAATTCGGTGGGACAGCAATCTGACACGACCGTAGAGAGATCAGGCGCAGGACCAACGGCTTAACGTGCTTTCCGAGGCACGGGGGTGTAATCACACCGCCAATTTCCAAACCCCGGACTGTATCTATGTTATACATCATGAAAACATAGACACAATTTCATCGGTCCGACCCGGGATTCGAACCCAGGACCTCCGGCGCGGCCGCCGCATTAAAGTGCGACACACTAGCCACTGCGCCACGGAGGCAGTTACAACAAATAATTTAAATGTGACTTTATTATCTCCGCCAAAATTTACTTTATATCAAAACGTGGGCTGATACAAAAAAAATCCTTGAAATTATTGAATTAAGCTTCAGAAATCGTATCGTATCGTTTAATTACAATAAATTTCGCACTTAATGCGAGTCGTAATTTCGTCTTACTGCGGAGTCCTTATAACTCCCGCTCAAGGGATTAAACAGGACAGCGACTAAGAAACAGATTAGCAAACGTATCTCATAATGTAATTCCCTTTATACTTTACTAGCGACTGACCCGACTTAGCTTAAGTACAAGAAAGATGGATCATTATAACTCATTTAACATTTTATTGAACTTACCAGAACTCCAGAGTCAAATCGCTTTATTTTATTTAAAACATTTCCGATTAACGAAATGATACAAAAAATAAAACCGCTTCTTGTGTCCGATTCCACAGTATTTATATCGTATTTACCTGGAAAGAAAGAAACATAAAATTTTAATAGTAGCTCGTACAAGATTTTTTTATCAAGACTAATAAATCGTACGCGTTAATCTTAAGAAGTAGTGGTTCGAATTCAAAATATCTTATTACGCTGAATAGCCTATTTATCGAGGAAGGCTTTAAGCTATAGTTTAACACCTTGTAAGCCGACAGTTTAGGTTTGGTAAATGAATAAATAACCTTTACTTTCGGCAAGTTGCCATGGTGTGTTGTGTAGTCAATTAAGAATGATGACTTTTGTGTGCCGCATTTTTATTCAATTAGCCTAGGAGAAATCCTTTGTCTGTCTCCGATTCGTAATATATCGTAAAACGATTGACTTGGAAAGCTTTATGTAATATGGTTCAATAAATCAGACCTATTTATAACCACACCGGTTTTACCCGATCAAAATCTAGGCAAATAGCATAATATAAAAACTTGCTTAGCGTCCAAGAAACTGAGAAACGGAAAACGCGTAGAATAACTTTCTTAGACATATCTGATGAAAGTCAATTCTCCGTTTTACATATAAGCCGTTTATAAGTTATGTACATTATCGCAATGACAATCTTTGTAATGAAGTTAAGAAATATATTAAAGAAAATGCTTGAACAGTTGTTTAACATTTAAAATAGACATAAAATACATCAATGCTTCGTCTTATCACGAAGTACTAGTGGAGAAAATGTTTACGACTATAATGGCTTTTCTTCTCCCCCTATTTATGTATTTTTGCTGAGATCTTTGAAGCTTTGCTCCTTATTAAAGTGCTATGTTTTAAATACACAAAAAATGGTTCAAGATAATACTGATTACTATTCACAATATACATACTGTCATCATCATCATCCTAGCGTTTGTCCCGGTCGCATCCTCGGCTGTTGCCTCGGAGTCCAGGGTCCGCTTTCCTGCTGCACCTACTCCACTTCGCACGGTCTTGGGCATCCTGGGTGGAAAGACCATTGGCACGCATGTCATCTTCAACGACGCCAAGCCAGCACTTCTTGGGCCTGCCCCTTCTTCCGGGACCCGGCGGTGGTGGCATGGTGAGACATTTGTTTCCCACGTAGCTGGCCGGTTTCCGTAAAACATGGCCGTACCAACGTAGGCGACACTCCTGCAGTTTATCTGCAATATCACGGACACGAAGGCTACCCCGGATGCGTGAGTTCTTAATGCGGTCTTTCCGCGTCACTCCACACATCCAGCGCAGCATCTTCATCTCCGTGACACGCAGCATCTGCTTGTGTCGCTCAAGTACAGGCCACGTTTCACTGCCGTACAAAAGGACGCACAAAAAGGCCCGTAAAGGACGGGCCTAATGATGGTCTTATAGACCTGTCCCTTCAGCTTAACCGGCATTTTGGGGTCACAAATGACACCAGTCACCTCACGCCACTTGGCCCAGGCTGCTGAAATGCGGGCTTTGACGTCGCAATCGATGTCGCTAGACGCATGAAGTACAGATCCCAGGTATTTAAACTGGTCCGTACGCTCGACCAAGTCACCGTCTATGCGTACGGGTGGGGGATCTGTGTTGCAGGCCATGTATTCAGTCTTCGCCACGTTTAGTTTTAGACCGCCGTTCTCAAGTGCCACCTTCCACTTACCCGCTCGTCGCACCAGTCGTCCCCTGTCCGAATCCGTCAGCGCGATATCATCAGCATACATGAGCAGCCACGGGGGTTGCTCATGTGCGTCTATGATGCTGGTTGACAGTTCGTCTAATATCACGCTAAACAGGAAGGGGCTAAGGACGGATCCTTGGTGGACTCCGACGGTAACGGGGAAAGGGTTGGTGTCACCAACAGCAGTCCTAACTATTGAATCGGAATCATGGTACATGTCTCGGATGACGTCAATATAAGTTTCAGGCACCCTCTTGGACCTCAGTGCCCACCAGATCATCATGCGAGGAACACAGTCGAAGGCCTTCTGCATATCCAGGAACAGGAAATGCAGAGGCGTGTTCTTCGTTCTGTATTTCTCCATGATCATCCTTAGGGCAAAAACAGGGTCCATGGTACCAAGACCAGGTCGAAACCCGTACTGACAGTCCGAGACAGTACACTCCTGTCGTAGCCGAGAGTCAACTATCCGCTCAAATAGCTTCATAGTGTGGGACATTACCTTTATACCGCGATAGCTTCCGCACTCCTGCACCGATCCCTTCCCTTTGAAGACTGGAGTTATGATACTCCGTCTCCACTGGCAAGGGATCCGCCCGGTGTAGAGTATGCGGTTATAAAGGTCGGTTAAGATGCCCACACCACGAGAACCCATCGCCTTCCAGGCTTCAATGGGGACTCCATCGGCACCGACTGCTTTCCGATTCTTCATGTGGCGAAGAGCTCTGAGGACTTCATCAGGCGTAATGGGTGGCACTAGTCCTTGATTCGGAGGGAGGTCCGGTGGCTGCACCTCCTTATGCTGCTCGTTGAGCAGCTCGTGGAAATACGAGCGCCATCTCTCCTTCACCGCGAGGTCCTCGCATAATAGGTTGCCACTAGGGTCCTTTACACAGCGGCACTTGGAAACATCCAGTGTAGCTTTGACCCTAGAACGAGCTACTCTGTACACAAGCTTCTGCCCCTCAGACGAGTCCAGCTTATCGTAGAGCGGTTGTAAGTGTTCTCGTCTGGCTCTGGCTACAGCTTGTTTAGCAGCGCGTTTTGCAGCCCCATATGCGTCGCGGTCTTCAGGAGATCTGGTCGCTTGCCACTTTAAGAAGGAGGCTTTCTTCTCCTTGATCTCCCTCTGGACTTCTGCGTTCCACCACCAAGTCTCCTTGTCACATTTGCGTCCACCCTTTGAGATCCCGAGCACCGCCTTTGCCGCAGTGGTGATTGCATCCTGAATCCCATCCCAGTGGTCTTGGACCGGTTTGCCATCAGCATCAGCACAGGTAACGCTTGTAGCCGAGGCAAACTCTTGAGACGTAGATTCGTTCAGCCGCCACCACCTGATCTGGCGTCGGCATCGCTCAAGGGGCTTCTCCTTGGGTCTTACGCAGAGATCCATGACAAGGAGTCGGTGTTGTGCAGTGAGACTCTCACCGGGTATGACCTTGCAGTTGGCTACTTTGCTGATGTGGTGCCTCCTAGTGAGCAGGTAATCGATTTGGGTAGCATGCCGCCCGCTCCTGTAGGTGATTAGGTGTTCGGTCTTCTTTTGGAAGAACGTGTTCACGATCGCAAGATCCGCAGCCGCACACGTTCTGAGGACGTCCTCCCCTCCCGCGTTGCGACCGCCGTATCCAAAACCACCGTGAACACGATCAAACTCCTCACACCTGTCACCCACATGGCCGTTCAGATCGCCTCCCAAAACAATCCCCTGTGACAACGGGATGCCACTCAGCACGTCTCCGAGTTGGTTCCAGAACCTCATCCTTTCAGCATCGCTACAGCCAGCCTGCGGCGCATAAGCGCTCATCAAGTGGGTCGTTACTCCATCAATGAGCAACTTAACCACCATAAGCCGATCACTGCAACGATTCACCTCCAGAACGCTGTCCTGAAACTCCTCAGAGAGCACCACAGCCACCCCGTTCTCCCCCCCAGGCGCACCGGTATAGATCAGCTTGTAGCCATTCCCAATGGACCGGGATCTGCTGCCTTTCCATCGAGTCTCCTGCAGGAACGCCACGTCCACCCTCCGCCTGATGAGTACGTCGGCCAGCTCCCTCACGCGTCCAGTAAGCGTGCCAATGTTCCATGTTGCGAAGCGGAGTTTCCTAGTACGGTTCGGGGCTCGCGTCTTCAGCCGTGCCCGCCCAGTGCACGGTAGCCCTTGCCCACCTGTCACAGAAGTCGGGCGAGGCTCCTGCGCGCCGTTTTGCGGCGGCGCCCTAACCACAACCGTATTCTTCTCTGATCTTGCCATATAGATTTGGCGGTTTTGGTTTTTACGGAGGCGACTGCCGTCTGACCCCCCAACCCCTAAAGGAAAACCCATTGCCAGAGCCTCGTCCGTCCTTCAGCAGGGTGCACCACTTGCAGGTGAGGTTGACTTGGGCTCCCAAGATGTAGGCGGAGCCCCGAACACCCCACAATATACATACTGTATGAATACCAATTACTTTTTATAGTTGCTTGTAACTCTAGATAGTCTTTAAAAAAAGTTTAACTTCACGAATGCAAGTTTCTAGTCCATCGACAAAAAAAAGAAGCACTTATGCAAGTAGTTAAGTAATAAAATCTACATAAAACTGTGAAACATTAAAAAGCTATTTCAAAATGGCCAATTACTTTCTCGAATCATTGACCGCAGTGTAACTAGAAGTAACAAGGAACATCTTTTATTTTCCTTAATTCACAGGGCACTGTACAATTTTATTGACTCTGAAATTACTCAGTTAACGTACTGAACGAATGCTGGCCCATACGCCTAGATAGGAGGTAATAAAACTCTAAGATTTTAAACTAGTGATGTCTCGTAACGATACACCAAAGCTATCATGATTGTCGATATAGGAGCATTGAGGTATTTACTAATAGAGTAGACATCTCGAAGATATATTTTCTTATACGCAATTTTGTCCATGGACAACAGTTGCCGTCTATATGCATCATAATAATTGAAAAAATGCCGTTTTGTGTTTTAAAAACATGAACAAAACGTTAACGGACGAAAAATAAAGCTATTGGCGAGTCATTTCATAGGTTAAAAGACAAAAAGTCATTTTATTATTAGCTCCCTTCCCTCCAAGTTGCTTATCGTCTGGATACAGTTTAACAAGTTGGTCACCGCACAATCATGCTAGATCAGCATACATCCCAACTAATATTATAAATGCGAAAGTAACTCTGTCTGTCTGTCTGTCTGTCTGTCTGTTACGCTTTCCCGCTTAAACCTCGCAACCGATTTTGATGAAATTTGGTACAGACAATCTTTAGACCCTGAGACAGAACATAGGCTACTTTTTATTTCGAAAAAAAGAAATCCACGCGGACGGAGTCGCGGGCGGCCGCTAGTTTTCTATAAGAAAATACAGAGAAAATATCTCTCTATTCCTAACCTTCCTTGAAAGCATTCGGCTTAGTAGTTGGTTCGCTCGATTTTCATTCGCCCGAACGTGCGAAACATCCAGTTTCGTGTAACTGGGTTAAGGTAGGTGTAGAACTCAGCAGTCAATGGCTTCACCGAGCAAATCCGGGCCCATTGCAAGACAGGAAGAGGGATTATTGAGAACGAGACTAGCGGTGGCCACCGTTGCTCACTTAAGCGCCAGACGTTTCGGCTCGCGTCAAGCCTCGTCAGCTAACCTGCGATTGGTTAGGACGTGGAGCAATTCCAATCCCGTGCTCAACCTCCCTCTCCCTACCTATCCAAATCCGATAAGAAGCCTCCAGAGCAGTTTTTGAAGCTCTATCCATAAATGAGCTTATTGCAGATCTTGGCAATCCTAGATTCTTAAAGAAATTATAGACCGACTTCGCAGGTAATCCCCTAGCACCGACTTCCACTGCAAATAGATCAGTCTTGAATCCCCTTCTTGCTATCTGGTCGACTAAATTGCAGTACTTGTTTAACTTATAATTGTGATCTTTAGGGATATTTGTTTCCCATGGTACAGTAAGTTCCACAAGCACTACATGTCTTGTCTCTTTCGAGTAAATAAGTATGTCCGGTCTTAAGGCTGTGGTACATATCACCGAAGGCATTTCGTAATGCTTTTCATATGTATCCATCAGCAGTGTCCAATCAGTTGCTGCACCTAAGATTGAAATTGGCTTGGGTGTTCCCTTCTGTAGCTTAGTGGCACCAGCTCTAACAAAC
Organism: Nomophila noctuella; assembly: GCA_958496325.1. Lineage (NCBI taxonomy): Eukaryota > Metazoa > Arthropoda > Insecta > Lepidoptera > Crambidae > Nomophila > Nomophila noctuella. Next base: position 15,458,104 of record OY292484.1, read on the forward strand.
TTGACTACCTGAAAATTACCGCCAGTTAACCCCTTCTTTGTTCTTGCTATGGATAAACTTATGGCTTCCCGAATCACTTGAAGGACCTTATCGTGCCGGAATGAGTATTGTCCCGCATCGAGTAATACCTTACAACCGCATAGAATATGTTTCGCTGTGCCGACACCTTCTCTACACGATAGACACGTATTACTTACCTGCTTGCCCCATCTGGCAAGATTGCTCTGGTCGGGAAGCGTCGCCTGAACTGCATTGAGATAAAACTTGAGTAACTCAGGAGACCAATTATATATTAAGGATTTCCACTTCAAAGCTGGAGGGATACAGAATTCACCCATTTTTACCCAGTCATTTTGCATTTCTAGGTTTAGGGCATGAAGTGTAAAGTTCTGGTTCATGTCTTCTACAGCAAAGCCCTTTAAAATCTCCTTGTCGCTCTTTCTCTTTTCCTGCCCAAGGCCTGCCCTGTTAGTACGGGTACCAACCTGAAAGGATTTATAGAAGACCAATCTCGACTCAGTTTCTACTGAAATACAAGACTGCGGTAACTCGTTGATGGTACTGTCTTCTGACTCCTTTAGTATACAGTACTTGGTGATTCTTGCATTTTGAAAGATTAGCGACGGCTTTTTTATGTTAAAAAAAAAAAAAAAAAAAAAGCCGTCGCTAATCTTTCAAAATGCAAGAATTATGACACTCAATTCGACTGAAAAAGTCGATAAACAATTGAGTCGAATAACGATTTACAACACTATTTAAAACGAGTAATGAATCCGACTCGATTATTCTTTTAACAGCGACACACCAGGCCAAGAATGGTGATGGCTGTAAAGATTTTACTGCCTCCCCTAAGGCATTTCTTTTCCCTTTTACTGCCTTTCTTTCCAGACTTGTTCTATTATAGAGGATTATTGCAGAAACAATGGACTTTGGAGTTAACTTTCACGGCAGTGGAAACTGTTTAGTAATTAACAATTAAAATTAACATTTAATTATGTTTGTTCTGGCTATGTTTATGATCATCTGAGTATACCTTACAGAATTGGATCACCACCAATTGAACTTGACTTACTTGACTTACCAATTGAACATAAATTGATATTTATAAGAGCTTTGTCTAGCTCCGCGGTAGCTCTCGGTCTCTCAATGACTGCCCCCAAAAAAATGCGAAAATTGAACATAATATACAAATTTTGAATTTTGAAGGGTAGGTTATAAGCGGCCATTGAGCGCGCTAGTTAGATATTTCCAGCCATAATGGAGGCCTGAACATCCATGAAGGCTGGAAGTAAACGGCACGGCTACAGCCTATTTTTCATCTCAGCAAGTATAAAACATCAAGTTTCTAAGAGTTATCGTCATATTTTAAACGCAAGCAAAGCTTTGCAAAAGGCTTATAAAGATGCATTCCCGTATGCAATATGAATGCGTTGCTTGCAGTAAATTGCAATGCCACGAATGTCTATATTGAATCAACACGACAGAGCATCTTTAGCTGACAGTAACAAACAATTGCGCTTATTTAAGCAGCTCTGTTGACAATGTAAATGAAACCAGACCGTGGGCCGTGGGAATGTTCTCGTGGTAAATAGACATACTTGGAACTATTTCTTTTGATATTTCTTAACATTTCTCTTTGCTAGTTTTAATTGGCTCATTAGAAAGAAGGTGTTGCATTTAGTAGTTAATTAACTTACATGACATGTGTTAGCAGTTTTTGAATTGAAAATAGAATTATATCGAATGGATTCGCGTGATGTGTCACTAAACTTTTAACATCAGTCTTATTATGGTTAAAGCGTGACCCTTTACTTATCTTAATTAATTTTCATAACTTCAGTATTTTTATTAATCAATACAGCTGAAAATCTAACTAAGAATTGTTTATTATTTTCATAACTTCAGTATTAATCAATGAAGCTGAAAGCCTAACTAAGAAAGAGCGGATTCCCCAAGCACAGATATTTTACTTAAAAGGAGACTCCAGCAATTTCTTTTGTAATCTTATCATAAAATACAAATTAATTTTTTTCCTTATCATTAACATTTTTTTTCAATAATCTGCTCTAGGGAATGATTTCACTTTACTATTGTAATATTAATAGGTAAATGTGCATTGCACCGATGGCATGTTATTTTTCGCTTACTATAAATACAGCATACTTCGTTATATAATCGTTAAGAGTGGTTATATAGTCTTAGGTTGATAAGAGTGATTGCTGTTTTAGTTTGTTAGTAGAACATATTGCTTGTGTACTAAAATTAAAATAAAATTCCACGCATTTATCTTGTTTCCCTTGTTACTAGCAATCAGGAATTATTCAAATCCCCACATCCCTGTTCTTCTTCCATTAGTTTGTGCTTTGCGATTCCTCGACAATTGCCAGAGCAAACTTCGATATTAACCTTTGTAGTTTAAGGTTCAAATTTCAAAACCGAGCCAGAGTCGTAACATCCATACCCGGAGTCCAATTAACAGTAAAATTTACGACGCAGAGTTAAACAGTGTGGTTCTATTGCAACTAGGATCTATCTGTGGTTCTTGAATTAAATTTAACTGTGAATGTAATAAATTATGATTGAAAGAACCTTTGGTGGAACCGTTCGCGATGCTGCAATTTTATTTACAACTGACGTTTATTTGTTTAAGGCGAAGTTTTAATGGGACTGTTTCAATTTCAAAACAATCAATTCGTATAAATAAATCAAGCGAATATTCAATTAAGTGTGGAAAAGTAGCTTGTATAGTGTTGTGGCTCAATGCTTATTGTCCGGTTTTTTGACGCATGGAAAACTATTTACCCGCTATAGCTACATGCTAGCTAGACCTGCAGCCTTGTGTGTGGCTCGGGATTGAATTCGTTCGTCCTGCTACCTACATAGAATCTCCTGGGGTGTCCTTCGCCTGATATCATTAGCCTATCGTAGTCCACTGCTGGTCGTAGGACCAAACTCGTAGGACCAATATAAGCTATGTTAGCGTTGGTGACTGTGTAAAATTCGACTAATGTCAAAGAGGGGTAAAGCGTGGTTGAACTTCCACTCGAATGAGCCGCTCGTCTGGGGAAGTACGTCCACCTTGCAGAAGACCACAGTGTAATACACTTCGTAATTGTTGTACTATGTTTCTGCTTGTGAGTATAGTCGCCAGAGCTAAGTTAGGGAGGGTATGGAGTCGTAAAGGCAGGCAAAGCATCTGCGACCCTGGTGCGGTTGATGATGTCCATGTGCAGCGTTGATTACTTATCATCTGGTTACCCACTAGTTCTTTTGCCTCCCTATTACATAAAAATGTTCCTGAACTTTTATAAACGTGCCATTTCATTTGGTATTTAAGCAGCATTTGCTCAATCACTGCGATAAAATCCGGTTGTATACCAAGCAATGCAATGCTCGTGCAGGCTTCAGATTGCGGAGTCACGATGCGTTATACCGATTCGATTGTCCCGATTACGGTCCCGATTACGATCCCGATGTAATTGAGAGTGATGGCGGCGCGTGCAATCGGTAAATACCGGATTGTTGGACTCGTGCGGTGATTGCACGTAATGCTGGGAGAAATTGAATTGTGTAACTTGTAGGTTTGGGTTCGAGCGATGTTTGAAGAAATATTGTTTTGATAAGGTAATCAAAAAATATTAAAAGATTCGGGAATTATTTTATTTCCAGATTCTTTTAAACTGTTGAATTCTTCCTGTAGGTCTCTTTTTTCTTCTGCATTGTTTGTACAAGATTAATTACGTTATCTAAAATGACTACATTTCAACTTTTGCACTTGGCTCTATAATGTATCATTTCGATAAAGAAAAATTTCTTAGTGTCGTCGTTCTTAATGACGTCAAGGGAAATACAAAAATTGCAAAACAAACATCTAAATAAAGTAATAAGATGACAAACGTAACCCATTCACACAACAGAATACTCTCCTAAAAGATAAGCAAAATGCAGAGTCGTGCTTGAACTATGAGAACGAAGGTTAAAATGAGTTCAACCGATGGCGTAGGTTTTATGGCGTTGGGACAAAAAGGGAAATCGACAGGCCTACGCAGATATTGCCACATCCGACCGGGGTCACTGGAAAATGGGATGTTTGTGGACAAAGAATATTCTAAATCATGTGAAAGTATGTAGGAACATCCATTTGTGCACCCATATAAAGCCAAAGCTGGCATCTGTAAATTTATACTCTTACGATAAAAAAGTATAGTTTTTGTAAGAGGGTAGAAAAACCTGCAACGTCGTTAACCAGTACAAATTATATTTAAAAATGTAAACATAGAAAAATACATATTTTGATCACATGTGGCTCAGGCGGAAATCGAACCCAGCGCCTATTGAAATCGGGCAAGCGCTCTGACCATTAATTAGCTGTGCTTTCGAGACACTTATAGAAACTGAATTTCTCCTCCTTATTTGCTTAACGCTCAATGCTGCCCTATACCAATTATTTAAAAAGTTGTCAGCGTTTAAAGCCCACCTTATCTGAACTCTGAGATCTAACCAACAGACAGAAACTTACTAACTCTAAACAAACTCTAGGGCTCGTATTAATAAATCGCACTCAACTCTGATTCTGCTCGATCTTGAGCGTGAACTTGAGGAGCTGTTTTGTATGAGAATGACATATATCTAGTTCGCACTCAAGACCGAGCTCAGAGTTGCGTGCGATTTATTAATACGAGCCTAATTATTAATAGAGTATTAAATATACTTGTAAATCTAGTGTTCAAATCCCGTCCCAGTAGCAGTACAACAGACAGGAAGCGGGTTCGGTGCCGGTGTCAGGTCTCGGAAACTGAGCGCAGGCGTGTAGGCTTACACCACCGTTACGGGGAAAGGACTGGTCACGCTCTCCTGGGTTACTGGTGTAAGTTGAGGAGTTGGAAGTCTGGTAGCAACTAAGTATTATGAATGAGACTCGTTTATTGGAGGTTGTAACTTAGAGCTGTTTTAACACTGTTCTTTTATTGTATGAGATGCTTCTTCAGCAAATGTATGGTCACATCAGAATTATCAGTTCTTCCAAGCACTTCTTCATTGAACATCCGGCCTAGTATAGATGGAACTACTTCATTTCTTCCCGTAGACGTTGTAAGAAGCGGCGAAGAGATACTCTTGGGGAATAGGCAGTCATCTCTTATCAATGTTTCATCGTTCGCCACACTGCGATCATCAATCCACCTGTTCAGTGTTGCGACTATAAGCATAAACCTCAACTGGGGAAGACCTATGAATTACAGTGGACTTCAACAGGCTGATGATAGTAATGATGATGATGAACTACTCTTCTTTAATTACAACTATGTACTTGTAAATCTAGTGTTCAAATCCCGTCCCAGTAGCAGTACGACAGACAGGAAGCGGGTTCGGTGCCGGTGTCAAGTCTCGGAAACTGAGCGCAGGCGTGTGGGCTTACACCACCGTTACGTGGAGAGGACTGGTCACGCTCTCCTGGGTTACTGGTGTAAGTTGAGGAGTTGGAAGTCTGGTAGCAACTAGGTATTATGACTGACTCTCTTTTTGCCTATGGGTGGTTATAACGCGAGGGCTGTTTGTGAACTATACCTTTTTTGTACTTGGCAGTCAGAATATGAGTTGCTTCATCAGCTAGCGTATGGTCACATCAGAATTATCATTTCTTCCGAGCACTTCTTAGTAAAATGCCGGCCTATTTATTATAGAACTACACTATTGCTTCCCATGGATGATGTAAGAAGCGAAGTTGAGATACCTACTTTTAGAAGATGGGCGGCTAGCTTTTATAGCGTTCCCCATACTGCGATCACCAATCCACCTGTCCAGCGTTGTGACTATAGCCTAACCCCAAACTGGGAAAGGACTATGAAATACAGTGGACCAAACCCTCAACTGGGGAAGACCTATGAATTTTAGTGCTTTTCAACAGGCTTTTGTTGATAATGATGTTGATGCCATCTTTAATTAATATAGCATTCAAATCCCGTCCCAGTAGCAGTACAACAGACAGGAAGCGGGTTCGGTGCCGGTGTCAGGTCTCGGAAACTGAGCGCAGGGTGTAGGCTTACACCACCGTTACGTGGAGAGGACTGGTCACGCTCTCCTGGGTGACTGGTGTAAGTTGAGGAGTTGGAGGACTGGTAGCTACTAGGTATTATGAACGGCCTATTTGAGTATGTCTGGTTGTAACGCGAGACCTGTATTTTTTGAACACTAAGATAAATAAAATCAACACTTAAAGAGGAAAGATTTGTATTTTTGTGTGTAAAGAGAAGAATAAACTCAGAAAATACTGGACCGATTGAGAATTTTTTTTTTCACTGTTGGCCAGCTACACTATCCTCGGTGAATATTTTGATCCCGGAATTGTGGGGGGAATGGGGGGGATATTTGAAAAAATAAATTACGCGCTGGTGTAACCGTGACGGAAGGCTAGTAAATAAATAAATGCCTTGGACTAACACACCGATTGCCTAGCCTAAACTAAGCTCAAGGCTTGTACTATGGATGATAGAGAACAGATAGACATACTTGAATACTTGTTTAAACACCCATGACTCGAGTACAAATGTCGATGTTCATCACACAAACATTTGACCCTAGCAAGATTCGAACCCCTGACCCTTGTTTTTGTAGCCAGGGTCTCTTACCATTAGCCGGGCCAACCGGCCCGCACAGTTGGTAGTTTTGGAAAGCTACCAATTGAAAAGTTTTGCAACAATTTGTTAAAGGAATGTACCTTTGAGAGAGACGAACTTCTTAGCTATCCATGGATTCTCCGTGCGGGTGCCGGGTCCATCGCGTGGAACAGAGAGGAATGTCAGTCGGTGCCTGGGACTTTCGACCCAGCGTGTAGGTTTAAGGGGCCCCTTTATAGTATACTAACGATCACCTTCACCGATGACATTCCTCTCCCTTCCCAACCATATTTGGTATGAGCCGAGTAAAGCGGCTTTAGTTGCTCTTTCCAGTAACGAGCTAATATTAGATCTTGGTAATCCTAAGTCCTTCAGTAGATTGTAGAGAGATTTCGCTGGTATACCTCTCGCACCCACTTCCACAGCATACAACCGTGCTATATAACCATTTTTAGTCATCTCATTGGTTAGGTCATAATACTTATTTGTTTTAAACGCGTGATCTTTGGGAATGTTTGTCTCCCATGGAACAGTAAGTTCCACCAACAGTACGAAAACGTGATATAAAGTCTTTTTCTGACCCCAAAGTTAGTGGACAAATCACACAACCATTGATAGATATTTCGATAAACTGCCCATTGTGATAGTGACACAAACTGAATATCTTGAGGGATTTTGAAAATTCCTTTAACATATCGTTTTAACGGAACCATTGCTTCACACACCCAGCCTTCCAGGTATTTCACACAAGATCTAGGCCCTATCTAGACGCAATTCTAGACCAGTCTAAGCACATAGCTAAATATAGCTGCATTTACCGATCCGACACGCTGCATTCACGTCAAACGACGTGCCAAGGAGTGATTGATTGCATTATAACAGCAACTATGGAATCTTCGGTTAGGCAAGCCTGCAATTAACATAGGTATTCGTAATTGCAAGCATTTGATGTATTGGAGAGGACACCTATAATCTGATAAACTGGGGCATATACAGTTAATGGGTAATTACCATGGTGCAACATCTGTCGCATCTTTTGCATAATTTACATTTTAATAAATTCGCATGAATTTTAAGCCGAAATCCATCTTTGTAAGCAACAATATTAACATGATATCAATGGATGGATGTCTTTGCTCCGCAGTGGGATATTAAGGATTGAAACACACTAGGCCGAAAAAACGCGACCAAAGTTTGGCTGAATTACGCCCGCAATATATTTTTGAATTGAGGATGACACACCGTGCCGAAATTACGTCGCGTAACGTGTATAGAAAATGAACATCGGTCGCGTTTTTCCGCGTGTGTTTCTACACTAATAGGCTGATACTTATGTTAACTCAATTATAATATGTATGTGCTAAATAAATCTAGTGCACAGTAATACATTTAAGCAGAAGTTAAGAGAACGCTTAAATTAGGGGCTCGAAAATGCTAAAAGTGAAGAACGTGTCAACTTGTATTGTAGCCCATTTAAATCTTCACATCTTCGATCTTAATCACCACACTTGCCAATTTCCATGAACCATCACACACCTGAAGATCACATACTGAGCTGTTGAAATGGTGACAAAATAGCCTTACCCGAGAACGGAACCCGTTTCCATTAGGCATTGAATCATTGTTAGCGACGTACAGTAAATGAATCTTTCTAAGGTCTTCTTGTCATCGTTATAAACAGGTTTACATCTATCTGTCGACTTAGAAACAGTTTATCATGGGATTAGAACACGATTTATAATATTTTATTAAGTATATTTTACAGGAGCTAATAATATGTTATTGCAACATAATAAACAGTTGCTTAGGATTTCCTTTGGAAACGTGTTTTGAAATGTTTGTTTGTCGTTATTCATCTTAATCCGACGTTAATGACATAAAAAATGAATACAGTTTGTTCCAATAAATAAATATTTGATACACCATCATTGGGATATGTTAGCTTTGTTTGACTAAACCGGGCTTTTTATATGTCGATGCCTAACGGCCAAAATGGCCTAAGCGACATTTTTTTGCGAAATCGACTTATATACATCATTGGAATCGCCTTTTTTTTCTGCGTCGTTCTATCTAGGTGTCGTCTTTCTAGGGCGTTATTTTTGTCGCTTAAGCGGTTGGTAAATTAAGGCTCGAAGCCTTAATTTTACGTCCTAAGCGCCCAATATTTATTAACTTTCGGGCTGCAATTTTCAAATATAAGATACGGCGCTTAGGATTATTTGCCCTATCACATATTACTATGCATTGTGGCGCTTATCCCATTTTTTTCTCAAAATAAATGATTCAATCTATGGGTATTGGTGTCCCTGGTCGCAGACTTTCGCTGGTACAGGTTATCTGCGACACCCTGTATATTTAGTATTTCGCTAACACTAACACTTTTTCGTCAATCACTTCTTATGTTGGCTTAATGTCGGTTAAGCAATTTTAATAAAAATACAGATGCAATTAAGTCGCTTAGGCTAACATGATTTTTTTTGGTAAATGCAGTTACGACATTTTTGCTGTAAAAAAATAAATCCATTTGAGCATAAGCGACTAAAAACACCCTTAGATAAATGATTTGTAATACTTTAATAAATACATTTTGAAGAGAAGTATCTTTTATATTTACACCTAAAATTTGGAATCTTAGGAAGCAAAACCCAAAGACTTTTTTCGTAATTTTTCGTCTTTAATCCTCTCTACTGTAAAGTTTGTGAAGTGGCGGTTAGGCCTTTTTGGCCGTTAGGCATCGATGTTAAGTTTTTAATTTATATTAAAAGATAAAATTATTTCATACGGATACAGATATTGTACATCTGAATGAAAACAAGATGGGGAAAATTGCATGATACTCGTATATGATAGCAAAAGAAGGGTATCTTAATCATCATCATTATCATCATCTTGTTGATAACAACTAGTCAAAATATCCGACCCAAATAAACGGGCATAAAAGGTTTATGGTCGTATTAATAAATCGCACTCAACTCAGAGTAAGAACTTAAGCGCGACCTTGATTATGTCATTCCCATATAAAACAGCACCTCAATTCCGCGCTCAAGTTCGATCTCAGGGTTGAGTGCGATTTATGAATACGAGCCTAAGAGTTTAATACACACAAATGTGATACTTTATCGGCCATTTTGGTATGAAATTCATCATCGACTCCGATCGTGTTATTGGCGAGAAATCAATACTGCACACAACAATGATGGCAATTTGTCATACCACACCGATATCTCATGCACGTCACAAAAGTGTCATTCGACTTCAATCTTTATCAGGTTTGGATAGAATCGATTTTCGTGTGTCGTTGGAGGTGGCAAATAATCGATTTGCTGAAGTAGGGAGCCTATTATTCGTCGAGTGGCGAAGGATTAAGAGGGAAGCTTATTGTCAGCTGTCCTATTGTCGGAGGCACGGGTGGGCACACTATTCCTTCCTGTGATGTGTTGTAGTTTGAGTTGCGATTAATTTTGATGAAAGGTTAAAGGTATAGCACTTTACCGGGCGATTTGCCTGTAATAATACGTATTTAGAAAGAACAAATGATAAATCTTTAGTGAAGTAAGTGTCATTTAGAAAAATACAATGGTATTTTAAGCAATGCGAAGTAATTTTCGCTGAATCAATAATAATCTATGTTATTTTATTATTTGAATATCGTCCGGACATTATTCTATTCACACTTAGTCAGATAAGAGTAATGTAATTGGACAGCACGCAATGAATAATTACAACTCTTTCACTTAAATTAAATCAGTTCAATCAATTACTATTCTGTACAACCGAAGTCCAAATTGAAACCATTCACTAAAATCAGTAAAACAAAACTGATCCCTAATTATAATTTAAACATACACTATCGCAACTCATATCGCATTTCAATTTCAAATATGACGATCAGTTGAAAGGGAGCATTGAATATTTATTACTTTTTTATCTGCGGTGTGGAGGCGTGTAATGTCGAACAGATAACGTGAATCATGCGTGTTGTGGTCGAATGTGGTGGCAAAGGTGATAAGTGAGCTTACGTCGTGGTAAATAACCGTAGGAAATCCAGAATGTCATCCATTGAGGTTTTACTACCACGGAATGACATCCAAGTAAAAATATTTTGTTTCCACTTAATACTTTGTTCACTTTTGGGCACTTTAATTTTGTACCTGTGTCACACATACAACATTAAAAAAAAATTTATATGTAGAAGATTAAGATTGTCAAAACAATATTTTATGTGAAAGTTTGCTTGTTTGTATGTTTTTCCGTCAATCACGCTTAATCAACTGAACGAATTTTAATGAAGTTTGCGATACAGGCAGTTTATGGGACTTAAGTGATAGGATACTTTTTATTCAGTAAAATGCTCCCATGGGATAAATCCGTAAACAATATAATTGTGGAGTACAACAAGTCAGCACGCTTATGTTTGCGCATCCCTGAGCACTTATAATCATGATGATGTTCTAGTTGCAGTTCCAGTTGCTTGCCAAACTGGTGATCACAAACCCGAGCTCATTATCATCATCATCATCATCAGCCTATCACAGCCTCTCTAAGGGCTCCCCATCTACCTCGATTTTCGGCAACTTAAAACATGTTCCTAAAAACTAACACATTTCGCCCGACCCAAAAAAACAACTCAGGACCACGAGAGCACGGCTCCGTACTACATCAACGAGACTTAGATACATGTACTAAACATTAATGCATCATATATGCTACCAAACCGGTCGTAGGATCAGTGCCAACAAGCGATCAGTCTATTACGGCCGTAGGTCAGAGTCAAGGCGACGATGGATTCATTCAGCACTACATCATGAACATTAGTGACGAATCATATCACGACGCCTTACGCAGACACAAATTGTTATCTCTCTCAGACCGGAGAAAAATGTTCGATACAATTTATCTTTTTAAAATCTTAAATTCGTTAATTGATTCACCTGAGCTTTTAGCTAACGTTCAATTCTCATGTCGAGCCAGACTGCCAGTGCGCTCCTCACGTACACTTCCCTTGTTTGTACCCCCACGACGGAAAAAAAACTATACCCGCAATTCATTTTTCTATCGTTCCACCAACACTTACAACAAAGAATTTACAGAAATCGATATGTTTAACATCTCGCTAAACAGGCTAAAACAGAAGTTAATAAACACTCTGTGCAAATAAGTAATCAAATAACTGCATAGCTTGTTTTCTTTTTTTTTCTAATTTTGTATCGTATTTAGGCAACAAGTATCTTGAATTATCTTGTTCCAATTTAACCTTAAATTAGATTGTTCGCGTCCAACCATGTTAGCTTCAATAAATGTAAACTTTTGTATGTATACTTTTTCGGCACTATTAGGTCTTTTTATAAACATATTGTTTGCTTACAACTTTTACTGTAAACGACTGTTTGATGCCAAAATAAAATAAATAAAATAAAAAACTACATACCGAGCGTGGCTATCACAGGAAATGGTGTGCGAATGATTGGAATGAACGAGTGAAGAACGTGGAAATAAATTCAGTGATGGTTCCTATGTTGATAATGTATTTTTATCTTATTTAGATGGAGGCAAACGAGCAAGATCGTCACCTGGTGGTAAGTGATCTCTAGTAGCAGTCCTCAAAGGTAGGAGATGCGTTGAGCACTGAGTACTCACCAGCGGAAACCGAACACAACCGTCATGAAGTGCTACTTCATTGCGGTATATAAGGTAAGGGTTTTACCCCAGATGAGCGGTTCATTGGAATAGAAGTCCCAATATGCTCTACCCCACTTAATAAATATCACATCACATCACATTGATCTGAATCCGAGACATGAAGTTTAAGCACTTGTATTACGGTGTCATAAACAACAGTGGAATAACATCCATTCATCTATGTGATTCAATCAAAATCTTCGAAAATTGCATGATCAAATGCCATTTGATCAATCTATTCATACATTGAGCATTCCCTGTAACACGCCTGAACTTAATAGATCATTATTTTAATTGGTAAAAACATTCTGTCATCAAGATTTCTTTGCAAATCCATTGTGAGCTAGCATGAGTTAAGACAATGATCAGCTTAACACAATGCCTTCGAGTTCCTATTTTTTGTCAGCTTCATTTCAATTGAATGGACTGTTGCGAAAGCAACACAATTGTTTTGAGCTTATAAAAAATGAATACAGTTAGCAATTTTGTCAGGTTTAATCGTTACAGGCCATCTGTTTTGTACTGTTTCAATTAGACTTAGAAATCGTTGTTTAGTATTTAGATAAACATCATAAGATTATGGTGCCACTATGCTTGGTAAATACAACAAAGTATGAGATTCCTGTTTTTAGATTTTGTTAAGTTTATCATCATCATCATCATCATCAGCCCTTTGAGTGATCCCACTGCAGGGTATAGGCCTCCTCCAATGAACGCCATGCACGACGGTCCTGTGCTCTTCTCAACCAGGTCTTACCCGCCGTTTTCACAATGTCAGTCGACCATCTGTTCGGGGGGCGTCCTCGTCCTCTTTTACCAAATCTTTAAGTATAAACTTAACCTGTCTCCGTTTCTAATGTCGAATTGAATCTCTAATGGTCGCAAAACGGGGTCTGGTAGTCTTCACGGTCATTACTTAACATGTGTCGAACGCGTTGCTCAGGTTTGTTTGCAAACGAGTCAACGCATCTGTTGGTTGTCAGGTTAAGTTTATACTTAAAGAAATTTTTGAAACATAACTTTTGACATTTCTGAAAGTATTATTTTGATCTCTCACATGCGATCCCACGAATTTTGTTGTTCACAACTTCGCGAAAGTAGCATCGCTTTTTAAATTATATTTAGCAATAAATCTTGTTGAGTTTTTAGCCCATTCCACCATACAAATAACCGCCACCATAAAAATTGCGAAGCACTATCAAAGTATCGAGTGCACTCACAATGACGACCGGACCGTGACCGGCTCTATATCGATAAAGTATCGATTAACTATCGATATAACATCGATGAAACACGCTTCCCCAGCCGCAAACGACATATTTATTGCCTATTAATCTAACGCCTACTGGAAATAACCATGTCCGTTAAAATAAATAATGAGTTAAACTTTAACATTGCCCGTTTCAGATGCAACCGGCCGCAACTGACGGCTATTTCTAGATCTGGAGTAACATCTTACACTTATGTTTGTAAGTGCTTGTACTCTCAGTTTAGGTTCAACACTACCAGTACCTACTGCAGCAATGTAAAATCGAATCTCCGAGTCATTATAAATTACATTGATCTAATAAAAAAAATAAGTTGGTTAAGCAAAATAATCCAAGGAGCCCAAATACATATAAGTTAAAAAAATATATAACATTTTCTACTGCGGATTTTTGGGTCATCAGATATTGCTAATAAGAACACAGCGAAAATGCATCATATATAGGTATAGCACATTCTAGTGACGGCCAAACAATAACTGGTTTTAGCAACCAAAATCTGAATAAATTAAAAGTTAAAGTACAATTTGGAAAGTCACAAATAAGTATTTATGTAAGGAGGCTATTTAAAAAACATTTCCTATTAAATTACGAGTATCAATTACTATCAACGATTACATTATTTAAATTAAGGCGTGGCCAGTACGAAATTTCCGAACACTAATCAACCGTAGTAATGCTTTGAGCTACAAGCCTAAAATTTGCAAGCCTGCTCTCGTAACACTAATCATAAGTTACGTAACGAACCGGTATTTCTCTTGGACTTGAGCAACGCGTTCGACACATGTTAAGTAATGACCGTGAAGACTCCCAGACCCCGTTTTGCGACCATTAGAGATTCTATTCGTCATTAGAAACGGAGACAGGTCGCTAAAAATCGATGCGACTATTGAGTTTCTCTTCCGGTTAATAAAAGGAGTGCGTCAAGGAACATTATGAAGTCCTTCACTTCTTTTAAACAATCAAGGTACAGTCTGTATAAATCAAAATAAATCATATTTGTTCAGCAAAGTTGTTATTAAAAGTGGAATATAACTTATCCTTTACAATTATAAAATTCATCGATTTTGAACGGTGATTGTATGATTAAGCCAAATATAATTCGTGCATGTCAATGGATTAAAATAGACATAAATATAACGTAAGGACACTAATTACTTGAAAACTAAAACGCTCATATTTTGATTGAGTTGACTTAACGACCAAAATTACAGTTACTCCTTTTAACCTTCAAGTTTAAGTGAAGTCATATTATACAAGTACACAAACACCTACACTTGTAACTTTCTAACATCACACGGAAATAAAGATCCATCTGATATGACTCAATTATCATGATCGTGTAATGACAGCTATTCAGACTTGTTGAGCCAATAGAACAAGAACAAGAACATAATCGCCGTTTAGAGTATAATACGGACGGCTACAGCTACAATCACTTCTAGACTGACTGGCGCGAATACTGTAGTGTGGGTTAACGAACTTGATACTTAGAGGCAATTTGCTAGATTGTATACCTATCGATCTAGTATCAGTTTAGTTTAAGTAATTTTGTAAGTCAGGTGATTTACTAAGAGGACTTAATTTGGGAAGTGAAAACTGTTTGTGTGACGAAAGTAAAAATGTGAAGATCTGGTTTAGGAAAGAATGCAATTTGGTTTTGATTTTAGAGAAAATAGCAATTTAAGAATTAGGCTAAAACAAAAATGACAGTTAACTTGTTGAAAATTGACATTTTTGTGTTTTCATAAACTATAAGTGGTAGTGGATGATTCGCGAGTGTCATCGCTAGTAATACTCGGTGAGAACACACTTATATTCATAAGCATACTAAGGAAATCCCAAGAAACATATCTGAAAGCTTAATTTACGACAGTGTACCCTTGCAATGAATTGCATTTCACACAACTTTTGAGGCATGACTACGCATCAGACATCACATCATTAGCTTTCACAGTCTCAATGATTTACAAGGTGCTCGTTTCATACTAAAACATTACTGAAAATGAGTATGACAATAGGAATTGAAACTTATAATGTACATCAAGTACCAAGACCGCTAGATGATACGTGATCGCACATCAATTGCGCAAGGCATTGTGGCGCGTAGGCGATAGTAAATATTGCGGCTAACTGTACACGGCTCGCTAGCTCCCAAGGGAGAAGGCCCGGTATTTGCTGGATGAATTTGTATTGCCACATGCGTTTGAACAATGTGGAGTTGCAGAGAGTTTGAGAGAAAGTAGAGTCGATGACATTAACAAAATTAAAATTTCGTAAATTAAAACAGATATTGCGGAATTTTTAGGAGAACGTCTTTCGGCTGTAATCATGATGATAGTGTGTTGAAAGGTTTAGGTTAAATGTTATTGACGTAACAAAGTCATAAAGCTGCTTTGTAGAAAAAAACATGAAATCTCAAGATATTATTATATTTCAAATTAGGAAATAGAATGACTAGTGGTTATATTCCGAGCAACATAATATTGACTGTCAAAATCTTAGTAAGAACTTGATAAATCAAAAACAACAAATCAATGTTATTAACGCTATATTCAATTACTGAGATTTGATAACAACAGCTTTTCGAATTGATAACCAAAATTAAGGCTGCTTTATCTCTCATTCACTTACACAGTGAGACTCATATATAAGGTGTAACAAAATATACTGCAAATATTTTAAGGGCGAATTGTTTAGTGGACATTGAATAAATTTAGATATTTAAAGGCCATTTTTTGAACTTCTGAAGTAGAAGGAGCAGGAAGGCGGACCCTGGACTCCGAGGCAATAGCCGAGGATGCGATCGCGATTAGCGCTAGGATGATGATGAGTAAAAGGTAATTTTTAATGCCTACCAAATTCGGCTTATCATGCATGGCCAACTTGCTCTGTTCTTCCTGTAAGCTTCTTCCCCCTCTACCACGTTCTTTATGGTGCAGGACGAGCGTAGTAACTGTATTTAATTGAAAAGACGAGACTACTGGTCTCGCATAAGACACAATTTGTACTTTTTTCAATCATTCGCTCAATAAATTTTGTTGATTTTATCTAAAACAAGCGTATTACATTAACTCCTTACTTTCTAAATTTATTACATTTCCACTAAAAAATTCGCCCTAAAAATATTTGCAGTATATTTTGTTACACCTTATATATGTATAAATACCTACATACTTATATCAGCAAGGTCAACTGGCAATGCAACGCGATAAGTGCAGCTATGCCAAATGGCAACCGTGTCAAGTTCAAGATTCGATAACGATTTGGAGCAAGATTATTGTACCGTTGTGAGAGGATCGCTTTTGTTTGTATCAATCTGATACATTAAAGACATGACTTGGTTATTTTTGGTCTTATTTTTCAAAGAGATTTTGACACAAATGATACCATCAATAAATTGTTAATAACATCATTTTGGTCTAGAGCAGTGATTCCCAAAGTGGTCCAGGTGGACCCCCAAGGGTCCACGGGAGACTTGCTGGGGGTCCACGTAGGCGTGAATAAAAAATAGGGGTCTATAAGATGTTAATGGGGTCCACGAAAATTTATCTGCTTTTTATAGTAAAGAGCAAAAATTTATGCATAGTATTATATTCCAATTAAAATTCCAAAGCCAATTATTTCTTAAAATATAAACTAACCACGTGTTTTACCAACCATTCTAAAACACATTTTTTATGCTAATTTCGAACAGTCATGATACAAATATGTTGTTGAAAATGGTTGGTAGTACACGTGGTTGAAAGGATGTAAATGTTCACGGATACATCCTGTTTAGGGGCACAACTCAGACTGAAATATAGCAGCCGGGCGGGGGGGGGGGTCCACCTAAGCCAATAAAATGTTGAAAGTGGTCCACGAGAAAAAAAAGTTTGGGAACCACTGGTCTAGAGGTTAAATAAATACTTATAAATATGTAGTGGGTTCAATCGCAGACAGTGTTTGTTTTAACTATTACAAGTTCTAATTTGTCACATTGTTATCAAATGCAGTTATTATCTATACTAATTATATAAAGCTGAAGAGTTTGTTTGTATGTTTCTTTGTTTGTTTGAACGCGCTAATCTCAGGCACTACTGGTCCGATTTGAAAAATTCTTTTTGTGTTGGATAGTCCATTTGACGAAGAAGGCTTAATTAGGCTATTGGAAATCCACGTGGACGGAGTCGCGGGCGGCCGCTAGTATGACATATATAGCTAGTAACCATATTTGTTCCAATGACGTGTTTTCAATGATCTTAGCCTTTACATATATCTGAATGTCAAGAATAATCTAATTAATATGTTATCTCTATTCTAGTCGGTTAAGTTTACACGATACACATGTATTTCAAAGATTAAAGGCCCTGTACTTATCACGGAATGTATCAAACATACATACAAATGCACATATTTGATATTCCGTGACGCACGCACTGACCCATCCTTGTAATCATTTTTGTTAACAGAAACTAAGTTGGTATGTATTACTGAATTATTTAAATTATGTTTTATTTGTTTCGATTAAAGAAATCAAATATTTTTCGACTTTTTGATACCAAAACATTTCAATGAGTTTTGCACCAGTTGTTAATTAAGATGAGATAATTTCTAATGAGGCTGGTCAATTCAGGATCACAGTCCCAGCGTAGAATAATGGAGAATTACAAATTAAGTAAATTAGTTTATCAGGTCACCAGACCAGAAAACAACATAAAATTCTTATGAATAATGTATGTTAACACATTCTTTTCAAGCTTTATCAGGTTCCTGACCAGTTTCAAATTTAACGATACAATAAAAACTTTTATAACTTTCGGTCTTTACTTTCACATAAATTGCCCCATAATATTGACTTTGCGGGTGTGAAACACCGCTAAGTTATCCTAAAATGATCAGAATATTTACCGCCAAAAATGACTTCAAGAAAAGACACTAATATGAGGATGAATTAATTAAATAAATGCCTTGAATTGAACTAACACACCAATTGACTAAGCTCGAAGCTTGTACTATGGATGCTAGGGAACGGACAGACATACTGAAATACTTTTGTAAACATCCATGACTCGAGTGCAAAATATCGATGTTCATATCACAAACATTTGCTCTGAGCGGGATTAGCGGGATCAAACCCGCGACCATTGCTTTTGTAGCCAAGGTCCATTACCACACCATCGGGCCCGGCAAAATCTAGCGTGAAGTTGACTAACAAAGTGCTGAATGTGTATAATATAAATCCTACTACTATTATAAAGGCGAAAGTTTGTATGTATGGATGTATGGATGTTTGTTACTCTTTCACGTAAAAACTACTGAATGGATTTGAATGAAACTTTACCACAATATAGCTTCTACATCAGAATAACACATAGGATATTGGAAATCGAACTCCACGCGGACGGAGTCGCGGGCGGCCGCTAGTAAATTAATAAAGGAGGTCTAGGTGAACACAGATAATTTTAGTAGTCATATAAAACACAGTCTCTTAAGCCATTAGTGACCGACCACGTCATACGTCACAGTGCAAAAAAAATATTGACAAACCATTCAAACAATGTCCATCGCGAATGGTATTTGAAAGGCTGGAAGTTATCTAGAGCGCACCGTTCGACTCCCGGTCGAGGCAAAAACCACGGAACTAAAGACCTGTCAGTCACCTGCGCACAAAAAGATGAATGCTCGTGTCAATCAAATAGACGACGGAAAAAATACAATTGGAAAGGAAAAGGTTGAAAACAAAAGATTTACGGTCGCTGGTGTGGTCTATGATTCTTTTAGTTGACTTCTATGTCCTAAGTATTGGGTTCGATTCCCTGGTCGAGCAATAATATACTTACTGTTCGTTGGTCAATGTAGGTTGAGGCTTGGAGATTAGACTAAAACTTTGTTTGCTTACCTGAAACAAAAGAAAGGAAACAATTAAAATAAGATCCATATTTTTTTACTAAACACTAAGTTTGTCTGGCAATCTCACAAATTCCATTACCTAAAATCCCGTCTCCTTTTATAAAATTCTGCAATCATCAATCAAATACGCCAAGACTAATCGGTTTTCGACATAAACGCCTTAACTTAACTCTAAAGAGACGGTAAATTTCCAACGATATGATTTGATATTACTTATTTACATTGTTTTGAATACATGTATGAAAATTACACGCATTATATTTTCTAGAACGCACACAGTATACAACGACGAACATGTTTTTGTTTACTACTTTCCCTGTCTCGTAAGTCAATGCAATAAAGTATATTATCATGTGTCGCCGGCGGCTGTACAGTATTTATAAGAAAAGCCGATAAATCAGTGTCTTCTGACGTCACGTATGGTACGATCTCTTCAATGCCACGCGTTAATTATTGCTCTAATAATGTTTATTTAATTACGCACAAGATGGAATAAGATTTAGACACTCGTGTAGTGCTTGTGTAGAGTTAAAACATAAAGTACATTAGACTAACAACGTCTGCAACAAACGTGTTTTTTTAATCTTAAAGATTCCTTTAACATTTGAGACTTAACACAATTTCTTCTGGATGAAAGACATTTTGTTCTTGTGGATAAATGGAATCTTAAAATGAATGAAATCTTGAAATCTCCCTTCGTTAGTGTAGCTCCAGATTGGAAGATCATGATGGACACGTATGAAAAGCACTGATGGTTGGGAAGGGAGAGGAATGTCATCGGTGGAGGTGATCGTTATCCTACTACTATTATAAAGGCGAAAGTTTGTATGTGTGGATGTATGGATGTATGGATGTGTGGATGTATGGATGTATGGATGTTTGTTACCCTTTCACGTAAAATCTACTGAATGGATTTGAATGAAATTTTACCAGAATATAGCTTATACATCAGAATAACACATAGGATATTGGAAAGCGAAATCCACGCGGACGGAGTCGCGGGCGGCCGCTAGTATACTATAAAGGGGCCCCTTAAACCTACACGCTGGGTCGCAAGTCCCAGGCGCCGACTGACATTCCTCTCTGTTCCACGCGATGGACCCGGCACCCGCACGGAGAATCCATGAATAGCTAAGAAGTTCGTCTCTTTCCAGACAGTAAAGAATTAAGTTTTGATTGCTATCTTTTACAATTCAGACAATTAACGTCTTCATTGTCAAAGTTATGAAAAACTCGTAAATTAATTCTAAAAGTCGTAAAAACTTTAGAAAGCCTATAAAGCTGAATGCATCTACGGTGCTGCCATCTTCTAGCATTAATAAAGCCATCATACGTTTAAATGGGTCACAGAACGTGTCATCTCCGAGTTACGACATTTCACTGGCGACGGATAATTTATGATATTTAATAATCCACGTCATAGGCCGGTTAAGTGGCTTTCCGAGCAAATAATAAAAACACGAACACACAAGAAAGTGACATAAATTAAAAAGTTGTAAAACATTTGGTATGTGGAAGCAATCTGATTGTGCTGTTTCCACTGTTGCACGTTTTTCGAGAGATGAATAAATATATCTAAACGACTGCTTCTCTAGTTTTGTTTCCGAAGTACCTGCCGTTGGATGGACCATGTCAAGAAAAAAAAGAAGAAGGAGAGAGAAACATGGCAAAATTCTCGTATACCAAAATCCACTTCGGGTTAGCCAGCTATAAATGAATATCATTATATAAAAAAGTTTTTTTTATAGAATGGCTCGCGTAAAAAAAATTGCCCTTGAGGTGCTACATGCTTTAATTGCATATGTAATGAAAATTTTACAATTTTAAGTTATCTTTGTTTCTTTGAAACATTTACGCAAGATATGAACTACAAGCTACAAGTAATAAGTTCTCCCGAGAATTTTCCTCATAAATAACACATCTTTTACTGTACGTTATGAATTTCTAGGTATGTAAGTTTTATAGTGCATTCTCGACTTTATTGGTTTTCCTGAAACGATACTTTACAATTGTTTGTTAACATACTCGTATTTTATTTGAACAATGAGCTAAGAGACTGCTTTGTACAGATAATAAAATGTAAATTTGTGCATTCGTTCAGTATTGAATAAGTGTACGATGGAAATATATTCTTGAACAAAGGTTTTTGTAAATAAATATCGACTTAGATGATGGTGTATCATCAATTCCTTCTAAACAAGAGGCCATCATTTAACCTGTCCAATAAAATCCTGCCTCGCTTCATTGGAGAGTATTAAGCGAATCCTTCAATATTAAGCGATATCAATCAATGCTACGAGTATTGTATAGTAACCAACACATCAAACTTTTACATAATAAAACCACTTCAAATTACATTGAATCATAACTGCTTGGAATTCAGTCGAAAATCTTTTGAACATTCTTACAGATGCATAGTCTGATGGGCTCTTGTCCGTTCATCGCGCGTGACGTCAAAATATGCAATAATGACGTCACAAACCTGGTGTCCTGGACATGCACACCCATCTGTCTGAAACACATCTATCCACCGCTTGATTTACATGCGGCCGGGCTGAGCCGACCGCGTGGTCGTGTTGCGCAATTTTATATATGGAGTGCCCATCAAATGCCAGGGCTGGCCAAACCTCCCAGGGATCGGTCAATCACCTAAACGAGTGCCGATCTGTGGAGGAAACTTCAAAAGTCTGGGGTTACTAGGGCTTGCATTTTCAGACCCCCCCCCCCCAAAACGTCTGAAAGCTTTGCTGGCAGGTATGTATTTCCAAAGATGACTATAACGTATAATGATGACCAGTCTGGTGTAATGTTAACAAAGTGAACTGTAACAACAAAATCCTACTACTATTATAAAGGCGAAAGTTTGTATGTGTGGATGTATGGATGTATAGATGTATGGATGTGTGGATGTTTGTTACTCTTTCACGTAAAAACTACTGAATGGTTTTGAATGAAACTTTGCCACAATATAGCTTATACATCAGAATAACACATAGGATATTGGAAATCGAAATCCACGCGGACAGAGTCGCGGGCGGCCGCTAGTTATATCTATTTCTGTATGAAATTTCACTGTAAGCACTAATAATATCCGTAACACAAGTGCTAGCGCAGAATCTGATGAAATATACATATGTGATGTTCTCAAATATCATCCCTGACTCCTTTTATATGAAGGATATTTAATGTTCAAATTTGAGATTCGAACTCAGTTGGGGAGGGAATGGGGTCGTAAAGGCATCTGCGACCCTTGTACGGTTGTTGATCTGGTGACTCTCTTGTTAATTTGCCTCCCTCTGACATAAAAAAAAGCGTCGTACTATTTATTCCAATAATTGCCTGTGCGACAGCCCTATTTCTAGTATAAATAGAGTTCATAGGTAAGACGTTCTGTATAAACATCGTTAATCCGAGGCCGCCTCTACGAAGTGCACCGTGTTTTTGATCAAGACTCCGTAAATTGCATACAACGTCATATAAAAATGTCACAGCGATCTCTCGTCTTCTCTTTATTCATAAATTTTTTGATGCTCGTTTTAATAACAACTGGTGAATAAATTACGCTTTGTTTCGAGTTATTCTGTTTTTAATTTTCAAATTGGGTCAGTACATTTGTTTTTATCTTCAATGTTTATAGAATGACTAGCGGGCGCCCGCGACTTCGTCCGCGTGGATTTCGGTTTCTTTATCACCTATTCTTCCCGTTAGTGGTGGAATTTTTAAATAATCTTTAAAAAGGGGTGCCTACGTCATATTATCTTTATGGAATGCAAAGTCTCAGCCCAATCGGTTTTAAAAATTACAATGTTTTGTACTCCCGTTCATCCCCTATTTTACCCCCTTGGGGGTTGTAATTTATAAAAATCATTTCTTAGGCGATGCCTATGTTATAGTAGCTTTATGCATGCAAAGTCTCAGCCCGATCGGTTTGAAAATGACAAAGTTTCTTACTAACGTTCATCCCCTATTTTACCCCCTTCAGGGTTGTAATTTATAATTATCATTTCTTAGGCGATGCCTACGTTATAGTAGCTTTATGCATGCAAAGTCTCAGCCCGATCGGTTGGAAAATGACAAAGTTTCATACTAACGTTCATCCCCTATTTTACCCCCTTAGGGGTTGAATTATTCAAAATCCTTTCTTAGCGGATGCCTACGTCATAACATCTACCTGCATGCCAAATTTCAGCTCGATCCGTCCAGGGGTTTGGGCTGTGCGTTGATAGATCACTATGTCAGTCAGTCAGTCACCTTTGAGTTTTATAGATATAGATTGTCGAACTTCATAAATATCCCGATCACACAGCAATCGGTATGTAGATATTTTGTTAGGTACACACTATTAGAATTAATTTAAATTGAAATGTTCTAATTATACTAATGGCAATGCATATGTTGGCTAGAAACTTGAGAGAATAGAGAGAACCCTCTTTAAAAATAAATATTAAGGAGAAAAAACCCATTCATAAGCGTCCAGATTGGCCCAAGATCCGAACCAACGACTGTCCGTCTTGACCGTTTGACCTACTACCAAACACGCCACGACAACAATAAGTTTTTGCTCCTATAAATAACAATGCACAATCGATTGCATCTGGCACTCGGTCGGCTTTGGCAGTTCAAGTTGAATGCCAAGGCTGCCAAACACTGCCGTCCTAACGAAGAGTGCAATAACTCAAGTTTGAGGCGATACTTAAATGGAAGAAGTAAGCCCATGAGGTAGAACTAAATCAATCTATACTAATTTAATAAAGCAGTTAGGGTTTGTTTGTTTTAATATTTGTTTGTTTGAACGTGCTAATCTCAGAAACTATTTGAAAAAATCTTTTTGTTTTGAATAGTCTATTGTCGAGGAAGGCTTAAAGCTATAATGTACCACCAAGTGCGCGGAAACCAAAAGTCCGAAATCCACGGGGACGAAGACGTGGGCGGCCGCCTAGTAAATAAAATAAAATAAATTACTTAAGACCATATTCGTAATCTACAAAAATAGCTCTATATTTTCGCCTCAGACGTAGGTCATCATCATCCTAGCGCCTGTCCCGGTTGCATCCTCGACCATTACCTTGGAGCCGAGGGTACGCTGCGACTATGATCTTGAATTGACAATTCAGACGTAGGTATTTTATGTAATTACGATAGTTTCAGTTCTGTTGATTAACATAACTGCGTAGTTTCAAACAAAACAATCAAAATTAAATATAAAACAGCGAATATATCGAAAGTAGTCGAAATATAGTTATTGCACTCTTCGTTACGACGACAGAACAGCACAACTGTGAAATGCCAAAAAACTCGGTCACTTTTTACACCAATTTGCCAAACAGGTGTGCGTTATTGTCTGTGCAATCTTTCATTTGTCGATTTGCTCTTTTGTTCTTTTGGGAAAAAGGTTTGTTTCCGACTGGCGTTTGCTCGTTTGTTTGTTAATTTTCGACTTTGCCGAATGCGGTGTGTCTGTCTATATTAGATAATTTTGACTTGAGGGTAGATTTTTTCATGTATTTTTCGCAAAATTGAGTAAAAAAATATGGTGTCCACGATTCTTAAAAAATAATTCTAAATTCAGTTTTGTGCATTGTTCGAAGATTCGTAGATAAAGGCCACAAATGGGCTACCTACTGGTTAGACTTGACTCAAACTATGATTTCCACAAAATTAGTGAAATGATCCATTTCATCACTTTCAGCATATTGCAGTATCTTATTAAACATAGACCTCTCCAGTCTTATTTATTTTATATTACACAATCAAATAACTCATGGAATTCCTTGCCAATCAAATTCTTCATACACTCGCAACTACTACTCGAATCAACATTAAAAACAGATACATGTCCGCGCTTACTTGTGCACTATAATCTACGTAATTGATACATCCAAAACATTGGCTAGACCCAAAACTTGTTTAGGACATTAACATCTTTAAAGTTACATAATATTTGCGTATCACGTAACCAGAGCTATCACGGTAACGTTTAAGTATTGCAAACGGCCATTACAGAATTTCGCAAAGTAATCACAGGCAACTAGAACAATCAATTTTTAAAACACGCCCACAATCAATTGGTTGCGAAAGTATCTATAAAGCTAATAACAGGGTTGTCTCAACATAAAAGATTTAATACCTAGGATGTAACATTTGTCGCGGCGGCCTAGAAGAGTACTGGATCTCTTCCCTTGAGTGTTGTAAGACCCGGGCCCGTTGGTCTAGTGGTCAGAGACCCTGGCTACAAAATGAGGGTCTCGGGTTCGAATCCCGCTAGGGGAAATTATTTGTGAAGAACAACGGCATTAGTACTCGAGTCATGAATGTTTATAAAATAATAATAAAAGTAGGTATTTAAGTACGTCTTTCCGTTCCTTAGCTTCCATAGCACAAGGTACGAGCTTAGTTTGGGGCTAGGCAATTGGTGAGTCAGTCGAAGGAATTTATTCGTTTGTGTATTTAATTAGCAATAGGTACTAAGGAATATTCTGGGGGATGGGCAGCAGAGATCTTATTTGTGTTATTGTTCACTGTTGAAAGTAACACACCCTATCTGGGGGAGACATATGTCCAATAGTGGACGTCAACTGAAGGTATGAACACGTTAACTAGTCCAGTAGAAAATGGCTTAGGGCGGTATTTTTAATTGATTATCAATAACATTCGTATTCGTTTGAAGGTGACATGACTTTCAGCTATTGATAAGGCCCTGAGCCTACAATGTTAGTATATAGGATTAAGTAAATAATAAATAATAAACTACTATAAAACCAAAAGCAGAAGGGTTTGATAGGTATTACATGTTACCTTATGTCGTTACTGTTTCAAAGCTGCTTGTAAAAAACAACATGAAAAAATATGAAACATCCAATATCGATACAAACAAATCCTGGTTCCCAACTCCATGGCGGAAATTCGAATGAAAAAAGTACTCCACTTCCATAGTACGTATTTTTTCATCTATATTCTCGATCCCGTAACGGAAATAGAATCCCAAGTTATTTAAATATTCAGGAAACTTGGAAAAATATTGAAAACCCCTCGACCCGATTGTATAACAGATAAACGTATTCAATCAAATATACATAGGTATCCCACAGACATTCCTTCCTCCTGCTAAATAAGAGATTACAATCATGTCAAATTGTTACTAAATTCCAATCGTACAGCCCTTTAAATACCACAAAATACATATATAAAGCATTTTAGTACAATTAATAAATTACTTTTAGCTTGTTACTAAAACAAGCCGCTTGTCGACTATATGCCAACAGAGCATTCTTTCATACTTCGGGTACATAGCGCGCAAAGGCAATGATAACCTGGAAAAACTGATTGTCGTCGGGAACATCGAAGACACACGATCGCGCGGTCGTTCACCAATCAGATGGACCGATCAAGTATAAGACTTAAAGTCCTCCAAAATCTTCGCGGTAGTGAGGGACGCGCTGGACCGAAACCGGTGGAAGCAGATCATACGCTCCTGATGTTACTCCGATGCTGACCATGATCTTCAGTCATGAGGGACCGACTAGAGAGAGAGACTCTAGCAACAATGCTGCAAATCCAATGTACATCCAATGTACTTACTTCAGGGAAATAATAATTATACTCGACTAGCGGCCGCCCGCGACTCCGGCCGCGTGGATTTCGATTTTTAATATATATCCTATGTGTTATTCTGATGTATAAGCTATATTGTGGGAAAGTTTCATTCAAATCCATTCAGTAATTTTTACGTGAAAGAGTAACAAACATCCATACATCCATACTTACAAACTTTCGCCTTTATAATAGTAGTAAGATTTATATTTACAAAACACCAAGTCTAAACCAAAACAAACAACAAAACTGATCAATTCCAACCCTAGCAAACTACTTTAATGATAAAGCCGTTTCAGACAACACTATCGCTTCAGATGTCGCAAGAGTAAATTTATAAATCAAAATAGTTGTAAACGTAGATATGCAAATCAGATGCCTAGTACCGTACTGATAGTCTTAGCCGTTGCAATAAAACAAATTCATTATAATGCATCAGATAGCATGACTTGCGACAGAGACCACGATACATTACTGGGTCTTTCGTCGGTTGACACCATGAGCTGTTGAAACCAGCGGTGCCTACTGCACAACGACTAATATGCACCTTTTATCCATTTTTTTTGGAAAGCAACACAGATACAAATAAAAATGTACAAACAAAATTATCAAAAGGAAGTGTTTACGGTTACTCTGCAAAAAAAATCCTCCGAAAATGTAAATATCAAATTTAAATTCATATAAATGTACATTCTAGAAGTAATCCTAAGGTATTTCCTAAGGGGAGATCGAGCCATCCACAACACGGGCCTATATAGTGTGCCTTGGTGGAAAGTAGCGACTGCTTACGCTGAATGATGGGACCTACAGTTTAACGTGCATTTCAATGTACGGAGGAGCTCAACCATTTTTTTTTAATCACCCATCCGATTACGTAACTCTGCGAAAGTCGCTTAACCTGAACAATCTCAAACCGAGCGCGTTAATCTCTGCGCCACCGACCTCCTCACTCATTCTAGATATTATTATGATTGAATTATATGTCCATAAACATCAAATAATACAAAGTTGTTTACTGCTGCCATAGTAAATTACGAAAAGACGCTTGCTAACTCAACTGTATTTATGTGACATCTAATTAACGATCTTCGGGTTGTAATTGATTGGTTCATGCAGTGAAAGGTACAAGACATTTTATTTTAAATTAATCATTTAGACTTATCTGAAACATTGATTGTCTTTTGTTAAGACAGTCAGCTGGATGACTGAAAAGGGATATATTTATTATTATTATTCTTAGGTATATAACATGCATTCTCACAAGTTATCTAAGTACATGTTCAAATGCACATAGTAAAAATTATAAAACCATATTACTTTATTAATCGTCAGATAAAGAATAATGTAAATGTAACGAGCTATTGTTGTTGTATTTTATCCCTTATTATGAGTTTATCAGCCATGGCAGGACGACACTAAAATACATATTATTTATCACTACATAGTATAAAACGAAGTCGCTTTTTCTGTCCCTATGTCTCTTTGTATGCTTAAATCTTTGAAACTACGCAACAGATTTTGACGCGATTTTTTTTAATAGATAGAGTGATTCAAGAACATGCATAATATAGTTGAGAAACACTAATTAACTTAGTTGCACCCGTGCGAAGTCGGGGCGGGTCGCTAGTGATCAATTCTAATCTAGCTAAACAACAATCATTGACGCAACAATATTAGTGCCTAGAATACAAGTTTCTCGTAAACTAATATTAGCCAGTTAGGAATTTGACATTTATAATCTAAAATCACTTCTTAGTAGCACTACAAACATTTGTAATATTGAATGTGACTTTTGATATTTTATGTAACATTTTAGTTTAGGATAGGTATAAAATAACATTTGTTTAGTTTAGACATTACGGTGACATTTTATTATTAAGTATCTACCGTTTCATGACCCCATCTCGCTGGCTTAGTGGTTTAAATACCGGCCCATGATCTCGAGGCCCTGGGTTTGACAAATTAGCTTTGGTTTTTTCGAACACAGCCCGGGTTTGTGTTCACCAACCCCCATTTGGCAAACGTGGTGCCTAAACGAAAACCCATATTTGTAACGAAAACACAATTGCAAATGATAGCGGCCTTTGCCTTGCAGTAAGACATTAAAAGGCTGATATTTTATTAACATAAGAAACTGACCTAGTACACTCATAGCTCGATTACGTATCTTTCAAGATGTAACGAACAGCTGACAGTCGTAACATTATTATTTGAAGTCTTAATAAACAGATTCAATGCTACTACGGCTTTTAAAATGCTTTGATGCCGCCTACGTACCACGGTGGATTAGCATATCCATAACAATAACAATTACTTACGTCATATCAATCTTTATTGTATTAGAAATTGCAAAACAAAATATTTAGCGACGCCGACGTCAGAATGTTGTGTGACTAATGATTGTTGCCAATAAGTCAAGCCACTGGTTTGAACTAGGAAAACATATTTACCATTATTTTTCACGCGATTTAGGCCGACTAAGGTGAAAGGTTACATTTTATCCCGATTTAATGCTCCTATGGAATAACACAGTTTTCTTGACCGAAAGTTATAACTAATACTGCCCGTGTATTTTTTTAAATTTGAACCAGTATTGCCTGATTAGGGCGTTCACTCAAATAAACCCTAGGGCTTTATTATGTATAATCGTATTGTTAAGAAGTATAGGTTTTCGAGCAACATATTTCGAAGCCACTTAAATGAGCGTCTGAAATCGTCACATAACCAACTCATTTCAATTTTTAAACCGGCGAATGTGATTCCTCAAAGGCTAGCAAGCAGTTAGCAAGCTACTCGTATCTCTAGTCAATTTGTCAAACACAGCAGTGTCCTGGAAACCAGATAGGATACCTAACTACCTAGGTAGCAGGTGTGAGCTATCGGCTTCCTACACGCATCCACTTAACCTGAATGCGAGCTGGCTTATATTTGCCGAGATAACAGTTGCTATCTGGTATGCAAATCGATGAAGAGCTATTTGATTCCGTACGAATATTATAAATGCGACAGTAACTCTGTCTGTCTAATAGACAGCTTTCCGGCTCAAACCTTAACCGATTTTGATGATATTTGAGAAAGAAAGAACATACCTAGGCTGCCATTTATTATATTAACAGGTTGGAATTTAACAATGCCACCAAGTACTCTTAATACTGTAGATAGAAAAGTGAAAAATCGATCTACTCAAAGGAAGCATTCCTTTATGTTTGAAAATAATGAAAACTGTATTGTAATAAAATGAAATGAAATGAAATTATTTATTCAGCAAATTGATCTACATAGTGAATTCTTTTTCACGTCAATACTTTTTTCACCCGACCAGGTAACCGTGTAGGTAACTCTACTGTATGTAGCTTAATAGCTACAGTCAATATTATTTTATAATGCTGGGTGGTCCACTAATAACGATACTTGGACGACCCATAAGCAGCAAGGCTATAGTCATTAATACAACATTAGCCCCCACCATAACAATTATGCGGTTAACTTTAACATTACTTCGTTGTTAAAGTAAAGATAATTAGCGATGCTATAAATAGTTTAGGAAAATATTGGTTTATTAATATCTCAATGTGGAGCTATTTGGAAAGGCATATTCTCTGTAGTAGGCTGAAGGGTAAATTCTCCACCATGAAAATCGAGGTGATAATTATGATATTATCGGAGGTTGGATTATAATATAGTCCAGACATATATTTTGGCAATTTCAGCGATAAACGCATTACGGCGTACCTATAATTATTATGGTTCACAAGCGACCTCAATTTAAGTTCCTTATATTATACTTGTATCATAATGGGAAAGGAACCTGTCTTATCCGAGACACCTAATAAATGCGTAAAAATGGTGGCATAACCAACGTCTACAACGCCATCTTTTATAATCCTGACGGCGACTAAAGGTAAGTTAATAATGTTCTAAAACGCAATGTAAGAATGAACATAATAATATTACTTTATTTACTTTGTAATGATAAAAATGAAAAAGAAAAAAAATCAACCTTCCGCCGCAGTACGACAAAAAATAAGGTTCGATATTCTTTTGTCAATCGCTAACAATTCACAATCTGATAAACTCTAAAGAAGCCAAAACGTCAAAAATAAACATAAACTGACCTGGACTTAACAATTGCCACGGTCGAAGAAAGGCCTATTCAGCACTCGAACCCCACTCCCACGATCTATGTAACCTCACCCCATTCTACTGCCAACATTCACTTCCCAAAGAATGGTCTAACTGGGTCAGGTGTCAAAGACCATGAATGGCTCTTTATCAGGTTACTATATCGCGATAAAAAACTATGTACGAATATAATCGATTTAACCAAGTCATGACTCACCATTCCATCCAGTTTATTAAGACCTTAGTTAACATTTACATCGTTCGTAGTCGGAGCTCTACATAAATTGGTTAGTTGAGCTTATTGAAAATGTCCAATGTAAGCGGACCTCAGTTAACATTCTAAGTAGTGGTAAATAGAGTTCTAGTTATACTGGTAACTTCTTACAACCTGCACGAAAAGATTGCGGGTTAATTATGCGTTGAAATATAACAGTTATCTCGTAACAGTTATTTGTACATTTCGCGATACGCTAAAACGGTAGTTATGTGTTATGGTGATTCTAAAGTAGAGTAATACTATAGGTTTTTTATTGGCTTTACGTTTTTTATGTTCCTACTTAAAATATCAGGTAAAGGTATCTTATCTCCACAATAGTATCTAAACATAGTTTATGACCAGTTATATTATCGTAAATTATAAATAGATAATGATATTATAATTGCACAGGCCGTAGAGACGAAATAACTGCACATTTTTTTCCCACGATTTTACAGACTATTTGGCGCCATCATATCAATATTAGATTCGTTTGTGACAGTCAAGAATTTTAAAACTTACTTGCCTTAATATATGAGAAACACATTCCCAGTCCCTAGAGCTTAGACAAGGTATATAATACCAGAAATTGAATTAAATAATAATATCACGTTATTAGTTTCCTATGGCAAGCATTGATGCAAATAAAAGAGAATAAAATGCTTCACATAAGTATTGAAACAGCATTTTCTGAAAGTACATAATATATTAAACCAGATTAAAAATAAAAATGCATCACCTATAAAATTGCAATAAAAGTAGGTATTCGCCCAACTTAAGACACTGGCCAAAAAGAAAAAAATACACACAATAAAAGTAATTGTAACTGTAGTTTTGTACGTGCAACCTATTTTGTTATTTTTACTTATTTGTTTTTTGTATTTAAATCCACCAGCCAGTCGTAAAGTTAAAAATACGATTTAATTTAATGTTAATCGAACTTCTTCTGGAATGGCGGCGGCATCAGAATCTGTATTTTATGTTTCAGTGAAGAACGAGTACTCGCCTGTACTTACGAGTATATCTCCGATGAACTTTGTTATTGAGTCTGGTTTACTAGTAAATATATTTAACGTTATGCTGTGCAAATGGGTGCATTTTTTTAAATAAAGAAACGATCATTTTTATTGCAAACCAAATTTTAAAAGCCCTAAACAATGAATAAATGGACCTTTGGGAGTAGAAATATGATGGTAAACCGTAGCAATTTCGTTTCGCGTTTCGCTCTAAGTAATCATAAGTGCTAAGAAAAAATATCTGATCCTGATTTTTTCATTCAATTCAAATGATTACAGATTGTTTGACTTGGGATGAATAACGAATACAAAATCATTTCCTATTGGCAGAGGTTATACAAGACCGGTTCATCATCAGCACCTATAAAATGTATTACACCCACACAATAGTCGAGATTTCTGCGGCCGGAAGAAACACCATTGCATAACCGCACTAAAACAAGAAGGGTCGTATTTATTCAACAATAATTACGTACTAACCGTGTATTCCAGTAAAACATACAATAATAATAAAGATTACAATAAAACGGCGGGCAGCCCTGTTGGAAACCCGCCAAGACGTTAGGCCCAAACAGTTGTTTGTCCAATATACGTTGATCCGTGGAGTTTCACAGATAATCTCACAAAGCTCCGAATTTATTGGGAGTTAAGGAACGAAAGGGATCAGACGTTGGTGGTTTCGTAATTTGTTCTAAATTCAAAGCGTGTGTTTCACGAAAGATAACGGTTAGTGTTGCAAGTTCTTACCTTAGTATGTGTAGGCATAGGTGAATGAAAAAAATACTGGTGAATTGACACATTTTGTTTATATTAATGGCCATGTAAAGTAATACAGTAACTAGAACAGTCTTGTTATATGCCAGTTAAAAAAAAATAGCTAGAGACTACTAATAAACAAACACTATCATGCAATATTATGCCATATTACAAACTCGTAATAGCGTATCGTAAGTTATACCCATTCGATGATCCATTCGGTTTCATTACAAAACATTGACCTCAAAGAAAAATTAAATCGTATTTCGTAATAATATCATTTATGATTCCCTTTTGCTTCCAAAACCTGCAGCACATTTGATTTGGTGTAAAATATGACTCTGGAAAGCGGAAGTCATTTCATATCATGTCAATTGCAAGCTTATCTGTCACCTCTGCCATAAAAAATAACGCCAGCGAATTCTTGAGAAGAAATAATACATTTATTACACATTATTTATAGAGAAAAAGAATTTCTTTACGACCTATCACGCATACTTTCTTGTATTTTTACTGTCACCTGTCAGCAGAACGAATAAATATGTTATGAAGTGCGATGTTATAATTCCATCGCTCCCGATGGGAGTGACGTCACGAGTTTATTCCCTGCTTACGTCGACTTGGACAGCGTCCAATCGACAACGCTCGGTTACTTCTGAATGGCCGTTTCAACTATAATGTCATTATAATTCTGCTATAATTTATCTTTTAAAATGTAAGTCAAAATGTTTCATTAATTAAAATTAATGATTTGTGGGACCGCGTTACTGTTACAGATAGTGGACGGCCACCGGCGAATGTATATCCAATAGAGTAAAAATTGGCCAAGTGCGAGTCGGACTCCCGCACTGAGGGTTCCGTACAAATTCTATTTTTGATGTATTAAAAAAACTACCGAATAGATTTCGTTAGAACCAATTTTCGTTGGTAGTTTTTATGGTAATGTACATTATATAATTATTTCAGTTTTATCACCCTCTTATTTTAGAAGTTAGAGGGGGGGACACACTTTTTTCTACTTTGGAAGGGTCTGTCACGCAAAGTATTCACTTTAGAAAAAAGTGATATTAGAAACCTTAATATAATTTTTAAAGACCTATCCATAGATACCCCACACGTATATATGTTCAATGAAAAAAATATTTCGAGTTTCAGTTCTGACTATGGGGACCCCCCACTTTTTTATTTTTTTTCTATTTTCGTGTGAAAACCTTGTTGCAGTTCACAGAATACATCTACTCACCAAGTTTCAACAGTATAGTTCTTATAGTTTCGGAAAAAAGTGGCTGTGACAGACTGGCGGACAGACAGACAGACAGACAGACAGACAGACATGACGAATCTATAAGGGTTCCATTTTTTTGCCATTTTGGCTACGGAACCCTAAAAATGCTAATAATTGCAAATTATGTTTTGAAAAAATAAGTAATTTGTCACTGATATAATATGTAAAATATTCCTAATCGAACCAGTGTCAGATCAATATCTAAAGAGTGAAACTTATCTACAAACTAAACAGACAAAAAAATCAGTCTGTTATAAGAACGCAGCTACCGCTTTTTCTATCGCATTGTTTACAAACAAAATGAGGATTTGTGACTCCCTTACTGTTACTGATGTCTTTGCGTGGCAGCAGTTACTTCCCATTTAATAAATCACATGTTCATCTGGCACCAATAGCAATAAAATAAAAGAAAACATTCGTTGTATGCAGCAGCGCGACCGCTGGTTTAATCACCAATCAACGAATTCTCTATTCACCAAAATCCAATAAAAACACAGAAATAATATGTCTAACAAATTCGTCTCAATCCGATGATTTACCACAGCCGAAGCCTAAATAAAGCTTAACGCCTTCGATATAACACTAAAAGCCCTTTATCTGGCTCTAAGGGTTCTGATAAAATACCTCCTTTGTAAAACAAACGGTATCTTTATTTTAAAGGGGCTGGAAGACTAAGCTCAGTTTGCGTTTCATGTTTGAATAGCCTGGGATTTTGACAGATTAGCAAAGATTAAGTCTTATAGGCTTCACAATGTTCTCTTAACCAAGTTTCTACGGTACTAATCTTTAAGACTAGCAAACTACGCAGGGTATATTGAGTTCAAAAGTGAGCTCTTCAGTCTTAGACCGTATACCGTAAGATAAGGTACGCTTGGCTCCATGTGCTTTCAGAAACTTTGTTGTTAAATGACTCAGACAGAACGTTAGCCAAAAACAGCTACTCAATCCAGGCAAATCATGAATTGTTGCCTACCCTTGTATATTCTGACTAACTGGTTTCCATCTTTATAGGTCATGATTTTCTTTTATAAGCAAGAAAGAGAGTGTATACTTGAAATACAATCTCAATGACCAGATAAGAATCGGCACGTTTAGTGATTTTTGCTTCTAGTGCCCTCAATGGCACAGTTGCCCATTTTTCCAGTAGCTTAGTTGTAAGAATGCGGAGAATCCAACTAAAGTCAACTCAGCAGAAGCAAAGCCCGGCACGGCTTTGGCAAATGGCAAGAAGCCAGAAGTATCGAGAATCGCTGACGATGATGTTCCATTGATAAGCATCGTCGAGACGAGCACAATGATATTTCAAACAATAGGTATGTTACGTATGGTACGTCCATGGCGATTGTAACGAAATATCGGCCTAACCGCTTGACACAAGTTTCGGTGATGAGTAGAGCGAGAGGTACTCGCTTTGGCTTAGAGAGATAAGTATTTTTCTTGTAATATTTATTTATATTTAATAATCAGCGCACAACGCACCTGATTTGGAATATAATTAAACCGCTACGATTAAAATTATCCAAAGTATCGTACGTATTGCGTTAGCAGTCATTTGAAATTCAACTGTCGCTATTCTAACTAATGCCATTTTCATTAGAAAAACACATAATTTAGTCACATAATCTAGTCAAGAAAAAAACCACGGTTTTCCCTTCCATTTACACAGGGTTAACAAAAAAGACCTAAAGTAATGAAGCAGAAATTCCAGGCTTCCCAAGTACTAAAGTAAACAATACTGGAACTTTACTCGAATTCCATCCTTCCGGAGTCACGGAGCATGAAGTAAAATTCGGGCTTTGAAAAAGTCGAGTCTGAATAAAGAAATACCATAGGATTGCAAATAACTGGTTGAAATAAAAAGAAAGGAGACGCCGGCAAAATTATATATAAAGTAACCCCGCCAAGTTTACTTTTGAAAGTCGATCCGAGTATTTTCCGTGGTAGTCTGGGAAAGAAAACACGGTTCCGAACTCGCTGCCTCGTGGTCTAATGGGCAGCTTCTTGACCATTACACCAAGCGGGTCGTCGAAGGACGTTGAAGACGAAGTAAATGTTACTATTTTACTTATAATGACATAGCTAATGATTCTTATCTTTAATGCAAAGCTTTGACCACACTCCTGATAATTAATCCGCGTCAATGCCGCGCTAAGTGTTACAATGTGCCACAGAAGAATTAATGGCTTCCTCCACCGACCCTCTCAGACCAAGTCGAATTAATCACTAGATTATCAAGAGCCCTATCTGTGTGGTCTTTGTCTAACGGTGCACAGTAATTAGGCTAATATGGAGTTATATTATCGCTGATAAATTAGATGCTACTAGGTATTCTGGGTCACATCAATTGTATGATCCATCGCATAATTATTTGATATTTCCCTAGTATTTTTATGTCAATTAATTTGCTTAATAACCCTACCTTCGAAGACACCGCTACATCAGGAATTGCAAATTAATGTGCTGTAAATATTAGCAGCTGCGCATGTATTATTTGTTGGAGAGACAGATTTTCATTTGGAAATATTTCTCAACATCACTTACATTGATCTGACTCCTTGTAAAGTAGATAAAGCACTTGTGTTACAGATATGTGGTGGAACAGTGGTATTACAAATATACTTAAACAGATACACAATAACATCCATAGCATGTCAAACAGACATGTTCGTTCATGCACACAATTTTTTTTCCTGTGCGGGCACCAAACTCTTGGTATCCAAGCGGGTCGTCAAAATTTTTATTTACACAAATATAGCCTACTAGCGGCCCGCCCCGGCTTCGCCCGTGGTACTTGTCCACTATTTAATGGATGATATTATACATAAAAACCTTCCTCATGAGTTACTCTATCTATTAAAAAAAACCGCATCAAAATCCGTTGCGTAGTTTTAAAGATTTAAGCGTTCATAGGGACATACAACACACATAGGGACAGAAAAAGCGACTTTGTTTTTACTATGTAGTGATACTCCTGGTTGGTAGTAACCTAAAGAAACTTATTAGATTACCGATGAAACGAAACAACCTAGTCGTGATCTCGATTGTTTCCTAATCACATCTCCACGTTTTTAGTCCGGTCAAAATAGACATTCGAGTTTGCATTAATTCCCACACAGCTGGATTTTTGTGCAGGCCTTGAATACGTCATTACAAATGATATGTCAAAACTCCCCATCGATCCCGCTTGAGCGTTGTTTTTTATTCGTGGTCAAAGGGCCCAAATTTGCGGTTTTTTTTTAAATCTCTGAAACTAAAAGAGCTATCGAAAAATGGTTCAGGAAAAGTTTATAGATCGTAAAATTGTCTACCTAAAAGATCTCTACATTTTTCTTCTATAAAGCAGCGCTGTCGAGATATTGTGACTTTAAGCCGCAGGAAAGTCGTATTTTCGAGTAGCCCACATTATGCAATTACAATAAATTGGGTTGAGTAGTTTATCTGGTGCAGGTGGCATTTAAGTATGGATTGGCTCGAAACTATTATTTACCAATTTCCAGCCCCAATTTTCAGGATTTAGTTCATTGAAGTCAAAAAAGACAATATGACGTATCAAGCTTGCATTCATTCCCAACAAGCGGGACTTTTGTGCAGGCCTTGAATACGTCATTACAAATGTTATGTCAAAAGTCCCCATCGATCCCGCTTGTGCGTTGTTTTTTATCTGTACTTAAAATCTTCGGATCCTATTCCTAACCTTTCTGGTAGTCAAACCTCAATGGTCCCCATAGAGAATTTTACTCCTTAGATGAAATAGGATAGATTGGCGCGAAAAAAAATTTTGGAATTTTCAGTACAAATTGCTGAAATAGGTAATTTTTTTTTCATGCCAATCAATCCTATTATAAGTTAGGATTAAAAGACTTTAGGGGACCATTTGAGGTTTGAGTACTAGAAATGTCAGGAATCGCAAAAAAACTTTTCCCATACATTTTGTACTGAAAATACCAAATTTTTTTTTTCTCGCCAATCGATCCTATTTCATCTAAGGAGTAAAAGTCTCTATGGGGACCATTGAGGTTTGACTACCAGAAAGGTTAGGAATAGGATCCGAAGATTTTCAGTACAGATAAAAAACAACGCACAAGCGGGATCGATGGGGACTTTTGACATATCATTTGTAATGACGTATTCAAGGCCTGCACAAAAGTCCCGCTTGTTGGGAATGAATGCAAGCTTGATACGTCATTTTGTCTTT
This sequence comes from Nomophila noctuella, assembly GCA_958496325.1. NCBI lineage: Eukaryota > Metazoa > Arthropoda > Insecta > Lepidoptera > Crambidae > Nomophila > Nomophila noctuella. The sequence continues at coordinate 15,496,774 of OY292484.1, forward strand.
TTTGACTTCAATGAACTAAATCCTGAAAATTGGGGCTGGAAATTGGTAAATAATAGTTTCGAGCCAATCCATACTTAATTGCCACCTGCACCAGATAAACTACTCAACCCAATTTATTGTAATTGCATAATGTGGGCTACTCGAAAATACGACTTTCCTGCGGCTTAAAGTCACAATATCTCGACAGCGCTGCTTTGTAGAAGAAAAATGTAGAGATCTTTTAGGTAGACAATTTTACGATCTATAAACCTTTCCTGAACCATTTTTCGATAGCTCTTTTAGTTTCAGAGATTTAAGAAAAAAACGCAAATTTGGGCCCTTTGACCACGAATAAAAAACAACGCTCAAGCGGGATCGATGGGGAGTTTTGACATATCATTTGTAATGACGTATTCAAGGCCTGCACAAAAATCCAGCTGTGTGGGAATTAATGCAACCTTGAGTCTTAATTTTGTCTATTTTGACTGGATTATTTGGCTTGTATTGTTTATTTCACTCGAGTGATAGATTGCATTGTTTTCTATGATTCGATCATGACTCGGGCATTTGGCTAATTGGCTGTGCTGTTTGGCATCATTCATCTTGGTTGAGGTGTAGTTCTAATCACTTTGAAACATTAATAATGATGATTGATTTAGTCAAGTGTATGGAAGTAGGCTACTCCACCACTAGGCGTAGATTTGATACCCGCAACATTTGCGCTCCTGATTTCGTAATTTTTGCATTGCGTACTATTGTATTGAACAGTCTATTTGAGTGTTTTAATTGTGTAGAAGTTAATTAAAAGAAACTAAGATTATAATAAAATATTGCCGGGTATGATTATGTTGTTGTGAAACGCGAGTATTGTCCAAATGTCCAGTGGGCGACGGATAAGTAAAGTTGGAGAGAACTATCAGAGCCTGTCAAATGTAACAATAAAATGTGGCGTCACCCTGTGTCGGACACCCAGACCTACTTCAGGTCGCTGTGCCAGCGAAGTAGCTAAGTATATTTGTCGGATTAATCGACGTGACTCCTGACATATGCACGTAAAAAGTCCCCAATTCGCCCGTCCGTTCGTGGGAAAAATGCGTATAATTTCGTTTCTGCCGCGCCTGCCAGTTATTCGCGGCCGGCAGCTTCAAAGTGCTTCGGTGTTCCGCCGAGCATTAATAATGTTTTTACCGGGTCCCTTTGCGACAGTAAGTGTTTGTACGAAAGTTTACGTTTTGATATTAAAGGTTGAATGTATCAGACTGTTTATGTAGCAGCGCGAGCGTATTCAAATGCGTCTTCTATCGAAATCATGGGTTCGCTTAACAACTTATTATTCACTAGCGGGCGCCCGCGACTTCGTCCGCGTGGATTACAGTTTCTTCATCACCTATTTTTCCCGTTAGGGGTGGATTTTTCAAATAATCTTTAAAAGGGGATGCCTACGTCATGTCAAAGTCTCAGCCCGATCGGTTAAAAAATGACAAAGTTTCATACTAACGTTCATCCCCTATTTGACCCCCTTGGGGGTTAGAATTTATCAATATGATTGCTTAGGCGATGCTTACGTCATAGTAGCTTTATGTATGCAAAATATCAGCCCGATAGGTTTAAAATTGACAAAGTTTCATACTACCGTTTATCCCCTATTTTACCCCCTTGGGGGTTGAATTAATCAAAATCCTTTCTTAGCGGATGCCTACGTCATAACGTCTACCTGCATACCAAATTTCAGCCCGATCCGTCCAGTGGTTTGGGCTGTGCGTTGATAGATCACTATGTCAGTCAGTCACCTTTGAGTTTTATAGATATAGATAGACGAGCTTTATATAGTATAGATTACGCTTACATATGTTTATAGGGATCCTCAACATAAAAACAAAAACTAATTTGTTATACTACTTATTTCCCGTTGTCGATTAGATATCCTCGTGTGATGAGCATTTATCGAACTTTTATTTACAACACAATTGCAAGCTTAATCAACTTAAGTAAGATAACTTCATCATGATTACTGTTATAGTCTCAATAGTATGTATCATTGGTAGCGTATACTCCACGGATTCGGCCTAGGATGGACTCGTTCCTGATACCTTGAACATCTCTAGTTTATTCTCGTATTACCATTTATGATTGCAATCAGCAGCAAGTTCTACAATCTTCCTCATGCAAATTCTATTAAGCAATGATACTCATTTGCAATAAACTTAGAATTAACAACGCGTTGCTTCAGCCATTAAGGGCAAATGTTACCTGCACACTATTTTATGTTTGGAACAGCATTAAAATGACATAATTGGCAACACCGTTCGAATTGAATCACATAATTGGCAACACTATCCGGATTAGATCAGGTGCCAGCTTTGGATTGCGTCAGTTTGTATTTACATCTTCCTGTAGGTGCCACTTAAACATACAGTGCATGCGAAATAACTTGGCCGGCTTAAAGGTCTAAAAACACCAGGAAATTCCAAATGAGGAATGTTTTTTGTACCCTCATCATTCATCGCACTTTACGTCGATACACTCAGAGTTAGAGTACGCTTCCACCTGGTTACGGCAAGCCTAGTAATAACAATAGTGGACCTTCGTAACTCTAAATAGGAGAACCAGACCAATAGGCTATGGCTTAAACTGACAAGTGAAAAAAATATGTTTAGCTGTTACTACGAGTACTAACCTTTATGTTTGTTACAAGTTCGTTTTGAATGGAATTTGAAACAAGGTTTTTTAAATTAGTTTCGTGTTTTAAAATCTATTCGAATTTAAATTATTAACTGTTTGTAATCGATAGTTTCATTAGTTGTGTCACCAAATAGGTTATTGCAGCAATGAAACCCTTTAGGTCCAGAGTCTGGACGTATGATAGCAGAGAATTGTTAGAGTTAATGATTAATGCCTCACACATCTGGTTTTAAACTAGGCCATCCCCTACTCAATTGGTTCCCAAACTTTATTCAGTAACTGATAATTTAATTGATTTAACGATAGTATCATTATTTTCTACCCTACTAGTAGTAATAAACACAACTTGTAAAGTTGCACATAGTGGTTCCTATCGCTAAATAAAAGACCAAAAACATCCTTCATGGTACACAGCCCTTACTTTGGCAACTTAATTTTGTGAACTCTTTTGGACAAGAAACAAGTGTAGACCATGAAAAACAGCAAAAAAATGTATCGAGAACTTAACCAACAAGAATGCACATTATTTATAACGAAAAAGAATTTAATATTGTTTCAACGTTGGCGGTTAATTTATAGAGCCAATTATTGAATTAAAACAACCACTTCACAAATGTTTATCTAACGCTTCTTAAGGGAATCCAATTAGGTTGGATCTTCACATCCTATTAGACTCACAATGCCGCCTTCAGATGCTCTCACAAGTAACAGCTGATGTGATTACTTTCGCCATATTTGTAGGCTGTCAGAAGGCACTGTTTGTTCAGAGCCGAGTAGTGTTGTACAAAGTGTTGACTTGAAAGATTCAGGTTTATGAGCTGTAGTTTCACCGGAATGTGGACTGCATAGGTCAGGAACAAGTCTTAGTATGATCAAACAAGGAAGGCGTTATTTTAACGACGGCGTATTTATATTGTGAGGAGCTCGATGGCGCAGTGGTAAGCGCACTCGGCATGCGGTTGCTAAAGTTAAGCAACGTTCGCAGATGCCAGTCATCGGATGGGTGACCGAAAAATTTCATCTCGAGCTCCTCCGTGCTTCGGAAGGCACGTTAAGCCGGTGGTCCTGCGCCTGATCTCTCTACGGTCGTGTCAGATTGCTGTCCCACCGAATTATGAGAGTGAGGGAATAGGGAGTGCACCTGTGCTTGCGCACTCACTTGTGCACTATAATATATCCTGCGTACCTGGCTGATCGTAAGGTCGGCCGCCATGGCCGAATACGGCCGGAGGGATATTATTTATATTGACGGGCCCTTCGGTCTAGTGTCAGAAACCCTGACTACAAAACTAAGGGACGTGGGTTCCGCTAGGGGCAAATGTTTGTGTGATGAACATCGTCATATTTGTACTCGAGTCATGGATGTTATAAAAGTATTGAAGTATGTCTATCCGTTCCCTGGCTTCCATAAAACAAGCTTCGAGCTTAGTTTGGGGCTAGGCAATTGGTTTGTTCGTATAAGAAGTTCTTTTTTTAATTATAAATTGAGCAAGAACTCAGCAATCGAAAAATCTAAATTTTATAGGAGAAAATCTTTAGGTATTTTTCTTAAATGCCTTGATTGGGGCATTATTATCAATGATGTATCTAATGAAAGCTATTTTTTGTGTTACATAATTTAGCGTCCATTTTAAATCCTTGTGACCCGTGGCGGTTAGCGCTCCTGACCACAAAACCGAGAGTTGCGGGTTCGAATCCCGCTAGGGGAAAATGTTGGTGAATAACGGCATTTTGTACGTGTTATAGATTATTATAAAATTATATAAGACTTTTATTAAGTATGTCTTTCCATTTCCTAGCATCCATAGTAAAAGCTGCAATCTTTACTTGGATCAACAAATTCGTGTGTTTAGGAGCAATTGGACCTAACCTTTACTTGCGATTATAATGTTAACATTAACAACCATGTACATAATATAACACACACGGCTCAGGGCCACACAAAATGGTCAAATTACCAAACATTGTACACCGTTCTATGCAAATAATAATTTAAATATCCTTGTTAAGTTCAGACTATCACGCCGCAGAAGACTTTTGCGTTCAAATCGCGTTGTAAATCATTTTGTACATTGACAATTGCAATATTAATACTATTAATACTATTGGTACTAGTACTAAGCTAGGGCTTAAGTTGTAAGGATTATTCGAAATACAGCTTGATAAGTTGTATTTACGAATGGTTTGGATATGTTAGACAGTTATTTGTGTGTACAACATAAAGCATAGAACTTATTAATGGACTAGTGGTAAAATTACTACGCCGTGGTCTTGGGGTCCTGAGTTTGATTCCTGAGTCGGACAAAATTTTTTGTTGTTTTTTCTGAACAGTGGGACATTATCCTGCATTTACCCTGCAGTGGGACATTAATAGGCTGATACTTTACTTTACTTTACTTTACAAGTTAGTGATAGGTTTAATTCTGCAGGAGGCAATGGGTTACGTTCACAAAATAGCGTTTGGTAAGCGTGGTGATTCAGCCGACTAGTGTGAGACCTGTTCCTTGATAACCTGAAGCGATACGTCCAGGCTAAGATAACACATATTAGATTTAGGATATAATGAGCCTTTGATTGACCCTAAAGGCATTTGAATTAGAATATTAAACTGACCTTTTTCTATAAATACACACTTTAACATCAGCTGTTTGTTTTCCGGAGATTAACCAGTATAAATAAACATCTAGCAATAACAGGTTTTTGTTTATTGGTTATATCGGCAAACACGATCATAATGTTTCTTTTGAACGAGTTTTTTTTTGCAATAAATATTTATTTCGGTGTTACCTATGTTTAGATTATTTTGTTTATATGGCGCTTTTCTTTTTTCTTTTTATTAAACTAGCCCAGTATCTTAACGCGTATTTAGTGCTTATAATGTCAAGTAACTTATGTAATAATTATGTAATAAGTAATTTATGTATATTTTATGTATGTATGTATGTATATATGTATGTATATGTATAGTTATTTAATTTTGATCAGCACTACCTACTTCACTTTCTGATTTGCCCTAAGGTTGGCTGGTAGAGAATGCCATGAGGCATTAAGTCCGCCTTTTGTACAATATTTTGTGTAGTACAATAAAGATTAAATAAATAAATAAATCTCATTAGAATGCATTTCAGTTTTCAATATTTAAATGAAGCAACTTTTACGAAAACGGCATCATAGGTAAATGAAAATCCTCTGCCTATGAGTAGAACCGCTTCACTTGGATAATTATAAAGTAGGTATATTGAAAAAGCGGTACTTCCATTTATTTTCTCAAAATACCTACCTACATCTGTTCTCTTTTCAAACGAGCAAAACTATCGCCTAGGGAAGTGAATTAGCATTCAGGAAGAAACATTCAATTAGACTCGTATTTCAAATGCAATTGATTGTTTCCGCCATTTCGCGGAACTACGGAAGAAGAGGAAGTGATTCGAACAAAATGTATTTAAAATCTACCTACATTACTATGTAGGTAGTATGTGTAAAGTGTAGTTGATATAAGACAAACCTTTTTGGTTTCCAGCGTTTAATGAAGACTCCGAACATGATGAAGAAAATCACATGAATTCACAACACTAACACATACACTATTTCCGAACACCGGTTCACAACACTATACTAACCATGTTTTCACATAAAACAAAACGAATTAGCGAGAGCTAAAGAGACGCACAAAAAGTCGAAGCGATAACACTACACTACATTCTGTTTACAAACAATCGAATTCGAATTCCAAATGGTTACGTCACTATCGATAGCTGTCATTCGATTTTCAATTTGACAACCGAAACGACGCAGCCGATAGTTTTTTTTACAAATGGCGGCCCACAGCACGTGCGGCCCGCGCAAGCGTTGCACGGCGACTGACTGGCTCCCAGTTGCAATATGCAGCTGCGTATCCCGGCTGCTTAGTATTAATAAATTTTAGATGTCAACCGCTTTCCGCGGTGGTCGGATCTCGTTGGCCGAATGGGTGTGTTCCTTTGCGCTATTCCGAGCTGATTGATTAGGCAACTGATAAAAAAATATTGCACGCTCGCTAATTATGTAGGCTAAGTACTTTCATTTCCTTGTGCATCGGAATGTGGTTCTTATGGCGTTGATTTTATGTGTCTTTTCGAGTGCAATGGTGTTGCGTGATTTCATAGCGACACGCTATGGAAACACAGGTGAACATACGATTAATTAAGAGTAACTATTCTGGGTTGTGCAAGTCATGGTTTATTGTGCAAACTGTGAATGAAGATTCTCACACAGTGCAGTTAAAGTATATTTAGCCATTCAATTCGTGCATGTGTGAAAATGATCAAAACACAAAAATTCTACATATTGGTTAAAATGTAAACGACTGATAAAAACACTGATAAAGATACGATTGTATTTAATAGGCGAATATAAATCTAGCTTTATTACTTTGGGAACTCAAATAGTTGATATTAAATCATGAAATCTGGGAAAGACAAGTTTTAGTAGTGTTTCATTATATTATCAGTCAATAAAACAATAACGGCATAACCACTCCTACGAGTTATAAACTACTCGGTTAAGTTAGCTTAAACATCAAATGACAATCTGTTACGATCAAATCTAACACCAATTTCACAGTCCAACCTCATTTCTGAATTGTGGATTGGCCGCAAGGAGGCGGCTGATGAGGGGTTGTCCCAGTTTCTTGGTCCCAGCGCTCCTGTGACCCAATTTCAGAGCTCACCTGACTCCGAGTCAGAACAAGACCAGCAGTGGTTTCCGACAATAGGCTGCTATAAGCGAACAACTACGAAACGAAATGTACAACGTAACTGTGCACATAATACATTAGACGGGCCCGCTGATCTAGTAGTCAGAAACCCTGGCTACAATACTAAGGGCCGCGGGTTCGAATGTTTGTGTGATAAACATCGGCATTTGTACTCGAGTCATGGATGTTTATAAAAGTACTTAAGTATTTATATCCGTTCCCTAGCTTCCATAGTACAAACTTCAAGCTTAGTTTGGGGCTAAGCAATTGGTGTCCAAGGAATTTAATAATTTACTATTATTATTTTTATTAATTTAGCAGTTGGTAATTTATCTATAACTAGCGGCGGCCCGCCACTTCGTCCGCGTGAATTTCAGATCCTCTTTTCCCAATAAAAGGTGCCTATGTTCGTTCTCAGGGTCTAACGATTGTCTCTTCCAAATTTCATCAAAATCGGTTGAGGCTTTAGCGGGAAAGCGTGAGAGACAGACAGACAGGATTACTTTCGCATTTTTAATATGAGTAGGGATTTTATTGTCTCAATATTGTGTTTTTGCAACACGGCGATACTCTAGTACTACAAGTGTACATACAAGTTGTACATACAAACATCTCGTTCCCCGTAACCATAATCATTTATGGAACGTAGACAATCTGTTACGATGAAATCTAACACCAATTTCGAAATTGCGGATTCGCCACAAGGCACCTGATGAGGGGGCGTCCCAGTTTCCTGGTCCCAGCGCTCCTGTGACCCAGTTTCAGAACCTTACTTCGAGTTAGATTACGGATACATACGTTTTGACGAATACGACTCCTCTTTGAAAATGAATAAACTTTGTTACTTTTGGATTCTGGTTCGCATTTGCGTTTGGAATTTTTTGGGGCTGGCTGTGTGATGCTAAGTTATTTTGATAAAGGTCTTAGGAGATCATTTTTAGCTAAGAAACGTGTGGACATAATATGTAGTATTATTCACACTCATTGAGGTATTACTACTTACTCGTATATACGGTGGAAATCGAGACCAAAATCTTTGCGTCAACTTGGAGGGAAGAAGGGAGATAATTTTGTGTTTTTTTTTTCTTTTTTTCTATGAATAGACACGCGACTAGCTTAATTTTTCGTCCTGTAATGATTTGTACATATGTTTAGAACACAAGGCGGTTTTTCTACCTATGATAAAAATAGTACAAAAGACGACAACTGTTTTCCATGGACAACAGATTGCGTATTAGTAAATATATCTTGGAGGTGTCTACACTATTGTAGTAGTAATATAACAATGTTCACACTGTGTCATTAAAAAATATGTATACTGCACTACAAAATAAGCAATTCACTAGCCTATAATTTACCATCTGATACGGAATCACACTTATCCACACGGCACCTTCCTTTCAACCAAGCTTTAGAGAGATCTGACTCGATCGAGAATCCTTACCTGTGAAAAGAAAATCTATCGTGAATATTTTCCACGGAAATTGGGTTTCAATATCAATATTTGCGAATGCTTTATACGCTGTCAACAAACAAGGTTTCGACCTATATCCCCGTAAAATACGTGTTTACAAAAGGCTTTGGTTGCTTTCCGATGGAAGAGAATATGTGTAAATGTTATGCATGAAAATTATTAACTTTTTACCCGCGGCTTTGCCCGCGTTCTCAAGTTTCCTGTTCATACCATGGGAACATTTAATCATTTAATTTTTAAGTATTTCATTTGGGATGAAAGTGTCCTATTATACCTAAGCATGCATGTATTCCAACATCAAAATCCGTTCAGTAGTTGCAGCGTTATTGACGTAACAACCAAATAAACAAATAGTGCATATTAGTAATTATGATACATATTGGTGAGGTGCCGTTTGAAATAAACCCTTCACAAAGATTGGAAATATTTTTTGTGAACAAAGTGTACGTTACCATATTTCGAATTTCTGTCTTTATAACATTTTTACCACCTGATATATTCCATGATGTAACATCAAATAATATGAAATTGTTATATTAACACCATTGCGTTTTCATAGAGCATTGTAAAAATTCTGTTCAAACAATTTTCTCTTCCATGAAAATATTGGCTAAATGTAATAAAGCCAATTTCCCCTTAATACATCAAAGGTTGTCGAGAAAAATCATAAAATTGTTAGTCAGACAAAAGGCGGGCAACAAAGTGAACTTTTAAGGGTTCCCGACTTACAGCTCCAACGAAAAGCATTTTCACAATGGACATTCTCTAAGCCATAGGAATTCCGAAGCACCCTAATTACTGTCCCGTGCACAATCTTCCACTACAGCCATTGCAGCGGAGGTAAACCACTTAGACCACCCAATTTTGGAGCACCCGCACATTGAGCAACGAGTCTAGTGCACTTTGAGCTTGTACTTGTACTTGTTTTTTACTAGCGGCAGCCCGCGTGTTTTTTCGCGTGGATTTCTAATCCCTTTTTTGCAATTAAAGGTAGCCTATGTTCTTGCTCAGGGTCTAAACATTGTGTGTGTCAAATTGCATCAAAATCGGTTGAGAGGTTTAAGCGGGAAACATATAATATTAGTAGGAATAGGTATTATCTGCTAAAATATCGACAGGGGCTCGAAGTGAACTAGGCCGACTTCTCAATATGCGGTAACTCAAAAATTGGGTGGTAAAAGTGGATTACCTCTTTCAAGTGCAGCGTTGCAGTGATTGCACGGCGAGCCGCGAGGCATTTTTATGTGAATTCACGGCCACAGCCTGCTATCATCAATTTACTATGGGAAGGGAAACAACTGGCAGGCGTAGACACCATGAATAACACACTTTATGGTTTCTCTCCACGGAATAGCTGGTGCGTACAGTCGGTCTATGTTTCTGCTGGTGAGTAAGGTCGCCAGAGCTCAGATGGGGAGAGAATGGGGCTTTAAAGACAGCAACGCATCTGCGACCCTTGCGCGGTTGTTGATGTCCATGAGCAGCGGTGACCACTTACCATCAGATGACCCACTTGTTCGTTTGCCTCCCTATACAGAAAAAATAATATAAAATGTTTGTCGTCTTTATCACATAAATTTTACAGTGTAGGTATTTATAAAATCAAATTGGTCAGTTTACAGTTCCTACTTACTTGGCCCTAAGACATAAGCTACACCAGATAATTCACACATATGTGGAAACCGAATTCCACGCGGGCGCATTCGCGGGCGGCCGCTGTTTTTTAATATTTCCTTCGACTGGGACCACCCATAAATAATCTTATGGGAACTTTAATAAATAATAAAAAATAAATCGCAATGATGAGTCGGCGTACCCTGATACTCTTGTTCCAGGAAACGGTTCGCCAACACCTGACATTTCCGTAATGGCTGCCGGCGGCGGCGCGTGCGCAAGTTCATGGGGCGGACGATGAAAGTTACAAAAACCGGCAAAGTGCGAGTCGGACTCGCGCACCGAGGGTTCCGTTCAAATTCTATTTATGACATAAAACGACATAAAATCTTCTTACTTCATCTAGTTCAAACCAATTTTCGTTGGTAGTTTGTATATGGTTATATATGTACATAACATTCTTTTTTTAGTTTTATCATCCTCTTATATTAAAAGGTACCTACAGGGGACGCACATTTTACTAGTTTGGAACCTCAACAGCATTTATGAAGACCTATCCCACGTTTAGGTAGGTTACGGAAAAAGTGGCGGTGACAGACAGTCATCGTGACGAATGTTCCGTTATCTGTCATTTGGCTGCGGAACCCTAAAAATGTCCAACATGCACACCGTGTCATTTTGATGAAGATTGTGTGATTGTTTTTATTCAGATACTAAATTAAAGTATTCGTAATTCATGCAGACTTCAGAGATGCATTAATAAATACATAGTTATGACTGTGAACCTTACGGGATTATCGAATTTTAAGTCCTCTTGTATTTCCAGAGTTCGACTAATATTAAGCCTGTAAGCACATAGGCATATGAAATTTGATTTCGATTTGGACCAACTAGTTGTACAGCCCCTATGGGCCTTCGTTTTTGGTAGAGCTAGCCAGTACTTTGAGCTAAAATAGGCAGTGAGCATTCAACAATATTCTTAAGATCTTGTTTTGCTAATTTCTATGTGAGACGGTAGTCGCTTACCACCAGACAAACCGCATATTTGCTCCATCTATTAAAAAAGATCAAATTGCATCGGATTTATTGCTGCGAAATCATAGAAAATCCAGTGAAAAAGTTGAATTGCATCATAAGAGATGCGTGAGTGCAACGGAGAGAATGCAACAAGACTGCATTGATGCGTTTCTTGCATCTCCGTAGCTCGTAGAGAGCTCTCATAAAAATGTGAGACCTTTTTGTTAGTCGCCCGGATTTATATGGGAGAATAAGGAACATGGCTGGTTTATAATTACAAAGTCTGTGATTGAAATGCAAAATTGCATCATAGGACGTAACTGCTATTATAGCGAAGTAAGGCAATGCGTTGCAAAATGGATATTACTACTGATTACTAGTATATCGTTTTATGATACATAATGTTCTCGTAAATGGTTTACAGCTTGTATAGAGGAAACAATACTTCAAAGAGCACATGTTTATGTAAATGTACGATCAAGCAATTATAGTTCAGTCAGCGTCTGATAGATAATGACACTCAGGGTACTCAAATGAATAGACGCAACAAAATAGTTAATAATAATATCGGTACACAAATAACTTTAAATTAAAACCCTCTTGGGACATTTAGTCCGACACCACCGTAGAAATGAGATTCAGAAATTGAATAATTTTAGCTTCAGACTTCGTGTGATTAAATAATAACTCTCCTTTGAATACCTTTCATTCGGGTGTATTTCCACACTGACAATTCTCAGCAGTTATAGCTAAAATTAGCATGTACGTTAAGATAAAAAACACACATTATTCTGCAACAACACACGTACTATTTGTTTCGTTCTCTACATTGGCAATACCAAGGTCAGCACATTGACACCAGGTGGCAGGGTGCTAATCACCTCATGCTCATGGTGTCATACGGGAACACGATACAGCCGTGAATAAACGTTTATGTGCTAATGAAGCGATTCAATCTTAAAGTTCATTTTTAAAAGTAGGTATAAGGAACGTTGTGGAGTGGTGTGAACCATGAGAGAAAAACAAAGTATGAGCAGGCTCGAAAGGAGTCGTCGAAAAAAACCGGCGTGAAGTAAGTAGGTTATAATGCATCCCATTTTGATGAAAATATGTGTAAGTTCGAACAAAGAGCAAAATTCATGAAAAATAGGAGTTCAGAAATCGCTTTAAATCAGGACAGGCGTTTAAAAATAATATGGATAATAAATATAAAGAGTATTTTTCGCTCACTTTGTAGGTATGTAATAAATTAGGATATTGTAGTTAGACAGTTACATACATTAATATGTAAGTAAATGATGTGCTACAAAAACATTTGTATCTGTAGCGTAATAAAATATTTACCTACTATTTATTCCCGCAGAGCTACAACTATGAATAAACAGCGAACCCGAACTGCAAAGCTGTAATCAGACCTCATTCATTTTCCGATCACGTACGCGCTCCAGGCCTCTGTGGGAACCTCCAGCCCTTAGCCCTTTGTTACGCGCCGGCCGTATCGAACTATACGAACTATTGAACCTGTTGTACCAATGAAACTCTGCGTAGATGGTGGTTTGGCGATCGATTTATATCTTGGTATTGTAAGATGCATGGAAAGATGACCGAAATTCCGTGTATCCATGTATACTCACGTGAATTTATTTAAAGTTACTAGTATCAAGTAATCAAGGTTGGCACAATGTCCTCCATGTCCATCGTTATTATGACTCGTAGTTGTTGATTTTCATTATACAAAGACTAATTATGTATATTCAAGACAGTGGACGATGGAACATCATCATTAGTATTACAAAAGAAAGACCAAAGACCTCGAAACATTCTTAAAACTATTCAACGCTAAAATATTCATGATTGCAACCGTCAATTTCTCAAGTAAACGAGAGGAACCCTCATCCATCCCTTGCCAGATTCCCTGTTTACCACATCAAGTATGTATTCGAGGGCCAGGTACTCCGAATGCAGCGTTTCCCGGAAACTAGGTCGCGAGAGGCTTCCACGGAAAATGTCAAGGGGAATTAGCCAGGGCTGGTACTGAAGATAATTAAGATAAGCTATCAGGAAAGTTTTCAAGTTTTCGGATTATGTTCGGGTTTTGTAAAGTTAGTAGAACGGCGAGATAGGAGAAGCAAAAAAAATTGAGACGTTATTTTGGGTACCTACTTGCAAAAAAGTTCGAAGTTTGCATTCTGGGTATTTTCTTTTGTATAAACTTTAAAAGCGTTCAATTACATAAACGCTCAAATTGATAAATGGTCCAGAGTAAAAAAATAAAAAGGGCAATGATTATGCTAGTATATAAGAAGACCTAAAGCCTAAGAAATCAAAAATAACTACACCAGTGGTGCTAAATGCCATTGGAGAAAACCAATCGCTTGTCAATTAGGTAGACAACTTTTGTGCCAGCGAGCTAAAAAACGAAAAAGAAGCAAACTTATGTAGATATCCCGAACTGAATATAACTATCCCGTCACTTTAACCATTAAAATAGCGAACCGCCACGCATATGAGCAATAAATAAATGTAAAACATGACCCTTGGGTAACTCGACATGTTGACATTACACAATTTGTAAAGGGCGTGAATAACATGAAATATACTGTCGTGAAGCACGTCACTCTTGTCATCAAATGTTAAACGAGGAACATTGCTAGGTCGGCTTCATTAGGTCGAGTGCCAAATTCATTTGGTAAATACCTTTTAACTTATTGTAAATTTTTGGAGCTGACTATACATTAAAACGTCAAATTTGAAGATCTAGCGAGTTATCAACAAATAAATGAATAAAAGGTGTCATCTCGCTCTATTGAGCGAGATTCAAGCGAGCAAGTTGACGAATAAATAGCTTTTATTAGCGACTGTGCCCCTGAAATAAGAGCAGCACTATAAGAATCACCAAAAAGCCTGCAATTTTTTTACTATCAAATATTGCATAATAGCTATAGCGTTTTGCCACCCCTAAGGTTCTGGTAACGTCTCTCGGTTACTTTAATGCGGCTACTTCCGCAACAAGTTAGTGCTGTCGAAACATTGATACTTCTATTGTCGATAATTTATTTGACGTCGGAAAGTATTGGGGATATTGGGGAGAACAAAGTAACTTGCTTAAAGTATTTGAGGCTTTTATGAAGGAAATTCGATAACACGCAAGTCAAACATTCGTTTGATGAACAGTTTTGTTAGTTCAGTATATTTGTGATACACATGCTCGTAATTTGTAAGGGTCGCTTTCGCCAAATACAGTTATAGTTAAATACATATATAGTTGTGCTACCGTTGTTAAAGCTACTGTAAACGGTGCTTTACTTACACTATACTGGATTGCACATCTCGAAGTCAAACCAACTTGTTTACTTCAGGAACAACGGGTTCGAATTTAAAAAATATTTTTGTGTAATATAGTCCCTTTGTCAAGGAAGGCTTTAAGTTATAAGACGATGTGTGCGCAAACCGAAAGCCACGGGGACGAAGTCGCGGGCGGCTGCTAGTGTCAGTATATTTTGTTTTAATTTTCTATTTACGAGTACTTTGATGTCGATAAAGAGTTCATATCGCCATCACTACTGCAAGCGCGCAGAAGAAGCGCCGCCGTAAATTCTGCTTCAACGTTAATTCGAGAGGATTATTTACTTTCTTGCTTCTTTTTAATTGGCTTATTTCTTCGTCGAGTATAAAGTTTTGAAGACTTGCTTTTACGACTTGAGAGTATATTATATTAATAAACAAACTGGACTAATTGAAGGTAGTTAAAATAACTAGTGGCTCGCCTTAGAGGAAAGGTGTGTGAGATTATGCCCACTCATTCATGTCAATCACGCTGAAACTACTAAACGGATTTTGATGAAATTTTGTATACAGACAGGGCATGGGCTGACTTAGGTGATGGGATATCAATATTTTTTTTCATAATTAAAGGTTCCAATGGGATAAAACAGGAATCTGGTAAAGCGGGCAAAGCTGCGGGTAGAAACTAATTCGTAAATAAATATTTCACATCATTATTTAAAATTTATACAAGGTGAACTTAACGGCTTTACCTATCAACCTTCAGATTAAGCAGAATTATTAACTATTCATCAGCGTAACCAAAAAAATAAATTATTAACTTCATAAGTAGGTACCAGCTAACAGGAAGTTTTCCAGTTTTCAATTCTTCTGCAATGCATTAAAAATTCATGTGCAATTACAATGCTTTTTAACTACAAGAAAAGCCACGATCGAGTTTGTAATCGACTTGTAACGAGCTCGTGACTCGGGAATCGAACCCGCACAGATCACGGAATCTGTGGTTTAGAAACTTGTCGACAAGGATTTCGCGTGATTTGACAGTTAAATTATGAAATTGATTTATTACAGTCGTGGACTTTCACAGTAATTTTTCATTGAGTTTCATGGTTTCATCATCAAAGTGAGGCTTGCAATGTGGAGGTAACAAATTCTTCAGAACATTTTAAAACCTATTGTTATTGCACTACGATTCTAATTCGATCATAGATCGAAGTTTTATTGGGATTGTGAAGCGGTCATTGCCTCTTATCAATACGTAAATTACAGTCCACGATAATGTTACTACCAATTTCGCTCATGTAGACATGAGCATCGGTGGTTCAGTGGTAGAATGCTCGCCTGCCACGCGGGCGGCCCGGGTTCGATTCCCGGCCGATGCAGATTACTTTTTGACAATTTTAATATACTTGGTCAAAAATCTATTTTTTGACTGAGATTAACAATTTGATTAAATTAATGTATAATAAAAATTACTTGTGCAAAAGAAAAAAATGTTTAAATTTTATGAATAGGCATTTAATATTTATTTATTTATTTGATATGGTATGTTTATGTATTTAATATGGTAAATACAGGTTTCCCCTGCCCACTAAGCCATAAAGAACATAATATATTACTTACAAGAATGCTCTCAACAAAGAAGTTACTGGCAAACTAAGCCTGACGTACCTGCAACAAAAAAAAACACAATTTAAAACTTAACGTTTCCATTACCATTACGTTCTGACAGTTGCTGACAGCAATGCTGATTGATTACTGAGCAGAAATGAACTCGTAAAACAACCGTTAAAATTGACGTACGGCGTAAGACTACGGCCCATAAATGACATGATATTTCTTGCTGAGAAAAAAAGGGTGTACTTTAAACGAGTGTAGTGAAAATAAGGGCCTCATAGGCATAGACTTAGCTGAGGAAATACTGAGGAAATATGTATTAATTGAATACCCTTTCACCATCGGCTTCGCCTGCGTAGGCTAGGTAGGTACTATCTATAAGAGCTCGCTGGAATACCTGTGTGATGTTTTTGAAAGATAAAAGGCAGCCTAAGATCGTCAAATTATGGATTGGAATGGTAAAAGAATTCATGAAATTGGTCCACTAGTTTGGGAGTGAACTGACTGGAAATGTTACTTTACCTCAATAATCTAGTTTTTACTATAGCTTTAAAACGTGGTGTTGATATTAAAAGAAAATCATTAAAAGTGCATATAAAAATTTGTTTCTATCAGTTAATTTTTATAAATAAAAAAAGTTTTTTATATTGTTTTTTTTTCTCTTCTTTAGATTTTAAATTTCTAAGTTTGTTAAATTTGTATTTGTCTACATATAAATATTTAGATTAAGTTAATTATGTAACTGGGATACACCGTGTAGTTAATTTTCAAATAAATAAATAGCTTACGTTAGAATAATACGCTATTTTTATATGATTTTTTAAAAAGAACATCATTCTTCATTCAAATTTCAAAGAACATGCAAACAACCAACGTCAACGCATGGCCAATGGCAATAGCCTGCCTCATTAGACGTGCAGTACGAGCGGTATCAATTCACTGAATTGGAGGCAATGAGGTCAATCCGCAGTGCAGGTTCACGTGCCGACCGATGCACTCAAGGCCGGAAGGAAGATAAGGTTTTACCGAGAAGAGAAATTGAGAATATAGTGTGTTATTACGAAATGTCCTCCTTCTTTTTCTGTAAAGAAATTAATTATCTTTTTTTCTCCGCCCTCGGACAAGGAAATCATTATTTTACGATTGACCGACGTAGGATATAATAATTAGGTGTTGCACCAGTGAGTGCACTGTCACAGATACAATACCTATTCCTTGATGATCACTTATCATCATCGTCATCATGTTCAGCCAGTGTTGCATTCCACTTCCTTATAAATGCGTCCTATAAATAAGGTTTAGGCAGCCAAGCCAAGACGCGCACATAACCTTGTTTAGATTATACGGTAAAAGTATTATTGTATTCAGATAACTTTACAAATTTAACATCTTTATTTCCAAAGTAATCAATAAATTCAATTTCCGTTAGTGAATAGCTTAGCCCACATAATAACCGTATTATCACTTATTGAATAATGTACGAGTGCCTGAAGAAGGCCGCACGTGGCCCTTTTAAGCCTATTACAGTGTGTTACACGAAACTGAACCTTATTATGTAGACGTCATTGAGTATAAAACCGTATAAAATTGTTATTCATAGGTATGCATTTAAGTTATTCTAATTGTTAAAATTAACCTCTTGACATTTCGCTGACCCGTTTGTTATGTTTATATTCGCTTTTATTAATTAGTGTGTTTGATTTACGTGAAAAAGAACGTGATAGTTTGTACGTCACAATAATTTAAAAAAAAACTGTAAGATCTTGCATACTAAAATGTAAAATATTATGAAATGCCCTTAATTTGTTTTGCTTCTTAAAAGTAATAAAACATATTACCCAATATTATGACGAAATGGAAAGGCAAAGTAAGAATAGTTTTAGGTGACAGTACATGTAACTAAATCTTCTTACATTTTATTTAGGTAATGTGGACGAAGTTATGACTTAGTTACAGCGCCACGAATGCAAATACACTGCTAGGTACCTCCTACGTGATATTACATAATTAAAATTAGGTTAAAGCTAGCGAATAAATATTAGGAGTATTTTAATAATAAATGGACCAATTCCCAGTAGTCCAGAGCCATTAGTGTGACGTGTCAGTTAATTTTAACCAGCAGATGTAGGTGACCGATGACCTGAATGAGCTGTCAACCGGTTACAGTTTTAGATTATATTTGATTCGAGTTATGCATACGACCTCGTACGCATATTTTATTACTTATTTATTTATTATGATACTGGTTTATTTTACAATTTACCAATAACAGTTGGAACTTTGATTGTACCTTGTTGTGCACTCCTGATTGAAATCCAACTCATATTTATGGAGCATGATAGAAATAAAAAGATAAATTATAATACCGAGATAATGTAATAAAAACATCATAGCTTATTGAATATCATTAAAGTTTTATTACACTGATATAAAAAATTGGAAACAGTTTAGGTATACGACGCTGTTAAATCCATTCATTAATTTCGGCTTCCTTCGCAACATCCGATATGGTCTAGTGGCTAGGATACCTGGCTCTCACCCAGGAGGCTCGGGTTCGATTCCCGGTATCGGAAATCTTTTTTTGCAATTTTTTTCGTTTAAAAAAATGCACAATATGATTTATTCACAGAAAATAAGTTTGTTTAAATATTTATTCCTAAAATTTTCTGTTATGAAAGCATTGGATTCAACTTTGCTAACGTTTAAACAGTTACGACTTGCCATAAAATATCGTGATGGCAAAAAAAATCAAAATCGATTTGCCGGCTTGTGATATATAGGTACTGTGTCCAATGGCTGACACGGCAGGATAAGCCTGAACCCGTAATCAACTGATAGGACTTAAACATAATACAGTATCCATGGAAATGAGTTACGGAGTGACAAGATAATAATATTACGAGTAGGTACTTATAACTAAGAAAAATTCAGATCAGACAGACCAAACCTACGACAGTCAAAATACCCAAAAATAAATAAACCGCTAAATAACGAAAGCTAGAAAAAACACCACAAATGATATAAAACCAACAAGGCACTTCGCTAAACAGTGGGGCAGGCAAGTCACAGTCGAGAGTCCGCCACGCTCGGTCACCCATCACCGCCTGCGCGCGGACCGTGGTACCCCACTTCTTAAGGGTAGCCAACCCTGGCACTGATGAATGCTGGTGTTCATCATGCGTTTACGCACTTGATTCTTTATCGTCACATCGTAATTGTATTAAATAAATATACCTACTACTAGAAATCGCGAATACCGAAGTATCAGTTTTATCGAAAAGTATCGTAAAATAAAATTACTTTTAAACGGATATAATCGCGGTATGTTCTTCAAACTACATACGGGTATTTACAGGAAAACCTGACGTTTCGTCAAAAAAGAAATCGAAAAGTATCGTTGAAAAATCTTAAGAAGATAAAAGAGCGTCAATTATAAATAAGTACTTTGCTGAGTAATGTGGTGGTGTTTGCATCTATTAAAAATATTTTTTGGTTGCTAATTGAATGTTTTGAAAAGTGTTTTCTCCGAGATCTTTCTATTAATACGCAAAGCAATGTCATTCATAGTTGAGATGTAGTCATAGTTACAATAATAGACTCTGGATTAATCACCACACGTATTGAAAACACTGAGTTAGCCCAACCTAGATACTAGATACGGAAATGCCTAGACTAGACTTTTTATGCGTGCCTAAACCGAGCTCCAAAGCTTCGATGAATGGTTTAATCCACTCATACCCGTTCATATACACCTCCAAATCCTCGTCAAACAGGGCATTTTATTTTATTTCATTAGTTTTCGACTTTAAATCCGGCTATAATGTTGAAACCAATGTGCAAATGAAGGGTTATAGGTTATAGGAACATGCCGAAGACCGTGCGAAGTGGCGTAGAAGGAGCAGGAAAGCGGACCCTGAACTCCAAGGCAATGGCCGAAGATGCGACCAGGATAATCACTAGAATGATGATGGGGTTATAGAAACATATTTCTTAGTCAGCTACAAAATGAAGTCCAGGATTATCATAATTCAGCCAGCATTCATAAGACACTGTTTCCAATTAAAACTCTGAAGAAGCTAATTTGCAGATTATTAGCACTATGACGGTAACAAAAGCGCTAATTTGTAAAGAAGAGGCTTTATGAATGTGAATACACAAAGACATAAAGTGTGGGTACCTACTCAAATAAAAACCTTTGAATTTTTTATAAGTTAGTTGTTAGTTTTAGGCCCAGTCAACTGTTTTTATAAGAAATGACAGTTGGTTCTTAGTTTTAAGCTCCGTAAACTGTTCTTTAGTAGCAATAATTATTTCAATGACACTTGTTACGTAATACGCACGAGTATTGACGAACTGATGTGAAGAAACATTGGACAATGTCAATATTTGTGATGTCACCAAAGAAGGTGTGTTCATTCAGGGTTAACATTGATACTCAGCTTATAAACATACTCGTAAATTCTAGGTTGATACACAAAAGCAACCTATAATGATAGTAATTAATTAACATAAAATATGCTTACGGCGGCCTTCAAACTCCCTTAAACTGTACATGGTCCATAAATATTTGTCGTACCTAAAAAATTTTTTTGCACTTCTAAGTAAGTTAACGATACGCTTTATTCATTATTTTTATCATCTTGTACTTCTTAATAATGAACATGTAAGTAATTTAAAATTAATCACTACATAGTATAAAACAAAGTCGCTTTTTGTGTCATGTTGTCCCTATGAACGCTTAAATCTTTAAATAGTGGACAAGTACCACGGGCGAAGCCGGGGCGGGCCGCTAGTCCCAACTAATATTATAAATGCGAAAGTAACTCTGTCTGTCTGTCTGTCTGTCTGTTACGCTTTCCCGCTTAAACCTCGCAACCGATTTTGATGAAATTTGGTACAGACAATCTTTAGACCCTGAGACAGAACATAGGCTACTTTTTATTTCGAAAAAAAGAAATCCATGCGAACGGAGTCGCGGGCGGCCGCTAGTTTATGATAAAACGTTAAACCAATGAAGACTGTAAATAAGAAGAAGAATGAGATAAAGAAAATGTCTAGCTTTCATTCGTTAACGTGAAAACATTGGAAAGAGAGAATTCTCGTCAACAGATAAATCGACAGCCCTAGGATGAACGACCCAATCTAGAAAAACCTTGAAATTGCAAGTGGCAAATGAAGAATATTTATTCTTGCACACACAGATGTGTCTGAAATAATAGAAACTCTATTCCAATGTCTGAGAGTTTATAATCGAAAGAATACCTGCTTTGATTGACGCGCGAGTTGACAAAATAGTAATGTATTCCTACGTAAAGTCTTCAAATTACAGAATAAGATAGACAACAAGGACATCTACACATGTGAGCTCCCTAAAGACTGATACAATTTTATTCTCATTCTGCACAATCACTGTTTGCAATAAATTAATTAGAAATGCGCAAATTGATAGAGTTTGGACTAACTTAGATAATTTAAACAATTAGATATTTTAAACATGCTTAGCATTGCATGACATTCTAAATAACAAAATTGAAATAACTAGAATTCACGATTTTAGGCTTATCAAAAAGATAATCTTATATAGATAACGCTATTTTTATATCGCTTTTTATACATGGCAACCAGATTTTTCTTATCTCCTGAGAGTCTCATATTTCTGTTTGAGTTTAGAAAACCATTTCTGATTAAACTTAGGAGAGTAGGTAATTCTCCGTTCATTTGCCTTTTCAAAGAATGTGAATGTGAAGGTTTCTTCAAGAAACAATGAGGAAGTCATAGAGTGATTGACCTGACCACGACTGATAATATAGCATTTTTACCTTATCTGGACATAATGACTTATTCTTATGAACGATCAATAATACTAACATCCAACTTACTTAGATCCCTTTAAAGAATCACTTTGCCTGCCATCAAAGGTTTGCTTTAAATAGAGAATTTGGTGCGATTGGTAAGCGTAAAGAAACCCTATTTGCTGCTACGTTGGGTTTAAAATCGAATAGCATTGTCTTTGGTATAACAGATTTAATAGAAGCAAAGTGATTGGATTGTTTTCTGCATTTAACAATGATTTATGTTTGTTTTATAAATACACTGCTGCCTATTAATTAACAGGTAGCAATAGGCGTCAAATGAACAAGAGATGTCTATGAATTAATTTACCTTTTGACCTCGAATGGTTTTGGTAGTGTAGTTTGACTTCTTTCGTTGTTAATAACGAGCCCGTCTAACCAAAACTGCTTGAGTTTTGATAGGTCAACCAATGATTATGATTATTTTTTTATTATTAACAGAACTTGTTTGTTTGCATTTTTTTGTGACTAGAGAAAAGTTATGTTTGGTGCCTAGATATTTTGACATTGGACGAAATACTCATCAAAAGTTGGAAGCTGTTGAGGATCTCAATTTCATTCATTTAATTCTTGAAAAATGGTCTTTGGGCGAAGATAACCTTATTCATCCAAGTTCGACCCACACTTACCAGGTTTTTTATCGAGTTCACTTGGTGGCCGACAGTTTTATTTTTTACGCAGACATTTGACCAACTAGAAGCTTCTCGGATCAACGGGCATACAATGGAGTAACTAATCAATTCGTTTAACTTTGGATTAAAATTAAACGTGACGTAATACGGTGAGAGACTAGTCTAAAGGTGTTTATACAGTGCGACGAAACGACAGACGAGATGTTCGATGATAATCATTATAATCCAAAGGATTCATAGCAAGATTAACATTGAGCGTTAACCACAAACGAAAAACAACAGTGCTCTTCCCTAGTTACAAACTGATTGGTTTTTACTAATATTTGTAACGGAAGTGGTAAAGCTACTTTTCTTCGGAATCAGACCGATAATGTTACCGAAAGCATTTTTTTTTTTATAAAGAGAACAAAACCCAATAGTACCATAAATTTACAAACGGACGTTTTGTTATTCGACGACGGACGACGTATCACGATATACCTTCACCTACATCCTACCCTACGGAAGCGTTAAATAAAAACACTATCAAACGAGTGATCGATTACATTATCAAAATATTGGAGAGTGAAACCTCTTTTCTTAATTCAAAACTCTTTTTAATTGTATTAGGCTGGACGTCAGCACTACGCGTGCTACGTTCTATATATAAATTGGTAAGTCAATTGTTTTACCTTTTATAAGTACATCTTCCAATCACACCATGAAATAATTGCAGCTGTGTTTAATTTGATGTGTTCTCACAAATTTTTAGTTAAGTCAAGGACAGACTTTTGCATACATAAACATCAGTTCTGTGATTTATTACAATGATTACTTTCAAATTCCTTTGATCTAATACTTCAGCCATTTTGTCAGTCGGTGGTTGTAAATCACATCGAACCCACCTTGAACCTTGAGAGCGCTATTTACGCAACCGCCGTATTTACACGGACGACTGTCGTTAGTCGGCTATGACATAACTTGCATATTTTACGATACAAATAAATCGATGTTGGTTTCATCAGGTAATATAAGTGCTAATCTTCTGTAATACTTAGTAAATACTTAACGTCGTTTAATGAGTGCCTCCTTGGTGTTATGGATTTTAGGTTGGGTGTTGGAGAATGTGGTGATCTAACAAGATCCAAAACATAAAATCATCTGGCAATGTTGGAAGGTTTAAAAAGACTGCTTTTTCAGTCAGCCATATTATCTTCTTTTTATTTCATCATCATCATCAGCCTATTACTGTTCACTGCTGGGAATAGACCTCACCAATTTTTTTTTTGTAAATAACTGCTAAAACACCGCATGTACTACACGTCATGTGTACGGTTGGCGCGGTATTTTTTTTAATGTACAGTACACGCCTCAAAATATTATTGACAGGTTTGACGTTTCGTGTCGGCCATTTTCATAAATTTACACTTATTGTGCCGGCCTTTATGGCCACAAAGACTCAGCCATATCAATCTATGCCTAAAGAAAAATCTAAACTTTAAGTTTAGTTACAACGCATCAATAAAATGTCTAAGCATTTTTGCACAATAAGTTACAGCCAATAAAATATACGGACAAAAAAGATCTAACATGTGTGTATTTATCAACCCTATTTGTTCCTCCCAGCAATCAAAGGGTTGTAAAATTGAACCATGTATTAAATTGCGAGTGAGTTAGTTCAATTTATGGCAACGGACCCCGCGGCTCAGCCACGCGATCACACAGAAAATAGATCAAGCAATCTTTGCCTCGGATATACTGGCTCGGTAATAACTTGTAATTTAGACTCGAATGAAAAGTAAACTAAAACTAAAGATTGAAGGAAGGATAGTTATAGATAAATGAAAGTGAATTGATGTTTATTAGTCTTGCTAAAACTCAAAAACGGACTTATTTGACTAATTTTGGTATAAAAAATTGTCAACGTGCCGCTTGCTTGTAAACAGTAATACTGTAACATGAAGACAAGACATTAAACGTTGTTTCTTTGCTTATTAAAACCGAAAGTAGGCCTGAGAAAAACGAGACTGACAAACAGACAACAAAGTTAACGACACGTTAAAATAATTATGGTAATCAAAAGTTTAATAATCATAATTAAGTTAGCGAGACAACAATCTCTTACAAACAAGGTTTATGATAAAGTTCATTTAAAAAGTAAAAAGCGAGGGTGCCCACCTAGTGTGAACGCTCGGGACCGAGGAACGGGAATAGACGGCCAATTCACAATTAAAATCACCACAGGTGGTCCGCCAGAGGGCAGCACTGGGGATAGATCGGACCAGGGTTGCCACACTTAATTACAAGTGCGTGGAAAATTGTAACAATTTAAATTTTAAATAATTCACGATGGATTAAGATTCCAAGAGGAGAAAGATTTGCACAGAAATTGAAAACAAAAGGAAGGTAACGAAAATCAACTTTCCCTGCAGACTCATGTTTGCAAAGCTTAGCGTTAAAGAGATCTAAAGATAAAACGAGTACCTATAAGTTATGCTAAGTTGCCAGCTTGTTGAATGTTCTTCAGAGAAACAGGTAAACGAATTTTACAAGCAGATTGCAGGGCTGCAATCACACTAACTGCTGCTCAAAATACACTTCGAGTTGAAATGGAAAATAACAATTCTATTCCTTCCAGTTAATTCGTTTGAACACTCTCACTTAATAAACAACCCTACATTGCATTATCTGGTCGCAAAGGCCCCAAGCCGGTGTCGGGTTAGAGCCCGGGAAAATGCTTAATGACCTTGTCAAATTAAAAATATTCGACCGTTCAACAACGTCCTGGCGGGTACTAATAGCATGTATTTAAAAAGCAAATCTGTTGTCAACGACTGTTTTAAATTTAGAATTGGTGAAATGTTCATGTTCATTGTAGAGAAAGAGTTCAATTTTGAAAGTGTCAAAATTAGGATTGGCCAATTAAGAAATGCCTTGGGCTAACAAGGCATTTCTTAATTGGCCAATCCTATCCCCAAACTAAGCTCGAATCTTGTACTATGGATGCTAGGGAACAGATAGACATACTTAAATACATTATCATCCATGACACGAGTGCAAATGTCGATGTTCATCTCACAAACCCTTTGCCCCTAGCGGGATTCGAACCCGCGACGTAGCCACGAGTCTTGTTGTCAGGGTCTCTGACCACTAGACCAACGTGAACGTGCCTGTCGAAATGCAAGCTAAAAATAAAAAAAACACGGTTTTTTTAAGTAAAAAATGGAATTTAAATATGTATATGATCAATAAGTCATACAGGTATCATACTTGAAAGCGAAAATTAATTTGTTTGATTTTGCAACGGAAATGGATATTGCCAGGTTTTGATTAAATCTATTTTTAATGATGTCCTACTTCATTATAAATAGCTGTGACATAACGGTTACTTATTACAGAGAAACGGCGAGCTGTTAAAAGTTGAAAGTTTTGTATGCTTTTTCAATTGGCTTTGGCTCATCGGCAGAAGGCTGTAAAAAAATCGAACCCAAGCAACAATTCCACTATCACTATCCCACCAAAAGTCTTTAAAGTTAAAATACGTCTTATTAACACCCGTTACAAGTAAGAGTTTCCTAAAGGCAACTAACGGGGATGTTTTGTTTGTAAATAGGCCCAACACAGCACTTACATATTATCACACCTGACAGATAAGATAGGCCACGATAGGCGAGATAGGCCGCGATAGGCGGAGATAGGCGCCCCTAGGCCTAGCGTCAGAAATACCATTGAAGATACATATTTTGATTGTATGATAAAAGAAGATAATGTTGCGTACTTTGAATATTTACATGATCTAATTTAAAAATTGTCAACATCTCTTCTTCTCAATAGGTACGAGTAATTTGGTTACACATTTTAATGAAACAGGCCGGGGGAATCTCTTTGCGAGATAAAAATGAATAAGGTACCTTTACTTAACACACTCAAAAAGATGGTGCGAAGTCCTAAAAAGCAGTAATATAAATTTGTTTTAAAAATAACAACAATAAACAAATAAATTTTCTTGTAAAACGAAATTTATCGGATTTAGTCGTGTTATTATCTTCAATCTAAGTAATTTAAAACAAAAACTGTTGCATAGCTTATAATACTTATTTTTAGCCTAGGTATATACACTGTTAAGATGACACAACTCAAAACAAGAATTAGGTAGAGGAGTTCAAATGAAAAATCAAAATAATCCTTTGTATTTATCAAACTAAAGATCAATTCTACTTCCGACTTCGAATTGCAGTTATTTGTACATAACAAGCTGCTTAAAACTCGGTAGATTTGTTTCGTGCCATGTTATTTTTGTTATTGTTGACACTAATTTCTGATTGAATGCACGTGTTCTTCATTCCCATACTTCGTATGTACCTATGTCGCTTGCAATGATGCGAGGTGTCTTACAGAATAATGACTGCATTTACGACGCAAGCTGTTTTACGACTGCCATATTATCAGAGATGATACCTAAGCAGTAAACTTTCTCCCATACGTGGGCGAGGTGTCTTGAACCCATCATAATACCTTGGATTCTATTAAGGGAAGTAATTGTTTAGTTTTTGCCTTAGGCAGCAAATGTGTTGATACAGGGTATGGTGTACCTGTAAGTGCCAGTGTATTTTTATTTGCACGATATGAAAGTTGTATCAAAGGCGGACTTAATGCCTCATGGCCCTCATGGCATTCTTTACCATTCAACTTTAGTCAAACAGGGTAACATTTGAGTAAAGAAATAATAAGCAAGTAAAGTTTGTTTCACAAAAACATTTACAGGAATTATGGACCTCAGACTGTTTAAATAAAACTAAAGTCTGCTTGTACAGTAGGTACTTTTCTAGGCGAACTTTTTCCCTAGCGTTATGTGGAGATATTTTATGATTGTGGAGTGGTTATAAAATTTTAACAATTGTTAAATTTATGTAATACTCATTCTGTTTTGTTTTGGAATAACAGGAAATTGTTTTTTATACTAAGTTATTTATTAGTTCCTTTTTGTATTAGTTACGGTGTCTATGGTCTGTATTGAACCGACTTAAATGCGGTCACAATAGATTTGATGGCATCCTGCGAGGCATTCGTGTGAGACTAATTGGATGTTTTTTAACGCAGATGCATTATAATCAATCATATTTTTTACCTTGTTGAATCATTTTGGTATTCTTTTTTTTTTTTGCTTAAATCATTTTGTCCCGCCCGCCGCGGCGCCCGACTGACTCGTCACAAAGCTAAACAAATTAAAACAAAAATGCGTCACACAAAACAATATAAAAATAACCGTCACTTAAAAAAATACCAAAATAATTTCAATTCTTACGAAGCCAAGTTATAATTTTTTTAGGAATTATTCATCTCGCTCGAGCGAGTTTCAAGTGTGCGAGTTGATCAATAACTCCGAAAAAGTAGGAAAGCGAACTCCTCAGGGCTCTCAGGCCTAAAACAGTTTGAGTTTTAAAGCACTAAGTGCATCAGTTTTCCGGTACTCTTCCTTTACGGTACCTATCGATTACATATGTATAGGTAGCCACTTTCCTGCAAAGTATGAGACTGCATCTTGGGCAACGAAATGCGGTTGTAAAATTTTATTACACATTAGTGAAATGGGTATCCAAGAAGTTCTGCATTTTAAACTACCTTACCTAGGTTTAAGGTTCTCTAAAAGGTTTGGATCCGAATTCAGAAAGGCTTAGATATACCTAACTTAGCTATGTTTTATTTTTCTGTTTCAGGCTCTTACATACCTAAACCATTGATGAATGAATGTATAAATTTTGAAAAGTACCTACCTAATTGGAAACTACCTAGCGGCCCGATAAGTGCTTCGCTTCGTGTGGTAAATGAAGATGAATAACCGCTGGGTAGACCGATTTTGTACGCATAATCCGTCTAGTAAAAATTTAGTCCGAAAAACCCCTGAAAAGGTTTGGATAGATGAGCCCGTTCATCATCATCTTCATCATCCTAGCGCCTCTCCCGGTTGCATCCATTGCCTTGGAGCCCAGGGTACGCTGCGACTATGATCCTGAATTGACAAGCCTGGTTATTACAGATGAGCCCGTTCTTGAGTTATAAAGTGACCACTAAAAATGGCACTTAAGTAAGTTTTATATTATGAACGCGCTTCTTTATCATTACATGACTTGAGTTCCCTGGCGTTTACTGCGTCTCAGCGCCCGCAACCCTGCACAATACATACCTACCTACACATGAATGCAACCATTGCATGCAACCTGACGCCTAATTTGTAATGTGTGACTTGCATTCACTTTTTGTTACAGTTAGGTAGGTATGTTATGAACTTGATACCTTTGCATTAGCTGACGTAAGCAGTGTTAAGCAAATGGCAACGAAGCAAATTGGGTTGTTGTGTTTCAATGTTAATAAAATAATTGTAAACGAAATAGGTGTCTTGCTGACGATTAAAAATAATTGATGTAGGTACCTACTGTAACATAAGCGAATTACGTGCGTAGGTAGGTATGTGCCTAGAATCAACTGTCCGGAACGGCTTAGCTTTATACTCAGCCCAAATAATAATTTAAAATGGGTGTAACAAGTACCTACTAAGTATTAAATTGTAAAGATGGAGGCAGAAGAAACCCTTTGACTAAGAATAACCTACCAATCACAATCACGTTAATTTTATTTCATTCTACCCATGAAACGGGTAGGATCTAGGTCGGTAACTTACTTATTAGGTAGGACCTTCCCTAAAAAAAGAATCAACCCTACCTACCACTGCCAGAAATAAAAAATAGAAATTTGTCATTTCGCTTGATCGAGCTAGTTTCCTCGAATGACTAAGAAAATCGAATAAAATTACCTACCTACATGTACCTACAAGGTAGGCAGGTCCAAACAGCAACGATACGTTATTCGATAATTCGACATCACTTTTAATTAATCGTTATACCTTCCTACTTAAATTACTTTTTACTTACGAAATTCTAAAATTAGACAGAGATGAATGAATTCTCACGTCCTTGTTTGTTGACAAATATCCAAGTAACGTTGCCAGCGTTTTGCAATTCGCGTGTGGCATTTAGAAAACATTCACTATGGGTGCTTATGATCTATCTTCTTATAATTTATAGCAGAATGCACGTGTTCGCCCTTTCATGCCACATCTAATTAATCAAACTGTAATTTAGTGTTATTGTAGGTAGGTATAGTACTCGTATTTTGCAATTGGACCTAGGTACCTACCTATTACTGCACAATTTCTGATCAAAATAAGGTGTTAATCGAATGTCGGAATATGAAAATGAAACAAATTGACGTACCTTTTTGGTTTCCAACGTTTCATCAGAACTCCAAACATTTTGTCAATATTGACTGCACGAAATCACGAAACACCAATGCTCAAATTACTGAAACTGTCACTAACGTTAAAAATCACAACACTACACTACCACTATTAATTGAACTAAACTTTTGACTTCCGTATTCCACTGAATTCGAATCACAAGAACAATTGCACCGTACGATAAGATAAGCATCCAACTTAGCCCATTTCAAATCGATTGACCTAGACACAGTGACTGCGAAAACCGTTCTATATTTCGAGTGCCATCCTTACAATCGATACAGGTTCATGATATAATCACAAAATTGCGATTGCGTAACGTCGCATCCCTTTGCATGCGTTCGATTTTTGAATTTTCAAACTCGGATTCAAGATGGGATTGTTCGATCGTAATCGCGGTTCCATTTATAAATAAACAATTGAGTGTGTTGCGCGCGATAGCCGTCCGCCCGACAACGCGCGGTTCCGCGACTGTGAGTCAGTCTGTTTACTTCGCACGGCGCGGCGCGGCGCGCGGCGGATCGTGGGACTGAACGGGCGACCGGTCGCTCGGGTCATGCGTCAGGTGCGGTCGATCAGCTGCTGACTTGACGCCACGTTTTTTTGCATTTTGGCGCCATCTAGCGCTGACCTTTAGCTATGAAAAATATTTAGGAATCGTTGTTTTTTTAAATTACATATGTTAAATTAATGGCTTCATGGAGGAAATAGATGTATTTCTCCTCTGTTTTATAGGTATGGCTCCTTTTTTTTTCAGACATAGACCGCTGGTACTCGTTTTTTTCCTTGAGCACTGGCAAAGTAGGTGTCGCATACTATGCATGCAATAAAATCGTATGTAACATCGACAAACTCAATTGAACGCAAGCCATAAACCTACCAAACCTACCTAGCTACCAAGTTCCTATGTAAGTAGGTAAGTCAATTTTGTGTCGACTTAAGCATTATAATTTCTTTCTTCATCATGACGCAATCGTAAATTTCTTATTCAAATTTATGCAAAGGCAAGATAAAACTCAAGCTACCTAATAAAACATTTTTACACTAATTTACTAGAACGCCTAATTGGCCAAATGGTGGGTAGAGGTAGATATACCTACCAAATTAGTAGGTAATACCTACCGTAGATGAACTAGGTATGTTCTAAATAAATATGTAGT
Organism: Nomophila noctuella; assembly: GCA_958496325.1. Lineage (NCBI taxonomy): Eukaryota > Metazoa > Arthropoda > Insecta > Lepidoptera > Crambidae > Nomophila > Nomophila noctuella. The sequence continues at coordinate 15,528,094 of OY292484.1, forward strand.
TCTAATAATGTTTACTGTGATATGGTCTTGAGATCCTCCGTTAAAATGATATAGGTAACTACAAAAAAAAATCTAACGTCACTTTAGGTAGGTAGGTATTAAGTTGTATATTACCCATCATTACACTATATGGGCACAAAGGTGTTATTAAAACATTTTATACGAACTGCTAGTAAGTTGTTTTTGGTTATGAAATGTTAACGAACTCTCTATTGACATAATCTAAAATTCTATGTTAAGTGCACCTGTTTCAATAACATGTGAAGATGTTGAAATGTTTCTTCGGCAGGTAATGAATATTTAACCGTCATATATTTAAATTACATTCTTTAGAAATGCGATGGTATTGTACAAAATGTTTTCTTTTCAGTTGTACAAATAGTCTATTTTTACTGCTCTATTATTCAAATTGCGGTGTTTTACTCATGAATAAGAAGCATCGGTGGTTCAGTGGTAGAATGCTCGCCTGCCACGCGGGCGGCCCGGGTTCGATTCCCGGCCGATGCAAGTCGCTTTTATGTTTTTTATCACTTAATAAAAAAATCAGAAACATCTTCATAAAGCGCTCTCTATGTTTTTGAAACCAAAGCTTGAACTATTGTTACACACAAAAATGTATTGTAATTTGCCACTTATCGCCTTCGAAATACGATTCAAAATCGTTTGTAAGCAGCGTGTCATCTGGTGGCTTAGGGGACATTTCATAACAATATCTCCCCTTCCGCCCCTTTCGACCTTGACCTTGCCAAAGGATTATTGAGCCCTTTTAACGATAACGGTAATAATAATTGCTATCACCCTCTGACTGTTACTGTCGGGCCTAATTGACTTTTGTTTTAGATAGACCTTTAATTAAGACTGCCTTTACAGTTGTAGGTAATTGAGCAGTTTGGTGTAATGGTTTAGAAATTCAGTGGTGACATTTGTATTCTGTTAATAAAATTAAAATGACTTGTAAAACCTTATGATGATGATATTAATAATGAATGCCTTGTTGTGTTGTCTCGCCATGCCGCCACCGCCAGGTCCGGGAGGAAGGGGTAGGCCCAGCAAGTATTGTCGTCGTGAAAGGCGACAATCGTGCCAATGGCCTGGCTACACAGGATGCCGAAGACCGTACGAAGTGGAGTAGAAGGAGCAGGAATGCGGACCCTGGACTCCGAGGCAACGGCCGAGGATGCGACCGGGATAATCGCTAGGATGATAGTGATTACCTTGTTGTGTTGGCGCTGGAATGTGTACCTACCCCCCAATGTATTCTAATTTCCCCCGTGGTGTAAACCCCCATTAAATTGATGTGCCATCTCGCTCGATCGAACGAGTTCCAAGCGAGCGAGTTGACGAATAACTCAATTTTGTTTTAATGGTATATAATCAATAGCAATTTTCTTTTTTAAATTTACACACGCAGCCCACTAAAAGATTGCTCCTGATCTCTCTACGATCGTGTCAGAATTGTCACATTGAACTATGACTATGAGAGTGTTACTGCGTCTACGCACTCACTTATGCACTATAACACATCCTGTGGTCGATAGTAAAGATTTCCGCAGTAGCCAAAATTGGCTCAGAAAGTCAAGTTTACATCACATCCTTCCTTCATTTCTGATGACCTTAATTAGTAACAGTCACTAGATACCATATATTTACCGAGGTATTACAACTACGTTTAGAGTTGACGTCGAAAACAAAATCTGTGCGTGAATTGGCAAGGGCGGGGGCGGATAATTTACTGTTTTTTTTTTGTTACCTTACCAACGATTTTTAGGTTTTTAGGTACAGGTGGTATATATTCGGTTATAAAATAGGACAATAGACACCAACTGCTGTCTATGGACAACAGTGCGTATAAGTAAGTAGATATTTCTTCGAGTTGTCTGCTCTACACGTAGTAGTAATACCTCAATGATATTTCCGTATCGCATTAAATAAGCAGCTACCTAATTCAATAAGCTACAAATTAAGACCATAAACGTGTGATATAGAGGTCTAAGAACTTTCACTATACTTTTAATCACCGAGATGAAGTCATAACACGAACTAGTTAACTAGTTCGGCCGAGTAGTAAAAACACCGTTAATCTGGACTTGTCAAAGCTCGTAAATACCTACCTACAAGAGGCGTGGGCACACCACTTACTAGTACAGGGTTTTGTGAACAGGGATGTCTACTTTGAGATGAAATAATTTAACAAACACTTTGAAAACTGAATACCTATTAGCCATTTAGAAATTGGTGGGTGAGAGTTGATGGCTAGTGCTAACCAAATTCCAGAATATGTATAATTTTTGCTTCAAAGACTAAAGTTTTCTGCCTTCTGACGTTTCTGTACTTGGAACATTCACAAATGTATATAATAACTTTCTCAACTTAAGAAAATGATTGGTATAAGCAATTTTTTTTTTATTTGGAAGTGATTGTGAGATTCTTAAAATGGTTTCAATATATTAGCAATAACTATAAGTTTGGCAATCTGATTTGTGCTTTTTTACAGAAATGCATGTTCGTTACTTGACAGCCCTACAACCATTCACATTTAGTAAGTCGATGAGCAAGTAGACTGACTATAAAGATTAGGGACATAAAAAATCACTCTACCACCGATTCTAGAAGCAGATTCGCTTTTTATGTAGGCAGGCAACCGAAGGAATTGATTGAGTTGTATATTTCTGCAGTACATTTGCCCATTCCCCATGGCTGGTCTAACCAAGGGCGGATCCAGCTTTAGCGCCAGGGGGGGGGGGGTCACAAAGTCGGGGCCAAGTCAAGAACTAATAATTTAATTTTGATTAAAATAGATAGGTACAAGAAAAAGTAGGTAGGTTAGACCGTCTAACCACAAACCACAAATTAAGTAGAATTACCTACCGCCGTAGAAACTTAGTCTAGTTTCCTTGGAACCCGATTTTAAAGTAGAAAGTAGTTCAACATATAGGTGAGGAACCAATGTTAAAATATTCTTAAATACAATGGGATCATACAGGTTTTTAAACATATCTTATATAGTGTCCTCTGCCATTGTAGAACTTAAATAATATTTTGTTTGATTCGTATTAGTTTCCGAAGATACAGACATTGCCTAGTTTAAATACTCTCTCATTTTCTTATCATTTTTAGCACTCACTACCTATGTACCTACTACTCGTGTGTACTGTATTTATAATATGTCTGTTTTCTTCCGTGCAATAAACATTATTAATATTATGAATAAATATCGTTGTAAATAGCGATTACAAAAAAACATTAAATGTTATTTAATGAAAACATTACATACGAGCACAAATGACTACAGCTAAAGCAATTCATAAGGAAGCTGTTTAAGAAATAACTTTTTAATTTATTACTGCTATTCAGCAACATTAATTTGAAAGCCATGGGTCCATAATTTACACCGTAGGTAAGAAAATAAATAACAGTGAGGAATCTTTCCCAGATATTTGGAAATTTGACTAGGTAGGTATGACCACTATCGTATCATCACCCTAAAATACATTTACATTAGAGTCACAAAGGATCAGCTTACAATCAAAAACTACTTATTTTCTCGCTCTGGATTTTTATTTTTCGACCGCTCATTACAAAAACATCAGCTTACATAGAAATAAAGAAATCGTTTTTAAACGCGTTAACGCTAACTAGGTTTATGTGTGGTAAACATCAGATTTTTTGTTTTTTATTCATGAGGATAAATATCCTTATAAAATCAATGCAATTTATGTGGTCGAACATATATAGAGGTTTTTTTTTTGTAAAAAAGTATTGTTCTTGTGTTTCACTCGATTCACTGCCATCTCATCTACTGTGGCTGGTACCTTCGGGCAAACGTCGCCCGCATTCGTAATGAATGTTTTAAATCATACTTTATCGATCTATAATCATTAATTGTAATTCTGTTGTACTCTAAATGTTAATTAAAGATCAACTTGGAAGGTTTTATTATCGTTTATAGTAATTTCCAACCTCTTTGATGAAGGGAAACAATTTTATTATGGATTTATTACTTTTATGAATTTTATTGAAAGTATGCCTAGAGGCTATGAGGAAAAGCCTTTAATAAAACTAATAAGAATCTTTTTGCAGGATTTCACTCAGTAAGCAAAGTAAAATATGCAAAGAAGGAACGACCACGTAATCAGATAAATAATTCTAATTTTATTTTATGATTTAATGTGTAAGGTTTTTTGTTTAATAAAATAATAAATTAGTCTAACACATAGTAGTACATTCTATAATCATGTCCCTATAAATCCGAAGTAGCCCAAGTAATACCTAGTTTTGGACTAAATATTCAAAGCGCTATAATTACACCAACCTTTACTTGTAAAGACACTATTTTTACTCTAGTTCTTTCACAGGTAAATATGTAACATCGCGTAGATAACTCGGCCTAGCAACAAAACGTACCTACTAACTTCACTGACTCGCCAGAGCATATCCGAACCGTGAAATTTGCATCCACTGAGCTGACTCACTCGCCAAATAATTGAATACGAAAGTCGACGCGTTAGAAAAACAAATAATTACAGCGTTGTAACTAACTGTTAAAAGGCATTGGTTTGAAATAGAAAAGGCCGTACTGACCATTAACCATCATAGGCTAAAAACAGCATGACTTAACTAGGTTATTTGCTGATTGGCAAGAGAATCTAAACCAGCTTTGCGGCAATAAAAATAATTGTATGAAAAAGTACTTTTACCTAAGCTAAGATTTTGAACTTCTGACTCGTTACCTACCACAAACAATCTAGGTAGGAAAATAGAAGCCTTGGGCGTCTTAGCGAAAGGATAATAATTCAACAATATTGACTGATGAACATTCAAGCTTCCATTAATACACATTTGGAGGTGTTGTAGCCAGGAATTATTCCTGGCTAATAAGACCAGAGCCAAAGCGAAACTCCTACTGAAAACCTACAGTTTTGACACTTTATTGTGAAATCCGGAGAGGTTACCAGTTTACCGTTTCCATAGCTCCAAAGAGCAGATTTAAATTACCCTAAACTACCCTTCCAAGTTAGTTTTAAGTGTTTAATAAACAGCTCTCAAATCTAGTCGTAACATCTAAAGGGCCACTCTATTCTTATTTCATGACATCGATGAACTTTAAATGCCACAGGCCGAACGAGGGCCTCCCGCTTATATTGCACCATAACTCCTGACTGGTCTCATAATTGCCTGAATGAACTCCTCAATGATGCTAATGTCTTTATATCCATTTAGTCACCTTCAGGGCGGAATAAACGGTTTAGATTGGCATTTGTTTTTATGAGGGAAGATTCCTTGTGGTTTTGTGTGCCTAGAAAACTGGATATGAACAGACTTCTGCTAGTCAGAGATGTCTGTATCATCAGGGAAATAATGTAGAAATCTACTCCGCTCAGAGACCAACTCAACCCAAGAACGTACATAGAATACCCAAAATGGATTTAAGGATGAAGGATGAATGTACTTTTTATAAAGAAAGTATACCAATGAGAATTCTAACTAGGAGTGAAGGAAGCCATATATATGAGTTAAGTGTGACGTGGGTTTCATAATCCCAAGCCCCACTCACGACTGCAGGCCAAGCTAGCTACAGTCAATTGTGCGTAAAAGTAAGATAAAAATATGAAACAGCTAGCTTATGCATATTGCTACTGTTACATGAAACGCTTATTCATTTAATTCAAAACTTATAGGTGCTGTTGCTTTGATTGAAAATTCTCAATCTCTCGTAGATCTTATTTAGTTAGGACCAAGAATAGCGCACTCTGCAAATAGCCAAGGTTCCCAGTGTTTCTAGATCGCGTTAGTTTGCTAAACCTCAGTATTTCACCTAGCTCGTAGTTAGTTTGCTAAACAAGACGGCAGTTCCTATGCAGAGCGAAGGATAACAGGATTTAAGTAAATTGCATCAGTAACTTGTAATTGTTTACCAAATGCTTGTTATTACAAGCTACTAATCTAAGAACTCCTGTAGTAGTGCTGTGTTGCATTGTTATCGAAGATGGCCACTTTACTGCTATGACTTAGGACTTGTTCGCTGTCGAGGATTAATAATAATAATAATAATCATTTATTTCAGGCAATATTTACATAAAAAAGATGTTAAATATATGTAAACAGAGGCCCATATCATAAATACCTTACAGTCTAACATACATATTTATAACAATTTTATTAAATTAAATTTACAACTAAATAATTTAATTATGTGTTAATTAAAAGTTTCGTCGACAAGGGCTGACGATGAAACCGTTTGTTATGTAGATCGTATTTGGAAACAAAATAGACTTTAGAAACTCACGCAATTCAACAACACTACGGGTTGGCTAATGACCAGCCCATAGAAAATCAGCTGTAGTACTAATAAATAATTAAAAGATTTTGCTCTTATACCTACATGGTAGGTATATAGTTGAAAGCTTCATACGATAGATAGCGGTAATGCTTTCTTTTTACGCACGGAACAATCTTGCGTGTATTATTTGTCGAATATTACATTTCGGAAATATGACAGGTTTTGCCTTTCAGATGGATTCGGCCACGGCGCCGGCGTATTTTCGAGAAAATATTAAACTACTGACATGTTTGGTCATGGTAACAACACTATCCCATGATTCAATAGCAGACCGGAGAGAAATAAATACGTCGATATCCGTACCATTATTGTGTCAATTACTTGGCAGGAATTCGATCGGCTTCAGCGCGATCTTATCGATGTATCGATACTTATCGCCAACGTTTCGACCATTGAAAATGAGCAATTACGGCGGGGAACGTATTTTATCGATTCCTATTACTGTCACTGCGATATTCCGGAAATATGGGACGTTAGGTTTAGCAATCATCAACCTGACTACTGTGAGAAACGGGCTTATACATCTAGTTTTACTATAATATTATGAATTATACTTCGTTGTAGCATCCTAGGAGATTTAATAATAACGTATAGTATGTTTCCAACGTACTGCATCATCACACGAATTTTAGACATAATAAATAAAAAATTAAATCGTTCTATTGACTACCGCGCCTAGCACCTCAACCTGCCGACAGGGGGCGATCATTAGTTTTCTGTGTGTTGCATCATCCGTGTTCGCGCCGATTTAAAAACGTAATTTTATTTAAATTTAAGCAAATTTTGTGTGTTTGTGCTAGTGAAAATGGGGAAAAAGACGAAAACCAAAACAGAGGATAACATCAGTGCAAAAATAAGCTTCTGGAGAAGAAGTTTTCTCGACAAACGTTCACGGATACCCGGCGTTTTTGGTTCAAATGAAGGTTTGGACTAATTTGTGTAGAAATACATAAAGTTAAGGTCAGTAAAGTGTTTTTCTAAGTATTTACGTAATAACTTAGGAATCCAGGGATTTTGTTGATGATAGATAATACCACAGCTATCTTCTATATTAACAGGATGGGAGAAATTCCCATATTATTTAAAGGTTATTTCCATTGAGAAATGGCAGTGGTGTACATGATGAACAGACTGGGATTATTGTGCTCAATATCGGCCAAACCAGCCTTGTTACCCAATTTTATTGTCATTAACTGTTCCGGAAAGTTTGTATTTTGAACCACATGAAAAAGTGTTACTTACACCGTCGCATTACTTGTGTGGCCCATCCTTACACTGGTGGGCGCGAGCAGGCTAGCGTTCGCGTGTCAGTCATGAGATACTTAGTGAGACTATATTGGTGCTGCTACATTTGTTGTCTCAAAGTGCCTTGGCACAATATAAATACGGCGTATAAAAATTGGTATAATTTAGACAAGTCAAATAATTTAAATATGTTCTAGGTGCTATTCTGACTAACATATGTTTTATGTGATCATTTAAAAAAGTATGGCGCAATAACTATATTTATTTTCTAAATATCTGTTATTATATATGAATTTACCTACTATGGTCAGCACATTATTTTTTACAAAATTAATGAGACCTGTACTATGAAGTCAACTCAAATAGAGACATAGATAGACAGTTGTGGTGCACATCTAAATACCAGGATTCATGTTCAAATACTGTGACAGTGGTTGTAAACACTTTCAATAAGATAAGTTTAATTATAAATAATGAAATATTATTTTCTGCCAAGTCAAATTTGAATTATTTTTTTTTTTTTAGCGTTTAAGCTTTATTCATTGTACATGACTTTAGAATTGCCGACAGATAAACGTCATAAAACTTATGAAATGGTGGCTGATATGTCTTCTAGAAACTCGGTTAAGGGAATTTGTTTCTTTTTTGGGCACCTTAACCGCAGCTTGTATTGAGGTGTCTTAAGGCTGGATGTAGGCACACTAAACTCCTTGAGAGAGAAATATTAATCCTTGCTACCCAAGAAAAGCTACATAGCTAATATGAAAATTAAGCCTTAACAACAGGAGAACATTATATGACGGAGTAATAAAATTGAATTTATTGATAAAGCTATAAGTCCTCGGGCTGCATTTGGAAATATTTTCCTATGCCTCTTTATCAGGGTAGAAAGCTGTTTGTTAAGGAGCAACTATCCATGGAAATTAGTCTTTGTAAGAGGAAAAGAGACATATTAATTTTGTATAATTAAGCAGCCTTTATGGGAATAAAATTCTATTGCAAGTATTTAATTAAATACAAGTTTGCTTTTCTAAGTGGTGGCACGAGATGTCATCCGAAAAGTATTCAATATGTACTTCACTCGAGTTCGACGATGGAACAACATACGTACGACCAGTAGTATTTCCTCAGTGGTAGCACGAGATGTTATCCGGAAATACAAGTTTGCTTTTCTAAGTGGTGGCACGAGATGTCATCCGAAAAGTATTCAATCTGTACTTCACTTGAGTTCGACGATGGAACAACATACGTACGACCAGTAGTATTTCCTCAGTGGTAGCACGAGATGTTATCCGGAAATACAAGTTTGCTTTTCTAAGTGGTGGCACGAGATGTCATCCGAAAAGTATTCAATCTGTACTTCACTTGAGTTCGACGATGGAACAACATACGTACGACCAGTAGTATTTCCTCAGTGGTAGCACGAGATGTTATCCGGAAATACAAGTTTGCTTTTCTAAGTGGTGGCACGAGATGTCATCCGAAAAGTATTAAAAATGTACCGACTTCACTTGAATTCGACGATGGAACAACACACTACTAGTAGGTAGTAATGGATTTCCTCAGTGGTAGCACGAGATGTTATCCGGAAATACAAGTTTGCTTTTCTAAGTGGTGGCACAAGATGTCATCCGGTAAGTATTCAAAAGTACTTCACTCGAGTTCGACGATGGAACTACATACTACCAGTAGTAATTGATTTCCTCAATGGTAGCACGAGATGTTATCCGGAAATAAAGTATCTAAAAATGGGGATCAAATGATATAATTGTAACCTTTATTTCATAAGTGATGGCACGAGATGTCATCCGGAAATAAAATAAAATCAAATCAAATCAAATATTTTCATTGCGATTGTAGGTACATTATGGTCTTAAAACTAGCTCTCACTTCAGCTACAATTTGCCAATTTGATGGCATGCAATATTATTAGGTCCATCATAAAAAACTTAAAATGTTATACATTTATTAATCAAATACAAATACAAATATTTATTCATAAAACAGGTGGGTTTTACATTTCTATGTTGCGATCGAGGATTTATTTGAGTAAATAAATACTTGTGGTAGAATATCCTCCCTTTCCATATTTATTTAACAATATTTGACATGCTTATCGTTATTGGAAAAAATAATTATTTAATTTACTAACAGTAAACAATCAGATTCTTTAACAAAATAACAAATGAAAGTTTTATTATAACTACAATGGATTAAGTTTTATAATTTTACATATAAGATAAAATTAAGTTAGAAATTTTAATTTCGTTAAACATTATTGTTATAAATATGAATATTATAATCATGAATCATTTTCAAAATCATATAAATTAAAATCATTGTAATTAATAAACGAAAACAAATGTACATAATGTTAAAAATTTTGCTTTTTAAGTGGTGGCACGAGATGTCATCCGAAAAGTACTTATTCAAAAGGAGGTAGTTGTACCTACTGATACCTAACGTTGATCAATTTTAAAACAGATATGGGCATTATTGGGAAGGTATTTATTGGGAGCAGGTATGCAGGCATAGCCAATCTCACTGTAGACTTAAACCAGAATGATTTTTTGAAGTTGACATTGTATTAGGTAGTATTAAAAAGTATTAAAATAGGTGTTTTGAGTATTATCAAACAAGAGAATATTGGATCCACACCATGAAGAGACCATGAATTGTCGCCATCTCATTTTCCCATCACTGGATAAAAGCTTCATAGTATTGATTGGTGATCAAAGTGTGAAACGGGACAAAAAATTATTTGGAGAAAATTTAGAAGACAATGTCAGATCGATCAAGTTTATTGATACATCTAGCCTGAAAATAAAGAAATTGGCTCCTCAACATCCTCCTGCATATCGCAGATCAACGTCTACAACCTCGCATGGGAACTTGTCAATGCCTCCATATCGAGTGAACTGACCATGCACAAGCACGCGTGTGGCGTGGCCCACTCGTACGCTCGCCGCTACCCGCACCAGCTGCGTCGCCGCCGCCAGCTGCATGCTGGGGCCCGCGCAGCCGCCGCTCCTCCCTGCCTCTGCGCCGCCGCCGCCATGTCCGAAGGCCGACAGAGACGCCCTGGAGGTACTTCATGCTGGTCGTATTCAGTATCTTTTGCTAAACTGGCTTAATATTGCCTGTGTCCCACGGGTCTTAGTTAAAGTTACGTAAGTTGGAGGTTACTCGAACACGGTTCAAGAACAGACTTACCTACCGGCTTTAAAAATTATAGGTTTGATGGTATGGAAAACCTTATGAAATTAACAGCAATTGTGTCATGTTGTACAGGGGCAAGTTTTGTTACCTATTTTTTAAATCTGATTCCAAAGAGTATCATTGATTTATTCTAAATTCGAAGCACTATATATTTGCTTTACAAAGACATTTTAAACATGAACATTCAAACAGCCAATAAGTTATGTCTCAAGACTCTTAAATGGCAACAATTGCTCTGACTTAGGATTATTAATGAGTGTGTCAGTCGATTTTTAAATAGTGCGTTTAGGGCTAGACCGAATCTACCCAAATATGTAACGCAGATTTTGTACTATCTCATATTTGTAAGCTATTTCCTAGGGAATCATTAGACCTGGATGTAATAAACTTATTAAACTGGTTGAGACGTTAAGACTTATTAACAGTAACAACATAGTATTTAACAAACCTAGTACTATTATTATTATAGATGACCTCGTTAAAACTTCGACGTCCTATAAGGCGAATCAAAAACTGTCCTTTCATATTACACTAATAATAATTCTATTTTTCCAGCGAATGCCTTAAAAAGCAGGTGAGAGGTGCTAGTGCGCAGAAGGTAAGCCGCTGGATAAAGCAAGTGCTGGGAGATAGCGGCACCAAAGTGCGCGGGTCCTGGGGCACAGCCCGCGGCGCGCGGCCACGTCGCCGGCGCCGCGCGCGGGCTGCTCCGCCGGCGTCATCCGGCTGGAGGACCTCCCCTAGTTGTTTGTTGTTGTTGTAACCTTTGGCGGGTCCACGCCAAGCAGGGCTTTATCTGACGCAATACTTAAATTACCTTATAATAAGTTCCTATGTGCCTACCTCTAGTATTATGCTGATTAAGAGATTGATATGTATTAGGAAAATGGTTTAAAAGCGATAAACATTGTTAAATTCAGTCGCTTTTATTATTTATTCTGCAATTATTTGATCTGAACATCTACGTTATTATTAAATCTCCTAGGATGCTACAACGAAGTATAATTTATGGTTAATTGAACTTACCTTAAGTGAAGTTCAACCAAAATTATACGAGTTGTAGCATCCGTAGAGATTTAAGATCCCTACCCTCCCAAGTAACCCCTGTTTTAATAGTATTGCAGAATAAAATGTCAAGGAATACTCTAAAATAAATGATCGCCCCCTGTCGGCAGGTTGAGGTGCTAGGCGCGGTAGTCAATAGAACGATTTAATTTTTTATTTATAATGTCTAAAATTCGTATGATGATGCAGTACGTTGGAAACATACTATACGTTATTATTAAATCTCTACGGATGCTACAACTCGTATAATTTTGGTTGAACTTCACTTAAGGTAAGTTCAATTAACCATAAATTCTATCGTAGAACAAAACAGATATTTCTATTATTCCAGACAGTTCTACGGGCCCCCTCTTTAGTTTTTTTTTTACATAGTTGTGCTGGGTACGTAAGCAATAGAACTCTTAGACACGCAACATACAAAAAAAAAATAGTTCATGCGATGTAATCAATGTCTAAAACCTATCTTGAAAGTCCTCACATTATTTTAGTTAAGCTACCTACGAGCTCTAGTGCTGTTGCTGTTGTATTTCTACCAAGTTAATATTTTAATTTGCCTATCTTTAGGGAAGGCTTGATTAAGAGTCTTGTCCTTTTTCGTGAATAGAACATACCTACTGTGATAAGTTACCTACGAAATAATGTCAAAAGCAACTTATCAAGGCGTTATTATTTAGAAAAAATCATACACTCTACTACTTCACTATTCTCTGAAATAGATAGTCCAGGAAACCACACTTTACTCATTAAAAAAATTGTTTTACTAACATAATTATGCAGTTGCCTCTCTCCAGATCAATGGCTCCAATAACAACATTTACGTTGTTATGACTTCATCTACATTTCCTGGTGCAACACTAGCTGTCGTCGTTTGTAGTGTAGTAGGCAGTACTGTAGTGGTCGTCACAGCTTCTGTTGTCGTGGTCGTGGATTTCACTGTCGTTGTAGGAGATTCTGATGTCGTGGTAGATGATGTTGTAGAAGAAATGGATGTTGTGCTTGGTGCTGTAGTTGTAGTAGATGTAGAAGGGCTTGTCGTTGGTCCTGACGTCGACTGTGTTATTGAAGCTGTTGTTCCATTACTCGTTGTTGATTCTGATGTAGGTGTAATATCGTCTGTTGTCTCTTGAGATTTTGTTCCATTTATTGATTCAGTTGTTACAACTTCAGTCGTTGAATCATTAAATGTTGGCGTCGTTGTTTTCCTCGTTGGGATAGTGAACTTTAACTTCCTTATAACTGGGTCCAATTCCGCAATGACGTCGTCGAGTATGTCTAGGATATCATCGGTTTCGTCTTTTTCTAATTTGTTAACTTCGTCTTCCCATATTTTCAGTTGATCCTCAGGCTTCCCAGTTGTAGATGGGACTGTAAAATGAGTCATTACTCAATATTAAATGGTGAGCAAATCATTAGATTAATCAAGAGAAAAAACGAATTACTACTCATTTCTGTTATTAAACAGAAATATTATGGTATTTTGGTTTATTAAGAAAGTAGTCTGTTGCAGTTTGATGAAAGTCGTTATCTATTAGTTATTTAGCTAATTCCAAATTAATTATTTTCTTGTCCAGAATATTTATCTACTTGAGCGCAATGCCGAGCTTGGCAGCTGGCAAGTGATCAAGGCGTAACATGGTACGGACAGGGTTCAAATCCTGGTTAACTGGGTATCCTGAACACTAGTATAACTTGAGATCTCGTAGCGAAAATCTATAGCAATATCAACATTATCTATTTTACCTTCTTTAGTGTAAATTAGTTTCCTGTCGAGGACCTCTGGTGTGCGCCTGTTGTACTTGGCAATGCACGTGTGGACGCAAATCACCTCATCCGGGAACATGTTGAACGTTGGGCACCCCCGCCATATTGCTAGCTAGTATTAAATATAGCTTAATACATACAATATAAGATAAAACAGTTAGATAAATAAATGAATACATAAAATAAATACATTGAAGGAACACACCAATTGCTCAGCCCCAGCCTAAGCTGGAAGCGTGTACTATGGATAAACATCCACAACTCGAGTTCAAATGACGATGTTCGTCACACAAACATTTGCCAATAGCGGGATTCGAACCCGCGACCCTTGGTTTTGTAGCCAGGGTCTCTAACCACTAGACCAACGGGCCCGTCAAACATTGATTTAAAGTTGGAAGTTAAAAATCTTTTTTTTTTGTGTGTCGTACATACTAGGCAAATTTTTTTAGGCTTGTTAAGTTGGAATCGAAGTCGCTACAAAGTAAGTTTTTATGCGTATTATGCACACATCACGGACATTCAGGAGTGGTAATTATTGTATTAATTTAGACAGGATAGACTTAGTTCCGTTTAGCATACATGGGGTGTTAAATAATGAAACGTGAATGCCTAAAATCCTATTTATAAAAACGTGTATAATAATTACCTCGCACCTAGATCCAGGTTTATAATAATAGAACACAGGCGTCGGAGGACCGTTGCAATCACTTGTATTTAGTGGAGGAAAACAGTAATTTGGAGGAACTGAAAAAATACCGCTATTAATATTTACGTCATCCGCCATAACTGGACTATTGAATTTTTCTCTAATTAATTGACTAGGCAAAGGCACCGATTCCTTGCTGCCAAGTGCCAAGACACAATTATTTAATTTGAAAGGGGGACGCCGGCTGGCCATAGAAGTTTCGGCCCACAGTGCACACATATGAAAGTACTATGGAAATATAGAGTAAATAGTCATTAGTTAACTGGCGAAAGAAAGGGTTTAAAAAAAGACAGTGTTTTTGGGTAAATGCATATTTATTATTTTCCATCAGTAATACAATCTACGATTTCCACCATTTTAGCTGTTGAAGGTTGTAAAAAGTATTTGTTTACCTGCTACGGCTGAACCCGGATCGTCGGAGTCAGTATTCATGATGAAGTTGTTTAGTTAAACGCACGAAATAACTTTGTTGATGCAAGAAAAACACAATTACTTTTTGATATTTTGAACTTTGACAGTTGAATTGGCAGTTAATTTAGTGTTTCCATTGCGTAAAAAAATATCGATATTCGATTTTAGATCTATTCGATTCTAATATAGTTTTATAAAATAATGCAGCCTTAAATATACGTTTCATGAAAATATTTTACTAAGATTATAAAATATTTAAAAGATAAATAGGATAATGACACTGAAATATATTTATTTTTTTATTTTAGGCATATTACCCCTCATGTCACGATCGTACGGGATCGTACGGGTATCTTAAAAATTGCAACCAATTATTCACCTCATTTCTGTAGATAAATTGTAGGAGGTATTTTTATTTCTATTTTAGCTAAGATCCACCAACGTAATAATATTCGATATTCTCTTATAATCGATTATCTGAAATTATATTTCTGTAGTGGCAACTCTTAACACACACGAGCCCGCCGCGGGTCGGCTCGATACACACGAATTTGAGCTTTACTTCAATGCTGATAGGGCGTAGATAGATTTGTTTACACATATCTGTCAAAATGACGCAATTCCGGTGGGGTTAATAAATTTAATATCTATTAAAGTTTAATATCTATTAATTTTTGTTATATTAACCCCAACTTCTAGCGACATACGAATAGCGCGAATAATTAAGAACGAATATTTTAGCTATTTTTATAAAATGGAACATCGTGTGCACTTCTGGGCCTTATTCCGGCATCCCTCTTTCTTAAAATATCCCATTAAGCAGAGGAAAAATTATCTACAATGATTTTATTAAAATAATAGAAAAATATTCAAAGCATTTTCCCACTCACCCGATTCGCTAAAATCGATTAAAAATATTGATACGATTATCGATAACAGATGAATAATGTTCCGTTGCCGTATTTGAGGGAGAAATTCTATCGCATTCATTGTATCTACGATTTAATTACTAATTACGAACGCTCTGGAGTTCGGCCGGCAAATGGAAAGCTATTTTAGTACCAATTACTGTTCAATCAAGCAGAATGACTTTTATTATGCGGGGTTTTTAATCAGTTTAACGTGCGCACAATATTAAGTACTATGAAGTATCGGATGAACTTGCTTTACAGAGTAACCTTGTTGTCACACAAGTAAGTCGTATGATTTTTTTATAATGTATTTCGATGCAACGTTATCTTCCTTATAATTATTTCAATAATAAAACACTGAAATGCTACAAGGTGCCATGCCGATTAAAATAAAAGTTAAAACTAAAAAGTACTCTGCATCGGCCGGGAATCGAACCCGGGCCGCCCGCGTGGCAGGCGAGCATTCTACCACTGAACCACCGATGCTCATGTAAGTACTGTTCAAATTTGCTGTTAAATGATTTGGTTTTCAGTTTATCATAGTATGGAGATAACAAATTTTTGAAGTATAAAAATTTTTTTATGACCTACAAATATTAATTATTTCAATAAAATACTAACATATTGTCACATAAAAATGTAAAAGAATGTGTTATACCTAAAAAAATATCTGTTAACGTTTATGATGAAATTGGTTTTATTATTATGTGAAATTAAAATAGGAATATTAAAATTATGTCACACGTTTTGAGATAAAATATTATTATGTTAGCGCCATCTGTAAGATGTATTGCTAACTATTACAACAATTCCGTGATTCGGCTTCCACTTTAGTTCGTAGTAAATTGCATAGATGGCAGTGCTCACAATAAAATTACAATTCCAGTCTCATTGTTTATTTTGGAGCGATTTAGCTATTCTACTACAGTACGAGCGGCTTATAACAATAAAATAAATTAATTATACAAATAGAGTTGAGTAGCCGTATTCCTAAGATCCATTGCTGTTGCCTGTTATGTTATGCCATTGAGATCGATAAAGCCCTCACGAAGCTAGAAGAATAATTATTTCACTTGATGATGATTTTATCCTTACTTGCACATTTTAAAGGTAATAAATAATAACATGTATTTTATTTTCAACTATGTTATGTAAAATTAATTACAAAACTAAAAATTTAATATTAACAGCGCCATCTAGCAGGTTACTTTTGAATTATCCCATTGATATTGCATCTTGCCGCTAGATGGCACTGTACGCTAATTAGACGAAAATAATTCTATCTAAGTGAGGGCTCAATTTGATTTTATTCGATAAGTCTCTAGGGTTCGGTTTTTTCTGGTTTCTGTGATCCATCTTCGACTGCGTGTTGATCCTTTTTACTTTTATGTTTGTTTAATTTACTGGCCAGGAGACCCACGACAACTGCTATAATGACCTGAAAATTACAAACTTAATGACAGGGCTTACATAATCATCAATCCTAGTAATTTCTGACTGGGGATCTGACCTATACCCATTTTGTGAAGTCTGAAATTATGGGCCAAAGTTTAAAGACTTTAATTATTATTTTACTCATGTACTAAGAAGTGCCATTTTGTTGATAAGTATTTTTTTATTCATACATTCATCTTCACCATCCTAGCCAAAAGGCGTCAACTACTAGACAAGACATGCCCTTTTCAAGCATCTAAAACATTTTCCTAATTCAAGTTAAAAACATCTTTAGGAACCTAATACTGACCTCAACAATAATCAACGACCCCGTAAGCGCTATGACTCCTTGCGCGCTCGTCCTGAACCCTTCCAGCACCAGCTCGTTACATCCCTGGTAGTAATACGTCTTCCTGCTCTTGCACACCTCTCTCTCCCTCTCTTGAACCAGTTCAGACCGGTTCGGGTCGTAGGACTGGCAGCAGGAGATAGGCACGTCGGGGGAGAAGAATTCTGTGGGTTTTCTGTAGTCTTCTGGGCCGTATACTCCGCAGCATTTGAGCTGGAAGAATAAAGGGTTTCTATTAATAGGTTTCTTTAGTTTTTGTATTTATTGAGGCATAACTCATTCAAATAAGTGAACATAAAATACCTACAAAATTGAAAAAAATATGGATGATCTACTTGTATCGTAATGCAATCATTGCCTCATTGGAACTTCTGCTACCTCACCTCATACTGCTGCTTAGCTGGAAGGACTGCTGCAGCTCATATTGCAGCGACACCTTGCAGACCAGCACTTGGATCACTGCCTCAGCCACTGCCAGGGGAACTCCTGCCTCCTCACCTCGTACCCAAACACTCCAAGAGAGCTGGAAGGACTACTGCAACGACACCTTGCAGACCAGCAACAGGATCACTGTTTGGGAAACTCCTGCCTCCTCACCTCATACTGCCTGGTGGTCCACAGCCCGGAATGCCTGGGACTGTCTTTGCTGAGCTGGAAGGACTGCTACAGATCGTCTTGCTGAGACCAAGATCACTGCCTGTGCCACTGCCTGGGAACTCCTGCCTCCTCACCTCGTACTGCGTTGTGGCCCACAGCCCGGAATGCCTGGGGCTGTCCTTGCCGAGCTGGAAGGACTGCTGCAGCGACTTGGCTAGCTGCAGCTCGTCCTTCAGCGACACCTTGCAGGCCAGCACCAGGATGATGGCTTGAGCCACTGCCACTGCCACAAGCACTCCTGCTCCCTGGGAAGATAAAGATAAAGTCAAGGGTCAGACTGTTGCCTTAAGTTTCGGCCTTTGCAGTGACAATGGTTGCAGTAATATGGGTATTGGCATAATAACCACGCGAATTAATGCACGTACCGGGCACGTGTGGTTCCTTTTACAAATCTGATGACTGTGTTTCGAGGGTTTCCAAAAAGCTTCCTTCCATAAAACCTCGGAATCGGCACTTTGTAAAATGGGATTTACAAATAAGGCTGATTTTTTCATGAGTACACGATGTTTGAAGTTGAAGTTTTAGCTCATTGTGTGAATCTGTTGATATTAAAAATGTATTCACCCTAGTATTAGGAAACCTTCCTTAGTGATATAATTGCGTATTTCTAGATTCTAGATTGCGTAAGTTATAAACCCTAACCTTGTGATCCTTTTAATTATCCCGTCAAATTTTATCGCAGGACCATTGTGGCGCAATTTCCCAATTTACTCTATACAGAGCCAGATTCAAGGATTTGTATCGCATTCGTAGTATGATAGGTATAGAAAAAATATATATTCACAATTCGCTAATCATCATCATCAGCCAAGAGACGTCCACTGCTGTACATAGACCACCCCCAAGGATCTCCATAATCATTTGTATTATCTTGCCATAGTACCCATTTTACTAAGTTAAATGGCGATAAAAAATTTAGTTGAAGAATACGAATTTAAATTAACATTTTGATCAAGCACGAGGCGACACGTTTACTTTCTACCTATTTGTATTGTATGTTGTAGTTCGATGGTCAATCCAATGAGCCAAACGACCAATGGCCGTTTTCAACCCACGGGGATGAACTCAAAGAGGAATCAGAACTGTATCAGAGCTGGCTGACAAATTATTGTCATCTCTTGAGGGTTACAAGTGGGAATGACAGATTCTTCAAACAAATAAAACCAATACCCCCAACATGAGCCCTGGGTGACCTGGCTCCGACCCTGCCACAGCATTTTCCCCTTTCAGCCACATGGTAATTAGGATCGCGTGATATGCCAAAGTGTTCAACTTAACAATTTCACTTGAACCTGACTACATTACTAGAGGTTAATCAATAGACGTCCTTGGTTTGCCTGGTCGTATGGAGAAAAGTACCATGAAGAAATGTTTAATTATAAGTTTTGATACGTTGTACTGTATGCTAAGAAAAAAACAATTCACATACCTATGTGAAAAAGGGGTACCTACCTAGGTACCCCTTTTTTAAAGAAGGTAGACATTGCATAAGTACTAATTTCGTACATTGTAGACATCCGTACTAAATCAAAGGATATCTAATATTGTTATTTGACTGTAATTGTGATTAACTTGAAATATTACTTAATCATCAATCAATAAAAATACGAAGCTCCAATAAAATAATAATAGTAAGGAATGAAAATATAAATCTATCTAGATTTATGATTATCATAAACCTAATCAATCATTTAATTTTGTACATTACATCTATTAATGATTTTTATTACTATGACCGCATATAAAGACAGTGATGTTATTAAAAACCGTAAGTTCAGGTTTACGACTTATTGTTGTTAAGTAACAATCATGGACACATATTGAATATTGTAATATTAATTTTGATGGAATCGTTTGCTTATACATTATCTTATTAGTTAGTCTAAATTTGTGAGACCTTTTAACTACTTTAGTTCGAAGTCGTCTAGAATCAGCGAAGTTGGTTAGAGGAGTTTACCAAAATAAAAACACTTATTACGTGCCTTCTAAAATAAATTTTGCGCACCTATAAGCAAACTAGAATTTCATTAGTTTACGATATTACTGCTACTGCTTCTTTAATAAATAAACAAGTTTACTAAAAAATAATTTTGTAAATTCATTGTGGTAAATACCCTGTCAATAGATACCTCCTTCATAATTACTTCTTCCCTCATTCTCATCATCAATACCACCGCTTTACTTACCACTTTCAAAGGCTTCGCCTTGCTCCTGAAGACGGCTACCACGGCGTAGACCAGCACGGAGATGGAGACGGCCGCCAACAGTGCCAGGATGACCAGCCCCACCAGTCTTCCTGACTGCTCAGCATCATACAGCTTCGTGAAGATGGCGGTAGACACCGCGACTACTATGTCTGCTATCGCTTGCAACTGTGGTAGAAAAACAAATAGGGCTCAAAGTGTGTCTTTTTTCTTATCATTCCCAATGACTCAATTCTTTTTCTTACACCACAGTGAATTAGCGCTTCGTAAATGTTGTGCTATGTTTCTGCTGGTGATTAAGGTCGTCAGAACTCAGTTGGGAAGGGTATTGGGTCTTAACGGCAGGCAACGTATCTGCGACCCTTGTGCTGTTGTTGATGTCCATAGGCGGTGACCACTTACCATCAGGTGACGCGCTTGATGGTATGCTTACCTATGTATTACATAAAAAATAGTTACTCACCTATTTTCAAAGATTTAACGAAAGTTTGTTCATACGGTCAAACAAAGTTGCTTTTGAGTCCAACATGCATTAATTGACCATTGATGTAACTAGATTTTAGCATTACCTAATCGTTATTTTCATTGGTTAAAATGCGACGTAGAAATCTTGTTATTTTTTTATGCCCAAGTAGGACTGAATCAATAAGTTAAGTTTAACTATTTGGAATCACAACATGGTGTTCTTCGGCATTTTTCCATCAAACCTTTTTTGCCTAAAATAAGGTAAACATTTAAATGTCAATTCTGTTTTTTCTTGTACTTGTAAATGTTTATTGTGGTTTCCGGCAACGCCTTCCCTGATTTCATAGTTGGAACGTAAATGCGTACGTGCGCGACCTGCGCACAAGCTAAGTATTACTAGTTTTGTTACCAGAAATTCTTTTACCATATATTTGAATCGTTAGATTAGCCCTCGCCATACTTCGAAATTGGCACTAAAATAAGAGCGACGGTCCCCGTCACCCGTTTACATCTATGGTCAACGTGCTGATTCGCTCTTATTTAAGTGCCAATTCCAAAGTAGGTGAGGGCACATCTAATGATTCAAATATATTTCCACCTACCTATTCGTTATAAATAAACTCTCATGTTACTGCGCGTAAAATTTGAAGCAGTTAAAGAGAGCTCTAAAAGATCATCACTATCCGAGCTCAGTCGAGAATTTCACTGCAACCCTTATCAAACCTAATCAAACCGGGAAAACCATACAAAGGGCAACTGTTCGTCACATCTTCCGAGGTTTTAGAGCGCTGCACTCTAGCCACTACACTAAGGAGGCAGTTCTGGACCTTATGCCTCTTTCCTACGTGTAAAAAATAATAAATATAATGATAATTTTAATGATAATGATAATTAAATTCATAAAAAACAGAGTACCCACATTAGGTGGCATGGTAAAAATATTTTCGTCTATTTAACCACTTTGTGGTGTGTGAAATATTATGTCAATAAATGGCATAGAAACGGGATACACGCTAAGAAGAAGAAGAAATGGCATAAAAACATAAATTCACTCACCACAGCAACAATAGCTAGGAACACAACCACTCCTTCCACGCAGTATTTACAGCAATGTGCCGTGGTGGTGGTCTTCTTCACCACCGTCTCCTCCGTCTTGATGCCGTAGACAAAGACGGCAGGTTCTCCATTGTCAGTGGTCCCCAGCTGGTCATCTTTGGCTTCCTCGGGCTTTTTAACTGAAAAAAGATGTTGG
The DNA here is from genome assembly GCA_958496325.1 of Nomophila noctuella. Taxonomy (NCBI): domain Eukaryota; kingdom Metazoa; phylum Arthropoda; class Insecta; order Lepidoptera; family Crambidae; genus Nomophila; species Nomophila noctuella. The sequence goes on from OY292484.1 coordinate 15,550,113, forward strand.
AGATACTCCTTCACACCTACGAAAGAGATGATGTGGTTTTAATGGATATGGATGATCTAGTCTAGGTCTGTATTCTTAAACGCTGCTCGTATTTTGTGAGTTTAATTGGGAGATTTATGTGATATACCAACTTTTCCTCTCCTTTGACCTTGAGGTCTTCCGTTCTTCACTACATAGTATAAAACAAAGTCGCTTTTTCTGTCATGTTGTATGTTGTATGTCCCTATGAACGCTTAAATCTTTAAAACTACGCAACGGATTTTGATGCGGTTTTTTTTAATAGATAGAGTAACTCATGAGGAAGGTTTTTATGTATAATATCATCCATTAAATAGTGGACAAGTACCACGGGCGAAGCCGGGGCGGGCCGCTAGTTTGTTATATTTCACACACATTTTAAATCGTACATTAAACTTAATTTATTATTATTTTGGAATAATATCAACTATTTAGAAACATTGCACCTTCAATAAATTAAATTAAGATCGTTTAAGAATACATGAACCTAGAAAAATATAATATGGTTTCGTAATTTGTCCAAATCACCAGATACGGAAGGTATAGGTACATTCAAATGATAATAATAACAATGAAATATTGGCAATGAAAATCGTGCTTAGTCTAAACTGAATGTGCTGTGAGCGACGAATTATATTACTAGAGTTTACCTATTTCAGACGGATCAACCTTTTCGATAGCAGTAATAATTTTGATAATGGACAATTCGTTAAAAACATTTGAGCCTTCAACACTTTGACTTATGAGAGTATGGACAAAACGCCACAAGGAGCTCTAATGCACATTTTCTTTATGGGTTTACTGGGTTGATTATTAAGACACTCACCTTTGCCCTTATCCGTATTAGGAGCAGTAGTAGCCATGTCCGGGCTGGTTGGGGCGTCGAGAATGGGCAGCTCATCCGGCACTCCTGCGCATATATACACGGTCAGATCGCAACAATGAGCCCACGGTAGAATGCGCGAACGCACGGCTTCTACCGCACAATGGACCATGTTCCATGTTTGTTGCGTGCATTTTAATAAATGTAGATTAAAGTTAAAATTGGAGAGAATGGGCTGGTTATTGGGAATTATGTTTTGAGTTTTGTCTCGATTTCTAATCTAGATCTAAGTAACTACCTTTATGCTTTGGCTGTCAGTTTATCATCTACTGATCTTTAAACATTAAGTTTTCGATTGTTGGGTGTTACATTCCAGCAAGAAATATTAAAGACCGTTTACCGCTGACTTTCCAAAGACAAATCGATTGGATCAGTGTGCCGGTACCATACCCAGAAGATTTCCCTTCAATTGTCATTCTTAAAATTTTCGTTTTGATGCTGCCTTTGTTGGTGATAAGACTTTATTTTAAATCAGGGGAAAAACAGTTGAGTAAAATAGCCCGAATACTGTCCTTTACGTGAGCATCTAGTTGCAAAATAAATAGGAATCACCTGGGTGACGTCTTTTGTAAACAAACAAATATGCTCTAGTTTGTAAAGATAGCAGTCACTATATTTGTTACCAGTAATGTCCGCTATTAATGTGAATATTTCATAATCACTTGGCTTCATGATACTGGAGCACTTGAGAAATTTAAAACAAACACTGGCACATTTCTCATCGACACTCAGTAACTAGTCCTTAAAGAAAAAAAAATGCAGCTGAACACTGAAAACTGAGCATTATGAGTATATATTACTAAAATTAAAAATTGTCGCAACCCACAAGGTCACCTGATCATTTATCCTCATTATTGGCCACAGCATTCCTTCTGGTATATTTACTATATACAATTTACTATTAACTTTCTGATGATTCTTGCAGCTGACTGATCAAAAAGTTGAAAAGAAACTAATATTGCGCAAATTGATAAGAAGACTGACGATAAAAAAACAATCATAGGAATTCCGTTACATTTCCATTCGTAGTAATGTTCTACAAACTGCCATGTTCCCTCCTTAAGGCAGATTTTATATTGGGGTAGTTAGTAGAGAACCTGTCGAGTTGACCTTTGATATAAATGAATGATTTAATCAAATTCAACCATCAGGTCCGATGCAAAGTTTTCCAACCAAATAGCGAATAAATTTTTGAGAGGAGGTCAACAAAAATTGGGGTTAAACTCACATTTTTATTTTCATAAAAATATCACTTCTGTACGTACACCAATGATTTGTGATGTCCCTTTCCGCTCAAAACTTGAAATCAGCACAACTACCATCCACTAATCAAAATTACTCAGCACTATTTCCGAAATGTACAAAAAAATATTTGAATGATGCCATCCTTAAAAGGTGTAACGATACAATGACACTAATTTAATACTAGAAATGAAACAGATTGTGATTTGTTGCCGTGTTCTCTCGTATCCTTTGCGGTTACAGCAAAAAACGCGCTGCGAGTGCTACCTGCTAAGATTCATTTGCTACGTTCACTGAATATAAGCAGTAATTAATTAATTTAGAGGAACTTCAAGGAAAAGCTAGGCTTGGGCATTTCTGGTGTTACCCACTAAAATATATCTTTGTTAATATATACATATATGGCTATGAAATTCTAAATTTTAAAATTGTAAGCGTATATATATTCACTCGCAAGTTTGATTAAGTTCTACCACCTCCTACAGATTAAAATTATTTGTTTTAGTTATACAGATACTTGGAGTCGCTAAAGCAAAGTCAAAGATTTAAATTTTAATGTCTATTTCTTCTAAGTTTTTTTCTGAAGCGCTGATATCGAGTTCAGATCACGAGACTATCTTCAATATTATAAATCAACAAGAAAATGCCATTGATTGTTTATCGTTATTAGCACGTCCACGTCAGAAGGAATGGCGCTAAACGTTTTAATTTGATCGTACGTTTTGAGACTGAATTCGTTTTACACTTAATTATAAATATGTCCATGACTTGAAAGGACACACCTACAAACTAAATATTGGTTTTTCAATAACCAGAGTGGTAAGCGAAAAAGTAAAAGTAGTACTCATAAGTCTGTAAAATGTTTCACTATAGAGCGAAGATATTAATTTAATAAATCTTTTTTGTGAAGAGGAAATCTTTTTAACCATTTCATTTGACAAACGATTGTTAATTTTGTAAAGTGTCGAAAAATCACGAACAAACAATATTCAGTGCACCACATGACTTGTATTTGTTATTGGTTCGTAATATGTAGTGCATTTATGTACATTTCATCAAGACTAGCTTAGTCTGATAGTTGACTGCACATAGTTTTTAGGTACGAAATGATTTTCAAAGACGGTAAAGTTATATTAAACTGTGAAAGATCTTTCCATAGTCTATAGCTTAGTCTGATAATTGTCTGTATATAGCTTTCGGCTACGAAATAATTTTCAAAGATGGTAAAGTATTAATAAATGTTGAAAGATCGACACCATAGATAATCGTAGACTTTGCCCCCGAGTAGGGAGGTTCTGTGGAACCATTACTAACAAGATTTACGATTTTACCACTTCGGTACAAACAAAAATAATGTTCACTTCGGTCCTAGTACTGTCGAGGAGAAAAATGTTATATGTTTCGAGTTTTACCTGTTTAAAGCAAACACAGTTTTGCTCGGAAAAGCTCTGCATTATTAATGATTGCAAGTGAGACTACTAGGTATCCTTAGAGGCACATTTGTTACCTAAGTATCTCTTCAAGTAGGCATTGATGTCTTAAGAATCGACTCATGAACATCCCGAGGGGGCAGCGAAAGATTGTTCTCCTGTGTTTTATTATTCAACATACTGCGATCACCCACCCATTTGGAGGAAGTAGCTTCAAGTAGTTGACTGCAATAGGCTAATTTTGATGCCTCGTCTTTATATAAAAATTCCGGTAGGGTTCCGTCCGTGATTTTTTTTCATCAGTGCTTATCGTGATTTCATGACCAGCTTGAAACTTTTTCATAAAACCGTGCCATCTCGACAACAAATAAAACAAATACAAAACCGACAAACTCTTTTCCCCCCGTCTGTCCGTCATCATAGGTCATAGCCATCAGGCCAGTCGCTTTCACACCACCGTTACCAAGGCAACGGGACCACAACACCACGCACAAAGCCGGCCACCCATCCCCATATACCAACCAACAGCCACCACTCAAGGACGGCGATTTGCAATTGTATACATTAACAATACTTCAAAGAAATTACTTTATGAAATGATCGTAATGTATTAAAAAATGTGTATAATTGAAATTGCTGAGTTGTCTGTTATTGTTTGTTATTGTCTGGTTTTTATCGATTTTGTAACTGAATGTACCTTCATACTCTAATATTGTATATGATGTTGTTCGCGGTATTAATTCGCGTAATATGTCAAGGGTTCGATGTGCCATCATGGCCACCTCCTTTGTAGACTGTTAGTGTAGGAACACACTATGCCGACATTACGCGACCGAATTTCGGCGGCAATGCATTTTCTATACAAAATTACGCGACGTAATTTCGGCATAGTGTGTCATCCCATTTAAAAGTGTATCATATTCATAAATATGACGAACGTAAATATGATGGAACGTAAATTCGGTCGCGTTTTTCCGCATAGTGTGTCTCCAACACTAAGTTGGTTATACCACTTAACTTGAACGCTATTCGTGGGTTCCATACCAATCTAGGCTCTTGTAGTCGTTTTTTTCTAGGAGTCTAATTGCCTAACCGAATATACTAAAACGGGCACTAAAATAATAACATGAAAGTTGCCATACTTCGTATAATAAAGGAGTCAGTGTTATAGTTTTGGTAACGCATAAACAAAGAAAAAATAAATTCATGTAATACATAATGTCATAGTTTAACAAGCTATATTTAAAAAATATAAACATCAAACGATAAGCCATGAAAAAATATCCATAACATTGCATTTCCCATTGATTGTCATTTAGATTTGACGTTAAATACGCATCAGGTACACCCAATGTTTGTTCAAAATATCGAAACATGATAGGAAAAACAAAAAGCATGGAAGACGCCAGGTGGTAATGGTGTTTACCGTGTTCTATCGAAGGGTAGTCCATGATTAATGGTGTTTTGGTAATAACCATGCCCTGTAATGGGAACTGCTTTATATTGCCCGCGAGTTCCGTGACAATGATACCTATGGGCGGAAAATTACTTTTTAGAGGTGCCCTTTGCCTACGTAGTAGGTATTGGTACCATTGAAGTCCTTTAGGTAGCATAGGTACTGTAAGTACCAATTAACTAAATTATTAATAATATTTGAAGAATTAATTCGAAATTTTACATACTTAAAATAGGGTTACATGATGATCTTATGGCCAAGCAGGGTTTCACACATTTTGCCAGAACCAGACATTCAAATATTTGTATTAAGACGACTTATAGACATAAAGATGACATTATTAGTCCTTTGGTACCTATGCTGTCATTAGAATGTAATGCTCAAACCCAGAAAACTATGTAACAACTCACTTTTAAAGTTAGTCACTTATGCGCTAAAACAGTCTAGGAAATATCAAACGAGAAATCTATATTTTAGTAAGGGCCGATTTTTCAATGCTCAGATAAACGGAGAGATAGCGTTTATTCCACAGAATAGAAAGATATTGAATTTTTCAATCGTCAAATAAGACTTACTCGTCCAATAACCCCGCTAACAGAGGAGTAAAATTATCCGACGTTTCAAACATCAAATAACCGCGTATTCCATAGACTAAGTAGTTTGATCGATAAAACCAACAACGGATACTGAAGTAAAAACCAGAATACATCATAAACAATATTGCGCGGAGTTAGATACAAAAAGTATTAATTGCAGATTATTAATTCACCAAATTACAACAGATATTTTTGATGTAATCGATGATCTGGCAATTGAAGAAGAGGCCATAATAAATGAATATGTTAATTCTTCGGAAAGAAATGAAAGAATCGTCTGGTCAAGACCAGATCACTACACTATATGGAATTCAAAAGATTTTCATTGGCGATTCAGACTTTTAATGTAAGTAATGTTAGTCTGATTTTATTTAAAAAATACTGCTTGATCATATCATAGTTTGATTGAAAATAAATTTAAATTTTCATTAAACTTCGATTCTAAACAGTAAAACCTGTCCAAGGCCGTTAAACTTGAAAAAGAAAAGAACAAAAACTAACCTTTTAATATTTAGACGTTGACTTTGACAGACAGAAAATAGTCTGTCTTGCTCTAGCACTAGCATATTTGATATATTTGTTTCAACTCGCTGAAATGCGAATTGCCAGAGTAAAAAAAAAATTGGCTAAGTGCGAGTCGGACTCCCGCACTGAGGGTTCCGTACAAATTCTAATTTTGACATATTAAAAAAAACTACTGAATAGATTTCGTTCGAACCAATTTTCGTTGGTAGTTTTTATGGTAATGTACATTATATATTTATTTCAGATTCATCATCCTCTTACTTTAGAAGTTAGAGGGGGGGGGGGACACACTTTTTTCCACTTTGGAAAAGTCTGTCACGCAAAGTATTCACTTAAGAATAAAATGAGCTTAGAAACCTCAATATATTTTTTAAAGACCTATCCATAGATACCCCACACGTATATGTATAATGAAAAAAAATATTTTCAGTTTCAGTTCTAACTATGGGGACCCCCCATTTTTTATTTTTTTTTCTATTTTCGTGTGAAAACCTTGTTGCGGTTCACAGAATACATCTACTCACCAAGTTTCAATAGTATAGTACTTATAGTTTCGGAAAAAAGTGGCTGTGACAGACTGGCGGACAGACAGACAGACAGACAGACAGACATGACGAATCTATAAGGGTTCCGTTTTTTTGCCATTTTGGCTACGGAACCCTAAAAACGGTCAGATAGTTAACCTTAGGAATAAATTTCAATTGAAAAATTCACCAGTCCTTATGTCACGTTTAAACGACCGAATAATTTTATTCTTCAGGTTTACTACCTGACCTGTTATCTGAGCATTGAAAAATCGGCCCTTAAACCGATTATCCCAACTAATATTATAAATGCGAAAGTAACTCTGTCTGTCTGTCTGTCTGTCTGTCTGTTACGCTTTCCCGCTTAAACCTCGCAACCGATTTTGATGAAATTTGGTACAGACAATCTTTAGACCCTGAGACAGAACATAGGCTACTTTTTATTTCGAAAATTTAAATTGTTTTGAAAACAAAAACCATTATGCCAACAGTCCGTATACACTTTTTAAAACTAAAACCAACCATTATATCCAACAACGGCATTGATTCTGAAATTATTAACTTAAAATGCCTTTATGTTTTAGCTATAAGCTTAATGTGGAAATAAAAATATACTATACTTGCTTTCCGCCCGCGGCTTCGCCCGCGTGGAATTCGGTTGTATGGCAAACAATATTTTTGTTTTTTATTATATTTTTCTTGTTAATTATGTATCATTTTTTTCTGGGGTAAAAAGTACGCTTTTATTAAATCTGGCTTTCTGACTTCGCGTCTGCAAAATTGGAAAACAATCGGTTCAGTAGTTACGGCGTGAAAGCGGAACAAACAAACAAACAGACTCACTGAGAGGCTCTCACTCTGTATGTAGTATGTAGTTTGAAAGCTTCAGAAATACAACTATGTTCAAAGCAATACCTAGGTTATCATTTACTCAGAACCTTATTGTCTAAATTACTACAGCGCACTACCGGAAAACCTCACGTGCTTGTGACTGAAATAGATCAATAGTTCTGATTTCAGTTCATCGCTCCACATGAGGAAATTATTCGACCCTTACCGAAGTGGTTCTGTTCCGCCGGATTCTTCGTGAATCCATTACATATTTAAAGGAATTTAGATCTAAAAGTTTCTTAGATACGGGTGTGAGCTTTTTGTTTACGGAAGTCTTGAAGGTAATAGATACTTATTCGAAATTGTTGCAAAACAGTCTCGACTATGCAGGATTTTCTGTATGTAGTAGTCTATATCTATAAAACTCAAAGGTGACTGACTGATTGACTGACTGACTGATTACATAGTGATCTATCAACGCACAGCCCAAACCACTGGACGGATCGGGCTGAAATTTTGTATGCAGGTAGATGTTATGACGTAGGCATCCGCTAAGAAAGGATTTTGATTGATTCAATCTATATCTATAAAACTCAAAGGTGACTGACTGATTGACTGACTGACTGATTACATAGTGATCTATCAACGCACAGCCCAAACCACTGGACGGATCGGGCTGAAATTTTGTATGCAGGTAGATGTTATGACGTAGGCATCCGCTAAGAAAGGATTTTGATTGATTCAACCCCCAAGGGGGTAAAATAGGGGATGATCGGTAGTATGAAACTTTGTCAATTTTAAACCTATCGGGCTGATATTTTGCATACATAAAGCTGCTATGACGTAGGCATCGCTTAATTAATGAGATTGATAAATTCTAACCCCCAAGGGGGTAAAATAGGGGATGAACGGTAGTATGAAACTTTGTCAATTTTAAACCTATCGGGCTGATATTTTGCATACATAAAGCTACTATGACGTAGGCATCGCTTAATTAATGAGATTGATAAATTCTAACCCCAAGGGGGTAAAATAGGGGATGAACGGTAGTATGAAACTTTGTCATTTTTTAACCGATCGGTTTGAGACTTTGCATTCATAAAGCTACTATGACGTAGGCATCGCCTAATTAATGAGATTAATAAATTCCAACCCCCAAGGGGGTAAAATAGGGGATGAACTTTAGTATGAAACTTTGTCATTTTTAACCGATCGGGCTGAGACTTTGCATTCATAAAGATAATATGACGTAGGCATCCCCTTTCAAAGATTATTTCGAAAATCCACCCCTAACGGGAAAAAAAGTTGATATAGGTATAAACCAAAATCCACGCGGACGAAGTCGCGGGCGCCCGCTAGTTACAAATATGAACATAATACTTTTTTCTTTTGACGGGCCCTTTGGTCTAGTGGTCAGAGACCCTGGCTACAAATTCTACAAAATCAAGGGTCGCGGGTTCAAATCCCGCTAGGGGCAAATGTTTGTGTGAAGAACATCGGCATTTGTACTCGAGTCATGACTGTTTATAAAAGTATTTAAGTATGTTTAACCGTTCCCTAGCTTCCATTGTAAAAGCTTCGAGCTTATTTTGGGGCTGGTCAATTGGTGTGTTAGTCCAATGAATTTAATAAATTATTTTATTTACAATTATTTATTTATTTGTACTTCCAAATACACAATAACATAAGCCCACTCTACCAGTTTTCAACTCAATTCGTAAGACTTAGAACTTTTTCTTGCCGCATATTTCCTTATTTCGAATAATTGACATGGTTTATTTTGGTAAAAGCCGATAGCCTATCTGGCCCCATTTAGGTGTCCACACAAAGACATCAATAATGACTTGATGTTTTAATTATACTTTAAATTACCGGAAAGTATAGGAAGCTTCCAAGTTAAATGTGAAAGGTTTTAAAAAATTTAATTACGATTAGGTATATTAGGTACAACGATATATTTAATTATGTACCTAATTATTAGTTTAATTAGGGACTAATTTTATAATCTGACTTCCTCGCTGGGAGAGAGTGAAAATCTAAAATTATTTACTTTTCTCTGCCTAATTGGTTAGTCGGAAAATTGTCCACTATATCCATAATTCAACTAGGATTCAATTTATATTTAGGAGCAAGAATCTAATTTTGTAAGTAGTTATGACGTTTATATTGACACTAGCGGCCACCCGCGACTACGGCCGTGTGGTTTTTGTTTTCCGAACACATACCGAATAATATGTATGCTCCAAGACAAATTAAAGCGATCCACTACTTCCTGAAATTAGCGCGTATAAACAAACTCTTTAGGTTTATTATATTTGTATCTAACCATAACTCAGCTAAGTGCTTTTTTATTTAGTTTAGAGCGCTTTTATCGATTTAACAGAACTCAGGACTTACAATGTTATTCCTTTTATACACGACGAATAAGTGGCTCTTAGTTGCCTAACGGCTATGGCAATGTATCGTGAACTTGGTTCGCTTATCTTTGGCCAATTCCATAAGTCGATGCGGACTTGCCACGCTATAAATCGTATCAATGTCAGGTTCAACGTTACTACCTAATTTTGCCTGGGCTAGGCTAGAAACGTTAAGGCCTTTACACACTTAGCCGGAACATACTTTTCATTTCGATCTACATTGTATGTATTTAAAACTGATTTTATTATCTGAAATTGCTTTCACCGAAAGAAGTAATATAGTTTCGTTGTTTTTACAAAATGTTATTTCAATCCAATACATTTTATACCGACGTATAATACCTACTTTTTTGTGTTTATTTTGTTATTTTACTTTTTTGTACCTAACAGGTCAAAGGCAAACGCCCTACCCGCCTCATCGTGGCTACGCCCTCATGGCCCTTATGCTCAATTGTAGGCGGCATATCTACAAGTATACCTATTGATTGCCCAGGTGCTGCCTTCAGATTTTTAATGACTGAATGCAATCAATAACATAAGCCGTACGTTTCTTCCACAAAGGCAAATCTAAATCCTGTTTTTTTGAAACGCTTTGCTTTACTTAATCTTGTTTTCGATATATATAATGTACTAGCGGCCGCCCGCGACTTCGTCCGCGTGGATGTCGGTTTTCATTATACGAATGTTTTTTCCCGCTAACTCCCGTTCCCGTGGGAATTTTGCAATATCCTTTTGCAACTAAGCATCAAGTTTACTAAGGGACCTGCATGCCAAATTTCAAGCGTCTAACTCAAGTAGTTTAGATTTTCCATACAAACTTCCACCCCCTCATTTCGGGGAAGTGGGGGGTTGGAATGGGTAAAAAAGTAGCCTATGTTCTGTCTCAGGGTCTAAAGATTGTCTGTACCAAATTTCATCAAAATCGGTTGCGAGGTTTAAGCGGGAAAGCGTAACAGACAGACAGACAGACAGACAGACAGACAGACAGACAGACAGACAGACAGAGTTACTTTCGCATTTATAATATTAGTTGGGATTTAATTTTTTATTTGTTGGTCTATGTTAGTTCTCTCTTCATGTGAGTCTGTGCGATATGTTTCCGAACAAATATTTTTTACTTTTCTTACTTTATTTTCAAAACCGGAGTGTAAAGCGCCCTTAAGACCTAGGTCCGATAAACTTGACTTAGTCCCTGAGCTTATCACAGCGCCACCGGATACGTCTAGCACTAACCATAATTACAATGGCTTATAAAACCATTAGGGTTCAAAAGGTGAAGTTTTAGTACTTGGTTTGGTCGTTACTCAGTTTACTTGAATCATCATTGGTCACAATGATGCTTCTAACTTTCTAAGCAATGGTTAATTTAATGCAATTTATCTTCTATATTCCCATCGAAGCAATACATCTTCCTCCAATGTTAAAATCAAGCACCCGCAAAGAATAAGTAAGTATATTATAAGAAAATAGTGTACAGAGGTATGTCTAAAACTAAACAGATAAATTTGTAAGCGCCTGCCATCTAGGCCACGGCAAATGTTCTAATAATATGCACGGAACTCTAACAATTTCTACAGTAAATATCCGTGGAAAACTAGAAAAGCTGCAGTTAATAGTTATATTCGTTCTCTGACCCCAGGGTGACTACCCTCTGTACTGTAGTTAAAAACTTGGTTGCCATGGCAACGTGCCTTCCTTAAAATAATTACTGGCTGTTGCTTTGTCGTGATAATAGTTTTGTGCCATTTCTTGTAATAGTGGAGTCAATGAAGCATTTGACTCGAAAGTCCTCAAGAACAGCTCCGATTTCGATGATTTTTTTTTTGTTTATATTGTTTTTTTATATTATTTAAAATCAGAAACCTCTTAGAGCGGGGACGGAACTATTTATATTGTTTAAACAATATCAACGATATGGATATAAAAAATTAAGTTTGGTCTATATTTTTTTGTAGAAAAATCTCTATAATAATCTTATTGTAACAAATAGTTGTTACAAAAAGGTTTTTAACAATAATTTAATATTATTTTCGTCCGCGTTTATTTGGGTTTCATACAAACTTTCATCCCCCGTTTAATTCCTCTATGAGTGGAATTTACCAAAATCGTTCATGGGGAATACCTACGTCATAATAACTTGATGCATACAAAGTTTCAGCCCGATCGGCTCAAAATTGACAAAGTTTCATACAAACTTTCATCCCCTATTTTATCCCCTTAGGGGTGGAATTTATCAAAATGATTTCTCAGGCGATGCTCACATCAGAATAACTTTATGTATGCAAAGTTTCAGCTCGATTGGTTTAAAATTGACAAAGTTTCATACAAACGTTCATCCCCTATTTCACCCCCTTGGGGGTGGAATTGCTCACAATCCTTTCTTAGCGGATGCCTACGTCAAAATATCTACTTGCATACCAAATTTCAGCCCGATCCGTCCTGTGGTTTGGGCTGTGCGTTGATAGATCACTATGTCAGTCAGTCACCTTTGAGTTTTGTATATAGAAGATCGAGCTTTATTTTATATATATAGATTTGAGTTTTATATATATAGATTGTTTATAACATTAATTATTATATTTACAAGTTTTTAATGGATATTGTGTAGGAGAATTTTTTTTTGTGCATAAACTATATCGTAGATATTGTTTAAACAATATAAATAGATCCGTCCCCGCTCTAAGAGGTTTCTGATTTTGAATAGTATAAAAAAACCAATTTAACAAAAAAAAAATCATCGAAATCGGAGCTGTTCTTGAGGACTTTCGAATATTGCCTGTTTTATGTATTCATTGACTCCACTATAAGCTGTCATAATGTTTATAATTAATCAGTTATAACGCTCGATTAGCATTTATATACAAAACTAATTTGGAGATATTGTGTGGTCGATTGCCTGTTTCCTACTAACATCTACTTTAAATGCGAATGATTATGAGGATGAAAGGTTCATTGTTCTTTTACAGAAGTACCTAAGTTGTGGTTTCCAACAATATAGGAATTCCATTTAGGCAGCACATGACTCGTAAAAGTTTACTAGGAGTGACAATTTTTATTAGAAAAATACCTATGCTTAGAACCAATCGGAAAACTCCGATGCTTCGGCATGGATCCAACTGGCCGCGGTAATTAGGTGGCTTGTGTTGAGTTAACAGTAATAAAGCTACCATTGAAATGCCGTCTGTTCATGGGCTTACTTATGCACACCTTAGCATATACTTGACATACGAGTAAACTTACATACAACAAGAGGAAATCAAAATATCATCGGCCAGGAACAGAGAGCACCCCCGAAGCTTTGGTTCAATAAAAATATGAAAGATAATCCAGTAGGTACGTACGTAGGTACGTTTAAAAATAATGAATTGCTTCAAATTGATGAGGATCTCTAATTTTTTATACATCATTTTCCGTTTGTCCAAGAAAATTGAGGTATGTATTCGATTTCGTGATACCTAATAAATTACCTAACGCTTATTTAAACTCCTAGGCCTACCATAGAGGTCAACGTCTCGTAACCATACTTATCGAATATAACATAAGCCGTATTAATCAAGCCGCAAAAAAATCTAAAAGCAATTCCTTAGCGATGGTCCGTTCAACCAGAAAGACCAATAACCGATCGCTTGTCAAACTGACCAGTAACCCCAGATCTGTATCTTTGGTTTACGACGGCTAATTTGGGGGTCTTAGCAGGTTGGGGTAGTGCGTGACGGGGTAGCTGGGCAGGCACGCTACACCCTTACTTCTAGTACTAATAGACGAACAACCCCATTGGAGCCGCATTTCTAGTTTGAAGTTTCAACGCGCACGGTCAAACAGTGACGGATCGCAACCGCGAACGCACGTGCCGAAGTAAGCGACCTCCTTGGTCGCAGCGCGGGAAAAAGTTTTTCGAACTCTGTGGTTTACGTGATAAAAAAGAGAATCAAAATGGAGGGCTGCGGTATGAACTGTATAAAATATTTGCTCGTTGTCTTCAATGGATTGTTTGTGGTGAGTTTACTTATATTACTCTTTTTCCTTTATTTTTTTCATGTTTGAAGTAATTCGTTATTTATAACGTAGTAAAATTAAGCTTTTTATATCGTTTTTAGTAAATATTTAAACATGCCGGTCCAGTTACAAATTATTATACACGATGTGGTGCAAAAAAAGTATCGTTTTACCAAATTATTTTGTACTCATTACATTTATGAGTAACTGCAACAAAACTCATAGCGCAAGGCTCTGGTTAACTATTGGTACGACAATGCGAATATTAATGAATTAATTACATTGTCTACCGGCCTATTATTTCTTATGGTTAACATGGATAAAACATACATCTAAAATTATTCAGAACAGCATATTATAACAACTTTAAGTTGCTTAAAATATAATTACCTACGCGTGATGAACATTCCTACATACATTTTGCAACTGATCATTTATGCATATCTATGCATTGTCGGCAAAATAAAAGTATAAGTTAATTTATTACTAAGATTCAAATATCGATTTGTACGATGTTTTTTTAAAATTAAAGAAATATAAAAATTATTTAGAAATACCTACCTCTCCCTTTCTATAAACGCATATTCACATGACACATCATTGCATCCATGATGCCATCATCAATTGATGTATTTAATAACGCTAACTTATTATATAATAACGCTAATTTATTATCTTATAATTTATAATGCACTAGCGGCCCGCCCCGGCTTCGCCCGTGGTCTTGTCCACTATTTAATGGATGATATTATACATAAAAACCTTCCTCATGAGTTACTCTATCTATTAAAAAAAACCGCATCAAAATCCGTTGCGTAGTTTTAAAGATTTAAGCGTTCATAGGGACATACAACACACATAGGGACAGAAAAAGCGACTTTGTTTTATACTATGTAGTGATAAATAAGTTTTGCTTTAATTGATAATGGTACATATGAGTAATACTGTGCAACACATTACAGTACCTACAGATAGCAAAAAACTTTAATTAAATTGGTAGCCTATAGCTTTAGATATTACGATCTTTATGCTTTTTAAATGCGTTTTGTATTAATTTATTTTATTATAAAGTTTGTATAAAACATATCTTAAGTACTTAAATAGTTTTTTAATATCTAATAGATTTATGACTTACGGGCGGAGTAGGAACACACGTTGCGGAAAGAACGCCAATTTACGTTCCGTCGTGTTCATAATATTATGACACACTTTAAATGGCCAAATTTCATAACAATAAAATATTTTTAACCGGGATTAGGAAATATTCCTAGTGTGATGAAAATATACCTCTGTTGTTGGAATTTGTTAGGAAATGGCTGTCATTAGAACTTTATGGTTTTCATTGGTTCATGCATTTGTGTAAAGTACTTGTTAATAAGACTGATTTTGGACTGATAGTTTCAACAGGAAATTAAAAAAGAAAAAAGTAGAACAATCCATGAAAATGCGGCTATTACACTAGTTGAAACACTAAGCTATGAATATTTAAAAAATACCTACATAAATAAATCGCGTGTTGTTTGTTCGTAATGTTTTAGTACCCTTGAAGGTTATGGCTAATCAAAAAATTACGCTCGACTTTCTCCTAGTGGGGCTTGCGTGTTAATTTTATGTCACCGATTCTAAGAACGTCTAATTCTGTTCGCCTTTATTAACGCAACAAGACGAAACGACGGGGGACTCATATTTTCATTAGAACACGACCCGAATGGCTTGCGTAAAAAGATATATGTATGACATAGGTCTATATAGATGCATAGTTAACAAAAAAAAACTTTAATGACTTGTGGTCCATTACACTCTGCAAATCTTTATTGAGTTACGATACAATATGATGTTTAAATGTAGCATGAATAATGAACTCACGGGGAACTGTTAGACGACGTCTAATGATAAAAAAAATTATAGATAAGTTTTTCATAACGATCGACGACATCTACATAATTATTATTTATGCTGTGCACAGTTATACTAAGTAAGCTATTTTTACAAGTTATTTTAATAATACCAATTTACGAATAAAGGCATATTGTTTTTGTAGTCTTAAACAAACAAAGTCTTAGAAACCTTGGCCCTTTAACACTTTGCATGTCCCCAACTGTTTAATTAAACTTTGCACACAAACCAGCGAGTGA
This sequence comes from Nomophila noctuella, assembly GCA_958496325.1. Taxonomy (NCBI): domain Eukaryota; kingdom Metazoa; phylum Arthropoda; class Insecta; order Lepidoptera; family Crambidae; genus Nomophila; species Nomophila noctuella. The sequence goes on from OY292484.1 coordinate 15,566,166, forward strand.
GCAAATGCATCTCTGTATGGAATCCAAGGTGCGACACGTTTTTGTAGTCCTATGTTGACTAGCCAAATACGTCGTGAGTGGGCCAAAACCGTTTTCATTTAGACAAACTGGTAGAACTAAGGAAAAAGCTGGTTATTGATCAACAGATATAATGTTTAATTGTCGAAGCAACAGAGATTTACGAAACAAAAGTTAACGTGAAAGGTACTATATAATGAAATAAATAACAAACTGAAATGCATCAAAAACAAAAAAAAAACACAATTCATACCAGCTGGAGAAAAAGTTATCGTTGTAAAAAAATGTTAAATCACCAATTAACACATTTCATTTCGAAATTTGAAAGTTTGGCCTATTAGAAAACACGACAAATAATGTAATTTTAGCAACTTTAATCAATACAGCGTAATATACGAATGATAATAAAAACTAAAATTATTTACTTACTTAAAAAGATATTGCAAAGTATGTGGAGTACTTTGAGAGAAATATCACAGCGGACTGGATTATTCAATAAAATAAAGATACATATGTTGGTATGTTATTTTGTTAAGTCTATTTAATTCCCTCAGTAGTCTTTCTGTAGTATATTACATCAATGCAATTAGGATAGATTATATCTTATCTGTCTTTTCCAGACGCACGTCCAAATTTATTTGAATTGCCTTAACACATTGTTAGTGGAAATTTTGCTATAGCCTGTGATATTTTTGTTGTTATAAAGATTAATCAATTAAATTTGACAACATTTCGGTTTAATTATGCTTAGAATATTCAATTAGTGGGAATTATCTTAAGATTCCTTGATGTGTTAACTTTATTACAAGAGAAAACAACAGAACTGTCATTGAAATCTGCAACTTCCTATTTGTAGAAATTTCTTAGACAACTTACCAATTATATAAGATTGAAGAAAGATTCAAGCACTTATCTCACAGAATTCACAGATCAGAAACATAACCCACAACCTTGACAGACAACATCCGAGTAAATAATATGGTTCAAATTTCCTCGAGGGGCCAAGACAATTCGTTTTATAATACTGCGATATGACTCGGATTTCCCTGACAGTCGTATTATAAATACGTCACTTAGTGTTACAGGATTTACGTCAAATTAAATAACACAGTATAACTCGACTCGTAAAACTATATTCGTCAGCTGATGACGATTTTGGAGGCTCATCTGCTGTACACGTAGAAAATTGTTAAATCTATACTTTACTATATAACGCTGAAGAGTTTGTTTGTTTGTTTGAACGCGCTAATCTCAGGAATTACTGGTCCGATTTGAAAAAATATTTTTGTGTTGGATACTCCATTTGACGAGGAAGGCTTTTGGCTATTGGAAATCGAAATCTAAGCGGACGGAGTCGCGGGCGGCCTCTAGTACCTAAATAAGAGTAATGTACGATGCTCTCTAATACCTAGTGATGTTTTGCATATCCGTCTCCGCAGATATCCGCCGGGAATAAAAAACCGTATTCGTGTTCGAACTGATTTAACAAAAAAGCAAAACATATCCTACTAAGTTAAACATTAAGGGGCTTATTTCTAGATTTTTATAATTTATCGAAGCCAAATTAGACGCACGATAAAAATACAATACTATATAACTAAAACCAATAAAATTACCTTTAAAATGGTATGTCCACTTTACGACAAACACAATAATGTACGGGCTTTTAAAAAGATTAAATCACTGCTCTGCCAAAAAGCCCCTGACTTTACGAGTAATTCGTATAGAGGTAACGTAACGAACGCATTATGCAATAGTTTTCGGGGGATTTTTAGCATTTGCTACAGGAAGATTACGAATAAAAATGTTCTTGATATTGCGAATTCTATAAGACGGGTATGGTAAGTTGAAGAAATTAATGGATAAATAAGTAAAGTATTGTTTCTGTCGGTGAGTAAGGTCGCCAGAACTCAGTTCGGGAGGGCTTGGGGTCTTAAAGGTAGGCAACGCATCTGCGACCCTTGTGCGGTTGTTGATGTCCATGGACATCGGTGATTACTTACCATCAGGTGATTGATACGCTTGTCTGTTTGTCTCCTCATCACATATTATATTAGAATAGCAAGCATATATACGTTCATTAAGTCCTAGTAATTCACTGGCAACCGGCAGGTGTGATGTCAGACTGACTCACCATAACTAAACCCATTTGTAATCGTATGGTCGGGCACAGCTCATGGTATTTACAAGGCGGGATTCGGCCGGGTAATACGTCCTAAGCACGGAGCGTGTAGACCAGATTAGCATAGATAAAAAAAGCTTTGAATTGGTCAAAGCTTTTGATTTAAGTCCAGTTAATGTAACTTCACTTTATTTTTATTTCAACTTACATAATAATGCTGAAGAGTTTGTTTGTTTGCTTGTCTGAACGCTCTAATCTCAGGAACTACGGACTGGAATTAAAAAATCTTTTTTGAGGAAGACTTAAAGCTATAAAGACACTATGTATTGTGCAAAAACCGAAGTCCACGCGGACTAACTCGCGGGCGGCCGTTAGTATGTATTTCATCATAACGACCCATTGGGTACAGAAAATGGGTATTTTATACTTATCACATACACATTTTTTTCTATGGGTAGCAAAGTAATACTGATACTTTGTTACGATACTAGAAACGTAAGACCTGTTTTGCCGAATCAATTGCAAATATGTATCATCTATTCTTTCCACTATAAATATTATCTTACTGCTAAACTTTTTCATACGCCAAAAAATTCTGACTGTCTTATTATGTAAGTCATGTAACATTCAAGAATTCCTAGTCCACCATATCGGCCCTAAAAATTCCAACACAAAAAACAAAAATTTCCTTACGTGCCGATAATCTCGTAAAAGAAACCTTTCAACTTTTGAGTGCCTAGTTTTGTTTGACCACGAAGTTCAACTTTCATCTTTATTCCCTTTACATAAGGTACCTAGAAATGGACTAGTAGTCACGCGAGGTCACAATCAAGTGACTAATGTATTAGTGTTTTACTGTAACAAACAATGGCGTCCGAATAATACATAGGTATGTAGGATTGTAGGTGTTAGAAATGAGAACGCTCTGAACTAATAGGCGCAGTGTTTTAAATGTATATTCGTGGTAAATTAGGGTTCCTTACCGCAAGAGGAAGATAAAACTTTATAGAATAGGTTGCGGTCACAACTGGGAGGGAAATTCTCAGTTGTCATCCGGAGTTATTGAACTAGAGGGAACTCCTGGATTTTTTTCTTACTAAACGTATTTTTCCTCGAGTCTTAATGTTTATTTGACAGGATATAAGATCATTTTCTCTACTTCTAAAATCAAAGCTGTCACATTAGATGGTATTTTAAAATCAGAAGTCCATGAAAATGAATTAATCATGTTAAAAAAATAATATATTAAAGTAAACTTACCTTAAAGTTGGAATAAAAGCCCCGTTGGCCTGCCAGATAGGAAAGCTTTCTTGTTTCGAATTTCCCATGATCCATTGGCTAGGTAGCAGGGTGAATAATCCTGAAATGTAGAAAACATTATTAAGTATCAAATTAAAATCATCAAATTATCACTTGCAAGCCTGCAATCGTGCATAACCTATATGTCATCAGGTACATGCAATTTATAAACTTGGTTATGGTCAAGATTTTGGAATTATGACATATCATATTGTCAAATGTAATTAACACATTGTTTGAGTATCTACTACTTAAATATGGGTGTGTCAGAAATGTGCAATAAACAGTGACCCGTGACCTCACCTGCCTGTGTCACATCTACGGAAGTGACGTCACGGCTGGATGATGACGTCACAGCTACATATAACATGGCGCCGTCAGCGTTCTCAAGGCGAAGAGTGAAGGCCGCCTGATACGATCAGCGATATGGAATTAAGAATCATTCCATGATTGTGTCAATAGCATCTATGTAGGTGTATGTGACACTGGAATGTGGATGACTTAATATGATAGGGAACTTAATATGATAATGAACTTAGGTACTATGATAGAGAACTTACGAATCAAACATATCTTAGATTCTTCTTAATATAGTACCTATTTTACTTGGACTCCCCATACTGTAAGAGAGGTAGAGCTCCCTCTACCTCTCGTTGCCGTTCGTCTGAGAAAGAACCTCCATCTTACAGAAGACCACAGTAAAGTAGTGCTAACTGTTGCTGCTGGTAGGTTAGGTCGCCAGAGCTCCTAAAGGCAGGCAACGCATCTGCTACCCTTGTGTGTGCAGTTGTCGATGTCCATGGGCAGCGGTGATCACTAACCATCAGGTGACCCTCTTGTTCATAACATTAAAAACAATTTATTTCTTTAAATTGACTGGGCAATACTTTCATCTCTATATTTTAAACGATACCTTTCGAAATTCTTAACTCTCAATTTTAATACTGAGCAATCAAAGCAAAGCACAATCACACAAAATATTTGGCGTCGTAACTATAGTTGTAAAAAACCCGTTAGCTACCGTTAAATAACCAAATTTTTGGTTCGCTACCGATAAAATGCAGTTGTTAACGGTTAGTTATCTGACAGTGACAGCTAAAAATGGTACTAGCTGGAGAGCTGGCAAGCATTTTTGGGTAGGTGCTTGAGGCAAGCTGAAAACTGGTCCTGTACCTCTCCTATTATATCCCAACACGAAACTGCAGACCTGGCTGGTGAGTAGCGGGGCTAAATCAACCCCCAAATTTTTAAAAGTATATTTTTTTTTAATCCAAAAATATACTTGAGGCAATTTGCAATTTTTATATGTTGTAGTTTAATATTTACAGAGTATAAAAAAAAATAAGCCAGACGATTCAGCCGGGGCTTTAACATTGCCAGGCCCGTCCAAAAATATTTTGCAAATGAATATAAAAAATGTGTTTGAGGCAACTTGAAATTTTAATAGAGTATTATTTATAACTAAAAAATAAGACTCTCAAAAAGACAGATCATTTCGGTGGGACTTTCTACCTGCCAGGCGATCTAACAAAAGACAATGCCGATTTTGTTAGGGAAGGTGGCGTCTTTTTTTTTCGAGCGTCCACCAACCAAACTTGGTAATCTATATTCTTGAGGGCATTACAAACGATTTTTGCTATGGCAGTAAAGCTGTAAACTCAGTCCGAACTGAGTTAATCAGGTTTGATCTTTTTTTGGCTTCATACATTTTTCTATGGGAAATTGTTTTTTTTGTTTCTTGCGTCCATCGACGAAACGTGAAAATATATATTCTTGAGGTCATCACAAACAATATTTGCTATGGCAGTGACGCTGTAAACTCAGTCCGAACTGAGTGAGACTGGCCAGAACTATTTAAATGTACATTACAAGTCGTAATCGCAATAATTTTCAACTGTTGGAAAAAAATTGGCCAAGTGCGAGTCGGACTCCCGCACTGAGGGTTCCGTACAAATTCTATTTTTGACGTATTAAAAAAACTACTGAATGGATTTCGTTCGAACTAATTTTCGTTGGTAGTTTTTATGGTAATGTACATTATATATTTATTTCAGTTTTATCATCCCCTTATTTTAGAAGTTAGAGGGGGGGGGGACACACTTTTTTCCACTTTGGAAGGGTCTGTCACGCAAACTATTCACTTTAGAAAAAAGTGAAAACCTTAACATAATTTTTAAAGACCTATTCATAGATACCCCACACGTATATGTTCAATGAAAAAAAAATATTTCGAGTTTCAGTTCTGACTATGGGGACCCCCCGCTTTTTAATTTTTTTTTCTATTTTCGTATGAAAACCTTGTTGCGGTTTACAGAATACATGTACTCACCAAGTTTCAACAGTATAGTACTTATAGTTTCGGAAAAAAGTGGCTGTGACAGACTGGCGGACAGACAGACAGACAGACATGACGAATCTATAAGGGTTCCGTTTTTTTGCCATTTTGGCTACGGAACCCTAAAAAGTAGGAATTTCCCATACAAAAACGCAGGAGCGAACGCCTAGAGTGAAAACGATCTAGGCTGTCTCACTCCCTTCGGACTGAGTTTACAGCTATACTGCCGTAGCAAATATCGTTTGTGATGACCTCAAGAATATATATTTTCATGTTTCGTCGATGGACGCGAGAAAAAAAAAGTTGCAATTTCCCATACAAAAAAGCAGGAGCGAACGCCTAGAGTGAAAACGTTCTAGGCTGTCTCACTCAGTTCGGACTGAGTTTACAGCTTTACTGCCATAGCAAATATTGTTTGTGATGACCTCAAGAATATATATTTTCACGTTTCGTCGATGGACGCAAGAAACAAAAAAAATCAATTTCCCATAGAAAAATGTATGAAGCGAAAAAAGTTCAAACCTGATTTACTCGGTTCGGACTGAGATTACAGCTATACTGCCATAGCAAAAATCGTTTGTAATGCTCTCAAAAATATAGATTACCAAGTTTGGTTGGTGGACGCTCGAAAAAAAAAGACGCCACCTTCCCTAACAAAATCGGCATTGTCTTTTGTTAGATCGCCTGGCAGGTAGAAAGTCCCACCGAAATGATCTGTCTTTTTGAGAGTCTTATTTTTTAGTTATAAATAATACTATATTTAAATTTCAAGTTGCCTCAAACACATTTTTTATATTCATTTGCAAAATATTTTTGGACGGGCCTGGCAATGTTAAAGCCCCGGCTGAATCGTCTGGCTTATTTTTTTTTATACTCTGTAAATATTAAACTACAACATATAAAAATTGCAAATTGCCTCAAGTATATTTTTGGATTAAAAAAAAATATACTTTTAAAAATTTGGGGTTTGATTTAGCCCCGCTACTCACCAGCCAGGTCTGCAGTTTCGTGTTGGGATATAATAGGAGAGGTACAGGACAAGTTTTCAGCTTGCCTCAAGCACCTACCCAAAAATGCTTGCCAGCTCTCGGGCTATACAGTTTTTTTCCTTTGTGAAGAGAAAATCGATATTCAAAAGATAAATAAAATTCATTTTAGATGTTATCCTACTACCTAATCCTACTAAGATTATAAATGCGAAAGTTTGTAAGAATAGATGGATAGATAGGTCTGTTACTCTTTCACGCAAATACTACGAAACGTAAATGTTAAATTATATGTCGCTTTAATTTATAATTGCGTCTAATATACAATCTATTACTATTATTATTATACAAACACTTATTTACATCTAGCGGAATCTAGTGGAATTTAACCGTAAAATGCATAAAATGCGGGTTATTAACCGTTTCTAACGAAAAATGCATATTTACCCGCACGGTTAAAATCGTTAATAACCGGCGTCGCATCTATAGTCGTAACACATTCAATTTCACGGTATCTATTTCAGTAAGAGTTTACTAATGGTTCGTGAAGTAAAGTCGTGGAGTCATTATACGTTGATTTGATCGTTACCGTCATCTTGTTCCCTTAGTTAATTATTTATGGGCGTAGACCATTTGACTGGTTAATTCACTAGTTTGAAACAGTTAAACTTTGTGGGTGGTACGGGTGCTTGGTTCAGCTGTCGCAACGGAGTGAGTGACCTCTTCGAGTGATAGGAGCAATTTTGACAAAATTGTTTCTAGAGGTATAATTTATCAAACGGATTTTACAGATTGGTAATTAACGTAAGACAGTATTGACCACTCGCGAAATCAACGATGTCATAGTTAAAGGTTTATGTTTCAAAGGATATTTTAATACATTTTCACTTGTGATTAGAGACTCTGACACCAAAACCGGGGTTTCAATCCCACTTGAGGCAAATTATTGTGTGATAATTATCGGTATTTGTGTTGGGGCAATGGATGGCTGTATGAGTACTTAAATAGTTCCTTAACAGCCATAACACTAGATTTTATTTAATTTATTAAAAATATTAGTAAATAAAGTAAAAAATAAACTAAAGAGAAAGATCGATATGGTCAATCATTGGTCAATACAAAAATTAAGTAAGTAGTCAATTGTTATTCTAATGGCGTCTGTGTAAGTATTCAAAATGCCGCGCAGAAACAAAAATGCGTAGTGTAAACTATGTGTAAGTTGACTATTAAATATTTCCTGTCCACAATCAGTGGGCCCAGTGTGGTCACGTAACAACCATTCATATTACCAACACGTGAGCTTGTTATTTTAACGTAATGTGTGAAGAAAAGCCGTATGTGTAACTTAACAGAAATTAAACAAACACAACAAGTTAATTGTTACTACACTACACTGTTTTAATACGAAAAGGTATGCTAACAAAATGAACAGAATTCAAAGCACTACGACGTAAAGGATTGAATTATTCTTAAGATTCTTAAGATTTTTATTGCTGTCTCAATGAAAATAAGCCCATACCGTTATACAGAAGCAAGGTCCTATATCGACAAACAAAATAAGCAATGTTTTATTAAAATACTTATTTACAATTATATATTATTTATAAATAATTCAAGGTTAATCATAGGCATGACACCTTGTAACGGAAGTTGTAAATCAAAAATAGATCATTTCCCAATATTTTTAATAGGCTAGTATGTCTATTTTCGTCCTGTTTATACATTCATTCATGCTACCATTTTGAATCTTTTGTAGTCTATGGATATGCCTACATGATAATGTTAAATATTACTCTCGCTGTTTTGTAGATTCAGTTGCATAATAATAGTGAGGATTTCTGTTTCCGCACACACAGTGTTATATTTACAGCCTTCCTCCAAAGTCCAAAGAATTGACAATCTAACACAATAAGATTTTTTCAATTCGGACCTGGGATTAGCGCGTACAAACAAACAAACAAACTCTTTATCTTTATTATTACCTAAGTAAAGATAATTTTTGTGAGCGAGGTTATTTGAATTGGACACAAATATTTTTTATCGACAGTCAATAAATGTAACAAATATATTTATGTGACCGAACATTTTCTTCTTACGTTAAAAATCAGAACCACCTTTGTATTTTCTGGGCGGTCGTTAACACCACACGGATTCATGTTTGTTTTAAAGTAACACATGGTGACATGTTTATTTTACTTCAGCAGCACATTCCAATTTTGGGCAGTGGGTTTAAACTTGTAAATAAAACCCCGTGTCCTTTATTTGTTTGGTTAGAAATAGCTTTGGTGACTTCTGATTCTGACTCGGTATGTCATGTGGCATTGATTATGTTTACAAGGTATTTCTGGCATGTCGTAGAAGGATAATAAAATGTCTATGTTTCCCTGTAATGAATAATTAAAAATAGACTTATGAACACTAAGGTGTTGGGCCGATATTTAATAAATCCCACGCTATTCTACCAAGGAAATCTTATTGAAGTTGCAAATAAGGTTTTATTGCTCATTTGCAAATCAAAAACAATATGATCAATCAGTAAACGATTCGATTAAATTTGCTCCTAAGTGTACCAATCATATTTTCCAAGAATTACTTAATTTAAATGATTACCTCTATATCCAATTAATTACCGAAACGTTAAATGCTCTGTCAAGCACTATTATTCTTCCGATACGAACGTTAAATGGAATATTTCCTGAACTTCAATCAATCATCGACAGTAATCATTTTGAATTACGTATCGATTTTATTAAGTTTAGTGCTTACCAAGAAACTACGTAAATTAACAAACAAAGGACAGGCGGTTTTATTTACTAGCTTTAAAATGTATACTGACCAAAATCAGAATGTGCTAAATAAAAAAAGAGTAAAATAAATATAAGAGAGTAAAACCTTTGCGGAACTTCCACTCGAATGAGCCGCTCGAAACTAAAGTACCTCCATCTTTACCAGCACTTCGTAACTGTTATTCTATGTTTCTGCTGGTGAATAAGGTTGCCAGGGCTCGGTAAGGTGGATCCCTAGCAGCCTTACTCACCAGCAGGCAGGGTGGATGTAGCAATTCTTGAAAAAAAGACAAGCATACAACAAAAGCGGCTTGCGGCTCCATCAAAGGACCATTAATAGGATTAAGCAGGCTACTCTGATCGCCAAGCACTTACATTTAATGTACTAATTACTGATATACCCGCTGCCTCGTTTAAGTTGAGACAGAAGGTTCCTTATTCCAAAGCTATTATGAACACCATTCGGACTAATGCTTAATGCGTAATTTGTAACAGTCAACTGTCACGGTACATTACAAATCTGATATTTCATTCGTATCCGATGACCCGGTCAGTCAATTGGGTCGCAGGAATGCCGGTCGATATGCCCTGCCCTATATGAACAACTAATTGTTTATTTCACCTTGTTGTTGCAACTACCTGATGCCCTCAATTTTGTACACTCGTTCCTACTGATTAAAGGTGAGAGAGACACGCAGGACTACTAATTACCAAGCAAAGTCTACCTATTATGGTGACGGACAGATATTAAGGGCAGTCGTTATGGATCTATGAAATATGCGGAAATGTTGTTTTTGATTTCTTTGTGAATATTTTATAATGCCGAGTACAAGAGCTTATGAAGTTAAAGCCATTGGTAATAAAGTTACTTTTATAATTGAAATGTTAACCAGGAATTCGCGTTTAATTTGCTGGCACATGTATCTGATCTTCAAACCTTTGTTTTGTACTTGCTAACATTTTTGACATCATTATTCGAAAATATGAACAGACACTTATTTTGTATTAGGTCAAATTACAAAAGTGTATTTATTATACAGAAAAACGTATACTCATACCATCGTTGTTACCATCGATTTCGCCCAAGGCATTGATTTGAAGTTGAAGTTACTATTTTGTAACATTGTTTCTGGTCTTTGGCATTTCAATGAACTATGATAGTCTGTTAGCCAGATGGACCATGACATTCGACGAAATCTGGACAGCTGCGTTGACTTCATAAATTGGTTCTAATTGATTCCCAAGTGCGATTATATCATATTGCATGATGTCAGGAGATATTTAAAAACAACATGTTGTCTTTAAGAATTGTAAATAAACTGGCTGTGAATGTGGATTTTCTTTCAATGGCGAATTATTTATTGTTAACACCTTGTTGGTTTTCTTTACCTAAATTCAGCTATATTTAGTTTGGAAAAGTTTTTGAATGAGATATAAAAAAAATTGGCCAAGTGCGAGTCGGACTCCCGCACTGAGGGTCCCGTACAAATTCTTATTTTGACGTATTAAAAAAACTACTGAATAGATTTCGTTCGAACTAATTTTCGTTGGTAGTTTTTATGGTAATGTACATTATATATTTATTTCAGTATTATCATCCTCTTATTTTAGAAGTTAGAGGGGGGGGACACACTTTTTTCCACTTTGAAAGGGTCTGTCACGCAAAGTATTCACTTTAGAAAAAAGTGATAAAAGAAACCTTAATATAACTTTTAAAGACCTATCCATAGATACCCCACACATATATGTTCAATGAAAAAAAATATTTCGAGTTTCAGTTCTGACTATGGGGACCCCCCACCTTTTTTATATTTTTTCTATTTTCGTGTGAAAACCTTGTTGCGGTTCACAGAATACATCCACTCACCAAGTTTCAACAGTATAGTACTTATAGTTTCGGAAAAAAGTGGCTGTGACAGACTGGCGGACAGACAGACAGACAGACAGACAGACATGACGAATCTATAAGGGTTCCGTTTTTTTGCCATTTTGGCTACGGAACCCTAAAAACAGTTATCACCTAAACCATAATAAGAAAAATATTTATTAATTTAATTCCTTAAACATTTTCGCGAATAAATTTAAACCTATGCGGCTTATACTGAGAAATAATTACAGAATTATTTTGTCGTCCTGACTATTATGGGTAGCATAAATTGCGATACTAAACATATTATCGTAGTATTAAATCTTAATGATAATGTTGACTTATTAAAATATGCTGTAAATTATTTCGTACTGATGTTTATTTAAATGTTGAGTCATTAAGAGTAGTAATGAGATAAAATTATACAAAAATACCTATTTGCTAAAAGCTCAAGTTGTTTTTATTGCAGATATAAGTAATATTGCATTGGGAAATATATTAAAAATTTTCAAAGTAAAATTGTTTTTATGATAAATTTTTCGCATACGGGTTTATCGGGGAAAAATAACTCTTGAAACATTTGAGAAAAAAATGTTTTATATAAATTATACTCTAATGGGTTTTAAGAGCTGAAATGCTAGTCTCTGCACCACGGAAGAATCCTTATAGGATGATGATGACACATCATTCATTTATAATAATATGGCTGTCATCTATGTAACGAGATCCTTACATAGACAGCCATAGAAACGAATGGTCTCGGTTACAAAATGATCTGGTGTGTGGTGTCAAGATTAAGTGGTGCGTGGGTGTAAACTTATTTAATTTCCTCCTCATCACCAAGTCATAACTGAGATAGGCACAATCAGTTGCTATTCCACTTGAACTTGGTTAACGAGAATGTTGCGTCATCATAATAGTATTTACTTGACTAGTTATGATAATTACAGATTTCCATATAAAATGAATCTCTTACTTTATGGCTGGCATCTTCGTTAGGTCATTTTTAATCTTATAGATCGTAGTTACATTATGCGTGACTCACCTGATGGTAAGCAGCCATCGCATTTCAATGAGGATTCAAAAAGCATCATCCAATAAGATCCCGTACTAACAACGAGTACTAGCTCCGATAATCTTAAGCTTAAATGTCTTCTTTCTAGCGTTTATCCCGTTTCTGTGCGGGGTCCGATTAGACCAAGCTTAAATGTAAGACTACCTAATTACATGAATTTTAGAAAAAGTCGGTTACGGCGACGTCGCTATATTTGAATACTCATAAATTTTTATCACCAAACAGACTTTTTTAAAAAAAAATTAAACCGAGTCAGGCACCGACTTCAGTTAGTTTGTTTAAGATTACTTTGACATAGTTTAGGAAAATTATAGTATTAGGTAATAGATATTAGGAATTATTTTTTAAATTTTAGTTTATTTTTGTGTTCACGATTTTTTTGAAGTCGGTTTAATTTTTTTTTTAAAAGTCTGTTTATTTCATGATTTTTAGTTGTGTTAAAGCGTTGTGAACTTAATGATTAATAGGAACTTAGTTGTTGTTAAAAGTAAATGAGAGTGTGGATAAATTACTTGTACTCGCGAGACTTCTCGGCGAGATTTCTCGCCGTGGGTCTGGATGTAATATACACAAGTATCACGTAAGCCCTACATACATTCGGTCGACCAATTGCAGTTCTGCCTTCCAACTCCTAACCGTTAAGGAGTACTGTAGCTTCATCATCAGCATAGTAGCATCAGATGTTGATTCAAGCATACCTCACAAGCAACATTTAAGCCCTACATACTACTAAATAGTTTCCATCGACCAATTGCAGTTCTGCCTTCCAACTCCTAACCGTTAAGGAGTACTGTAGCATCATCATCAGGACAGCAGCATCAAATGTTGACACCCTGAAGCATATACCTGAGTAAGACATGATTACGTAACAAAAACACCATACGAGCCTACAATTTTCGGTGGTTGCCCTCGATTTCTCCTGGATTCCATCATCAGATCCTGGACTGGTGAAAATGGGACCACCTCAGAACTGAACTCTATCCAACAAAAAAAAAAATTTTGAAATCCGTCCATAATTGACGAAATTATCGGTGAACATACATAAAAAAAAAAAAAATTATACATACAGACGAATTGAGAACCTCCTCCTTTTTTGAAGTCGGTTAAAAAGAGCTTAAGGCAGAATTTTACACGAGTTTAAGGAGTTATTCATACCACTAGTTAACTAGTGCAAAATATGTGAAATCATTGTTCCTATGACATTCGTTTTTTTCATTTACGACCCCGGAAAACACGCTCACTGCCAACACGTGATTTAATAATAGCATGGCATGTAATTTGCACTCGCGAGGACGACAACTCATTGTACTGATGTCCCATGTTTCTGAATGTATACAACTGCAACTTTGAACAGCACCGGTCAATGGATCGATCGGACAAACGACTATCCATCAAACTATTCTATAAACGTCGAATAGACTCATTCAGGTACGTTTAGTCCATTAAATTGTCCAATCACTCATGACAGTTGCTTTGAAAAACGGCATTAATTGAAAAGCTAATAACACTGTCGATTCTTCAACATCTGGCCTGATCTAGGTAAGGCAGGGCAAGATACCACTTTTGGAAATCTTTAAGTGGCAGGCAATAATATGATCATGATTATGCATCCAGTAAAAAGTAGTCTGATAAGCTGCATTACCAACCTAGGTGCTTCTGACAGGATCCAGTGTAATTGTTTCATTGATACACAATCCTTCTTGCTATTTAATAAAGTCTTATCTTGAATGCAGCGATGTCTGTTACTCGTATATTGGATGGATATGTTCACTGCTTCCAAAATAAGCATCAAGGTCCAATAGTTTCTATGAATGAAATACTTCAACTAGTTAGTTATATCACCAAACATTTAGAGCTAGTTTTGTGACGAGAGGCATCAGAACAATATGTATGTCGGGTATCTCTAATCGTGCGATGCGAATCATCGTGGCCACATTTCTATGCCGGCTGTTCTGTAAATGTGTCAAGGGCGACCGGTTTCGAAGACTCTCCTAATTTCGGCGACTTGTGCGACACAGTTCATTGTGAGCTGCACATTGCTTCATATTGGAGCGTATGAATCATTGATGTGCGTGTATAAATACATGTGTACTGTTTTTTGCAGGAACGTTGTGACAAATTTATTAATGAGGTACCTAGTTTTCCGCTAATGGTAACGCCATCTATGGTAAACAACGTTCTGTTTTCTCTGGATCAATAATTCTGGAGATCCACATTTTATTTATTTATTTATCTGAGCATGTCTTCGCCGATAATATGAACCCACCCTCTAAACTCCTGCGGTTTCCTTCGCACCCGGATATGGAGGGATCGGCATCTTCCTTATAGCAATTGACCGACTTAATAAATACTTCCCAGACCTAATTACCCACTCTATTGTAAATAATAAACATGTCTATGTAAATAGATTTGAATAGATGATCGTTCTACGGCCTTGGTGGGCGCGAGCGCAGTGTGTTCAGTAAATCACAGCCAGGCGCCACTTCCGGCCTAGGCGCTGTAGCGTGTCTGCCGGCTCCATTAGCACTAATAACTATATGTTCTAGTTACAAAGTCATAGCAATGGCTTGGCCGTCACGTAAAGATGTAACTTATACATAGTTACGCGGCTCATTTAGCACTAATAACTATATGTTCTAGTTATAAAGTCATAGCAATGGCCTGGCCGTCACGAGAAGATGTAACTTATAGTTACGCGGCTCCATCAGCACTGATCTAGTTAAAAAGTCATAGCAATGTGGTCTGCTCACAAGATGCAACTCATATCTCAATGCCAGGGCAATTATTAGAGGTAGTATCTATAGCAATTTGTCTCACTGACGTTGTTCTACCAAGTCATGATGATGTGGTCTGTTCACCACGTGAAGTGGTAACTTATATCTCAGGATCTGAGAGAGATATTGAAGGAGCTCGAAATGTCCTACAGCAGTCATCTCTATTTAACAGAGGCAAAGTCATCGCTAGTTGAAATTATGCGACCACTATGATTACTTTGCGACTAAACGGAATATAGGTTCATCTTATAGTAGACATAAGTGCTCAAGCATAGGTGCACTTTCTGTAAGGCAATTTGAATAAGAAATGTGCTTGCGCTCCCATTGAGTGGTTGGAAGCTCTAAAAGACACCTGGTGAGGGATTGATTAATGAAAATCATAAATTGAGTTTACATTAAAAGTAGGTATGCTTTTTTAAACCCAGATGTAAACAAACAGTGCAGACTAACACAGATCGCAGTACACTGCCCTATAATCAAATATACAAAGATGATCAATCGGCACCCACGCACCTACACCGAAAATGTCGTCACCTAGTTGTAGCGCGTGCCCACATCGCGACCTATTTATACATTTATACGACTACTAGCGGCCGCCCGCGACTCTGTCCGCGTGGATTTCTTTTTTTCGAAATAAAAAGTAGCCTATGTTCTGTCTCAGGGTCTAAAGATTGTCTGTACCAAATTTCATCAAAATCGGTTTCGAGGTTTAAGCGGGAAAGCGTAACAGACAGACAGACAGACAGAGTTACTTTCGCATTTATAATATTAGTTGAGACTATACGACTCATAGGGCTGCCATCCGATAACCCATTTGCCTTGATTGACGGTGAACTTTAAAGGTCTCGCTTTTCAAAGTCGGCCTTTCGTAGTGAGCCATCATTTCGCTCATAATTAAATGGACATTCGTCATTTCAATGTTATAACTTAGTTGGTTAGGTTTCACACGCTTTTACTCACACAGGTCCAAAAAAACATGGAAACACGATTCTTTCTAAGTGTAGAAACACACTATGCAGACAAAACTCGACCGAACTTCAATTCGAATTCGAAAATTTGCATAGTGTGTGTCATCTCCCATTTAAAAGTGTGTAAATTCGATCCCGTTTTTTCCGCATTGTTTGTTCCTACACTATGTATCCTTTATTTTAAAGATAAATTCAAAAACCAGCGAAAAAAATTACCATCCCTATAATTCAACCGTACCTATTTCGTCTGGCGTGCGTAAATGACGTAAGATTATATTTTTGCTTCCACAAAAAAAAGTTTTAATTGCTAGAATTAGTTTATTTACGACAACACACGTCCCGTATTTAAACAGGTCGCTACCTAAAGGCAATAAATTTGCATAATTATCATATTTAAAAGACATGAATGGTGGAGGTCTTCCTTAAAGCTTATCTTATTTAGTGGTGTTAAATAAACACCCGTAGGCTCGAAGTATTTTTAAATACACTCTATTGCTTTGACTGTTTATGTTTAGTATAAATAGTATCTTCTGGGTCGGAAACTGTGCATATCCATAAACATAATCACACCAAGAGCATACGTAACTCTCCCATGACTTACTTGACTTAAGGTCCTAAGTCCCCTCGATGGGTGGGACATGTCATGAGACTTCAATTTACCTACAAATAAAACAGCGCAAGTAGAGCTTGATAGGTCAAACTTTCCAAAGAGACCAGGAACTAACACTCCCATAAGCATCATGTAAACAATTTCGTGCCTGTGTTCATTAGTAAATTATATACTTGTAGGCAAATTAGTCTTAATAATACACTGAGGATTATTATTCAGAATAATTTCGAGTGAGTATTATCAGTTCGCACGCAGTGTTAATAAATTATGCCAAACCCGGACTGAGTTAACACCTTTTTGCACGCTTCGCCTGTCTGACCAACGCCTCGATGATATAGTAGGCTTTAGTTGCTAAGTGCCCCTTCATATTATAGGTCTGATTACTATGTTGTTGTAGAAAGGGCTAAGAATTGAGGTTGATTAACATAACTAGATAATGCCAAATCGAGCAATTGCTTTACATTAAATATGTTATATCTGCAAGATAAAAATTTAATAAAAACGATTTTTATACAGAAATACATTATTTTGCTCTAAGATAATGTTAAATAGCAAAGTCGATCCCATTTATTTTCTAAATGTTTTTATAAATGCTTATTATATACTCAATCCTCAATAATTTATTCGTCTTTAGTTATCACTAATCATACCAATATTTCAAATATGGCAGCTAATTATTACTAAGCTGTATTTTACGAGCTGATAGAAAGCCCAATATCCCGTGGTCCAATTTCGTAACGTTCGATTTAAAAACAAAGCTCATATTACACCCACTGGCTGCGTGGGCGCACCCAATTCCGAAGACGATTGTACTAATTGACAGATCATTTACCCAATTTGATCGGCGTGGGTATCGCGGTTGGTGTTTTTAAGCGAGATTTGGGTGAAGGTTATAGGAGCTTGGTGGGCGGGCCCTTTTTTGGGAGAAAAAGTTGGGCAAAAGACTTGCCATGTATACTTTTACAAACAGGGTGTATTTTATACGTAAAGATAATGCTAGCCTCTTGCACTGGCCTTCGCTCGAATAGTCTACACAAACGCTTTCTTGCAGGATTCTGATATTTTTGATGGGTTATAAAGTATTTCTTCTGGTAACCCATGTTAATTATTTAATTAACTGTTTTGATATTTTTCTGGTAACATCTGTAGATGATTCTATTAATTGTTTTGGTTAAAGTAAATCCGTTCACTATTTTTGACGTGAAAGTGTAAGTAACTAATCGTTCACACAACAAACGAGTATCCAGTCCTGTATGATTTGGTGAATAATATAGGCCCTTAGCTAAGGTCACAGCGGAAACCCTTGATCGTAACTAAACTTGAAACTTCATAGGCAGTTATTTGCACCACGCCTCTACAATAATTTCCTCATTCTCTCTCTTCCAGATCTTCGGCGTGGTGATAATCGCCACAGCGGTGGTGGACATGGGCATGATCAAGGACTTCGGCGGCGCGGACGCGACCGGCCACGAGACCGACGCGCTGCTCATCGCGATAGGAGTGCTCATCATTGTGATAGCTGCCTTCGGATGCTTCGGAGCGTGGAAGGAGAGCCCGAAGCTGCTGTATATTGTGAGTTATATGTTTTTCGTTAACCGACAACCTTTGGAGTAAACGAGTTCTGACGAGGTAAACGCGTTTTAGCAAGTGTTCTGAAAAGCGCGGTGTAAGACGCCAGGTGGAGTGACGATCTGCGCAAGACGGCTGGCAGGAGCTGGATGTGAGTCGCCGAAGATCGGGCTGAGTGGAGAGCCCTAGGAGAGGCCTATATCCAGCAGTGGACTGCATTATGCTGATAATGATGATGTGTTTTTAAACTTCCTACAAAAATACTTCGCACCATCTGATGAGAAGTTGCTGTGAAGTCCAAGTGCAGCAATCATTACTGCATTTTACATTTCCATTTTCAAGTTCAACCTTTCCAGCCCACGTAAAGGCGGGATTATAGGAAAAAGGAAATACATTTGCTCGGGGTAAAATAAACCTGATATAACGCCTCCGTGATTACGGTGACAACCAATTTTCAGAAAGATGTTTCTGCATTTATTTTTCACACATCGCCATCTTGAAAAACGAGTATTGTTTGCCAGTCTTGTCCGATTCCACATTTTAAACTAGCGGGTCAATGCAGCGCCACCTTTTGCCAATAACATCATCAATTGTTTCCAGTTCGCTGGCTGTCTGATAGTCATCATCCTCCTCGAGCTGTCTGTGGGTATCGCGGCCGCCGCGCTGCGCCCACAGATCGAAGGGTCCATGAAGACTCAGCTGCGCTCCTCCTTCATCAAGAACAAGTCCACCCGGGAGGAGGACTCCTCCTACAGGACCTTCTGGGATCGCATCCAGAGCAACGTAAGTTTAGATTACTCGCCGTCAAATGAACTGTC
This sequence comes from Nomophila noctuella, assembly GCA_958496325.1. Lineage (NCBI taxonomy): Eukaryota > Metazoa > Arthropoda > Insecta > Lepidoptera > Crambidae > Nomophila > Nomophila noctuella. The sequence goes on from OY292484.1 coordinate 15,585,393, forward strand.
AATTCTAACATAATGTACTGCTAGCATTCCTCAAGAGGAGAGCACGAAAATCACAGTAAATGGAAAGCAGTTCGCTTAAAAAAAACTGGAAGATCAGAGGCTCAGGTGCTCACATACCAACGAATCATCGATACAATACTTTCAGAATGGAAGCTATTTTTTCAATCGACATAAAAGCCTTAACTTCAGCGACGACAACATTACACTATTGCATAATTGCATCAACTATGGATCGATAGGCAGCAGCAGCGGAAAAGCGCTTCTTAAGACAACCACATTTTTTTTTATAATCGCATCTCTTCCCGATTAATATACCTACTCTCTTGGCAGCACATGGCTAACCAAGCAATCAATAAAACTAACCTCACTTTCATCTCCTTCCAGCTCGCCTGCTGCGGCGTCACCGGCCCCGACAACTACGGTTCCTCGGAGCCCCGCATCAACCCGCCCTACAGCTGCTGCCCACCCACCTCCTCCGACCAGGCTGATGAGATCAAGCGCTCCGCCTGCCTCTCAGACAACCAGTACTACAAGGAAGGGTGTGAAGATAAGGTGTTGTCGACCATCCATAGTGCAGGGCTGTCGGTTATCGTGTGTGGGATTCTCTTCTGCTTTTTGGAGGTGAGTTATTCTTTTAGTTCCGGATAAGGTCCGCTTTACTATGCATAGCCCACCTCCTCTGACCAAGCCAATGAGATCAAGCGCTCCGCCTGCCTCTCAGACAACCAGTACTACAAGGAAGGGTGTGAAGATAAGGTGTTGTCGACCATCCATAGTGCAGGGCTGTCGGTTATCGTGTGTGGGATTCTCTTCTGCTTTTTGGAGGTGAGTTATTCTTTTAGTTCCGGATAAGGTCCGCTTTACTATGCATAGCCCACCTCCTCTGACCAAGCCAATGAGATCAAGCGCTCCGCCTGCCTCTCCGATAACCAGTACTACAAGAAAGGGTGTGAAGATAAGGTGCTGTCGACAATCCATAGTGCAGGGCTTTCGGTTATCGTCTGTGGGATCCTCTTCTGCTTTTTAGAGGTGAGTTGTTCGTTAAATTCTGCCGTCTTCAATTGACCCCAAGATGCACCTGTCAACCAGTAAGCAGGGGCGCGAGAATAAGGTCCTCTCTACTATCGTAGACCTATCCATTTGGCGTCCAATGTTTTCAGAGTTCATAATTTAGCACAAAAGTCAATAATGTCGCACAAAAGACACAAAATATCCATAGCTAGAAATTTTAAACCGAATTTATTGAATAAACTTTAAAGTCTACGAACGTTAATATCTAATATTGGGCATAGTTAGGGTTCCCTAAGATTTTACAGACTCCCTCCACTTGTATTTTTTCTATCGTAAGGTCCTACCCTACCCAAGGTCATCCACACGATGGTGGAAAATTTCCAATTAACTTTCCCTAGCACCGCTTTATTTTCAAAGCTGAACCAAACACGCGACGCTCATAAATATTAGTCCGAATCTACGATCTCCTAGCTCGTAAACCTGAGTTCTTTGTGCTCGATTAGCCCTTAGACCGTTCTAGATTTTTAATCACGCGACCGATCGCACTGGGCAAATTGTTTCATGTCACACACGACACCATTACACTCGCGTGAGTTCACCACCGGCCCTATACTATTTAATACCTACATAATTTTACTCACTTAATCCTCATTGTGCTTAACCATGTCTGTCGATCGGATGCCAAAAAGAGTTTACCATTTATTTACATTGTTATGAAATTCAATGTTCAATTCTATCACTGGAGCGAGCAATGTTTCAACTTATTCTTTAATGTAAAGTTATTTTCACATTTTTCACCGTTGGTCTAGTGGTCACAGACCCTGACTACAAAACCAAGGGTTGCGGGTTCGAATCCCGCTAGGGGCAAATGTTTGTGTGATGACTGATTCTCGAGTCATGGATGTTTATAGAAGTATTTAAGTATTTTTATTCGTTCCCTAGCTTCCATAGTACAAGCTTCGAGCTTAGTTTGGGGCTAGGAAATTGGTGTATTAGTCCAAATAATATTATTTGGACTAACACACAAATTTCCAAGCTAGCTAATTTCCTAGCTAAATTGATTTTTTAATATATTTATTGATTAATTTATTGTTTTATTGATTACTTAGATTAATACTAAATTAAATCGACATCTTTAGTTGAGTTTTATTGATGTACCTTGTTCTAAAAAGTAAAATCGATCATATTTAACAAAAATTGTCTTGATTTCAGGTGGCCGGTATCATTCTAGCGCTCTGGTTGGCGCACTCCATCAAGTCGCACGGGAAGAGCCGGGAGACGGCCTAGGCTTAGTAACGTAGTCATCACACGCCTATGATATGCACTTAATATGTCTTTCATTGGAACTACTGATAGTTCACTCGATTAACTATATCAGGAGCTGATTCAGTTATATCAGAATGCATTGGCCGGTATTTCCAATGAGCCGTGCTGATTTAGGTTCGTCTTTGAATGATTTATTGTGATTTTTCAGGACATATTTCAAATACTATATTTCGTACTTTTAGCTAAGTTTTCATTTTACTACAAATCTGCAAAAGTTTTTTTTTTACACGAGCAAGAAGTTTAAAGTATGAAAGAAACGAGAGTGAATCGGAGGGAAATTGAAAATAACAAATTATATTAGTACCTTATAAGTTTATTTAAGATAGTTATTTTTAGTTGTTTTACCAAAAATGTAGTGCTTAAGAATCATTATTGCAATGGTGTTATACTACAGTGCTTCTAAATACTAAAATTAATAAATTTTATAAATACCTGATAATAGATTTTAGTATTTACTGCACTTTGGTAATTTCTCTATTTCATTACAAGTGTTATGTTATTAGTAGAATTCTTAAATAGATATTGAAAGGCAACAACGTTTTTGTAAGTCATTATTTTTCATCACCTCCTAGGGAAGGGGTTATAATTCTTTTTCAAGTTTACTAATGTCAAGAGATTCTTCCATGACATAAATATTTTTTAAACAAACGTTAACATTATCACATTTCTTTTAAGTTTATATTTTAATTTCGGTGCTAATATGTGCATTTGTAATTGTTGCATTTAAATGTCATTCAAAATCTCCATGAAATTAACATGCTAATTTTAGAATAATTAATGAGGATTAGGTCCAGTGTTGCACTAAAGTATTTATTTCTTTGTCATATGATGGTGATCCAACTATAGACATTTTGTTCACGTATGTTCACGTTTGAATATGAGTTAACAGACAGTTTGTACATACGCTAGATAATTTCAAGGTGTAGTATATCTAGTTTTTCTTTTAATGTTTTTCAGGTGCTTTTAAGGCCGTTGAGCTCTCTTATTAGTAGTACCGTGCCAGCAATAAATGTTTTATTATGGTTGTAATACAAACTTTAGGGTATGAATACATTGCCTTTATAAGGGTCTGAAGGTTTAACGATATTTTACATGACAAACGTTAGACATAAGTATTTATTTTAAGCTGTGTTATTTTGTTTTGTTAAGATTTAATAGAATGTTAGTACGGTAAATTAGAGTAACCAATAATATTTCTCGAAAGTCATTTTGATAAGATTTCAGATTTGCTGGGTCAAAAAAGGTGATTAGAGCTCTTTTACGAAAAATATTGAAAAATGTGGATTTTCGTACAAAAAAGCCAGATTTTTATATTACAATTTATTCAGATTTTCTCTTGACAAGACAACGACGTAAAATCAGATGAAGGGACATGGTCAATATTTGTATGAACGTTTGCCTAGATACCAAATTCATTTCCCACAAACATGGTATATTGTATTAGACTTTTGGCTATCAGAAAAGACAAAAACACTTACAACTAAAGTTCAAGAATTTGAGGTTATAATAATACAAAAAATAAAAATTGAAAAAAAATAACTTTGTGGCGTTATTCGAATCATGTAAAATACTATGATTATGATTTAAAACAATTAGGTTGTTCTTTATTTTTGCTTGTCTCTTAATACTATCAGTAATTACAGTCCATTAACCTATTATTTTGATTTACAAAATTCATAACATTTTTCTAACCTTAAAGTGCAAAAAACAAGTATGCATCCATAAATTGCTAAAACAAATACGTTGTTAAGTCATAAAAATAAAATCAACTGGTATGATATTGTGAATAAACTACAAATAAATCTCGAAAGTACGAACATACCTTATCTAACAGCCAGACTGACAGTCTTGTTTGAAGGTGCACGGGAAGTAATGGTACGGCAATTCCACAATTGATGCACATCATTGTTAGTTCACTTGAACTTTTAGAAACACTTTTAGAAAAATATGTTTTAATAAAAGTAAATGTTTTTCAAATTGTATATTGACGACAAGAGCAGATTACCCGCATTTACGATGACAGCGCCGCATTTTTTCTAAGGCAAAGATAACGGAATTTAAATTACTAATTATATTTAAAAAAAACTGTCAAGTTCTACAAAGTTCTAAAATATTTGATAATTATTATTTTTATTTTATTAACTTTGTGCTTTTATGCCATTCGTGGCTATCACTAGGCAGGAATTGGCCATGTCCAATAAATGGTTCTTGAACAAAGACGAGTGGTTAAAAAAATATTGTCATTTGTTTTGAAATAATAACCGTACTTTACCGAAGAATGCTAGTCAAAGCCGGTTTGTATTAAATTACTGAATAAATATAATTATAAATATATAATATAATATAATAAATTGGCATTTTTACCTAGCTGCTTAGTATAATAGTTATTTTATTTACACAATCATTACGTAAAGATAACGTGAATTAAGTACTTATTCATGTTATTTCATAAGCAGATTCATCATTCCTTCGTACCTAATTGTATTGTTATAAGAGTTTCGCTGTAAAGTTTTTAATAGTGTTAAAAAGAAGAATGTTGAAATAGATTTTCTTAAATAAAATTATCTGTGTTCCATAAAAGTGTGGTTTTAATTCAACGTTAATTTGTTTAGACGTGACTTTTTTGTGGTTTGACAGTAGAATAACCGATATTGAGAGTAAAAGTTTTGAATATAAGTCACGAGATGGCAGAGTCATCGCGACGCACGGTGCCTATAATGTTCATTTCATGTAGGTATGTTTTGTATTTCCGCTACTACCCGCCATACCTATTTCTTTGGGTGAAGTTATTCAGTTAGTATACAACAATGTTAACTTTGTTCCGCAACGTAGGTACTTTTGTGGTTAATTTATTATTAAAAAGTGGTGTTCGAGAACAACACATTTTATTTATATATTTATTTAAAGGGATATTTCAAAGTAAACTATTAGTTTATTGCCATTTTCCACTTATTTATTTCTACGAACACATTTACATCGAGTAGATCAAAATACAACAAACAGACAGCCCAACTATTCAAAATTATAATAGCTTAAATTACCGAATAACATTAAAAATAATGAGTCCTCCGACGACAGATTTTTTTTTATTCGTGCTAGGTACCTATTGTTTTTGTCCTTTTGTAAATTAGGATAGGTCGCTTGAACTACCTCCGTTAAGTTACTGGCCACTTGGAAGAAATAGTATAAATAATGATAAAAGAAATTGATTATAAAAAAACTAAGTGGCTGGTTCCTAAACGGAGGCCGGTTGCTGGTCAGTTGCAACAAAAAGCCTTTAGAAAATATCACAGAAAACTGTGTTCTGTGAAAAATATCCATATTTTTTAAACAAAGGTCCAGCCTACGTTTCGGCGCCGGCGAGTGTCTGTGGAAAACTACTGCAAAATATAATTATTTCTACTTCTAATTGCGTAGGTATTGTGCTAAATTGTATTGATAATAAACTTAAAATATTTTGTTCTTAATATTATGTGTAAGGTATTACGTGTAAAAATAGCTCTTAATTTTATTCTCTTATTCTAGGAATCTGATGGTGTACATACGTAACGATATAATTTAGATTTATTGATTAGTTCGTATAAACATTAAATAATATAAACGTTTATTCCAAATATAAATAACATAAAATTGTCACCAATCGCTTAACAATAAAAACTCAGCCTAATGCTTATAAATAATAATAAACAGCATACTGTTCTAAAATACTCACTGTGAATTATATCCTGTGTGCTGAAATACTCACACATTACAGGATTTTATTACTAATCGAAAGTACCTCTGTGAACCCGACTTGTTAAAATCACTTAATGCTAATTTTATTTATTTAAATTACCTATGAGCTCTCATTTCACCCCTCAGAGACAAGTTAACATAAGTTCCTTTAAAATAGACATGTGTTAGAAATCTTATTAGGTACTTATAGGAGAGTGATGGAATTACTCTAAGTATACTTATAAATTTAAAATAAAAATGGACGGTTTCAATTAATGTGATGATCATTAATAATACGACATGTGAAAATAAGCCATGGTTGTTGGTTATTCCGGACCATAGCATCAAAAACGGATAAATACTTAAAACTATTTTGTGCCTTGGATTTGCCCTTAAGATAGCAATATCTTTGTTTTGAACTAATAATGAATACATTAGTTAGACATTATTAAAACATCAAACGAACACATCGGGAGCAACCGCACCCCCAGATTCTACTTTGTATTACTGTTAAGAAAGTATTCAGGACATTTACTTATCCACTTTTATTTCTATCCTATTCGTTATTTTCCAAAATTGGTCCCACTCGGCTCCCGTAGCCACAGCTGTTTTGGTTTTCTACTTATTATCACAGGTTACAGCTAATAAATACGATTGTCAGACATATTATTAGTGAGATGTAAGGAAAATATGCAGTTGTGAAGATATTATGTTCTTCCTTAAAAGCTGTACTTAATTATTATCTTACAATACGAAGCATTCAGAACAATTATAAACTTTTCTCTCCAGAATTTTATAATACAAAATAAATTTTTGGCAAAAGTTCTTCCAATAGTCTTTCCAAGAATATTTTATAGAATCACAATCATAACAACTTTTACTATAAATGATGTAACCTTTAGCCGAATTTTGGACACATCTCAAAGTAGTTAAAATCAATAATAACTTTTCTCATAAAACATACATGCAATCGTTAATCCACATAAATTCGTGTGCATAATACTTTCTATTAGTGAAATGTAAATATATATTCATTGTTTTGTGCTTTAGATATTAACTTTCGAAGTGAGCCTGTAAATTCTGCTGAAGCTTTCGACGTTCCACTCTTATAGTGCGTGCCATCCACAGCGCCAGAACGATGCAAAGGATCTGAAAAGATTAATCAGTCTAAAATATATCCCTACTAATATTATAAATGCGATGGTAACTCTGCTTGTCTGTTACGCTTTCTCACTTAAACCTCTCAACCAGTTTTGATGAAATACACAAAAAATCTTTAGAACCTGAGAAAGGACAAAGGCTACCTTTTATCCATAAAAAAAGTTTTCAGAAAACTCTACTAAAGTTATTAGCCGAACTGATTGTAATTCGTATAATTAAGTCTTAATTGTAACATTTGAAACTAAAAGTAAGTTTAATAGCTTTGATGTAAAGTTTACCAAAGATATAAATGCTTCTGACATCTGTTAAGTTTTATCGAAACTAGCTACTCCTTTGTGGGGATGCTAATAGGAAGAAACAAACCTCGAGCAGCGCAAAAACAATTCCCGTCGATATAAAAATATTCCCCTTGAACGCTTTCTTCTGCCTCAGCGCTTCTTCACAACCGAGCGTATAGTACGTCCTGTCCGAGAGACAGGCGGCGTGGATCTGACGCCGAGCCCCGCCGTCGCGGAGGGGGTGTGCGCGCGCGCAGCAAGAGGGGGGGATGTCGCGGTGCAGAACTGCGTAGTCTTGAGGCCCGTCCACGCCGCAACACTGGTTCTGGAATTAAGAAGGTGTTTGGAAGTGGTAGACCATCAGCCCCTTCAGGTGGCAGTTTTTTTTCTGTTGTCTCAGTATGCGAACAAACACACAGCTGATGTATCGCTAATGAGGTGCAATTTACATAACAGCATATCAAAATCAGGAGCTTGCTTCAAATTATTACGACTTCAGGCCCTTACTGTGGTGAGGGGCTCTCAAAACATTTTTCAGACTCGATTAAACTAGTCTAATCGCGGAACCCTGGCGTAAACAAATCTACAAAAAGCGATCTTCAATAGATACAACCCAATCCAATGACGCGTATGTTAGTATTTAGGAACATTCTCGATCTCGGATCATCATCATCCTAGCGTGTCTCCCAGTTTCATCCTAGGCCATTACCTCGGAACCCAGTACGCAGCGACTATGATCCTGAATTGACTTGCATGGTTATTCTGGATTCTCGATTCTCGATCTCGATAATACCTCAGACTGCAACGGATCCCAGAAGGCCTGGTGCGTAGAAGCCTCGTCATCCACAGTCATGTTCCTGTAGAACTGGTGGCGCAGCTCGCTGCCGCCGCCGACCCAGGCGCTGAGGACCGCACCTCCCACGCCGACTACCACTTCCACGGAGACGAGGAAGATGAAGAAGCACGCGTGCTGCAGACAGATGTGGTTTGGAATTAGAACTAACTAATAGAGTCGTTAGTAACGTGAGTGTTTGCTGCTCTAGAGCTAGACAAACACAGAACAGCAAACCTGCCTCGTTAAGAGGAACCTGTCTGTCTTTGACAGGTTGCTCCTTTGGGTTGAGAGGAAGTCTTCATTTAAAGCTCAGCGTTAGCAGTGACGGCAGAATCAACTGCTGCTTCAGAGACACACAGTCACATCATTCTTCCCAAACAATACGTTCTTGCTCATATGCAAAAATCCGCAGTTTATTGGGTAGAGTGAGAGTAAGTTCTTAACCCCACACACAGCAGCATCGAAGAATACTTGCCACATATAAGATCCTGACGTGTTCCCGCAACGCGCCGATGCAGCCCAGCACCGCTGTCACCACCAGACATAATCCCAGTGTGAGTAAGAAGGACAGCACGCCGCGAGACAGAGCCGACTGTTCTGGCCGCGACTTGCGCTCGCGCATGTTGATCACGCAGACTGCCATCAGGACTAGCCCGAACAGCTGGGGAAACAAAAAGCAGTTCAAGTATAATATACTCGCAGATCTTTACTAATTTAATAGTGGTGAAGAGTTTCCTTGAACGCGCTAATCTCAGGAACACCTGATATAAGATTTGAAAATTTATTCTTGCCTTAAATAGTCCATTCGGCGAGGAAGGCTTAAGGCTATAGCTATAGATACCTGTGTACAGAAACCGAACACCACGCGGACGGAGTTGCGGGAGGCCGCTAGTCTGATCAAAGTAGTACCTTCTCGTAGATATTGTAATGAAAAAATAACAATGTCTGCACCAGAAGTTGAGTTTGAAACTTTGACTAAGGCCATAGTTTCCACCTCGTGGAAATTTTCCGAAAGCAGAGCACTGAGACAAGCTAATGAAACAAAGAGCTACATTCTGACTCCATGATAAGTCCGACTTGTGTAACAGTTATTTAACATTACAACGGGACTAAACGCGATATTATTTTTATAAGTACCAGAGTAGTAAATAATATCGCGTTTAGTCCCGTTGTAATGTTAAATAATTGTAATGCAACGCGAAAGTTTAAAGTTGTGTAAAAGTTACAGTAATTGTTACTGTTACCACTGATAGTTCGCACAGCAATTAATAACATTAAAAAGAAAACAAAGTAGATGTGCATTTACGCATTATGCATTCCCTTTACATAATCGCGACTTGAACCGAGCGCACGTATACAATAGTAACTAGTTAGTTGTTCTGCATCATTTATAGCCGATATTATTCATTCTCAAATTATAATAACTACATTCCATGTGTGCAATAAAGTTCTAAACTAGCATAAATCTACATCCCATCTGTCCCGGCTGGGATTCGAACCAATGTTTCTCGTCACACAAAACAGGACCATTACCTCCAATTTTACTTTCACATATCTACGTCGTTCAAGTCAACCTCTTGTGCGTTTACTACTTAACAAAAGCAATCAATAACTTGAAGCAACTACCTTTAATTGATCGTCGTTCAACAAATAATTTCATTACTTAAAACAGAATATACTCACGATACATATTATGTTGAAGAGTGTGAGAAAGAACTTCATGCAGCGAAGGCTCCTCGGCTTCATCGTCACAGTTCTGTCACAGACACAGACACGGAAACAGACACAAGTTCGTCACAATCTCGGACAGGTCCGGCTTGTGGGAGGTGGTCGACGGAAATGAAGGCTTATGGGCTTGTATCGATCATTGCATTTGACGACCGATGGTGTTATTAATGCTGGAGATATGGAAAGGGGAGGAGCGGGTAGCGATTTTTGTACCATTCGGTGTTCTTTGTTCTGTAGTCTATTTTTATTGAATATATTAGAGACTATCAAATTATTTTTATATGACCAGATATATTAGAATCTAGCAATTAAAATTATTGATATTCATTAATCACTAATATTTCTCAGTTCTCCAACACAACACAAATCAAAATGGGTTTGGAACCGTGGACACATCTAATAAAGGAGACGATCCATTTTGGGCTTGATTGTGCATGGATAAATTATATACCAAAAAAACTGTAAATTTTTATTAATTAACCTCTATAAATAACAACGGAATAGGCTTTGGCCAACTTAAGTTAATTGCATAATTATATATTTTATATTATCAAACACACTTTATTATAAACGACATAGCACTATATTTTTTAATTTTTAACTGTCTTCAAAAACGCACCTAATAACATAACATAATAAATCGATTAGAGAAAATCGATAAGCGGAGATTAAATTAAATGCATCATGTTTCAGTGTCTTTTTGCTAAGTTTTGAAAAACTGCAATCATTTATTATTTGTAATATTCGTTATATCTTAATAATGATCTACTTTTTACGTCTTCATAATAAAGATAATAATAAAATCAAACAATCGATCGATTAAACGATCAGTATCAATTGAAATGGAGCCATTTTGGCACTGACCTATATCTTGTCTATATATAGATCAGTGCATTATGGTTTTACGTCATACGTCAATGTCAGTCCTGTCACTTGATGTCACACCATATAGATATGGCAATAATAATGAATATTCATGCATGATTTTAACATATTTGGCCGTTGTATTCAGCTATTAAAATTGGGCAAATGTAATCTTTTGAAGTGTTCTAATCGGTGACCAATTTGTAGCCGTGCACATCCAGGCCCCCGTTTGTATGAGAAACGGATTTCTCCTTTTATTGTCAGTATTTTCTAAACTTTTGTTGGTCGAAATGCGGCTTAATGATTGAAATATCCTAAACCTAATTATGAAAGTCCGAAGAAGCCAATTATACTCGAAATTAAGTGTAGCTTAATTTTCTTGACATCCCTCTTAAGATACGGGGTAAAATTGGGAAAAAGAAATCTGTCCAATCCCTAGAAATAATTTCCATACGTTTTTCCCCCTAACTCGCTCCTCCTGTGAGCATAATACAGCATTTGGAACGTGGGAACGCATATGTCCATATCCCCACAGCCCAGGGTCTGTCTTCAGCAGTCTTTGTTTCAGAATCCAATTAACTTCGCCTATAATATAGACCTTGTGCCATACGACTTAAAGACTTTAATTACACCACAATACACCCTAGCTTTGTGGTCGTTCTTTGCCTTTGGCATAAATAATGTTTACGAAATACATATTAACTTCTTACATGCTGTAAAATGACTTATTGTTAAAGAAACAAGGGTGATATTACAACGCTAAATGCGATGTAAATTGTCTATTAATAGGTAGAGGACGCTTTGGTTCGATTTATGGCATCGATTGGTTTTTGCAAAATTAATCGCATTAATCTATGTCAAATGCATTTAGTCCTTTGAGTGACCTAGTTCGATAAACTACTTAGATATGCTAGCCTGACAAAGAAATGCATAGCAATACAGTTATTGAGAATGTAAGGAAACTGATATTTCAGAAACGCTGTGAATCGAGGGCTTATTTTTTCTTCTATTGGAGGATCCATTATTATTCGTTTTCTAAAAATATTAAATCTTTCGTCGTGTGATGCAGTAAAATTAGAAAAGACTTTGTTCTCTTTTGCTGGGCGTGTCTACTTTTTGTTTTTATTTGGGCAGCTTATCAATGTTTGTCTTATTTTCGCATAAACTGAGAATATTTGAAATGTAGGACCGAATTCCAGAACAAATGAAGGATAAAGCTCAGGGATAAGCTTTTTCAGAAGTGCTGCTTTGTTGTTCAGTTGTTATTCTCTCTCACGAAGCCGTAATTAAAAGCACATCTATTAATAATCACGAATGCACCGGTCACTGATGTTATCAAGAGTTCACTCTCCATTAACACGCTAGCTTTGTTCTAGTTTAGCATATACACCTATGTACTCGTATGTAATTGACTTTTCGTTGATTCAGGGATATTTTTTTTTTAATTCATTCTACTCAGTTGGGTTGGGAATGGGTTTTTTAAAGGCAGGCAACGCCTCTGCAACCCTTGTACGGTTGTTAATGCCCAATCCAGCAGCGATTATCACTTAACATCAGGTTTGATTAGTTTGCCTCACTATTTCATAAAAAAGTCTGCGGCATCATCAGCTCTCCGAACATTCGAAGATCAACGACGTTGCCATTAAAATTTGTATAGGAATTCTTAACAGTATTTATTGAAAATGAATTAACGTTTCTGTGGCCTTTGTTTAATGTCATATGGGGGTGAAAAACCACACCTACTTTTTTACTTTTTGTTTTTACGTTCTTCTATTTGACGTTTCATTATAAGAATGTTTAATACTTGGATGAAACGTATTTACATACTGGCGGCCGCCCGTGACTTCGTTTGCGAGTAATTTGGTTTATCCCGTGGGAGCATTCGCCTAAGTCAGCCCATACCCTGCCTGTTTGCCAAATTTCATCAAAATTCGTCCAGTAGTTTTATCCTGATTGAAGGACAAACATCCAAACAAACAAACTTACCAAATACAGTGACGATGACTGTTCAAGAAAATAAAACGCAGTGTAGAAAATAATTAATTTAATTGCATTGACTACAATTATTAAAGAAGTAGGTACCTACGTTACTACATGTTGAGAAAATATGATCTTTATTACCTAAATAGTTAGTATCTGACGGTGTCTTTGTATATGTGGACGGAGTTCTTGATGTTGTTGGCGAGCCATGTGGCTAGCAGCATTCCAGCCCCCTGAAAACATAATCAAAGACTGTACAGTCATCTGTGGTAGAGTCATCATTTTATTGTAATTGACGATACATATGCTTCAAGTGCTTCTATGCAGCCTAATTGAATAAAGAATACTGTGAGTTGAGTTGTTAAATTTTCTTTTTATCTATTATGTTTCAGCTATAACTAATCTAAGTCTAATAGTATCTACGACTAGAGAAACAGAAATGCAATATCTGGCATCATTATGAATTTTGTAGCGAAAGGGTGGTTTAAGACAATTTCTGTTACATAAATGGAGGAATGCAATAATAACATATCAACATTCAACAAAAACCTACATAGTTAACTAATATTATATTGTTCCCACAAAAAATGCATCTATTACGGTAGGTAAACAGAATTCAAAATCTACCTACCTCGACCCAGAAGCTGAAGACGGCGATGCCCAGCAAACAGTCAGCGTCACCTTCAAGGATAGACAGGATTTTATCCTCGCACCCCTCCGAGTAGTAACCAGAAGACCTGGAACGGTAATAATAAATAGTTAGGTAGGTTCAAACTTTAAATATTGCAAACTCGTAAAAAAATTTTACCCACTAAGAGCACTAAACCTACATACATAATGAAACTCTTTTTTCAAATATGATAGAGAGGCAAACGAACATGAGGGTCACTTGATTGTAAGTGATCACCGCTGCCCATGGACATCAATAACCGAACAAGAGTCGGAGATGCGTTATCTGCCTTTAAACACCAGTCGCCCCAATATAATAACCGAGTTTGTAATTTCTGTATCATAGTCGCAGCGTACCCTGGGCTCTGAGGCAATGGCCGAGGATGCAACCGGGAGAACCGCTAAGATGATGATGATAAGTCGGCTACCCACATCTTGATGATAATCAAAATCAAATCAAATCAAAATATACTTTATTTATGTAGGCCTCAGTAAGGCACTTATAAATCGTCAATGATATCACAATAGAATGAATCTTCCACCGACTTCGGAAGTCGGAACGCAGTCATCTACCGAGAAAAAACGGCGAGAAACTCGATAGTTGCCCTTTTAAATCGCCAATAATTAAAATATATTTTCAATACATTGATTTCAACACCAGTTCCTTAAGTTCAGTATAAAAATTAAGATTGATATTCAATCTATCTGATTGAGTATCAGCTGACCAGGTAGGCTAGCTAAGATGCCACTTTGACGAATTCGCCAGACGCTTTCGTAGCGACTTATATCTCCATCCCGCTCACATAAATAGTATGTACGACTGTACGTGTGCGGGAGAGCAATATAAGTCGCGACGAACGCTCATGGCGAATTCGTCAAAGTGGCATCTTGGCAACGGGCCCTGTACCCAAACGTGGCATAATGTAAATGAAGACTCACTCAATGCAGATCTGGTAGAGTTGCTGCTGCGCGGTGGCGGTGAGCGCGCGGAAGGCTCGCGGGCAGCACGAGAGGCTCACCGGTTGCTGGATGGCCATGTAGTCGTCGGGCCCGTTCAGCCCGCAGCACTGGTACTGAAAGTTACAAACAAACAACATTACAACATAACATTCACTATAACATTCACACTTCGTGAAAGTAAAGTATCAGCCTATTAAGAACCCCTGCAATTAAGGCCTCTATCATTTGAAATCATGTTTTCGTTACAAAGCGGGGTTTTGGCTTAACCACGCTTGCCAAATGCGCTTGCCAAATGCTGTATTCTGAAAAACCGACACAAATTTGACAGACCCGGCAATCGAACCCAGGACCTGGGCCAGGAACTCGACACACGGCCCGGTTCTTAAACCACTAGACATCGTAGTTTTACAACATAGAAAACTGCCCGGGAGGCAGGAATGACTTATTAGCTAAGCCACTATGACCTAAAAATCGGGAGTGCTCGAATTGTTGATTTTTTGAGCCGTTTGTCGATTTTTTTTAATTTTTTTTTTTTTTTTTTATAATTAGCCCGACAAATGACCCCTCTCCACCTGATGTTAAGTGGCGAGAAGTCCAGACGCGAGGGCAACTGGTGCAACAGCATCAGTCACCCTCACTCTGCCGGCCCACAAAGTGCCTCTTCACGCCTCGTTTGAAGGACCCTACGATTTCTACCGTCTCAATTCAATTCCCATAAGTGTAGCTCTTTCGAGAAGATCAGAGTGATGTCAACTGTTAATGTCGTAAAATAAGAGTTTAATAAGAAACCATCGGGCGTGCTTCAATCAGAATTAACTCACATTGGTCTGCAACTCCTCCCAAAGCTGTTCATGCTGCGCCTGGTTCTCAGCGGTGATGTTCTTGAAGAAGTCCTCGCGGATCCACTCCGTGATGCGGAACTGGAGCCCGTACCGCTGCAGCGCCACGAAGATCGAGATCAGCAGCTCCAGAACCACCAGGATCATAAGGAGGCCCACGTACTGAATCATATTAAATTTCAATCAGATTCTATGGAATCAGTCAATTTGGAAGATTCTGGTGACTTTAGTTAAAAAATATAAACCGTGAAAAAAAGGTTGGGCATGGTGATGATTACAATAACAATCATTATGATAGCCTAATTGCAGTCCACATCTTTATATTTGTTGGCCTAACCGCAGAATGGTAACTGTTAAAACACACGTTAGAGCTTCTTCTCCTTCTTGCTGAAAGCTAGGCTAAAGCTTACATATCAACGTTAGCGTAGCAAGAAAGCTGTTAAGCTAGGAATAGTGGTGTAGTTAGTTAGGACTCTTAAGTTAGTAGCAGTGAGGACTCAGAGCAAGATGTACTAAAGGGTTGAGGGTATGGTACGGCCTATGTCCAACAGAAAACTGCCATAGGCCGATTATTTTCTAAAGTTTTGAGCCTATGTCCAACAGTGGTGAGCGGACTGCCATATGCCGATGATAACGATGATCATTACTAAATCAAAATTCAAACGCACCAAGTAAAGACACTTCAAGTTCTCCTTCAGGACACCGACGCATCCGACCACGGCGATGGCGATGAGGAGCAGACTGGCGCAGATGATGATGATGTCGCCCGCAGAGGTCCCTGATGACTGGTCCTCGCCGTATTGCTTGAGGACGCGAATGTCTACTATGGCGAAGCCGAGGGTACAGAGCGCTAGTAACTGAAATAGGTTAGCAAATTTGGTTGAAAAATATTGGGAAAGAGTCCTAACTGTGTATATTTTTCTGTGCAAAAGCAGCCGTTCGGCTGTTATAGAAACATTGCGTCTCAATTCAGTTTTCTCATTAAATATCTGCCAAAAAATATTGAAAATATTTTGTAAGTTCTTTTTTAGTGCGCTTTATTTGCATTATTAAAATTGGTACTGGATATACCGTCTCCAAAGATTAAGCAGGGTTCTTTCCCATTAAGGACGATGAGGGATGCCAGATATGGAGCATGAAGCGTTAGGCAAACAACAAGAAGTAATTCGTCAGATCCACTAACGGTCTCGGTAGCCTAATTGGTTGAGTAGATTGGTTGTTAACGGATTACAAGAGGTGCTGGATTGAATCTCGATTTATTTAAATTATAATTTTAAACATTAATTACTTACTACGCACAATCCATTCATAACCAAAAGCAGTCCTTTCACGAGCCCCCGGCTCAGTTGTCTAAAATTCACCATGATCGTATTATCTAGTACACAAAACCAGACAAATTCTTAGACTCAGCAGTTTTCTCTGAAACTTCAGGTAGAATTCGTCCAAGTCTAGACTCAATAACATTGACTGTCGGCTTCACAGATGGTAGCAGCTTTGTGGAAGATGGGAAACAACAGGTGAATGATTAATAATGTACCAAGGATCGTCACAAGGGGAATTATAAGGCGGTTGGACATACAAGTTATTTTTAATTATATTCACAAGTTATTTTTTATTATAGTTTAAGAATCGAAGAAAATAATTAAGAAAATACTTTTTTTCCTATGAATCCAAACCAAACGTCACGGATGTTGTATGTAAGATCGCTAGCAAAATCGTAACAACAAGTGTTCCGGCCATCAACTTTTTCTGATGTACAACATCAAGGTAAGTAACTGTAGCAAAACCTAATTATTTTGAAAATATATTTCATGTAGGTACAGGTTTGACCTCCCTACAGATTTATTTTAAGTATCGACTAGAGTTGTCCCACGGCTTTGACCGCGTAATATTATCAAGAGAATCGGGACAAAAAGTATCATTTCACCTTAGTCAGCCCATACCCTGCCTGTTCACCAAATTTCATCTAAATCCGTTCAGTAGCTTGATTGACGGACAAACATCCAAGTAAACAAATTTTCACACCTATAATATTAGTATGATTATGCCAATCTCATTTCGGTGTGTATAACTTTAATGAATTAGAAAAGAAAACTGCAAGAGTGGTTTAGTATGAGCGAGTCATTATAAAAAATATTGATTTTAAAATATGTTTAACTTTTTGCATTATATGTATACTTAGTGTCAATATTAAATAAGCTAGTAGCGTTTACTAGGTACTTTTACTTTGCATGGGTGCAAACTGGTAACACAGCGGTAGATAACTTGTTAAAATACAAATAAGGAAAAATTAAAACACCCAAACGTAGTATTCATGAATTAACATTGTAAAGATGGTTAAAATGAAAAGTCTTTCTAATCATAAATGTATGTATATTTCGCTTAAATGAATAATATACTTATAAATAAAAATGTGATAATTAGGAGAATTAACGATTATCAAATATAAAAAAAATATATTAAGAAAACATGTTCATAATAAAATAACTGGGATAATACAGCTCATTTTAAACACAAACTCAACACCTTTCCTTGACATTAAGGGTAAATCGGGGTACCTACAATAGTATACTCGTAAATATTCTCTACAGTATAATTATGTATTGACAAAATCAACTCAAGTTGATCACAGCGTATAAAATGGACGGATCTAGATAGGCATTAAAATACTGAACCACTTAGACTCTCAAAACAAAAACAAAATAGCACCAAGATACCTCTCACAATAATAAATTAAGTAAAAAATATTCGTCTCAGATCTGTATGTATAATAAAATTCACTTATCAGATCTAAATTATAACGAGCAAAGATAGTTATCCCGTTTTAGTCAGAAACAATAAACTCAACACAGCTAAAAGTACAGTCGGTGTCAAAACGTTGAGAGCGACGGCTGCGCTAGTCGCACTACCATACACTGGGGCTCTGGAAGAAAAAACAAAAACAAATATAAGCAAATTCAATTCCTAAGTCAATATAATTAAGGCTTGTATTAATAAGTCGCTCTCAAGATCGATCACAGAGTCGGGAGCGATTTATTAATACGAGCTTTTGAGACGTTTTCAACCACCTTTGCCGGATTCATGTCGTCAGCATTAAAATGCAGTCAATACAATTTATACATGACGGATTACTAATACGTATCAGGCAGATTTCATTCTGGCATAGTAATACTTATATTGTTATCTTTTAAGAGAGGTAGATCTTAGTGGAACTTCTGACTGAACTGAATGAGCCGCTCGTCTAGGGAAGTACCTCTACCTTACAGAAGACCACAGTAAAATAGCACTACGTAACTGATGTGCTATGTTTCTGATCAGTGCCGAAACTAGGGCGGTGCCAACGGTGCCCAGGCACAGGGCGCAGACCCTGTAGAGGCGCAGAAATGACCAGACTGGTAGATACTAGGGGCGCAGTTTTGAAAGCTCGCACCGGGCGCATAAAAGGTTAGTTACGGCCCTGTTTCTGATGGCGAGTTAGGGCACCAGAACTCAGTTAAGGTGGGCATAGGGTTTCAAAGGCAGGCAATGCATCTGCCACCTTTGTGCGGTTGTTATGTTAATGTCCATTGGTAGCGGTGACCACTTACCCTCTTGTTCGTTTGTCTCCCAATAACATAAAAAAACAGGTATCTTGAGAGTTATTTGCCTAATTATGTTAGTTATCGAAGAAAGATTGTTTATGAAGACCTTGTTGGAATAAAATTATCTATTTTAAGCTTTCTTATAAATTACTATATTATAGTCATCTATTGTATCTACATCCTGTGTTATTTCTTTTCTCTTAATTTATAATCAGCTACTTGTGTTCATGGGTACCTATTATGATTATTCTCGGCTTAATTCTAATTTGAGATTGTTACTAATTGATCTGAAGAATCGAAGAGAAGGCTACATTATCGTCTCATACAGACTTACTGATCTCATAATAATGTTTTGATGAGGTTTTCCTCATAAACTTTATAAGGTTAAACAAGCATTGTTCCTAGTGAATGTTCTAAAGAACTTGTTTCAAGGTCCAACTTCGTGATCAACAGATTAACATCATTGAAACACGTCACACATACACAAAGAGGATTTGAATCAATATCTACTTAGTAGAATAAGGAAGAATAATTTAAAAAATAAATGAACTGCTTTGATAATGAAAATGGTGATTGAAATGCTGGATATGAAAAATAAAAACAATGTTTACATATAAAGTTTATTAACTTTGGTAATACAAAATTTGTTCTGGCTTCAGTCAATTGTTACATTTTAGTCCCTTGATATTGTTGAATATTTTTTATCATTCAATCAAGTATTTCACGTTGAGTAGCGACTTAAAATTACAGTTTTTTTGATAGCCAAATAAGCGGAACAACTGTGCAACTGTTTTCAAAGTCTCGATGATTCTTTGTTGTTTCTTTTTCCATAACGCACTAAACTAGTTCAAAGATAATTTAAAAGGTACCAACAAACACAAGTAGTCATCAATTGATATGTTTTAAAAGATCCATAGGACATAGTACAGGTTTTAAATCTATTGGTCAACACTATAGCCGACAAGTCGTAAAAAGAAGATATCACAAAGACCCTGTTTCACTATTTTAGGAGATTTTGAGATCTTCTGGTGAAATTCATTTAATTTCGGGAATTAGAATTTTGAATGAAGATTAAGGTAGCAAGCATACTGCCCAAAGTTGTCTGCACAACTTTGGGCAGTATTATTTATTTTTTAGTTATTATTTGGACAGTAGTAGTAGTAGAAGTTTCTGCAAATTGGCAGGACATTTGAAGTCTAATTTTTAAACGACCCATTCAAACAGAAAGGAGTAAGGAGGCAATCAAACAGAAACCCTACAGAATTCCGATGACGCCGCACGCGACCCTGCCGCCAGCGTTCCCTGTTTTCCTGGAGTCAGGGTGATCACTCCTGCCGAAGTCATCACTCTTCTCGTGGAGGACGACGGCGCGGCCGATGATGTTGTGGGGGCCGCGGAGAGCCAGCTTCCTGTCGAGGAAGTCGATGTTGCTGACGCCGTTCTCGTCGAAGCGAACGTTGCCGAGGTCGCCGACGTGGCGGGCCTCGTCGTCAGGGTGGCCGTGGCTCATCTGGAAAACGAGAAGGATTATTATTTTGAGTCTGTATGCTGGTAATAGTTCACCTAAACTTACATATATAGGACTACGTTGGGGGCGGACTATAATGGTGGTATGCACTATTTTGGCCTCGGTCCGAAACTTCTAAATAAATGAACTTATTATATAAGGTAAAGAATATACAAGACTGCATTATCAAAATTGCAAGGTTTGCCAAATGCACCTTTGGAATAGGCTTTCCTATGACGCTTTTAAGTCGGTACAATAAACAGTCAAGTTTCTATACGGTGGAGTTAGACTGTTCGTGATACAGCTAAAGATGCTGCGTGACTTTTAAAAGTTAACTGGCAGCTTTCGTTTGAAACCAAATTTTAATTGACCTTTGCACTCCAATTCCCCTCAAATCTCTCACTAAGATAGAATAATTAAAATTTTAACACATATTATTCTATTTTATAGTTCATTGTGTCAATTATTTCTCCATCTGGCGGAGGCCTACTTATGAGGAACAGCAATGGATTGCAACAGGCCAATGATGGGGATCAACTTCAAGTGATGGGACCATCTGGGAGAATTCTACGGCTGTCAGGGGTCCGCTGAGGTCCCCATTCTCATGCGAAGATATATGAAGAAGTATCTTACATGTTCGGGGTTGAAGTGAGAGCCGGTAGACGCGCAGCCACTACTCAGGTCTCCCTTCTCGTGCACGTGGAAGCCGTACTCTCCAGGCACCAGGCCAGGAATGGAAACCCCTGCCCTTCTTCCTCATGAATGTTAGGTAAAGAGATATCTTACATGTTCAGAGTTAAAATGCGATCCTGCGGAGGCACAGCCTCCGGTCATATCTATCTTCTCGTGCACGTAGGAACCAGCCTGATGATGAAGATGACCTTCAAGATAAAAATCAAGATATGTCTTACATGTTCGGGGTTGAAGTGAGAGCCGGTAGATGCGCAGCCACCACTCAGGTCTCCCTTCTCGTGCACATGGAAGCCGTACTCTCCTGGCGCGAGGCCGGTGAGGGAGCCCTTCACTCGGACCATGCCCTGCTCCTCTGTGAACTGGATGACGCCGTTCACGTTCTTGCCCGTCATGAAGACTGTGGCTGTGTGGGGGGATTCCTGGAAATATAGGTTATTGCTGTTAAGGCTTTGAGTTGAGGGTTCGGATTGGTTTCGTAAGGTGGTATATAATTTGTGCAGCTGCGGACATGCTGACCAGTGGTACAGTGACCAGTTTGTCGCTTGTGACAGTAATTCAAAATCTTATTTTTAATTTTTCGCTATGTTAAAATAAGTCGAGACAAAAATGGTGTCGTTACTTGCTGAAGAAAATAAATACCTCGATTTTCAAAAGTTTTAATTTTTAACGCAAGAAAGAAAGCGAATATTTCCTGTATAATAAGAAATTGAATGTCAATTCAGGATCATATGTAAGTAGTCGCAGCGTACCCTGGGCTCCAAGGCAATGGCCGAGGATGCAACCGGGAGAGGCGCTAGGATGATGATGAATAAGAAATTGAATGAAAAAAGTGTGCATGTTTCCCTAATCAAAGTAATTAGTCAGTGAATATTTATTCCTTTAGGCATCTATGTCTATGAAACGTCACTTTACAAGGCTACTGAATAATTCAATCGCAAGCTTCGGAAAACAATCATCAGTTTTTTCCTTATCAATTCAAACTCAATTACAATTATTGTTATATAATTTACTCACGTCATGGTGTGCAGCGGCGATCGCCACAGACAATGCCAACACGAGTTTCAACATCTTCAATTGTTTTCTGGAAACAAGATAAACACCAAAACTGATCAATTTATACAGTCTATCCAAGTACAATCAAGGTAAACCACTTATTTGCTGATATACACGAAAACATCTTTACACAAGCGGCCGCTCGTGACTTCGCCTGCGTGGATTATGGTTTCCGCTCATATGGTGCTATAGCTTAAAGACTTCCTCGATAAATGGACTTTAAAAAAAACCTACTTTAACACGAACCTATCCTAAGATTGGTGTATTCAATTCAAACCAACAAGATTAAAGCATAAACGTTGGTGATTTACATTATTATGACCTAAATGTTAATGTAAAAATCCACAAGTCTTGATATGTTTAATCTGTTTTTTCCCTTGATATTGTATTCCTATTTTGATTTGATGCATTCTTACTTAATGTTGCTCAATACTTTTATAACGCATTACCGAAATGCTAATGATGCAGTCCTTCTGTCTAAATCAAATAGCTACGCTCGCGCTCTTATCGATGCAGTAAATAGGTATATTGTTATTATTATTTTCACTGCAACTTTGTTTAATCATTTGGTTATCAGTACTTTGATGACGCGTATACGATGACGGTTGCCTTTGACCTTTGTTTACTTTGTTTGATTTGAACTAATAAGTTATGATTTTATTTTAATCTTCTTTCTCGACGGGCCCGTTGGTCTAGTGGTCAGAGACAAAACAAATGGTCGCGGGTTCGAACCCTGCTAGGTCATGTTTCCGTAATTAACATCGGCATTTTAACTCGAGTCAAGGATGTTTATAAAAATACTAGCGGCCCGCCCCGGCTTCGCCCGTGGTACTTGTCCACTATTTAATGGATGATATTATACATAAAAACCTTCCTCATGAGTTACTCTATCTATTAAAAAAAACCGCATCAAAATCCGTTGCGTAGTTTTAAAGATTTAAGCGTTTATAGGGACATACAACAGACAACATGACAGAAAAAGCAACTTTGTTTTATACTATGTAGTGATTTTTTAGTATATTTATCCGTTTCCTGGCATCCATAATACAAGCTTCGAGCTTAGTTTGGGGCTTCGCAATTGGAGTGTTAGTCCAAGGAATTACCTATTGTTATTTATTATTTTTGAATCTCTTCTCCAGTGACATATAACTAACAACCATTTATACGAAAATTACAAGTCAGAATGATTTGTCTGTAGATAACTGAGATGAACACCAAAAACATGTATCGACCGATATCTTATCTCGATTTTACGATGAGATGTTAAGTACTTTTTGATATTGTTATTGTCCAATGGCTCTGCCTAATTTATAAAAATTGTGCACGCAAAAATACTTTAAATATATTCCTCTTAAGTGAGGTAGAGCTTTGTGGAACTTCCAATCGAATGAGCCGCTCGTCTGGGGAAGTACCTCCACCTTACAGAAGACCACAGTGTCGTAGCACTTCGTAACTGTTGTGCTATGATTCTGCTGGTGAGTATGGTTGCCAGAGTTCAGTTGGGGAGGGTATGGGGTTTTTAAAAGCAGGCAACGCATCTGCGACCCTTTTACAGTTGTTGATGTCCATGGGCAGCGGTGATCACTTACCATCAGATGACCCGATTATTCGTTTGCCTCCCTATCAAATAAAAAAAACCTTTCTAATGTAATAAAGCTGAAGATTTCGTTTCTTTGTTTGAACGCACTTATCTCCGGAAATACTGCCACGATTTAAAAAAAAAATTGTGTTGGATAGATTGCATCCATTTGACGAGGAAGGATTTTTAGGCTATACCTACTATAACCGAAATCCACGTGGACGGGCGGTCGCTAGTTGTATAAAAGAGGTATACTATAAAATACCTAGATAATGTATTGAATACCTGGAGCTATAATATTACACTATGCTCAAAAACTAAAATCTACAGGAACGAAGTCGCGGGTGGCCGCTAGAATAATATTATAATGACGTAATTTGCAGGTGCATGAGTCTCATTGTTCCAGCACACACATCCAGTGAATTGAGCCATGCCATGCACCGTGGCGATACGTGTGAGGTCAATAGTATAATAGTATGATACGCAGTTTATATCGTAGTTGGTAGGTTCAGTTCAAAATTGTGATGAAATCGGCTTTTTCAAAGCCAACAATAAAATGCACTTTATATGGGTCCTAGGACACTTCGAATAACTCTAAAACCTAACTGAACTATTCTTGAGTTGGCAGATCCACCTTAACATCTAATTTTATATGGGTAAACACGATATTATTCGAAAGAAGCTTCATAAGCTGATAATATGTATAAATAAATAAATAAATAAATAATATCTCACAATATCACATTATTTGGTATCTACATTGATCTGACTCTGTGATACGTAGCTTAAGCACTTTTTTTACAGATATCAGAATCAACAGAGGAATTACAAATATACATAAATAGATACGACTATAACCAGGCCAGGTCAAACAGACATGTTCAATGTTCATGCACACAAAAGTTTGTCCTATGCGGGGTTCGAATCCGCGACCTCCTCCCCGATCGAACGGTCGGCACCGGTATAGGTACTCCGAAATATAATACAAATTATACAAATAACTACGAGTAACATACCGAAAACATTGAAATATGGTCAAGCTACTTAAATTATTCAAGGCGTCTTACTCTTTAAGATCTGTTGATAAACATTACGCAACAGATACCGGCGACCGGGAAAACCTGTATCTTAATGAATGCACCTGTCTGTTGAAATACTATCTCATTACCTACTCCAATATTGTGCACTGACAGGTATTTCATAATTGACAGAAATCAAACACCAACTATCCTTAGTTACACCAAGTAATCATATTTGGGACATTGCTGTCCCACCGAAATATGAGAGTGGGGGAATATGAAGTGCACCTGTGCTTGCGCACTTAGGTACATACCTATATGCACCTTATTATTTTGCGAACCTGGGTGATCGTAAGAATATTATTATTATAAATCATATTTGACTGGGAAAATATTGAGTATTCTAGGTTAGGTAGTACCTAAGTAGGAATCGAGACAGCAAAATAAGTTTGAGTCACTTTCTATAAATAATGTGAAAAGGTACATACATACATTAATTCAATGAATTAATTTTTACTTGTTTACCCATTAAATCATTTAGTTACCTATGTCGCACACCAACCTATGTATGTACCTAGTTGGTTCATTAAAGACGGAAATATCATTTAAAATAACAAAAAGATCCAATCTCTATAAATTGAAACTTGAGGCATTATTAACAATTTTTTTTATTTTTAAACCTTTACTATTACTAGCTTACTAGATGTGCGTTGTATTAAACACTTTGAAAACAAATGAAATATCTAAATCTACACCAGAGACTACCGAGCAGATTATTATTATTCTAATACATTTAATTTAGAACCGCATTCTTATTTCAAAATTGGATAGGAATCAAAAATATTATAATTATCTACACTCCACAAACACATCATATTTTCGTATTTTTTAAATAAAATTAAAAATAATATAGCAAAGACGACTCACCTTTGCGGCTTCTCCTAGAGAATGGTACTGAGCGAGTATAATCCGTGGTAATGTTGCAACAACCGACCACTATACACAGACCTCTCGTAGCATACCTAACAACCTCTTTAACAACTTATTTACTAAGAGTGAGGAGGGACGAAGGAGGTCTAATTAATCTGGTCGGTGAGACCGGTCTGACCGCCGGTAATCAGAATAAAGTGTTCGCTTGTAGAGCAACAAAACATAGTAACATAGTGCTGCAAAAAACATAGTAGAGCTTCGCCTTCGCGATGTTTCGTCTGGGACCGGTAATCTTGTTGTGATACAAAGTTATGATAATAATAATCGTATCTAAATACAAGGAAAATACAGAATAAATAATTTACTACTTAACTCTATTAAGTGAATGCAGGAAAAGGCATACTGAAAGGAAACATATATCTATATAAAGCTTTAGTGGAATTATTACCACACTTACAACTTCTAATCACAAAATTAACTAATTACCTATCTCTCATCATGTCATTTTTAATGGTTATTTAAATTTTG